>CM068482.1:14671627-17071627 GCA_034769265.1 Remorina albescens | reverse complement strand
GTCGAACTGGTATCATTATGTCTAAAGCCAAACTACCGACTTTACTTGGCTGGTACTGACATCAATACAAGAAATAAAATATCAATGGATTTTTATTTTGATTATGCACAACATTTTATGAAGGTATGTTTCCTGATTTAAAAGGTCCACTCCACTGATCATTTGCATTAAGGTGCGGAAAGCAAAAGGTCAACACTGGACAAACCAAGATAGCCAAGATAGTCCAGCTTTTCATGCCTCGTAAGAATCGTGCTTCAAAAACATTTTGTCCTCCATTTCTCAAGAAGCAGCTAGAAAGCATCTTTCACTTGGCCTTCTATTCCACATCAGTTTACTATGCAGGCTTTCTGCTATGATGTACATCTCCAAAAATTTGGTGTATTTTTCTTGTGCTTTGATTTTTTTGTAAAGCACATTGAGTTTACATTTGTATGAAATGCGCTATATAAATAAAAGCTGAGATAAGCCGGGTGGCACCATGACATCATCAGGGTTTTGTTTTGTTTTGTTTTTTTTTTTAGAAATCAGCGTAGCACCTCTACGCTTCGACCTGAATCCAAAAAACAAACAGGACATTTCAATGTTCAAAAATATACTTTTCAGTCCAGTGTTTTACTAAACAACCTCAATCATGTTCTTTGAAATTCTGCTCCGCATTTCTTATTATTTATCCACTGACATTTACACTGATTTTGATTTTTTTTTTTTTTGATAAGCCAATATCTGCCATGCTAGCAAATACAAATTCATAAATCCAAAACAACAGTGAGTCACCTACTCACCTACTGACCCATTAATGTATTTTCCTGTCTATTTATCCTTTAAGTCGGATGATAGACTGACTTCTTATAAGGATGCAATCAAACCATATTTTTCATCTCAGGAAATGCAAAGCATCATATTATCAAAATTAGAATCATTATATAATATATAATATCCTCATTTCTCCCCAGTGTTACTCTGCTAAGCATGAGCTAAAGTGCTGAGAGGGACAGCAGACAAGAGGAATGTGCAAACCCATTGCAAATAAAAGCACATGTGCAGCATCCAGCAATCTGCATCCGATTAGGGCGCTAGCTCTCTGGAGTCATAATCCTCTATAAATTTCTCCATGGCTTTAACACAGCGCTCGCCGATGTCCCTGAGGTTCTCCTGCAGCGAGGCCTGGATGGGGACCTCCAGGGACCGATCCTTTTCGATGAGCATTTTTGTCACCAGGCCAAACATTTCGCACTCCTGATAGTACACCTGAAAGATACACGCAAACATCCATGTTTTTAGGGAAGGCGGAGGAACGACAAGGCATGAGAGGAAGCAGGAAAACAGATAAACAGAAAGGAAAGTGGGGGTGGTGGAGGGAAAGGGAGTGCAACAAAAAATTTGAGAGCATGTCAGGCATTTCCAATTACCACGGAGTGGATTAACAACCTGCAAGAAAACTTGAATGCAGACTGCTCATGATAATTGCGTGCGACTATATGCAGTAGTTGTTGTGGACTTTTTTCTTTTCTTTTTTTTTTTTTTTTGCATCAGCTACCTGTTGCCAGACTGCCTTTTCTTCCAATGCCTTGATAAGACTGCAACCATGGAGATTTGAAAAGCAAGAGGCCATCTTTTCTATCAAGTGGGTGTCACATTGAAGACAGCATTAAAGCACGTGTTGCGGCCCCTCGCCACGCAGGTGAGCTGAAATAAACAGCCGATTCAAACTCTTTGCTCAATTACATAAATAAAAGCATAACGTCATTTGTCATGTCAAACAATGACTAAGTCCTACTTTGTCAGCCGCTGTAGAGTGAAGACAGCAATGGCAGTCAAGATGCCACAGGCACAGCATTTCAGAATTAATGTTGAGATGACAGAAAACAAATCTCTTTTTTTTTCATGTCTCCCAACCCTTGTCTAAGATCTTTCCTCTGTCACTCTCTCTCTAATCCCTGCTTCTCTTATCTCTCCTCATCCTCTTTCTGTTTATAACTCCCCCTTGTCCCCAGGTGTGTGCGCGTTAGTGTAATGAAACCCCTTCACCTCATCTATCTCTCTCCTCTTCTGTTGGATGGCTCTGTCTCGTGCTGCCGTCTGGCTCGCAGTTAAAGGGAGATCCCTGTCTCTGGTTTGTTCCCTTTCTTTGCTTTTGGTCCCCCTGTGATCTCTCTCCCTTTGGTTCTTTTCAGTCTGACAAATCTACAAAAAGAAAAAGACAACAAGGCAAGGGTTAGACTAGCGATCAGAAAAGCAGGCCAAAAGCATCAGCACCAACAGATGACGGCTAGGCTGCCTTCGCTTTTCTTTCAAGTTCCAGATCAGCATTTAATACCGGAGGTTCTGAGGACCAGAATTAATTAATCACAGATCTGTGCCTTTAGGCAGCTCATACAATCAACAGCAATGAGCACGACACTGTGGGAAAACAGCTAGCCATCTTTGATTTTTTACCATCTCTTCACTTTGGACTTCACTGCAGCAGTCACCAGCAGTGATTCATTATGCGCTGCTCTGCTCATCGCTGTGTTCAGGTCAGCCAAGGAATGCAATCATTTGTTTTCAGCCTTCTGTGCAGCACTTATATTATAGTTAAGTAGATCTCTCCTCTGATTAAAAAAAAAAAAAACACAACTCAAAAACACCTTTAACATGGATTTAGAAATGTCACTTTAGTAACTTGAGTAATTTTTTAACTGCTAAGGAAAAAAGTTATGGACGATAATTTGGACATTTCTTTTAAATTATTTTTCAAGCCTCATCCTTTTGTTCCAGTTTCTGTCTTTAGGAGCTGTAGGTCAAAAAAACAAGACATTTCAAAATGTCATGTTTGAAATTGTATTAAGGCTTTTCACAGTCTGTGCTGACATTTAACAGCCCCAAAAATTATGAGCAGTTTAACCAATAAGTACAATACCAGCTTGTTGAAGGACATATTTGGATAATGTGTTGTCGGGTTTTACCCTGCATGTGACAGAAAACTACATCCAGGTTCGGACTGTAACTGATTATTATTGTCACTGTCAATCCATAATTTACACAATTAATTACAGCACAATATGCTTGACCACAAAGCGGCATTTAAGATCTTCTGTAATTCTGGACTTTGGGAATCTGTATGATCAAAATCATCTTGATTAGTTGCAGCTCCGACAAATGAAATGGCATTTTATACCAATCAGTGTTTGCGCCATTTTCTTTCTACATAAAGTCTTCAAATCAGACAAATACAGGCATTAAGACCATCTGAGGACACAGTTATGTGGGGGAAAACCACTGTGTCAAGTCATTTTCAAGATAGGCCTCACTATTTTTCCACATTTCCTTACAAAATGGAGAAGCAGGGCAGGCGTAGTGCTTGTGAACTTACAGTGAACTGCATGTCCTTGTCTCTGCTGGAGGTGGATCTGGATAAGAAAGGTGTAGTAGCTGGAAAACAGGCAAGCCACAAGGTCAGCAGTCCACGATGAGCATGTATGCGTACAATCTATCACTGAAACATTTACAACCATCTTCTTTCAATTTAACATTCCTATAAAAAAGCGGGTTTTGTAAATGAGGAGTTTAAATCAATATAACTTGAAAAATATCTGCTGATATTTGGGAACTTGGGCGTTCAGTGTTGGACTGCAGTATTCCTATTTGAAGCAAGAGCTTTGTTATGGCCCGTTATATACTGCTGGCTGGGCTCTCCCCTCTCTTTCTCTCTTTCTCTCTCTCACTCTCACTCTCATATACACACAAATCAGCGATGAGTCACCATCATCGCACCATCACTCAGGCACACAAAAAAACCTGTTCCACACTCACACATATACAAACACACACCTCCACAGTGCTGCAGTGTGTGCACAGATACAGTGCCTGAGTGAAAGGAAAGACAAAAACATACAGTACAGATGGCGCAGTGTCAAAAAAACAACATGCCATACAACGTTGTACAACACACATATAAGACAGAATAAGAGCAAAAGATCAACGGAAGTGTTAAACTTAGACTCGAGGATTAGATTTAAAAGCAAGGTAACAACATGAAATTTCAAATCCCTTTCCACTCTCTTCCCACAACTGATGAGGTCATTGTAATGAAACATATAAATCTACCTGTAACTGACTAAATCGTGCAGCTCATATGAGATGAACTGAGGCATGCACTGCACAATAGCTTCTCTACTATCAGTTCCCTGGTGATATAATCCATGTATTGAGTCCAGGAAAAGCTTCTTAGTGGTCACCATTATGTAACATTGGTTTGTTGCTACCACAGTGTGAATGCCCACCAAACAACAGATACCGCGATGAGCAAATGCCCTCCAAATATTTGTAATGCAAAGTGGTTGAGGAAAAAATGTGCACGAGTGTCTCTGTTTGCTTATACTGCCACCTGATGGTTATTTCAGAAAGTGTAGATATTGTATGACTGTAGAGCACATTATGTAGATTTACTGTATGTCTGTGTGTGTCTGTATTTCCAAATATGTTAATAATCACATGAGGCGGCGACATGGTGGATTTTAGTTTTGTTTTGGTTTTTTTTAGGCTGGGTTGTGGTTGTGTTGCGTTGCATTGGATGTGTGATTCACACGCTCAGAATCTGTCCAGTGCTTCATGTTGAAACTCTGGGGGGAAAAAAACAAAAACAAAAACAAACCAACCTTGCAACCCACAGACTAAATGGCTAAAAGTATTTTGACACAGCCAAACATTACATGCCTCAGTGTTTATCGAAAACATTTTCCATTTCGGAACCTGCCAGCAGAAATTTGTGCTCCCTCTGCCACTTTTCGAGTAATTCATGCGCACCACTTTTATTTTACATTTTCATTGTCTGCGAAGATGAAACCGTTGGATTGTTTCTCTTTGATGTGTGAGAGAAGTCGCTTTCAAAGCTTGCATTTTATTGAATATGTTTTTTTTGTTGTTGTTTTTTTTTTACTTCAGATACCCATTTACCAAACATGAATACAATAGAAAGCGGTATTATTTTGCAATCATAGTTTTGTCAACTATGAAATTGCTAGCTTGTGAAACAAGACAGTTGTTTTGGCAACCATATATTAAATATGAAAAAACTTAAGAAAAAAGTCAAATTACAGCAAATTTCTTGGAAATGTGCACATATAGCAAGGTTACAAAAGCACTAAATTCAAAGTAAATGCAGTGAATGGTGTGTATTATCATTGTTTTCACAGACATAGACTTACTGCTGTTTTGTTCTGGGGGTGAATTTCTGTCAAAACTCTCTCTCCGCTCGTAACGCTCCTTCTCCTTCAGTGCAGTGTGGTGAAGTTTAGGATGTGAGTGGTGTCTCTGGTTTAAATAAGCCCGGGAACTGAAGTGGTGGTACTTGTGGCTGCCCAAGCCAGGTTTGTAGGATGAATGGTCATCCTTTATAAAACTACATCAGAGACAGAGGGGAAAAATCTTTCACAGTCAGTTTCAATTTTGTCTTCAATTGCAGGACACTCAGTAAAAAAAGATGACAGTTGCTTTTGTGTGAAGAAAAGAAACTGCAAGGTGCCCCCTGTTTTTGGCACCTCAGCCTTACTGTGATCTGTAGGATCGTCCTACAAACTTTGGTTTGTAAGAACTGGGCAACCATACTCTCGGTCCGGAGGGACTTAGCACTCGTCTGATCGGCCTCTTCTCATTCTGAACCAAAAGGGGTTGAAAACTTTTATGATACTGAGGTACTTCAAAAAGGGAGCAGAACAACTGAAGTGTCTAAAAAGGTCGTTTTGAGAAGCAACATCTGAGAACAAGATGTACCTCAGTGAGATCCATAGAGCTGTCAGAAGGCTTCCTGTCCACAGACTCATCACTGGCTTCCCGGTGTCTCAACGTGGAGCTCTGAAGGTTCACCAAAGTTAATACAGAGTCACTGTGCAGGGGGTGCACACTGTAATTAGAAGAACTATCTGCAACTACTACAATATTCAATTCATCATGGTCATTTTTACAGCATAAATGCCAAACATTCCCTGATTTCAGCCTTTTCGGATGTGAAGATCAACTGTTTTCTCTGCTTCTTATGTGGCAACAAAGAGGATATCTTTTAGTGTTTGACTGATAATTGGACAGAATTATATAAGGATGTAATCTCTCACTATGTGACGTTCTAATTTTCTATGGTTGTCGAAACCAATGACAAATCAATTAATCAAACAAAACAAAGACAAATAAATAGCTGGGGAGCCGCTTGATGTTTTTATTGCCCAGAAGTAGAAGCTTCCAAAGTCCACACCTTAAATAGAAAGTTAGATTGGAAACCCAGGCCGTCTAATTGACATTTAATTAAATCCAAGCAAGAGTAATATCTAGTTCCACCACACAGACAGGAACACATATCTAAAAATGACTAACAGCAATAAACTCTGGTGGGTGAAACAGTACTGAGAGAAAATGTGCTTTTACAACTCAGTTTAGAAAGAAACGAACCGGCCAGAAGCATTTTATTTATCTGCTGTGGAAATATTACATAATATTATAATGTCATTTCTCCTGGATCGGCCCAGCTGTTGTTGTTGTTGTTGTTGTTGTTATCATCCTGGCCTTTTTTTGTTTGCAAATAATTCGGTGTATCAGCAGGTGTTTGGCTCCTCGTGCCTGCCGCGCTCGTGTTAGCTGTCAGCGCTTCCCCATGGGGCACAGGTGAGTTTGTTTGTTTGTTTGTTTGTTTGTTTGTTTTTACCTTGTTTTGCTGTGTGTCCTGCAGTCGAACAGGATCCATGTCCTCCAGCCTGCAGCGGTTTTAGATATGTATAAAATATACGCGTCGACTTTATTGCTTTCGATTCTCACAGACAAGGAAGTGAAGCACGACCTCAGATATTGAACCTGACACGTTGGGAGAATTAAACCTTTAAATTCACCATTTCTGTGTGTATCCCCTCAGCCTGCCCTGTAGAACAGCTGGAAAAAGGTTGGTTTTGTAGTTAAATCTCTCACGTTGTCGACAGC
Source organism: Remorina albescens (assembly GCA_034769265.1). Lineage (NCBI taxonomy): Eukaryota > Metazoa > Chordata > Actinopteri > Carangiformes > Echeneidae > Remorina > Remorina albescens. The sequence continues at coordinate 17,064,685 of CM068482.1, read as the reverse complement.
TAACCTGAGTGGATGTTCGGGGAAATAACGCAGCGGGTTTCTTCACTTCCCGGTCAGCTTCAGACTGCTGAGATAGATATGAATGAAAACGCCAAAAAAAAAAAAACCAAAACAGTCCGACTGTACTGCCGGAAACACGCAGGCCAGGTTCCTCCTGTCTCTTTGCACTAACTTTAATGTTGTACAGTCCAATAGTGACTGTCAGTCACCACGATGTCTCCAAACGATGGCGCACTTCCACTAAAGTAGAGAGAAGAGCTCAGTGATTTTCAAGTTGAGACAAAAAAGAACAACAACAACAACAACAACAAAAAAAGCCTTATTGAAAATGTGATTTACACTTTGGATGTTGTGTCCTTAATGTAACACTACGTAACTCACCTTCAACACAAGTGAGGACATTACTTCATCCTTCACACAATCAGTGGTCAAGATACTAACTTTAAATGAAATGGTGGTGAAATTATTATTAAGTTTCTTCCAGGACTCAGGGACCTGTGTTGGTCCCCAGGCACAAGTTTTGAAACCTCTGGCTCTGTGTGTAATAAACTCTACGTCTATGAATCAAATTGGAAAGTAGACATTGGAGTCTGTTCCCAAAATCATTTTCTCGCTGTATGATATTTATCATTTTACACTCCACATACAGTAAAATCCCCGTACCCCAGGGCCCCTGAGGTACCTGGTACGGTAGCAGTACTCTCTCTAAACGCTGCAGCACAAACACAGAGCTTAATCTCTTGCACCGAACTCAGTAAACCAAGATAAGGTTTCGTCCCTTAGGCACATATTTTCATGTGGTTTGTACATCATTAATCCAGAAGACCTCCTCAGAAAAACATTTTAGTTTAGAGTATGACTCATAAATGATCACAAATGAAAGGACAAAGTTGTTCAGACTCGACGCTCCCACTGTACATCTTTTTTTTTTTCTGAGCCACCGGCTCTGGCACTGTTATCGCTTTTGAAATTTACCAGTTGAAAAATGACTGAAGGGAGCAGGCAGTCACAACACTGCCAAGTGAGGAAATATATTTTAGTATACCATACACTCACTCACTCATTTTCTCCCACTTATCTGTCAGTATACCGTACATATTTGATATATTGAATGGAAATGTCATATCATGCATTAAATCAAACGCATATGTCCATTGTGACTTTTAAATTACAATAGAAAATCATAAATACAAAAAAAGAAAAAGAAATGTGTAGGCCTACTATGAAATTGAAAAGATTTCTTACAGGAAAAGGCATTTTGTTAATCTAGTGCTAGGACTGAAACAGTTCAAATAGCTGAGTCCATCACATATTGACATCCCTCCCTGGAACTTAGCGTTCCTATCTCCACCCACTGTCTCCACCCACCAGACTTCTTCCTGAAAGGAGAGACGGACAGACAAAACATTCAGAAGATGTCTTGGAGCAGTCCTGTCCCACCATCCGACTCCTTTTCCTCTGTCTGTAGTAGATTTAGACTTTTTATCGGAGGCTGACTTGTGAAGGTAAACCTGAGACGAAACCATGACACTGTGTTCCTGCTGCTATTTTTGTTTGTGGTTGAAAACTTGTTGGACCAGATTTTCACTCTTGCTGGCTCAGTTTCACTGTATTCTGTGTGAATGTTGAGTTGAACTTATGTAAATCTTTCTATTACCACGAGACCATGGAAGGAGAGGAATAATATGATCTGTATTTATTTAAATTTTCTTGGATTGATAGCAAAGCCTGACAACTTGATTCATTACAGGTGAATTATATTTGGTCTCGTCTACACAATTGTGTGTTTCAAGAATGCACCTGGTGGCAGATGCCGCTGCTTAAGTGGTAAAATACCTTGCTAACCACTTAGGAGGAAATGGAAAACACAACTCAGCTTCTCTATTCTAGATTACTGTATGACTTTGTCACTGATTTGAACAGGCCTTTACCTCTCCACAGTACCAAATGACCCAAAGTCCTTACCACGTTTCATTTTAGAGGTCCAAGGTCTCCAGGAAAAGCCATGAGGTAAGGATGACAAAGAACTCCTTGAAAAATCCTGCAGATGCTAGATTGTAAACTCAGCTCTAAGTTCATCACAATGTTTTCTTTATAAGCAAAGTCTTGTTAGCCACCTAAAATAGCTGAGCAGAGTGAAGAGCAGAATATGTTGCTTTGACATTACTAAATAGTGGATTTAACATTAACATTGTGTATTTTCGGCTTCTCATTTGATGTAGTTGTTGGTCTATGTGTGGATTTAAATAAATAACTAATAAAAAAAAAGTACTACTGAGCCCATATTCTCAGTAATAAATGAAAATGTGTTGGGACGATAGAGGTCTTCAGCAAAAATAAAGCCACAGAGGGCACACAGTTAATAATCATGATAATTCTTTTGTTTGATTGTATTGAGAATGTGCTCAACGTGATCACAATGCGACTAGCCGATCTGAGTGTTTCCACGATTAAATGAAAAGATCTAATGTAATAATTGTTTTTTACAGGGTGCAAACTTTCCCAAGAGCACAGATCCTGCAGGAGTTCCATTTTCAATGCCAGGCACTTGCTGCCAGTAATAATCGAGGTTTTAAACAGGAGTTCGAGGTAACTTGTACGTTTATAAATTATATTATTTTTATGATTTGTGAAGCTAAAAATGTCTGTCATGAGTGCTAATGCCTTCGGCTCTGTGAAGGACCTGAGTGAAGTTGGCAAGGAGCTCACCACCAGAGCTGGGGACTCAGAAGTCAATAGAGAGAAGAACAGATACCCTTTTATTTTACCATGTAAGCATAAAATAGAGCAGGTTATAGCCTCTCTTCCCTGTATAGCCTGTGGAAGACTTTCATTTAACTGACTTCCCTTTTCCAACCAACGTAGATGATCACTGTCGTGTGAGGCTGTCTGTTCAAAACTCCCATCCACACACTGACTACATCAATGCAAACTTTGTGCCTGTAAGAGCTCACTCACTACATCCACTGATCTTTATCCCTTTCCTGCTCCTCTGTATCCATCATTGACTGTGAGTCTGTATTTAGGGAGGAGGGTCAGAGAGAGATTTCATCTGCACCCAGGGACCTCTGCACAACACCACGGCTGACTTCTGGAGGATGGTGTGGGAGCAAAATGTCAGGATAATCGTGATGGTGACATCTCTAAGAGAAAAGGAAATGGTAAGAAAGATGTTTTCAGTCTCTGCTAATATGTAGCGATTTGTGCGCCTGTGCCTGACAGTTATCATCTCACCCCTAATTTCCAGTTTTAGTGGAGTTTGATGTTGTAGGAAATACTAAATAATGAATAAAATTCTAGAAGATATCCTCTGGGTCTAATTTATTTAATATCCACAAGAGCTCAAGTGTAAAAATGACAGGTTCTTTTAGCTGTTTTCAGTCCTTGTGCGAAGCTCATTAAGTGGCTGCTGGGCGTAGTTTTATGTTCATCATACAGAAACAAGCGTAGAATCAATCTTCTTATCTAACACTGAGAAAATGATATGGTATATTGCAAACAAACAAACAAAAAAAAAGATTCATTGCAGTTCCTTTAAAATGTTTACTGTGCCCTCTGTCTGTGTGTTCAGGTGATGTGTGATAAGTATTGGCCTCTGGAACAAGGGACAGTTTATCATGGACTGATCCAAGTGACAACAGTGTCCCGCAGACAAGGTCCAGATTATTTTATCACCACCATTAACCTCAGACAGGTGACAAAGACACATTCATCATCTCCTTTTGCACCTGCCAACTTGTTTACTTCTTTATTCAGTCACTGTAAAAAAAAAAAATAATAATCAAAGAGGAGGAAATCTTTTGGTTACTGATGCAAACTGATTGCATTTCAGAAATACTGTCCAACAGACAGGATTATCACACACTACCACTACCCTCCCTGGCCAGACCGGGGCATCCCAAGAGACTCATCTTCTCTATGCACCTTCACTGACTTTGTACGGCAACATTTAGAAGCCATCCCTCGCCTTGGGCCAACTGTGGTGCACTGCAGGTCTGGCCTCTGACTTTAAGCAATCCATCCCTTCAGGAACTCCATTACTCACCCATAATCCGGACATTTTTAGATCATTATCAGCCAGATGGTGCATCTGACAGTATTTAAAATCAACCCTCTCTTTGTGTGTTTCAGTGCAGGTGTGGGGCGGTCAGGGACATTCATCACGCTGTTGTGGCTGATGCAGCTTTGTGCTAGGGGCATCAAGCCCAACATCCGGGCTGCTGTGGAAGATCTACGGCTACATCGCATGTGGATGGTCCAGACTCTGGTCAGTACTGACACTATCAATTTGTGGTCTTTTACTTTATATAAAATAATCCATAACAAGGTTTTAAAAAAAAAAAAGTTTGGGGGCTAGGTGGTAAATTCCTACTAAATTACTTAAACATTTAGACATATTAGCAGCAAAATGTACTTTAAATATCAGAAAAACACTCAAAAGTAATGTTCCTCAGTCTTGTTTAGAAATATTATTACTGTTTACAGGATTTTAGTTATATAAATATATATATATATATATTATATTTTATAAACATATATATATATATTATATTTTATAAACATGTAATATACACTAGATGCAAAACAGGACATAAATTACAGTGTTACAGCATTTAGTGAACACTGTAAGTGTCATTAAACTGTGCAATGTTTCCATGTGAAACGTAGTGGTGTGTTTAAACTGCAGTAAGAAGTGTACATGTGAGTGAATTACAAGTATTCACTTTGATATTCTATTGCCTTCTATGACTCCAAGAAAACCAATCATCTCTGTGGTCATAAACACTGTGTGCTTAACTGGTTCATCCCAAACCCCATTAAATGAAGCCTCATTATGCTCATTCCTTTGTGTGCACTCAGGAGCAGTACATATTGGTACATCAGTGTCTGCTACAATGGCTCTGTCGAAGAACAGGAGGAACCTCAGCATGGTGAGTGTGCTGAAATAAGCTCCCGCTGGGCACCAACGCACACCTTGTTGAATTCCAGCACGGGCTGCATGTTATTATTCACCGCAACCTATGATGGCATTTTAATTAGGTTTCTCTTTTTCATGAAAGCCCACAGATTCAGGGAGCTGGCACAAATATTAACCACGACTCTCAGGAACGATCTCATACTTCTGGGGGAGACCGGACAGGGAGGAGGAGACGCAGTCGTCACAGACAGGAACCTCCACCTGAACCACCTCAAAACACAATACAGCAGATTTTGCACCCAGGGAAACTATTAAGGAGACTCCTGCCCTCCTCAACCCTATTTAATCCAGGCTCACACACCCCCTGAACTCACATACTGAGAAAGATTATGATAGAAAGACACGCAAGCCGAAAACAATCACACAGTATATGAGACAAGGATAAAGAATGCTGAAATAATGCTGTGATAACTGACAGGTCCTGCAGGTGGAAAACTGGCCCATCAGCATGAAGGAGAATGGTGGTAAAGAAACCAGACACAGGCGTTCAAAGTTACCAGAGGCAATTAACAAGCAAATCACCTGCCAGTCAGGTCAAACCAGTCCCTCTACTGAAGAATGTCTGTGAATGTCTGCAACCTGTGAATGCAAATGGTGCTCATGGGAATAAAATTAAGGCTCAATTATTAGAAAAACTTCCAGCCGGTTTAAACTACCAAAGACATTTGAGCGCTTGTGTGTTTTTTGTAAATTTGCATGGCTCCATTAGTGATAAAGTGGTGTGTGAGATGACCTTTATTTAGAAAAATCATTGTGCATCATTTTATATCACACAATGCAGGCTATCCATACTTAAGGATGCATGTGCAGAATTGATACTAGACTTGCTAGGAAGGCAGACACATGGTATAGTGGCTGTACAAAAAAGGTCATGTTTCAAAAACACACAGGCACTGCCATTCTCCTTAAATGACTGAAACCCATTACAGTACATGAAGGAGCTATGAGTATTATACATTATACAACATTAAGGGCTATTCCACTTCTTAGAGTCTTTCATCTGTCATTTTATAAACATGTATGATACAACAGAACCCTCTGTGGGCCACTTTTAGGGTTGATGATGTACTGAAGAGGAAGGAGGCTCCAGTAGCAGTCGGCATCCTGCATGCTCTCTCTGCAAAGTCTCCATCATGATGCAAATGATAGTAGCTGCAGGTTGAGCAGTGAAATATTGCAATAAAGTTCTCATTCGATTAAAGTCTGGATGTGATTTAGTGCTGCTGAGCTAGTCCAACACAGCCCAAAGCAGCATTCACTAACAAGCTAGTCATTTCCGGAGTTTGGTGTGTTCACGAGTGAACTCAGCTCAAAACAGACACGTGAAATACAAAGAAAGCGGAAGAATTCACACGAGTTGAAAATTCACTTTTACCCTATGGTTGTCTACTTAATGCAGTCTTAATACCACTGAGGTATTCACTGAGAATCAACAGTGACCAAGGCAGATGAGGGAAGGTAGAGCAACAAAGAGGGATGTCTAAAAAAATCAGCAGAGAAAGTATATATGAAGTACATTACAGATTAAAACTAAATTGGAGAGAAAATTAACCAGACCATTGGAAAGGCGAACCAACAGCAAAAAACTAAACAAAACAAACAAAAAGAAAACCCCCAACAACCTTAAATTAGAGTTCAGGTCCAATAAAAAGTTTAGACACTACATCCTTTGGCCAAAACAAAAAGAAGAGAAAGAATTGCGCAATTGCCTTAATAAGACAAATTATTATTTGTATTGTTTGTATGTGTATGTACAGTCCATGTGCGCAAGATATGCTGACACATGATGAGTATAAACATATGCATGCCACCCTTACAGACCACAAGAGGGTGTGAGAGAATAGAAAACTACTAATAATGAGCAATCAAAGGCTGGGTGAAGAGAAAGAGGGGAGAGTCTAGTCCGTTAACCTCTCTCCTTCCAGCCAAACTAGTGCACGCTCTCCGACATGTGAATGGCTTCCTGGATTTCACGGATGACGAGGATTCGGGCAAGCATCTGTTCCAGCTGTTCTTTTGGGATTGGCTGAGTTGAATACCAGATGGGGCTATTGGGGGCCACCACAGGCTCCGGAGTCAGGTAGAAGGTGTCGTTGCGTCCTTTAGCACTCTGTGGACTGAGAGGAGCAGAGAGTAAACAGTGAGAACGCTTTTATAGTGGTGTTTAGACTTATTAAATTGGATGTGAAAAATACCTTTACAACTTGTTCCTGCATACAGAAAAAGACACATGATTCGTGGGAACAGAGAGAGCAAGGAGCTTGTGATTTTATATAAAATATCTGATGTCCATCCAACACTAAACGGAGGTAGTAAATCCTAATGTCTATTTGTTATGTAGCATTTAATTCCATTTGTATAGGTTGCTTTGAAAGGCAGCATACGCCAGAGTAGATACTTTGTTTTATTCCTCAGCTCACTGTTAAGAGGCATAAAACACTAAAAATCTTCAACATTTTTGAGAGCAAAAAAGATTATTCAGCATCCATGTTATTTATCAGTTACCAAGCAACAGTGATATAAGCACTTGAACACAGTCCAATGTGTACTCCACCTCACATCAATAATACATAAAGGTAACAGCAGCAGCAGTACCTCCAAAGGAGAGAAACATTTCATGATAGCAGCAAGAGGAATTTTTACCAGTTTTTACCTTCTCAATTACACTGTTTTCTAAATGTTTGTATTTATGTAATGTGCCTTAGAAGGCACAGGGTCAGATCATACCTCAAAATATGTTTCCAACATATTTCCCCCTTCCCTTTTGTCGTCCTTAAATTATGTTTTATATTTACCATTTGAAGAGGTAGAAATCATAGAGTTTAATGGGGCATCTCAGCGGATTCTCTGGGTCCTCCAGCTGCTCTGAGTACATGTCATCTGTCACTGAGCCAAGAAAAAAAAAATTGGTTGGTTATCCTTAATTCTGAGGTATATCAGACATTACAGCAAAAAATTAAATTGATGTTTGCTCTTACCCTTTTGACCTATGTACCTCTCTGAGGATTTAAGGTATCTAATGCTGGTGCTCTTGTCTTTGGGGTTGTTGGGACTTTTCCTGGTGTGTCTAAGCACCTTAGAAAAGGCCAGTTTTAGATGCTGTTCCACAGTTTTTAATGTGAAATACCTGTTAAAAAACAGCGTTCTAGGTTAAACTCTGTTTTTAATGGACAGTATTGCTGTATGTATGCTAAGCAGTATGGAGAAATCAATGCCACGTGTGGAAATGTGTTTCAACTCACTTTGTGTTGAAGAACATTAGAGTTGTGAGCAGTGTCGAGGGTGAATGGGCTCCCAGCTGTTTACATTCCCATAGCATTTCCTCTGTCACATGACTGGGGATAACGTAACCTATGAGGAAATGTAAAGAACAGATTGTAAAAGTGTGACATTTTATATAACTGGGCAAACAACAGAGGATTTATTAGTTTCGGGGGGGGGGGATATCAGCACTTAATCTGTCATGTTTTTCGATTATCACAACTTTACTCTTCCAGCCACTGTAGAGAGCTGCTTTACTAGAGTTACTTAAAAAAAGACCTGTTCCATGATCCAAATTAAAGTTCTCACTGATGAGCTGAAAATATGGTAATGCCTCTTAACGTAGTGCAGTAAAGCCCTGAATATGAGAATATGACAGAGAGATGCAAACAAAGTGTAGCCCCGGCATCAGTTATTAATATTTATAGTGCGACTGAAAATAAATGAGCATTTCACAGATGTGCTGCCTCTGAAGCTCCACTGTTAGACAAAATTTCATTTAAACATTTGCATGTCATTCAAAGTGGAGATTGAAACCAATTTCCTAAATGTCATCACCAAAAACATAGCGATGGAAATATGTGAGTCAGTCATAATGTTCTGAGAACTGATGTAATAAAGTGACTAAACAATTTTCAAAAACCTAAATTGGGTTTCAATTTCACTGTGCAGCCGTATTATTTAGGTAGGTTTGTGTATTCATTCGTGTGCACTATACAACTCTATATAGATTATAGAGAAAGATGCACTGAAAGGACATACTAGGTTTGATTAACACATTTAGTTCTCACCTAATGGATGAACTGATGGTCTCCATGGCTCCAGAATCTGGTGCAGGGCATGAGCAAAACGAGTGTAGTATTGATCTGAGAAAACGTCATCCACACGACCATTATCAAATAGATACTGGAGAAAAGAAAATACACAAAGAAAGATGCAGTCAAAGTGTGCTTCCACGTCAAAGGCAAGGACGAACTAGAATGAATAGATGTTTAATGGCTGGTGAATAGTGCGTTTGTGTGGCTAGGTGAACTTACTTTCTGTATGCACAGAAATACATAGTAAAGAACATCAGCCTCATAAGACTCTCCTTCCAGGCCCCGAGCCTCTGTTGTCATCAGAGAGAGACCCATGCAAAGCTCAGCAACTGCACATGACACCAAGTCCTCCTGGAAACGTAGTGCCTGACGTCCTAAAACCACACACACACACACACACAGTGATCGGCTTGCAATAAATTAAGTAGAAAAAACATACTCTGAAATTAATGAAGTCCATGCATGTACTCACGTCCAATTGGGGCCAATTTGTTTTTGTCTGATTTATCTAACTCTGCATTTTTCCTCTGAGCCCAAAGCCGCCACACATCCAGCCCCTCCTCTGGCTTCAATGTGGCAGGAAGCAGCAACTCCTGCACCTGCACTTGCTGTTGGCCTTGGCCATCTACTTCTGCTACCACTGTCTGACCCTGTGCATACGCAAACAAGTCAAAATGATTAGGATACACAATACACTTATATGTCTTCAAGTATATGTGGTAAAGATAAAAGACTATCCATCCATCAAATCATATTGTAAAAGTACCTGTAGCTGTTGTGCATCTTGGCCTGTCAGCCCCTGCGTGTGCAATACCTGCTGCTGCGGGTCCCAGATAAGAGACTGCGTAGCATTGGAATAACCCTGTACTGCCACTGGGATGTGAATGTTTCCATTCATCAGCTGGGCAGGGAAAAGCGTGTTTGCAGCCAGAGTGTGCACCACTTCTTCTTGCCCTCCCATTCCTCCAGAGCTTGTGATGCTGGAAACAGCCTGAGCTGTTTGACTTTGACTGGCAGGATTTTTCAGCTTGTCATTTTCAACAGCAACTTGTGTTGGCATTGTGGTCATTGTTGTAGTGTTTGCCCCTGCGACTTGGACTGTTCCATAAGCCTCTTGAGGGATTGCAATATGTGTCACTTGCTCACGGCCTCCGGACCCAGCAGGAGCAGAATAAACAGGGATGGTCCAGGTCTCCCCTGTGGGACTGGTGATAGTGCCTGTAGCACTGTAAAGGTGAGAACTGTCCACTGTTAGGAGGTCTGGCCGTAGGGAAACGTAACTTTGCTGCTGGCCCTGTCCCTGAGGGATAGCCAGAACTGTGGCTACCTGCTGACCAGGCAAGGCATAGGACACTGTGATGGGCATGTCCACCTTGCGCTTTTTTGCTGGCTGGAGGACACCCGCTCCCTGGGTCGTGGCAACTGTGGTTCCCAGTACCCTTCTCTCTGCACTATCTTGATGCTGTGTGGGAGACAGGGCCCCAACCGTCTGGATTTGGATCTGTTGTCCTCCTGCAACAGCTGCTACCAACTGGGCCTGCAGCTAAAACACATAAGAAAGAGATGATAACTAGTAAATAAACTGAAATTCTGGCTTTGCAATCCTATGTTCATTACGTGTAAATGTGTGCATCGGTGTACCTGTTGGTGCTGCTCCTCTGTGAGTTCCCCAGGCTGAATTAGCTGTGCAGTAGTCACACCTTGTAGCTGTTGATGGGAACCAGAGGGCACTTGGAGGACCTGACCCAGCATCTGACCTTGCTGCTGGCTCTGAATCTGCACCTAAAAATGTGTAAGATGGTACAAAATGTAGTGGCTCAGTAATAAAATGGAGTAGAATTACCTAAAAAAAAACATAACATAAGGCTGCAATAAAGACACAAACCTGCACTATTTGTTGCTCTGTATTCTGCTGTACAGATTGTTGCTGAGATGTGGACTCTTGTATCTGTTGCTGCTGAGGCTGGACCTGCACCTGAACCTGCAAAAGAGGGTTTTGCCAAAAAAAAAAAAAAACAAAAAAAAACCCCACACACACACACGCACAAAAAAACCCAACAACTTTATTTCAAGGCCAGAGCTCTTTGACAGAGTTTTTTAATGGGCATTTAGTAAACCAACTTACTGGGCAAGCCAGTTCCAACAACGACCCTGCCACCTCTGTGCTGTCAGTATAGATGCAGTTAGCCTCTTGCTGGTAAACCATAGTGGTGGTGGTGGTGGTAGTGTCTCCACTTTGCTGGCTGAACTCCTGCAGAGCATCTGGACCCTTGCTGGCCAAGGACTCCAGGAACTCCTTCATGCGATGTTGAGGGATACTCCGAGCTTTCTGCCTTACTAGCTCCTCATAAGAGCCTGCACCATCCAGAGAGTTATTCATCGTTGCTGACAATAACCGCTGTAGGGGGAACCTGTAGACAGGGAATATACATAGTTATTTTGTGTTAGCATACGATTCAGGCGCAGTTACGGCAATATCAACATGGAATGAGCGATAGCAAAGGATCAAAACAAAAACACACATTCGCGAGCCGAACAATAGCTGACACAAGTAGAAAGTTTAAAGTGCTAAAAGACCTGACCTACAGTTCACCGTCCAATGGCAACATACACAGATGGTAATAGGAAAGGGTTAATTCTAGCTGCGTGTATACGAGCAGGGACAAAAGCGCGGTCACTTTCCAAATCTGAAGCAGTTTTCAAAGTGGCGATGGAAAGTGCTGCAGGGGGAAAACACGTCGGCTTTGCACAACAATTAAGTTATGATAGTATATTTCATACAGCAGCTCAGTTTCAGCTAATCTAACAGCTGATTGCACGACGCGCTAGGTTAGCCAGATACTCGGCCAACTAGCCGCGTGTTGTTTGCAAGTAATATCCAACAGCAGCTGTGTATGACAAACGCCATCGTGTCCGTGAACGGCAGTGGTCTGCCTTCGTAGCACATAGTTCATAAAAATAAAATAACGGGAGGTGGGGTAACCCTCCGTTACACCTACTGTATTTTTGTTATCTCGCTGCTAGCCGGCTAACGTTAGCAGGCGCGTTAGCTAACGCTCTTCCCCAAGCGGGCCGAGGATCGAGCCGCCCACTAACGCTTCTCTGTCCTCCAAACTGCGGTCTTCTTCCTACCTGCAGGAAAGCGAAGCACTAATGGTGTCTTTCTGTGAGCGTTTTTTCCCTTATTTTTCGCGGTTTTAGTTAGATGGACGGCTGTAGTTATTTCTTTTTCTTAACCACTCATATTTCGCTGGGCGCCATCTTACAACGGTGCCCCCGGACCAATAGGGAAGCGAGTTGTAATTGTGTCGTTCTGTCGCGATATTTGCATCACATAATATCGCGGTAGGTGACGCATGTCGCGTGGTCTGTTAAAGGCGACACGGACAGACAGAGTGGCAAGCGAAAGCGGGTAGATGTCATTCCACCTTAAAACCCTGTTATGCCAGACAGAAGCTGCTAGTGGTTCACTGACTTCTGAATCTTTTAAGGTAGTTCAAGAGAGATGCGCTGAATATTTGGGTGGTGCTCAACAAGCCGTGGGCAGCTGAGGGTTAATTCCCACGGACTGTCCAAGACAGTAGTTTGTGTTGAGCATATCTTGGGTATTTACTTTGCTTATTAGGGAGAAGAATACGAAACACACACACGCTTTGTGTAAATATCTTTTCATGCCTGGACCACAAATGTCTCACACCTTGGGGCAGGAAATTTACCCAAATTATATATCGTGCTCACTCCCCAACCCACTATTTACAAATTACTATACCAATTAAGTCACCCATTTATAAATTAAAATGTACTTGGGTAAGAAAATCTTCAATATTCATATTGTCTTCCAGAAACAAAATGGCATATATTACTCCAGACAACAAAGCAGTTTTTTTTTTCTTTTAAGTATCATTTATTCTTGTGCCATATGAAAAAGGACACATGTGCACCCATCTGAGTTAAAAAGAAAAAAACACATGGTGGTTTGGCACTGATCCACCACCCTCTTATAAAGGTATTGGATGCCATTTGAAAGCATCTCCTCTGTGTAACGCCAACTTAGAGCCTATGCAAAATGTAAATACATGAAGTACTTGTTGAACAAAGATGAAATACATTCGACAAAGAAGGGGAAAGACAGCTGACAAATATTATTGCCGTAAAAATGGAGGCAAAAATCTTCGACTCCATCACTGACTGGCAAAGCTGAGACTGACATGATAACATGTTATGATAATTTTGGTGACACAGCTGACACTCAAGAAATAGAAATATATTTTGCAGTTTCAATGGAATTCATCCACATGAAAAAAGCAGTTAAGAAATATTAACTTATAAGAGTATTTTTATTTGAGTCAATCTCAGCTTGAGCAGTCTGTGTTCTTGCCATTGTTACACAGTAAGTGATGCAAACAATTTGGGCACGGATCCGTGGGCTCATAGGAAGAAGGATGTGCAGCTTGATCTTGTCAATTAGATCTTCCCAGGGTCTTCTTTGAGTGTGAGTGTTCTGTTGAACACAAGCTGTGATGAAAGGAAGATTAGATTTAGAGTTCATCCTCAGATAAGTCAGGTTCCAAAAAAGTTTTCAACCTGACTAGATTATCAAAGAATTTCTCAAATAAAAAAAACATAGGCTTTTTAGCAATAGTAAATTATTTTAGTTGGTGTTTGTTTCACTGTTTACTTTGTCTGCGGTGCTGTCAGGGTCCAAGGAGAAGTATCCAACTCTCTCAAACTGGAATTTATCAAAGACTTTTGCTCCTTTGACTGAGGTATCCACTAAGGCACTGCTGATCACCTGCAGGGAATTCTGAACACAAAAAATACATATTTTACACAAACAGTCACTTCATCCACGAATCTCAATGAAACCAAAACGGTTCTCTGTCACAGTAGTGCTAAATGACTCACAGGGTTGATGTCACTCAGGAAGCCGTTGGGTACTTCAGATGGATCCTCTGGATGTTTGTGCAAGAATCTAAAAAGACAGGGGGAAAAATTCCTTTGAGTGCATTTTTACATGGAAAATGTTTCAATTGTGTGACAGTGTATGTCTGTGACTTACAGTCTATCATAGAGACGAACTTCACACACCAGCGGCTGGCTGACCCAGTGGATGAAGGCCTTCGGTTTCTCTGCAGTGTCTGAACTGCGGCAATTCACCTCCAGTTCAACCACTTTACCCTGAGCGTCCTGAGAAACAAAAGAAAAAAGAACACAACGTGTTGTGAGGAAACTTTTAATAACACATACTTAACAATTTACAACTAGTTCCATCCAAAGTGTGAAAGATATCAGTGAAACCCAGCAGAGATAGTATCATTAATTGATCATTAATGGATCACTCTTCACTGAAAAAGGATTGCATGCCAATGACATTTAACTGGAATAAGATAATTGGAAAACTATCACAGTGTCTCTTTCTCTTCCATAACTTGATGTATTGCCAGGTGAAACAGGATTTGTTATAGTTATAGTTTTAGAAATTTAAGTCATATCCTTCAGATTTATGGGGGGGGGGGGCAGGATTAGAACTTGGAAAATGGTTGTTTTATTTTTTTAAATCCAGTTTATTTTCAAACTACTGACTGAAATCTTACCTTAATGACCTTCTGCACAGAGATCACATACCCAGCATGCCTCAGTCCTACAGGCTGTTCTGGGGTGAGACGCTTGTAACCCTTCTCCATCACCTGCAAACAAAAAAGAGTTTGTCATCTTGTATTCAATAAAAAACCCACAAAGGAAGTCTTCTACTTTTACTGTGAGCACATTTATTTTTCTCCCTCTAACCTCTCTGAAGTCGCTCTGTTCAATGAAGATGGTGCGAGTAAAGGGAACTGTGTGGCTACCCTTGGCCTCGTTGGCAGGAAAATCTGGTACAGACACATTTAACTGAGAAAGAAAAGGGCAACATCAAGAAGGTTTAATATGTAAAAGTCAGAACAAGTCCAAGGAAGTGTTTGAGATGTAATATCCGCACATTTTTATGAAATGTACAGACCCGTGATTTATCAGGAAGGTTAGTTATGGTGACTTTGAGAGGTTCCAGTACAGCCATGGCTCTGGGTGCTGCGTCATTAAGCACCTCCCTAACACACGACTCCAGTAGATGGGGCTCTGTTGTTGTCTGGGAAACCGTAACTCCCACCTGTCAAGAGATGTAACATATTCATTACATAACAGTACTGCACTCTTACACTCATTCACTAGTTCCTCAATAAGACCATCCTGCATACCCTCGCACAGAAGTTGTTAATTGCCTCTGGTGGGAAACCTCTTCTTCTAAGTGCGGTCAAAGTGAAGAGACGAGGATCATCCCAATCCCTGTAAAGAAAAAAGAATCAGTTCAGTTATCCAACAGATTTTACGTAGCATGAAGACAGTTTGGGAGGTATAGGCCTTTAATGTAATGCCTGTAATGAATGGGTTAACACTAGTCAAACAAAATCAGTACAATTTCCAGTCAATGACACACATTCCTGATTGTACATGTTTGAATTAAGTTCAGAAGATCTCACAACACTTTGATTTTTGCTGTTACAATAAGTAGCAATACTTGGAAGGAAGTACGCTTTTTTTGTGCAAAATAAATAAATAAATAGATAATGGCACAATTTCTGAGTTGTTAAAGTGATGTCTTTTTGTCAGTCAGACATGGGCGACTTAAGGTAAATATTCCTTATGTCTTCATTATAATATAACAGGTCTTTGCAAGCTGATCAGCATGCTTGCCCAATATTTTGGAGTTTCTGTGCAAGAGGAAGTGGTATCACTGCAGGTAAACAGGAGGAATCATGAAAAGAGTAATGCTTCCAGTTCTCTATCTTCGAACAGGCTTCACCACAGACTTGACTTGAAACTTATTTTGCCATTTTAATAAATGAATGATTTAGTGAACTAAGGTTATCTGTTGGGATTTATTTTTAATCCATACAAATGCTCTCTCTTCTCTATTTATTAAAAAGCATACTGCTTCAAACTCAATTCTTTTAAAATAGCAAAACATGAGACATTCATTCTATGTACCAAATCTATGTGATTAAAACCAAAGCTGGCAACTGTCTGTAAATACACTATACTTATTGCAAACATTTTTTAATGTGTTGCTTCTCAACCAAAATAATATTCTAGTACTGGTAAAGTACTGGTGGTAACCTACTACTTTACTTGATTATTGACACAATTTTTTTAATGTGGGATCAGAGAAATTGTTATAATGACAAAAAATAATGGAAAAACTAACAAAAAAACCCCCAAACAAAAACAAAAAACATAAATTGCTATTTTACCTGACAACACCAGTCTCTACCAGTTTGATGATTTTCCTCTTGGACACAACAGTGTAGGTGAGGTTCAAGCGCCCGTATTCCCACTGAACAGGGCAGTACACATCCAGAGCGTTACAAAGCCAGTAATATGATGAACGCCTGTCCCAAAAATAAAAGAAACAAACATTAGCAATGACAATGCATTTGCATCACAGACAGATTATCATATCGAGATGCAATATATGTATAACATGTATAACATGTCTACCTGGCCTGAAACTCTTTGGTACACAGTGAGTGTGTGATGTCTTCAATAGAGTCACACAAGCAGTGGGTGTAGTCATAAGTTGGATAAATGCACCTACAGAGAAAGATAAAAGAAAAATAAGTTAGATGGAGTTAATGTATTACATCTAAAATGTAGGAGAAGAAAAGCACAGGTTTTCATACCATTCATCTCCTGTTCGATGGTGTGCTGTGTACTTAATTCTATACGCCACGGGGTCCATTTTCCCATCCTCCATTACCATCTTCATCCTGAGTGTGGCCTCTCCCTCTGCAAACATGCCCTTCTTCATCCTCTCAAACAAAACTAAAGACTCTTCAATGGGTCTGTCCCTCCATGGAGATGGAGGAACATTATGGCCCTTGAGTTCCTCCCCCTTCTGATGGCACACATACGCATGACCCCTTAAAGTGAATAATGAGAAAAATTAAACATCATCTAATGGCTTCTGGACATTTACAAATGTAAAGGCGTTGATAGTTCATGCACTCACCTGCGAATAAGCTCCACAGCAAGCTCATAAAGTTGCTGAAAGTTGTCAGATGCGTGTGTGATGGCATAAGGTTTATATCCTGTGGAATATTCGCACAATAGTAAAAATGCCCCATAGATGCAGTGTATTTCACAAAGCTTAAATCAGGCCAAACTGTGAAAATGTAAACTCAGCTCACCAAGCCATTCAACCATGTCCCTGATGGCAGTGAAGTATTTTTCTTCTTCCTTCTCTGGATTTGTGTCATCATACCTCAGGAAACAAATTCCATTGTTTGCCTACAGAAGAAGCAGATGTTTAAAGGTAGAAAAGAATGCCTGCACCAGGCAACCTTGAACTGCTTTTTGGTGTTGATAGGTGAGAAAGATCTTTGTACCTTTGCATAACCAAAGTTGAAGTTAATAGCTTTGGCATGTCCGATGTGGAGGATACCATTCGGTTCAGGAGGAAAACGGGTACGTATCTATGAACATTGAGTAATATCAATTAGAAAAACAAACCATATGCATCATCATTTTCAAGTATTCAACTACATTCAATTTATCAGTTGAGCTGACTCCAGTTAATTAACTAACTAACTCAAGTCCATTAATTCTCAATTAATTTGTTGGTCCATGTCATGACCTACAAAGTCCCAATCAGCCAAACTAAAAATTTAATGTTATTCAAGACAAGGAAAAACCATCACAATTTACTGAAAAACTTTTACTTAAACTGTTTAAAAAAATCTATAGATTATCCATCAATACCTGATTAAATTTTTTTTGTCATCTATTTATTTAAATGACACCATGTCTGTTATAAACACAGTAAGGTTTATACCTGTCCACCAGAGATCTCCAGGTGCTTTTTAATCAGGGACATTGTGTTCGGTGTGACCACGTAGCCCTCAGTTTTATAGTTCTCCCCTGTATTACCAAAGACAAAGACAAAAGATCAACATCTTCAATAAGTAAACCTTTTCAAATTGCTCTCGAGTTTGGAGGAAAAAAATACAGTGGCACAACTTCATCTCACAGTTTGAGTGGTTCACCTGCTTTATGGAACTTCAGCGCCTCTCCTCTGAGCTGTTCCATTAGTGACTTTCCCTCTCCAGTGATCACCTCACCTAAACAATCAACACACAGACAGATACCAACTATTAACAAACACAGGTCAGTTCACCCATTTGTGCCATCCATTGTCCATTCTCCACTGCGTACCATTCATTGCCACCTCCTCTTTCTTCACCTTCACCTGATTCTCTACATCTTTCACTTTCTGGGGCTGCAAGATAAATAGTGTTATTTATGTATTAAATGAAACATTTCAAGGTGCTTTAAGGTAAGAAATTTTACTGAGGAACATGCTTTTTCGTGGTCTTACAAAATGTAAAATACAAAGATTAACAACATCCTCTATCGATTGAGTAAATATGAATTTTCATCTAGCCATCGGTCAGCCAGAAAAAGGGGTAAACAACTACTGTGAAAACAAATAAAGAAAACTATTTCTGTTTACTACCACCTCTGAAGCTCTCTAATGAACCTGTATATTTTCTTTGTTGAAACACCAAGTTGTGACTCTATAGAAGGTTATATCAGTTACGTCTTCTTGGCCAGACTCAGGAGGAAAACAAATAGCCATTTAAAAAAAAAAGATGTAAAAGAGTTACCTTCAGCTTCTTCTCCAGGTCAGCTTCTGTCTTGGGTCCTAAAAGGTGCAGGACCTGTAAGATCAAAGTCAGAGTTTGTAGGTGTATACATTTAATAACAACAACAACCTGGCACTAATAAATTCTCTTTTTCTGACATACCTGCATGTCCACCTCGTTTTTGATGACCTTCCCGTCAGCCCATTTTAGAGCAGCACGCGCTGCCCCTGCAAAAGACATAAAAGCTGTGTGAGACGATCCACTGGGCCTGAGGGGTTTCCAAATATGCATCTACTCAAGTATAAGATCATACCCATGAGCAGTCCCATGTTGAAGTGGTACCTTTCCTTTAACAGCTGTTCCTTGTGCTTTTTGATCACACTCTCCACCTACACAACAGCCCATGGTTATTGAACATACAACACTTTTAAAATCTTACAGGAGGACACACTTCTAAGAGTAAACTGTGCACGTACAGCATCTTCAATCTGCTCCGGTGTTATGACCACTCCCACTCCACATACTTCCTCAAATTCCTTCTGGTCGATCGGGTCCTGAGGATGGCCCTTCACAAAGTCTAGTGCAGCTTCAAAAATGAAAATGAGATTAAGTTCACCGAGAAGGGTAGAACAGATTATCCATTTATTCTTCATTTATTCACAACCTCATCCTCTTACCCAGTTAGACATTACCTGCCAGCTGTAGCTCTGTGCAAATTTTGTGTAGAGCTATGCTTTCCGAGAGGAATGCCAGACGTTTTGTGTCTTTAAGGCGAGATGCCATACTGTACAACAGTGTACCCATGGCTTTGTCCACTCCTGAAGGCCCATGGATATGCTGAGCCTGTTGCAACCAATGAGAAAGGACCACAGTTATTTTTTTTTCACTCAAAATGTTTGATCATTAAGTTGTAATGGGTGATGCTAAAGCTGAGCAATTCAGGGAACACCAGTGTCACTTTTTTCCCTCATCTTGACCGTAAAGCAATGGTCACCAAACCATGGATAGATTTGCCTTACTACAGCCCCGAGTGCATTTAACTTTGATAATTGATGGATCAATTTCAAGCTGACTTTCGGCAAAGATGCTAAAATTTACTGTAACCACCTTCTCTAATGGGAATATTTGTTTGTTTGTTTGTTTTTTACTGTTTTCCGTGGTAATTAAGGCAATGTGCGCTTTCTGACTGTGTAAGAGAGAAAAAAACCTGACATTTTACGTAATTTAATATAGTGAACTGAAGTCAGTTGTTTAAGAAATGATTGAGAGATGTATTTTTGATGACAGTAATTGTTGGTTGCAGCATAATGTTATGATGGAAATGTTATAAATACTATATTAATTTCTCTTCGTTTAATCGTTTCATAGGCAAAAGGCGATATGATCAATTATTTGACCCCAAGCACAAGTAAGAAGTAAGCAATCATCTGCTAAGTACAACGTTGTTGTAAACAACGTAAAGGATGTGAAAACTAAAGTGTCTTAACAACAACTCAAGAATGAGAAACTCTATGAGTAATGGGCTATTCAGACATAGATAACATCTAAAGCTACAAATGGAGCGCGTTAAAAAACTAAAACTAAAAATGACAGGAGGGGGATAAGTAAGCCTGAGAAGTGAATGTCACAGCTGCTGTCCACCAGAGGCAGCTCAGTTTCCCCCCTGACAGATACCCGAGTAACGGCGTCCTTCAGGGCACAACTCAGCGCTTCGTTCTTCAGCGTTTCTTTTGCTTTCTGCTCACTGAGCCCGATGGAAGTGAAAAGTGTCAACGTATCCGCCATTTTTCCACCTTAATCACCGGCTACACTGGAGCCACCCCGACGCTGCACTGCGGTGCACGAGTTTCCTCCTCGGAGAGAGAGACACTTCCTGTACAGCTCAAAGAAAAGGGAGGAAAAGAAACGCATAAAAATATTAACCAATAAGAGCCCACGGGTTCACGTATACTAACCAATCATAAATAAGCTTGACTCCAAGTTATCTCCTACTGTCAGCAAAACAGCCAATCAGCGTCTGTGTTGACATCAGAGGAGGGGGGTGCTACCGGAATCAGTGTAATGTTGCATCAGATTGACAGTCACAAACTTTCGACAAATACTAACATTAATTTCAGCTTCGTAGTTGCTTCTTATTTACTTTAAATTGAGTTTTACTGCAAAAGTGTCGCAGCTTTACACTTTTTGAAAACTTTTCTAATCAAATATACGCGTCTATCCAACGCAGTGTAAGGTCTTTGTTGTCCATCAATAACTACAGCGGTGTAGGACGAGTCCCAATGTAAAACCAAAACAGGAAGACTTTCCTGTTGAACCACTTTACGTGGGTACGTATGGTTCGTTTATTTACTGACTCACACAATGTTTCATCAGGGCAGGCATTGTGATAGGTTAGCACAAGGTTGTTTTGACTTATGACTAGCCAAGAGGGTACCACATACAGTTATGGCCAAACACGCGGTGCTGTCATCGGACACTCACCTATGGAGATCTCTGGCTTGCCCAAAGTCAGAGCTGCGTCTGGATCTCACTCTCGCCTGTGGACAGTCTTTCCGGTAGGACTCAGAATGATTTTGAAAATCACACGAATCGAGAGCTGAGAACTCCCCCGTGCTTTTGTGCTAACTTATATCTGAACCCACAGCTGGAGAGAAACCGCAGAGCACCATTGGACCGGAGTGATGGGGGGACGAGTGTGGACTCTGACCCAGACAGATGACACACTGTGGTACCATGTTTATACAACTGAAGGCAGGCAGAAGTGTGGAAGCAAGAAGAGGACACCTGCTGTTTCTCTCCAGGAGGAAAAAACGTCAAAGAAGAAAGTCAAAGCTGAAGTGAAGATGGAAGAGGAGCCGGTGGCTGTGGCTTCAGCACAGGGCTCTGAGGAGGAAGAAGAAATGCTGAGAGATTACTTCCAGTTGGATGTGAATATGGGAGACCTGCGCAGACAATGGGGAGCAGCTGACACCCACTTCAAACAAATTGCAGACATCTTCACGGGTCAGTGCTTATTTTTGCATTTATAATATCATGTTTATGCAGTAAGTAATAATTAAGACAATATTTGTTTTATGAAATATTTCTGTAATATATAGTTTGGTATTTCTCAGGTGTGCGAATGCTGCGTCAGGACCCTACTGAATGCTTGTTTTCCATCATTTGCACCACCAACAACCAGATCTCTCGTGTCCAGGACATGGTGGAGAGCCTGTGTCAGGCTCTGGGTGCCCCACTGTGCCACCTGGAGCAAACGTCCTACCATGACTTTCCTTCTCTGACTGCACTTGCAGGTGCTCAAAGGCCTTAATAAATTCTGTTACCAGAACAACAGTTTAAACTTTAGTCACAGTATTCATTCACCATTCACCATTCACCTTGAGCACCAACCAGTACCAAGTTACAACTGGATCAACAACCACTAATACCAAATAAACACACGCACATCAATGTATATGAACATATACATAAGGGCACATACAAAGCAAAAGCCACCTAAGGCTATAATACATAAGCATCACACACCACATGCATGTCTATATAATGTGCTTAAGATTCATGTTATATATTTGGGCTACATTGTCTATTCATGCGCTCAGATATCTTTTTCTAATCCATCTTTATAAATTCCAAACACCCAATAAAAAGTGCTTATGTAAAACTAGTATTTAGTGATATTTAGATGTTTTTATCAACATACATAACTTGATTTTTTGCATCGTAATTGGCAGACAGCAACGTAGAGGCATGTCTCAGGGATCGCAGTTTTGGATACAGAGCTAGATACCTGCAGAAGAGTGCGAAAAAGATTCTGGAAACTCATGGGCCCCAGTGGCTTGAAGGTCTACGCCATGTCCCATATCTGGAGGCCCATGATGGTCTATGTACTCTCCCTGGTGTGGGTTCAAAGGTACAGCAGCCTTTTTTAATATTCTAAAATAAAGTGAACTTGTAATTGCATGTAATAATGGGTTTGTGTTATCCTGTAGGTAGCAGACTGTGTATGTCTGATGTCCCTGGATAAGACAGACGCTGTGCCTATCGACACACACATGTGGCAGATTGCTAAACGTGACTACAAATATCCTGACAACGGCCAGAAGAGCATCACAGATAAACTTTACAGACATATTGGTTGGTATTCATATATCTTAGTAACTGTCTGTAAACATGAGCAGTTTTACTCAGTTCTTATCATAATGCTTTATGTTATATTTCCAACGCAGGTGATTTTTTCAGAAATAAGTGGGGTCCTTATGCTGGTTGGGCACAGTCGGTCAGTGTTATTTTACCATTCAGTAACTGTTGCTCAGAGTCTGTCACGTCTCCCTTACCCATACTATTTATCTGCATATTCACACACTGTGTCTTTCTGATTTAGGTGTTGTTCTGTGCTGACCTCAAGAAGTTCAAAAAGCTGAAAGAAACACCGCACCCGTTGCAGCCCAAGAAAGACAAAGATGCAGTTAAAGAAGAAACATCGATACCAGGCGATACCAAGAAAAATTAAAATTAAGGTGGAGGAAAATGGAAGTGTGAAGCGCACAAAAACGAAGTCAGCGTGCAACAAGACAGCAACAATGCCTGTCAAGAGTGAGAAGGTGGGATGAGGTAAACAAGCTTCTTGTATTTGGATTCAAATCAGGTTATAATAACAATATATTAATTCACACTGACGATTTTTTGTGAGAAACATATTAGAAAATAGATTAATGTAAATCAATTCTGTTGATGTTTAGGTTAAAGGTATTTTTAGATGTTCCTCTCTTACTTTTTATATGTCCACTAGAGTTTATTGGACATTTGTACACAGGTACATTGGAATTCTTGTGCTTTGGCTGCATAAGTCAATTTTGCTTAAAAAAAGGGTCACTAAATAATAATGATAAATAATAACAATAATAACTGGAGAAAAAGAAAAACTGCAGATATAATGAGTGAATGGAGTCAGATTAGTTTAACCTAGTCAGAAAGACAAGCTGATGAAGCCTCTTGGATGAGAGGTGAAACATCTTCAGGGATATAGAACCAAGGCAAGTCACATTCGACTCAATTTCTTTGGACAGCTGAGACCTGGATGAATGAGAACATTCACAGACTTATATAGGTACTGCACATTTAAGAATGAAAAAAAATTACACCTATGAATTCACTATTAGAAAATATTATTGTAGTTTTTTACAATAAAATAAAAATAATTAACTCCAATTTTTTGTGTGTGTGTATTTTGAGAGAAAATGTCGATATAAGCACAGTCATCAATAGAGTTGTCCTGAAGTCCAGTAAATTAATCTGCTGAACTATTTCGTAAGTTGCCCCTAGGTGGCAGTGTGCACTGGACTATATTGCCCTGCAAGTTAATACTACATAATGGACCATTTGCCCCTGACCATTTTCTCTCCCTCTCCTTTTATTTAGAGAACAAATTGCACTCTTTTGCTGGGTGAATATTTTTTTTTATTAAGCTCCCAGGTTCCTGTTACACCATGTACACATTATGACATTTATGTGCGTGTCAGAAAAGGTCGTAGGGTGCAAACATGGTGTTTCTTCTGTGAAATCCCCGCCTAAAAAAAGTATGTCTGTCCGTTGGAGAATAAAAAAAACTATGTGGTTGGGTGGCTGTGAAGTGCTTTAGTGTCTTTATGTGTATGTACACTCTGTCAGCTGGTCTTTTTATAGCATGGATTGCAGTTATCTGCTGTCACTTCTAGTGTGTCTGCATCTGGTGACAGCATGGACATTTCTTTTGACTGATTAATGGCTGTTTACAGCACTGACCAATCAATATTTAAGTAGTTTAAAATATAGGGAATCTTTCTGAAATGTGGCAACAGCATTGCTTGTTATCAAGTGTCGTTCGTGCCCTGGCATGCAAGCTTAAGGGCATAGGTACATGATGCATGTAGTTGTTGCATCAGTGTGTCTGTTTGTGCATGTCTCCATACAAGTGTTTGTATTGTTTGTGGAGGGGTGTGCAGCCATCTGAGTTAATGGGAATGTGAGTCAGCTTTCATCTCCACTCCGGTTGAGCTGGGCAGAAGCGGGGGCCCAGCTTTGAGGCAGAGTCACGCTGAAAAAATAAATAAATAAATGGGAAAAAAAAGTTAAGAGGACATAACTATTTGTAGGATAGGTGAAAGTGTGCTTGAGGTGGCGATGTGATTTAAAGAAAAGATATTTGTGCATGTTGGCACACAGTGACTAACAAAATGCAACACTGGTCACCGCATTATGTAAATGGTGGGTCACAGCTTATGTGAAGCCCTCTGGGATTGTTCAGTTGAGAGGACATTTCTGTATGCAACTTCCATCTCTAAGAAGCTCCTACAGGCATCAGGGGGTGCAACTGATGGAGTGCCATCAAAAGGGGAAAGGCTTTGTCTATTTCCAGATGTGCAGCAGCCAGATTTTATTTGTTTATCTCTGGGTGACAACATGTGAGAGCAGGCTTTGGTGGAATTGAGTTTAATACATCTGAATTGCAGTTTCCAAAAACGTGGATCATTATAATCCTCAAGAAGGAGAATTATTTGAAGGACCAGTGTATTAGAGAGCATATTTATCTAGGTTTTACTAATGAAGTGACAACTGAGTATAAAAAAAACACAAAGCAGCTCTGCTCATTGATTTGCAACAGTGCCCATAATGGCCTAGTTCAACCAGAGATAATAAAATGTAGATTACAATTACTCCTGGTAATAATCTTAATACACTCATTGCTAGTCCAGTGTCAGTAAAGATATTATGCTGTATATTGTTGTTGTCATTTTTTTGTTTTGTTTTTTTATTGTTTGTTTTTTATTTATTGTTATACTTTGACATAAAGCGCTTCACTTTAATGGTTTGTGTAGATAATCACTGGGGATGGCTCTAAACAGGGATATTTGTATGACATTGATGTATGTAAGAATAATAATATCTATTATCTCACAGTGGACGGTTTATATTTTATAAAGTATAATGTAGTTTCCCTTTTTATCGAAGCTTTCTCTCAAAAAATTATCTCCACATGAATCCACACTCTGCTACTTAAAATGCTAAATGTTATTATTACTGAAAGTGAACAGATGTATTACGTAACAGTATCTAATACAATACCTTAGATGGATAAAATTTAAAGGGAGTAGTGTTGATTCACCTTAGATGTGGTGAAACCCAAGGCTGCTGGAGACAGCCATGGGGGAACCTGACAGACAGGGCAGGCAGTCCCCACATGGAAGTCTGTCTTTGAGGCCTGGAGTTGGGGAGGTTATTATTCAGTGTCTAGACAAACATAGGTTGAAGGGAAAACCAAGGAAAGCCAGACTGAGAGCACAGTGCTGGCAGAGGTATTTTGCATCCTCAGTTTTCTGGTTTGTATATATGTAGATGGTCGTCAGTATATGAATGCCTTCAGTGTTCTTAATGAAAGAGACTTATTTTGTGGAGAAAATTAATAATTTCTACCATCTAGAATCTGTTTGGCTGCTTGTGATTAAGGTTTAATGCCTCATAGATTGGGAGGAAGAAAGAGTTCCGCCTCCTCTGGTGTTCAATTTCAGAGCCCCTACGAGGATCAATTCATGACTAAGTGGAATGTATTCCCCACATTCCTGGACAAAGATGGTACAGAAACCCTATCTATAGTATATACGGGTTTGGGATAACATAAGTTCCATGTGTGGTTTTGTTGTATATCAGTGTCAGTGATGCTAACTTCTTCCTTTTTAAGAATTTGTTCATTCCGGATGCTTTAAATAAGGCTCCCCTCTCGCTTTATTTAAAGCCCACTAAATCTTTACCACGAATCCAGAGCTGTCAGTCAAACCTTAGGGTTGACCAACTTTAAGGGGGTCACAGTAGTGGAAAGTAACTAAATAAATTTACTCAAGTAATGCACTTCAGCACCAGATTTGAAATACTTGCTTGACTGTTTGCATTATTATGTTCCATTACATTCCTTTTTACTTTTATTCTTGGTACATTTATTTTAGGAATTATTAGGATTAATTAAGATTGAACATTTAACAAAACTTGGAATTACTGCTCATGGTGTTTCATCGGTGCTAAAAACTGCTTATGATAATTGGATAACGTAGAATTTTGAAAGGACCTTTACTTGTACAGGAACGTGTTCATCATTGGTGTTACTTTTTCATATTAGTGCTTTTATTCAAACAATTCAAATTCTCCTTCCACCATTTGGGACACGAAAACCTACAGTAGTTTGAGTAATTTTATTCTTTGTTTCAAGGAAAAATTGGGTTATTTCATTGAAAATGAGAAAATGTGTATCCATGTTTTGTTTTCTTTTTTCAGATTGAGTTAAACTATTTCAGGACAGATTGGATTGCTGTGATAGTAGGATAGATGTGGGGGTTTATTAGTTTGGATCACTTGAAAATCAGGACTGGAGGAGAGAGCTACCTAAGCTCCAGACATCAAATTTCATATGAAGGTCTAGGTGTAAAACATGTGGCCACCAAAGTACAAATATCTCACTTATCATGACAGACCCCCAAGAGCTCTGTCTTATTTATGTTTGCATTCAGACAAAAGGACAGGACAGAGAAGAGCAATTCATCTGAGCCTTTTTCATAGCTGTTCAAGATGAAAATAAATCTGACACAGATTACACTAATCTTATTATAGTAGTAATGGAAGTGAATAACAATCAGTTCATATTAGAAGCACTGCCTTCAGGATGAAGCTGACGAAAAGTGGAAGTGCAGACACAATGCCTATTTGTGCTTATATGTAATCTCTTGCAGAAACTTGACTTAACATCCATTGCCTCTAAATATATATCTTGTACATATGGAATATTAGTCATGATCATAGCTCATAATGTGATTAGCCTCTTGAAATGTCGCCGCTCCTCCTGTCCAAACCCCATTGAGTGTCTCTGCTGCTTGCTCAGTAGTAACATAATGGCATTAGCACAATCCTCCTACCTGCACAGGTTATTTTAGGACTCAGCTGTACAGTACAGACAATCTAATGAAAGTGACAAATGCATCGAGAGAGAGAAAAATTAGACCAAATTAAGTGGTGATCTACTGGTACCCCAGCCAAGTATGCTGTGTATTTAATGTTTTTTGTCAACTTATGTCTGCTTTTTGAGCTCAATCACCACAGAGCTGGAGTCTCAATAGCATGTCCAAACTAAAGTGTTGTGTTTTGTTTAAGACATGGAGACAATCAGGCGGGGGATGAAGGAGACTGACTGAGCCAGTGGGCAGAGTGAGGAAACAATATCTTGTAGGCTCAGACTGACTTTCTCCCCTCTACAAGACCTAGTTGGAGGGCAGGAGAAGAGAGAGAGGCTAGAGTTTCATGCACAGCTCTCTTCCCAGCACATAGTTCCTGCTGCTGCTGCATCACTCACACAGAGATGTCAGGTGTCTCCTCACAGGTCCTCACACCAACAACACATTTTAGGGCCTGACAGCTTATATCCTCTGAAAACCACAGATAGATGCACTGCAAAGCTGTGATGAAGATGGTGGTGATGGTGATGATGATGATGATGTCAATGCCAGTGTCGTCATATTTCCACTGGGCACTGTCTTAAACAGGCTGGATGCAGTGCATTCATGTACGCGAATATACTGAAGGCGAAACGGACTGCTATTACGTAACAGACGTGCCAGGCGTTAGGTTGGTAGGTCTGCAGTCGTCTTTATCCGCCTGCGAGAGGAAAAAAATGGGAGGGAGGGAGTGATGTGAGTGAGGAGAGATGGAGCGATCGGAGGGGGCGTACGTCTGCTTCCCGGCCAGCTCATGACCAAAGGGAGCTACCAGGGGAGCCAGGCTGCTGCTGGATGGACGTGTGCGAGGACAGAGGATCATTTTCACTCTCCATCCTGTTCTCTTATATAGACCAAAAAAAAACCAACAACAAAAACAACAACAAAAAACCTTGAACTTGGCGGACGACGCTCTTCCTGTTGGGGACGTCGGTATGTCCTAACCACCGTATCCTGCCGCAGAGAGGAGAGGCCGGCGGAGCGGAGCCGCACCGACCTGCCGCAGGTATGTCGGATGGACTTCAGATAACAGTTGTGGAGCGGCTGCTATGCGGCGACACTTGGCGCAGTAGTATCCCGTGCCCGACGCCTCTCCTGCCTGCCCCCCTGCACCGGCCGGTCCTGACAGGCTTTATTTTATTATTTTTATTTTTATTTTTCCGTCGGTTTCATCTGAATTTTGGTTCTCTTTGTCTGCGTTGCTATCGCCGATAAAAGCTAACGTTAGCAGCAGTTTGTGCGCATGTTGTCACTCGGCTCGTGCCGCCGTAACGCCGTTACTGCTTCTCGACACTGTTGGTAATTGATGTCAGCTGTTGGTGAAATATCGAGGAGAATCCCGTCTTCATTGAATCTAAGAGTGGATTTAAAACCTCCAAACCTCACCGACACATTGAAGGAAGGGAAGTTACACGGACACTTCTTTTTGCTAGCGTTACTACCGTGCAGCTTAGTAACGCGTTACGGTTGCTAATAGTTACCGAGCTGCTCACGAGCGCCGTTGTAGAGGATATAATGCAGGACTCACCTGTGGGAAGTAAGGGTGTTTATTTATGCTGACGCTTTTTACACACTGAGTGGAGTTTTTGTTTCAGTTCACTGAAGACACAATCACCCGGGCAGTTTACGGCTACACCAGACAGGTTAATTTTCTATATATTTGTTTCATTCCTTTCAATAGGAAACCTAAACGCTCACTTGTATGTCCGTTAAGTGATAATAAATGTGAGCACTTTAGCCAAAAAGCAACAAGTGGATTCCTCCATTTGGAGGACCCCGCTTACAGGTGCGCTCAACATGTTGTATTTGTGTGTTTACGAGGTTTTCCCCAGCCCTAAACAAGTAAAAGAAAGGTTATGGGTCCTTAGAGGATCCAAGTCCACCTGTTCCTCATCAGGGTTTGGACGCATCCAGCGGAGGGGGGAAGCAAAAGAGCGGGGAAACCGAGCCAACGCGCACAGACGGGAGGCTGCACAGGGCCGTCAGAGCTGATTCAAAGTGCTACTGGATATGAGGCAGAGGCAGGGCCCTGCCAGAGGACTTAAATTCAAAAGACAAACAACACACTCTGACTCACTGACAAGAGAAAAGGGCTCTATCCTCCTCTAAAGAAGCCCCGAAAGATTTATGGACTGCTTTGGTACAATTTTGTTCAATTTCGGTGAAGGAGGGTTTTGAAAAACAGAAGGTGATCCATGAAGGCATCCCTCAGAACTGAGTAGTATTTAAATGGCTTATTTTTCTGGATTATATTCTGGAAAAAAAATATATTAATCACTCACATTTCGAACCAGACGGTTTTTAAACAGGCAGAAACGTTAAATAAGACTTTCCAGCTGTCATGAATCATTGCCCAGAACAGATAGTCCTGTTCAGAGTAGTGGAAAATAAAGCATAACTCAAGACTCTAATATATCAATGAAGCACAAACCCACTTACCACTAGACACATCTGCTATTAAGCCCTTTTATGGCTCTGGATCATTTTGGCTGTGGGTATAACAAGCAGTCTAGTAAATCCATTATCACAGCACTGTAAATATGCTCCAGGGCCATTCACACACAATGTAATACCATACGCTTATAAAAATACAATTTGTTGTGCAAATGCAGTGGTTGTGACACAATAGCAGTTAACGTAGCAGTCATTTTATTGCATCCACTAAGAGTCTTGGGTTGAAACGGAGTTGTGGTTAACTGCAGGCACACAGTTAATGACTTGTGATGGCTGTAATCAGTTTTCCTGAAAGTGTTTTGTGGCCTGACACGCTTTAGCAGCTGTCTCAATCCTTCACCAGACCTGCTATCTGTGTGCTGCTGGGAATGTGTGAATGCTAATTTGAAGATATGCACACACAGTGCTAATCATTCACCAAATTTGTGGCAAACCTTCTATCCATGACCATCTTTTATATTTAAATATTTATGCCATGCATGTGTTTATGTGCAGACAGCTGTTTTTGTTTAAATTTTTGTTGTATGTGTGTGGTAGGGTGAAAGTTAAAATGCCTCACCCCTTGGCGCTGACCTTCAACCTTTGATCTGTGGATCGCATGAAGGCGGACCATCAGTCAAAGGCGTTGTGAGGCTCAGCACTTTTAAGTTGGATATCCGTTTCAGTTGGGGATCAAAAGCATCCGCGATTGGCTCTGGAGCTTCCTCTCTCTGTGAAGCATGACCTGTCTGTGTGGCCGGTCACTCCTTTGCAGTTTTGATAGCCCCCCAGGTAGTGGAGCACCACGAGAGAGGCATCCTTAACAGTTAAATTTGTGAGCAGCTAAATGGACAGCTTTAGGCTGATCTAATTTTTAGAAGTTGGATGGAAACATCTTGGAATGCATGTCAACAAGTTATGTATCTCTTAATTTTTTCATTTGTATATATTTTATTTAAGCGTAATAGATACTGTAGTATTGTATAGTATGTATTTTCATGACTGTTTTATTTGATTTATTTTTAGTGTGATGGCTATAGTCACAGTGAACAAGAAAATTCTGGGGAGCTGTTTGCTGTCCATATGTTATTTCAAGGTGTGGAATTTTTAACGGTCAAACCAGCAACCTCCCCAACCACTTGCATACCAACATAACCACACATACTCCCCCTTCTCTGTTTCTCTGTGTCTCACATGCACACAAATCCACTAACTTACACTGCTTCACAGTTTCATCTTTCCCCCTTTAGAGTGCAGTAAAAATGTCCATCCTGGAGGGTCCCTGGTGCTGTATCCTTCTCACCTTGTAATGTGATTATTCAGTTTTCTTTTTTTCTTTTTTGGAACTCTTTACCTTTTTGTTAACATTCTCACTCATGTTCATCCCAATATTCCATTAATCCCTGCTTTGACTTTTAAATCCTGTTTGTAAGTGAGTCAGGTTAACACTGAATACTACAAGTCAACTCAGGTATTGGGCAGTCCATCAAAAAAACTACCTTGTAATATCTTTCACAGATATGCACAGCATTTATGTGTCTAAACATATTCACACACTGAATCTATGCATACAACATAATTTTATTACTTTTCAATGGATTGTTATCCAATTTCCCCAGAAATTCTGTGATCAGTGATCGATATAGACAGATACTGATTCCAGTAATCTGTAATTGGTCCAAAAAGCTGAGCGTTCTTAGTCAAAGCTATGCTTATGTTGATATCTTATTTTGAGAAATATTAATTTGTTTTTGTGCTGAATCCTTGGCTTATTTAACTAGAGACGTTGTGAAAGATCTTAGCCTAAATAAAATCTAATCACATTGTATCTGGCTGAGATCTTCTCAGACAACCACTGTGGTCTTTAAGTAGTTGACAGTTTTCAACACTCTGCTCCTCAGACAGATTTTGGTCTAAGGACTCATTTTGGTCATCCATCACCAACACTACTGAGACTCAACAGCCATTGCCAATAGAGGCAAGTGTTGACTAGACCAGTCTTTGTTGAAAAGACACAGGTCCTTCTGTCTCTCAATGGATCTAAGTCTTACCCTCAAATTAATGGAAATTTTGCCCTGGGAGATTGTATTTGGCAGCGAGAGAGAGAGAACATTTTCAAGGATGACAGAAACTCTCCACAAACTTGACTGCAAACTCCTCCCTATCTGCCTAGCTCCACATGAAAAGTGACATTAGTTAGTCATATTAGTACATTAGTGTAGACATTACATCACTAGTATAATGATGAATAACAGCTGCTGTGGTGCTGAGTAATGTCATTGAATGACCATCAGGTCTATACTGTGTGCAATGAGTTTATAGTAATCTTCAGATTGTTGCTTGCTGCTGTACTACTGGATATTATCCATGGGCATTTCCTGCTCTGGATAAAGAACATATTGTGTAAGAAAGGGTGACGACATCCACACAACACGCACAGCCCAGTGCAAATGAAACACAGTATGATGTGTCCCCTGGCCCTGAGGGGTTGAATGTGATAAAAATACATCCATCTGCCTTCTCTCCCTCAACAGTCATATGGGTGCGTCCTGTCTTATTTATGAGCGTGTACTGTATGTCTGTATTTTAATCGGTGTTGAACAGGATGGAGGATATTTGGAGGTGTTATCGTTGGGTGAGAAAATGCAGATCTTTACAAAAGCCAAACACTGAACCAGCTGATTACACCGATCCAATCTAGTGTTTGGTAAGAAATGAAATCTAAAAAGTCTGTTCTCAATCTTTAACTCAGACATCTTGGAGGAGCTGGCAGTCAGCTTCCGTTTACTCTATTTGTAATACTCCAGTGGAAACTTGTAGCAGTGTTGTAGAGACTTGTTTAAACCCAGTGAAGAAAAATGTTTTGAGGGACCACTGCTGTGTGTGTGTGTGTGCACCTGTGTGTTTGTGCTTATGGCCAGTGTGCAGATGAAATGAATGCTGACAGCATTTCAAATGTAGCATGTTTCTCTCCGCTCACTACAGCTTATTTGGCCAAATGCCTTTTAGGACTCATTAATCACTCCTGCCTACCTTTAGGGACACAGGCTGACACACGTTGGATTACTTTGGGTCAAGATATTAGCATGTTTATGAAAAGCTGCTCCAGTTTTCAATATTCAGCTTGTTTATAGCCTGCTGCACCTGCAAGTTAAGAGCAAAGATGAGGAAGGCTCGGTTTTTCCACATGCCTTCTTAGACAGATTGCCACATCTCCGCTTGGACCATAACAGACCTGATAATCCCATAACATAGTTTGCTCGTTACTCTTCTTCTCTTTCTCAAATATTCAGCTTTTGTCAGATTCTGGGAACTAATCACTCCATCCTCTCCACATCCAATTTACAGCCCGCGCCACTTCCCTCAATCCTAAATTTGTCACAAATCCCCTCCCTTCACCATGCCCATCACTGTCAGCTTCATTACCATCATTTTGCCTCTTCCACCTTCTTTGCCCTACCATCTCAGTCTATTTACTCATCCTCTCTATGCGCCTCTTGGCCATTTTCACATTCTTAGATCCGTCACCTCCTTTTTCGACTTATCTCTCTTCCTTTGGGGCTTTATTTCATCCATCAACCAAAACCATGATGTAGAAGTGTGTTTAAATAACTCCAGTTAAACAGGGGACATAAGGAAAGCAAAGAAAGGGGGAAAAAACAGAGATTAATCAGGGATTGGATTGGCTGACAGCCGACTAGACCAAGAGCAGAAGGTGTGTCTGAGACAGGAAAGAAAATAAACATTGAGGCTACTGTAGTGGGTGAAATTTAGATATATTATCCCCACTTATAATGATATAAGGAGAATGGCAGCTTTTCTCTACAGCCGCTTCACTAACACGTAGTAATCAGGGTAATAAAACATGGATAAATACAAGACATGCTTAAAAGCATGCAGAGACCCTATTTGTTGTGCACTAAATTTCCTCACATACCTACAGCGTGCTCTGTGACTTCCTGCTTTGTGACTGGCTCCTTGTGTACACATACACACACAGTTTAAACCCAATATACCACACACTCTCACAAATTAGTCACATTTTGCAGTTTTCATGGTACATATACCAACCGTAGTGTGCAACTGCAGAAATTTCTTGGGAGAGTAAGATGTCACAGCTGTGAATGAGCCTTAGGTTAGTCATAGGGAGAGACATTGATGTCTTTTTCTGTGTTTCCCTCCCAGCATTTCAGGCAGAAGTTTCCGTATGATCCTGATTCTGCTCCCAGAGGTTATCGCCCACTATGAGTCATTGGTATGGATAAGTTTGAACAAGGGACGTTTACGCAAGTTAGAGCCTGAAACAGAAAACGGATACCTATCAGATAAGAAGTGCATGTTTAGGGGACGCAATTTACAGCTGTTTCACTCGATGACTTGTAGGATTGTGTAATCTACTGGAGCTTGAGCGTTTCTACATGTCATTGGGCTCTCCAAGCTTCACCACACTCAGTGTTACAGCTGCCAGTTCCTGGCATTTGTGTAGAACCAGCATAAATGGGAAGAGAGTGAACTTTGGAGGAGAACAAAAGTGATATTCTTCCAAACAACATTATATGACAGAGTGGTAAAAAGTTAATGTATCCATCACCATTGGTTTTTACTTCATTCATTATAACAACACCGCTTATATAACTTTCAAGTTGAATTCTTGCCTTTGTGTTTGTCTGTGTGTCTGAAATAATATACCTTACCACACCCTCTGTGTGCCCTGGTGTTATCCTGCTCAAACCCATGGGAGTTTCATTGTACTTTCTCTCCAAGTAAGCATAGCAGTGCTGGGGTATACTTACAAATTACAAATTACAAATTCTTAGAGATAAACAACTTCATGAATTACATTTTTGTGAACCATAGAACATTTGTACCACATAGCCAAAAATTCTGCAATGGACTAAAGCTTCTTCAGCTGAGCTGAATTAACAATAGCTGTCTAACTGGATTTCTGCCTGTGCAATATCATGTTTACACATCTAGTTTATGTTCCTACTCGTGTAGTTCAGCCAATTATATCAGATTTACAAAATGTCTGTTTTTGTCTTTCAGCAGAAGCACAGACGAAGGATGGAGTGACAGACACAGAGAACCGGCAGAGTGACCAGTCACTGCTCATCACTCAGAGGCAAATCATGGCTCCCATCTCCTTCCTTTTCCTGGGCTTCTTCCTCTCCTTCCTCTCCTTCCTCCATTCTTTAGATGCACAGACCACCATTGGCTCCTCCTCCCCTCTCTCTCCCCTGGATCTGCCCAGTAATGCTTCACCTCTACCAAACAAGCAAACTGTTCAGTTCTGGCCCTCTTTACCTCCCAGAGGACGTAGTGATGTGCCTGTCAGAGCTACAGCCCGGGATAGGCTGACAAATACAAATGCAGTGCAGCAGGGGCAAAGAACGACCCGTCCTACAGCACAGTCCACTCCTTTTATATCTACCCTCACTATCAAGAACCTCAGCAGCGGGCCTGTTTTAACCCAGCCAACTGCCTCCAGGCCTCGGACTGACACAGCTAGTTTAATTTTCAGCAGGGCTTTTGGAAAGGGAGAGGCTACTACAAAAGGCTTGACTCTACCTCTCCCGACTTTATCCTCTGCTGCTGTTGCTGAGCCAGCAGGTGGCAAGGCAGTGACAGCAGGCAAAACAGAAGAGGAATCGGTCAAAGAGTCAGAGGACGGTTATTCACAGGGGTTAGGGTCAGGTAGTACTCCAACAGCGAAGGGGGAATTACCTGTTCCCCTACCAACGTTTGCTGATGAAATGGCACAGTATCGGCCACAGGCACAGACAGCAATATCTAAAACTTCTGACGTGAAAACACCACGAACAGACAGACAGACTGTAGAGCCTCAATTGTTTGCTCTCACAGAATCCAGTAAAATCTCAACAACAAAACAGACTGAGAGAGCCACACCATCCCCTGTGGTAACACAAGCAACAGCTCGGTCTGTATTAACAGGTGAGAAATCGGACATGTTGGTGTAAGTCTTTTACTACATTGTAATATATCATGTTTTCAACTGTTTTTACCATGTCACAATGATGTCTTTTCAACGATATTTTAGGTGAACTGACGGTATACACTCCTCCAAAAGAAAGGGTTCCTCCAAAGCAAGACTCTGCCGTGATGACTACCACCACAGGCTCTGCAGATAAACAGCCACAGGCTTCAGAACTTCCACTTACTAACCACACCCAAAAAAGTTCACCTTCAAACGCCCCAACACCACAAGTGACAACCACATCTACTACTACACAGGAGGATGTTAAAAAATCATCAAAAGCATCAAATCAACCCAACAATACAGCAAAAGAAGGAAGGAATACAGCCAACACAACAGTGCAGACATCAAAGCCAGGTAAGAGAGGGTATTGTGTTTCATAGTTAACTAGTTTTAGACTTTTGATAATCCAAAATGAAATTATTTGTGCAGCTGGGACTTTTTTACTGGAAGAATCTGGAAAAAGCTTCAAAGGGGGAAAAAATCAGAGGCACTTTTCCATGGAAAGAGGGGCAGTAGAGTGCAGTAGACACAGCAAAAGAAGAACGTATGAGTAAGACATAAGGGGGGGGGGGTCTGAAAAAGAGACTATTGGGACGGATGAGAGAGTAGACAAGGTGGGTGAAAGTGTGGTAGAAGAAAGGTACAGGCGTAGAAATGCAGGGATTGAAGAAGGTAATGAAAACCAGATGCAGAGAGAACGGGGTGAAGGGAGGGGAGAAAAGTAAATGGAAAAGGAAAAGCATGACACATGGGACGCATGGGCCAGTCTCTTGGATACCATCAGAATAACATCATACTAACTTTTAAACTCAGTGGCTCTCCTGCCCTGTGAGCACGTTCTCAGTGTCCAAGTTGGTTCCTTGGCAGGCCATTGGAAGAAGTAACAGTCTCCATTTCATCATGAGTACCCATTTTTACAATATGTGTATATATATAAATATATATGTATGTATGTGTCTGTGGTGTGTTGTATTTCCTGTGAAATGGAGCAGGATATTTAGTCAGTTTGCTGCAGCATGTGGACATTTAGAGCAGTACGGGCAGTGAAAAAACTAAAGGGTAAGTTTAAGTGTATCCAGCTGTGAAATGTGATCAGCACATCTGGAATGTGTCGGGATCTTGCTCCTGTAAGAAAAAAAGTTTGTGGGCAGGAAGTAAAACATAATTTTATATAAATAAAGGAGTGTATCTGTGATCTGTATGCAATACCAGCCCATCTGAGTCAAAGAACGCTATATATTAATGTGTGTGTGCGTGTGCGTCTGTGCTCGTGAGATAGAGGAGTAAGGGAGAGAGCGTGGAAGCCAAACACATGCTGGAATGAGTCATTAGTCACAGTGTCAGCTTTATAGGTGTCTTTTAAAGGGTGACGACCTCCTTTGTCTGCCAAGTTACTGGTG
Organism: Remorina albescens; assembly: GCA_034769265.1. Classification (NCBI taxonomy): domain Eukaryota; kingdom Metazoa; phylum Chordata; class Actinopteri; order Carangiformes; family Echeneidae; genus Remorina; species Remorina albescens. Next base: position 17,027,109 of record CM068482.1, on the reverse strand, counting down.
GATTGAGTGTTTCAGGACTGATCATTTTATTCCACCATCCATCAAGTTAAATGTGTATGAATCAAACAAATCCAAGCACCCCTACAATGCATCTGTTCCTCTGTGCCCTATCAGGCACTCGTCTTATTTGTAGCATACTTTTAAAAAATTTTCTAAAATGATTGCATTTAGCTGTACTTTTTTCACATAAACTCATTGTGCTGACTTAGCTGTAGTATGTCATGCTGTTTTATGCTATTACTGTCACAGATGAGTAGCTCAAAAAGTATGCCAACAAAGAGACAGAGTTTTTGATTTATACTAAAAATTTGTACAGAGATTCATAGATGTATTATAACACTCTGCTTTAGTATGTAATTTAGATGTTCTGGTAAAGTATGTAATCTAAACCAAATAATTACTGCTGTTTTTCAGAGGATATTTGCTCAGTAAAATGACATAGTTATGAATATAATGTAGATGATGTGGTGTCATGATTATGAAGTCATACTGTGCATATTTTGATTTTTTCCTCAGTTGTGTTATTTAGCTAAATTGTTTTCTAAATTATTCAAAGCCTCGAACATGTAAACCTTCTCCTCTCCCCATATATATGCGTGTGTGTGTGTGTGTGTGTTAGTTTGCATTATGTGTGCTATGTTTACTTCTATATGCACAAATGAATCATGGTAATGTTTTAGTCTGTTGCAAAATACAAATTTGACACAATTTTAAGTGATGTTATTGACACTGTAAATTGTATGTAGACTGTAGACAAAGTGTCTGATTTAAGGTACTTAACAACCACTGACTCATGATTTTGATGGTGAGCTACACCCCCCTAGTGGCTCTGACTGTTCCTATAACATTTTAATTTAACATGTTTTAAAGATCTGTTTTTCTTTTTCCAGGAACGTCTTCTTTTCTTACCACTCGGGTTGTTCCAGTCACCCAAACGAGGTTTAGCCCCACCTACCAGACAGGCATTGGGCAGAGGAACCGCTCCGTTCTACTGGGACATCCTCACCAAGCCCCCCACTCAACATTTTATCCAGCTCCTGCACCCAGTGTCAATCCCTCCCCTAATGGCACTCTTCTCTACTGGGGTGACCTAAGCCGGACGCTGGCTTTTGCCTGGGAGCTTCATGTCTATGGCTCAGCAAGTCTCTTCCTCCTCCTGTTTGCAGGAGCGGCCCTGGGCCTCACCCTGTCCCCTGGCACCAACTGTCCTCACCGGGGTGCACTTGCGCTTGCCAATGCACTCTTATTTCTGGCTGCAGGCCTCAGGGCAGCTCTCTTTCTAATTGATCCCTATGGCACACGGAAATTGATTCCTCGCCCTGCAGTCACAGCCATCTACAACTTGCCTCTACATCTCCTGGTGTGGACACATGCTGCCCTGGCACTGCTGGCTTTGAGGGTAGCAGGGATAAGTGTGTTGCCGTCAACTATGGAGCGCCCCCCTCTGGTGGCTGTGCTGGCTGTGCTGCAGTGTACCCTGCTGCTGGCAGCTGATATGCTTTCTCCAGCCCTCTCTCCTGTAGTGCCTGTCACTCTTCAGGTCCTGTCCCTGTGCTGGGGACTGGCTATCTGTCTTGGCTTCCTCTGTTATGTCTTTCCCCGCATACGCTGTCCTCCCATTCCCCAGCCTGGAGTCCCTGAAGAGAGCAGAAGGAAGGCCTGGGCAGGAAGTGGGAGGTTAGGTGTTATCCTGGGGAGAGTGCTGGCAGTGTGTGCAGTTATTGGGGCACTGTGCTGTGGGCTGCATGTTCACGCCACCTTGTGGCTCTATGGACTGATAGGAGACTGGACACGCTTCAATTGGGGTTGGTGGCTTGTTCACTTCTGGGCTCGGCTCCTGGAGCTTGCCTGGGGGTTTTCCCTCTTACTGCTGGGTTCTTGGGCTTTCTGGAGACCTCAAAGTTGCCGGGGAACAGAGGAGGGCGGAGCTGATCGTAGAGCAGGAGGAGACCTGCCATCACCTGGCCAATCTGTCGGGTCCATTCAAAGACACACCTGCTGGTCCAAGATAGTCCAGAGCTTGAGAGGGAGGCCTTGCAGAAAGTCTGACAGTAACGGGGTGGGAGGAGGAGCAGGGGAGGTGCCTAACAATTGGGCTGGTCAGGAACGTTCTGGAGCTGACATCAGTAAAAGTCTGATCAGGAACCAAAACCATGAGCAGCCCCCTGCCCAGCTACGCTGCATTAAAGACAGCAATAGGGGACGCAACCATAGAGGCCACTCTGCCGACAGAGGCATATTGGAAGGCTCCACAGGCTCCCTGCTTAGACTGCAGACGTTAGGCCGGCCTCCACAGCGCTCAGTGAGTGGCAGCCTGGATCAGGAGAGGGACACTTCCCTCTCTCTATATGAGTTTGATCTTCGGCCCCCTTCTCCGATTGACCTAACCCGCAGCATTGATAAAGCCCTGCACAGGGAACACCTACTCGGTGGAGGCAGCCTGTTTCATCCTTTGAGCCAACCCTCACAGTCCCCCTCCCAGGGCTCAGGGGTCAGTCAGGGGCCCTGGCTCCGGAGGAACAGTGATCCTCAGATGCTTTCTGAAAGCAGTGAGGCCCCAACAGAGTCGTCCATGCCTCTGGGGGGCAGCATACTCAGCAGTGTGCCCAGCAGACAGGTAACGGCTCCCCCCACGCCATCTCATCAGGGTCACAGGTGGGCTGGGAGTGGGATGGGTAGTGTTCCCTCATCAGTGTCCTGCCCCGTGTCACTTCGTCCCTCTAGAACATCAACAGGACACCTGGGGGAGGATGGAGTGGACGACACACGGCCCTTCATCACACCAGACTCAGAGAGGGTGCGGGGAAGGGCTGGGAGGCCAGTGGGGTCACGAAGCTACCTGGAGGTCAGCCGAAATGATGACTCTGCCAGTGTCAGCAGTGAAATTATTGACCTATGAACAAAACCCTTGACATGAGGACCAACAACAGCACATCATCTATACCAATTTGAACAAAATACTGTTCCAAAGACTTTAAGAAATATTGGGAAAATCTGATCATTCAACTGGTTTAAATGAATGATTTTTAGAGGGAAAGGTCAGGGGATCTGGGTGATGAACTTCAAGAAAATCACCTAGTTGCCTTTTACTTTGTTAAATGGCTCAGCAACTGTGTTTGTGGAACAGATATGGTATTCCCTTTACTCTGAGAGTAAAACTAAGATATAGAGCACAGATAAACACCACACACCCATAGCTCCCCATCTCATGCCTACACACACAAAATCTCCCTCCACTTTGTCCTGTTTTCATTCCTAACACACCCAACGCTGACATAACTTAAAGTACATTGAGACCATACAGAAATTTTTTCTTTCTTTACCATAACTTGGAGTAACGTAACATAATGTAAGAAATCTATGAATAGATTGCAGTAATTGATTTCTGTATCTGAAGACATACCTACCACCATTTGTGTACCATTGAGTTTCAACAAGGTCAGTGGGGTTCTCTGAGTTTCCCCATTTATGTCTGTGAAAAAATGTTTGCATGTCAAACAGTCATGAATAGCATTGCTTTCATAGCTTATTAGCTGTTTTCCATAATTCAGTTTGCTTTGAGAAATAAATATGCGTCATACAAGATCTTGGTTGTTTCTCTGCTATTTGCATTAGTTCTATAAACCCATTATTTGGGTTAAATCTCTATAGCGTCTTACAAGTATCATAGTGACTCAACCATGGATTGCTCCTGCTAAGCTCTTAACATGCTGCCACTGTTGTTGTTGTGCAGTCTGCCTTGAAGGTTAATGTGAAGCTGGTTATATAAAGAGGCAGCAACAAACAATAAACCGGGACATTCAGTCACATGCTTGCATGATGAAATGGTTGCCATGGCTTGTCAGTTTTAAAAAGAAATTCAGCAATTGAAATGTGAGGTTAATTCATTAAGGCTTTTGCCATTAAGCCATCAAAAATGATGCACAACTGATGTCTCTGATGGCATTTTTACAGAATATTACACATAATCATGATCCTATCAGTAATAGTTGCAGTGAGTCTATTCAATCTCTTATCTAAGTAAATGCTGTACAGCTTTGCAAGGCTGCAACATACACGTCTGGCTTGGCATGAACCACAACTCGCATATCTAACTCAATAACTGAGCACTTAACTGTAAGCCTGAGCACTAAGCTGAAGTATTTTATTACTCGAGGAAAATATCTTTCAAATATATAATGTATAAACACCAATGTAAATACTGTTATTTTTGATGTTCATGAAAGGAGATGTATTTGAAACATAGTCCTGGTTGTAGTACTGTGAAAGACAATCTAAAGTGGTATTGCATATGTGTCTGAGCTGTGCAGACAGACACATCAGATTGTGGCCTAATGAGGACATGCAGAGCTGTGACAGTTGATACTTGAAAGTCAAGGACTTTCTGGGCTGAACTCAGGATTGTAATAATGACGCTGACAAAATGTACAAATACCCTGCAGGATTTTTATTTCTAATTAGTTTTTTGTTTGTTTGCTTTTGATTTAAATCAACAAATGATGACAAAGGCATTTGAAAGCAATGAACAAAACAAATACCCTATTAAGTTTATTAATTCACTTGAAACTTTTTTTGTGGTCCTGAAAGTAGCCTTGTTGGTCCTATAGTCCTGTATCTCCCAAGTTTTATTGAAACATTACGTTCTTATTGCTGTCACAGATTGATTACTCTAATGCTGTTTCGGGATGCTGTTCTAAATATGTTGTAATGAAGTTGGATTTTTCCAAAGTGGATAAGGAAGCTTTCAGAATAAAGCTCTTCCTATTTAGATCCAGCCCATGATAAATTTTCCAGTTACCTCAGGGTGACATACGGTACCTCCCAGTGATGTGAGATATTTGACTTGTTTAGTATTTACAGTTCAATAGCCTTGTGTTGTTGTCATTCCAATAAATCTCTAAGACTTCATTGTAACGGTACCCACTGTTACCTCTTTTATTTCATGATGAGGTTGGTTCCTCCAGCACTTGTAGTGTTGCCCTCCCCAAAGCAGTACGTGCCATAGAAAATACAAGCAGTGTACACCCCCACTTTGTAGTCACAGTGCATAAGTATAGTGTTCCTTTGAACCATTTATTTTGCTCATTGAACATTGATTCTTGTATTTCTTGCTGCATTTTGTGTCTGGATTCAAAATAAAAGTATGAACATTTGTTTTGGACTCTTTGTATTACAATGTTAACTAATTTCTTGTTTAATTTTTACATTTTTTGGTGTGTCAACAGTTTACTTCCTGTCTTTGCCTTTGCGTCAACCTCCACCAGGGCTGGGCAGTGACGTAAATTCAAGTAAATTCACTTGAGTACTGTACTTAAGTATAGTTATTGAGTATCTGACTTTACTGGAGTATTATTTTGGGGGGATACTTTTACTTCCACTCAACTACATTTGAAGGACAAATATTGTACTTTTTACTCCACTACATTTCTATTGATGCTCTCGTTACTCGCTACTTTTGTGCTTACATCAAGTGATGATTTTTTTTCGCAAAATTCCGAGGAAATTTCTGCTGATTCGCGTATGGTTTGTCTCAGCTGTATTGCCGTACCTGTACTAAGTCATGTTCAAGACGAAACAATGAGTGATTCGTTCACGACTCATAACCATGGGTCTTCGGGTTTATTGTTCATTATTCACGTGGTTACAGTAACATGACCAAAACTGTCTCTTGTTTGTGGGGGAATCTGATCTATGGAGGGGGAGTGGGGGTCTGGTCTGGTGTCTGGGGGGGCGAACCCACGACCTTCTTATTGTGGGGTGACAGCGCTAACCACTACGTCACCGTGCTGCTCAAGGCAAACAGCAGAAAATTTGTAGATCAGCAACCTCCATCTGTATTTTTCATTTACATCCCAGTTCATATACAGGTGCAATGTTATATTACTTTGATATTATAGATATGATAGATATATACTTTATTTATCCTGAGGGAAATTCACTTACATGCATCATTCACACAACAGGCAAACAATGAGACATACAGAGACATGCTGCCTCACCTTTACACTGCGATGTGCTTTACTTCCCAACATGACAGACAAACAGCTCGTTTTTGTTGAGATTAGATGATGAAAGGTTTACCAACACAAAATAGGCTCAGCAATGGGGAACTATATTGAAATGTATGTTGATACTTGTAGCACATGAGATATTGTGCAAAAACACCTGGTGAGTGATGGACTGGGCTAAAGCACGAAAGCACAGAACCCCCAGAGACTAGAAACTAGACTGGAGCCCACTAGAGAGTAGACCGGACCCCCAACCCCCCCAGAGACTAGAGCAGACTTACTTTTACTTTTATATTATATATTACTAAGCTACTTTTACTTGTATTGGAGTAATATTTGACAAGGAGTATCTGTACGTTTACTCAAGTAGTGAAGTTGTGTAGTTCAGTTCAGTTGTATTCATTCACCCCCGCTTGTACTTCAGTTTTGCCCTTTGCCCCTCTTCTTTAAGTTGTGCATTTTTCTGATTTTGGATTTTCTGGTTGTTGTTCCAGTCAGATTTCAGGATGATGTTTTTGTCTGTTTTTTGTTGTTCTTGTTGTTTAAATATCTTTCTACCTACCACCCCATTTTGTTTATCTGCTTTTGGGTTCAGTTTTTCCCACCCATCATCACAAAAGAGTGGCCACCACCATCACAATGGTTCCTTCATAGTGATGTTGTGTAAGAGTGGATAATGTAATTTATCTTGAGTTCAATCAAGTCTGTCAAGTCTTTGCTCCTGTTTTTTGAGGTGAGTTGAAATTCCACCATCATATTATTTACCTTCTTATATTAGTTCCTCGCAGCTCACTGGACATTTTTGCAGCTGGGTGATCCTGCTCTACAGAGACAGTCAACAAATCAAACATCTGAAAATGTCTGCATTTCTATTATTCATATAGACTTGACTTTCAAACTGCACACAAAGTAGTTTGTCTTCAGTTTGCATGGTCTTCAATGTAAAATTTATTTGAGAACTGCATATTTTCTTCCACTTTAACTCTTGTATACCATCCTATCAACCACAGTGAGACAGTCAGGTGATTAAACAGAACTTGGAGAATCGGTAGTGTATAATACCGTTCACTGTACCTTTCATTATGAACGAGGAAACGTTGAAATCCATTATATATATATATATATATATATATATATATATATATATTTATTTATTTTTTTTTTTTTAATATCACCAAATATCTCAGCTTCTTGTGATCAATAGAAATAAAACACAGGATACAGTACCCTGCAGTATTGCTCCCAAAAAGACTTTGGCACAAACTGGAGGGGAAGATGAGTCTTGATGAGTCGAGGGAAAGTGGTGAGCTCGCTCACCATTTTCGTTCCTTTGAATATGGTTGAAGATCCTGCACAAAATTTTTAAACAAAATGAAGAGGATGTCCCAACAGCATGAAAGTATTCGCACTTGTCAAATATGAATTTCTGTGTTTGCCATATGTGAACGGACCTGGCTGCAGAAAAGGGAAACTGACCTGAAGGAGAGGCGCTTTGCAAAAATATGCACTAATTTATGGCATTCTGTCGATGGCCAGTCAAAATACAGCAGGTCAAATATGTAGGAGACCCAAGTGTTTCCCAAAAGAAAGACAAGGAGGGAAAAAACGAATCAAACCCTTCATCAGCATTATCCAGTTTTTCAATCAACCAATTTGTTAACAGTATGCAGACTCCCCTGCTCTGGGGTATGTTGCACTAAGAATATCATCTGGTCTGGCCTGGAAATTTTGAATGTTCTCCCAGTTCTCTGTGAAATGATGAGTCATCGGAACACCATGGAAATCAAACAGTTCTGGAAGACTCAGACTTGAGAAGGTGGCTCCATCTGTAAAAAAAAAAAACCAACTTTAATATTAGAATCATCTAGATTAATCCAGTAGGGAATCAAACCGCATCTGGATGTCCCCTGATTGTTTTTTCTCTTGTGACCTCAGTGAAAGGAGGAAAAGGCCACACCCCAACCTGAAATCTGCACCTGATATTTATCGTCCTGTTAATATAAGCTAAAAGAAAGCGACACATGCCACTCAGCAGGAATGTATGCGGCACATACTTCAGACGAGATTTCATGCGTCCTTCCAGTGGAACAACACAAACAGCCACCTTCTGCTCTGCTTACATGGAGCAGACTGACTCACAGTGTTGCCAGATCTTGCAAGAGAAACAAGCAACCAGCTCTATAGAACCCCCCGAAAAAAAAAAGCCCAACCGGTGACCTAATCCTACAACATGGTGTAAGAGAAAGGCCACTATGGGTGATTCTTCAATTAAGGGAGTTTTTCTGTCCCCAGGGTAGATTTTCAACCCAGACATTTTTGACCTGACTTGTGTGATAGTAATGACAATTTTCACTCTTTGCAGAAAATGTTGGCTAAGTTTTAGACTTGCTAAGCTAACTGGTTAGCTAGCATACAATGTACACTGAATATATGTAAACAAAGTGAAATTTCCTATTAATGAATTAAGATACTCAAATAATAACTTGTTTGGTAATGACGCCTAATAAATATACTCTCAGATCAGGATGTATAAAACATCAGATTATTTACATTTGTGGGCATCAAAAAATCAGGCTTCTGCCTCATGTCTGGGAATGTTCCTCTGGAGCATCTAATTTGCATGCAACAATGTAAGTAACTGTTTGTAAAAACTTTATTGCTCTCTAAAATGTTGAGTGTGATGGTGATGACAGATGTATGAGGGACAGCGATATTTAACTATAAAAACTATAAATAAATTGCAAATTGAACAAATATAAACTCTGTGAAATTGAAAAATGTCTTTTTAAGTTGTTATGAAGAAATGCAAAGTAAAGTTTTAATGAATTTAGTACTTTTTATAGAGGGGATGTCAAATAGTCTGGGTTGGGGACAAGCCCAAAACAGTGAAATTCTTGCACATTTGAATTTTCAACACACTGAAAAAGTATTAAAATGTCATCACTGAGACACAGTTATTTTTTCATAGCTACTACAACATAACCTTAACAAATACAATAATTGTTTTTTCTAAAAAAAAACACCTTTTTCTTGAAAATCTACCCTGGGGACAGAAAAACTCCCCATATTGAAGACTCACCCATATATTAAAAAAGAGTGATGCAAGAAAAAGTAACTGCTCAGCAGGTAAGAGGGACATTGGCAGCTAAAGGGGTGAGAGAAGACACAAGCATAACACTGCTACAATCAGTTTTATGTTTGTCCCTTTTCTGTCCTCTGATTCTGTGATTACAAACTCTGATACTCTCTCACTCAATCATCCTCCTCCTTTCTCTATATATTGTGGTTGAAATATCTTATTTTGGGGTTTATGTCCAAATATTGTTATGCAATAAAATGCATAATGTCATTATAGTTTATGAATATGTTCAGTATTTTGAAGTTATGGTGCTGCCTGTAAAATTTTGATGTACTCACCAACTTAATTTAAACTTAAACTCAAATCTAGAAAAGAACACTTTGAATGGAACACAAAACTGGCAGCAGGATGAGGAAAAGTCCTACCCCAGAATTCCATCTTGGCTGTTCATATACTAGCACATCTTGAAGCAATAACTGTTTTTTTAGTTTTTTTGACATAGCTCCTTTACCTAAGTGACTAATTGACTGCAAGCATTTCACATGACATTTATGTCAATAAAATCAGTTTTTATCCAACTTGATTTTTAATTATTTTATAACAATGTCACTGTCACTCAAAATGTAATACCTGAACAGCCGCTGGCCTAAAGTTCAGTGCGAATCTTCAGTGTTGGATTCTTCATTTTTTTGTTGTAATCTTCATCAAAGCATTCGTTCTGGCTCACAGTGAAGTGGTTCTTCCAGTCACCAACTTTCCCTTGAAATGCAGAAACAATCATACAATGAAATGACTAATACACGGTGAGACTACTTTTCGAGTAGATATTTACACTGTACCTTTTCTCATGAACGGAGACACATTGTGGTTCATGATTGGGACAGTGGAGTAGTTGGTCATTGTGTTTTGTTTCATACTGTCAAACGTCACTCCAGTTCGGACTACTTCCTTTGCTCCAGCTGAAAGCGACAAACCGAGGAAGGTGCAGAGTCGGTCTATCTCTCGTCCAGAGTCCTTGACACGTTCAAGAGTCAACAAGATGAATGGAGGCAACTGCATCCACAAATTTTCATAAGCTTGCAATCAAATGTCAAACATATAGGCTCTTATGTTCTTGGATCTTATGTTACCAAACCAAGTGAAGGCCTAAAATGGCATTAGGAACTCATGTGCCTCTCTCAGACATGTTTATTTCATCATCACTGTCCCATGTCTCCTCCAGCTGCCCACCAAATGCCCCTGGACTTTCCTCCCTGTCTCAGCCTCCTGACGCCACAGCTCATCCAGCTCTCATTCCCTAATCTCCCAGTTTCCCATTCCCACATCATTTTACAGCAGCATTTCTACTGGATTGCTCACCCACAGAGAGTTTAAATCAATGCAGCATCTCAATGCATTCCTTTCACCATCCCAACCATAACGGTACAACGTTTACAAATTTTTGACTGAATCTTTTATACATTGTTGAAGATAGGGACTTAAGTTGAACTTCAGGCAACAGTACATCTGTACGATGATTTATATGCCATAACATATTATTTATTATTTCATTTCCACTTTGTTTTCACATCATGTTAATGTGCCCTGTGAAGTTGTGAAATACTCAATATATTTGGAAAATCCAGATTTGGGTATCCTAAGGCAACATAAGACTGATAGTCCAATCAGCAGAAACACTAACAGCAGACTCTCTAAAACATGGTTTGAATTGGCACCAATAAAGGAAGTAAAGGTTTATGGGGAGAGTTTATATGTAGGTGTGTTGGTTTGCAAAGGCTTTCTCAGACCTCTGGGGCAGATTTGCTGCAGATAAATCTCCCCCTTCAAATTAATTTTTCTCATCAAACTCTTGTCAAAAAAAATTTATCAGTGTATTTCCCTAAATGCCAAGGCATTCATTTTATTTAAAAAAAAGCCTGCTGTAATTTTTCAGCAACCAACATAACTGTCAAAAAAAAAAAAAAACGCCCTCTGCTGCTCACTAACGTGCAGTCCTCTGCCCTCTGAGAAATGTTTGCAGCTTTTTAAACACACACACACACACATTGCAGCTCACCTCAGTCAGATCTTCATAGAACATGTAGTGAAGTTTTGAGTATGTCTGTTTTTTCTCCCACCAGCCATTAACATGGTTGTACCAGGATCCAAACACCACTGAGGCAACAGAACAATGCATGAAGGAACATTTGGGCTGGAGATGAGAGAAAGTGAGCCTCCATTAATATGAACTCCCCTTTGAACTCACTCTTTCCCTGCATGAATTTCTGCAGGAAGTTGCTCCAGTCTCCGGGCTCTGGCTGGATATGATTCATACGGTCAAAGTGGAAATAGGACACTGCGGTGTCCTTTGCATTACGGGCAACGTAGACAATCTGTAAAGAGATAAAACACAAAATGAAAATCTCATCTGTATCTGAATCAAACTCTGATCTATAAATGATAACTTTAAGAGTTTTTTACCCTGCAGTTGTTCTCCCAGAAGGACTTGGGCACAAGCTGGACCGGCAGATGAGTCTTAATAAGGCGAGGAGTCGTGGTAAGTTGGTCTGCCAGGTCTTTACCTTTGTGAAGAGAAGAACTTGTGACTAACTGTGTGCATAGGCGTGTTTACTGCATACAACAGAGCACACCATGATAAACAGCCACAAAAGTCTCTTTTCAGACATTGTACATAAATTCATGAATTAAATTGAAAAATTGTTCATATGATCATCAAACAAAGTCAAAATATACAACCACATTTTTGCCTTCTTGGAATAAGATGTCTAATTATATAAGAAAATTATATTTTCATTTTATCATTTAGCTGTCCAGTCCACAATTTTGTAGTTCTGGCTACCTCTCATGGAGAATTTACTCTTTCAATAGCAAATGTTCCACTTTGCCATTTGGTGCTGAGTGTGACATGATTCAACCTGATTTCAGAGACGGCAGGCAGATCTCCAGGAAGGGCACTCTCAGGTGAATAGGGATGGATGTCTGACGATCGGGACATTTGTCCCCAAAATACATCAAGTCCAGAATGTATGAGACCCATGTGGTCCCTGTGTTTACACACGCACAGAAACACAAACTCTTTAGTGGACATTAGCAAACAATTTTGGAGAATTGATGATATGATATGATAACTAATGATGACACAAGTTTAAGACAATCACACACACAACCCCACCTGATTTAGGATAAGTAGCTATAAGGATATCATCTGGTCTCGCTTTGAAGTTTTGGATATTGTCCCAGTTGTCTGTGAAGTATCTGGTCATGGAAACTCCATGGAAGTCAAACAATGTTGGTCGAGGTGGCAGATCCATCTGTGAGAAAATATCAATATGACATATTGAATATTAGCTACGTTAGCTAGAATCACATCTCCGCCCAAGCATGTAGCTAAGTGCATGCATACAGAGACCCTGAGTTCAAACCCCAGCCACAATCCAAACCAGGGGTAGGCTTGTGCCGTTCCCAAGCCCAGATACTGTAAATGGGGAGGGTTGAGGCAGGAAGGGCATCCATTGTAAAAAACTGTGGCTAACTCAATCATGTGACAGAGCTGACTTGGTGTGGCGACCCTGAACAGGGAAGAAGCTGAAAGAGGGGGAAAAAAGCTAGATTCACATCTGTATATATAGGTTGATGATTATTTAATACATTGTACAAATTAGTAAAATGCAATTGATATTTTCAACTTGTAGCCAGTAAATTTGGAATGCCCAAGTCAGTTTTGCGGCTAATTCACATAATGTTGCTGTTATTTACTTGTCAATTTTTCTTTTTATATTGTGTCCTTACAGTGAGCTGTTAAGCACTGCCATTTCCTACAGGAGCAATAAAGGGACTAATGTAATGGCCACAGCTACAGCTGCAATACAAGTCAAACCTGTGTACTGACACACTTCAGTTATCCTGGACATTGTCACCCTTTTATACCCACATTTCACATCCAGGCAAACACTAAAATTAATCGTTATTACAACTTAGTTTTGTATTAATTGCGATACATTCACTCTATTTTTTGCTGATATTTAGTTAATTCAACATTATGTTATTTTATTTGAAATTGTTATAATATTCTTCTTTCTTTTGTAATTCAAGTTTTTATTTCTTTCATCTTTGGTGTTTGACAGGACAATACTTAGCATGAAACAGCTTGTGCACATAGCATGCAACAGCATTGACATAAAAGGACAGGAGTAAGACAGAGTGAGAGTGCCGCATTATTCTGTTGGTATAGGGGACATATCAATAATTAGTTAGTTACATAGCTGGAAAGTGTATTCATGTGATAGGTGGGTACATGCAACGTGTTGGATACAGTCAGGAGTAATTATTCAAACTGTGGGCTCGTCAGGCATTGTGACGAAAGACCAGAACAAGTCCCAAACTGGTGCCTTGGTCTTGTTTTTGTTGTTCCTCCTGTTGAGCATGACTTCATATGAGGCTGTTTTGACCATCATGTTCATCCATTCTTTTATCTCAGGGGGTTTGTGTGTTTTCCACAGTCTGAGTATTGTCCTGGCGGCTGTTGTAGTCCCTGCCACGATTACAGAGAATTCTCCACTTGATATGTTTTGTATTTGGCTTCTGTCTCCTAAAAGACACAGTCTGGGATATAGTGGTATGTCTCTCCCTGACCAGTTGCTCACATTGTCCAGGACTGATTTCCAGAAAGGCTGAATGACAGGGCACTCCCAGAGACAGTGTAGCAGAGTACCAATGTCTTTCTAACATTTCCAACACAAATTACTGTTCATTATACCTGCTCTGTGGAGTCTCTGTGGGGTCCAGTAATACCTGTGTGTTATTTTGTATTGTGCAAATTTCCCCTTTTATAATATTCTTCTCTGTTTTTAATCAGAGGGGATTCCTTGCTTCGACTGCTGGAGTCATCTGTGCCATGGCTCACCAAAAACTGGACCCCAATACAGAAACAGATCAGGTAAAACCAAGTCTTTATTAAAGTCAAAGTACAACAAAAGGTAGTCCGTGTAGATAACGCTGGTAATACGCAAATTACAACAAAAAGAGGAAACGGAGACTGAGCGCGACGCTATAAGAAGACAAAGTAAACGGAGAGAGATGACAAAGGGCGAGGCTGAACAAACAATCTGGTTCAAAACCCCACGTAGAACCAAGAGGGAGGCTGACTGAGGCACACCGCATAACCTGGACGAAAACAGGAAAAACGGTCACGAGGGAACTGGGAACAAGAGAACAAACGCGGGAGATCACCGAACAGGCAGGATACTCTGGCACTGAAAAGAAGTCCGAGGAGGGTATGTATAGTCGATGATTGCCGGTAAATGCAGGGCAGGTGTGCCTAGTCAGCCATGAGAGGAGAGCAGAAACACCCACTGGGGCAAACCACCCCCTCACTCCCTACTCCCTATATATGGAGATGAATGTAGTGGACTATATAGTGAACTCATTCACAAAATGAACAGTCGCTTTCGGACACTACTTTTGGCACCGTTAATTGCGTCATCGCTGTCGCGCAATTAAAACGTACCCAACTCACGGCTAAAGACAGAAAAAAAAACTTTTCTGTTTATCACTGCATTTTGTTAAAGGCTTTTGATAATCTTGCACTGCACTGTCATTTTTATTCTCGTATTTGGTCTTAATTTATTATATTTTTATTTTCTATTGTCTTGGCTCTTACGTAACAGTTTTTAATTGTAATCTAACGTTACTTGACTGTCCGATTATACTGTGTTTTGCACGATGTTAATGTTCTTTACATTCATGTAAACAGTACGTTTAATTGCCTTGTTTTTTAAATATGCTATAAAATAAACTATTCTGTTCTGCTTGAATCGCCATTTTTGCCGCGAGCGCAATGCATCATGGGATATCTTGCTTGGGTTAGTGACCATCGGCTATTCGCTACTTTTCACAATGCATTGTGGGATACTTTGAGTGCACTACATTTTGTCGCAAAACATTCAGACACCATTACAAAACGACGCGCTCACTATATAGTGCAGTATATAGTGATTAGGGGGTGGTTTCGGACACAGCCATTCATTCATTCATCTTCAAGTGCTTATCCGTTTCCGGGTCACGGGGGGTGCTGGAGCCAATAGAGACAGAGCGTATTTAAGCCCCGCCCACACAGGAGGGGAAAACAATCAAGAGCTCTCCATTGACTTTGTATTGTATGAAAGTGTCTCGCCACTCTCCCTGTACCAGCAAACACAAACAAATGCCCAAAAGCTGCTGTGTGGTAGAGTGACTACTAACAGGGTAAATAACCCTCAACTAAGTTTTTATAAGCTGCCGAACAGAAAAAATGAGCCTTCAAGACGAGAGAAGTGGATACAGGCAGTAAGATGAGAGGTGATGTCGTCGGCGACACATCAGCCTTGAAGACCGGGCAGTCAGAGTCGGCTGGTTTATGGTGGAACACAACTTGGATCCATTCACTTACGAAAAGAGTTATCGGCATCCAAAGATCTGTAATTTCTCATGGTTGTGTGAGTGTATATTCCTAACAAAAAGGAAGATAAATAACAAGCAATTAGCCCTCACTGGATACTCTTCTCATGCCAAGCTTTTATTAGAATAATTTATAACAGAAAGGCTGTAATGTCAAATTACATCAATAACTCTAAGTCAAGGTTGCTGAATTGGCAAGGCTAACTGTAGGAGCTGAAGTTAACCAAGGCTAATGTACATCCACCAACTACGTTTTAACCCCATAAAGTGGGGCTGATTTGAAACAATTGAGTTAACAAAAAAAGAAGCTATTTTAAAATGATGATGAAGTATTGTGGATGTAGCTCAACCTATGCAAGACTTTGTTTTATCTCTATTAGGTTAAATGATGATCTTACCGGGGAACTGTATGTCACCTCCGTCCATTCAGTGGGATCATTTCTCCATAAAAATGAAGGCAAACAGAAGGGACAATGAGAAAGACCCACATGTTAGTTTTTCATTGTACCGTTTTTTTCTCCGGTACAGCTAGCGTGTTAAAATAATTATTTGACATGTTGAAATAATGTTTTAAACTAACTACTGGACAGTGTTTTTTAAATTGTGCCGCCGATTGTTTTCCCCTCCGGTGGGCGTGGCTTTCGGAGTATGATGTCTTTGGATGGTGGGAGGAAACCAACGCAGGCACGGGGAGAACAGCAAGCCAAAATATGAACCATGACAATCTGACTAGGATTGAGCAAAATTATGGCATGTGCCCTGGAAAGCAGTGGAACTAAATAGAAGAAGTTCCAAAGAGGCTTTAGCAGCACCATGAACAACAGCTTGCCTATGTTGGGCTGTGTTGTGTACAGTGAAGAAGACAGGAGCCTCTGGCATACAGGAAACACCCAAACACAGACCAACACCTACTCTTTATTTCTCACCACCCACAAGAACACACTTCAGAAGTTATCTGGGGTGTCAACGAGTGCTCAGGCAACAAGAAAAGGAGCAGGTTTCAGAAAGTGAACACAACAGCATTGAGGAATGTTGGGAAAATGAAGCACTGAATCATTGTGTGTGGACTCTACAAAATTTCTCCTTGCCCTGTGTTATATGTTTGGGTTGTTCGTGTCCCTTGTTTGTGGGTTGAGTGTGATCTCCACAATCCTCCACACTTGCAGTATATTATCTCCAATCATTGACTCCACTCCAGCAGAGTGAAGCCCAGTTCCTAACTCCACTACAGCCTCTACAGGGGTAATTACCGTTGATTCTTGTGTGGTTTTGACTGGAAACCTGTGTTTTTTCTTTTTGCTCTTGTGTGTCTTTTTCTTTTTTTTAAGACTGGCCTGCTTTTCTGGCTTTCCTTAGCCCTGCCCTGCTGTTGCCCCTAGCTGTACACCTCCAGCCCTCATCCTCATCCCCTTCTGTTCAACTGCACACTTGCCTTGGAAACAGGAGCCCTCAGATCTGCACAAGTTCCCCCTACAGCACCACCAGACTTCACCACCTTCCATTGTTTCCGCTTTCTTAATAAACTGTTTAACTGCTCATTTGCTTTGTGGGTCCTGTTCTGTTCCTTGGACCTGTATTGTTTAAACTCAGCAAGCTGTTGTTCATGGTGCCTGTACAGCCTTATTGGAACTCCTTCCACTCCTTTCCAGGGCACATGCCGTAATTTTACCCAATCCTAAACCCAGCAAAACACTGAGAGAAAAACTGGTACATACTCAGCACACCCCCATTTGAAATTCATTTTTTTCCACACCTTAGTCATCTATATGTTTATGTATATCTGATATTCTTATTGTTATTTTATTTTTGTCGTTTTCTGAATTATAATGCTTCATTTACTGTTCTTCTCTCAATACTGACACGTTTGCCACTCTAGTTTACACCTGTCAGCTAAAATACTCTTCAGATTTCAATTATTAATCCTATAGATACACAAATCAGCATCAAACTTTCAAAATTATGGCATGTCAACTACAACCTTTTGTGCATAAAGCTACAAAAAAGCATTACTATGCTCTGTCTTTTGATAATAATTTACCAGTAATATACAGGTGTAGCATATTTGAACATATTTGAAACCCTGCCCTGTATGTTCCCTGTGTTTCTTAAGTTTGAAGAAGCTCACTACAAACTTACCCTGCTCAGTGGATATTTCCTGAAACAGTGTTTGTGCCCTGGTCGTGCACTTGAAGAAGTTTTTATCTTGTGTAATACCACACATGACATAGTATATAACTTCCTGAAATGAATGTGGGCGTGGACATGCTTTGTCCATTTGTCAACACAAAGCCTGACATGCCAAACAAAACTAGTGCTATCAAGTCAGAGGTGATCTGCAAACTGTCTTCCACTATATTGTTTATTATACATAAAAAACATGGAATGTCGCGATCTCTGATTTCATAAAGATCAAATTGATACTAACACAAAAAAGAATAAGGAAGTGTCTTTTAAGTGATAACGCCATCATACAGCAGCTATGTTCTACAATTATGACTGCCATGGACCATTATGCTAACTGTTTGTTATTGTATTCCCCTCCTGTTATGTTGTATGGGTCAAATGTGCCTGTTTCAAAGTTTAGAGATAGAGGAAGCATATTTCTAGGAACTTTTGGAACATGAAACCTTTTCTGCTTGGCATAATTAGAGTAATGAAAATATCAGTGGAAAATGGCTGACATATTTGCAACCCCCTTGCATGTACAACTTATTACATATGTTCTGTTCAGGTCATTTGAGAATGGAGGCTACAAAGGCTAAAAATATGAATGGGTAAAAATATGACATTTAAAAAGAAACTGATTTGTTTTTATTTTATATATGAGACACACACACCCAAACAAACAGAGTACGTTTTTTTGCACAGCATTCTGTGGTCTACAGTGTCTGCTGCAAATTCCAACTACATGAGATTATATGTCATATGTTGGGGTTTTTTTTGTTTGTTTTTTTTTCAAACAATCAACATGCCCCTGTTTCGATATACAGGTTTTCATGACAAGGCTCATTAAAGAAGGAATATACTATAGCGTGACACAACATAGCACTATTCAGTAGTCCACACTGGGAGTGTTCACACATGCTTCCAGTGTGTTTAGCTATAGTATTTTCCTTGCAGTCACACCAAATAAACAACCAAAAGTTTAGTTGATATGTTTGTAACAGTTACCAGATGAAACAAAATCAATGGTGTACAAAAAAATTCCTGAGTCACTTGAATTACTCAGTTGTTGAAGTATTTCAATAAATCTTCAAATGATGATGATGCACTTAAAGACAAAGTCTGTCAGGTTGTACACACACACACACACACAAATCAAACTCTTTTTCAAATCTTCAAATGCATGCAGGGGATGTAAATACCTTTAGTAGAGTAAGGCTGATCACTGCTGGTTTTGTGACTAACCATGTCCAATGCTTTTCTTTCCTATTGTAATTTCTCCCAGACTAGAAAAATGCTTATCTTCCCCTGCTCTCTCCTTGTTGCATAACTGTATCCCCATTATAATTGTTACACTATGTGAAATTCCAACCCCTCCCTGTCCTTTGAGATTTCCTGGACCTTTACTCTTTAGTCTTTTGTTTGTCCTTTTTTTTTTTTTCCAAGAAACATGTTTGAAAATGAAATATTTTCTACATATTTTGTACAAACAAAGGAATGCTGACAGATCATGCAGGTCTGTTTTTATGTGCTGGCAACTTTGAACAGAACAGATGCAAAGATAAGATTCAACTTTAGAATGAACTAAAACAAGTTTTACTACTTCTGCACCATATGTTTGCTTTAACCCCAAAGGTACAAAGTGATTCAGTCTTTAAAATTTTCTATAACCTCTCAGCTGGAAGACATTAAGCAGTATCTACATTGGAACAACGCTAACCACCTGGGAAATGTCTAGGATCAACTCAAAACATATGCCATTCTTTCTTTAAAGTGCCTATGAGATTATAACGTATATGTAGAATTTATATTTTACATGCATACATTTACACACTAAATGCATTTGTTTTTTCTTCTTAAATCTACAGCTTTGTGCACAGGACGTTAAGGAAAAAAACTCACATGAGCATTCACCCTATAGCAATGTTCATCTGAAGATATGTAAAGACTGAACAAGAAGCTGAAATCAAATGTTTGGGTGAGGAGTGGATTTAAAGTCTTTTTGTGTGATTCTGCTCATGGATTTCCTTTTTGAGTTTGAATCCCACTTTGATTACAAAATCAGGAAGAAAATAGGTCAAATATTTAAAAAATAATATAATGTTCTTTAAGTGTTAACTGGATATTAACAAGGTAAATAGTGTTAAGGGCGACCATTAATCAGGGACGGCGCTACACCGGGGCTAGGGGTGCTATAGCCCCGTCAAAAATCTGTGTAGCCTCAGTTAATCCACTCAAGCCTTTTATTTTGTATTTTATTTTTTTATATTAAAAACATAAAAAAAAAAAAAAAGGAGAACCTTCTTATGAAGTAACTGAAGTCATGAAAATCAATTATTTTCTTAGCACCCCCACGTGTCGGTCAAGCTCCCCCTTAGCACCGGGGAGAGAAAGGCGCCGTGCCTGCCATTAATCAGCATCATCTATATCTATCTATCTATCTATCTATCTATCTATCTATCATTACTTTCATGTGATAAATCATAAATCATATGACATTTAAAAAATATTCTTATTCTTTATTCGAAAGAGTGCCTCTCCCTGGGTGCCTGCACGTGCTGCGCAGCGGTTGCTACGCAACAAAGAAGCAACAGTTCATGACTTCTGTCCGTTTATCTGCCTGCTCCTTTTTTTTGTAGCTCCAAATGTGGTTTCCATCGTTTTTATTATTATTTTTTTTAATTTATTTTTTAGTTTAGCTTAGATTTCCATAGTTGTTAAATGCCCGCTCGCTAGCGCGTTTGTTTTTCTTTCTGTTACTTGTCAGTCGAGAGTGTGATACGGTTCTGTGAAAGGTAATTTGACGTAGATTGTACGTAGCTGTAGATTATTCTCACTTTCTAACAGTTATCAACCGATCAGATCGTTTGATTTGAGCTAATGGTTTTATAAAACCAAATAGTTATTAATTGAAAAATTATTGAAGCCACTAGATTTAATTTAATCGACGCGTGAGTGACGTAGTCCTACGTCACAGGAACTGAAAAAACGTATACAACAAAGATGGCGTCTCCCGGCGAGGCTACCGTGAGCATTTCACACGTGGAAAAGAAGAAGAAGAAGGTAGTTGTGATTAAAAACGGAATGAAACACAATCAGTGGAGCTGCAAAGTCAGATAAGAAATGCCGGCAGCCTGAAAGTTTTAGAGGACGGTTGTTTGTCAGCAGCACTTTGTCTGAGGAGCCGAGCGGACGGTGTCTGTGAGCCGGGACTCTCTTCTCTCATTTCAGTCAGCGACATGAGCTTCTTTCAGCCAATGTTCCTCTTCAGTCAGGGATGCTAACTTCATTTCACCTTGTTCTTATCCAGCAGCCTCCAGCTCGGTACTGGAAGGAGACGCAAGAGGAGAAAGATGGAAACAACCAGGAGGAAGATGGAGGAAAGACTCTGCAGCAGGAGGAGCCAAAGACACAGACAACTAAGAAAAGAAAGCAAGACGAGAGTCCAGGAGTTGGAAAGAAATTCATTTCTGGGGTAAGAGTTTTTACTTCATTTTATTTTCGTTCTTTTTTTTTTCTTTTTATAGCATGTTCTTTGAAATGTGCTACACGTGTGGTTGTTATTATTACTATTTGTCAGAGTTGTCGTTGTTGTTTTTAATCAAAGGCAATGAAAAGTGGTTGTTGTGGGACCAGCTCATTTATTTTTTATCCTCTCAAGCAGCTGATGCTGAGTGATGCACACTAAAATGTTACAGTAACCCAGGGGTCTAAATAATATCTGATTCAGTATTCAATATTATCCATAGTGTATCTTCATATCTCACAGATTAATTATATCTATATTGCTCCTGACCCAATCCCAGCTGGCACTGGGTGAAGAGGACAGGTTGCCAGTCTATCGCAGGGCCAACATCTAGAGACACACAGAGAAAAACAACCATTCACTCTTAGACTTAAAACCAATTTACAGCCAACGATAAACCTAAACCCACATCTCTTTGGACTGAAGGAGGAAGCCTGAGTACCTGGTGGGAACTCAGGCAGGGGCATCGAAAACATTCAAATTCCTCATAAATAGCATCAGCCCCTGAAGTCGAACTTTGAGCCTTCCTGCTCTGGGTTTCTTGCACTCATATGTTCTTATGTTAACGAATTAAACTTTGTTTATTTGTCTGTAATTATTGTTTGTACAGAAATCAGATCCTTTCCCTGGTCAGGCTCCAATTCCAGAAGACAGGATGCAGAAATTCAAAAGGAAAGATAAAACTAAAAAGGTAAACGTCCCAATTCATGTATTTATTTATTTATTATTATTATTATTATTATTATTGCTCTTACTAATTCTACTAATTAAGTGGAGTTAGTCAAGTTTGATCGTCACCATCAACCATTATATTTATAAGAAGTATTTCTTCCTAGCATCGGCATCAGCATTACAAGCTGAAGGATATGATAACTCACTCTGAAGAAGTGTCAGAAATGGCTCAGAAACAAGCTGCCAAGTTTGACCTTCTACTCCCAGAGGATGCAGGGTAAGTTCCTTTGAGAGTTGCCGGTTTTTCATGCCACTGTGTACAAATGTGACAGAGCTTAAAATCCCAGAAAGGACACTTTTAGTTGTTGATCAAAAGCCTCTCATCTCAGGTTCCTGGAAGGAGAAGAAGATGAAGATACATGTACGATTTCCCAGGAAGATATTGCAGATGCTGTGGATATAACAGCTGGAGCAAAGGTTGGAACATTAGTTGTAGGATGTTGGATAATTTCACCTCTCATATCTAAGTGCTTGGGACATACCTTTTCTATTATGACCAAGTTGTCTGGTATTTTATGCAATTATTTATAGTAAAAGCCTACGATAAAGCTGCTTCATTCAAAAAAACAAAACAAAACAAAACAACAAAACTCTTACTATCTTAAGAAAAAATCTTGTGTTTGTCCATAGGCTATGTTTTTAGAAATGATGTATAAAAAAATCGGTGTTAGATGTTTGGCGCTATTCAAGTTTGCAGCCCACATCCATTTCAGCAGCTCTGTACCCTGTAGATTGTACCAGACAGACATTGAGGGCAACATAAACTCAAATTTTGCACCATCAATAGTTCAGTAGCACAATAGTTTTGTTTTGTTTTTTTTCTTCATACACAATCCTTTAATAATCTTTGAGTTCGCAACCACCAATGGACATGAAGTTAACATTGAAACAAGGGGTGAGCCTTTTCAGTCATTTTCATAAGTCCAAAGTATTATGTTGGGTAACTGTAAGGAAACGTGCCAGTACCCTTGTAACTGAAAATGATATGAAAATTCCAAGGAAGGAAAGCTATTACCCATCAACTATTAGTGATAAGACTAATATTGGTACATTCCGTTTCTTCTGGGTAACAGGTTAGGGCATACTGATTTCATTATGTAGGCATATTTCAACATGCATACAAACACATCCAGCCTTTTATGTGTGAGGGCCATTTAGGATATAACTTATGTATCCATGTATCAGAGCGAATGCCCCAAAAACATGGCTATCTTAACGTAGCCCAACAGTATTTGACACAGTGAGAAACCACAGTCTGCAAATACTCACAGATATTTACTTTGAGTAAATAACAAAATTGGAATAGACTTTTTTTGTCAGAAGGTTGGTATGAATGCAATGTCTGTGTGTCTCAATGTGTGTATTAGAATGAAACATAAAAAAACAAACAAAGGACATCATCAGTTTTCAGGCCAGAAGAAAATGATATTGCAGGCCTGCTGAGCGCAGCCTGCTCAGTTGTGTTGCATTCCTGATAAGGCTCACCCTTATGCATCACTTTCCTGAAACAGAAGGCCACAGTCATCCAAAACATAGAGCCACCCCTGAGGGTATCACACCTTTACATCTTGTAATTACTGTGACATAGGAATTACATAACCTTAGAAATGGTTAATATAGTCCTTTTAAAATCTGCGTCTAAAAAGTGGAACAAATATTGGTGGTTTATGCCCTTAATAAACACATAATTACTGCAAACATGTATTCATTCCTTTTAGCTACTTAAAACAGAGAAAGTCTTTGGTCCTCCTCACAACTCTCAATGCAGTCAGCATCAGAGACAATTTCAGCTTCAAGGTTAGATTCAGTGGGGTGCCACTGATGACTACGTAACCATTAGGTAAAAAAGAACGCACCAGCACGATTAGGATGGCTAAATTGAATTAACATTATTCTGCTCTCCCTTTCTTTTCTCTGGCAGGTCCACTAAATTTTGGAGCCCTGTAGTATCTATATATAATAACTCACCATGGTCACATCTCTCACCTAAAATCAAATAGAAGTTTCATCTCATTAGTGACAGTTCATCTATGGCTGGTGCTTTTAAACACCTCCCTCTTCTGTGTTCCTCTATTCAATGTCTGCAGACCTAATTGTAGACAGTTACCACATCTGTCCAGCAGAGGGAGTCTGTCACTAAGTCCTCCTTCATCTTGGGAACCAGTGCAGACGTTTGCAGGGCTCTGCTTACATTAAAAGTATCCAAAAATGCTGATGCAGATAATCTTCAGCCTTTTCTTCTTTAACAGACATAAGCATACCATGAAAAAATTATAGTTGGACCACATTTGACCTGAATTTTGAGAGTAATATTTGCAATCAGTCACTATTACTTCAGTTATCTTTTATTGATTTGTGTTTTCTCCCCCTACAGTATTTTAACTTGAAACTGTCTCAGTTTGGACCGTATCGATTGGATTATAGCAGAACCGGACGGTTAGTGTATTCCCTCTATATTCATAAAGAGCAAGTGTTTGTCTTGGAGTTGCTTTAGTAGTAGATTTGTGTTTGCAATGGAAACCTTGGTTATACTAGTGAAATAATTGGCATTAATGTCTATAATCAAATTGATCTCATTTGTCCAATAAAGTCTGTGATGGTAAGCCAAAAATGACAGTAAACTGTGGCTGGTTTATACATTCAGCAAACGCACGGCCAGATTCTTTTGAGTGTTGTTTGCCCTGCCATATCAAATGCTTCACTGGTCTGTCACCAACGATGTGTGTGTCTGTAGTTCGGTGCTTGGCATTTAGATTTAACATGTTTTAATTTAAATGAATTGTATATTTATTGTTGACATTGTGTTCTTTGTCCTTCAGTCACCTCTTGCTTGGTGGGAGGAGAGGTCATGTTGCTTGTGTCGACTGGATGTCCAAACAGCTGATGTGTGAGATCAACGTAATGGAGACTGTCAATGATGTAAAGTAAGTCTCCCTACTGTACATTATGCAGCACCACACTGACCACAAAACCTGATATTTTACAGCCAAGCATCATGTAAACATGTTTTTTATTAATAAAATACATTCCTTCCTTTATGTAGGTGGCTCCATAGTGAGGCCATGTATGCAGTGGCTCAGAAGAAGTGGCTGTACATCTATGACTCCAATGGAATAGAACTTCACTGCATTCGCAAATTCAATGACGTCCTTCGCATGCAGTACCTCCCCTACCACTTTTTGCTAGCCACAGCGGTATGTTCATTGAACATATCCTTGAAGGTGTTGCTTTTTATTTACTGCATGTTCATTTTAGATTTATAACCACAAGCCACGAAACATCTTTTCAACACACACTGTTTCCGATCAAACTATCAGCTGAAATTACTTTCCTTCTGGTGAAACCTTCATTTCTGTCGTTCCTTGTCAGTTTTCATTAAGATTGAAATTTCTTTTTTCTTTTTTTTTTTTAAGAAATGGCCAAGATGGTAACATTGCAATGTTGTTTTAATTGCAGGCAAAGAAAGAACATATCACACACTACAAAAGAGGAAAGACAATATCCAATTATGATGCATAAACACTTGTCTTTCAAGTGGATAGTTTTGACTATTGGATAGTTTTTTTCACTATTAGTCATTCCTGTTTGCAGTGTACCCATCTGTGTGCAGAAAACTACATTACTTATTAGTGATACAAAGAAGGCAAGTTCAGCAGCTACAAAGAACGCGATTTCCATTTTAAACATGTCAAGTTTATTAATGGGCATTTATTTGTTATTGACATTGGAAATAATGATGGTTGTAGGAAGTTTCCTGTTGTTTTTGAACACCAGCATACACCTTTTCACCTTGAGCAGCATCTTTGCATAAGGTTATTTCCTTCCCGCCTTACAGAAAATAATAATAAAAAAAAAAAAAATCTAACATTATCAAGAATCCGGTATGACAAACCTTCCTGTTGTTACTCTTGTCTTCAGAGTGCTAAAAGTTTCCTCCAGTACCTAGATGTGTCTGTGGGAAAGGAGGTGGCAGCCATCTGCACCAAGACTGGCCGGCTTGATGTGATGTGCCAGAACCCTCATAATGCCATCATCCACCTTGGACACCCCAATGGCACAGTCACCCTGTGGTCGCCCAACCAGAAAGAAGCCCTCGTCAAGATGCTCTGTCACCAAGGTGGCGTGCGTTCTGTCACCGTAGACAAGTCAGGCATGTGAGTGACTTTAAAATTCTAGAATTAATCTCATATAGGACAAAAAGGATTTTATGTTCCTTTTAGTGGCAGAAAGCCATTGTCATTTTCAGTTAGTTACATCAAGTTAAATATAAACTGGTTGTAAAAATGTCATTTGTGTTGTATTTCACACCTTTATAGTCATGTAATAAATCCTTGGTCATTGATTGTAAAATGTTTTTCTCAGCGCTCAAGCAATCATAATCTGTCATGTCCCTCCTATCCAGATAAGCACAGTCAGCAACCTTTCAGTGAGCCTATGGTGTGCTCCACTGTTGTTTTGAGTTTACATGGCCAAAGCTTGTACTTCACCTCTTGTTGGTTTAAGAGAACTGTGTGGCGAGTCATTAGTCATGCTTTTAATTGGCTTGGTCCGGTCTCCCATGATCAAAACATAAATCACTGACTAATAAACCATTGATCTTCTTGGCGATAAAGGCCACTTTCAATGGGTCCTGAGTCCTACCTGATCCCACCCTACATTCAGCAAAGAAAAACATTACTCACGGATCACGTGCACGTTGACAGATTGGAAACTTTTTTTGTTGAAGCAGTTCAGTTTGTTTATCAATCCTGGGGCTTTTATTGCAATGTGGGTGCAACCAGTTGTTCAAATGACAATGGGAAATTTATCTGTAACTTGTAATTCTCCTATTACTGTGATCTTTGGCACATCACTGCAGAGTCAATGAAATGCTGCCACAAAAGACTGCAGGAAATATTATTCACAAGGACAGAGAGGGATCCCTAATCTACTGTTGTAAAATCCCAGTGTCCAAAGGTCCCAGGGCGTAGCTCTGCTATACTGTTCTCTGGAATGAAGATAACATGCATGACAAGAGCTGCTTTCAGCAAAAAAAAAAAAAGATCTTTGTGTAATATTGCTTGTGCCAGATCTGCCAAGTTTGCTATTTTGGACATGTCACGATGGTTCAATTTTGCCATATATATATTATATATTCACGATATTTCATATTAATTAGTTAATCTTTAATTGTTCTGCTTTCCCACTTGACTTTACTATTCACTTAAGATTTAATGCCATATGAAATTGATAGAACGCAACATGAGCTAGCTTCAATTAGTGACTTTTTTCAGTTTAACAACCCTTTCCCCTCTTCTTGGACAGTATTTCATTAGCAGTTTGACTTTATTACCATCGGGTCCTTTGAGCAAATCTAGAGGTGAGTTTAAATTCATGCAACATGCAAAGCAGCATTCAAAACCAGCATGAGTAATCCAAACTTGTTGAACTTCAAAAAGCAGAGCTAATGACCAAATAACTTTCATTTTCATGTTTTATGTTCTGAACTGCAAATTCCCCATCGTCCACTGGAGCGCAATCTGTTGTCTTCTCTACTGGCAGTTATATGGTGACATCTGGAATGGATAAAAAGTTGAAGGTGTACGACATCAGAGCCTTCAAGCCACTCAAGTCCTACTTCCTTCCTGCTGGCGCGTCCTGTTTATCACTGAGTCAGAAGGGGCTGCTGTCTGCAGCCACAGGAGATATTGTTCAGGTGATCATCATCTTCACACTCCTTGATTAATGATTTGTCATTGAAAGAAGATCAGCTGAATGGGAAGTCGTATATTTTGTATTTCAAGAGGGTTTTTTTCATCCTCGGTGCAGCCGGCTGGGTAATATACTATGATCAGCAGATACTGGGATCTTGAACTGTAAATTGAAATTTGTACATTGTTGTAAACAAGTTTCTGCTGCAGTAAATCAAGTTGAGGATACACAACAGACAAACAGTCCTCTCTGCATATTTGCTTCCTTGAAGTGGGACTTTCTTTGTCTGTGCAGGTGTACAAGGACGTTTGGAGTACTGCTGCGACTAAACCCTACATGGCTCACAGAACCCGAGGAACAGTGTGGGGACTGCACTTCTGTCCTTTTGAGGACGTCCTCGGGGTTGGACATGGAGATGGTTTCACCAGCATGCTTGTACCAGGTCTGGCCTGATTTCACATCATACCTACATATTCAAAAACAAAGTAAAACAGCAAGGGTGCACCAGATCAGGTCCAACGTATCTATGACCACAAGACAAATGCATCACTAAACTCAATGTTCATGTTTAATTTTATGTTGAAAATAATCCACACATCACATCCTTCAGTACCTCTGTTATTCCTGTTTAAAATCAAAGGTGCTGGTGAACCAAACTTTGATGGTCTGGATGCCAATCCATACCGCAGTGCAAAGCAGAGGCAGGAGTGGGAGGTTAAAGCCTTGCTGGAGAAGATTCAGCCAGAGCTCATCACCCTGGACCCCAATGAACTGGGACAAGTTGACCGCGCCACCTTTGAACAAAGACACAAGGACCGGGTCGAAGTTCTGGTCAGTGTCTGGAACCATAATTGGCACACATCACATCAAGTTTATTTTGTGCTACAAATTTTATTTTTATTTTGAGGGATTGATTTAATATTGTCAACAATATTTGTCTTCTCAGGGCTATGACCCACTTGCCCAAAAAAGATTTATTCCTAAATATAAGAAAAAAGGCCGTAGTTCTGCTGGCAGCATTGAAAGGCGAAAGAAACAAGTGGCTCATGAGGACCAGAGGGTGAGTAATCCAGATTCTAAAATTGTATTGGACTAAGTCATAAATAGATCTTATTTTTCATTTTTTGTTTATTTATTCTTGTTTGGGTTTTTTTTTTTTTTGTGGGGGACTCATCTCTTGACTTGTTTTCCCCCCAGGATATAATCAGGCAAACTGTCGAGGACAAAGTGAAGATGGAAAAAGAGAGAAATGAAAGGGAGAAAAAGAAGGCAGTGTTAAACAGCTCAAGAGCTGCTCTGGACAGATTCAAAAAGTAGAGGAGAAGAAGTAGGACCCTTTGTGCCACCCAAAGCCCAGTGACATTCTGTGGGAGTGACCTTAAACTTCATACAAAGGACACTTTTTCTGGAGACATTTCTCCACTGTGGGAACAAAACGCAATCTACAAGTTCTAGATATAGTCTGCTAATGGGTAGCAGTTCATCTGTAATCAATGTTGAGTGCTGTGGTGTGGCTGTTTAATGACTGTAGCCTGAAACATTTTGTGTATTCATGGGCAAATAATGTGAGGTGCCGTGGTTGACTGGATGTCAACTCGAATTAGTGTTAAATTCGTATTTCTTCTGTACTAATAAAATACATTGTCACAAATATTTGACATTTTCAATGATTGTGGCTGGCAAATGTTTTATATAAATATGATTAAAAAAAAAACCTCTAAATTCAAACGTGTTATGACATTATATAACTAAAGCCCCACATTGTCACCACATTTGTTAACAAACGCAATAGCAACACAATAGCAAAACAACTCAGGATATCTTGCTGTGAAGTTGACACAGTTGCTATTCCTTCAACGTTGATGTGAGATCTGGTACGTATTTGGTCTACCGTCACTGGTAACCATTAAAAAAGGCTGTGTAAAGAACTTTGATTTGATAATGAATTATACATACGATGTATGTTAAGTAGGTGAGGTAAGCTTGGGTGGTCTTTATGATATGGTGTTCAAATGATCAATTACTGTCAAAAATTACACAAAGGTTCTTTGCAAAAGGATTAACATTGTCAGTGAGTGAACCAAGAAAAGACTATCTGTTGTTTGGGATGTTCTGAGCCCAAATTCAATTGAAGGAAATTGGCTGCCATCCAGTCCTTGACGCTGGATAAGCTGGAGTTCATCAATGTGAAACTATTCAGTTCGTGTGGCTTTAATGAAAGGTATAACTGGATTTGTGTGGTTGCTTTTTGGTTTATAAAGTCTGGGTTTAATAAATGTTGGAATATTTAAGGGTTCTTTAGTTAACACAGGAGAGTGTGGGATAGCAGTAGTTGAGGCAATAGTTTTAATAGTTTTGATTGGGGGACCAGCAGCTTAGTGGGTTGCTGACAAGAAAGGCCAGTAGGGGGAGGTGTTCCGCGGGAGGTACCTGTGTGCTGCAGGTGAAGAGTCAATCACGTGGGTGGGGGTGCACAGCGTGGTACAGATTTGCCGCTAGCATCCTAGCCGGCTGGGATGAACAAGTGTGGCTGTGTCTTTGCTTGATGAAAGGGTTGTACTTGTCAGACTCAGAATCACAGTCAAGTTAACTTTAAAAAAGCTTCCTCATACCAAACCTGACTTGAGGACAGCAGTTTTGCTTTACAACTAAAGTAACGAGCTAAATTCAGCTAAAGTCTTTATTGTCTGTCAGAAATTCATCTTTGACAGGCTTGTATAAAAAAAACCCCACTGAAAACAAATATTCAAAACACAAACGTTAAAAACAACATTTAAGCGCAATCATGCTAAAAAGGGGGGGGGGACTCTGTTAAAAGCAGCAAAGTGTTCATTTTTGATTGTTCAGGGTGGTTATTGCAGAGGGGATGAAGGACTTTTTGTAGATGTCTTTCCAGACCAGTGGAACCTTATAACATTTGCCTGATGGCAGCAGCTGAAAGCTATGGTGAAGGGGGTGAGAGGTCTTCTGTGATCAGGGTGGCCTTCCTGATCACAGACCGGTTGCACAGTTCTGAGAGTGGGGTTTGTGATGTTCCAATAATTTTGCTGGCCTGATTAACTGTGCGGGAGAGTTTGGTCTTCTGTTTGGATCAGAGGAAGCTGTACCGTGAAGAGATGTTGAAGGTGAGTATGGAATAAATGAGAGACTGGTAAACCAGAGTTAAAACGTGTGCTGATGTTGAAAGTTCTTAATTTCCTCAGCAGATAGAGGCGCTGTTGTGATTTTTTTTTTTTTTTTTTTTTTTTTTTTTTTTTATGGTGTCTGCATGCTGAGAGAAGGAGAAACAGTTGTCCAGGTCAGTTCCGAGGTATTTAAAAGACTCAACCTGCTCCACAAGCTGGCCCTCGATGTTAAGAGGTTTGAAAAGAGCAGTTGCTGACTCTCGTCTGCCCCCACAACACAGCTCTTTGGTTTTTGAGACATTTAACTCAAGACAGAGGTGGTTAAAATCTGGGACAGGTATCCAACAGCCTGGACACCGGTCCAGAGCAGTGGTATCAGTCAGGTGAGCCACCAGAGCTGTGTCATCCGTATATTTAAAAAGGCTCATTCTTTCACTGTCACAGGTGATGTTGCTTGTGTACAGAGCACAGGAGATAAAACACAGCCCTGGGGTACACCTGTGTTTAAAATCAGCTTGTTTGATTTAAAACCATTAAAAAGCACCCGTTGTGGCCTGTCATTTAAAAAGTTCCTGATCCATAAAACCAGTGTGGGATGAACTTTGAGGTCTTAAAGAGCATACAGCAGTGTGTCTATGTGCACAGTGTTAAAAGCAGAGGAGAAGTCCATAAATAAGATACTGGTGTGAGGGTGTGGAGAGCCCAGGTGTTTAGTGACAGTATTCAGCAATGTGAGACTTGCATCCTCAACACTCCTTTTTGCCCTGTAGGCAAACTGAAAAGGATCCATTTTGTGTGACAGCATTTTGGCCAAGAGGTCACACAGGACTCTCTCCCCCAAAAGTTCTAAAACTTTTGACCGGTAGTGTCATTTGCGGTCAGATCTTGAATGTGATAAGCAACAGTTACTAAAGTCAAGAAGTGATGATAATTTGAGCAGTTTTAATTGTCTGGGCCTGTTCATAATACCAACTGTTTTGTTTTTTCTATGTGGTAGAGAAATAACCGTAAAATTTCTTTGTCTCATTTATTATGTAGAAAGGGAAAATACAATAATTTGTTTTGAAAATATGAGCATGTCCTTAAAAAAAAGACAAGGCAAATCTAAATTAAGATATATTTTTTATTGGTGGTGCCATATAATTCAGACATATATTTCCTGAGTCTAAACACACTGACATCCCTACTTTCTTTAAATGATAGGAGGAGCACGAAAGCCTGAGGCTTTATCTCTGAAACTCAATGAACTCCTCCAAGACTGGCTTAGGGTTAGGGTTCAGACACACCAGAACATGATTAATCATTAATCTCACAGACAAAACATAGGTCAACTGTTTTTTAGTGGCATTAAAGCCAAGTATCACATCATCCTCATGATTATCTTCTATATAGATAATCATATTCTGTAATATTTTTAGTGATTCAAGGCAGCAAGTTTAGACCTGCTGTCTGTTCCCAGAACTGGCCAAATAGATCTGTGACACACTGTCTCCAACAGAGCAATTAATGCCCTATATTTGTGCATATAATCATGTCTTTGTTAATAAAATAATAATTAAAAAAACAGATACGATAAATAGTTGCTTCCTTCTTAGTGGGTATATGAAGCTTCTGATTTGATATCTATTTTACTGTTTTTTGGAGACATGCATTTCAGCATCTTATTAGACTAAGATCTACAATTTAAGTACCTGGTGATATATTACATGTATAACAGGAGCAGTTTATACATAATATGTTAATAGATTACTTGTTCTAATGTGAATTCATCACACAAGTGACTGTATTTCCTTGCTTTATACAGTCAGCATGCCAGTGCTGTTTGCTCTACATCTACAGCATGTCAGTGCAATAATGGAGAGTGCTGGAACAGTCAAAAGATTGACCAAAGCTTATTATAACACCTCATCATAGTACCAAGTGTTGTCCTCCTTTTTTGCAAAAAAAAAGAAAAAAAGAAGTTTAATGCATTGTTGTACTTAAAAAAATAAAGCTATAAAAATAAACTGCCATTTTCTGAGTGCACAGTGTGGCTTCACAATCTGAAGAGCACTTGTGCTGTTCACAGTATTGAAGCGAGGCACAGCCTCAGTGATTCCAGTCTTCTTTCCTAACAGCCCTCACAGCCCCTGTTCCAGCCCCAGAGCTGACCCCAGCATCGCTCTGACTTTGCACATCCCCAGAGAAGCACGCACACTTAGCCAAGAGCAGGGAGGGGAAGAATGGACTTCAGCCCAGAAGTGCAGCATTTCCTTGGGCGTGATGTGGTGGATGGACACCATGGCCTGATAGCAGCAGCGCCCATAGGGAACACCTGGCCCCCCAGAGAAGAGAGGACAGTGTGAGGGCAGGACACCAGCTGCCCGAGCACACAGGCCTACAAACACATCCTCTGGTGGCAGGGGGGTGGATAAAGGGGAAGCCGAGGCTGCCAGGGAGATTTTAAGCAGTGCAGAGCGGGACAGAACATAAGCTGTGCCACTGCAATAGTCTGGGAACACAGAGGGGGGGTAGGCCCCTGCTGGGAGGTAGTGCTTGCTATCTGGGTCACGGTCAGGGGCCACATGGAGATGCACCCTGCCAAGGTACAGGTCTCCTTGTTCATAGGGGTTACGGCTTTTGTTCAGGAAGTGCAGGAGGGCGCTGGGGTTGAAGAGGACATCATCATCCACTTTGGCCATGAAATGGGCATGAGGGCAGAAGCGGCGGGCCCAGCCAAGCATGGACAGGGTCTTCAGGGTCAGGTTGGAGTAGCTGTCCAAAAAGCGTCCTTGGATCAGGTCTCCTCGCTCCCGAGCCTCCTCTATCAGCAGCTTAGCCAGTCCCGGATCAGAGGCCACGCCCACCATAAAGAGGGTCATGACCCGCAAGCCCCTTACCTCCACCTCACCCCCCCAGGTATCCCTGATGGCTTGGCGGGCCCTCTGATTGGCAGGGGCAGAGGTAACCATGGTGATGAGGTAAGGCTTGGCGCGCTGGCACACGAGCGGGCTGGGCATGAGCAGGAACTCCTCAGGGCGCGTGGGGGGGACGCTCTGCGGAGGGATGATGCCAGCGTGCGGCTCCACCACTGCGTTCATGCTGACGGAGGTAACCCAGGACTCGATCAGGTCCACGAAGAGGAGGGCCAACACGGCGGCGCACGCCATGGCCGCGCAAAGATACGGCCAAACCCCGAGTCGGCTCCCTCGCTTCCCAAAGCGGGGTTTACAAAGCCCAGTACAGAGTCCCCGTCCGACCATGACCAACATCCACGGCCGCTGCGCAACTGTGAAGACGGCAATGTCTGCTGCAGACCCCCCCGCCCCCCCCTCGGCCCCCCTCCTCCCTCCAGTTTCCAGTCTCCTTCTCTCCCCTTGTCCCCCTCCACTAAACGCTCCCGATCATTGCGTTTTGACGCGTCACCTCCGCTCTCGGTGTCCTCGCGTCGTGGCTCCGGGTTCCGGACCTGCAGCGGTGGCCGTGGGACGGTGCAGGAGCCGGTAGTCTAGTGTTGATGTGACAGCTCGGTCAATTTAACCAAAGTGGGATATGCAGCTGCGCAAATGAAGCGGTCGATTGCAGCGGGGCGAAGCTATTGGTGCTCTGTACTCCACCCCGAGGTGAAAGGCGTCCCGATGCTCCCCGCCGATGTGTCGAGCTCTGCTACTGATGAGCTGCTTTATTCTCCGCTCATCAAGCTGCGTGTCCACCGTCCTGCAGAAACTGGCCCCAAGCAGAGAGCTGCTCTGTCACAGCCGATAAATGCTGACAGAGTGAATAAACTGTACGTCCGCACGCACCGTGTTGTCATGTATTAATAGTCCAGATAATAGGCCAGGTCCACGTTTTCACTGTGTAGTTCTTAAAATGCACCATTTAAACTTTATGATGGGAGAAAATGTAGCTAATCAATTTATTGTGGCACTATCAGAGTCTGAGTCGAATAACAGTTGCAACATGGTCAGTATAATGGTGCATTATTGGTTGACTGGAAATGAAAAATCATATCTATGAACAGTATGATGCAGACAAAATCCGTAGAACAAGGGCAACAAGGAGACCATGATCGGAGTGTCAGAGTCTCCTTATAAGGCTTCACCTTGTGTTTAGAGTGGAGATAGCAAAATGCTGGGAACTCTTTTTTTTTTTTGTATTAATCAATAGTTATAGTGTTGCCATTAGTTTTACAGTCAATAATAAACATTGAGTCCCAGAATGTGACAACTAATATTTCAACTGCTCGTGCTTCGGCAGTTGGCTGTTTTTTCCCCATTCATTACGACAAATACTATGTTATATAATGTATAATAAAGGGGTCTAAACGAGCCACAGCTCTCAGGGCCATGGCTCGGATCTAAATGGCCTGCAGACGTACATGAAGCCTGTAAGGGGACTGGGCTGAATCCAGACTCCTTGTCTCTGTATGTCGAGCATCCACTTTATAAGTATGTCCACTGCGGTAAATATCCGAACATAATTTCTCGTTGTTGCCTTTTAAATCCGTGAAATTTCCCTGAATGTGCAGCGTCTCCGTGCGTCTATTGTTCCAAAGCGCATTCAGCTCAGTCACGCCCGGCGGCGCAGGGCGACACCTGGCGGTGATCTGGCGCTAATGTTCGTTTTCTGTCTACGAATACTCCGCCAACGAACACTTTTTCGTTTTGATTTCTTTTCCTCTCTTGTATTCGTTTTGGAGTTGAGGTTGAGGTTGGACATTTCTATTATATGAGAGAGAAGGTCATCTAAATGCAAGTATATGGCACATGAAAATATGAAGTGGGAAGACACAGACAAATGGAGCGAATATTATAAACTACAGACCGCATAAATGCTATGAAACTATAAACAACACTTCTTTGTTTTCCCAGTGGAAGACACCCTGCTTTACATTACATGGACTTAGGCCTTGCTCTTTATTGTAACTTATAAATAATACACATGACACAGAATTTGGCACACAATATATTTGAATAAGTTGTAATAATAATAATACATGATTTTAATATGCTACACTTTCTGAATTTATTTTGGCAGCCTGCATAACATCTAATCAGGCCAAAATAGCAAATAAAATAATAAAACATGATCAGATTTTTGTGTCAAGGTTACTTTTGTTTGAGATTTAAATCGGCATATAAACATTAAAATTTAGCAACATATTAACATATCAATATAAAAATCGAGCCACAATTCTTTGAACAGCAGTTTTATCATGTTTGGAGAATAAAATGATGCATGATAAGGAAAGAATAAGCTGAGGGAATTGAGAAATATGTGTAAGACTTTGTAATACTGTAATGAGTAAAATGTATGAATTATTCAACATTTGTTTGTAGTTTTTATATTCCAAATGCCCTTTGAAAAGGGTCAGTTGAACTGTTTTAGACTTTTTACGCATGTTTTTATGTGTCCTGTTACGTTACATTTATTTATGCCAATTCCCCTCATTTTCTGTTGAATTTATCCATTTAAAGTATACATCCAGAGGACACTTTGGCGTTGACAGTACAACTTGGTCTGCACACAACCCTGACAGATCCTATGGTTTAAAAGGTTTACCTCTCTTGGTTTTATTTGCATAAACCCCTGTAGAATTATAATATCACTGTGTAAATATGCCACCAAATTAGTTCCGACATCTGGCTTCAGCACAAAAAGGAGTTTCTTTGTAAGAGGAACTAAAAGTGGATGAAGCTTTTTTTTGTCCATCCCCAAAAGTAGCATACATAGGAAATCTTGTTAAAAAAATAAAAGTATGTATGTAAAACAGACACTGTTATGTTTTACATATTACCACATCATTTGTGATATAGTGCACACTATTTCCTAGGCTTATGGCTTCGTATTTAGCTACTGCCAATAGTTGATCAGAAATACTTCAATGGTTTTGAGCTTGTCTTTGATATTGCTATTACACATTTAAGTTTAAATCCAAGGTTTCCATCTGTCTTCAGCTTTAGTTTATCATTAACACTCCAACACACTCCTCCGTCGGCTTTGATATCACTGGTCATTACTGACATGAAATAGGAAAGCGTAATTCTTAAGATTGCAGCCAACCAGTATGTTGATGATGAAATTATTGCCTGATTGTTTTTGTCACCAAAGTCATAAAACCTGAAGAGGAATTCTAACAATCTTAATTTCTACATTGTTCCATATATTAAATTTTTCCACCACTGTTTATAATTTGACCACAAATACCCCAGACAGAGTGACGTCATGCTGTCTGGCTCGCGCGGAGGAAAGGGGGGGGGAGGATGCGCGAGAGAGGAAGAAAAAAAAAAACCTTAACTATCATCAGCGCTGGCTGTGCGGGGTCACGAACTATGACCTTTAACAGAAGAAAACCAAAACAAATATTTTATAAATTAGCACAGCGTCCTAAATCCGACACCGCCATTTTCCAGAGGTAAGTTTCGGTCCCGGACTGAAAACCGTAGAAAGCTGTCGGAGATCCTGAGTGATAAAAGACCGCAGCTAATCTCCCGGCTAGCCTGTTAGCTAGCTGAGGCGCAGCTCCCTTCCTGTCAGTCTCCGGCAGCTTGGGATCCAGGCAAGGACGCTGGGCTCCATATTACCTCAGCGGGTTATCCTTTACACACGGTTAAACTGATACCTAACATTTGGCCGCCGTGTCGACTTAACCTGAGCCAACTGCCGTGTGTCAAAGCGATAACTCCGGGGAGAGGGTCGAGTCGGCTTTCTGTGTTGGCTAACGTTAGCCGGAGCAGCTAACGTCGGGAAGATGTAGCTGCGGCAGATGAACTCGACCCTTTTACCTTTGCCATCCCGGGGACAGGAGAGGGTTGGAGGACAATAGGGACTTTATTTTACCAAAGCTGTATTTTTACATTTACAGCCAGCACTTAAACAGTCGTCCATTGTGCGGTCTGGAAAGAAAACGGCACTAATATGTTTATCATAAGGATACGTCTCTTGTGTTACTGGCTGACAGCCAAATTCTCCATTTTGTTCTGTACTGTGATGCGTTCAAGGGAAGGAGATATTGATGGACTTTCTGTTGCACCAATCAGTGAACATTATGAAGCAGCTGATGCCCCCTTTGGGTTGTGGGACACCGCAGACACATTCATTATATTTCGCAATTACCTGTTAAATAATTTTTTATAACCCCAAATCAACAAAATAATTGAATCTGGGAAGTGTTAGTCGTGGAGGGAGTTAATTCTGGTAGGATTAAACCATTTGTCCCTCATCCAATTAGCTGATGAGCATGAAGATATTTGATGAATACTGTGATAATCCACTTTACATTATCTTGTTTCGACTTTAGACTTGGTAGAATGACTGTTTTACACCTTTCAATTACTGCTGTTTTTTTCCCCACTTTTTTTACTTATAGAAATCAAACATAACAATGAATTAATTTAGCATCAAAAGAGAAAAATTATTTTTGAATTACAGTCAATAATAAACAGAGGATTGTGTTATTCTTTTCATTTACTAATATATCTATATCTATATATATAGATATAGATATATATATATATAATTAATTAAACAGTATCTATTCATTATCTGTGACACATATCTGTCAGGGTTGCTGAAACCAGTCCCAGCTGACATTGGATGAGGGCAGGGTACACGCTGGACAGGATGCCAGTCTATTGCAGGGCCAACACACAAACAACCATTCAAATACATACTCACACCTACAGGCAATTGAAAGTTTCAAAATAAACCTAAACCTGCATGTGTTTGGACTCTGGGGCGACCACCACTTCTGCCATGTGTCTTCAAAGACTGCAAAAGAGTCAGGTTATGGCTGCAAATCTGCGATGACTTAACTTTAAAAGATCACCGATACTTTTCACACAGCTCTATTGACCTTTCAATGTCACGGCAAAAGCACCATTTACAAACTGTGTAAATGAGTTTTCTGCTCAAAATAACCCCAAGTGGACAGAAATCATTTTCTGTGGTATCAGTTGTTCACTTGGTGTGTGTTAATGTGACATTTGACTTTATAATTGGTGTGAATAACTTGTAAGAAGAACACACACCAAGTTGTTTACCAGTGTTTACTGAAAAACCACAGAAGCAATGAGAATAGTACAAGGAGATGTGATGGGGCCAGTCTATACATTGTATTCAAGAAGTGTTTGGACCCCTTCATTTTTGCACATTTTGCCATGTTGCGGCTTTAGTCTTAAAAAAATCTATCAAATCATCATTAATCCTCACTATACTATACTGCAACTGCTGATTATCTTTAAATGTTTCCTCTTGTGGTAAATTCAGTCTATTTGTGGTTGGGAAAGGCACAGACCTGTCAATATGAGGTCTCACAGCTGTCAGTGCATGTCAGAGCAAAAACCCAAACTATGAGGTGAAAGGAACTGCCTGCAGAGCTCGGAGAAAGTTTTGGGTTAAAGCACAAATATGGCATAGAAGGAAAATCTGCTGCCAGTAGCAACAGTAGGGGGAAAGTACCAGAAGGACAACTAGTTCAGTGTCATGTGTGGTTTCCCCCTAATTTAATGCTCAGGATTAGCACTAAATAGTTACATTTAAATTTTATCTCACATCCTCACAGAGAGACACTTTTAGCAACCTTCCCTCTGGCCAGTCTGCCATAAGGCCCATATCAGTTTAGTTTTGCACTTCTAATTCTAATAGAATAATTCTGTGTGAGGCTCGAGCACAAAAAAGATTTTTCTAAAAATATCCCAGTGTTCCAGTGTTGCCCTGCTCTTCTATTGTGAATTGTACCTTTGTTTTCAATTAACGCTTGCAATATTTTTTCTCACAGGCCGCACTAATGCACCTACATCATCATGACAACAAACTTGAACCTGTTGTCTCAGCAAAAAGGGGATTCTGAACACGAGGCAGAGGTGAGGGGAAAACTTTCACAATTAACATGCCTGCTGGAAGTGCCAGTTGTTTTGTGTAAATCTTATAATTTTTTTTTTACTATTTAAAAAAATTACATACAAGGTGCTTTGTCCAGTTCTCTTATATTTAAGTCAAAGTGTGTAAAATAGCATTATTATGGCTTGCACACAGACAAAGTGAAATATAATTGCATTGCAGACATTTGTGTATTGACTATGATTTATACGTCTTTTGTTGTTGTGTTAAAATGTTTCACAAATTGTAGTTGTCATCCTCTCCTCTCATAACTGACTCAGTTATGAGTGAGTCTCCACAGCATTTTCGGGTCATCTCCAATGAGCCTGCCACTACACCACAGCGAATACAGGTAACCTAACTTCTGGAAAATTTTTGTGCATAAATGGCAGCAATACACAATGATGTGACTCAGCTCTACCAACTTCAATATCACTCTGTTCTCCTTTTTTAATCCCTCCATCTTCCATCTTAATGAACCTCAGCTTCTAACTGACCAGCAGACAAGTCAAAAGGTCCAGATAGTGACAGCGATGAACCCGTCCAATGCTCCCAAGCAACAGTTCATTCTCACTACTGCTGACAGCTCAGGGGCGGGCAAGGTTATCCTGGCCTCACCAGACAGCCACAACACTAAGCAGCTCATCTTCACTGCTGCTGACAGCCTGATGCCTGGGAGGATACAGGTACTAAGACCAAGATGTCCCGTGGTACACAGTATCATGATGTCATTAGCAATAGCTTGGTCTCCAAATATTGCTATAACTATGTTACAACCATTAAGGTGAATGGCTCAGTAGTTTGTGTTTGCACTTCAGATTGTCACAGATCCAGTGTCAATGGAACGGTTGTTAGGGCAGTCGGGGGACTTGAGCCGATCACAGCCCGTGGAGTACTGCGTTGTGTGTGGGGACAAGGCTTCAGGTAATAAAGTTGCATTACCTGCACATGTGAGTTTTTTTGTTGTTGTTGTTTGTTTGTTTGTTTGTTTGTTTGTTTGGACTGACGAATATTGACAGTGCCAGCAATCTCTCCCACCCATTCAGTGACTCAGACACTCTAGTCTTCTGTGTTTAGGGCGTCACTATGGAGCTGTCAGTTGTGAGGGATGTAAGGGCTTCTTTAAGCGGAGCGTGAGGAAGAACCTGACATACAGCTGCCGCAGCAAACAGGACTGCATCATCAACAAACACCACCGCAACCGCTGCCAGTTCTGCCGGTTGAGGAAATGCCTTAACATGGGGATGAAGACTGAGTGTGAGTTTGTATCCACATGTAGCACACAATACATAGAGCCAAGAGAGAAACACTTGGACTAGGTTAGCTAAAAAAAAGATACCTATTTTAAGTAATGAATAAAATGTTATATAAAGTCCTATATTAAAGGTTTGACATTATTTTTCCAACTTGTTTGTGATTTTTATTTTTTTTTTTTTCCACAATGGTCATTAAAAATTTATGAATTTACATTTTGTGTGGTCTTTCAAAAACCCAGATTATGAATGTGTAGGGTAAAAAGAAGAGAGGCCATCTTTAATTGACATCATTCAGGATCAAACCCCTTTCTTTCATAATTTGTCTGTCTGTGCTGATCAGTATTTGATTCTGTATGTTTACAAAAACATTCCTTTGGTATCTATTTTCTATTAATAACCATTTTTAATTAATAGAAAAGGGTAACATTGCTTTGTCTGCTTATTATTTCTCCTCAGCTGTCCAGAGTGAGCGAAAACCCATTGACATAGCGCCCAGAGAAAAGCACGCCAACTGTGCTGCCTCTACTCAAAAGATCTACATTCGTAAGGACCTCAATAGTCCACTCATTGCCACACCGACCTTCATCTCGGATACAGAGACAGATGGCTCCAGGTGAGTGGGCATCATGACTCGACCCACACATCATACTTCATCCCATTTCTCATTTTTTGGTTTTATGTGAACAAAATTTTGATAATATTCTGTGCCATTGCAGATCCAGCCTGTTGGACCAAGGGATGCTGGTTAACATACAGCAACCAGTCATCCAAAGTGATGGGACTTTGCTGCTGGCCGCTGACTCAAAGGTGCTAGTCCCTGCAGATAAATTTAATACAACATCTGATTGTTCTGCTCTGCTGCCTCTCTCCTCCTCCTCCTCTTCCTCCTCCTCCTATGCTCCTTTTTATATAAGTATCATCAAGATTTTTCTGAAAAATAACATGCCAAAAGTTTTAAACTGGTTTACACTAGATTTAGTCTTCCTTCAGCCCTTCAGAGTGTTGTTACTGATATTTCAATATTTTGTGTCAATAATATATCAAGTAGCAGGTGATCTTTTAAATAATCTGCATTGTTTCCTTTGCTTCGGGATGGAGTCTGGGCAGGGAGACCTTGGGACACTAGCCAATGTGGTAACATCTCTGGCTACCTTGAGTGATTCAATAAAAGAAAATCTAAACAACGGTGACACCTCAGACAACCAACACGAGGAGCAATCCACTAGCGAGATAACACGGTCAGTCAGAAGTGCTTTGTAGGGTCGAAATTGTGGCTGTGAGAGTTATTTGAAATGTTTCATCACTCACTGTAAGCAGTTACAACAAGGATTTCAGCAAATCTCTTCTTAGCTAGGAATTTTAAGTGTGATGTATTTTGTAAGTACACGTCAATAATTTTATCAATTTAAACCAGAAGGCCACAGTTATCCAGCTAAAATTTAGTTAATTTAAAAATGACTAACCCAATAGATATTTAAGACTAGTACCTTACTTGTCTTTTTGATGTTTTGAAAATGTGTAATGTGATGCATCGGATTATGTTGAGTTTTATATATGAGTTTTAATATCTATAGTGATAAAAAGGAAATAACTACAGGATTGCGCTGATGCTTTTTCAAGTGCACATAAAATTATGTATATATAAGAAGGAAACATTAAATTGTATTTTTTGTGTCGTGCACAGTGCCTTTGACACCCTGGCCAAGGTTTTCAGCCCACCTGAAGAAGGTGTTGTGCAGAGTCTAGCAGATAAGTCCCAGTGTGTGGGTGGAACAACAATCCAACTGATTGGTGGAGACCAGGAGACCCCCATCATTGAGGTGGAGGGGCCGCTGCTCACTGACAGCCACGTGGGCTTTAAGGTGGGTGGACTCAAGTCAGCTTAGATATAATAATATACATTATGCATATTGACGGCACTATAACTATAACTATGTAATGTCATTTAGAAAAATTTATATGTAAACGAAGAAAGGCTAATATCAAATAAATCCTGAAAAGAATAACTTTGGTAATAAATGTAGAAATGTATAACACTAAATAAAATAAATAGGTGAAATAAATAATTCATTAATAAATGTTAGTAAATATTTAACATCTAAATCTTCTTTTCAGACATAGTAAATTTATATTTTTCTTTTGTACTTTTGCCCTCATTTGATAGCGATGGTGGATATACAGACAGGAAGTGTGGGGACAGAGAAAGGTGTAGTGTGCATTGAGGGCCCTCATGTCTTTCTTTTTTGTTGTTGTTGTTGTTGTTGTTGTTTTTCTGCATTAATCTGATAGTTATTTGTAACACTTAAAATTTTTAAATAATTTTTTTTCTCTGTCCCCACAAGCTGACTATGCCCAACCCCATGCCAGAGTATCTGAATGTGCACTACATCTGCGAG
This sequence comes from Remorina albescens, assembly GCA_034769265.1. Taxonomy (NCBI): domain Eukaryota; kingdom Metazoa; phylum Chordata; class Actinopteri; order Carangiformes; family Echeneidae; genus Remorina; species Remorina albescens. Next base: position 16,983,839 of record CM068482.1, on the reverse strand, counting down.
TCAGCATCCAGGCTTCTCTTCCTCTCCATGCACTGGGCGCGCTCCATCCCCGCCTTCTCAGCTCTCGGGTGAGAATTTATTTGACACAAAGACTTCAGTTATACTCTCCCGAAATAACCTTACAAGCTCTTATTTATTTAGGGTAAATAATGCTGTAACAAGCTCACACCCATTTTCCTCCTTTGTCTCTTGTCTGTTTCAGTCAGGAAGCGAACACCAGCCTGGTGCGAGCCTGCTGGAATGAGCTGTTCACGTTGGGTCTTGCTCAGTGTGCTCATGTGATGAACCTCTCAACAATTCTTGCTGCCATTGTCAACCACCTTCAGAGCAGCATCCAGGATGGTATGGACTACAGACCCCATCATCACTTCACAGTAGGGCACACACATATAAACAGGAGAAAAGAAATGTGGTGTTTAAAGTTGTTACTATATGTTACTAGATGCACTAGACCTAAAGAGCAATGATGTTGTTGCTGTTGTACGCTAGATGTGATAATTATGAAACTTTGAGATATTAAAATTTTACTACCATTTTCTTACATTTCCAATTTTATGTTTGTTTATTTTTCAATGTTTCAAAGAATGACCGCTCAGATAACACTGATTAAATATTGATGTAAATTGTAGAATTTACCCATCTACTCCCAACTCCTCCCATGGCTTAAGTGACGTAGTTATATATCACAAACATGATAAAATGTCTCTTAAGCTAACAGTTAGGAGTATTTGAAAATTTTGATGTTAATGACTTAATTTCCAAATTGATTTTCCCAGTTAGATAAAGCCTAAACAATTAAAAGAAACAAGGAATTTACTACTGCATCCGCATTTTCTTTTGTCTTAGAAAAACTTTCAGGAGAAAGGGTGAAGCAGGTGATGGAGCATATCTGGAAGTTCCAGGAGTTTTGCAACAGCATGACAAGATTGGAGACCGACAGCTATGAATATGCTTATCTGAAGGCTATAGTGTTGTTCAGCCCTGGTGAGTCTGCAAAGATAAAATGTTTCATTCAACTGTTATTAGTTGAACGAAAGGAATATCCCACAAAGTATACAATGAAGATGAAAGAATGAAAAAAATTAATTGAAAACTGGCTTGTATTTGCACTTGAAAGTTGTCTAACTCACCAGATCACCCGGGTGTGGAAAGCGGCGGGCAAATCGAGAAATTCCAGGAGAAAGCTCTAATGGAGCTGCAGGACTATGTACAGAAAACGTATCCAGATGACATGTACAGGTAGATTCATACTTAAACTCCGCACAACCAAAAAAATACGAGCAAGTGACATAAACGTCAGGATGACTGGAACTGCTGCGTGTTTTCCCAGGCTGACCCGTATCCTGACTCGCCTCCCTGCCCTGCGCCTCATGAACTCAAGCATCACAGAAGAACTCTTCTTCACTGGCTTAATAGGTAACGTCTCTATCGACAGTATCATTCCCTACATCCTAAAGATGGAGACAGCTGAGTATAACAGCCAGGACTCTGACCCTACAGAATGACATCTCATCACTGCAGGACCCAGAAGGTCGACTTTAAAGATGGTACTCTCTTTGACAACCAATGGGTTTATTGTTGAACCCCAGTCCAAAATCCCTCAGCAGCCCTTTGTTTTCAAATGATGCATGTTGGAAATGAATTCAGGAATAGTTAAAGATTATCTGGCATGGGAAATCTGATACTTGGAATGTCCTGTAGAGCTGGCGCTGTGCAGTTATCCTGGGTTTCTCTCACAAGCTCAGCCACCTAATTAAATGAAAGAGGAACTGTTTGTAGCTGCGGCAATGCTCATCTCCTTTAATGTCATTATAGCACTTCAAGCTCATTACAAATGAACTTAACTCTCCGGCCGAAGCCGTTCATTATGTTGCAGTCCTATCAAAGCTTTATCATACACCCATGTTGCTCACACACGTAATTCAAAAAGTCGGAGGAAATATTATATATCAGCACAGTCCAGAGTCTGAAATTCACAAACAAGTTGTTGAATTGGAATTTAATGTATTTAATTTTTATAACCTTAAGATTAAGACTTTAAAAGTGTACTTTGAAGACATGAAATATTTATTTATGGTGGCTTTTCTGAGCATGGGCACAGTATAATCTTAAATGGTTAATAATTGTCCTGTTAATTTGAAAATCCAGGCTTGTACAGTGACTTAATTTTTTCCTCTCTTTTTTGTAAGTGATAGAATTGACCCTTCTTTACTCTGATTAAATGTAAATAAAAGTTGGAAAGAATACTTCAGTCAGGTACAAGAACTTAAACCTCAATCCATCTTTTGCAAAGTATTAGCCAGTACATGTGTACATGGCCAGTAAACATGTACTCATACACAGTTTGTACATAGCTTATTACAGCACGACCAAATTCAGATTGTATTGTCTATTTCAAATTTAATTTACATTCACAAAATCGCATAAAACAGATTAACTTGTTAGATTGACCACATGCCAGTTTCATACAGAATGACATCTTAGAGAGGTTTAGGTTTTTATGTTGAGGTACACACACATTTCTGGGTTATCATGAACACATTGCTATTGTAAGCTGTGCAATCACGTCATCACTTTTCTCTTTTTGACAATCAGTTATGTGTTATTTCCTTTTGTAGTGTCAGTATCATAACTTTTCTCAATCTGCATTTTGTCTGTGTATTTATCGGTGACAGTTATTTCTTTTAAAGAATTAGATTATCTTAAAGATGTTCAGTTTAAAGATGTCACGTATGTGGAGCTATGCTGCTGTTTTTGTACTTGTGTTTGTATTTGTATTCTGCTAAGTGCACATTAATCAGCTTTTGTGGCATTCCACTGCATTCATGCTGACTAAAACTTTGTGTTTTTGTATGTTTTCTAAAATTTTTAATTTGTTGTGAACAAATTTGCTTGTTGCGTACTAAGTGTACTTAAAGTACTTTTGGGCAGGTTTCCCTAACTGAAAAAAGAGGCATAAAACGAGACCTTCTGGAAAGTCAGTCTCTTGTGTATCAGTGTCTTGAAGACCATATGGAGCTGTTTATTGGCTCGTCCACTTATATGATTCTACAGAATAAGCATCCACAGCGAAATGAATGATAATGGGGATGTAAACAGGTCAACAAAGATTATGTGTTGTGAAGTCAATGTCAACTGTAAGAACTTGGTTTAAAACTCATATACAGACTGTTTATTAAGGCACTGGTGTAAAATGACCTTTGTAATTTCATTAAAATGAGTGCATGTTGTTTTTAAGCAGGGTTTTCTAATCTTGTCGCTGTCTGCCCTAACAAGGAGCATTGTTATAATTTTTATAGTGCATTGCCATGCATGGAAAAGTTGCTTAAGTGCATTTTATTAAATGCTGTAAGAAAATGTTGATTTAAATCACGTGGCTTTAAAGCATCTACCATGTGCAGCTCCCATATTAGAGGATATTAGAGTCAATTTTGTTTTTCATTTGTTTTGTTGTTTTCAGCTTGGAGAAATTAGTATCCCATGGTTAAATTTTATACTGTGTAAATATTTTCTGCTCCCGTAAAATGTACTTCATCAAACATTGCAAGTGAGAGCGATTCATGTTTTGCTGAAGTTTGTCACAACCCTACGTTTCTACCTCACTCCAATGAACATATAAATCAAATGTATTAACATCTGAGCTCCTATATCAGCATTCCAGTCTCTGGGGCTGGCTTCTCTGAAGCCACAGTAATAAAAGAAATAAACAGTTATCCATGAAATATCACTGAGTCTGTGCTGTTATGTGGGCAACATGAGTTTTTCTATCAATACCTAAATGCTACAGCTAAATTCTGTGAAATTCTGTCTGTATTTTGCATCTCCAAAAAAGGTCAATTTTATGTTTTAGAATTAGGGACGCAATTCATTAACTCTTCATCTAAATCGTATTGACATTTGAAAAGTCTGTTTTTTATTTTTGTTGATCAATTGTTTGACTTTTATTGCTTGCCTTGTTTGTTTGAAATCGTCTTTAAGGTCTTGTATCGATTTAGGTGAATTCATTGCAACGTAAAAACTACAACTACCGCTCCGCCCTTCGGTCACCCCTGCTTAACACGTCATCAAAACGCGTTTGCTCGTGTGCTTGTGCGACTCCCTCCAGGATCGAGGTTTCTAATGGTGTCTTGTCCCTGATATTTGTTTAAAATGCCCATGAAAGGACGGTTTCCGATCCGGAGGACCCTGGAGTACCTCCAGAAGGGAGACATCATCTTCAAAAACAGAGTCAAGATCATGACGGTGAATTACAACACACATGGAGACCTGAGCGACGGAGCAAGGTCAGAGCTAACAGCTAGCTGGCTGTTTATCTAGAGGCACAAGTGTTTTATGTTGGTCTGTTTAAACTTTGTAGTTACCATCGTGGTCTCCTCTAAGTGACTGACTGAGAGGAATCTGTTGACTTTACCTAAGATAAATCATCCACTAAAGCCCCCCCCCCCCCAAAAAAAACCCACTTCACAATATCTCACATTTTTGACCACCAGGACTTGGTTTCTCCAAAAAGTAACAAATAATATTATCAAACTGAGTAACGAGGAATAAACTAAAACGTGCCAATATTGAAACATTTAATATTTCACATTTAACAAATAGATATAATTTTTGTACATGAAATGGCATCTATCACCCTTTCAGTGTACAGGAGACTGTAACATGAGCAATGTGGACATCATGTTTGAGCTTCACCTAAGTCAGTGCAGCCTCCAGGCCCATAACACCTGACAGTATAAGTGACAGGAGGGTAAATACTGGGAATTAATACCGGCATATGATGTAGTGATTAAAAAAGGAGTTCACAGTGATGGGGCCAGTTAAATTAAACATTCATGTTTTAGTTTATTTAGGACCCTTTAAAACAGACCTCACATTGAAAAAAATTATTGGTATGTGTTATATTTTGAAAAAGAAAATGTAACACTTGCGACACTTAGAAGCTACTGTTGCTAAATTTGTCTCCTTTTTTTTTTTTCAGGAAGTTTGTGTTCTTCAATATTCCTCAGATTCAGTACAAAAACCCCTGGGTCCAAATAATGATGTTCAAAAATATGACACCATCGCCATTCTTGAAGTTCTACCTGGGTGTGTAACTTTCCACTGTGGTTTAACCTGTATTATTTAAACACTAAGTAGTTATTTTTTTTATTATTTGTTGTTGTTGTTAGTATTATTATTATTTCAACTTTAACTGTGCAATTCTATCAATATTGTCTCTTGTCTCTCGTGCAGATGATGGGGAGCAGGTGTTAGTGGATGTTGAAGGGAAGGATAACAAACAAATTTCACAGCATGTTAAGAAGATTTTGGGCAAATCAGAGTATGATAAGTTATTTTCAAGAATAGAACATGTTTTGTGTCACCTTCATGGCTATATGTGTGTGATTAGGACTCTCTGGTGTTTGAACATCGTGAGAAATGCGGATGTAAGTTTATTTCAGTTGGCTGAATCAAATTAGAACATTTTACAAAATTGAGTTGGTTACTTTCTCTCTGTGTCATAAATATATTTTATATATATATATCAGATTTATTTGTTAAGGATGTTTTTCCTGCGTCCTGGGCCAAGCACTCGCTCATGGTGGGATTTGTTGGCACAAATAATTTTATAAAGTTTGGTCTAGACCTGCTTTATATGTAAAGCACCATTTATAAAAAAAAAAAAGAAAAAAAAAAAAAAAAAAGACAGACTCTGTTATGATTTAGCACTAATCTTACTTACACTATATAACTAATATTCAATTTGATTTGCCCACCTTTGTCTGTAGCAGATATGTAGCCAGTATTTTTCTATATTTATAAAGAACATTTTTATTCATTTATTTTTATACTTTATTACTGTCATCTGAAAAATGACTACTGTGAAAGAGGTCCGCTCCTGTAGCAACCAGATGACCAATGCTTGTCTCTCTGTTCACAGAGAAGTGTTAAAGGCTGAGACACTTGCCAAGATGCAGGAGTCCAACCCTGCCAACTTTGGGCCAAAGAAGTACTGTCTGAGGGAATGTATCTGTGAGGTGGAGGGCCAGGTGCCATGTCCTGGCACCACGCCACTGCCCAAAGAGATGACGGGCAAATATCGAACCCAGATGGCAGCGTCACAGGAGTAAGAGGCTGAGAGGGACAGAAGAATGTTGTTGATATACTGGACAATATTATTATTGTTTGATTTTGTACATTTACTTGAAAGGACAAACAGTAAGTATGCTCAAGCTAATGGGGCCCACTATTCTATGTGCACTGAGGATTTTCAGTGCCTGGACTGACTAATTCACTCCACCATAAATCCAGCACAAATAGTGTGAGTGTTGGCCGAGTTGGTAATTTAAGCCAGGTTTGGACATCCTGACATCAAACCTTCGGTTTGTATGTGATGTGATCCGGCTGAAGTTTTCGAGCTGAATATTTCAATGTTCCAAATTTCAAATAAAACTTAAATTGCCTGTGTGGCTGTAGCGACCAGTAACTTTTTTATGTAAAAATAAAGAACATCTTTTTATCCATATGGCTGGCAGGATCAAATTTAGGTCGATTAGACACAGGGATGTTACATTTATGAAAAAAAGAGAGAAAATTATTTACCGCAGACAACTTTTTTTTATTGGTGCAGGGATGAAATTTTCCGAAAGTAATGGATTAAAGTCTGTGTCCAAAATTTTTGTTTTATTTTGCAGTAATGATTTTAAATGCAGAAGCATTAGTCAGATTACTTTGAGAGCTAACATCATCTGCTTACACATGAAAAGAAGCTCTTCAAGTTATTCATACTGTCACAAAACATTTAGTGTCACGTTTTGCTCAGTCTTCTGTGGACATTGCAGCTAAGCAGCATGAGATTAACGGATGACACAGAACACCTCAGTATATGAAGAGAAATAAGGAGTTCGACCGACAGGAAAGCACAATACGATTCATGTTAGGATGTACTTAGCAGCGCAGTGGATGATAATACTTGCTGGCGTTCATTGATTCATTTTCTACTGCTTATCCATTTTCGGGTGGTGCTGGAGCCAATGGGCGAGGGCAGGGTACACCCTGGACCGGTTGCCAGTCCATCACAGGGCCAACACACAGAGACAGACAGAGACCAACAACCACTCATACTCACACTCAGACCTACGGACAATTTAGAGTCACCAGTTAACCCAAACATGATGTCTTTGGACGGTGGGAAGAAACCCACGCAGGCTACAGGAGAACATGCGCACTCCACAGAGAAAGCCCCCAGGCCCGGGAATCGGTCCACAAACTTATTGTTTTGGGGTACCAGCCCTAACCACTATGCTGCCGTGCTGCCCTTGCTGGCGTTCATGTAGTGTATTTGTGTAAAGTGTTGCTTTGACCTACTGGGAATTCTGGTGCATTTTTTGTTGACTTAAAATTGCCTACAAGTTGACTTGAGAAGTAGTGTTTGGTATGTATATGAGCTGGCTCCATGAACTTTGAATGGACTTCTCAGATAAACTACTGAACAGACAACATGCTTCACATACAGATCTTAGTCAACAGCACAGTGCAAGAGCAACATGTTGATGTAATCAGTTTGTGTAAATTTGAAAAAAAAGAAAAGAAAAAAAATAGTTGAAAGCAGGAAGACGAGCTTGGCCATTAGCGTGACAGAAAGACCAGCCAGCATCAAACAGCACTTGAAAGACATATGGACATGTAACTCATGCAACCCAAATCTTCAGTTGGATCAGTAGTGCCACTGTAAACAAGATCACAACCTGCAGGGGTCAGTAGGACGTTGAAAGCCTTTTGTTCACTTGGCTCACTCTAGTATTCAAGATGCACTTAAAAAAAAAAAAAAAAAAGGTTATATCTGTTTCAATCATGCAGATGTTAAAATGTCACTTAACAGGAAAAGTTAAACATTCATTTTGATTCAGTTTTCACTGAAACTAAATTCCAAAGCTGTTTTTACAAAAACCTGTCATGGATAAACATATCTAATTATGAGCATTGTGATTATTGATCTAAAAGTGTTTCATTATAATGATGATATAATGATAGATCAGCGTCTCTATAACTGACAAGGGAAAAAAAATGGATAAAATCTGTGTAATTAGCTGTTTAGTGTCCCTTTCCAAACCACAAGAAAGGTTTTCCAACAAAGACTGTTTTGACTGAACGAACGCCTAAATATATTTAATGATTACTTTCCTTCAAATACTACGCTGCACAAAAACATATTCCCCAACTCAAATTTTAGTTGTTTTTCGTTGAATTATGAGATGGTTGTTTGGTCAAAGAATAGTTCACGGTCCAGTTAGAAATGTCATGCATGGTTTGGTTCTTTGGCATTAGTTCATTGTACAGCAGGAAGTTCACAACCAGAAATTCACTGAAGTTGTAGGTGTAGTAGCACAATACCAGTAATATCACCAGAATTAAGCATTTTTACATGCGTTGTGCTGCTGCATTTAAAAAGAAATGTAGTTTGAAGCCTTTTGCCGTCAGTAGGTGCTCCCATAAACTGATGAGTTCTTCAAGTGATGGAGCTGACAACTATTAAGGAATCTGGGGAAGTGGATTTAGAAAGAGGTTTACCATCTCTGTAACCTGCTCATCACCTTTGTTTGATACTTGAGGCGGCATTAAGCACTACTAGTGTAACACAGCCAAAACACTGCCAAACTGGGCCATCCAATTGTGTTGTGGGTAATGTAGGCACAAGATTTTGATGAGGAGGAAGAATGTGTGAAATTAACGGCAATATCTCAGCTTGTTTTGCATCCAGATTTATATTGTACTCAGTATTTATCAGAGGAATGCTAAAATTGGTGGAGTCTTCTTCATTTCATTTGGCTACGAAATGAAAAGGATTTATTACTGAACCTTGGTGGAATGCTCTCAGCCGTGGTTGTGTTCAGTTCTTCGCTCCGATTCTGCCAGAGAGCCAAATCACACATTCCGACTTCCACAGGACTCAATTCAAAGACCTGTCCTGTCAAGAAAATCCTTAGAGAGGCATTTTTCCAGTCATTACAAAGATAAAGCAGGGTTAATATCTTCAATAACACTTCCTGTACAAATGGATTTTCACTTGTGGTGCTAAAAAAAACTGTGCATGCTGGGACAGACTCCAGCTCTCTGCGACCCTGTGCAAGATCAGTGGTTTAGAAATAAATTTGGAAATGAACAGTCACTACAAGACTGCAGGTTTGTGTGCAGTTAATTTTGGGACTAACCTAACTTCTCTGGTGCAGCAGACCTCACCCCATCTGAAATTGGTGGGCTCATTAGTCATGTAAAGTGAGTAAGACTTGCAGGACTTGGGAAGTAGCAGGTAATCTGGGGGTGGGGGGCTCATGAAGAAAAGGTATCAGTGCTTCTTCTTTTGTTCCTGTAGGGTGTGCTGAAGCTCTCTCAGGTTCTCTGATAGGAGCTCTACCTCATCGAGGCGGCCACTGTGCTTGGCATCAAAAATGTAGGCCCTAATGTTATCAATCTGCTGCAGCAGCAGTTCTTCCTCTATCATGTCCAAATCAGGCAAAGCATCATCATCTTCATCAAAGGGGTTGGTTGAGACTCCTGGAGAATTCCCAGAAGCCTCCATGAAAGGATTTCCTGGGTCAGTGTCGTCGTCGTCCTCCTCAAAGGGGTTTCCTGGTACAGTATCAGCTTGCTTCTCTTCCTCATCGTCTTCGTCAAAGGGGTTGTATTCTTTCTTTCCATTGGTTACTTCTTTGTGTTCTTTCTTGATGTCTTCAAAGAAAGGATTGGATGGATCTTCTTTAATGGGAGAGTCATCCTCAAAGGGGTTAAGGGAAGTGCTGCTTTGTCCTTCACCACCGGGTGGAGTTACATGCCCCCCTAAGCTCCTCAGCCGGGGAGGTGACTCCTCCTGTGATGTGAGAGCAGGGAATGCTCTTACAGATGACGGGCTCTCAGCTTTGGGCGTCAGATCATCTGTTTCAGTGTCTAGCTCAACCTGGAAGCCCCCTGCTGGGCTAATATCCAGAGATCTTTCCCAGGTGATGGAAGGCAGGGTGGAGCCCACAGCAGGCCCCCAGTTCTCCCTCTCTTCCCTTTCACGCGCCTCCAGGCGACTCAACACGCCTTGCTGGAGGTTCTCCTCCTCAGCCAGCTTTTGGGAGAGAGCGATGGCCAGGCTGGTTTGCTGCTGGTCATATTCATCCTGTAATTGACGCAAGTTCTCTTCCAACATGGCAACCTCATCACTTCTCTCGGCCTCCCGTGCTTGACGGAGAAATGACTGAATGTTCGTAATTTGCTGGAGAAGGGGGTCTTCCAGCTCGCTGCGGGTGTGAACAGCGTCTGCGGAAGGCAGCCAACCACCTGCTTTGGTCATGCGTGGTGCTCTGGGAGCCTGCGGCAGCTCTCCATTGGTATTGACAGCTGGACGGTTTCTCTCAGACTCCTGCCTCCTCTTCAGGACCTCCTGTGCTGCCTGTTGATCAGTCAAGCATTTGAAGCATTTACTTTTAGTCCCATTTTTCACTCGAAATATGGAGAGAGACAAATCACTTCACATTCTCACCTGTCTCTCTTGCTGGAGTCTCTTTTCTTGTTCTTGTTTCCTTTTTTCTTTCAGCTCTTCATACTTCTCCTTAGTGGGCAAAGACATGAGACCTAATAGCTTCTCCTGGAACAGGGAGGACACAAACATTAAACAAATTCAGGGAAAAGATCAGTCTGGAAGAGAGGCATATATAGCAGAAATTCTGAAGAAATGAACTTGAAAGATGACTAAAAGATACTCTATAGTCCATAATTTAAGCCCTGCCTGATCTGTTCCACTAAATTCGTATTCAAACAGTGTGACATCTCGAGTAGACACAAAGGACCCAGGGAGCTCATCAAATGGGCTGTATGATATCACATTATAGATGATTGTCTTTACTAGTCTACCTTGGTAAAGTAGCCTGCGTGGTGAGCTAAATTAAAGGTGTCTAACACTGTTTTAACAGTTCCGTTCTTACAATGAAAACAAAGCCTTCCTTGACATTCAGAAGTGAACAGGATGACTTATATTTGGAGGGAGGAAGGTAAATGTTAAGTTACCCACCTAACTTTTTTCATGCTGAGTACTGTGAATTCAGTCTCACCTGAACAAATAGTGTGGCTGTATATCGGATCATCTTCTGCAGCTGGAGCGCCTTTGGATGTGGTGGTGGATTATCTTTGACTCCCAGTGTTAAAATCTTCTTGCTGGCAAGAAAATAGAGAACTCCATGACCTTGTCAAACATTTAACAAACATGACGAAGCATTTCTACTGAATTCTATCATTGAGGGCTGATGAGTACCTTAGTGCATCAATTAGTTCATAGTATTTCTGTACTTCCAGTCGCAGTCCACCAGCAGTATCAAGATTGTATGTGGTTTCTCCGGCACTGTGGGAGCATACAGCCATGATGGTAAGCAAAAAAAATAAAAAAAAAAAATCAAATTTCTAAAATGGGCTTATGTACTTTGTAAATAGGGCTTACTTGAGAGACTCTGCCATTCTGATGTACTCTGGGGCCTTTTCATCCACTTTCTCCATACACATCCTCAGTCTCTGGCAGGAAGACAAGTTTTGAGCAAATGAACAGGAAACCCCAAAAGAAAAAAACAGTACTTGACAGGAAGGATACAATAGAGTAAACCCGAGACCACTTGAAAAGAAAAAAACAGGATCCACAGCACTAAAGCTAAGACCAAAACAACAGGCAGATCGTGAGTTCTGCAATGATCTTGTCCATGTTGTTTCAATAACCAACCTCATAGAGTTTCACTATATCAGGCACATGGTCCTTCTCTTCCAGCTTCTGCTGTCTCTTCAACAGAGTGTCCATACAGTGGTGACAGCAGCGGATCTTCTCATCATCCTTTTCTTCCAGCATGGAGGTTACACTACTCAGGCTGCTGATGCTGCCTCTCCTGGAACCCATACCCCCACTGCCACCTCCTGCTGGGGAAGACTGGGACTGGCCAGGGCTTCCGTGTACACACAGAGCTTCTCTTGTCCCATTAATCAGTTTTTCTGCACAGAGAAAAAAGCAAAGTAACGTTACAGCAATGGGACCCACACAGCTATATGCAAGTTGGTGGTTGTAATATTTTTTCATACATACGGGCTAAAGGTAAGGGGACAAATTCCATGCACTTCCTACACATGATGGACCCGCAGAGACGACAGTGGTGCCGTCTGTTCCGAATGTTGAACTTGTTTCCGCAGTCAGGACAGAATGGGACATCTGAGTCATTCACCCAAGAAACTACAGACTTCTCTATGGCTGTAAAGGAGGGTGAACACTCAGTTTATATTACATAAATAATTTTTACATACACAGAGAAGTCAGCCATAGAAACACACAAGAACAAACCTCTAATTTTGGCAGCATCTGAGTTCACCCTGTCAAACGATGTCAGCTGAAACGATAGTTTTCATGAAAAATTACTTGACAGTTTAGCCTGTCTCAAATCTGACTTCAAACCATAACCCCACAGTAGGTGGAAAATTATGGCTTGAATATGTTTTGCTGTTGTAAGCACACCTTTTCCAGTCTAATGATGAGTTTGTTGACCTCAATGACATAATGATCTATCCTGGCTGCCCGGTGTTTTTTAAACACATCTAGGTGACTTCTAGTTGCTCCTACAAAAGAAAGAGAAGAATTATTGTTGATATATACTTTAAGACATCTGTTAATAATGGTAAAAATAGCAATGGCAATAATATACAAGTCTTACCCAGTTCCTGAGGCTCCCACATATAGGGATCCACACCACCATAGTAGAAGGACTCATAGCTGCCAGTATCCGGTCGGTCATCTCCATCTCTCTTTAACAGCTTGTCTTTGGCTTTTTTTGCTTTTTGAACCAAACCTGCACATAAAGAAATTGGGAGATGATTGACTTTTTGTGCAGAAAGCCCTGAAAAGATGTTATACAACACAGTGTGTAGCTGATCAATATTTTACAGTGCTTAATCATTCCTTTCTTTTTTTTTTTTTCTTAAGTTTTTTCTCTCTCTCTCTCCGCAACAGGATATTCTGCCAGTAGATCCTGGCAACAGTTTCCCCAGGGCCACTGTCAATGTACTGCAGTATGCTTTAATCTATGTTCAAACTATAGTCAATAAGTTGCATTTTAAAGTAGATGGCTTTTGCTTAACTAGATGTTATTGTAATTTTTTTATGACACTCCATTTTTGCACAAGAACGTGATAAGTCTTAAACTATTTGTGGCTGTGAGCATAGTCAACATATACATGGAACTCACTTTTAAGCTGCCCCCTGACATGGCGGTCATCCCCAGAGTGCTCCTCTTCATAGTGGCCTTGGAGTTGGTAAAATGACTGTAGATCTTTCAAGCAAAGTGGGCAAAGAAAGCCCTCCTTCACTTCACCTGTCCCCTCAAAGGGGGAAGCGTAGCTGGATGCCATGATAGCAATCACCTGTGGTGTTAGAAAATAGCTGCAAGGTGGGAGGATCCTAATTTGGTCCACATGTCATTGGGTGTGCAACCATCTCCATGTTAGCTCCATCTTGCCAGGCAGAATCCTTCAACTCTGAAAGGTAGGACAAAGAAGACAACTCAAACTGAAGAAAATCCACACATGAATTTTAAGTTAATTTAGGAATTACCTGGGTTGCAATCACCAGCAAAAGGACACAGAGTTCGTGGTGGGACAGCATGTGGTTCCAGTTTGACAAAAATATCTGTATTTATAATACAAATCAATACTATTTATGTTAAAAAAATAAATAAATAAAAAAAAGGCAAACCACCACCGGCAGCTGTCAGCAACTGGAAAGGAGAACAAAAACTAGTGGGTGACTTAACCACAAATAACCAAAGCACAAATGGACAAAATAAACAGAAATGTTGTTAGCTGCCATGTAAATAATTCAAATAGTAAACGAAACCCTAGGCGGCCAAAACAATTAAAGGAAAAATTAACTTTGAACCTAATTAAATTAAGATTTACAAAAAAAAGTAGGCTAATACACCACAAACAAAAGGCAGGATAGAATGAAGGTAAATAAAGCAAAGCACAAAAATAATCAAAAAAAAACCAAAGAAAACCAAATTGAACTCCATACTAAACTAAAATATATGGACATAAAGGGTCAAAACAAAAATGGCCATACAATTACACAATGCCACTAATGGAAAAAAACCAAACAATACCCGTGTGGCAAAATAACTAAGAAGAAGGAGAACTAGCGAGCGAGGAATATTAGATGTTCCAGCAACGCCACTCAGGGAATTTCACCCTAAGAGTAATCAATGTAATAAAAAAAAACCACAAGGCACGAAGGTATGTTATGCTAAATGGACAGAAGACGTGGTCCCAGTTAAAATATATTTATTTATTTATTTATTTATTACAACAATTAAAAACTATTTTTTAAAAAAGGGAAACTTATCAGTGCTGAGGCTTACCAGTAGGGGGACGTGAGTAAGGAGTGTGAGGGATCCCAGGGAAACAAAATCACCCCAATCATATGTGAAAAAGTTAAAAAAAGACCAAAAGGGGGTGCACAGCACACACACTCAAAAAAAGGGGAAACCACCACCAGGACACCAGGGACCACCACCGGCAGCTCTCAACAACTAAAAAGGGAAACAACAAATTAGTGGGGTTAAACACAAAAAGAAACCAAACCCAATAAACAAGATTAAAACACACAAAACACAGTTGGCAGCCAAGTAAATGCACAAAAACAAACCATAAACTGCCAACATTAAACTAGGGGTAAAGAAAGTTAATTCTAATCTAACAGAAGTAGAATGGAGAAAAAAAATAAATAAACTAAAACAAAAAAAAACGTCATACAATGAAAACCAGATGAATCCAAAACACATGAAACAAAATAAACGGAATAAACATAACCCAGATTCCACTTAGATTAAACAAATGGATATAAATAAATCAAAATCATAATACAATGCAACTAATGCGAACCAAAAGAAAAGAACTCAACTAAAAGTATATCAAATTAAATTAAGTTAACCCCACAATTGGGACCCAGGCTTCTGGCTGCCAGCAGGCCGACCCACGAGCTGTTGCAGCCGCAGCGGCGGTTAGAGAGGACGGCAGGCGCACAGGCTCAGGACAGCCCCACCGTGCAGCACCACACCACGCCAGGCAGAGCAGAGGGAGCTGGAGGCTATGGTTAGCTGCGATTGCCAATTGTATCTATAATAAATAGATCCCCGGTTAACACAGGCAGGGTAAAAACAGTGCAGGCTTGAGGAGGCAGAGCATGAGACATACATACCGTCTGACAAACGATCTGTTAACGAGCGTTAACGATGCATCGAACACCGAGTCTGACAGACTGAGACGGGGGGGGAATCAGCAAAAAAAGAAAAGCTTGCGGTGAGGAAAATCACGAAGCCCCAACCATACAACCAACCAACTACCTATAACCCACGCAGACAGCGCAGCCACCACACATTTACCTGGAACCGGTGAGCGTCAATCAGACGGGGGCGCGGCAGCCGGAAGTGGGCGTACCCGCCAAAGAGCCTCTCCCCTTTATAGTTTGGCCTTCCTCTTTGATTGGGCCAGGGGAACCAATAAAACGGCCCCAATCACCTACGCTCGGTGAATGTCTATCCTGCTACACCCGGATAAATAGAAAACCAAGAAAAAAAAGGAATCCCACACAAAAGCAATCAAACTAAAATAAATTGGCTCAACCCCACAATTAGGACCCAGGCTTCAGGCGGCTGCCAGCAGGCCGACACACACACACTCTCTCTCTTTCGCGTGTGCAGACTCACCAGCCGTAAAGGCCACAATTAGCGGCAGGCAGAGCAGACGGGGCTCAATGCTCTTTTAGCATTTGGAGCTAACAGTCCCTACCGCACACGAAAGAGCCACGTTAGGGGGATGAGATCAACGTCGCACCGGCCACCAAACATGGCGAAAGTCACGAAGCGCCGGCCAAACAACTAAAAATAAAGCCTCAGCTGTGCAGCCCCTGCATGCTTACCTGCAACCGGTGGGATGTTGAAAACAGGAAGCGAGGTAGCTAAAAGTGGGCGTACCCTAAAGCCCAAAAACAAGACAGAATGGACACTGCCTCTCTTTAAAGGGTGCCCCCCGCTGTGATTGGGCTGAGGGGGAAACAATACAGCGGACCCAATTACCCAGGCAGGGCAGACATCTATCCTGCTACAGTAACGTTAGCCGGACGATGCTAGCAGCAGCTCTAGCTTTCTGTAGACGTCGTTTCTCTAATGCTGTGATTCAAAACGACGGAATAAATAACTTCCGACTTCATTACGCACAAATACTCACGGACTTATCGACACTAAGGGTCACCTGCACTTACAAGGGAACAATGACTGTGTTGTTGACAGCTCGGGCTCCCTGACAGCTCGACAACATCAGCGGCAGCAGCCTGGTCATGTGATTGGCGTTTGGTTTGTACAAGACGCGAAGGAGGACAAACAGCACGAAACGCGAATCCACAGTCTCCGCTGCATCAACATATGGAATTTCTGGCTGATGGCGTGAGCTGAGAGAAACTGCCGCAATTTTTTGTGGCTTCGTTAGTGTGAGACAATTTGAGTTATATTACTATTATTTAACCTTGAGGCTCTGTTGTATAGAGGCAAAATCTAGTTTCAAGACTTTCAATTATTTCTGCTCAGTTTATAGTTTTACAAACAATATTTTTCCACCGCATGGCTTTAGGGCTCTGTAGATACACAGGCTGGGAAACTGAGGGAAGAAATGTGGTGTGGAGTTTTAATGTTTAATTTTTGTTTAATGCTTCATATGAATTTGAATGTTGTAATGTTTGACAAATGCAGTACGAGCAGTCAGACAGTATACAGACGGTTGTGCTCCAGTGTGCTCTTACAACACAGAGAGGAGGGGATGATTTTCTGACTTGTATAAATTTTAAATACATTTAATGATCTGAATATGTAAAAAAAAAAGCCCCTATTTTATATTACTACCTGAGTAACTGCAGTTGGTCTTAAAAGTTGGTGCATGAAATATAATTAACAGACATGAGATAATATTCACATTCTCGCTGAATTATCTGTCAATCCATGGGACGCTTTGTTGTTGGACCTGAAATTAATCTTTTTGTTTATGCGTGTGGTAGTGTGTGCATGTGTGTGTAGGTGTGTGTGTGTGTGTGTTTTCCACTGGAGCATTTCTACCATTAGGTCTCCATAGCTCTCATGAATAATTTGCATATTTATCAGGGCTGCAGGCAGCTGCTCCCAAGGCTGTGATGGAATAAACCCAATTAAACGGAGAAGAGGACACCTGACACTCTGTGTGCTGCTGAAGTGCAGTAATCACTCAAGATGAGGCTAATGCAGAGATAGTAGAGATGCTGCTTTGTTGGACTACACACTAATTAGACTTAGTTGGATCGATCCAGCACTTCAATAGATTTTAGCTCAGTGAGAGTCTGTATTCACCCCAGTAAAGCAAATTCTAGGCTTTTACCAATGCAATTTGTTTAATAAAAGCATCAGCGGCGTAGCCTTTCATTTAAAGCATTAAGTTAAATGAACGTTATCAATGCAATAAAGTGTATAAAACAATAACTGACACATTTTACTTGCTGTGGTATTCATTATATTGTACATAAAAAGAATAAGACACACACAGACACAGAAACGAGACAGTGAAATGGGTTTCTATGCATAAGTGTAAACGTCGCCACTTTTATTCAATTCCAGCATGTACTGTACTGACCGCAGTGTGTTTCCTCACAGAGGCAACATCGCAAAAGCCAGTAAACGAATGCTTTCATCCTTGGACTTGTTTTCAAAATAAGTAGCATGATAAACAGAACACATACTAAATAAGGCTAATGTAATAATTGTAATAATATTTGCCCATTAGTAAAGTTCAACATAGACATCCACTCTTATGAAAACCATATTTACAGCGATATAATCACTTTGGAGGAAAATCACACACAAGCGCCCAGAGGACACAAACTGCTGGCAAATGATGATGGCACAGTTATTAACTACCAAAAGAAGAGAAAACAGGCACGAAAAAGGTTAAATGACGGCAATGATTTTTCTTTTTTAATCATTACCTATGGTCACTTAATTTACACATTTATTTGTTTACAATACAGCAGTAAAGCACAGTAGAGCCTATTTCACGAACCTACTCTTCCACTAAATCCTCCTCAGGTGCAAATCTTTTCCCCGGGTGTTGTCTCTTCTTCTCGGCATGACTCTTGTTAATGGTGTCTAAAAAGTCGAGCAGCAGACTCGTCTTGCGGCAGCTCGTGGGATCCAAAACATGACATGGACTGTTTGAGCCTAAATCCGGACTTGAGATATCCCATAGTCGTTTTCCGGGGTGCTGACGCTTTTCCAAGTCTGGGAAGTCTTCGTCTCCAACCACGTCTCCGTCCCAGTCCTCGTCGCCGTCGTCCTCCTCCTCTGGAGAGCGCTTACCGGGGTGCTGCCGTTTAGAAAGTCCACTCAGAAATATTACGGGGCTGTCAGAAAGGTGACCCATCGTGGAGCGCTTTCCCGGGTGCTGCCTTTTCTGGAGCTCAGTGAACAGATGCATGTCGTCTTCGCGCTTTCCCGGGTGCTGTCTCCTCTGGACCTCCAAGTACTGATCATCTTCGTCTTCTTCTCTCTTACCCGGATGCTGTCGCTTCTCCAAATCCTCGCCGTACCTCTTACCGGGATGCTGCCGTTTTGACACCCATTCAGGCTGAGAGTAAAGTCCCTCTGGAGAGAGAAAAACACCGTTCATCCCCATCAGCCAGGGACTTCAATGAAACCCTGAACCTGCTGAACTGGGTTTGGATCGTGCGTAAAATACGCACAAATGAGTGTAGCTGCCGGTCCACATCCCACGCGCCATACCAAACTAGAGATAAATTCTTTCCCCATTTAAAATTTTCAAAACACAATTAATAACATTGTTTATTACGGTTATTCATAGTTATGTAACTGGGGAGAAAAGTACGTGTCAAGTTCAGAACTGCTTGGGCCACTTTAGTTTAAAATTACAGGTTGAAACGTTAAACAAAAAAACAAATGTCTAAGTCGCAGTATGAAGTACAAACCTTAAAATTGTTGATTAAAACGAAACATTCTGGATGAAATACACTCCCGCCTGTTTAATTCTCAGACATCCATATTTTTACGCACCGTTTTCATCGTGCATCTTCTTCAGGATAGATCTTAACAGGAGGTTTTCTGCTCTCTGCAGGAGGATGTCGTCTATGGTCCTCCGGTCCGTCTCATCCTCAGCATGGATGCCTTGTCCTCCACATACCGCAAAGTTGCAGAGCACCAAAGAGGCCAAGATGAGGAGACATGTCGACTTCATGGTAAGTTTAGTTGTTGGTCTGTCGGAGAAATGGGAGACGGTCCGTGAGAAATAGATGGTAGAAATGGAATTGATGTGAGAGAAGAGTGAAGTGGTCCATAAACACGTGGCTAAACTGCACTAAGTTATTTATTCAACGAGTGATTTTTACTTATAGATACATACATCCCGTCTAAAAAGCAATTGCTCTCATCTTGATTTGGTCATTCTTCTTGGAGCTGTTGGGTATCGTTTAATTTTGATTTCAAGCTATAATAAAATCGACAAGTCGCAGCAGAACAAACAGAAAGAAAAAACAAACTGAAAGCCAGAAATGAATCTGAATAAAGGATGGTAAAACAGAACCACAAAGATATGCTTGGACTTGTCTTTTCATTGTGATACTTTATTCTAAAGTGTGCCAGACTCACCTGGGGGGAATCCAGATTCTTCACTGTTCACGGCTGTGGTGATAGATGCTCTCAGCCTCTTCCAGCTGTTGGTGACCCGCAGAGGCCGAGTCTAGAGGTATGAGCAGATAACTTTCCGTCTCAGCATTTATACTTACCAGTCACTGTCGTCACGCCAACTAGAGTCATTTTTCAGGATCCCTCGTCCACACTGATGTCACCGAGTCGTGCGCAACGAGAGTTGGTGAATGATCTCCCTGTGGAGGCCCAATTTGTCATTTGAAAAACAAATAAATGGCTGAGTCTGAGATAGACATACTACAGGATGAGTGGATAAGATAAACTCATTCATAGGCAATTTGAACTTTAGTCATTTATCCACACTAACTTTCATAATCATTTTCCATTTGAGTTGAATAACCTTTTATTTGTCATAGATAAATATTAATCAATAAAAAAAATTGATTGATTTTGATGTTTGCAACTGAGATGAGGGCGTACTGTAAATGGTCTGAATATCTACACATGAAATCTCTCATGGGGCACCAGTAAACGAGATGTGTCCATATTTTTCATAAATCTCCTAAAGTCACAGGACTCAGGGGGAGAGCTGAACCCATCTGCTTCTTCTGGGCTATGCACTTTCTGGTCACGATTCAGTACAGCTCAGTGTATGAGGTGGACATGTTTTGGGGTAAGGCATTTTAGCTTGGTGCTTTATCAAACAGCCAGAAAAACCTCAGGGTGGTAACTTTTAAACCTCTCCATTGAAGATATATACTGTTTTCCCTGAGTGTATATTTCTAAACCAAGACTCATTTTTTTTGGGCTGCACCAGAAGAGCAAATGAAAAAATTTCAAATAAACTGTGCATCAATTCAATCTTTGGGTTGTTGTCAGAGAGTTTTTAAACTTTGTTTTTAGAGGTGCAATATTGTAATTTTTGGATATATAAAGAGGAGTTTATATGAGATAGCAGGAAATCTACTGGCATATGTGTGTATCATACACAAACGCACACACACACACACACACACACACACACACACAACGATATATTTATGTGTATATCTATACATACTATATACTATATACTATATAGTATATGACTATTCCACTTTCTCAAAGTTGTACTTCAAGATGTCAATTCCCCAAAATAGCACAAACCATTTTTACACAAGTGTTATTTTTCCATCCAGGCACGTCTGATGTGGTTTGCTGAGGCCTGAAAACGTCGGCTGATGTCAACTCTCCAAAAAAAGATCTGTTCAACTTCAGACCTGAACAAGAATGCATGATGACATGGAAGTGGATGGAAACACGTGTTTATCAGGTTAGTTCTCTGGAGTGTTGTCACAACTGAGCTGGTCATGTGTATGGAGGACTTTTGTGTTGAACTGGCTCAACTCCAGAGCAGGTTTAGTATATGACCATCATATAACCTCTACTGTTGAGCACCTGTGAACTAACGCATGAGTCCCATGCCTTAATCCAAATCTCACAAAAATTAACTCTATGAAATTCACTGTGGATGAATCCTGTTCCGTTAAGGAGAGTCAAACCACTTCAACAGTCAGATGAACTCTTTCAAAGTCACACTCGCTCCTTGGTGAATGTCTGTGTGAACTGAATTGACCGTGTAATGTCATAATTATTTGCTTTCAGCGAGCTGCCATATCCAATATTTCAAGTGAGTTTTGACTCCTCTCAAGCCAGCAGTTCAAATCATCAGTAATATGGTGGAAATCATTAGGAATGTCTCATTATTGATTCCTATTTAAAATTTGTAGCGATTGTTAACCCAAAAACTTAATTTTCTTATTTTCCTTTGTAAGGAAACAATAGAAATCTCTGTTTAACATTCCTTGTAAAGTGAAAATGAGAATATAACCCCTGAAGAGGGGAGTTTTGCATTTTAGTATTTTAATGCTCATACTCTTCTACAGGGAAAATTCTTTTTTTAAAAATGAGCATTTAAACCCGACTAACCTGAACTCCATATCTCCTTCCTCAGTTCATCTCAGTTATAGTGGGAAGGAGGGCAAATAATTCGCAGTGAGACTAAATTCTCGGCCTGGGAGTGATTTTTATTTTGCACTGCATTGTCTCAGACAAACACAGAAAGCCATAGTTGCACAATTAAGACATGTCAGAGAAGGATTCCACCTGCTTTTGACTCATGTATGTCCTCTACCTCCTATTAGTGTGTAACAGCTTGCCCAAAGGAACCAATGAATTCCCCCGGAGAGTGTATATGTTGGATTTTAAGAAGTTTAAAAGGCCAGCATGTCCTTCAACATGTGAAAGTCTGCAGTGAATGAATGGTCCTTATTCTGAAGATATAGAAAAATGAAAGCGGATGGAATGATTGCTGCAGGTATTGAGGCATTTACATGGTCACTTTTCTCCCCTTTATCGCAGTAAGGCTGTGATTAAAATACATTCTCCTTCCTCTTGAGTCATTCTGCATTAAAAAGCCTCGCTATCAGTCTTTCAGAGCTGGGAGACCATAACAGTTAGTATTCTGGTCAGTATTATATAGCTGATGCACTGAGGGAGAGGACAGGTTAAGTATACAGTCTGTTAGAAAACGGCAAGACTCATTAGCCTTTATCTTCTGTTTACTCATGCTGGTGTTAAAGGAAGTTTGTATATGTGGCTACTTGTCATCCTGTATTCAGAATCATGCTGCACTGTTGAGCCACATAAACAGAGTCTCCATAAACTCTCTTTACAACTTAAAAAATGTATTAGAAAAGGAAGTGCACAGAAAAATCTGTGGAAATTATTCCAAAATGAGGAGTAGATATTGAAGTTTTTTTTTGCCTTATTTAATACACCTCTACATGGTCACCATTAGTTGCACAAAGCGCTTCAAGACGGTACTGGATTTCTTGCCATGTTCGCTGTAGCATCGCCTACAGCGATGGTCGCAATGGCATCAGTGATCTTTTGCTTTGATATCTGGTGAATGAGGTGGCATTTACCACTACCTATCTCATCAACAGTGCGATGTGATTAAAATTTTGATTGACACTGAGTTCATACAACAAATCTGATTAAGATATCTCTTGCCTTTGTAATTTTTTTTTTTTTATTGTAAAGAGACTTTATGGACACCCTGTATATGTTTTTATGGATGAGCAGTTACTTTTGGCTTTAACTCCAGTTTTCTGTTATCCCAAAGCTGTTTTTCTTTAAGTGGGACTAATATACCAATAAATCTGTGACGGGTATAGTATGGACCCAAAAGCAGTACAATGAGGCACAGGATCAATGAGAGGTTCACTCGTTTAATTGCAGGAAACTTGGTCAACACAGGCAACCAGGGATCAAAAGGGCACAAGCAGAACTTGTGGTCAAGGACAGAAGGCAGAGGTGAATTATCGGGAGACAGGCTGAGTCTCTACCGGGAAGTCAGCCAGGAAAACTCTGGAAAGTCTCGCATGGCAAAGGAGTGAGTGTGGAGCTGGTGAATATACACTGGGGTTGATTGCAGGGGATGGGCTACAGGTGTGCTGAGTAGCTGAGTGAGCGCAGTGGAAAAGTACTGAATCCAGGGTGACAGGCAGGGGCAGACTGACAAAATCAGGCCAAATTAGATGTTGACTGACTACATCAAAAAACGGTATAGTGGCAGAGCTGAGTACCTTTACTGAATTACAGTCAGGCTCGGGATATTTAAAATATACCAGTTTAGAATATTTTAAGCAACTACTAAAAATTCGTCAACAGCCTGACCACTGACTGTCAGATTACGGGAGTCATTATTCCTACAGGATCCTGACAAATCCTGAGGACCTTCATGTCTCTGTTTTGACAAAATGCTCAAAGAAATAACAACAAATTTACAAAGTTATTATGCTAAAGATAAGAAAAACTATTTTTTGTACAACTGTGTGTCCACTAGAGTCTTAAAAAATGCTTATAACAATAAGCCCTACTGGGTGGTGATTATAGATTTATGTTAAATGCGTTTCTTTCATCTTGTAATAATTCCCTAGCAGTACAAAAGCTTTTACTCTTAGTCCTTCAATTAAACTCAGGACACGTTTGTGAGTATTGAATCTTTTTAGAATCAATGAAATAATAATTTCTGAAGAGCAATTTCACAAATTTTGCATATTCAAGTCTGTTTTAATGTCCTTGGGTTTTGTGATGTTATACTTTCAAATTAAAGGAACAAGTGGTTGTAATTTGCTCTTCTCTTCTATTTCACTGCCCTGATTACTTCAGATATATGTAACCCCCCCCCCAGAACATATTGCTATGTTACTTTCATCACTCTGCAGCTTCATCTGGTCATCTGGTTGAGTGATTGTACACCATAATACATAGTTCACTTCAGTAAATTGTTCATGCAATGACACTAGTCTCACATAATGCCATAGTGGTTAGCGCTGTTGCCCCACAATAAGATGGTAGCGGTTTCAGTTCACGGTCTGGGGCCTTTCTGTGTGGGGTTTGCATGTTCTCCCCATGTCTGTGTGGGTTTCCTCTGGGCTCTCTGGTTTCCTCCCACCATCCAAAAACATCATGTTTGGGTTAATTGGTAACTCTGAACTGTCTGTAGGTCTGAGTGTGAGTGTGAGTGGTTGTTGGTCTCTGTCTGTCTCTGTGTGTTGGCGCTGTGATGGACTGGTGACCTGTCCAGGGTGTACCCCGCCCTTGCCCAGTGTGAGGCTGGCTGAAGAGGAATGAATGAATGAATGAATACTCCACTCATTGTCCTGATTATCTTACGTTTAAGAAGAATAAAAACACTGTGAACTCTGTCCCACATTACTTTGATCATCTCCAGTGATAATTCATTCTCAAAAATGGACCTCAGCTTGGATTGATATAATTGATCAATTGATGATTATTGGTTGATCTGGATGACATCAAGCATGATGGCATTTGAATAAGGCCCATGATATGGATTTTTATGACTCACTGAACAAAGATGTGGTTAAAAATATTTGCTGCAGTTGGACTAGAATACATAAAATAGATATGTTTCTCATCTCTGACATGACACTCAGTAGCAGGGTAATAAAATGTGTAAGACACTAATGTATTATCATCTTATAATGCTCAAACATCTTTGCAAACAGTCACCTATTGATACATCCAGAGGATACAGTTTATTTAAAGTCGATGTATCAGGCTACCTGGCCAATGTCACTGTGATAATCACCTGTTTTTCTAAGTTTTTGTAATTTTGCAGTCAGTGAGGTACCAGGTCGGTTTAGCAACCATAAACATTTTTATTTTTTAAAGTCACTACAGTAAAACATAAACCACAGTGGTGAAATACAACTTTTAGTAGTTTTAAAATCAAATTCAGGCTCAGCCTCTTGGGGCTTACCGCTTAATAATCCTCAGTATTTCTTTAGACTCTTCAGGCATGAAGAATGTTCTGGTCGTTCACAAACAAACAAATGCGACTTTTGTAAGGTCTTTGGGAAGTTCAGTAAAATCATTAAAAATAGAGAGTAGATTTGTAGACAGATAAGACCCAACACCTCTGTGTTCAAAGACACTTTAGAGCAAAAAAGTCAGAGGTGGCAACTTTAGAGACATTATGTCTGACTGTGACAGCCGGGGGGTGATGTGAGAAGAGAGTCGAAGACAGACAGGATGGAGGCACATACTAGAAAACAAAGTGATGCAAACAAATCAATAAATAAATATATAAATAGAAATGCCACAGTGTGTGGATGCCGTGGCAACCCTGTCCCCCAAAAATGACACTGGTCTGACAGGGGTCACTGCGTAAGGGAGTGAGTGACAGTTTACAGGGCAAGTTGGTGGAGATCACTGTCTGCATTTGCGTGTGTGTGTGTGTGTGTGTGTGTGTGAGTCAGTTTTGGTGGGGGAGCTCATGTGTTTTTCTTGCGTGTTACTACTGTGCAGAAAGTCAATGAAATCTTCTCAACAGTGAACCTTTCCAAGTGAACTCTTTCTTCATTTTCATGCAGATGGTTTTGTGTGTTTGTGTCTGTAGAAAGTGAGCTCTCTGATTGTTTCGCCTTTAGTCTGCTGTGCCACATGCAGCGATTAGTGGATGTCCAAATTCATATTATCAGAGAGTTCACATTAGTGATGAAAAAATACACAATATACAATATACACACAGACACACACACAGAGCAGGAGAGAAAGAGGATTTGCATGATTTATTTTCAAATTTCATCTCTGTCTTTAGCTACGTGTCTGTTGCTCTGAGAATCTCATTATCTCTCAATAACCTGTGAGGCACCCGTGTGTTTCTTCAGCCGGAGACCGTGATTAGTGCACTACTACCACATGCTACAGCTCACTTATCACTGGGCGCCCTCTCTTTCCCTCCGTGTCTGTCCTCACTCGTCTTTGCACTCCTCCATCACAGCTAGGTAGTGTCTGGGACCAGCCATAATTGTAGTAGATTGAGCTGATCTTTCAGTCTCATGCCTGGCTAAAATAGCAGACGCAGAGATGGTTTTAAATATTTCACTCTTCAGGAGTGATGAAGGGGAAATATTTCACAAAAAAAGGTCCATAAATAGTCCCTAATTAGTACGGTGCAGACAAAAATCTCCATATTATTATTATTATTATATACCAGTTTCTCTGTAATTGAGTCCTAAAAGTCAAATTTTCATAAAACAGCAGTTTGGCAGAAAATTTTTCTTGAATTTGCAGCTTGATGATAAAAATTAATTGTCATTTTGTTTCACTTGATAATTTATTAGAATTACTATTTGAATTGCTAAAAAAAAATAAAATTCACAGATGTGGGCAGTGATGCAAGCGATCTGAAACCAACCTGTTGCCAGAGCAAAATAAATTGACACCAGAGATCGACTGTATTTGCCTTGTTCAGAGACCAAAACGCTCTTGCATTAGAAATTGTTGTAACCAGTTAATATGAGTGAATGAAGGGATGCAATAATCTTATAACCTCATGAAGACTTTGATTTGTCTTAACAAACTATGACTGTTGAGATTCATAAGAAATAAAATGGATACTATTAAAATTATGAGTTTAACTGCAGGGTGTTTCAAAGAAGTTATTCAGATAAAAGTTTGGCTTGGCTTAATTAAACAAATACAAATACGATTGGGCCTGTGTGTTTGAAAGACAATACTTTTGGAATCTTAGCCTGTTTTATCATTACACAGACTTTTTGTAGTTTTTGACTGGTGTTTGAAGCAGCCCTGAAACATGCTCTAAATTTGAAAGTGTATCAAGTGATTACTTTTCATAATCTCACCCAAAATCACATTTACATTGTGACTGCTGCATTGCTTTCTGACACTATCATAACTATTTTTAAGGTTTAACCTTCCAAACCTAAAGTATACTATATGAAATTATACTCGTCTCAAAATACTGTAGTTTCCTTTAATCTCGGAGAACTCCATTGCATAGTGTTTTCATATTCTTGTGGTCCTTTTTGTGAGGTGTGAGAATATAATAGAATAGCAACGTGCAGCAATATCACATAGCCGAAATGCACTGAGCTGTAGCTGAGAGGTGCTTAGCTCTTCCAGACAGACCATCCATCTTGCATAGGTAACCAGGGAAGATGGCGAAGACACACTCAGTCCTCCAGTATCTGAATATCTCTCATCATAGTTAACCTGATTGGGTAAAAATTATAGGAAGCGGCAATACATATTAGAAATATATCTATCTTAAAATGTAAATTAATTCATATGCAAACGCTTTTGTCATCGTCTTCACCCTCCTCAGCACAGGATGGAGCAGTTTTCAGGAATGGCTCATCGGAAAACACAATGGACCTTTTAAATATTTCTGTGAGGAGAAATGTAATAAAGTACAGCTGTCAGGGATCCATAACTGTTAGTATCACATTAACCTCTCTGCCTTTTGTTAAATAGCCTTAATGTTGAGGTTAAATGGGACTATAAAATGGAGAACAAAATCAAATCCCCCCCCCCCCCCAGCAATTTATAAATTCACAACTTCTAGTAGCCACTATGTCAGACTTCACACTCTGTAGATTGCATTGAAGCTCAGTAAAGCTACTTTATTGGCAAAAGCAAAGATTAAATCTGGAGTTATGATTTACACTACGCTAATTTGAATTTTTGCCTCCAACTAGGATGTGGTTCGACAAAAAACTCTTGATAGGAGCACTTTGCAGCGTCAGTAATGACACCTCTGTCTGCCTGTATGCCTGTGCAATACTTTCTGTTGAGGGGAGAATCAAGCTCCTCAAACACAGCTTATTGTTTTGAAGCAGAGAGAAGTGCATTGTGATATATTGGCAAGTGAAGGTGTGCAAACTCACAGGCTACACAGATCTGGGGATGTAGTGACAGATTTTTCAAGAGCTAAGAGAATAAACAATCACATCAATCGCCTCTTGATAATGTAAAAGAAGTATGTTGTAAAAGTCTGTACGTCCCCTGACAGCAAATACAACAAAACTTTCTTCAGGTGGCGCACTGGTCATCAGCCCATGGGGACGATACAGGTGGGCTGTTACAGCCTGGGACCATAAAATAATCTGTAAGACGTTTAGAGGCAAGTTTGTTTTGAGAGCAATCTACATACTCGAGGACGGGGTTTGGCAACCCAACCTGGAAATATCCATCGTCCCAAACCAGATAATCAGACTATGAAGCACTGCTCATGATGAGGTCAATAGTTCATAGAAATTTAAATACCAGTAGCATCAACCCGGTTATCATTTCTCTCAGTTACCTTTCTGTGTGCAATGGTCACAGTGTGAGCCACAGCAGCATGTCCTCCATGCTGGTTGTTACATGGTTTCTTTCATTTTGTCTGATTTCTTCTGTCATGCCAGTATACAGAAAGTTAAAGCAATGGAATGGATATTTACCCTGTTGTTGTCATTTCCCCACTTTTGGGCACAAACCATCACACCTGTGTTTGGTGCGTCTTTGTTGACCGGAGGCCAAGCAGCTATGTAAATCGGCCATGGTGATCAAAGGCAGAGTCAGTGTGATGGACTGACTTGATGAGCAACACATGGATCCAAGACCCAGACCAATAGGCTTTTTCAACCGATCACTTGTCTCAACTGGAATAGGAAAAACATATATCCCCAAAGATGGTGCAGGCTGGGTTTGCTGAAAAATGACAGAAACAGTCAAGAGTCAGACTCCTGTGGCTGCCATGAAAAGGCAACCATGAAACCAGTCAGATCACTGAAAATGACCCTTCACACAATCACAAAAAAAACCACCTAACCTGACTCTCTTGTCCTGAAATTGTACTTCATATGATAAAAAAAAAATCATAATAAAAAATAGATTCAGGCCAGACAAGCAGCCCTACTCATTAAGAACATCTCTATATATGTGTATAAAGATATATAGAAGAAAATTTGCGTCATCCTTATGTCTTGTTTAGGGCATCATATTGATGGAAAAGACACCCGAGTAGTCAGTCAAGTCACAGTGAATTGCCTCTTGGATGTATAACTGCCACAGCAGGAGGTGATTCTCCCTACTGACCTTCTCCCAGGAGACAGCAAAGAGGAATCTCCTGTCTGCTCTGTCAGTTGTGGTGAGGCTGCCAGCATAAAACAATGCCCGACATCTTAATCTGCTGTCACTACGAAGAGAGATCCACCTGAATCAGTACTAATAACGTTGTTTTCATTATGTTAGGGTCAGGGGAAACCACAAACCACGAGGTCACAATCATTGTTCTCCAGCTTCATCTTTGCTAACGAGGTTGTGTCCAGGTTAGGGCCTGCTACCATTTCTCTCAGCTATAGCCATTCAATCTGAATTTGCACAGTGTTATATCAATGCAACATCAGGCAGGTCTGTGGTCTCCTGGGATGACAACACATCCGTGGTTTACAGTAAAGAGCAGCACTGACAGGGCCGTCTGTTCTACCAACCTAATTGTCGGCAGGCACGAATGAAGATGCACCGTCTCCGTGGACGGCGAGGAGAGGTTGTAAAGGTCAGGCTGTACAGGATTGAGCTCATGTATCCTTCCAGGATTTCGGGACACTGCCAGAGGTGCTGCGAGATATTCTCTGAAGTGAACCTTTGTGTTTTCATTTTAATGCTTTCCCTGATAGAGGAGTAACATTTTTTTAGTCATTACTGACTTGGTTTTTCTTGCGTCATAAAATAATCACTGACACCTGCAGCAGGATGACAAATTAGCCGAAATTAGGTAACCACTGACAGCGGATGAATCCTAATCATTTTTGCTTTTTTCCCGAGTCTCCCTGTAGGACCACATTACAGTTTATGTTTGTTGTTTTGGGTGAAATTCAGCGGCAATATTAGATGGATTATTTGACAATGGACAAAGAAATGAATATTCTCCCTTTCAGATTAATCGCTACATAACTTTATTCACTTCTTGACACTTCAAATTTTTAACATGGTGAAAATGATAGACATTAATACATGCTAAACATTAGCTTATTATCAATGTCATTATGAGTGTCATTGTGTCAGCATCGTGACTAAGCATTCATCACAAAGCATCGCTGCACCAAAGTCCAGCTAATAGACATCTGAAGCTCTCAAACTGCAGGATATATGTGAATGATTCTCACGCCCTGGTTAAATTTAACAAAAGATCATGACACCTTTTGATAATGCAGCATGTCGATGTGTGTTGGTAGTTTTTGCACAACAATGGAGATATAAAGGAATTAATCTAGCCAGTTCTTAGACTGATCAATTGTAATTTTGCCTTCTGGTGTTTCCAAGGCATTTATTGACAAGAAAAATGCAGGATATGTCCAGAATAAACTGGTTGCTGCTTCCGGCTCTGAGAATTTGAACTAAACAGAACAATAGTGACTTGATCAATTCGGTGTATTTGTCTAGTTGAATGAGATGGGTATGTTGTTGTTAAGGACAGGAAGTTAAGAGGGGGAAGACGGACAAAGGTGGGACAGCTGGGGTCTTATTGCATGTAAGGCAGCTGAATGACAAAATCACTTTACTTAGGAGCTTTGTTGCTGTTGAAACATGATTGAGTGGCTCAAAAAGTGAGTTAATTTCAGCTTAAAAAAAGGCCATTTACGAAAACATAATGGCGTGGTGATTGTTGTGTAGGTAGCTCCCTTATTGTCCAGGTCACATGTATGTGCCAGTGACGCCACAGAATTACCACAGCTTTCCAAGTAAGATAGGATTTTCTTTTTTGTTTTTTCCTTCACGTCACAGATTCTAAATAATGCAGGAATCAATTTGTTAACTGAAGCTGATGTTCAAAATGAATTATGTCCATGGTGGCTTGTTTACTTACAGCTGACCTATTTCCCTGTCTGTACAAGATGCACTTATTCCCATTTGGAAAAAAAGTTCAAATATCATGACCAAAATAAATCCTGATTCTGTCAAAATGACCTTCTTTAGTATTCTTCCCATTTAGTTCCTCCTCCATCATTTTTCCAGAAGCCTCCAAAATGTAGGTATCTCCATTTCGTTGCTTATATCAGTCAGTCTGATGAATTCAGGTGAATAAGGCTTTCGAGTGTTACGGACACACGAGGCATGGCAGCTGATTCTCTTCTATTCGTGCATTTTGGTTTTCACAGATAATAGCTTTGTGATGAAGTCCACTTGAGACTTCCAGCCTTTCACGAAGGTCACGCTCCCCACACATCCACTGATATCGATTCTTATTCTGCTGTCAAAAATGTGACGGATTTCTGTTAAGGGCCAATTGAGTGCTAAATTGAGCTGATAGTTTTCAATAGAAATGTACTTAAGCTTGTTCAACTCTAAATGGTTTCAGTGAACAGATAACGAAATAAGCAAAACTGAAATTTTACCTTCTCTACTTTATGCTTAACTTACTATAGTCACTTAAATCTGATTTAATTGCATGACCATTTGCGATTATACTCTGTTGTGCTCTTTATCTGCATCCTCTCTTGTTTACTGGACTAAGATAGAAGAAAGGTCTAAATTTAATGCTGTTATGTGACCAGTCTCAAACCCCCTCCTGCTCTGCTCCCTGTCAGTCACCCAGGTCACTGTCCTGCAGCTCTGCCAACCAAACGCCTGGCTGCTGCCACACTGACAGAGCTGAGAAACACTGAAGCTGACAGTCGCAATGACTCACCAGCCCCAAATGAGTTTTGTAAAGACCCCCTACCCCAACTCATCCAAAATAGAAGCAATGCAACTAACTCTAAAGAACTTTTCAACCATATCCCACTGCTTATGATTTTGTAAGATTCAGTTTGAATATTAATATTAAGTATTGAGCATGTTAATATTCACATAAAACATGATCAATGATACCACAAAATGACAAAAGGAAGAAGTACACATTTTCCAAACAGCTAAAACAAAGAAGCTTAGTTATATTTTATAATTTCCCAGGTTTCTCTTCATATGGTTTCATGGCTTTTTTATGTAGCTAATCTGTAGCTTTACTGTGCATAGTTAACAATTTTTCCGCTGTTGGTTGGAGGAATCTCTCACGCTTAAGAATAGCTTTTGTTTCTTTTTTCACTTGTTCTTTGTTGTTACAATGAAAAAGATAATCCAACTTAATATATCCTGACACATACAAACTGGTCGATTTAAGTTTAGAAGTTTCATGTTAAATCGTAAACAATTCAACAAAGTTGGAATCAGTTAATAAGTAATTCAACATGTCAGACAATCCCCTCTCTCATTTAGAGTCTATTTGCCCACTTAATGATAGAAATCCAATATTTATGATGTTTTAGCTCTGTTTTTGGTCTCCACCAATTTCTCAGAGGAAAAGGTGGATCTCTGTCCTCCTAATGCTCCAAATGCTGGCTGTTTGGAAATAAACAAGTAAATCATGAAATTTGGAGAGCTCACCTGAAACAAATACGGTGACAGCAGTGATAGTAAAGCAAAATAGTAAAGTTGTTATTTTTATCTGTTATGTTAATATCCATTTCTTGATATTAGTGTTGTCCAAACGAATGTGAAATGAGTTTTTTCACTCTGAGTTGCATGGACTTGAAAACACAATGCATTTTGTGACTGCATGGATCACTTTAAGGAACATTTGAGGCAGGCTCGATCAAACACACACAGTCAGGTCTGTTAACGGATTGCACAGCTGGAGCAGGTGTAGCTGAGTGTCTTTATAGGAGCACATTTGCAGCTGGAATCAGCGCAGATGCAACTCCACGTTTGTCATGAGAAACAGGGATAATAAATGGGAATAACTTAGACTTGATCCCCTTAGATTCCCTGAATAGATATTTGAAAGTCTAGATCCGAAACACATTTCCTTTTTCTGCGTTTGATGTGTACATCATTATCAATTGGAGAAACGTTTTTCATTCAGAATAGTTTAAGGTTTAGTTAGATACTGTACGGTTGTCGGTGTGATTTTGAGTCTACTACTCTAAGATATAAAAACCCCAAACATTTCCAAATAAATCAAATTAAACAATGTGATAATGACATATATCAATAATCAGTGTATTTGTGTGCAGCTAAGTGTGCGTGGAGTTCATTTTTCTGCCCTTTCATCATGGGCAAGTAACTGGATCAATTTGTATTTTGAAGCAGAGATGTTACATCCCCGCATCCTTAAGCTTACACACATGCATGGACTATTTATGGACTATAAATTTGATACAATAATCGATGTAAATGATATATAGCTCTTCAGCGATTGTGCACTCAGCTTCTGCTGCTGTGTTTGAAGAAGTTGTCCCTGCATAATACAGAGGCAATAATTAAGTGTCCTCAGTGTTAGCATTAATGTAAGGTATAGGCGTCGTGTAACTAATAATTAACAGGATTTCCTGACAGCAATTGCCACCCACAGGGGAAGGGAAAGGCTAAGCAGGGTTTGTATTTGTTTGCAGGCAACAGTATGACATCTGCAGGAGAGAATTAAAAAGGCAAAGATAGCAAGGAGTTGTTTTTCTTTCTCTCTTGCTCTCTCTCGCTCTCTCTCTCAGTCTGTGTGTCATGGCCGCAGCGCTGAAGGCTGTAATAGAGAGGAGAGAGCATTAGGCACATTCAACACTGAGGCAGCAGGAACTTGGCGCAGAACTCCACAGAGTCCTCTCCAGCTGTAATCAGTGAAGTGAGAGGGGAGTCACACCTTCTTTTTCTTCCAACACAAACAGTTGCTGTCTCTCTCAGACCTGCCTCCTTTATTATCACTGCTTTTCATTTTGCCCATCCTATGCCCATCTTGTGCATATTCAGTTGCAGCTTTTTCCCTTTGTGATACTGTTTGAAACCTCATCTCATATCCACAGATTTCAATTTAGGATTTCCATTGAAAATACTGTACACAGTGAAATGTAGAAGACCATATGAGAAAATGCAACAGAAACAAGCAATAATGTGCAGTAAAAATCTTTATTTTGTGGCCAATTAAGATAAGAGCTCCAAAAACTGAGATACTTCTCCAAAGAACCAAAGTACTGTGAACTGGTTACAAATGACAGCACATGCCTTTCCAGATATTCACATCTGTCTGCTATGACATCATTCAAGTTTCTTCTATGAGTAATATCTCACTTCAGCTGCACTCCTCCCTAACTCTGTTCTTCACATTGAACAATAAGTGTCTCTCCCTTGTCCTCTCTCTGCACGCCTCTGCTTTTCATTTCGGTTTTCCCCATTTATATACCCAGAGATGGACATCAGTATACCTGCAATCTGTCCTCCTTGTGTGCGACTGTGCTGGTCCATCAGTATCAGCTGGGTTATCCGTATTAGAAGACTCATCTCTGTGGTCGTCCCCTGGCTCCTTTAAGGAGCCAGTTCATGAATAAATGAATAGAACTGGCAAATGATTGCAAGACAACGTTGTGTGTCTCTGTTTGTGTGTGAGAGGGAGACAGAGAGAGACTCTTATTACCTGAACAACCTGAACTGTACTTATGCAGAACTACCTCCAAAATATCCCAATTTCATGTGAAAGAAACATGTCAGACTTACTTTAACCAACTGATCTCATGTTGATTTGCTAATCGGATGGGATGCTATTGTTTAAATACTGAACTCAGTTACTTGTGAATATGTACTTTCCTATCTTTTGAATCCTTTCTTTTCTTGAGCATATCTTGCTTTATTGATTTCCTGCTCTACCATGATTATACCATCTGTTCTGAATCACCCCAACCTTTTTTTTTGTCCATTTAGTGTCTTGCTGTGCTGTACTTTTGAATCCATGTGTTCACACCGTAGACTGGATCTGGAATTGGATGAATGCCATTAGTCTAAAGTAGTCTGATAGTCTTACTATTAGTGAAAAATGAAACCACTGCAGAGGCACCTTAAAGTGCAAAGAGCAGGCATTTGGTGACATTCTGTTAATATTACCTGTAACTTACAACATGCATCAGTGCATTCAAATGATAAGTGGTAAAAGTAATACTTATAGTAAATTTAGCAGCAGGTGTTAAATACCCACAATAATGCTTGTGCCGGGTACATCAGATTTTATGTATCCATGTGCCCTAATGAGGTTTATCTTCATGAGAAATGACGGAGCTGCTGCTGGTGGATGGCTAAGGTGGAAACTATTCTTCAATGCAACAGCCATCCAGCCACCTTTTAAAGATGTAGCAAAATCCAAGAAGAGATGGGGCCTTATGGAGTGCCAACTCTGCATTGCAGTGATGGATGGATCCAAATAGCTTCCACGGGTCCTGTAGTCACCTTACAAGACTCTTTACATAGTGAACAGTGAGCTTTGTTCTGTTTTATAAATCATTCTACAGTATGAGTTTAAGTGGACTTTTGTCAAATGTGCTACTCTGCAGTTGTAGAAATTGCACCTGACTTCAATGTCTTCTTGATGCAAATTGAAATCTCTTTGTCTCTGTGTAGCCGGATGACAGAATACAGACACAGGATATGATTCTGTTAAATTTCTCTCCGGGGATACTTTAAATAAAAACTAAGAATAGAGGGTGTATTCAATAGAAATGAGCTATAGATTTTTATGTCATTAAATGTACAAACCCAAACTCAGTAAGATACAAAGCACTCAGGCGTAGACTGGTGGAGCCGCCTACTCTCTTTGCCTTTAATTGACAAATAAGAGGTTGAATGTAGCTGTTGCTCGGCGGCTGTCACAGAGAAGGTCAGAGCTGTCACATGTAAATCGTTTGTTTGCACCATGACGCGCGCATGAATTTGCTATGGTGCACTTCTGTGTATACTCATTCGTTGTTTCCAAGAAGTGCTCAGTTTTGTAGTCTCTGGCCTTGTTAAAATTTGTACACAAAGCCAAAACAGGCAAGCTCTCCTGTCCTCTCATTGCACAAGCAAGCAATCTACAGCCTATTAAGTGTTAGAAAAATTTACATTCCATAATCCTGTGGAGACAAATGTGTATTGTATTGTTCATGCAGTCTGATTTAAATGGTAGTACAGCAGTATTGGCAGTAATAGTAAGTGGTAGTGGTGGTTGTTGTGGGAAATCTCATGGTGGATATTAGAATTAAGGTGCCAAGACACTGTTGGGATGTCATCAGAAAAGCCTTCTTCTCCAACAGACTGTACTGTACATGTGGCTTTTAATTGCTCATACCGTTATGTCGTAAAAGGTCTTGCAAGACTTCAGCCAAGAACTTTAACAAGACAGAATGTGGGTGAAACTCAAAGTGGCATGTCCTATTAGCACAACATAAAGAGCAGGAAATCTCAATGTGTCACTGACGCAGACTGAAGTGCATTAGATAAGTTGGTCTGCCAAGTTGATGCTGCGCAAGTATAATCCACTTTCCTGCTCATTTTCCAGTATTCATACATTCAGTAGTATCAGTGGAACATTTTAATCAGCTAAATTACAACAAGCTGACACAAAGAAGTGTTATTTGCTGATAATGCGAACCTGCTGTTTTGGGAATATGAAGAGAGGAATAAATGATAACGAAGTTGAATTTCCTAAAAGGTAAACAGGTATGACTTCTGATTGACCTGTTCTCATGGGAAGCTTATTAATTTTTAAAGGAATACACATTTGTTAGATAAAATCAACCTATTCCAACAGGCTCGTTATTAAACTTTCCCACAATTCCCACAAACTAATGATCAATTTAACAACTAATCCTTCAGGCAGACTTTTAGGTAATACCTACACAGTTAAGTGACAACTACCCGGAATACATTTTAGTGTATAATCCTGATCTGATCTGCGGTTTGATATCTGCAACAACAAGAAGTTCACATCGTCTTGTGTTTGTGTTTGTCAGATGAGAAGAAACAAACATCACATGAGCCATGACCCTCAACTGTTTCTAAAAACACTAAACCCTCATTAAAAGTTTTGTTAAATTTAATTTTTTCTTCCAGCAAAACGTATCACCTCAAAAATTTCAAAGTGGAAAACAAAGTAATAGCTCCTTTTTTTAGTTCCATCTCTTGCGTAATGAGCTGTACAAGTAGAATCCGGCACAGAATTCAATATGGTGACAACAATCTGAATCATCCATTTGAATTGACACAGAAGTCCGTTATATTGGTCCAATGTCATATAGATTACTTCACTCTCGTTACATTATATCAGATCAATAAGAAATGTCACTGCTGATTCTAATGCACACCAGTGTATCTTGTAGTCACTTTGCACTTTAGGGATTAAAAGCCAATTCAAATCTTTTGGCCAGTAGCTATCTGTTACAAATGGCTTTTCTTTGTTGTAACAGGAGCACAAAGGAATACTATGCAACACTGACAGAAAAAAAGAAAAAAGACAACAGATGCTGATAGTTTTCCAGTAGCTGTTGAAAGGAAATGTTTCTGTTTATCTCATATCTAACTCATTAACAAAAATCCCTTTTGTCCAACGCAAGGTACTATTAAACTGATACCATGACTCACACTAAATTGTGAAGTATTTTTATTGGAGCCGACCACTATTCTCTGGTAATGAAGACAACTATAAGACCTTGTCGCTGTAAATCAGGTTCAAAGAAAAGCAATTTGGACTCACTTTATTTCTCAAAATTGACAGCACCCTTTTCTCTTCTATTCTATGACTATCAATGAATTTACATCTGTCCCTGCCTATTTTGTGACCCGAATCGAAGTTGATTATTCAGCCCCTGATGCCTCTCTTATGCACTCTGTAGAGAATCAAAATTCTATTTACTGTAAATTGGCAGCTATTAAATTTTAAGCATTGAGTTTTTCTAAAACACGGGTACAGACAAGTAAACAAGTGCAGATATTTCTAAATAAAAGAGAAACAAACAAACGAAAAAA
The DNA here is from genome assembly GCA_034769265.1 of Remorina albescens. Classification (NCBI taxonomy): domain Eukaryota; kingdom Metazoa; phylum Chordata; class Actinopteri; order Carangiformes; family Echeneidae; genus Remorina; species Remorina albescens. The sequence goes on along the minus strand of CM068482.1, from coordinate 16,945,971 downwards.
AACAAAAAATTGCCATCTCAAGCAGACATGGACTTGTGCATTCCGGCGGAGTTTGAGACAAGCAGCAATTTAGTGTACATAGACTGTGCAGTGTTTATTGTGTTTGCCACTGCTGTCTGTAACAAATTTTGTGAGAGAGTCTTGGAAAAGTTGGGGCACGAGAGAAAAAAATCATACGGTCATTAATTATAGCAGGCTTCATCCTGTGGGGAACAAGAATGGATAAAAGTACAAAAAATTTCAGTCTGGACTAAAGCGCGACCACTGATCGACAAAAAGACTGATTTCGGCATCCATAAAAATGGCATGTTGCTCAGCCCTGGACAGCCAGGGTCCCCTGCAAAGTGATTATCTGTCAAGAGGGAATCAGTATAGTCCCGTAACAGGTCTGGTGGCAGGTGATTCTGGGGGTAATTTTACAGGACCAATTCTCAACAGTTGTAGACTTGATGGTTAATAAGAAATATTTGCAACAACTTCTGCTGTTTTGTTTTGTTTTTTTTAAACAAACAATACTGCTTTGGTTAAAACATCATACTTCCTGCCGTCTGAATGCTAAACAGAAACTAAAATGGCAATTTGTCCCATTACCATGCCGATCATGCTGATGCAGAAACACTGAGGAGGAGGCAGAGGTGTCCTGACCTTATCAAAGCCTGAGAAACAATGGACAAGCTCAGAATATAGAATGAGTTTATGCTTGTTCCTTAAGTTGCTCCATAGATGTGTCTTTTATATGCTTATGGTATATCCTTAAAACTGGCTTCAGATGAATGACCACCTGTCATTCATAAGGGGGGAGCTCAACCAGTACATACACTGGTTGAGCAATTACTGCTCTGGCAGGATTATTTTAAAAAACTTAAGGCTTAAAAGATTCACTTTCCCTTAAGCTTTGTTCAACATAACAGCTATGGAGGCACCAGGCAATTAAAGAAGACGTTGCACCATTACTTTGCGCCATCAGCAACAGAAGTTTGGACTTGAGAGGAAAACCTATTTCTGATATGCGCAAAGGAGTGAGAATAATGATGTTGTGAGGCCACAGGCAGACCAACCAATACACAAACAAGGATGGAACCATATCTCCTTGAGTGTTACCTATGTATGATAGAAGAGAAAGATCTGGTCCCTCAGTCCCCAGGCTTTCCTGTCTTGGCCCCCCAGCTGTGCCCTCTACATGGCTGGAGATCGATCTTGGTACGCCTGCCTTGGTGCCCGTGCTTCAGACTCTTCATTAGCCCCTGCCTGCTAGAGTAGATGCTGTAATTGGCGAGGGCCACTGAAAGCCGGCATCCTCGTCTGCTGCCCTCTGAGAAAAGGGGTCACCAGGCACCAGCCGCTCACACTAATCTTTCCCATTATCCTCTGCTCTTCCATGGTGGAAAGAAACACAGCCTGCCATGTTTTGTGTGTTTTTTGTGTGAGGTGTATGCTATATTTATGCCCTTTTCTCTTTTCTGTGGCCATGTGTAATTTTTTTATTTTCAGTTCTTCGGTAATGAGAGCCTGAGTCTGACCAAATCACATGATATACAAAACCTCACAGATGTCATCTCTGACACTTGTTTACAGCTTAGTTTTTGAGCATTATTTTCTCTGTTCCACAGGATGTTTTTCATGTGAACTCTACTGTACTCTGCTCTTCCTGTTGTGTGAGCAACTGTGACACGTGTTTTAACAGCTTTTATAGCAAAGTGGCACAGAATCCTGCTGACTGTGCTATATATGTCATTGGTACATTTTTACATGAGAGTAGACTGGTTTCCTTTTTTGTTCACAGCTCTAATGGTGATTCATACTTCTCCTCGGTCTAATTTCATTCTTTAATCATTGTGATTGAGCATTTTAATTTAGAAATTAAAGCAATTTGCAGCGTGCCAATAATAATTTGTAGGTCACTTACAATCCTGCACGACTTAATGAGAAATTAGATTTAACTTTTTTTTTTAAATTTACTTTGCATGAGGACATTTTTAGGGCAACAAACAGGAAGAAGGCCCAACGAGTCAGAGAAAGAGTTGCACTCAAAGGAGGAAGATGAGGGGGGCAAAAACAGGATAAATATGGGAACTGCTTTACTGCATTGCAAGGTTTGTTGTTTTTTTTTTCTGACAAAACACACAATGCAGTACAAAATAAAATATTATAGCAATATTTCACAGCAGATACATTTATAAGACAAATGAGATAGCACGGTTTCATTATAAATAAGTAACACAATGTAGTCACTGTTTTTGTGTCTTTCTTTACCTATATGCGCTAAAAATTATACCAAATATGCCGCTGCCTGTCATTCGTTTCCACCAACAGCAATAACAGCTGGTGTTATAGGAGAGAATTGCCTCCTCACAGCTGCTGAGATTCTGACAGTGACCTATAAAGCCATCCTCTTAACTTTTTAATTGCTTGTTCCCAAATTAGAAAAATTAAACAACCCTCCCTCTTTAAAAGACGGTGTCTACATCTTCACCGCTCCCACCCGAAACGGTTCATGATTAGTCCATTTTTTGGGTTAACCAGACGTCTAATTTTGTTGACTGTGTATATGACAACCGCATCAAGTGACCAATTAGTATCAGCCATTTCCTCAGAACCTCAAATCGTCAGATATGCTTGAATTAAGATTTTTTTTTATGATCAAGAGTTTCTTAAATTTTTTCATCTAACATTCATAAGTGTTTTCCACAATTTTATTCTGACAATGTCTATGCACTCTGAGGCAAACCAAAATCAGATCATATTCTCTTATTCACTTCAGACAAGGATTTTTATCCAGATTCTTCATTTGTGGATTTTCCCACATGATAGATTTTTTTCAATAATCACTTTAAAAGATTGTTCCAATTGAAGATCATAATTTAATAGAGGTATGTAACAGTTTATGACCGTTTTTGTCTGTTTGTCTATTAAAAGCTCCAAAATTAGACATTTAGGTAATGATGCATCTATTGACCCAATAGAAGCAACAAGGTCACTTTATGTCTGCATCCCCCTAACTGTTTGCCTGCATAATATGTTTTAGTTACAAGTAATAAAGCACAGCATTCATTTGGCACTTCCACTGAAATTGTACACTTCATTATGATCATTTTATTATTATTATTATTATTATTATTTTACTTAATTCCAACTTGCTTACATCAAAGACACACCTGTGCAAGAACAGACCCTACTGTACTTCCTTTAATTTTGTGAAGACATAATAGCGTTTTCTATTATAATGCAAGCCAAAGTTGCATAACTAAAATTTGACCTGGTGACTCTCCAAGGTGCCCAATCAGACATATTATCCACCTAAACAACATTTATCAAGCCCCATTGCTTACAGTTGCTTCATGAAAATTAAAGACGCATCCTCCAACAAGGACTGTGATGTATCAATACACAAAAATTAGAATTAACATGAAAGTATGAGCCACATCCATTATGACATACTGTTTAGAACATATATACATATAAATTCATGGCACCACACCTAGGGGGGACAGAGCTTTCTCTGTTGCTGCTCCCACCATCTGGAACTCCCTCCCACAATACATACGTGACTACACTGACCTCACCTCCTTCAAGACTCAACTCAAAACATACCTGTTCCGCTCTGCATTTAACTTGTAACTCCAAGATTCATCCTGTCTATCAGATTCTTTCTTCGCTTTTACACTCTCTCTGCTATTCTAAATGTTTTTGTCTATTTTGCACTGTCATCTTTCTGTAAAGTGTCTTTGAGTCCTCTTTTTCTTCTTTTTCTTCACAAATAGATGGTTCTTCTTTATTCTTCAGCATTGAGCCACTCTCACTTTTATGCAATTTAAAAATTATCATCCTTAATCCTCATTTCATAACAACATGGTTTCCCGGGATGGGAATTTACAAAGACCATCATACTTTAGGTTCAGTTTGCTGGAATTGGGTGCAAAACAACTAAAGTGACAGCACAGTGATGTGTTGAAAGGAATGCAGAACAGTTTGTGGGAATTTAGATAAAGAAAAAAAAAATAAAAAAAAATCAAAAGCGAAAACCATCCACACAATCACATGCAGCTATTCACAAGTCAAGACAATGGGACAAGTAAAGAACTGATTTTGATACAAGAGAAAACCCCACTGAAGGTTAAATTTTAACAAAGCTGAACAACAGGGGAGATAAAGGCTATGTACTGTATGTTCTGATACAGACGCCTGTCAGAAAACACACAACCACTGTCACCAGCATGTTGGAGTCACCATCTAGTGGAGAGAAATTAGACCACAAGTACAGCAATGAATACCATCATACAGAATTGGTTTAGGTTACAGTGAACGAATAGATGCATTCACCCAGAAATTAACAGCAACATATAGCCACACACAAACACACACAAGTACACACATACATTTATAGATATATACAGTTACACACTTGACATATATCAGTCTGTGTGTAATGAATCTAAATAATATACGAGTTTCATCTTTTGAATGGAATTACCGAAACAAATCAACCTTTTGATGATATTCAAATTAACTGAGATGCAGCTGTATGTATGTACTTTTTAGGCTTCACAATTGACTATACATTAAAAGAAGGCATTTTAGACTGAGTAAAAGAGTAAAAAAAAAAACAAAAAAACACCAAACAGGATGATTTTCAGAATGATGCTAATTACCTTATACAGGGGAAGTTAAGTTGTCCTTGATTTATTCAGCCCCATAAAGATGATCCAAATGTGGCAGGTGTCCCACAGCCTGTTGAGACTTAAAATACTTAGTGTTGGACTGAAAACGCATGAATCATGATGCTTTCATTTAACTAAACATAAAGTTGGCTTCAAGTTTGTGTATGCTTAAATGCTACACTTAAAATCTCAAAGACGTGGATGAAAAGAAGAATTCACAGCATTGATGCTGGAGATATATTTTATGTTGCCATAGCTACTGATACTATGAGATTACGACCTCTCACTTATTATCCAGAAATGAAATACCAACACCAGCACTTCATCCCATCCTCCAAGAGAGTGAGGAAACAGAGCATCTAATGCATAAAAGGCTTTGACCTTATTATCATAAGGTCAAAGCCAAACTGTACTGTACTGGAACTGTACTTTTTTGTAATTTGTGACCATGCATGGCACAATTTCATCACTTTTTTAAATCTGAAAATGGTGATAGTTATTTTCAGGTCCTTACTGCAACAGTTCCATAAATTCACAAATCTATTAAAGTGCAGCTCTTTTTCCATGTTCTTGGTTCCCTGACTGAATGGTCCAAAGGACTGTTCCAACAGTGTGGTTGGTTTTGTCATAGCATCAGCAATATAGTGTCCTGTTGGGTGCCCAGTCAGAAAGCTGGAATACTGAGCTGCGCTTTGACAGTTTGTAATGAAGCAGGTTAGGTTAGAGGCTTCAAGACTGTATGTCATGTCCCAGTTATAGAGCATATTTGTGTTACTATAAGCTGTATTTTCCAGCAGTTTATTGGACAATTTTTTCCAAATAAAGGCATTTGTAAGTTTAACCCTAACCCTAACCCAAAATATTGCTGAATATATCTAGCAAAGATTCTGGCAAAAGCAGTACTTTAAATGAGAAAAAAACTTCCCAAAATCACTCAATACCTAAAGATAATCTGTAAAAGTATCCATATTTAAATTTGTAATATTATCCATGGAATGGTGAGAAACAAAATGGACCGCTTTCACGATAATAACTCAGTTTAATGTCGCAGGTTACAGAATTTTGGAGAAGCTGTAACTAAACTGGGCTCCTCGTTACATAACCGATCGTCTAAAAACACTTCCCTTTTTCGTGTGGACACGGAATAGACGTTTTTTCTGGCGACGAATAGAAGCGAAGATTTTAAAAACGGGCGAAGTGATCCATCTTCCCGATAAACAATCTTTGGCTCACTTGTCGCGGCCTGACGTCATGACGTCAGAGCGGGGAGGGACGGACGGGAGTTGGAGGTGCCGCTCGCCCAACGTCTGTGTGAGCTTCAACAGTTTGCTATCACCCATGTAAGTGACAAATGCCTTTCTACTTCAGTTTTTTGAGCTAATTTACGCTGCTGTTATGCGTTAACATGATGCATGGCGTCACCGTTTCCCGGTAGGAGAAGCTGTTAGACCGTCGATGGAGGTGTTTCATCGCATGAGTCCGATGACACATTGACGGGACTGTCAACCTGAGTCCGTTAACACACCGCTCATTGGCAACAACACCGACTAACACTCAACTATCATTTCAGGCTTTTCGGGGTTGTTTCCTTCCGTCGCTTCGTGTGGTTTCACAGCATATTACACAAGGATCGTCTTATATCACTTCATGTCTGGGAAATGTAAATAACGCTGGACGTTACTCGACAGCGAAATTTTAGTGGTATCTGTCGTAACGGTCGGTATATGTCCTGTGACAATGTGCAGCTTTTTTTCTGACGTGGATACATTAACAATGCAGAAATGCAGCTGAGTGCTCAATCAAGCAGAGATCTGTTTCTTCGAAGTAGCTGGAAATAAACAGGCAAAAAAAAAAAATTAATTCGTGGCATATGGTAATAATGTCATTTTCTGTCACATCACATTCAGCTTTAATTGATATGGACTCCAGTCCATTAAGGAAGTTATGTCCACGGGCTTTTTTCCAGTCATACAGCATTGTTACGCCGTCTTATTGATATATCCTAATGTCTTATCAACTATGGCCCTGTCAGTCTCCTGCGAGCCACAGAAGTTTATTTTCGTCTCCTCTGGCTCAACTAGCTAATGCAATCTTATGGCTGAAGACATTTCATGGCCGGGAAAGGATGGCAGTCCACTGCCTCATTACATCTGATGCCTAGTGTTCTTCAGAGGAGCTTTTTTCTGCAGCCTATTATTATCAGTGTCTGGGAGACAGACATACACACTTTCACACACAGGCATACAAAAGGCAGGGAGATGCAGAGTACAGTGTGCCAAGGAAGCATTTAGTGGATTACAGTTTCCATCTCACTTTGTTTCTTCTTTTTTAAGATCTGTGGGCCTGATGTAGCAGGTTGACATCTCCTCTGCAATGAAGGAAAGCTGCTCCAGAGTCATGATCATGGACTGAAGGTTTGTTTTCATCCTTTTACTCATCTCATCCAACAGTTTCCATCTCTCTTCTCTGACCATTTTTATAAACTGCTGGTTTTCATACTTCACTGTATTTACTGTAATAACACGTGTAAAGGGTTGGAAAGGTGTAGTAAGACATACTATATCCCACTATCTGTTCAGCATAGTCTGCTAAGTGGCTGAGCGCTTGGCTGCCCCTCCAGGGCACTTCTAACGCAGCCATTCATGTCTCACTCCGATGGTCAGACCACCACGATGACGCTCCTCCTCCTCCTCCTCCTCCTCCTCCTCCCACTGCTCTCACATTGTGCTTTCTCTATAGAGAGCTGAGCTAAGAATTCAAAGTATCAGTGCAGAGTGCAATGTGTATTAGATACATGCATACATCGATACGTTTGTGCACGTGTGCACATGTGTATGTTTGTGTGAATGATGTTTACAAGGTAAAGATGGAGTTGCCTCCGCATCTGCTCATCTGCGTGCAAAATTTCAGCGTTGGATATGGCAGAGATGTGCTCATGATGGATCATATCACAGGCACGGATTAATTGGGTTTTTGTTCAGGAAGTCATCTTTTTATTAGATTAGATTAGATTAGATTCAACTTTATTGTCATTACAAATGTACAAGTACAAGGCAACGAAATGCAGTTTGGCATCTAACCAGAAGTGCAAAAGTAGGAAGTGCAAATAGCATCACATGAACTCTACCACTGCACTGGCTAGAAATATGGCAATATTAAGTTATATATATGATTGTTTAATTTATTTACAATATTTGTAAAGACTTGTCAAGTTTTTTTGAAAGCAAGACAGATTGTTGTACATTCAAAACATTTTTATGAAGATGGCAGTTTTGCTGGTATATGATGTCTCTGCAGGACCAGCTGCAATCTTTTGATCGTTTACATTAAATTTAACACGTTATCTGTATAAAATGGGTCATGCACAATTTCATAGTTGGGTCTTATGTGTTATGGAATATTTCCCCACTTCTACTAATGAGGAGAATTTTTCAGTTTTTTCTTACTCAGTGCTTAACACATACTCGGTTGTTCCCTCGTGTTGCAGAGGGAATGTTGACCTGTCTGTGCAGCATATCTTGTGTTGCCTGGGCTCAGTACCTGGTGCTCTCAGCTTGGTTATGCTTTCCACCCGACACAATTGTTTTTGTGAGTGTGAAGCCAGTGAGGGATCATGTCTCTGTTACTGCATTAGATATTCCATCTTCTTTGTTAAGACCACATGAATGGGTCTCAGTTTTACCCTGTCACCATAGCTGTAGGTGTTAGGGTCAGTCTGAACTGTTTTGAAACACAAAAAAGTTATGTTAAGTTAGTTCATTTATAATAAGGTATCATCATACTTGACTGACAAATTTCAATTAGTCAAAATAATCTTAACTGCGTGGAATCTTAGTTATATAAACTCTTGGTTTGTAGCTTTACATTTCTTTGTCCTTTTCCCTAGCACATTATGCAGAAGTTATCAGTTACGGATTCAAGAGGAACAAAAATAATTTTTTGCCCCACTGGAGTCAAATTGATGTCAGCATCACTCAGACTTGGCTCTGTTCCCTCAACCAAAGGTCCAACCATGGCTGAAGAGGAAGTGTATTTCAGAGAGGAAACAGTTTTTCCCTTTCATTTTTTCTTATCTTTTTCCTCTTCCAGATGAGCTTTGCTGTTTGGAAACCCATAGAGAAACGGAAGTGTCTATATGTACCTTACTGATAAATTAAATGATTTTTTAGCACTGCTGCAATCAGACATTTATTGAAACTAAATCATAAGTGAAAGTATCTGTACCAAGTAATGCTTTAGCAGACTGGGTTTGTTCTCCCCAGTAGGACTGACTCCCACACTTCCAGAATGAAGGTGAAATTCCTTTTTAAAGGCTGTGGTTTCTAGTGGCAACGAACTGCCCTCTTCCCTATGATCCCTTCCTTTTTGAAGAGGAAGGCAGAAAACAAGCAGGGATCACAGTGTGTCACAAGAGTTTGCACTTCAAAACATTGCTGGGCCCCATGTTTAGATTAGTCAATATTTTCAAAAGGTAGTCTTTTGAGGTTATGCAGTAAACCTCTGTTCAGACCTCTAAATCTGGATGTTAATCTGATAGCAGTTTAATATGCTGGTGTCATTACCGAAAAGTCACCATAGAAATCTTATTGGCTCAGACCTACTGAGATTTTTTTTTTTAATGCCGTCAGACTAGTGTAAAAGCTGCAGCAGCACACAACCAGGCCATGTGGAGAGACAGGCAGTACAGATTAAGAAGAACATGAATGTATTTTAAAACATCATTATCTTATTATTATCCTCAGAATATTCAGCTGAATGCTGTACATGCAGCATGTGAGAAAATAGGAATTAAAAAAGTCTCAAGGTCATGTCCTGTATTTCAGTCCTGTGCAGTCCTGCACTGTTGTATAATGTAAATAGGACATCTCATTAATGTCATATCTAAATGAAGCCATAAGAATTAACATGAATGTTAATGTACCTGTGTCTCAAAGATGAGAAGCCACCAGCAAAAGATGAAGCTGGCGATATTACGTATTCCCTCTCTGAAGAGCCTTAAAAAAGGAAATTCTGTGTAATAAGACTGTAACCTTGGTTAATGTCCACAAGGTTTCATATTAGCTTCTGATTTGCATAAATGTTGCAAAAGCAAAAGTTGTTTCATTGTTCATACACCTAAAAGGTGCTGTATGGAAGTTTTTGCTGTCACAAAATAGCCAGCATTGGCATTAACAGCAGTTTCCAACAGCTTCAGGCATTGGTATACTTATAAATCAAGAGGTTAAAATCCACTCTCTGTGTGTTGCTTCTTCATTGCCTGATGCTCCAGTGACACAGTAGCGCAGAGTTGTATTATAAAATTGAACAGGCTTGAACTTGCTGGTTATTATGCTGATTTCAGTAGGAGAGAAGTGATGGCAACAGCAGCAAAGCTGGTTTTGAAGTTTCCCTTTTGAATATTCATACCAGGCTGACTGAGTTAATCAGACCAATATTATCTAATATACATTAGATGTACATATCCCTCTGCAAAACTCACATTTTGACAGTTTTTGGTGTAAGGTTGGCTAAATCACCTTGTTTTTTTGATAGTGAATGAATAAGTGTGAATGGTAAGGTTTAGGTATCAGGAGGATTTTAATTTTTCTAATTAAAACTTTTCCCAAACTGTAAACCTGATAATGTTGAACAACAGCCTACATGCTGAGCTCAATATCATGTTCAGTGTAAAACTTTTATGACCAGAGCTTGGAGCCCCATCAACCTCCAGTGAGTTGAAGAAGTGTCAGGTTACCTGAACGCAAAGGTCTGATTGAAGAGTTATTTAAATAGGTGACGCCACGGATGAGTTATATCAGACTTCAAAAACCTGTTGTCACCTGCTGGCACCAAAAACAGCGAGATACAGTACTCTATGACCTGATAACCTGGTGTGTTTTTCTCTTCAGTTGCACAAAATGTGCATTGACCCTGACTCACATTCCTTTTCCCATCCTTTACGGCTGTGCGCCTTAAACACAATCTCTGGTATGAGATTTCAGCTGGTCTGTAGGTGGTTTTCAGCCTGTTGACAGTCGATTCTCTGCCAGAGCGGGTGGAATATGAGCTTTGTTGGCCAAGTCAAAAGCATGACCACAGTTAAATATCTATCAAGTTAGTAAGTGAAGGCCACTTTGCAGGGCTTGAAATCTGTAGTGCTAGAAATCCCCTTTTGAGATATGTGTTGCTTGCAAATAGCAGGAGAATCAGATTTTTAATACACCTTTAATTAGATTGGAAACTTAAAACTTAACAATATGTAGGTGTCGTTGTAGCAGGCATGTTTCAGTGTCAGGTCCATGAACAAGGGTGAATTATTCATGAGACACTCACTGTGGTGTTGAGCGTAGGTGAGGAGATGCCCCTTAAACAAGCCATCTCCTTCTCTCTAACATACAGACTTGTACAGCATAATGTTTCATCCCTCATAGCAGTGTTACTTTTCATCACTTAAATGCTTTTGACCAAATGATCATCAACGAATGACGAAAACAAAACAAGAACTAATAAAAAAAGTGAGTAATGACTAAAACTAAATAAAATTTAACTGACATTTTCATCAACGAATAAAAACTAGGTGAACAGTTGGATCCAACTGGAGGAAATCTCTTTCTGAGGTGGTGGGGGCGGGGCTTCAAACACTTTGTGTATTGGGAAGTCAACAATGGCTATTCTCTGCAAAAATGACTTCAAATTTGGTCGAGATGAGCAGAAGTCTGATTTTCACTTTTGTTTTTTTTCCCACTTGATCTAAGATTTGCCTAAATAAAGGCTTGTTTCAAGTGATAATTTTTTTGAATTATACTTTTTGTTGTTTCCTTCATAGCCATAAAACAAGGTAAATCGGTGTATTAAGGTTCAAGGCTGTCTCATTCCAACAAACAAATAACTGAGTAAAACTAAATAGATAAATAAGATAGAATTAAAACAAATGAAAAAATCTGACTAAAATAAAATAAAATTGCTCCATCAAAATGAACACTGCCTCATAGCAAGTCTTAAATTATGTTTCACACTCTCCCCATCCAACTGTTCTGCACAACCTATAACTAGAGATATGTTTGATATTTGCAGCCTTGTATAAGCTTTAGAGAGTTTTTAACCGTTTATTTTTGCAGCTTCCCACTCACTAGACTCTATTAGTTGGCGTTAGGTGACTCAGACTTACTTCACACCCAATATACCATCTACAGTTCCTATTGTCTTTGTGTGTGTTAGTGATGAGTGTGTGTTATATATGTACTTGTTTTTTGCTAGTACCGAGTGCAGATGATCTCCTGTTGCCTAAAATCTGTATATTAGCTAAGATGGACTTTTATGTCTATATTTAAGTGTTTAGCTCATTAATGAAATTCATATGATGAAAATCTTTTAGAATATAGAATATATGCAGGTCAGTTTCACACAAACATCAGGTGTGAGCCAGGGTTCCTTAAATTAGTCTTTTTGGCAACTTTACAAGCAGATACAGTCCTTCATGCTTTAACTTTTTGTCAACAAGTCTGCAAACTCATTAAGCAATACACAGATATGTGTTTTCTTGTCTGTATGTATTGGACTAAACAATTTTGTATTGCCTGGTGTGTCCCATTCCTGGAAAGCTGAATGCAACTTTAGCAGTCTGGCCTCCCTGTGGGTTTCATCTTGCACAATAGGGCGTTGTGCCTGCCTCCGTCAGGGAACAACCTGCCATTCACCTTCTCATTCAGACAAGATCTCTGCTGAGCATCTGAGCTGACCCTGATGCAGCCACATAAAACACATTTTGGACCATAGAACACCTTTGATCCAGCTTGAGCCCTTTTTACTCCTTTTGTAACCGACTGTCTCTCCCTTCTGTCACTTACTCACTCCCTAGACAAAGAGTTGTGTCTCTTATCACACTTTTTGTCCTATGCTGAAGTCATCTCCTGCACTGTCAGGACTGATACAACTGTCCTATTCTCTGCCTCCCTGCCCCATGGACGTGCACATAGAGACAATAACGATTGTTCCTGTTTCCTGCCTATGCTGTCATTATGCAGCTGCTGAATGAGATATGGTACTTTTTCCATTGGTCCAAGTCATGACAACAGACACAAATACACACATGCTCAAACTTAAGTGCACTTCTACTAATTTCAACACAACACAATATAATTCCCGCTATATCTCTCCTCCTCTGTCCTTTTCTCTGTGTCAAATACACACACAAATTCATGCATGTGGTCACGCACAAACATCGCTGCCAGAACTCTCTGGCCTAATTCCCGTCTTATTGATGTGTGTCTGTCAGTGAAAGAGGCGCAGCACAAAGAGCAGCGATGGGTCTGTATGTGGCTCAGTGGGAACAAAGAGCCATCTATTCCATGCCAGCTCTCAGATCCTTCTGGAAACATTGCATGGGCTTGTTTAAGCTATGGCTATATTTTGAATTAACCGACTGTATGTTCAGCAACGAACAACATGGCCGCTTTAGTGTCAAAGAGCACAGGCCAGATTGACCTCCACTTGTGTTGCTCAGTTTGCAAAGTAGAGTAGAATTAAATAGATTAGTCAAGAGGAAAAAACAAAACACACACAACCCCCCCCTCCAAAAAACAAACAAAACCTCAAACATTATCTTGTTTTTATTTATTGTCAAATTGAAATCATAAAACAGTGAAAACATTACATACAACACAATTCCCTGAACAGATGGTGGTTCTTTTTAAATGAAAACATACCTGGGTCAAGGTAGGAAGATAAGAATTACTATTAAAATAAAGATAAATTAAAGTGCGGCATGTAGAAAATACTGTAATCATTTTCAACTTCACATTCAAACTGCTTACTTAAATAAAAAAACCTCTGGCTTTACTATGTAAGTTGAAATAACCTTGAAAGATCGGTGGGCCCTCAAGCTCTGGCTTCTCACTCGCATTCGCCATACGAGTCTCATGCTCCTCTGTGCTAACAGTAGGTGCTAAAACGAGTTACCAGATGGCTCCACGTGGCTCGTCTTTACTAACGTTAGACTGGGTCATTAGTAGTGAACTTACTCAAATTTGTTTTTAAGCTCAGTTAGGCTGGTCTGTGTTACATGCTAAACGAGGTTGCTAGGATAGCTCAACAACAACATACGAGGCTTTGTGATAATGTTCCGTCACCTGGAGGAAACAAGGAGTGGCCTTAATTTTGTATTAAATAATTGCACAGTCTTCCTTGTTCAATAATGAGAATTGATGTGATTTTAGAACACTTACATATTTACTTCTTCATCATTATAACCTTTATGCCAGAATGAATGCTTTAAGCTGAGTTTTAGATCTATCATATTATTTCACACTTGTCAGTTTCAGCAAAAAGACAAATTGTGAATTTTGGAGTTGTTTTATTTTTTTATTTTTTTCGCAGTCTACCAGTGCCAAATTTCTGCTGAACTTTCACTTTCTCTGTAGCTTAGCTGGCCAGAGTCACTAGGTATCTTTATACGTTTGTATTTAGACAAGGGCATGAGTGACATAGGGTGACAGAGTTCCACTGGCCATTGTCCATGTGTTCATTTACCATTCACCCTTGACATTGTGAAATCTGTGAGGAAAATGCTGACTCCCATGAGGCTGCTGACCCAGTGGTCACTGACACCTGTTGATCACAAAGAATCAGGCATGGTCTGTCACCTGTTTGCTTCTGTGGTCCATGAAATTATATTATTATTAAAAGCATGTTTCTGAGGTTTATCAGAGCAACAATTGAGTATTTTTATTTTTATTTTTTTAGACAAGCACCAAGTTTTTTTTAAATATTTGATTGAAACATACTATGTTGAACATTTCAGTGTTGGGTTAAAAGAATATTTAACTTAACTAGTATAATGTTAAGCATTTTTGGATCATACAGGGCAATCATCACAGAGTCAAAGACCCATGTGGTGTTTAGTATCATCACCCTGTCAAGGTGGAATGATGAGCGTTCGTCATATTGAACAAGTATCCAGGAGCTCTTGTGTCTGCACAAGCATCTACACCAAGTCTGACAATAATGCTTTATCCTCAAAAGGCTTTTGAAAGAGGATTTAGTTTGAATAAAAACTGTGGGCAATCAGGAAAACATCCAATCCAACATCAGGATAAGCTTGGGGATGAAGGAGGGGATTTACAGACACGGAGAAGGAATGGGCACCAAGGTCGAGATAGTGCGTCAGGTTCTACTTCAGCTTGAGGACAGGATTAGTTTAGGTTTACCTCTACCACCACTCTACAGCTTCAAAACAATACTACACTGTGTCTGCCAGAAAATATTACTTACTAACTGTTTCGTTTTCATTGCATGCATGTCTGCATTACTAAATAGCCTCTTAGACTTCATCATGTTGATATGTCTGTATGTCCATTCATCCTCTATGAGGACCTGCTCAATTAAATGGCCTTGTCAGATGCAAAATAAATATCAAAAGAATTACATAGTCATGATTATTACCATAGATCTCTACAAACATTAGTGTTTGGGTTTTTATTTACTATCACAATATAGCACATAAAACCTGAGTGGTTAAAAATTATCATTATGAAGCAGCAATGGCAGTGAGTTAACAGCTGTGTTATCATGTTGAATATTAAAATCAATTTTACATTGTAGTGAACTTAGTAGTAATGTAAAGTATATAAAACTTTTTTGGATCCTGTACACAATAAGATTTTGTCCAAATCTGATAATGTTAGAAAAATGTGGTTGTATGTTTTCCAGTAGAACTGTGTATCATGATAACTAGATTTTTTTTTTTTAAAATCATGATTTACTTTATTTCCTCTGAAAATGAATATTGAAATAACTGGAATTATCGTCCAGGTGTGATCAGTAAAACACAGAGTTAAAGCTGTGTTATTATTAGTGTGAAAGCCACTGCCTTATGGTCGACAGCACAATGTCATGATTGCTGCAGCCAGCTACCAGGCGAATAAAGTGAACCGTTCAACACCTGCTCTCTCCCTCTCTTTCGCAGTGACAGTTGCATTAAACTGATTGGTGGCAGCATATTAATACCTCGTCTCTATATTAAGCACAGGTACCTGCTTGCTTTAATCTGCTTATTGAGCAGAAAGGATTGCATCAAATCAGAGCTAAGATCAACTTGTGTAGAAAGTAACAGCTGTTGTGTGAATGTGTTTATATGCATAAATGCATCTTTTCTTGGCAGTGCTAGTGTGGCTGTTGTGAAAAGAGATATACTACCTGCAAGTAGCTCCATGGTTATCTTCTCTTTCTTCTAACTCAGAATCTTTTATACAACTTAACACTTGAATGACCGGTTTCATTTGCATTAGATTAGACTCTTTTGTGCAGTTGAGATGTGTGTTTGTGTACGTGACCACATCTGTCAGCCCAACTTTGTGCAATTCTTCATGACCCAACAGCGCAGCTGAAGGAATATAGGTTGAATAAATAACTTTCTCTCCCCAGGCTCTGAATGTCCGTCCCTTGTTTGTTTTGCTGGGCTCAATGGGAGCAGCAATTGATGCTTCAGGGAGGCTCAGGCCGACTGTCTCTCTGTAGGGTCTGTCTCTGAGTCGATCACTTCCCCACCAATAAGATTTCTTCTTGAGGAAGGCAGCTTGTATTTTATCAGGTGTCTATGTTGATTTTGTCACTGACTTTTAAAAGGCTGCAGGAGGTATTCATGCGCCGATGTTTTGTTTGTGACATTGTACTATGTGTTGGTGCTAGTGCAGAAACCCTTGTCTCTTGATACGGCCAAAGGGTGAGGAAAGGTTGGCTCTGGGGATACAAAATGAGCTCCTGAAGGAACACAAACAAATACACACACACAAAGTTAAGTCACACAATATCACAGGTTCAGCTCAATATTCCCAACACATCTTCAGCACACAGAGAAAAATATTATTGATTACAAATAAGTGAGATGTGCAATGGATTGAATATGTTTAGGTGAATAAGGGAACTGAAGTTTCAAATCAATTTCAAAGTCTATTTCCTTTCCTTTCTATCCACCTCCCTCTCAGGTAATCCACAAGCGTGAGTCACACTAGGCTCACAGTTGGGCTGATGGTAGGTGGGTTTTCCTTCATCATTATTGCTTTCCTCATCTCACTCCATTTTTTCTGTAAGATTTTCCTCATCTCCATCCAGGCCATTTTTTGTTGTATTAACCAATGTGTACCAGCTTACATTTGACTGCATTCATCCTTTATTTTGTAGCCTATTTTATCATATAATCACACTTCCCTTTCTAACTTGTGTTTGCTCTTGAAACATTGCTCCTTTTGAATATTGAACTACATTGGCAGAGCTGTCATTGGGGAGGTCTGTCCACTTCATGATAGTGTAACCATCTCACATTATTTTTTAGACTGTAACTCCAGTGTCATATTGGTCCTTGAATTTAGTGTAATGCTCTCTAGTCTTTAGGCTGTAAAACTCTAACCTGATTACTATCTATTCCAACTCATTTCAAAGTTGTATGTGTATGCAATTAGTGATTGCATAACAATGGCTCTAGGCAACAATTCAGCCTTTTATAATTCATCTCCTTTCTCTCTGTACTAGACCAGCATGACTACTTGTTCCTGAATGAAAGATGCATGATCCCTGTTTGGATTCATCCCCCTGACCACCACTGAGCCGATTGAACCATCCATCAGACAGTCCCATCTTCACTTTCACTGTTCTCTGCTTCACTCTACCGTAGTCAAGTCTTCTCTCCTTCACAGTTGTCCCGTTTCGACCCTGTAGATGAGTGAACTGGGGAGAGAAGTGTTAGCAGTCTGTTTAATAGAATGATTCCTCCCTGCTATACATGAGAGATCATTGGGGCCACATGGAGCAGGGGAATGACAGTCAAAGGGAGCCAGAGGGGGTGGGTCCCACTTCTGGTCCTGGAGGTAAAAGAGAGGCAGAGGGGTCATCGAACTCAGGGTTGAAGAGGGCCTCATACCAGTCAGAGCAGCCTTCGTTCAGTAAGATGAGCCAGAACGCCAGAGAGAGCATAGGGGTTCTTGGCCAGGGATTGAAACAGCTGTTCCAGCAGCAGCGCAAACGCCTCTCCCTCTCTCGCTCCACCAGCACCTCTTCGTTTTCTTCCGTAGTTTCAGCAGGCAGCAACTCCCCCTTTGCCTTTGAGGATGCCTTGGGGTCCTGCCTTCCTAACCCTGACTGCCTGTCTGCTCCTGTGGTTCCTTCTGCAGCTGGCCAGGGCTCAGTGGCTGTGGGCAAGATGAGGCGTGGGACCAGCCTGCAAAGCCGGCGCAGTAAGGGCTCAGGATCGGGGAGCGGAGACCGCGACCCTCTCCTGAGAGGTAGCCCCCAGGCCCCACGCCGTCGAAATACCACCGATTCACAGCACCATACCAGCCGCCCACGCTCTTCTTCCACCACCGACACCACGCCGAGCAGCCCCGCCCCTGGATACACTTGTGCTGATGTGGTGCTGTCATCAGGGTACCAGTCCACAGAAGAGACAGACAGGGTAAGTCATGAGTCATATTATCACTAGACAACCTGATCAGTGTGCCTCTTTTTCCCGTTTACTGGTGTCAGGCCTTGTTTGTCAGTGAACAATCATTCACACTCTGAGGTTCACCTAGCTGTGGATGTAAGAGTCTTTGCTGTTTCAGCTTTGAGCACAAGGACTGGGCCTTTACTGCTCTCTGGTTTTGCCCAGCACAGACTATTGATCAAGAGTAAAGACTTCAAAACGACATTTATAAAACTAAGAACAACTATCCACTGCGCCCTTTGGTGACAAATAAAACACTCATAGCACAAGCATTCCTAAACGTATAGATACAGGAATGTTAATGTATAAGGTCAGTGTTAAAATGTATCAGAAAACAATAGTCAGGTGCTCATTGTAATCCACTGTGATCCACTGTAATCATTCCTCCTCTTCATACCAGCCAACGAGGCACTCCTTCAAAGATATACTATTCTACACAAACACACTGTCTTCCAACTTTTTCCCCAGGCCAAGTCTCCCAAATGAAGTCATGATCCAATGCTATTATATATCTTAGTGTGTGTTTTAGAATGTCAGAATTAGATTTGGTTGCCATTTAGCTTGTGTCTTTTTTTTTCCAATTAGTACTGTTTGGACTGCCATTTCTGCCATGTCCGTATTAGTAGATAAAAAGCATAGCTGTTTTTCTGAGTGCTGTATTAGATTCTTAAGACCTCGCAGCCCACAGAGCTGTAAGTGTTTTAGGCTGCAGTTTGGGCTCTCTTCCACCAGAGATCACTGTCAGATCAGCTAACCTGCTATGAGCAGCACTTGTCTTGGTTCATGTGGAGGTTGTGTTTGCATTATGAGCTCATGTTTGTGGAAGACTGTCCTGTTCTTTAGGTTAATGAAATAGGCCCAAGGCCTGGATTTTGTATCAGTGTGTCACAGATGGAGTGGCTGTATATTAACCCATCAGGAGACAGTAACTCAAGTGTAAGACCAGTGGGCACTGACACATAAATGATAACTGGCGGCTTTAATCTCTGAGCTAAATTTAAGTTTTTGTCAGTCCCCATTTCTTCATCCTTGAAATCATCCTTCAGTCCTGTGGAAAAGGACCTTACCTGAGATGAGGAAGCAGGACTGAGAGCCAGATGTCTCTTTGCTCCATTAGTTCTGCTGCTGCTGTGTCAGGCTACCATCAACCTTTCTGTGGTCTCGTCCCATTCTCATACATGTCTAGCTAATATTACAGCCATGTCTCTGCACAGCAACAAAGCAGGTCTTTCAAGCAGTCGCTGTGGTTACGCAGAAACTTGCTGCGTAGAACTACGCCCTGCTTGGGTTGCCATAGTAATGGTGTTATCGACCTTGTGGGTGTGTGACATCCTGCTGTTAGTGTAGGTCAAGGGTTTTAGATATGCAGGGGTGATAAATGTTGTGATCAATTCCTCTGTCATTTTGTCCTTACCCTATTTCTTTCTTCTGTCATTCATTCTTTTCCTTCCTTCCTTCTTTCCTTTCTTGCTTCATGCATCCCCCTTGTCTTTTCTTCCTTTTTCTTTCTCTTTCTCTCCCTGTTCCCCACCCTGTATCCCTGGAGAGACTTAGTATAGACAGTCAGCTGGTCCCTCACTCTCTTGCCTCTCCCTTTACCTCTGCCTCCTCCCCCCACCCTTCGGCTTACCGACAGGAAGCAGGAGGCAAGCTTCCCTCCTCGTAGATGAGTGAGAGCTGAGCACATGCTGTGTGTGAATGTATTATTGGTGCTGTGGTTTACAAGAGGATGTGGAGGGGTGTGTATCTGTGTGTTTGTGTTCTGGTAATCATTTGTGTACTGACAGCCATGTGATGTGAGCATCTTGTGCGGGTGACTGTGCCTGTGAGAGAAAGCGATACAGCTGAGGGGATCAGTGTTAATATGAGTAGAGGGCAACACAACTGAGCTGTCTTTTTTTCTGCTCACCATCCCTCCTTTTTTTTTTCATTTCCCTCTGTCTCCTAGTTTTTGTTTTTAGAGTAGCTGAAAGTGGCGTAGACTACAAAATGTGCATGCGCATAGGTGTTGGAGAGGATGGTAACGTATGTGCTTTTGGTATGTGTGTGTGTGTGTGGAGTGTATTATGTGAGTGGCTTGCCATTGCCATTTGGTGGGATCTGAGTGGAGAAGCGTAGAGCAGGGGGTTCAACTCTGGCTCCATCAGTCAGTCAGGATGGTGCAGCGCTTCAGTCTTCGTAGACAATACTCGAAGGTAAGCTCAAAATACACAAAAACTTGTTTTTGGCGGCTTGATCAAAGCATCGAGTTTTTGCACAAGACAGCAGTGGAAATGGTACTGTAAAAAATGTGATGAAACTGTAAACATATGAAAGATTGCATATTAGCAGGCATTTTCGTCTGAACTTCTATCTACTTTTATGGAGATCGATCTGTACAGTAACTAAGCAGTCCATCTGTGCACTTTATCTCAACTCTCGTTAAACAGTAACTTGTGCTGCAACAGAATGGCAGCCCATGAGATCGACCAGAGCTGTCATTAAGTGATGCAATTATTAATCAACATTATGTTTGATTATTGCTGACTGGGGAGCATGTATGACTTGTTTGAAAAAGCAGGGTACTTTAGTGTGCTCTAAAGCTGTTCATGAGACTCATGATTTTTCCCCTGGGGGGAGCTCTGTTAAAGAGAGTAGAGGGGGTATGTGAAAACTCAGCATTAAGTCTGTTCTGCAGCTGTTGCTCAGCCTGTGGGATAAAGTACAATTAGCTACTGATTAATTGATTGAGTGACTACACCCTCCTTATTATCTTTAATTGGGGGTTATGGTTTTGGTAGATGTTCATATGCCTGGAAGCATCAACATGTACATGTACAGATGCACACCTGGGCCGGGTCTCTTCTCAAACGGATGTAGAGATAGAACAATAGTAAAAACCAACAGAGGGAGGGAAGGGCTGGAAGGCGCAAAATATTTGGTATCTGAACGTAATACTTTTTTGGATAAGAGATGGGGAAAAACACAGGAGGAGGTTCTAGTGGGATATGAGCTACAGAGTTGAGACAAAACAGAAGCTAAGCCTTGGGGCTAGTTTTTCTCAGTTTAGGATTAGTGTGTGTGTGAGAAAGACTGAAGCTGTCTTTGTCTTTGGAGAACACA
Source organism: Remorina albescens (assembly GCA_034769265.1). Taxonomy (NCBI): domain Eukaryota; kingdom Metazoa; phylum Chordata; class Actinopteri; order Carangiformes; family Echeneidae; genus Remorina; species Remorina albescens. The sequence goes on along the minus strand of CM068482.1, from coordinate 16,924,758 downwards.
ACCTTCCCTGGTGCCTGTCTACAAATGTTCAACAACCCTTTTCCTTCTAATAGTGTGATGTTGGGCAATATTGGAAAGGAAGAGGGTTGGGTAAATGATCCTGTGTCTGTCTCTGTCTCATCTCCACACACTCACCTATCTGCCTGTCTCCTATTCTGTCATCTTACTTTGTTACCCATGTTAAATGCTTTTTTCATCTGCAGTACCCCTAACCAGCTCAAAACACTCCATGATTTTTCTTTTGGTTGTTGTTGTTTTGTGTGTGTGTGTGCGTGTGTGGGTTTCTTTTTATGTCCACCTGAATTGTATGAGCAGCTGTATGCTGAATTAAACAGAAAATTCACTGAGGAATGCAACTGTCAATTATAGGATTGGTAACGCATTAATGACATGCAAACCAAATAGTAAAGAATAATTTGAATTTATTTCTGCCTTTTGTAGAAGTGGAGTAGAAATAGTTGAGATGTATGTGTTGAGAGAGAGAGAGAGAGAGAGAAAGCCTTTCTTTTGCATTATAAAATAATTCTTTTAGGGTAGATAAGTGCTTATGCTGGCAGCCGTTTAGGAGTTTCTGCATCTGCGTACAGGTGGGGGGTATGCCATGATGGAACGGCATGTGAGGACACTGAAAGATGATGATCATTAGAAAGAGCAGGGCTTTCGCACCTATTCTGAGGGGTAATGGTGCATACCCAGCAGACGCAGTGCACCCTGGGATAAACTCTTGAGTCGCTACCAGCTATGCCATAAGGCGCTGTTAGTGTGTGTGTGTGTATGTGTGTTCCTATTCGTGTTAGTACAGCTGTTATTCTACAGTTCCTCTCAACTGTCCTGAGGCAGACTTTAAACAGCGTATCACTGCGGAAACACACTCACACACCCACAAACACTCTTCCAGAGGTGCGGGTGGGTGAATCACCAGGACCCTAGCTCATAGAAAGGATGTATTTCAACTGGTGATTTTCATTTTTTGGGGGGGACTTTTTTAAAAGAAAATGAGCATTGATAGTCAGATATGTCAGGGATTGCCAATAATTACAGACATTTGGTTTATTCCCCGGAGGCGAATGACCACTGTCATCTGGTCTGCTAACTGAAACATCCCAACGTAGCCATCAAATAGAGGATTGGCATGAAATACTGTGCAGACATTCCTGGGCTCCAGAGGATAAAACCCAATGACTCCCCCTGACCTTTCCTCTCCCACCACAATGAGGCTGACATTTGTGCTTTAAAGTAAAATGTCACAAAAACTGTTTGATTGATTGCCATTAAGTTTGTTAAAACAGTCACAGCCCTCGCATTGTAATAACGGTTAATTCCCTGACCTTAACTTTAGCTTCATCTCCTTAGGTCTAATACATACTACAATCATAGAGACTTTTGACCAAATACTTAGTATAAAGTTATTGCATTATTACATTTCCATCAGCCTCAGCTGTCTTTTGAGTTTAATTGTAAATATTAAAAGTTAACACACTTAAGCTATCTCCCTGTATGCGTAATAAAAAATCTACTAAGTCTTGCTAACATCTGCTTTTAGTTTTAGTTTTAAAAAGATACGATTGGCACTCACTATCAGAGTTTGGCAGGTTACTTTAAAAAGGTAGCTAGCTTAATGTTGCTGTGCACTCTCGACAGGTATTTATGTGTATTAATTTTAGCCGTAGACCATTTCCTCCGCTTCCAACCACCAACACATGCCCTATAAAATCCGTTCTAGTCTCTAGGGGGGTCCGGTGTCTCGTCTAATCTGGTCTAGTCTCTACTCTCTGCAGGGGTCCAGTGTCTGGTCTGGTCTAGTCTCTTCCTAGCTTTTTCTTGCTGTAGACCAGCCCATTACTCGTCACCAATTAACCAATCAACCTAGACATGTTCAGCTGCCCACACCGGGAATCGAACTGCGACCTTCTTATTGTGGGGCGACACCGCTAACCACTACGCTATTGTGCTGCTCAAGTCACCACATACATTTACACCGAGTCACCAATCGGTCCGTATTTTTCATTGAAATTGTTGTGTTTATCAAATGATAGTCTTCTTTTGTCAGTTTTATCGACAGTGCCTATTTGGCTCACTACTGCCAACAGTTGGGCATGGAATTGCATTCACCTATGATCTGTCATTCTCTAGCAAAACGACAGATGAGTGACCGAACAGGGGCACTTTAGGGGGCCGATGCCCCTTTGGCCCCGCCCCTAGAACCGCCAGAACGAGGAAAGGGTGTGCTTGTCCAACAATAAGTGGTGTAGAAGTAGAATAATCATCAACCACACATGTAGAGCCCTATAAAATCTGTTTTATTTTTTCCCGAATTCCATTGAAATATTTCCCATATTCGTTTTTTTTTTTCTTTCGGTTTTTAATTTTTGAGAATTCCATTTTTAGCATTTTACGCAAATTTAACCCTGAGACAGTGTTTTAAGTAATGAAGTATAGACACTTTCCGTCTCTCACGTCCCCAGGCTGTGTGATGATGAAAACATTTGTGCCTTTTGCAGCAGAACACCATAGCTTGACCTGGAACAATTTTAGTGACACAGTAGTGACACGAACCTGCAAAAAACAAACAGGAGGTATTGCTTGATCACATGTACTCATACGCAACCAGGCCTGCAGATGCATATCACCACAAGTCAGTTTTATCAAATCACTGACACAGCCCCTTGTCCTGAAGTCATACTAAACAAACACAATCCCAGGAACATAGAGTCAAACCAGTACATAATCAAACAGAGCTTGTGTGTCCCGTCTCTCAGCCGTGGAGATGATGAAGTATGCTCTTAGTCCACACTGAAGGTGATGTCATCCCAGCACTGTGTTTGCCAACTACCAGCCCGTAGCTAATTGTGTTGCAGACAGTGTGTGTGCTGTTAATGCACCATCATGACTCTTGTTCATTCAGGGATGTTGACGTTAACTGAGTCCTGTTTTCAGTGTTAAAGTCATATTAGGAACTTGTTGGCATATCTATGAGTGTTCCACTCAAATGTATTAATCTCTCTTCTCAGCTCTTTCCCCACTGCTGTCCTTGTCCTCTTATCAACCCACTAGTCATTTCCCTTTCCTGCCATTTCTCAAGAATCCTCTGTCCCTCAACGCAAAATTGTCCATTGTTTCAGTTGTCCTTTTTAAGTGTAATATTTATTTTCCTGCTTTTCACCTTAAGGCAATAAGCCCCTTACACCAACAGTGGGGTTTTGTGTCAACTGATGATTGGCAGAGCAAACACTAGTTTCTTGACTTTGGATTAAAAACAATGGCTCTCCTGTTCTGGCCCTTTGCCTACCTCTCTTTTTCTTTGCTTTTTCCTTGTTTGTTTGTGTGTGTATGTGTGTGTTTGTGTGTGTGTGTGTGTGTGTTCGTGTTTGTGTTTGTGTTTGTTGGTGTTCTTGGTACACCAGTGAATGTTTCCAAACTATACCTGAAGGCATCAAACACCATTACAGGGCCACATCTAACTCCTGGCTGATCCAAAAATAGGCAAATAGCAAGGGTGTGTGTGAAAAGTTTTTTGTAGTTTTTTGATTTTGTAATTTGTTTTCCATTTTATATTCACCCCTGTTGTCATGAGTCTATCAGTGCGCAGTTGTGGAAGTTGAGAAGTGCCCTTGCTTTACTTTTTTCTTTTTCTTTTTTCTTAGTGTGCGCATGCATGTGCATGCTTGTTAGAGCATTTGTTTGGGTATTGTTTTACTCACAGCAAATAAACTAGCTTTGAGGTGTTAACAGCCCTTTTTTTGTCTCTGCTTTTGCAATGCGCTCAATTGCAGCAGTGAACCCATCCTGTAACTCCGATTTGACCTTAAAAACATTGACTGGGACTCAAACACTTGGGACATTAAACTCAACTTGGTCAAGAGATTTGGACCCTTGAACACTGGCTCCTGTAGTTTTGTTCAGGATCTGTAATCAACAGGAGGATTTCCTCACTGAACAAACATCTGAATGTGCTTCTCTGCTTTTATTCATGTTCTTCACTTCTTCAGCAGTTTTTCCACCTTTCTTCTTTCCAGCCTTCCACCATTTACCTTCTCACCATTTGTCTTACTTCTTTTCTTAGCTCTCTCTCTCTCTTCACACCCCTCTCCCTCTCATCTGTGTCCACTGCTCCGGCAGTGTAGTTGGTTGCCAATCTCCATAGTAACAGGGTGATGTTCAAAGGGATTGAAGTGCCTTTACTCAGCTGAATGCTCAGAGGTGCAGCCTATGATCTCACAGCCACCTCATCAGCCTGCCTGGTGAAACAAAACCTCCTACGGTGTGGAAAAAGTGTCTCCAAAAATTAAGCTCCTGTTCAATCCACCAAATGAGCAGACTTTGTGATAAGTACTAATTGTTCTAAACTCCATAATTAAGCTTTCTCTCCCGTAATGTGTTTCAAATGCCTGATTTATAAAAAGACATATTGGAATGGCATCCAATCACTTCAAATTCAGTGCTGAAACAACGTTGCTGGTTCCTGTTCCTGTTCTGATGCATATTTAAATTAAGTTCTTTGAATGAAATACAAAGAGCGCTGAGGATTGTGTGGAGGTGTCGCGAAATAAAAGTTTGTGTTTGACAGTTAACAGGCCTCAGTGGGCATGCTGTCTTCCACTTCACAGGGTGTGAGCAAAACAAAATAAATACATGCACTGTAAATATGTTGTTCTACCATGGAAAATCTGGGGAGTAGAATTTAATCAGATGCTCACCTTTTGTGTTCAGACATGCATGTGTTGTGCACGTGTGTCTTTGTGTGTGCTTGAACTCTCCACCCAACTGTTTGTTTTCCCTTTGAAGCGCAGCCCCAGCCTGTTTAATTTGGCAATTGAATATTCATGTGATTATACATGTAGGCCAACGCCCTTACTCTGCACTCGCTCCTATTAGCATTCGCAGCACTGGAAACAGGTTGAGCTACAAACACACAGATAACAGGTTCACAGTTGATGCGTAGCAAGCAATTTTGTGTGAAACCATCAAGGCAGATGTGACGGTGTGGAAAAAAAATTGACAAGACTAAAATTGACCTAAATACAGGTCTCTGTGTGTGTTAGTGGTGGGTTTATCATCAATATTCATGAAGTAATCGGGAAGGAAACAAAGATAAAGCTGTGAGGTTGATTCCGTTCTTCCCTTTTAGCCAGTTTTATAGGTTGCTGAACTGGGTCTGAATGAGGAAGGAGTCTCAGCTCTCTGCCTATTTCTGTGTTGCTATATATAGACAGATGTCTGAACCAGGGTTGGTCAAGTTCAGTTTTCAAGGACATTTCAATGTTTGAGTTCATTATTAGAAAAGAAAATGTCACGGGTTTCTTAAATTCAGATATATGTACAGCACTTATGAGAAACCCCTGTAGATCTCAAAAGACAAATGATGTTCATTCAGATATGTTTATGGAACAAACACGCTGACAGTTTTTTTTTTCCTAGGAAATAGTCAAATATTTAATTCGTAATTTTAACCGGTTATTCAGATTCTTACTGGGGTCCTTTACTGTCTTAACATTTTTGATTTTGGTGACTGTGTTTGAGGTCATGTGCATTTAAATGTACATGTCAGCAGTGAGTCACTATGGGTCATCCTTTGTATATTTATTTTTGGTGTGCAGCTGGTCCTTCCTCTTTGAGTCATTTGTGTGTGTGTGCATGTGAGAGAGAGAGAAAGGACATTCATGTCGGCATGTATGAATATCTATACTGTTTTCTCAGCCGTTGAAGGACAGCCACATATTTTCTCAGTCAATCACTTTGGACGTTCAGGTTGACCTTGACCCACATGCTTGTTCCTCATACGCTTCTGGCTATATTAATTTCAAAGATCTACAGTGCTTGCTTTGACTAAAGGAGCTGCCAATATTAGCTCTGGATATAAGTCATTTGATTTTTTTTTTCAGAACATATTACCATGCACCTTTCTGATGTGTTTGGTTTTGCTTTCTTGACACAGAGTGACCAGGAGATTGGTCTCAAGGAGGAGAATTGCTCATTCTGAGAAAGGGATGACAGAGGCAGACAGATCCAGAGAGGGCATTCTCTGCATCCCTGCCACTCCCTGCTCGGATTTTATCATTCGTGTGACTCTGATGAATTATGGATGAGGCTATAGATCGCTGAGCTCAGCCCTGCTCCACTGACCCACTTAGAACACACAACCAGACACCGTTCAAATCTGATCACATACTCTGGGAAATATCATATATTTTGTCCACTAATACTCAGACCCATTCCTCACATTCTCATGTGTGTCAGCCAGCAGAAATGCTTTATTTCTTCACCAAGATTCAGTTTCCCACCAGAAGATAATCTGCAGATCCCTGACACACTGTATACTTGTTTTAGTTCAGGCAAATAATGCAGTTGGTTAAAGATGATATAGACTGAAATGACTTTTCAAATCTCTTCTGATGATCTACTATCTTGCACTGTTTCCCCTCCATGCAAATATGAATGTTGCTGCTACGATTGCTGTTTTTTATTAGAGAGCAGAGGGCAGAGCTCTGGACTATATCTTTGGGAACTAGATATACAAACCTACCATGCATACTTCAAATCGCACCTATGTGAGTAAAGCAGATAAACAAGAAATTGTAATGATTTTATCAACACCTATTGGGTAGATGTGAGCACAGTTTCACAATATTCAGCTGTAGGAAAAATAGTCGTCCAGTTTCAGGAAAGTACTTATTGATAAGACTACACAAAGAAACACATATCTCTGGAATCAACAAGATTTGGAAGATCGATCTTGCAGATAGAAGGTGCACAAATTGTGCCAATTGTTTTCTTTTTCATGGATCAATGCCAAAGCCTTATATGTGAGGGGCCAATGTGACACAAAAACTGTCAGAGACTCTCACACAGAGATATTAACATCACATATCATTTATATAGGAATCTTTTATAGAAACCTCATGTAAGTTAATGAAAATAAAAATATTCCATTTGTGAAATAAATAAGTGACAACCTGTGAGCTGCTAGGTAATACATTTTTTGTTTAATAAATGGCCTATAATTCTTGTAAATATTTTACTGACATTTAGTTCAATCAAAGGGTACTTTCTTAAATTTTGAGATACCTCATTGATTACACCAGTTTTCCCCAAATGTGTTCCCAAATGCACTAATCTGACTTTGGCCTAAAGAGTCCATCTGCTGCCACTGGATAAAAAAAACAAACAAAACAAACAAACCTTAAGGCAGGGAACATTTTGCAATCATAAAAATACATTCCAAACATTAGTCTTCACATATTATACAACCACAAAGGTTACACCATTTTCCTTCCTTACTCTGGCCATTTCTGTTGTTCACCTCCTTGACATATCCTACCTTCCTCCTTGTTCACACTATCAGCCCACAAGGCACCTGTGCTGTGATATGACTGCCACATCAGGTCTGAATTATGTTACATAAAGGGCTGCATGTCTGTCAGTAGGGAGGATGATAAATCAAGAATGAAAAACAAGGACTTATTGAAAGCAAACCTGACAGGAAATGATTGCTGGTATAGACAGACAAATAACAGTCCATTGTCCATGCAGGAGATGATAAATGCCAGGTAGTACAGTTGTGGACTAGCTCCCTCTGGTGGTTTGAGGCTGTAGTTGGTTGTGGGTACATCCTAGTCAAGTGCAAGTAGATGCTGAAACATACACTGAGACACCTTAATAGACTGGGCCATCATTAATGTAATTATTTACACTTATATTTTCTCACTGTGGCAAATCAAAACGTCTGGCTTGGAAACGCTTCACATTTCTTGAGTCAACAGTTCAAAATTAGATGGAAATGTCAGAATGATTATGATTATAAGTGCAAAAGACCACCACCATTGTTTTGCCATCTTGCACTGCCATCTAAGATTTTCCCTGGATAATAGTTGTCAAGCACTGATGAGAACAAAATGCCATTCCTCATTATCCATTCTCCCGTTATGAAGACCACTGCATCCTAGTGGCCTGATTCACACAGTGGAGCATTGCAAAAAACCTAAACTTTTCAATAAGTATGTTTGTGGAGTGGATAGTGAGGTCAATATGGTGCCACTGTATGTGGAATAGGGTCTGGATTCAGAGGAAAAGAAGTTGCCATAAGAATGTTTTTTTAAAAGAAGAGGACAGTAAGTCATCACTAAAAGGACAAATAACGCCAGTTAACTACATCATTAGCTCTGGATTAGTCATCTAATCAATTTCTGTAAAACATTCATTCATTCATTCATTCATCTTCTACCGCTTCCGGGTCATGGAGGGTACTGGAGCCAATCCCAGCTCACTCTGGGTGAGGGCGGGATACACCCTGGACAGGTCGCCAGTCCATCACAGGGCCAGCAAATAGAGACAGACAGAGACCAACAACCTCACACTCACACTCAGACCTATGGACAATTTAGAGTCACCAATTAACCCAAACATGATGTTTTTGCACAGTGGGAGGAAACCGGAGAACCCGGAGGAAACCCACGCAAGCGTGGGGAAAACATGCTAACTACACAGAAAGGCCCAGGGCCCGGGAAATGAATCCACAATCTTCTTTCTGTGAGGCAACAATGCTAACCACTCTGCCCCCACAATAATTTGTTCTTTTATTATTTAATTTTACTGTCACACAAAATAAATCTTGAGATTTCATTCCCTCTGAGTTACAGCCCTCTAAATTTTATAGCATTGCATGGTATACACATTACTCCTTTACTGCCGGGACTTTCCAGTCTAAATTATTGAGCAATCACTGACATCTTGTGTACAGCCAACATTATGTTGTATAGAGTATAGAAAATCTATTCTTTTTTCATACTCTCACTTCCTCCTTGACAGTGGCTGCACAGCATCATACAACTCAAACTTGCAGTCAACTTAATGTGAAAGCTCCTGTTTTACAGCAGCAAACAAGACATTATTTCTGGGAAATCTAACGTGTTATTTGTGTGTGAAATAGAAACGTTTAGTAGTAAATGATGTGGTAACAGATGAGTGAAATTACTATACTTACTGAAAAGACATTTCCTATACGGGAATCTGAAAGTAAATAATTTTAGCTCTGACAACAACAACGAAAGCAAGTAATGATTTTGTTTAGAGTAGAAATAATTATTTTTACTAGACTGACAATTTTAAGTTGTTCAAGTCAAAATTTTCAGATCTTTAAGCACCTCAAACTAAATTTATATAATATATGTCAAAATTTGGGAAAAAGATTATATGTATATATTTAGTTATTTTGGTAAACTGACAACAGTATAATGTCATTAACATGCTTACTTCTCTGATGTAGAACTGCTGCTTTTCTCTGTTCATTCATTCATTCATCTTCAACCGCTTATCCGTTTCCGGGTCGGGGGGGTGCTGGAGCCAATCCCAGCTCACACTGGGCGAGGGCGAGACAAACAACCACTCACACTCACACTCAGACCTACGGACAATTTAGAGTCACCAATTAATCCAAACATGATGTCTTCGGATGGTGGGAATGAACTGGAGTACCCGCAGGAAACCCACACAAGCACAGGGAGAACATGCAAACTCCGCACAGAAAGGCCCCAGGCTAACCACTATGCTGCCGTGCTGCCTGCTGTTCTCTGTTATTAGTGCTTAGTTGTTTACAGTATGTTTTGTTTGTTGTGTTGTGTTTGTTTCCCTTCATGCCCTGCTCTTGGAGATTCCCATATTAGAGTTGGCTACTAAAATGTTTCATGCACTCTCGCCTCATCCCGCCAGTCATAATGGTTCCTCTGTTTAAAGTGCCCAGTGGTTTATGTAACTGCTAATAGGACCATTGATTACACTGAAGCTTAGACTAGGAAGGAGTGGACAGCCAGGGTTGGACTTCAGCCTTCCCTTTATGGGGGGAAGTGTTGTTCAAAGGGGCCTGAGCTCCAAGTCATGGTTGTCTTGTCTCTCAGACTTGAATTACCCTCAGTCCACTCAGACAAAGCTCCTGCTCTTCTGCCTTTATGTAACCTCTCACACCCCCCTCACCATTTCACAGCACAAGCCATTGTAATTTACAATCAATTGGAGGTGACTGTGGTGTTCGCACAGTAAAACAATAATACAAAAAAAAAAATGGTGAGTTTGCTGTAAAGTTTTAAATTTCAAAACATTGTCTTGTACTAATACAGTTTGCTTTCAACTCAACTTTAATGTTTTACTCTCCCTCTCTGTTTATCTAGTCTCACTTTGCCCTCTCTCCAACCCCAGTCCAGTTACATCAGAGCCAGTCTCTTCCCTTTCTCCTCTGGATTCTTCCTGAACATTTTGGCTGTGTGGTATCTGTTGGCCTCAGTTTGGCACAGGGCTCTTTCTTCACAGTGACAATGAGCATTACATACTATGTGAGTGTTGTTGCCTCTGTCCATTGACCGAAGAAGCATCTCTGCCTTAATGTGTGCTCATCGCTCAGAGCATTGTTTAACCCTATGTAGCTATTGCTTTTTGCAAAATGTCAGACCAAAGGCACCACAGTGGTTTCACACACAAGAACCACAGTAATTGCCAAGCTGGGGGTATGATGGAGTTCATGCTTGTACTGGTGCATACTTGTTCGCAGTCATAGAAAGAAGCATGCTATCATACTTTGATAGCAAGTCGCAAAAAAAAAAAGAACTATTAGAAAGTTAGAAATAAAAATAAATAAGAAATGGTTGACACAGCCTAGTGCAACCTAGTGCAATGTCCTCCCAAACATAATTTTTTTCCCCTACGTTTTCCCTAGGTTCCCTAATTCTTTGTGGCTTGATTGCAATACATGTCTTAAAAAAAAAAAGAAGTTCTTTTCAACAGAATAGTATAGTTGCATAATTCATCATTATTGTCTCATATTTTAGAGCCTTTTGTTTGAAGAAAATGTTGACGTCTGATGTTTTTATTCTAAAATTTTCAAAGTAGAATACGGTCCACCTTAAAAGTTTTATCATAATGACATTCAAATGGCATATTGCATTACTGGCGCTTTAGGCCTAGATTGGTGTTGTCATTCCTGTAGGACCTCCTAACCTATAGATTACATGATGCCTTATCAGTTATTACTCTTACTGCTGGGTGTGTCATGTAAGTAGATAAACGTGCCTCCTCTGGATTGGCCACATACCTCACCAGTTCAGCAGGTCATGTCCTGACAACAAATGGGTAAAATGTACGTGTGTGTAAGAGCACGAGAAAGAAAGGGATATTGTAATGTGATGCATTCAAACCGGGTCATTGTTTTGTCCGCAAGGCACGTCTGTCTCACACCCATTATATGAGAAGGCACAGAAGGATCTCAGCAGAGTTGGGTTGTTTTTTTTTGTTTGTTTGTTTTTAGATTTGCTGGCTGTTTCTAGATTCAGCTCCATTATTTAACAGAGAACTGGTCAAGAAAATGTGACATATAATTAATGGTGTGGACAGTGTTTGGGCAGTTGGTGAAGTAGAAGCATTGATCTGCCAAATTTCATCCTGTAAATTAAGCCACTGTGTTACTTTCTCTGACTTCTGTCAGTTAGTGATTTTTTATGGATGTCAGTAACATGACAAGCCATAGCTGTTCTCTCTTTCCTTCTGTGTGACACTAATAAGGTAAAACTGCCCTGGGGACAAACATCTCCATTTTCTATTTCTTTTCAAGTATCAGGCACATGTCAGAACATGAATATGCCCCCCTCTGTGAATTCATCATTGTGGAGCCACTCTGCAATTTGCAGTATGTTGTGAAGGCATGCCAAGAGAGACTATGGTGTAAAGATGTCCTGAATCACCCTGAAAGCTTGTTTATTCCTGTTCTGCCATGAGCTGCTGGGGCCGCACAGCCTCTACAGGGGACTCGGACCTCAGGCTGCAATGACCCTGGGCAAAGAATGTATGCAATGCATTCATGTCTGAAGGGAACTGATTAGTCAACAGATCCAGTGTAGAGTTCCCCTAAGTGACAAATGTTTCACAGTTAAGTCATGTGTAAGAAGACCTCATGATGATTTTAACTTTAATATACTTCTGTGTTCGGTCACACTGCAGGCAGTCAAGAAACTAACTGTACCACCTAACCCCCAAAGCACCTGTAATGAATATTTTCATGCTAACAGCAAATCCAAATCTGAATTATCACCTGAATCTGCAGCTGTTCTCAGCACAGGGAAGTTCGTTACTGTCTGTACTAGCTAATGTCTTACATTTAAAAAGTGAAACCCAATCTAGTGATTCCCTCATTTCAAACTAGCATTTACTGAGAACTTAAAAGGGATTTTACACACAAACCAAGGGAAGGATTCATGTTTAGCTGGTGCAACCCATACCAGATGCATCTATGTGTGTTTGTTTGAGAGAGGAGACTATTGACATTGAAGGGAAATAAAGAAAATATACTGTAATATACTTCTTTGGAATATCTAGCCCTCTTCTGAAAAGTTAGGGAGTGACATCAGACTTTAAACTATTAATGTTGCCACTCTGACGTTTTTTTTTTTCAAGATCAACTCTATGTGTCATTCAAATGCTCTTTCATTTAAGCAAGTTTGGTTTGTTCTTATATAAGCAGGTTCTTTCGCCGTAAATCCTACACTCCTGGTCCCCTAACTCCCCCTGTTCTCTCAGTGAAGCCTGTATTGATATTTTCATCTCCCCCTCCCTCTCATCAGCCTCTATACAGAAGCCTTGTTCAGCCCTTACCCTCTATGCTTGTTTGCCTATTCACCCTAATTGGTTTGTAGACTTTTGTGAGTGATGGCTCAAGAACATGAAGGTTTTATCTCAGAAAACAATACACTGAAGCCTATAAAATGCTATTTTCAGGGCACATCAATGGATACATTTGAAAATTAATTTTAATTAGAAACTTCAGGTCAAAACAAAATATTCACTAGATGGCAGTTGAAGTGGGTAGTTAAATTTTAACTTGACAATTAAATAAGGAAGAATTTACTGTTGTCTATAAGCATAATTTAGCATGACAATAAAAAATTTCACTACGCTGTGACTGAAATTTCATTCAAATGTTACCAGCAGTTCTAAAACACGTCTTTCATTAGAGGATAAGTATTGCAGTGATGTAGTCACAGGCCATACTTATGTGTGCACATATGTGCACAGCTTTGAATAGCAGCTTTGTAATCATCATATGACTGTGTAATCTGTGTAAAGTAATACTGTGTTAGAGTTTCCTGCAATATCCTTAAACAAACCCGAAGAACTGTTTGTATCAGTGTATTTCGTGCTATACAACCCATGAAAAACATGTCACTTTGAGCACAGTTCAGTCATGTCAACAGGTGTTACTTGATCTAACCGTGATTGCTAGAACAGAAAGGCAGTGAAAGATGATTCAACAGCATGATTACTCAGAAACCTGATTGGCCACGACTATCAAACTGTGTGATAATTAAAAGGAGGGACTGGAAGATTTTCTCCTTTTTTTCTGCCTTAGCTAGCCACTGTTTTGGAGCTGAGCTGCCCTAGAAACTCCAGCAGAAGAAAAGCTGCTCCCCTTTCCAACCCCCTCCAGCCCCCCTTCCCTTGACAAAGCTTTCTCACAACCCCTCTCTCCTTTGCTCCCTCTCTCCCTCCGTCTCACTCTCAGTGACAGCTCCTGGTGGGCTCTTTTTTCCCCCCGTCTGCTCCCTCGCTCCATTCACATCCGTCCTCTGGGTCTCTGCCTCTCTCTTTCTCTCCATGAGGATTTTATACCCAATGGACTCTTTGAACACTTAACTTCACAGTAACCTCTTTACCCTGCCTCCATCCAACTTTACCAGTCTTCATCAGATTAACCACCTGGGCTCTGTCACCTCAAACCTGCAGCACGGACTCCTTGCTCCAGAGGAGTCCTTGCACTCCCATGAATGCACGCTGCCTGGACGTCTTGCTTGTTGAAGTGCATATGAGTGTTTCATAGGCTCTCTGCTGGATGCTGTGTACTGCAGAGCATGTTTTTGCACTCAAGCGTAGTTTGGGGCTTTGGAGGAGCGTCTGCTCTGTGAACCAACAGCACAACGCTCTTGAGCCTCTGCAGCTATCGATACTCATGGTTCAGTGCTGGAGGCACTGAGCACGCTATGGATTCTGGATATTCAGTCAAGCCAACAGTAACTCGTTGCCCAGTGGAGCCTTTGTCCAGAGGACTTTGTTTGCAAGAGTCGTCCTGAGTGATGAGCTCTCTCCCAGGGCAGTGCTCTTTCAATTTCTTGTGCTTGTTTCACAAGGGATGCCCAAATAAATAGACAAACCAAAGGGAAATTAGTCCAAGTTGTGAACAAGCGCCTCCCTTCCATGGAGGTCATCCTTAACCTGGTAACTGCTGACACCTCATCACTTCCTACTCCCACCATCGTGAGTCACTTCCTACTTACACTATTTGTGTCTTAATTTATGATCCATTATTTATGTTCTTGTCTGATTTTATTCTCTTGCTCACTGATTCAAGTGATCCCAACAAGTGTATCACACTCAATTATATACGGGGCAAATTCTCTGTTAAAATAATTGTATTATTTTTCCTGAGTTTTGTAATTAAACAAGATATTTTGTTGAAACCAAAAGACATTTCATAAACTCTTAGGCTATGGGTTCTGGCAAGAGGCCAATATCTTGAGAAGGATTTTGCCTTGAAATCAGGGATTTGAAGTCTTTGTTGTAATAGTGGAGCCCTGGAAAAGCCACTGGCTTTTTTTTTTTTTTTTCATCTCACTCTTGTTCCCCAGACCTGCACTCAGCCTCTTCCTTTTGGGTGTGAAATCTAAGGGATTCTCTCACACCCTCTGAATTCCACAGGAAATTCACTGCTGGGCATTGGCTGTGTATGTGTGGGAGAGTGCATGTGTTGAGTAAACTGCTCCTGGTCCAGCATCACATGGACTTATGTAATTTTCCATAACTGGTGAATGGGGTTGATTGTTCCCAGAGTGGGCCCCTTTAAGGACACAAAAAGCGGATTTCCATTAAAAACGTCTCTTTTTTGACGATTTCAGCACCGTGTGTACAGCATGACTGGCAAGTAACAGAAAGGGTCGCAAAATATAGATTTGGGGTAACACACTTATGTTGTTAAATAACACAAAATGAATAAATATCTCAGCAACATAATCCGTAAATTCACTCCATGCATACCCTATCATGCGCAACCTCTGGACAACTGATTGTTTTTATCTTTAGAAGACATCAGGATCACTCAGAGCTGTCATGTTGTCATGACCATGTTCACTTTCTGATCCCGCGGCTGCAAGGTTAAAGATCAGACCAACTAATCAGGGGTGTGAAGTTCAGTCTGCCAGAGATGATTGGCTTCAGTGCAGGAGGAGGGAGGAAGTCACAGAGATATAAGCAGTATAAATGGAGAGGGGACAGCTGTAGAATGCAAAATAACTATTTAGATGCAGTTATATCAAGGAAAATTAACTATTACAGATGTGGGTGTATACTTAAAAATTCAAGGTCCTGTACCCCATGGATATTGGACTCTACAGATAAGCCAAGTTACAACAGCTAGAACGCTGTTGGACTATGACACATCAGCACTGCACCTTTTCCAAAATACAGATAATGCTGTAATAGGACAGCTGTAAGTTAGAGCAGATTTTTCCAGAGAGAAGCCTGAAGTTACAGTAACCTCATGATATCATACTTGCATCTTGGCATGGAAGACCGTTGCTTGACAAGAAACACAGGATCACACATCAGAGGATGCTCACAGCTGCTCACCAGGAATGCGAGGCTTAGCGACCAACAAGGTACTGTGCCTTTGCACTTGCACATGAAACAAGCAGAAGCTCAATCTTGAACAAAGAAAACACAAGTTTCTTGTTTAAAAGAAAACGGAGTGAGGTGAAGATAACGTAAGCCTTTACAGCCATAATGTTTACATCCAAAACAATCACAGCACGCCTTTATCCTGCTGTTAACCCTTGCTCTGTTTACACTGAATACTGTGTTTACGACCGTTATGTTATCTATACGTCTAACACATGAAGTAAAAATTCATACATGTTTAAACAACAAGAAGCTGTCAGGGGTGGAAATAAGATTTGAGGTCCATTCACAGTCTGATCAGGTTAATGTTTAGATCCATCAGTGTGTGAAAAGAAGCTTGACACAGTCTGTTTCCTCTGTTATCAGAATATTTCGACATTAACTGAACCAAAATCTGACAAAACAAACACGTTAGATGGAATTCACAGAGAGGAAAACATGTCTGAAGCTACAAGGTTAGAAGGAAAGAGAACTGCGAGATCAAAAAATCTAATCAAAAAATAGGAAATGTCTTATGACAGCATCAGTTTTTCTGCTTTGTGACCTACATTGAACAGACAGGAATTTGGGGCATATGTGTGTCCTGTGTGGCTTGAGATGGGGCAGTACAAGATGTTCTTGTTGGGTGTATCTAATTATGTGTGATGCATATCTAACAACATTAGCCTAGTAATGAGCTCTAAATGCCTGTTTGTGTGACATATGGCTTTTCCCAGGGTTCTGGTGGATACTAGGTAAGTCAGGGTTGCCCTTTCATGGCTATAACCAGCTTTACTTGGATCAGTGGCTCTTGCACAACCAGACCCACCAACAGGCAAACCCAGTTTGGGACATGGGCTGGGTGAGAAAACATTCCTCTAGGTGTATATGTGCACATGCAAGGAGCAGGGGAGAGGTCTTTGCAGACCCTTTGTCTTCCCATCTTACTGATAAAGTGTAATCAGTGTTATACGGCCCCATTTACTGACACACACACACACACACACAGTCTCTCCTTAGGCTGCACAGGCTTCTTGCTCCAGTGGCTCAGCACATCAACATGTTTGGCTCCTAACCCTGGGAAATTATCCTGATCCTTCAGCTCACCATCTTTAATTACATACATGATTAGTCACAGAAAATCTTGGCCATTTAGAGATGATAATCATTGTACAGACAGTTTGTCTGGTAACTCCATTAAGCATTTCTACTGCTATATGTGATAAAATAACGGAAACTTTATGGGCTGTCTGCATAGCTGTAAAGGAGGACAGTCTTGGAAAGTACCCAACTTACCAACTGTTTTTGGTTCCTTTGCTTGCGTAACTGAAGGAATTCTGCCTACACTGAATTTTTTTTAATCAATCAAAGGGCGTATATTCTGTGCCAGTGTGTACAGTTCATTAGGCCTCCTTTATCACACCGTCCACAACCACTATCTGTTAGGTTACTCGTCCTTTGCCCTCTTTATCTAACATCTTCAGTGAGATATATTTGATAATTTGAATTATTTGGTCATCTGTGAAACCTGACAAAACACTAAGGAGTGCTCGCGTGGATGAAATGGGCACTTCATTCATGCTTGCTCTCACAAAGCTATTAATAGCTTTTTGTTTATAGCTAAGAACAGACCAGGCACTGCTCTGAAACAGCAGCTCAGATTTTTTCTGTGCTGGCCCGGCAGGCTATTCTAATTGTGTGATTCGTTTGATTGCCTTGGCCTCCCGTCAAGGGGATTTAACAATGATTAGACTTACTGTACGCTATGTTTATTAGGTAAATTGGCTCATGGACGTCAGCCATCTTCTATTTAATGCTGCTGTACTGTAATTAACATAAAACTTATTCATTCATTTTAAAACCAAATTACCCAAAAGCTGGAATGAACTGCCAAACTTGTAATGTTTTCTGGCACCCAGGAATGTGCCCCTGGCTATGAGAGTGAATGTGGTAAAGCTACGTCTGACTGGTTTTTCTGCCCTCTAGCACTGCTCTGCATTGGCACAGAAATAGAGAGACTGGAAGTTGATATTGTTTCACATTGTGGCCCAGACTGTCAGTCTGCCCTGTAGCCTCTTATTCAACTCAAATATAGGATATCACTTCCCACGCTGACTGTCAGATTGCAAATATTTGGCACCACTGTCTGGTTGTTGAACACACTGTATAAAAAAATTGTTAAGAAGGTTTTTCATCTTAGTTGTGCAAGCCTGATATATTTAGAGTGTTTGTTTTTGTGCGGTTGTGTGAGTTTGTGTTGCTCATTCTTCTGTAGGTCTCTCATTTGTTTGGTGTTAAACGTTAAGTTGAAGAGATCAGTTATTAATGTTTTCACCAGCAGAAAAAAAAAATCCTACTGGCAAAAACAATTCAAGTGTTCCATAGCTGTTTGTTTCACTTAGCGTACACCTTAAAGCCTCTTCCCTGCGTGTATTTTGACAGCTACTAGTGTTTGTGTTCAACTCCCTCATGTATGTTAATACACTTGGCCAGTAAAGTTGATTATTGTATTGATAGATTAAACCACTTTATCCAAGTAATGTTTTGAGGAAGCGCAGCGTTGTTTTTACATTTGTCTGTGATTCTCTCAGGAAACCTCATACGCTAAATTTAAAAAGTCTCAGGCTGGAGATCTATTTTTGGGTGATTGGCGGCTGCCTGTAGTGCAGCTCAGAGCATGATGTCATCCCTGAGCTGGGCGGGGCATGGGGTAGGGGGCGGGGCTCCGCTCACCGCCAGGCTCACAGAGTTTCAGGTGCGCTTCAACTTTCACAACAAACCCGTCGGGTTGGAGCGGCGCGACAGTCCGCCGAAGCTCCAGGCGGTTTTCCACAGAGATTTAGCTGCTTCACATCTCTGAAGTGTCCGGACAGATGAAACGAAGCGGCTCCACTTTTCTTTGGAGAAAATGCACTGGGAACAGTTGCTCCGTTTAACGCACGGAAAGGTGAGCAGCGCCTGGTCTGTACGGCACCGGGGGACTTTTCTTACAAAGTCCAGTTTTGGGGCCGTTTCTCTTAAACTTAAAGCGCTTGGCTGACTGAATATTCTTGTGGGAGTTTTGGCTTTCTCCCGGATGCGGTGTGGTTTCTGTTGTTGACTGCGATGCCTGTCATCAATTAGTCATCTCAGTGCGATGTATGTTTTTACCTGTTGTGTGTGTGTAGTGTAGTAATCAGGCCAAGCCCAGACACACGCCGAGTGTGTGTTTGGGATGCGGGTCCCTGTGTGGAACACTGTCACCGGCGCGTTTCAGGCTTCTGGCTTCTGGCTTGATTTTCTAAAGCCCCCGTGATGTGCTGAGGGGTCCAGGTGCTTGTTTCATGTGCATCTACAGTGATGAGGATAATATTTTGATCACCCCCCCCCTCTTGGAGCACGATCAGCCACGGTAGTTTCAATGTTCACTGTGTTGTTCCCTGAGGCGCTTGAGGAAATGAATCACACCGTCTGCCTCTCATTTCAGGTGCTATAGGTTCATCATCTTCTCAGGTTGAGTTCATCAAGTCTGTTTTTTTCCAGGAATCCAGAAAAAAAGTTAATTCAGATCGTGTCTTTGATTTTTTTTTTTTTTCATCAGACGCCTTGTGTCCTATTGACAAAATCGGGTCAGCTTCTAAAAAAGATAAACAATATTTTTTAATCTGTGAAGCCTCTTAATCCTGCTGCCCTTTTCCTGTGAATACTGACCCTTAACCCAAAAATGTTAGAAATATGTAGATATGGTTTAGACCCAGAAATTGTGATGGTTCCGTTTTTTACCAAACAAAAGAGATGTGGATGATTCATACGTTTAAATATTAAGTTAATATTAAGTGCTGTTTTTTTTTTGGGGGGGGGGTGGGGTTCTTCCACTTTCATTTCTTTGTAAAGCCCTGGATAATAAAATAATATCTAGTATCTTCCGCTTCAGACATACTGACCGAAAGTGGCCTTCTAATCTGCCTGAATTTGCCCTTTTTTGAGTAACTGGCTGCAGAAATGCAGAAGCCTCTGTTTTCAGAGAGTCAGCAAAATGACTACGAAATTGTCATATGCAACTGACACTTTTCCCCTTTCCTAGCCCAAACTCATTTATTTTTCTCTTAAATTCTGCATTTTGTCCTCTGACCTACATACTTACCTCAGTCTCCCTCTGTTCTCGTGTCCTTCAGATCGACCGGTTGGAGGTGAGTGGGCTGGGCCAAACACCCCTGGCTGTGTCTTGTGGGGCAGATAATTCATTCCCAGGGGGAGAGGATGGCACTCTAGACCCTCAGCGCACGAAACAGGCGATTGCCCAGCTGCAGCAGAAAATCCTCAAGCTCACAGAGCAGATTAAGATCGAACAGACAGCCAGGGATGACAATGTTGCAGAGTACCTCAAGTTGGCCAACAATGCTGACAAACAGCAAAGCACACGCATCAAACAGGTAAAATTAAGATTTATTGCCTTTTTTTTAAATTGTAAAATGTAGAATTTGTGAAAGATTATTCTGGATGACTACTTGACATATATTATTAACAGACTGCTAAATTAATGTGACCAATAAATGTTAAACCTGTTTGATCTGTTTGGTTTGTACCTAGAGTTAGGGAGGGACCTTAATAATCAAATAGAAGTGTACTGTGTTAATCCTTTGTCATCCATAATACCTTTATTAATGAAAACTTGTTCTATTGCTGTCAGGTTTTTGAGAAAAAGAACCAGAAGTCAGCGCAGACCATCCAGCAACTACAAAGGAAGCTGGAACACTACCACCGGAAGCTACGAGAAGTGGAACACAACGGTATCCCACGCCAGCCCAAGGATGTTCTGCGGGACATGCAGCAGGGCCTGAAGGATGTTGGAGCCAAAGTCACAGGCTTCAGCGAAGGTGTGGTGGACAGCGTCAAGGGGGGGCTGTCCAGCTTCTCCCATGCCACCCACTCTGCTGCAGGGGCTGTCGTTTCCAAACCTCGAGAGATTGCCTCACTGATTCGCAACAAATTCGGCAGTGCTGACAACATCCCCTCACTCAAAGACTCTCTGGATGATCCCTCATTGGACGATAGCGTGACAGGAGCTGGTGGACGTTCATTGGGCAGTACTGCACATCACCTCCAGTCCAGTCCAAAGTACGGTAGCGAGGATGACTGCTCCAGTGCTACGTCAGGTTCTGCAGGGGCCAACAGCACCACAGGGGCGCCAGGAGGCCCCCCCAGTTCTAAGGGCAACACACTGGAGAGAAGTCAGAGCTCCAGCCTCGACATGCTGCTACAGGAGGTGCAGGAGCTCAGGGAAGGCCAGGCGAGGCTAGAGGAGAGCCTTGATGGTTTGAAGAACCACTATCAGAGGGACTACACTGTTGTTATGCAAGCACTACAGGAAGAACGCTTCAGGTAGGTAGAATATTAGACTGTGTGTATCATACATTCCTGAAGCATTTCTAGTTAACACATGAAAACTCCAAATATGCAATCGTGTGTAATCAGGAAGAATGACCATTTTCAGAAAGACGATTTTGAACACATACATTATAGTCAGCACACCCCACTGCTTCTGCTCTAGACTGATTTATCAAAGATTGCTCAAAGGGGATACAAACTAAACCCTAACCTGCACCCAATTTACATAAACATGCGCAGCTTGCAAGGCATACATGCAGCTATTACATTCATTATGCAGACAATGAGTGGCAGCCTTATTGTTCTCAGTGTATCCCTTGTGACCAGGAGTGTTGCACTGGCTAACAAGTTCTTTTTTAGTGTTTATGAACTGAATAGTTTTTCATTTCTGCAGAAAAAAATCCAGTTTTAGTTTTGTTGAGAGACGAGTGTTTACGTTTTAAAGTAGGTGTTTCACAGAAGGGACAGCCACACCTGGACTTTTCACAAGTGTCCTCTAAGTACCAAGATTTTCTGTGTTATTTCAGTGTTGCATATACTTTACATATAGACTTTGTGGCCTGTGAGGTTTTGTAAGCAGTTTGCCTTAAAAAAACAAACAACAAAAAAAAAACACATCCAAATTCCTCCAGATTGTCCCAACAAGAGGGCATGATAATGAAGAGGGTTATTAATGAAGCAGGACAATGTTTAAAGGGGGAGATAAAGTGAGCATTTTTCTCCCTAAAATGTCCATCTGAGTCCAGAATGGTCTGTGTTTGTCCTCTAAGACCAAAATAACAGTGAGCAACAAAGAGCTCTTTTCAGCCTGCCCATGGGGAATAATCATTCATAAACCCATCATGTTGCTCAATAGTGCTTTAGTGACTGAATCCATCTCCAGCATAACTAAGCATCACCTGAAATTACACTGTCACAAGAAGGGGCTGTAAATAATTATTTTTAACCTTGTTCAGTTTCAATTTGAAATTGAATTATTCAAATGGAAGAAAATTAATCTGTTACTTTTTTATGATCAATGAATTAAGTAATAGCTCAACAAAAATCCCCAGAATTCGCTGGTTCCACCCTCTCAAATAGACATGTTTGTGTTTTTAAGAAGTAATTTTAGGCTTTTTCTAGCCCAAAATAATGAGCAGAATCATTAATATTGAAAAGAATCTGTACTTCCAGTCCTGTGTGAAATTTTGACCATTTTTAGGGAGAGAAATTGATCAGAACTCAATATTACACCGTCATTGTTAAGTTTAAGGATTTGAGTTACAGAGATATTAAATTAAAAAAACAACTTTAGAAATCATTCCCGCTTCCATCACACACTGTATACTGTATACCAACCTACATATAAGAATATGTGTATAAGGCTGTTGAATTAAGGCGAACATACATACAGGCTGTCTCCTTTTCTATTCTTATTCTATGCTGTCCATCCAATTGTATGTCCATGCCAAAATAAACAGCAGTGTAGCTTCTTCTCCTCCTGCTGGGCAGATCCCATTGGCCAGTCTCGTGCTGCTGACTGTTTCTGATTGGTCAGTTGGATCAGCAGATGAGTAAGCATGTCCTAATCTTGTCAGGCCAAGTCATCATTTGAGTCAGGTGCCATGTGGTCAAATGGCTCCGGGGTCTATTTCTGCTAATTCCTACATGTGTTGCTTTGTCTAGGCTAATTATTCCACAGATTCTCACGTGTATGTTTTGTTTTTTTGTTCGTGTGTTCAGGTGTGAACGTCTAGAGGAACAGCTGAATGACCTGACAGAACTTCACCAGAATGAGATCCTGAACCTCAAACAGGAGCTGGCAAGCATGGAGGAGAAGATCGCCTACCAGTCTTATGAGAGAGCCAGAGACATCCAGGTTTGTTTTCCAGGCTAGCATCCATAAGGCCACCATCCAAATGTCTGAAATAAATTAGCTGCAACAAGAATCTGCTCTATAAGAATTACATTCTGAATGTCTATTTGGACTTAAAATTTAATTTGTTAGAAGGCCACAAGAATCACAATATTTTTGGGGAATGATTAAGAATTTTAGCTGATAAAGTATTTAGTATTCTGTTAATCAAAATCATCAAATCACATAAACCATATTTGAAATAATTCAGCTCATATCAATATTTTTGTGTCCGTCCTCATGGGATAGTTTTATTTCAGAATTTTTCAGGTCTGTGTTCATTTCACTGTGATACTTTAAAGCAGTGAAGCTTTTATTTTCATGTTAATGAAAATATCCCTGTTTGCTGGACTGTCAATCACATGCCTCTCAACCTCTCAGCCCACTAGGCAGCTGCTACTGAATTAAGCCAGGTAACTTCTGTCAAACAGGGCACAACAATGCTGAGGTGACTCTTAGTTTCTGTTATCAAAATAATAGCTTTTTAAGCATTTAAATTGTTTGACATATTGCTGATGTAAGCTTCCAAATATAAATATTATGACTCCCTTCATACCTCGTGTATTTAATTTTCAGAGTTCCACAATAAAAAGTCACTGAGCTCAGCCTTTTCTCTTCCTTCCTTATGTCGCTGTAAGATAATATGGGCTAGTCAGACAATACGTCACAAACTTTTGCTGCAGCTTAGAGATGATCACACACCTTTCTACAGTTAAAAGCATTATCTCATTGTGCATGTTGACACTTAAAACAGAAAGGTGAGACAGAAAATCCAGTCTGACCATCTGCATGTCTGTTTGCTCAAAACACACGCATTTCCCTTTACATAAGACTCTTGTCCATTCCTGTGTGTGTGTGTGTCTGTTTGGGATTTTTGTTTGGTTGGTTTTTTTTAAATGAATGTACCTGTATGAACTCTTTGCCCCTTGCTGCATTTTCTTTATCTCACAGTAGGAGGTAGTAGAGGCCCTATGAAATATACTTCCAGTGGCCACATTAGGCCATTAGGTACACAAGTAAAACTTAGGGCATCCAAATAATTTGGGAGATTCGTCAGTTGATAGAGGATGATAATGTTGATTTTGAATTGATTGTAACAGAAAGGTCTTAATTTTAATAAATGTTCATCATTGCAGTTTGCAGAGATGTTGAACTAAACTACATTATTCTCAGAGGTGATGTTTTTCCCATATTAGCTTGGGGGAGTGGGGGCACTTTACTGTACTCCAGCGCAGTAAAGCAGTTAGTGAGTCTGTAGTATAGTTTGTTTAGATGTTTGGATGTATATGACTTGGCTGATTTTTCTTCTTCTGCATCTCTTCTGCAGGAAGCGTTGGAGGCCTGTCAGACCAGAATCTCTAAGATGGAACTTCAGCAGCAACAACAGCAGGTCGTCCAGTTGGAGGGGCTGGAAAATGCGACAGCTAGGACCCTCCTGGGAAAACTTATCAATGTGCTGCTGGCCCTTATGGCTGTCCTTCTGGTCTTCGTCTCAACTGTGGCCAACTGTGTTGTCCCCTTGATGAAGACACGCTCGCGCTCCCTCTCCACCCTCCTCCTTATCCTCCTGCTCGCCTTCTTGTGGAGAAACTGGGACGCTCTGTCGGGGTACACATACCGTGCACTGCAGCCGCCAGGATGACCGGATCAAAGCCAGCATCTCTTGCTTTGGTGACACCAGGTGATGTAACTGTACCCAGGGTCATGCAGGATGTTTGAAGAACGTCATTGCAATTAGGATGGCTGTGTGGTCGGGAACTGAAAATTCGGCTGAGCACTTTCAGACCTACCTGGAATCAAAATAAAGTGGAAGACACAGAATACAGTTGAGAACATTCATGATTTTCATTTAGGAAGGACAAGACTGTTTACATTTTGAAATGAACTATTGTGTTGGTATCCCTCACATGCAGCATTGTACTGTTTTTATCTTTAGAGTTTAATCAATTATAATGTTATTATTTCTAATAATATTATTTTTATTTTCAATGTTATTTTATTCAGTATCATGTAGCGTTACGCTTCCCTCACTCTCAATGAAGGGGAGTTTAGTCAGGAAACTGGGCTGGCGATTTCGCTCCAAAGGCCCAGTCCAACTGTAGAGACATGCAAATGTGATAATGTGGTTGACAGCCTTCAGGAACAGAACTCTTACCTAGCTGTGACTGGTAGATTTGAACCATGGCTGAAAACCCTTCTGGGAGTTGTTTCTTTCTTGCTGTGATGATATTTGTTCAGACGTAACATTTTGAAGGACCGACAATGGCTTTTGAGTGTCATGACTAAATACTTTTTGTGCTTCCTTACCTTTTTTCTAATAGCAACGATTACATGCTTTTACTTATTTCCTGTTTTTGAGTGAAACATGAAACATGTTACACCGGGGAGACTATTAATGAAACATAAAGAGAAAATGGGCCAGTTTTGGAGGGAAAAGCTACAACTGGCTGCTTACCATACAGACAGCACATAAACCCAGAGAACATCTGGTTACTCTCACATGCTGCCATATTTGAAGCATGTGCACAATGTTGCATGTTTTCATCAAGAAAATTACAAAGGAACTAGTTTTCTTTTAAAAGCAATGAGAAAAGGCCATTGTCCAAGTAAAATCAATTTGCTGGGATAATTGCCCCTCCCCCTCATATTTGATTTGATCAGCTTTGGAAAAGAAGATGCTGGTTCTTTTCCAGATCCATCTCATTTTGAACAATAATGCTGCTGCTTGATATCTACAGTGCAAGTCGTCTCCACTGCCAATCCAGTCAAAAGCACACTGCCTGTACAGGACATTGTACAATTAATCAGATACTCTCCCTGCATATTGTCTCTGTGGCCATCCTTCTGTTTTCTACATGTGCACCGTGTTAATGGTGTAATGACCCAGTGCCAAACCTTAGGAAGCGCAGCTCATGCACCCAAAGAGTCTAACCGGAGAGCACAGAAAAGGGATGTTGCTCAGCAGGTTTAGCTTCTATTCACATCTTTCATGAATGTCTTGCCTTGATGCCAAGGATGTATCTTTTGGGGGATGTACATTTTGCAAGGGAAGATCTGTTAGAGAATTCATAGTCTGAACTTGATTTTGACTTCACATCTTCAGTTGTGTACCTGCAGCTTGATCCCTTCAGTGCAGTTCCTTGGTTCAGCGTCCACTCTTACTTACTTTCTCCCTCCTTCTCATCTAGTCAAGGACACGACAAGATGACCTACCACACTGAATAGTCCACCCTGCATTTCATTGCTGAGACACTGATTTCTTAACAGATAGTGAGTTCATTTGAACCGTACAGCTGCACTTTAGCACACTGCTAGATAACATGTAGGTCAGACTGAGGCTTGAGAAACCTTTGATAGAGACTTCAAAGGTTGTCAGTCTTAAGACATTAGTCCTCAGCAGGATAAGACGAGGTCAGGATCACTGTTTTCTTTGTCTAAAGATAAAACTCACAGAGCAATTTAGCTCATTTCTTGTCAAAATGTTAACAACGCTGATTCCTCTCAAGTCGAATGTGCACTTGAAATGGCAGTAAGGAGATTCATAAATCTGTTTCAGTTTTGCCATTGTGGATGCAGCAGGCAAGATGAGAGTGAGCTGATTTTTGACCTTAACTTGACCTTGCAGTATCTCTTATGAAGTAGGGTTGTGTGCTAAACCACTCTAGTGCCTTCTGACGTCCTTTTTTTAAGTGTGGAATAAATAAAGTGCATTCCTGACTAACTCATGTGCTATTACTATTTCTTCAATGGAACGTGCTTTTCATTCTGTCCCTTTGTATGTCGGTCTGTGTGTGTGTGTGTGTGTGTGTATGTGGGTGTGTGGGTGTGTTTTGAGACAATGTCACATATTAGTCTTGCAGGTTCGTCAGTTGACCACTAGATGGAGATCCTTTGCCTCGGATCCCCCTGATGTTTTTCCATTGGCTGTGGAAGGTTGGGTTGAGTTTGTGTGAACCCCCACTTCTCTATGTGAGAAGTGGGGGTTTGAACACAAGGAGGTGTCGGTCCTTATCAGGAAGGAAACAGGTTTTGTGGAAGGCCCCTTTAACCGCAGTCTTACTGCCAACAGCCGGAGTGGGCCACCAGGGACAATCTTTCCCTATAAACTGGGGAGAGACTATTTCTATCCCACTTTATTCAACACCCGCTCTCTCTCTCTCTCTCTCTCTCTCTCTCTCTCTCTCTCTCTCTCTCTTTCACACGCACACACACACATCTAAATTCCTTTTGATGTGTTTGATTGAGCGGCACCGAACCGCAGCCCTCAGTCACACCTCTCCGATGCTGACAGGTCTGTTCCAGCAGCCTCATCCTTCTGGACCCCATGTCCGCTTTCTGGCTGACCGCTGAGGCTCTAGGCTGTTGGAGGTTCAGTCAACTGAGCTGTACCTTTTTTTTGGAGGGGGGGGGGGGGGTTGATAATGTTGCACTTTATCAGGCGGTTTCCTCCTTTTCTACCCCGCCAGGTTCGATACGCATGGCTGTGCGCCAAGGTAAACGCAGGGCGCACTTATCTGCCCTCCAGAGAGCTGCAAGTGGAGACGGACAGGGGAGAGCAGATTTTGTCTCCAGAGGAGTCCGTAGTAAATAGGCACAAGCGATTGCGCACAATTTAGCATCAAGTCTAATTATTGCATGATATTTCACAGATAACACTTCTCGGGCTCGATTGCAAACTGATT
Source organism: Remorina albescens (assembly GCA_034769265.1). Taxonomy (NCBI): domain Eukaryota; kingdom Metazoa; phylum Chordata; class Actinopteri; order Carangiformes; family Echeneidae; genus Remorina; species Remorina albescens. The sequence continues at coordinate 16,897,134 of CM068482.1, read as the reverse complement.
CATGCAGTGTCTGAGACACTCGTGCTCGTTTCCCTACTAGGGATCATTTATTTCTATTCTGAGATGTGAGCATATGCGCACTCCATCCACAGGCAGAAAAAAGAAAAAAAAAATCCGTGAATTTTTGAGTGGGGGCGCATGTGTTATGCTTGAATATTTATGAGGCAGAGCGTGCAAGAAAGCTATGTTGGATAGATGTGAATGTCAAAAACCGGAAAGGTGTGCTGATGTGCCCATCTGGTAGCACTTTCACGGTTCTTACCGCGCCGTATGTGCCCAAAACAGAACCCTCCGGATCTGCAGAACTAATCTGAGAGCCAGGCCGCTGGGGCGCACCGGAGGTGGGATGGTGACCCGTCATTAACCCCGGGATGAGTGGAACCACTCTGGGGCCGAGGTTCATCAGGTGACCCATCTTATAAAGGAGACGTGGATGGTCGTCATAACTTCTTATGGCACCACGACTTCAACTTAAAGCTGGACAAGAAAGAAAACGTTTAATGTGCAGATGGACAAAATGGGAAAAAAAAGGGATGTCTGATAATTGCAGGGTGATCCATCAAAACAGATGGGAGGTGTCATTACAGGGAGGAAGTGGCACTCCTCAGAGAGTTTGTGTACTTTAATAATCCTTGATGGTTCAGCTGTTGAATAAGCCACAGTAAACATGACTTGTGGCAAGTTTGATCAGATCTGTGAGGGCATGACTTTATCCAGCTATTGCGCATCAGCGAATCTACTTTAACCGAGCTGATTGTCAGCAGCAGTCTATTGTTTAAAGATCATGGAAATCTGAACGAGGTATCGTGGCTGAGATCTTCAGGGGAGAGGCTGCTGAGCGGCTCAGTGGGCAGAGAGGGACAGAGGAGGCTGCCTGGAAAAAGGAAGCACGACTCGCTTATCGCGTCATTCTGGGTCTAGGCGTTGAGCAGGAAACAGCCTTTCCTCTCGGATTGTCGCAGTAGGAACAAACACACAATTTTGTCTTTGCTCAATGCACCCCTCGGCACAGAACACGCGGAAGCCGGTCAGAAGGAAAAATGCCTCCTTCGATAGAGATAGCTGTCCTGCTCCTCGGCGTCTTGACTTTGGAGATGCGCCGGAGCGCCAGCGCGCTTCACGTCCAACAGGCGTTCGCGTCTCCAAATCACACCAATAACTTCGTGGTGGACCCGGTTTCCAGAAAGGTCTACCTGGCCACCGTCAACACGGTGTACCAGCTGAACGCCACCCTGAGTGTCGAGGTGGAGAAGAGGACCGGGCCGGTGGAGGACAACCTGTTGTGCCATGCGCCACAGCTGCCCCAGGCTCCGTGCGAGCATCCCAAATCCCTCACCGACAACCACAACAAGCTCCTCAAGCTGGACAGAGACCAAGGGGTCGTGGTTGTGTGTGGGTCGGTGTACCAGGGCTTCTGTGAGCTCAGAAAAATGGAGAATATTTCGGAGATAGCGGTGGAGTTCCCACCGCAGGGCGAGAAGACTGTTTTCCCCAGCATGCTCAACATCGCTGCGAACCACCCGAACGCGTCCACAGTCGGGCTCATCTTCAAGAGCCACGGAGGAAACACCCGGCTGCTGGTGGGGGCCACTTACACCGGGGCCGGCACCCCGTTTTTCCCCAAGAACCACAGCAAGGAGGACCTGCGCTTTGAAAACACCCCGGAGATCGCCATCCGCTCCCTGAATGTCAAGGACCTTTCCAGACTGTTCACCTATGACATTAACCCTTCAGAGGACAACGTGTTCAAGATCAAACAGGAGGTGAAGACAAAAAACAAGCTCAACTTCGTCCACGCGTTCATCGAGAAGACTTATTCCTACATCGCCTTCAACAATGACGCCAAAACGGGACACAAGGAGAGTCAGCCCAACAGCATCCTGGCCAGGATCTGTCTGGATACCGAGAATCCCCGAAAATCCTCCGGACCGGAGATCAGGAAACTCACCGAGTCCTACATCCAGATGCCTTTACAGTGCGGATTTAACGGGAACATCTACAACCGGCTGCTGTCCCTCTACCCCGCGGAGATCCCTACGGACGACGGGCCGGACCCGGAGCCCTACCTGTTCGGAGTGTTTGCAAAGGAGAGGCAGACAGACAGAAAGTCCGCTCTGTGCGCCTTCAAGTTCGGAGACATCGAGGAGGAGATCCGACAGGGCCGCAGGAACTGCTCCAACTCCCCCAGCAGCGACGTTCAAGTGCTGGACAGCGTCATCCAGGGCTCCGGTGCAGCCTGCATCCAGAAGGGAAACCTGGTGGTAAGAAACTCACATATTTTTCTTTCTTTGTTTTTAAAAAAAATTAAGTTTCATTTAATTTTATCAAATGAATTGGTCCAAAGTTGAATTTTAACGGTCATAATGAGGAAAAGATGCTGTGTTTGTGTGGTGACAGGAACTGAACAATAATTTATCAATCTCACCAGCAAATTTTCCGTTTTGATTTTTATTTTTAGAAACATTAGAGGGTACATCCCCCTCTAACTACATTGTTTTTATGCATCCCCAATGCATGAAGATAATATAACTGGAGGTTTTATTTTTCTATCACCTTTTTTATGAGCCCTACTACGCTAAACCAAGAGCCAGCCTTCCAACCGTCCATGCCTAAACATCTGTGGCACATAAACCTGCTTCTCAGACTGATTTATGAAAGCTGCAAGCCTGTACTATTGTTGAGCATGTTAAATTAGAAAACCTCACTCACCACTGCTGTAAATATCCAACAGCTTCTATTTAAGCTTAAAAAGTTATCCTCTTAAGCACAGAGACTCATGAATTGCAGAGAGTATCTCCTGGGTCACAAGCAGGGGTTATGGCAGTTGGAAAGATGCTTCAGAGCCACACCCAGGGTTATGGGAAGGGTAAGACCCTTCTCACATCCAGCAGCTCCCTGTCTTATCAAATATGAAGAGAAGAAAGGGTCAATAGTTTACAATGTTCTCATATTAAACTGCAGACAGCTTTTTTTTCTTTCCATTTTTATTACATGTCGTTTTCTTACTTAAACTCAACCAAACATTTAGCACATTTGGTGAATAAATAGCAGCTTTGTCATGAACACATGGTCAGATTATCTTGTGTTTTTAATTACATGCTTGCAGACCAAACCAAATATTTGCTTTGAATAAAACTTTGTACAAAAGCATTGCACGCTATTTCCCTCCCTAAGGAGACTGTCGGATGATAAAGTCAAAGAAAGCTTTGCACACATTCATGGGAATGTGGTCAAATTCCAGCTTTTCTTTGTGCTGGTGCAGGTCAAAGGAGCCTGTGCTGTCAGGTTAGGAAGTTGCTCCCATTGCTGGCACAGCCTTGTTGGCAGCGGCCATTGTTGGCGGCAGCCCCAGGGCCCACTCCTCATGACCAGTTTTCTGAATGCTCTCTTAATCAGCCTACAGGCCCTCCAGAGACAGACAAATACTCAGCTCAAAGTGGTTTAGATATTTTCTCTGTCTATAATTCAACCTAGTCACTCCTCAAAGAATAAAGTTCATCTTTCTTTAGTTGAGCATTTTTGTTGTTGCCATGACCGCTGAAATGTGATCTTTTTTTAATAGTCAACAGTCTGAGGTCCAGCACTGAGGGAAAGCCAGACACAATTTGAGATAAGAGAGACAAGGCCATGAACGGAAGGGCCCGTGGGAAACGACTACAAATATCCATGTGCTTAATTCTTCTTCTTTTTTGCCTCTGCGTGCTCTAAAATATTCAGAGAATTCCCAATAGATCCTGGTGCTCATCCAAGCGTGGCACTAATGTTTTATCATTGCCTGCTGAGGATTTGAAAGAAGCAGAGTCTTATAAGTGTTGAAGACCCTTGTAAGCCCTTTTCAAATATTTACTGAGATGCCTGAAAAGAGATTCAGAAGAATAAGCAGCACCATTGTGATAGCTGCTATCACTTCTTGTTTTCCATTTCACTTTCATCACCCAGTGCTTGTTTCATGCTTTAATCTCTCCTGTTTTGTTATCCTAATGGCATGTTCCTATATTTAAGCTGAAGCGAACTGATCTCCATCTTCCATTTTGTTCATCTTATAGTTGCAGCCCGAGCAGCTCGACTGTGGTGCGGCCCACCTGCAGCACCCTCTTGCCCTACGGAGGCCCCTGAGGGCCATTCCTCTGTTTGAATACCCAGGCCTTAGTTCAGTCTCTGTGGACAACATTCACAACCACACCGTGGTTTTCCTAGGAACCAGTAATGGGCGACTTCGTAAGGTGAGACGCACATCAGAACAAAAATATCAACTTACACACACACACACACACACACACACAGTGTTTATAAAGTGCTAGAGTGAACAAAGAATGCAACCATTACAAACTAACCCCAGGTAATAAGGCAGTTGCACCACATGGTTGCCACTGAGCGGAGTTAATATTTTTAATGTGATTGAGCCCTCAAGCTCGGAAAAAACTATAACAATAACAGAGCATAGTCCTGCTCTGATGTGGCTGCTGAATCGTTCAATAAACCAAACGTAGATGTGTGATGAAACACTCAGAGCACCGGCTGAACAGGCAGCAATGTCTGCTTTCATCTGATAGGTTCTCAGCACTGTCACCCTCCGCCCCCCCCCCCTCCCCCACTCCAGTCACCCATACCCCATCCTGGCATGTTTATTAGTGCTAATCATTTGTTCGGTTGCTGCTTGAGACCTGTTTAACAAGGTTGGTTGACGATGTATGAGTCAGTGCTGCCGTGCGTTGGTGTGCGACCTCAGCTGTGGAGCATCTGCAGTGGGTCCACCTTGTGAAAACCTTTCCCGTCTAATTGAACGGCATTCCTTAATTCTGTTTCATCCACATCCTTAGTCACCCCCGACTGGGCTTATTTAGTAGAGGCCTGCCTGCAAGCGCCACAAGCTCCTTCTCAGCTGTCTGTGGGAACAACATTAACTGGCGCTGAAAGCGTTCTGACTCCAATGTTTCACAATAGCCTGGTACCTTTTACGACATTAAACCCATTCTGCTATGGGGTGCTGTGTTTTCAGCTCCTTGTTTTCCTCTCCAGATGAACACACTAACTTGGCCCCAGCTGAGCGTGCAGTAATTGGTTTTTGGATGCACAACACTGGCTGGGACTGTGTAAGCAACTGTGTGCATGAGTGTGTTTGTGTATCTCAGTTAGCCTGATTGCAGGTTTGACTGTTTTTAGGTGTGTGACTTTGTCTGTTGGCCAGTGCAAGTGGTTTTGTGATTTCATCTGTTTACTCAGATGAATGCAAACCCTGTGATTATGAGCTACATATGTGTTCTCTCAGAGTGTGTGTCAGCCCTGTTACATGGGGGGAGTACTGTTTCTGTGACCCAGGGCAACAACGTTCTCTGCTTTTTAACTTTATGTGTCTTTCACTCTTTGTCGATGTAACTGTGTGTGTGTTGCAGCATCTCTGAGTGTGTGCCCCTCTGTATGTGTTTGTGTGTGGTTGCCCTGAGGATAGAGCTGTTACAGAGGTTAATGGTGCTGTTAGTGTGTGTAATGTGATTCTGACTGTGAGTTTGGCTCAGACTAAACACAAGGGAACAGTGGTTCAGATTAAGTTAGGCCTCTTTTACTGTCTTTGAGAGAGCCCTCAGTGAAGTAATTTGTAATTACATGCATTTTTTAATGAAGTCTCTCCCTCCCCATTACAGCTGACTTCCATTTTCTGCCCCTCTCAGAGCATCTGCCTTTATCTCGCTCACTCTCTTCCAATTTTACTCCCTCAGTCAGTCCTCTGTGCCACTCCTCAGTTCATCACTTCATTGTCCCCTCTGTTTTACTCAGTCTCTTATATAAAAGGCCCTTTGATTCATTTTGCAAACACAATTTATCTCTGTTGTTCTCTCTTTCCGGACCCACCTCCATCTGCCTTTATTCTCCCTTTTTTTTTACACACCCAGGTACACACACACCCCTCTCCACACACACACATAAAAATTGAGCACAGGGCTGCTGAGCACTCTGGTTGAATAGGGTCTTTCATCTGCAGGCAGATAGACAGAGAATAGAGTCAGAGTGACCTGCCAGTACAGCAGGTGTTTTGTTGGTTGACCTGGTGGCACACTGTGCCACTGCTCCCTCCCCACTGCTCCTCCTCCCTGCACTTATTCTGCTTCCCTGTCCAGGTGTGTGGGCTGCTTTTTACTCACTGCTCACTGTGCCACTCTGCTTATGCGTTTGTAGTCACCGAGGTGTGGGGCGAAGACAGCACAGCTGCTTAATATCTCTAAGGCAGAATTGTGTGTGTGTGTGTGTGTGTGTATTTGTGTTTATTTGTGTTTGTTTGTGAATGGGTGGGTGGGTGGTGTTACAAAAACAACAGTGATATTTGGAGGCAGAGATAATGCCTCTCATCCTAAGCCAATGGTTTACTAAGCTTCTGTCTGCTTTGGTTTAACAGTAACCAGAAAGTCTCAGTGGGTGGTGATGGTTTTGTCTCGTGTGTGCGGGTGTACATCTGTGTGTCTGTGTGTCTGTTTGTGCGACAGCGTGTTTGTGTATTCAGCAGATTGAGAAGCAACACAGCCCGTTCTTGTCTCCAGATGCTGGTCAGTTTGCCAGTTGCTCAGGATGGGCAGGATGTCGCCACTGAAGGGAGACCTGACAAATCGCAGAAATAAGAGCCTTCGCTGTCTGCGTGACAGGAAGTCTCACTCAGCACAGTTTGTTTTTCTACGCAGCTCTGTGTGTGTGTTTGTATGTGTGTGCATTTGTGAGTACGTGAGAACATGTCACCAGTTTTATTATCTTGAGTTGTAAGAAGGCCAGCGTGGAGATAAATCACTGCTTTGGGGGAAGATTAGACACACTGCCTGAACAAAGGCCCTCCTAAAATATTATTTAAGAATGTTGAGCATGTAAAAATACTTTGAAGTAAAGATTCCTACATTTCCCTAAATCTGGCAGGTATTGTTTATATATTAATTTCATATACAAAAAGATTTTGGTTCAGTTTTGTGTATCTCAGTCAGGTTTGGAGGAATTCATATAAAAGAACAAATTTAACTTGAGTGCTCGTTAGGTGCTGCAGCCTAGAAGTTAGCAGTGTGAGGATGATGTGAAAATTGCTGGCATGAATGATGCTGCTTCCATTGAGGTGTTAATAAACAACACCCTGACTCTTTCTGAGTCACTTGGTGACGTGACATGAAACAGGTTGATGCTCAGCTGACAGGTGACTGTTAATTTTTAACTTGAGAACGTGTTTGTTCTGCGTTTGTTCCACCTCTTCCATCGAACCTTTGTCTTCTGTTCTTTTTCACAGCTGACCCTCCTGGCAAACATGACCTTGGCCAATCAGTGGACACTGAAGCTGTCAGCCAGCGAAGCAGTCCACCACATCATGACCTTTGACCCCAGTGACCGGAACTTCCTTTATCTCATGACCTCTCACCATGTAAGAATGCGGCTGCAGTCTGAGGGACTAGTCTTAAGATGTTTGTTGATATTCTTAGACATCACTGATTTATTCATATCAGCATGAAGAGCGATTATTGATAGCTGTAATAGAAACTATATAACATATAACCTAATTTTCCAGCTTATGAATCCCCCTCGCCTCGATTTGGTTGATCATTAAAACATATTCGGCCAAACAGCCACATTTATAACCCAACATCAGGTTTCGTTGCTGCATTTCAAAACAATCATGACATGATGTGGCTGTGTCTCTAGCAGTCCTGTTTTCAGGTGAAGAAAGTGTTTGAATATGAATTAATGATGTCGAAGAACTGGTGGTTTGTTATACACAATAATAAGACACTCACATGCAATCATCCATGTTGGAATGCAACATTTAACATGATCAGTAACACTAATGAAGGTGTAATCCATCAGATTTTCATCACTGTTAGTTCTGCCTACCTACATTGCTCAAAGAGCATTTGCTGCCCCAGGAATTTTGTATGATCCCTCACCGGCAGATACTACCTGTAACAAAGTGTCTGCGTCTTTGTATCATCTATAAAAAGTAATTGAATGATTACTGAATGTTTGATAACTTATTAGTAGTAAGAATATAGGCTATGTAACTGAAAACTATTTCACATGAATTAACACTGATGACACACAACACACCTACATTATAGCACATTAAATTGCAATATATTATATATGTTATGCTCTTTGAGCTGGTTTTAAATGTTCCCAAGATGAGATCTGTAAGACAGCAACTGGTGTCATAGATGTTTTCTTGTTTGGTAGATTAGCTGTTCCACCATCTTGTCTGATTGATTGTTTGGTCAATAAAATGTCGGGAAAGGTGAAAATGCCCATCATCTTGTCTCGGAGCCCAAAATGATGTTTTTGAACTGCATGTTTTGTCAGACCCACGGTCCATATTCAATTTACAATGGATCACACAAGAGATTAAAGCACTGGAGCATATGTTGGAATAAGTAAATGCTATGAATTAGACAATAAAATAGCTAACTAATAATCTGTCATTTACTTCAGTACTTTGTTTGATGAAATGTGTTCACTTTTTCAATGTATGTGTGTGTTTTATGTTTGTGCTGTGGTGTACAGATGCTGAGGGTAAGGGTGGCAGAATGTGACCGGTGGAAGAGTTGCCGTGATTGTTTGGGAGCAGGTGATGCCCACTGTGGTTGGTGTACTCTAGAAAACAGGTACATGCGCACACACACACACACACTTCTCTATTGCCCCAGTTGACTCTCCTGCTCTTGTTGTCTGTAACTTTCCTTTAATTCATCTTCTACCGCTTATCTGTTTCCAAGTTGCGGGAGGGTGCTGGAGCCAATCCCAGCTCACACTGGGCGAGGGTGGGGTACACCTTGGACAGGTTGCCAGTCCATCGCACGGCCAACACACAGAGACCAACAACCACTCACACTCAGACAATTTAGAGTCACCAATTAACCCAAACATGATGTCTTTGGATGGTGTGAATGAACTGGAGTACCTGGAGAAAACCCACACAGACATGGGGAGAACATGCAAACTCTACACAGAAAGGCCCCAGGCCGGGAACCGAACCCACAAACTTCTTGTTGTTGGGCAACAGCGCTAACCACTATGCCACCATGCTGCCCTCATGTACTGCTAGTGAAATATAATTCAATCAAACTGTCATATGTGTTGGTGTCATGTGACATGCTGTTTGATGTAGTGATGTGAACATGTTTGCCTTCTATACTGTCTGTGTTGAGGCAGCTGGGACTGTTTATATGAGTTATTGCTCCTTTGACGCAATGAAAGATCAGATTGATGGCTACATAAAATGACTTGAGCCCTTTGTTTCTTTTTTTATACTCTGAGCATTTGAATCCACAGAGACTCCTCTGCTGCTTTTCATCTTCCTCATTCTCAGTTTCAAAATGTTGCCTGGCTTGAGCCTTGCCAATAACGGAGTGTGTTTTTGGGTTGTTGGATCAAGCAGTAATGCTGTTCATTAGGCCTATGATTAACATCATTGTTTGGAACGTTCTCTTGGTTCTTTGGTAGTTTTTAGTTAGTGACAGGCTGGGAGCAGCCAGCTAGGAGTGACTTGGCTGAAGTGTTACTGTGAGCGAGCAAGAGCACACAGTGATTAATGTGGCTCTGTCAGGACTGGCTCTCTGGCTCTACACTCACTGGCTTTCAGGAAGAATATGTGCGGTGTCGAGCTGTGTTTGTTTGGGTGTTTTTTGTCTTCATGCTGGTGTGCGTGTGTGTGTGTGTGTGTGTGTGTGAGAGTGTGTGTGAGAGAGAGAGAGAGAGAGAGAGACAGTCAGACAAACAGAGTAAAATGGCTGGTTGCTTGGTGATTAAAGCAGATCAAATGAGATGGTGAATTTTGTGATGAGTTTTGCTGCAGCTCTGGAGGCTGTGACATTGCCAGGGGCCATTCAGAGCTGGAAGAGTGGAATTGATGAGGGTTGTGTGTTTGTGTGTATGTGTGGTCAGGCTGTCTGGCTGTCATCTCCCCGTCTTTTCTTCTTATTTGTCTATCTTTCGTCTCTTTATCCTAGTCACTTTCTTGCTTCGCTGCATTTTCTTTACCCTTGTGATTCTCTCTCTGTCTCTGGCTTTCTTTTTTCCCTTTCTCGTGCTCATATTTTCCAGTAGCTTTGTGAATTTAGCTATCCCTCTCTCGACCTCCCTCTCTGTCTGCCTAGTCTCTCCTCTTCCTCCCCCAGTGCCCTTGTCCTCCTCTCTATCCCTCTACAAAGAAGCGTTGATTGTGATGATGGTGGTGGGAGGGAGAGTGCACACTGGTTCTTTTGACAAAGAAATGTCAAAGTGTGTAAGCCTGTGTGCAAGTGTCAGCATGAATGTGTGTCGCTGTCTGGCTCCCGAGGGCCAGTGAGCTGATGTCATGGGTGTGTATTTGTGTGTTTGATGCACTGTTTGGCCAGTCATGCTTGCTGCTGCGCTGCTGGGGTGGCCTCAGAGCCCTAGGGATCAGTAGGTCTATGTGTGTGGGTGGACAGTGCCCCCCCATCACCCCACTGTCTGATACAACTACAATCACTGAGAATTGAGAAAAAAAGAACCACTAGAGAACTATGTAGAATCTGTGAAGCCACCACTGTTTCTCTGCGTGTGTCTGTTTGATTTTATGCATAGCGCTGACATCTCTCAGAACGTCTGCATGCAGAGCATGAAAACATGTCTGTTTGCCTGTTGGAGTCTGCACAATTGTCTAAAATAGAGAGCTAGTTCCTCTGCCAGAGATAATGTTTAGTCCTCCATCACTTTTTCTCATGCTGGAGCTGGTTTAATCTGCCACATGTCACAAGAAAGCACTTTAACATCTTTATTTGAATCAAATCATGTGTCATGTGCAGTCTTTGCTAGTTGAAAATTATCATGCCTATCTGAATGTGCTTGTTTCACAGTGACTCTGTGTGTCCTTGTGTGTGTGTGTTTCAGTCTGTGTGTGTGGTTTGATATGCTTATGTTCTCCTGCTGTTTAACAGTCTCACTGCCTTCCCGCCTTATCTGACATACAGACACTTAGGAGGTTAGGAGTTTTCTCGGGTCATATTTTAGCTGCATATATTGACTGTGTTTAGTTTAAGGAGCAGTTTGAAAAGCTTTTAAATCGTTTAAAGTCAGCATGTTGCTGTGAGGCAGGTGAGGTGAATCTTTGTGCCTCTGTGTCTGCTGTGAAAAAAGATAAATGTTTTTGAATTTATTACTCCTCACTGCTGTGTTTGATCCAATTATTGTTTGAATTAGCAGGCAACTCATGAGTGGATCTAGTGAATCTCAGGAGCAAAAAGCAAAAAAACAAAAAACAAAAACCGGCAGGAAGAATTATTACTACGTGTCTCATGTTTTTTATCAATGCTCAGCTGAGACTGGATGTTTTTTTCTTTTGCAATGTTTCCTGGATGCTGCTTCAGTTTATACCAAGTGGCATCCATGAGGTATTCGGTTCTTAAAGATAAAATCTGGAGTTTACTGGATAATCTAAATATATTTTTCCACATGGGAAACACAGAAGGCACATTTGACCCGTTGGAATCCATGAGAAATTGTTCTTTACTTTGTAATCACAAACTGAAATGAAAGTACTGTGTGTTTCAAATCACTCACAAATCAAACGTTTGTTATTACAATTTCAAAGATAAGGGAACTATATTACAGTATTAATAGTATAGTTATTGAATCCTAATTAAGTTCTAGTTTCATTTGTTTAGTTCCACAGCTACAAATGCTAAAATCACCATGCTAACATTCTACTGTGATTGGAAAGTAACTAACATTTGCTATATTTTTACCACCACCATCCAAAACCTTCATCAATTTTTTTTTTAAATTTTTTTTTTTAATCTGATGGTGGTGTTGGATGAGAGATGACCAGAATGATAAACCTTCATTCCCCGAGGAGGACCAATATCTATAAAAACCTGTCTTTTAATCCACCTTGTTGACACATTTCAGATTTGACTATAGTGATGGACCAACCAGCTGACAAGTTTTACAGATCGTTTTGGATCATTTCAGAACCAAGCTATCAGACTGACAGCAATAGCCAGTTACATTACAAGGAATAGCTTTCAAAAAGAAAAGTAAATCAATAGTTCAACATATGATACAGTTTCAGCATGTCCCACTGTCAATCCCAAAGTCCACTGCAATATGACTGTTAAGTTTCCTGAGAATGTGTGCAGAGTTTTTGAGGTTGTTTGTGTCGAGGGGATTTTTGTCTGGCTTCCAGAGCCACTCTGTTCTATTTTTGGTTCAGCGGCTGACCGCATGTTCCTTCTCAGTCCATCAGTGCCAGGGAGACTGTGAATCTGGACATTTACATGCAAGCACACAGCGACACGTCCTGTTTTTTTTTTTTTAAAACTATGATCGTGTGAGGGAAGTGGGATGTGCCAAACTCATTATGTGGCGTGTTGGGACATCGTTAAATGGGGCCTGTTTGGTTTCTCCTTACTCTGAGGTCACTTTGTCCTTCCAATCTGGACTGTGGATGAACTGAGCTCTGTGCCAAAGGTTGGTGAAGTTCATTAATGAAGCAGAAGTCAGGCCACCTTGCTTGTTGAATGCCCTCTTCCAATCCTTCTGTCCTACCCCATACATAATGCACAGAGGCACACACTGTATGCTCTATGCATGTCCACACAAACACGTATTCATGAATGCACTATTGGTCTACATAGATAAAGAATCAGTAGTTGTTGTTTTTTTTTATTCACGTATTGGTAAATGGCCCCTGAGCTTAGCACCGGTGGGATGGGTTGCTATAGCAATATATGTGACCCAGAGTCAAGTAGTCTCTTGTGTTGAGCTAGACAAACTGACAGCCGAGGTCTGAATGTGACATTAGGAGACCAGAGCACCTCATAAATCTGTGGGAAGCAGACCATGAAACCCAGCGGTGAGAATTCGTCAAGTCCTGAAATGAAATGAAAACACAAAAGTTCATGCTCTCCCCACCAAGGATAAAATACTGCGCTTACAACTCTGCATTCACACACTGGTGTGGGCATCCAGTGGCTGACTGGGTCTCAATTACCTGCTCTAGTTTTGACAAGCAATTACTATATAGGACATGAACTATTCTGATGTGGTCCTGAGGTGCTGGAAGTTTTCAATCAAGGCAACATGTGGAAGGCCATTATAATTTGGAGTAGTTGGTTTCTTGAGTTTCTCAGCATGAATATACCAAAAGTACAGAAAACTTCCAACAATTATAATATTGAAGTCTCTTGGTAGTGCAATTTCATCTCAACCCAAAATATCGTAGATGCGATCAGATAGATATGATATCTGACCTTCACTTTGTTACTTTCTGTCCAGATGCACCATCCAGAAGGAGTGTGCCCAGGGGATGTTGGCACGCTCTTGGATCAGCATGGGTGAAGGTCCCCAGCAATGTCCGTCCATGACCCTGACACCCCCAGAGATCAGTATCTCTGCAGACATCAAGGTATCATCAACTCCCTTCATATTATTGTTCTCAGCACACCCTTTTCATAAGGCCAAATACACATGGTCAGTGGGGGCGGTGTATTTAAAGCTGATGAAATGGAATATCTTGTGACCACCTGTGTAATCGGACATGTCTCACTATTATTATACACACTGTTATTATTACCCCTCCTGCAGCTGCCTTACACTTACAAGCACACACTCACAGATAAACAGATAGATAAAATATACAGGCGTCGCTACATAAATGCTACAGAACGCCACCAGTCTGATATGTATCTAGGTAAAAAGAGTATTTTCATTGTACTAGGCTATAGCATGCAAACTATTGTTTTCAATCACCTACACTCCGTGTATTGTAACAGAAGCATAATAACAATGTGATAATTAGCTCACTGAGATATGACACTTGAAATATATTTGACCTTTAATTACAGCTCATAATTAGAAGAGGCTGAGAGACGACAGGTCATTAATTGGTTCATTAATTGTGGATATTTTCTTGCTATGTAGGTCATTTTGGCTCGTTTTAATAGATCCAGCAGCTGTCTGAGCCACAGGCATCCTGCAGAATCACAGGAAACTCAGCTCAAGGTTGTCTCTCTGAACAGGAAGCAGCAGACAGGAAGTTGGTGTCTTAGCCAGGAAATGATCAATTCCAACGAACAATGAAGCAGATTTTTAAAACTAGTTAGCACGTGTCACAAATAGCTTCACCTCAGCTTGTGTCTGCTGAGCCACAGAATCTTGCTTACTTCCTTTCTACCCACCCCACCACCGTTTTTTTTCTCACATGGAAATCATTTAGCTGGAATTCAGTCATGTCAGTGAGGTGTTATGTCTCTCATTTTATGTCTATCATGTTTCATCGCATAGCCAGATTTAGATGTGAATCTAGCACTTTGCCATCTATTTCTTTATTACACTTGAGTTTGTTTGGTTTTTATTTCTGCCTGAAGAAACTTGAAGTACCACTGATACAGCACCACTTAACTTCTACCAAAGACTAACTGAGCAACTACTGGATTTGAAGATGTGTATGGGCACTGGGAACTGGATTTCTGATAAACTTTTGTCAAATGATGATTGTACTCATGAAAAGAGGTCTGTTCCTATTGCAGGATGTTGGGATCCTGATAAATGGCAGCGTTCCTGATCTGGTCGGCTCCAGGGTGGAGTGTGAGTATGGGCCGGGTGTTTCGACAGCTGCCACGGTGCACCTGGACTACGGTCCTGCTCAGATCCAGACTTGTCCCTTACTCCCTCGAGAAAACTATCAACCAATCCTTCCTGGCACAGGTAAGACTGCAAGCGAGCATGCATTTGGCTGTGTACCAAGCCTGCCAGCAACATTCACCCACACAATACAAGTACAGTTACAGTATGCAATTCATTTTCTTTTCATTTACAAGATGTCCAGGTTCGCTGCAACAAATGTAATTTCCCCTTTAATCTTTCAAAGTCCAGCTAGAAGACAGCTCAGTGTCTAGTGTGTTATGACACTGATACCATCTTGAATGTTTGACACACGCAGCTTTGTTTACATGGCTTTGTTTTTCCAGATCATCTTACTGTTTCTGTGGCAATAAAAGTGAATGGCACATCTGTGGTATCTGGGAGCTTCATCATGTACGACTGTGAGAGGACTGGAGCAATACACCCCAAGATGTCGTGAGTCACACATCCATTCTCAATCCTGTTTATCGCAAATTCTTGATTTATTAAGAGTTGCTGCAACATGCAGCATCACCCTGACTTCCAAATTCATGATGATGATATCACATACACAAAAATGTATGATAAAGTTGAAAAACAAAAGTGTCAAAAAGTCATGTCCTGTTGGGGCTCTTGCCATCTTTATGGTCTCTATTAATCACTTCCCCACCAAACTTCTCCCTTTAATATAAATAACAATTTTAGTCACAAAGTGCTAACACTACTAACACATTCTAACGTGTTTACGGTCACATCTTCTTCTTTTTAAGTATTAGAGCATGGAGTCTCTTACCATCTTAATGATCTCTATGAATCAGTTCCCCACCAAACTTCTCATTTTAATTTAAAAAACTATTTTGGTCACAAACTGAAAGCACCACTAACACACTCTAACACGTTTGTGGTCGCATCTTCTTCTTTTTAAGTATCACAGATATATAAATACTCTGATTCATCCTCACCCCTCGTCTGGGCGCCACTGGGCCAAACAATTTTAGACACAGGGGATAAACCAGATACAGTAAAATAAACAGTAAACAGTAAAGTGCTATTTACACATTGATGCAGCCATCTTACCGATCTAATAATTAAATATATATCAGTAAAGTATATTAGACGAGTACTGTTATTATAACATCTAATTACATTTTGGAAATATTACTAGACTAATGAGTAGGATTTAAAATACAGGCTTGCTACTTATAATATAATATTTTTGCTTTGTGCTAGTCATGCTTTTACTTAAGTAATATAATGGATCTCAGTGCCTTTTCCACCACTGCATGGACCCAGATCGTTTGGCTATTTGATATTTCAAGAGAGCCCCTCAAAACAAAGCCATCTTTTGAGACTTTTATGCCAAAATACTACCTGTTCCTAAACATAGCCAAGCTATAGCGTCACTCAAATATAAGCTAAATGTCAGCTAAACTCTCTGTGTCATTGCTGATGTGCACATATAGCTGGAGGGTAAAAGAAACACAAAGCTTCTTGACTGTGTTGTCTCAGTGGCCTTTCTGCTTTTCCCTGTAGTCTTCCTTTTCAGATTTTTTTCTCCCCCTGCTGCCTCTTTAGGCCTCAGTTAGTAAATATTGCTGAGACGTCCTCTTGAAAGGATCACTGTGTATTTGGCTTGCTCAGGGTTTCTCAGTGCAGGATCAAATGTGGAATTAATATGGAGTAAACATTAAGCCAGAGGAAATTGGATACATATATCTGCCTGGTCATGTTGATGTTTGTTTTGGTGAAGGACTGTGACTTGTATGACCTAATCACAAAGGCACACCAGCTGGCTTCCTTCTGCATGTCAGACCATGTCAGAGGATCTAATACTATCAACGGCCAGATCTCGGGCTTACATGGGCATTAGTGTGTGTCCCAGTGTGTGTTTGTCTGATTCCCTGAGATTGAAACCAACCAGGGGTGTGCCCCTTTTGTTCGCTTTTCGAAAGCAGTCTGGAGGTGTGAACACAGTAGTTGCAGGTACATGTGTGCAAGACTGCCTAATATGTACACATGGCCTCAGAGCTCGGTGAGGTCCAGGAGTGTGAAATTAGATGGTGGTTTGTTGAAGGTGATAATGAGCAATGTGCCATTCTCACAGGATGAGCAATGGACTGCAAACTGCGATGGTGCCATACTCTATCTGATTATAATCACTTCAAGGTGTTGTTGTTGTTTTTTTTTTTAATAATCCCTAAGGAGAGCCTTATGAGCCACATTTCCTCACTGAAGGAATAGATTAGAGCAGTCTCTTTGTTTTGTGTGAAAAGGCTACCACTTAGAGGGGTTTTTTTATGTTTTAAAGCAATAATCAGTTTTGAATACATTTTTTTTTATATCACCTCCATGGGCGAGTTGTATTAGACATAAATTGCACACTGATCTGTGATCTGTAAATTAATAACTAGAGCAAAAAAGCTAAAGGCTAAGAGGATGTCTAGGCTACTACTTGCTCCATTATTTTTTTAAATGGTGTCTTGTGAATTCACATGATTAATGAAAATGCGATGGTTATTCACCGGAGTATAGTTTTAATCAGTCCTAATGTAATAACTTGGGATAACCATATTAAATGAGCCCACATTAGACAGGAAGTATCATCCACAGATGTAGCATTGAGATATTGTTTGATTGAACATTAACTTAAGAACAAAGAGGAGAGTTTCAGCTGTAAGAGGACTTTATTAAGCGTATGACATCTCTGTGCTGAATCAGCATGTGTGCTCTTGAGATAATCTGTGTGACTGTGTTTGTGTGCGTGTTTATACAGCGCTCCCATGACCCTCTCAAAGTGGATACTAAGCAAAGTGTTAATGACAACCAGACGAAGCATTCCAGCCTCACCAAACAGCCCAGGAGGAAAAACCACCTAACCTGCCCTCTCTCTGCCTCTGTCACTTTTCCTGCATCCCTCAGTCCCAGTCACACTCGGTCAAACACACTCTTTCTGTGTTTTATTTACATTGTATGTCTGTCCTTTTCTGTTTTTTTTTTCTCTTTTCCGTCTCTGTCTTTTCTGTCCTTCTCTATTGCTCCCCCTGAAACTGGCCTTTTCTTCTGGATGTATTTCTCTTTGACAGAGACGTGATTGAGGATGTGTGTTTAACCGCTGTGTCCACTAAGAGGCCCTGAGAGTGTGAACCTGATTGTGTATTTAGTGTGTGTGTGTGTGTGTGCGTGTGTGCGCATATGTGCGCGTGTGTGTGCGTGTGTGTGCATATGTGCGCGTGTGTGTGTGTGTGTGTGTGCATATGTGCGCATGTGTGTGTGTGTGTGTGCGTACATGGTCATTATGACTTGAGGTGGAAACTAAGTCATCAGGTATTTACTATCAGTGTTAGGTCAAGCAGAGAGAGAGTTCAAATAATCTGTGTGTGTGTGTGTGTGTGTGTGTGTGTGCGTGTGTGTGCATATGTGCGCGTGTGTGTGTGTGTGTGCGTACATGGTCATTATGACTTGAGGTGGAAACTAAGTCATCAGGTATTTACTATCAGTGTTAGGTCAAGCAGAGAGAGAGTTCAAATAATCTGTGTGTGTGTGTGTGTGTGTGTGTGTGTGTGTGTGTGCATGTGTGTGCATATGTGCGCGCGTGTGTGTGTGTGTGTGTGCGTACATGGTCATTATGACTTGAGGTGGAAACTAAGTCATCAGGTATTTACTATCAGTGTTAGGTCAAGCAGAGAGAGAGTTCAAATAATCCGTGTGTGTGTGTGTGGGTGTGTGTGAACATGCAGGGGTGTTCATGTATAGGTGTTATAGTCAGACACAAAGGGAGTCTGGGAGGGAAAACAGAAAAGCTGTAGTTGATATGAGCCTTGCGGGGCTGGTCTGTTTCTAATCAGAACACACACACACAAACACGTTTCAATCACACTTTTGCATTTTCTTACACTCTCTTCTCTCCCCCTGCAAGTGGTGTTATCACTTGGAGGCACTATCATTCCCAGTGTGGGACATCTGTCTCATCCTGGAGGCGATTCAGGGACACACACTCACACACAGACACACTGTACAATGAAGGTGTTCAGTATTAGGTAGTTTATCTGGAACACACGTTTTTACTGCATCCACAGTAAAGACAAATAGAATCCATATCACCAAACACTGACCTTCATCATACAGGATCTGCCACACATCTGATCTGAACAATACCCCGTCTTAAAGGATAGATTGCCTGAATCAAAAGCCATTTTTAAAGGAGATGAATATCTCAAAAGCTCAGGAATAAAATATATAACTGTCAGACAAATTAGAAAGCATTAAAGGGAACCAATGCCCTAACATAAACACAGACTGGGCTAAAGTGGAAAGGTGGAGAATGGACTGGGATTCATAAGATGGTAAGCACTAAAGATTGTGGTATAAGAGCAAGAGCACATGTGGCTGATTTGCAAAAATTAGTCGCAATATGCTGCAAAAAAAATCCTGAGTGTATTAAAGTGAGCCAGACTGTTTGTTATTGCATAACAATGAGACTTTTCAGGAGGAAGCAGGAAGAATAGTGTGTTATTTCTTCTGACATTTATATAGTTTACAGATTTAAAAGATGAGGCTGGTGCCAATTCGTATTTTTGTTATTCTCATTAAATCATGTGATTCCTTTCTCAGCCTTGTTTATGTCTGAATTTCTGGGTCTGCAGCTCTGAGTGCCACGCCCATTGGCTTCTACTTAACACCTAAATCTCCATAAACTGGTTTCAAATATATAATAAAATCTAAATTAATTTCCTGACACACATGGCCATTAACTATGGTTGGTTGTGGAATTAGGATACAATAAAAATATGTCATAGACATAAGGTTAAATTGGGCCCTAACCATCAAACAACCCTTTGAACTGAAGGCAGAAGCCCTTACTTCATAAACACAGACATTTTAATCTTTCAACTTGCCAACAAGACACTCCCACACCCGAGAGTTTATAAAAGGGATCTTTCTTTGAATCATATTTGAGGGCATGTCTCAGACAAATGAGCATGAATTGAAGCAAGTATTAAGCTGCCCATGGACCTGAAATGTCATCACTTGAGGCAATGTTGAAGTCTAAATATATTTGTAAGGACAGAAATGTAGGAAACAGTGCACACACACTCACTCACCATCATCATCATCATCAGGATTTGCCCGTCTGAGTGTTTATAGAAAAATGCCTTGTTTCATTTCACCAGATTTTGCCCTGTTTGACGTCCGCACTGACTCTGTTGTATCGCAGGAATGAATTTCTTCTACTGTGACTAATATTTACTTCCTCTTTATTTGAGCATAACTTTGATGTCGATAATCATTTCAGCCGCTCTGTTTGTGTTACACTCCCAATGAAACAGAGTCAGCCGTACACTAGGCTTTTTCCATATTTACTGCATAAGAACAGATCAGAGAGAGATACAGAGGAGAAAACATGCCAGATTTGGCAACATTTGATCCTTATTTCTCAAGTCTTTTCCCATGTGTGTGTGTGTGTGTGTGCATCTATCTGTCAGATGTGTGAGCTGCCTGAGCACACGTTGGAAGTGTTACTGGGACCAGGAGAACCACCTTTGTGTCTCCAGTAAAGATGAGTCAAAGCACAACCTGCTGGAGGTGAGTAATGCTCCCTTTTATAATCCATCAACCCAACAGCTGCCCCAATGGTTTGATAATATTAAGATCCCACAAGTCACAGCCCCTGACACAGTCCAGACTCTGCTGTCTAACATCTCCAAGGCTGCTCTAACGAGCTGAATCCAGACAGGTTAGGCAACAGCAGTTTTGTTCTAATTTAGGGTAAGAGTGTTTCAACTTTAGTATTTAGAAATGTTGAAAACCAGCTATAAAATTACAGGAGACTTTGGAGAAACCTGACTATACACATGACTATAAAGAGAACTGTGCTATTTTTAAGTCCCTCCAACCCAAAAAGTTTCTCTGTTCGGCAGTTTAGTTTGATTTCACAGCATGTGGCAAATTAGATTCACTGTGCCCCTATTTTCCCAGGGAATTATTATTACATGTCAGGACTGCTTGCTGCCTTTAAAGAGATAAATTGACACATACATTTTCAGCCAAGGTTTTATATATCACATCATTTTAAGTAGGTAACTCTACAAATGGATTGTGTAGGTATGTTTGGGAATGTTAAGCACCGTGAGGGTGTAAAGTACTCTGAAAATCAAACAAATTAAACAATGTAAAAGGCCTGGCAGGAGTACATGAAGCAGCAGTGAAACTGATAAATGTATCCAAAACTAGTTCAGCCTCATTGAACCCTATTAAAGCTCCCCAGATAACAATTGGGCATGTTCCTGACTACGTGGACACTAAATCTGCCATTATGTCATTCCTGGTCCCGACTAAAGGTTTATTGTCCAGCCAAGTCCCGTGGCCTGTATGTGTCTTTGCAGACTTTAGCCCTCAGGCTGAGGGTCTGAGTGTGTTCAATCACACCACTGGTCCCATTTAGGGGGGAAATGCTGTAACTCTAGGTCATCTGGTCAGCTGTTAGTCAACTGCTCTTTTTCACTTTGTTAATGGTTTTACTGACATGAGTGTTTAAAGCTCCGCTTCATATCACAAGACATACTGAAAAGAGATGGAGGGCTTTTTGTTAAGCAGCTGAAGCAGCCTAATAAAGGCATCACTTTTTTTTTTCAGCAAATGCAATAAATCTTAGTCAGGCATGCTGTTTCAGATCCCAAGATACACAAGGACAGTCGCTCTAAAGCACGGGAGGCTTTTTCTTTTTTAGTCACTTTCAGTGATTTAAAATGTAGGTTCTTTTTAAACATAAAAAACTTTATTAGGTGATTGGAATGTAGGTCATAAGCAAAAGATAGGGGGTGCTTTTCCTGTTCAGCTGAGCCCATCACAGTGTCCGGTGGGTTTGTTTTTCTAATCTCTCATCGTCCCTCTATTTGAAGCTATTGTTATTTCCCTCCGAGCGAGACTTCACCCTCTCATTTCCTCCTCCTCTAGATAAACAGGACAGGTATTTTGGGTTGCGGATGTGTGCAGAGGAGCCATTGTTTTCTCTAACTACTGTATGTCACTTCCTGCCCCTACACCCCACCTCATCACAGAATGCAGCTTCCTGTCCCAGCCTGGTTGCCTCTGAGGTTCCTCCAATGCCAACAGAAATGGCCCAGGATTTCATCTTATCCCTGAGCAACATCCAGGAGGTACGGCAGACAACCTCCAGCCATAGAGCTGGACTTGGATTTTGTCCAAATTGCATGTTGTGAAAATGATTGGAATAAAACTGAAACATATGGTGTGTTTGCTTCAAACTGAGTTAAACACAGATGGACATTTGTGTGCTGTGATTTGGGTCACTGAACAGGCAAAAATTTAAGTATGGGCGAACTCCATGTTGTTAGACAGAGATGCAAATGAAAAATGAGAAGGTATCTTTATGCTTATGCTGCTCTCTGCTCAGCTGTCTTGACTTGCCACGGCTCTGGTATCTCAATGGGTCAAGCTGAGTTATTTCTTCATCAGCACAGTGTACAATGTGCAATCATTTGGAGGAAGCACACACTGCAGGAGCTTTATTCTCTTCTGTTCATTTTAAATTAAGCAAGTCCTTCTAGGCGAGTTTCTTAAACTCATTTTTCTCATCCTTTATCCACGCTGAGTGAGTCAGATGCTGATCTTGCATCACTGATAAGGACACAACTGGGATCCTCTAAAAATTCCAGTGCTGACTTGTTGCCAGGTGTGGTCAGTCACACATGCCCGTCCCTGGCAGGCCTTTCAAGCTCTCTCCTTGTGTGTTGCTATGGTGACAGACACTGAGTCACATACAAACTCATACATATAACACAAAGCCCTGACGTCGCTGGCTGTTCATACGACTCTTTATTATGCAAGTGTCTACAAGCTGATGTTATTTAAATAATGTCTATCTTGTCGGCAAGTCAACAGAGCTGGAAATGTGGTGTCAGTCATTGTTGCCATCCCTTGGAACTAGTGGAATTTGTGGTTTGAATTGGTTTGAAAAAAAAAAAAGAAAAACGGCGATTCTTGCAAGTTTGCTTTGCCGTGTCTATCTGTTCTCAGACTGCACGTAAGAACGGGGAACATTGTGCGGTATTTTCCTGGGGGAAAAAAAAGAAATATCTGCCAGATGCAACAAAAATCAAGGTTCTCTGGTGTCAAAAAGCACAGAGAACTACCAAAGTCCTGGAGAGGGTGATCAAAGAAAACCAATTTCAACTGGCTGGATTCACAGACATATGGTTTCCCCCACTTTAGGCACTTCTCTTCTACTGCCTTCACCTATATTAGCTTCGCTTGACGTCCATTTTCTCACTTCAATTCAAGTCACTCAGTTTATAAAGAATACATTTATATTCATTACTCTGGTTCCCAAATGAGTTGCCGAGGTATGGGAGACCAGATGTTTCTGAATATGAATTTTGAAATGATTGCTTCTTTTTTTTTTTTTTTTTTTGGCAGGGACAATTATTGTGGGTTATTCCAGTTTCCTGTTACTTTTTGGCTTGTCAGTTGTTACCAGATGAGTTTAAAAGAGCATTTCTTTGCAAAAAAACAAAAAACCTGTGTCTAGCTTTCTAAACCTGTGATTATATCTTTCTGAGAACAACGTAATAACACGGTTTACCTGATTTTTACTGTTGAAATATTGCATGATGTTTTAAATTAAGGTGCTTTGCCTGACAGGGGGAGGAGCTGGAGTGTGACTTTGGGACAGAGCAGCGGTATGAGGCCACATGGCTGAACAGTTCAGCTGTCAAGTGCAGTGAAGTGACAGTAAGTATAGACAATGACCTACCAAAAATAACCAGTGACCCAGTTTGCTATGGGTGATTAAAGATCTGCTCATTCTGTCATTGTTACTGTGCAGTTACTGGTTTAGTTTCCTTGTTTTTGGGGCTGTGTTTCAAAGCCATTTTTAAAAGAATAATTTCAAAACCCCTGTTTATAATCTCAATCACAATCCATTATTATCAAAAGAACCAAGAGTTGGAGGCAAAATTAGACAATGCACACACTTACTCTGTAACACCTGCCTTTATGTCCATGTAGCTTTCCACTAATCAGAGGAGTCAGGTTTACCACCTCAACCTGAGGAAGAGACAAGACTTTAATGGACGTAGGAGGGATATATTTGTCGACAGCCCGCAGCCCATGAAAGGTAAAACATTCCACTAATGGTTTTTTGTAGAAGTGTAAAAAAAAAAAAAAAAAAAAAAACAGATTAAAAAATACAATTGCCATTTGCTACACTTGAGCTGTTTGCTCAGCTCTCTGGTATTTGCAGTGTAATTAGATGGCCTCAAAAAACAAGACAAAATCTGATATAGCTGCCACTGCAGCTCTCAGAATACATTTCACCTGCACATTGGATGTTTTTTGATGAGATTTGATTAAACCTGGAGAAAAATACAGAAATGCTTACAGCGACAAACAGCATTAGACTGTCTTTCTCTTGCAATAATAATAGTTTGTGTATAACAACACATAATTTGTTAGCAACTAGTAATTTGGCATAATATCATATGCTACTGCCATCTAATTACACATAATGATTATAGAACATGGGGAGCTGCAATTTGAGGAGTTATCAATGCCTCTTATGAGCTATGTCCACATGTATTGTTGCAAATACAGTTTAAGCTATATGAGATCAGGGATATGATGAAAAGTGGCGTGCTAGTTGTTGAACTTGGCATGTTGTCTGCAGTGCCGTTACAAGCCAGCCCTTGCCTATCCCTGTCCCAGATGTGCTGTTCACTGCCCATGTGTCTCCCATATGAACAATGGCCCTGAGCTTCTGCCAGACACTCTGTTAATGAACATAATGGCTGCTTCATAACATGCAGCATCATCACATTTCCAAAAACAACATGCTCTTTATCACACACATGCAGGGTCACAGATACTTGTAACTTGCACACAAATGCACACACAGTGATACAATGGGACTTCTCACTGGGAGGCACATTGAAACAGGAATGTAATCATCTGTTTCTCGTGGCTTTGTTCTTTTCACTAGCTCTCTTTTTTTGTGGTTGTTTTTCTAGCCATGAATATATCATCTTTAAAACATCCTTCAAATACTTATGTTGATTGTTTAAAGCATGCCGCTCCTATGAGTCACATTAGGGGTAAAATAATCTTACAAGACTGAAATATCTTAAATTAAAAAATAGGGCAAACATTATTCAATAATGTTGCATCATAATAATTATTTGCCTTGCTCTCCTTACGTCTAGTGGAGGTGTACAACTGTGGAGTGGGTAGCTCAGACTGTTCCCAGTGTTGGGGTCGGGAAGATCAGGGACACCTTTGTGGCTGGTGTGACAACAGCTGTCGGCCACGTGATGACTGCCAGCCAATCAGGGATCAATGTCCAGCTCCTGAGATCAACAAGGTAAGATCAGATGCTACACATGTGGATTGTGGACAATGGTTATATGCCCCTCAGCCCCATCCCACCTCCTTGCTGTGACCTCCTGACTCTGTTTTCAAGCTGTAAAAAGGTGAATCATGGGGTCACCCACACGGTGTGCCCTCAAGCACTGTCTCTCCTGTGTCCGCTGCTGAGGGAATGTTTGTATACAGTCTCATTAAAAAAGTCAACTCAGTAATAACACTAACACTCACTTAGCCGTAGGCCTCTGTGGACACAGCCAAGTTGAGCTGCAATCACTCAGGATGGCATGGGAAACACCTTCTGCCCTGTCAAACTACAGTATGTGTGTAAACTGTTTGGACTGTAGTATGAAAACTACTCGAGTAGGGCCCTTTGTTTAGAAAACCACAGAAACTAAAAGAAAGCCAATAAGAAACATAAGGGGGTTTTAGATATGTGACCACAATAAGAGCAAAACCGCAGTGGTAATAGAGCATTTATCTTACAAGATCTGACCGCAGTCATGTCAAAATGGCCATCACACTTACCGGCAGGGCCTTTCTTCAAACTGTTTATGGAACTCATTTGTTTAATCATAGTTATCTGTTTGTCAAGTTGTAATGGGATATTGTCATCCAAGTCTTTTCTGCTGTTAAGGAACTTTACACCAGTGCAGCCAAGGTAGGCAGTCATGGGAAGCATGGCTCACATGAGACCCAGTTGGCCTCAACTTCCTGTAGATAAAACCTGGTCAGCCCAAGAGAACAAGCAAGCAGAGCAAAGCAGACGGACACACACACACACACACACACAATCTGTTACACAAACAGGCCATATTGAAGCATTCATGATTTTCCCTCATTCTTTGTAGCTGTCAGCATACTGTGACTAACAGGATGCTCTGTGAGAGTGTGAGAGTCTAACTTATGTGGACTTCTTACGTGACTGAAGTTAGCTCGGCCGAAATGCCGTATGCGTGGGTAGACTATTGTTGCGATACTCTCTCTCTCCCTCTCCCTTTTCTCTCTCTCTCGTGCGTGCTCTCCAACACACACACACACTCACACACAGACACACACATACACACACACACACACACACACAGACACACAGACAAACACAGACTCCCACTAGTTATCTCAGGAGAGCGGGTTGCAGAAAGGATGCAGGGGTTGTGGTTCTGTGGAGGGTGTGATGCAATACTTTGGCAGCCATGTTTTCCCAGACAATCCACAGGGGTTAGAGCCTTAGCACTCCGGTTTATGGATGAAAAGATTCACACAACCCTAAACATTTACACACACACATCCCACAGCAGCAGTTCTTTGTTATATGGAACTGGTGTGTACAGTTTAGATGACGAAACAAGTTTTTTTTGTTTTTTTTTGTTTTTTTTTTTTTTCTCAGCTGTCACATACAGTCTCTATCACAAGGTTCCAACATCAGATTGTCAGTAATATGGAGGAGGATTTCATCACCCCCTGAACTTTGCTATATACCATCTAATTGTAAAAAAAATGTTTAAAAACAATGATTAAAGGTACTTTAGCATCCAAAAAAAAAAAAAAGGAACTGCCAGGGACAGTTTATTATGAAAGTAGAACAGAGGCATTTGGGTGAGACATAAATGGTTTGGGATGCAGAGCTAGTTGGACAGACAAGGTGTGGAGAAGTACAGTATAGAGAGGAGCTTTATCCTGTTTTTGGTGCACATGTCCTCCCTGATTAGTGTGATGCAAGGGAACTAGAATGAGGAGGGGAAGATGAAAGCTCCGACCTCAAAGTGATCTGATTAGAACGAAAAGAAAAGGCAACATATGGATTTTATCAGATAGGTAGTTTATCTGGTGCATGTTATGTATCTGAGAATAATTTATTTGAATACAAATATTTAATAGCTCCAGCAGTCCTTGTGGAGGTTTTTGCAAAGACACATTCACACTGGAGGATCTCCCTGTGGGCCTGGCAGAGTTAGCGCTATAAATCATGACTCTCAGACTTGCAAGAGGTGTAAATGAACAGCATGCCAGCTGATGTTGATGTCAATGCTCTATGGCACCATAGAGACACAGAAAGTGCTATAAGAGGCATAGTGACAATAAATAACTCAGGTTTCTGCTGAGCTCTGTAGAGAGGGTGGGCACACTTCTGTGTTGGTCTGCCATTCTGTTTGTCTACATGCTCACACAAGCATTTATAGGCTGTTTGAACATGTGCATGAAAGAATGTGGGGATGTTTTTGTTAATGGGCGTATATTACTGTATATGTGGTGTTAAGTGGGTACAGGGTGGTCACACATGATATCCAAAAGCTTAACCACAAAAACATTTACATCATTTCCTGTGGTGTAGATCTCACTGAAATACTGTAAGTAATGGGTTGGTCTGTAACAGTTTGTTTTCACACAATATTAAAAGTAATGTCTCCATTTTAAGCTGGGAAATATATATGGTTTATTTATCTGTGCTGTCACTCTTTTGGGCTTCCAATTATCTTGATGCAGAGCCTCTCACCTAGACGAAACAGAAACACTGTTTTCATTCTTAAGCTCAATTTCTGATAGCGCTGGAGCCAGGCTAATAACTCAGATGGGTCACAGTGACCTCAGCTCAGCCAGTGGGGTCATCCAGAAAAACATGCACTCTGCTGGGCTAGCTATGGAACAGTGGCAAGATGATGGTAGATTGCTTCTGAGATACTATCTGTAGAGCTATGTTTCCATGTTGAGCTGGAGAGGTGACGGTCCTCTCTTTTCTTCCCATCATGACTGAATGGAAAGTTAAGAGACCAAAGGCGGGGGCTGAAATGGCGCGTGAAAGTATGCCTCTTAACAACAACAACTGCAATGGGACTAAGGAATTTGACAGAGCAGACAGATGAAAACAGATGAAAGGAAAAAGGACTCAATTAATCCTATTATAATACTGAGGCCTTGCTCTCTTACTGCCACCATCAGCGTTCACCCTGCTCTTGACACTCAGTTCCCTAAATTGCTTCCCCACTCATCCACCTTTCTGCTGTGTTCTCCACCTTGCCTCTCCAGGCACAACTCTCTCACTCTCTATCTCTTGTGGGATGTGAAGGGGGCTCTTAGGCTGCTCTTTATTTGCATGTGCTCTAGAGGATTAGGGGCTGAAGAGTCTCAGACTGGCACAGTTAAGAGTCTGCTTTGTGTCTGTCACTGTGTGTGTATGTGTGTGTGTGTGTGTGTGTGTACCTAAACCAAGTGTCTATTTAATTAGATCTCAGTCTTTAGCAGAAGAATACTTACACTTATCCTTATCTGTCTGATGCTGACACTCCATGTCAGCATCAGAGACAGCGTCTCCATTGTCTCAGTTCTCTGTCATGTGTGTTATCAACCACCAGGATGCAATCTACTTTTGAGCTCTAATTTATTGTGCACGTTACAGGGTGTTCACAGTCCTTTCTTTCTGCCTGCTCATTACTTCACTCTGTCTTTGTCAGATTTCACCCTCCAGGGGTCCAGTGGAGGGAGGCACCCTGCTGACAGTAGAGGGTAGAAACCTGGGCCGCAGGGCTGGAGCAGTGAAGGTCTTTATTGGAGATGTGCCATGTATTCTCCTGCCTGAGCGCTACACTGTCTCTGTAGAGTAAGTATTACAGCATTCAGCTAAATTATGATTCTCAGGTCGTTGTCAGTGTTTACAGAAGCACAGCAAAAAGTGCAGACACCTATTTTTTCTATATAGTCAAGATTAGAGAAATGAAAGCTTTTCCTATACATCAATATCATTTATATTTAAAACCTTGTTAAAATATGCAGTTATGCTGCTGCCAGGAGTGCCGGGATGATAGCTAACAAAGACCTGTTGTCATAGCAATCAGACATGCTTGAAAGCAGGTGAGTGTTCAGGTGGACAGCAGGAAGAGACTGAGACTATCAGTGAAAGTGAATGAAAGATTTGCCACAGTTAATAAACACTAAAGAAGTCCTGACATGTGCAGTTCATCACAGCCATGAACACAGTGTGAAACCAGACCTGAGCCAGGGAAACTAGAGCTCAGCTCAGACAGCACAGTGAGAACTACGTGACTTATTGCATTAATGGGAGTGAGCTGTCCCACAGTAGATGGACTAACAGGACAGGAAAGGCATGAAAAAGCTTAATGGTTTAAAAAAGTCTTGGATGGACAATAAAATTTCTAACACAGATGCTGTGTTAGAAAGTATGCATGTGAGTTTTAATACATAAAATTTGTATGAAACCTTTTGTGGTTTTAGAGGGAGCAGCGAAAAATCACAGTTTTTCAAACTTAACTCTCAGTAAAATAAGCCAACTGTGAACCAGTTATACTGTTCAGTGTGTAACTGACAAGCTTTTAGTCAAAGAAAATGGCCAGATGAACCACCTTCCTATAAATAACTTTCCTTCCTCTCACAAATCATCAACACAGCTTATAAGTGGAATCCACCTCTCATATCAACCAGTCTTGAAAATAGATTCTTTCCTGGCATGGTTTAGTTTTTATGTATTCATGAAGCTAATTTTCATAAATATTATTATGCAGCACACTTCTCATTTGAAATGACTCCATTGGTGTCCCTTCGAAGCTCAGGGACCATCACACTGTCACCATGGCGACAGCAGGGCCCAGCGCTGACACTTGCATAACAGAGCTCGGTGGAAGCCAGTAACTCTACAATTACATTCAAACTTCCAAACATTGTAATGTTTCGTGAATGGAACTGTTTATCTGGTTTTGCTCCACTGAAGCCAATCATTGTATAAAGACCAGTTGGAGGGTGACCTGCGGGTCTTACCCGTCACTCCAGCTGTCTGACACATTCCCTGAAAGTGCACATGCCGAAAACATTCATTCATTCATTTTCTACTGCTTATCTTTTTACGGGTCGCGGGGGGTGCTGGAGCCAATCCCAGCTCGCATTGGGTGAGGGCGGGATACACCCTGGACATGTCGCCAGTCCATCATAGGGCCAACACACAGAGACAGACAGAGACCAACAACCACTCATACTCACACCTACAGACAATTTAGGGTCACCAATCAACCAAAATATGATGTCTTTGGACGGTGGGACTGATCCAGCGTACCCGGAGGAAACCCACACAGACATGGGGAGAACATGCTAACTCCACACAGAAAGGCTCCAGGCCGGGAACTGAACCTGCAACCTTCTAATTGTGGGGCAACAGCGCTAACCACTATGCCGCCGTGCTGCCCATACTGAAAACAGCGAATCATATTTCATTCCAGGGATGATCTCATCTCATGTCGTCATTCCTCATTGGCTCTTGAGGCTAGTTGTTATGACAGTGAAGCATATCTTTGCTGGAAGTGGCACTGACAAATCACAACACGTCAGTGCATCTGACAGTGTCATCACATTTGACTTACACCCACACACATGCACAAACACATTCTTCTACTGCTATCCCTGTGGGGCCCTTCTTGGATGATTTGATTATATTTGATCCTATTATGCTGAACCCTTTACATTCAACCTTAACATTTAATCATTAATGTTCTGGAAATTAGGTTTAAAATAATCGTATTATACATTAAAGGCAGAAGGATTGGGTGAAAAAAACGTACAAAAACATCCACATTCATAAAATCTAAATTCAAACTGGCTCTTGAAGAAATGCCACACACACACACACACACACACACACATGCATGCACATTCATACACACAAGCACATACTCTCTCACATGCTCATGTGACCTCATTTTCCAAGGCTGTTGAGACAGGTGTCTGCTCGTGTGCTGAGGGGTGAAAGTTCACATCTGCATGCCAAAAGGAAAATGTGCAGTGCCAGAGACACGGTGCTCCACTCACTCTGTGTCGACATTTTAATTAATGGTGCAGTCAGTCTAGGCACACCTCATTTACTGGAGTACTTCTCTGGATTTTTGGCTCACATCCTCTATACTGCCCTCATTTTAATATGAGCCTTGAGTGGCTTTCGCACTGTCCAATTAGCAGAGACCAGACAACAATCACAGACTTTATTGTTGATGATACTCATCATCCACCCAAGGGAAATGACCCCAGACATATCAATTCTAGCCAAAACACTGCCCTCTGAAATCCATAATATCTCCACAGTGGGGCCGTGCTGGAATGTGCATCAGGGGTCAGCCCAGGCTCTGTCTGTTCCTGCTGGGACTCTGCTTGTCCTTTGACTGGGATCACACACACATACACACACGAGGCCTTAAAAAAACAATCAATTCATCTTCCTCAAAAATTGACTTTGAAGGTATAAAATATCAAAAAAAAACAACAACCCAAAAAAACTCTTTTTCTGCATTTTTGTATGTGTTTGCAGTCTGTCATGAGACACCACACACCTAGAAAAGTGTCATTAAAATTCTTAAGACAGTGGAATGTGTGCACAGAAGGCACTACAATCCTCTTTTGTGGTGTTTAAGTCAGCATCATAACCTAATTTGTTAATCTATCCATTCTCTGACACTCAGGTTCATTTAATTATATCATTGCACTGTTGGGGAGTATTGAAAATTTTTATTTAATAATTGTCTCTACTGGTTGGTCATTGTACCTTTATATTTGGCTGGGGTAATTGTGACTTGCGTGGGTTTCCTCCGGGTACTCCAGTTTCCTCCCACCGTCCAAAGACATCATGTTTGGGTTGATTGGTGACTCTAAATTGTCCGTAGGTCTGAGTGTGAGTGTGAGTGGTTGTTAGTCTCTGTCTGTCTCTGTGTGTTGGCGCTGTGATGGACTGGTGACCTGTCCAGATTGGCTCTAGCACTCCCCGTGACCCGTAAACGGATAAGCGGTAGAAGATGAATGAGTGAATGAATAATTGTGAGACAGGTATTACCTATGTGGTATCAAAAAGTCTTAAAAAGTCTTTTCTTTGATCAACTCTGCTACAAGCTTTCATATGGATTAATTGACTGTTAAGTCTTGTGGCGTTTGAGAAATATTCATTTTACGTTTGGTTTTTCCACAGAATAATCCTCAATACTATGGTTCAATAACAGATCATATAGTGTGCTTTAGTACTTTTATAACCAATTGATTGATTCTCATCCTGAATCCAGTTAGAGCCTGAGGCACCACTAAAGGTTTACCATCACTCAGGCTTCAGTTCCTTTTATTTCCCTCAGGCTTGAATCTGTGAACAGTCATGTTTCATTCTATTTGGTGTTTTTTATCCCCTAAATCAGAGCATGTAAAATCATGCATTTTCTTTAAACAGGTGCATGTCTGCTCTCGTGACTCATAACTGACAGGACTGTAATCTGAATATAACAGCATATATATATATGAGAATATTTCAAAAGCTTCTGTCGTTTAATTGGGGTAAATTCACCAGTGGCTTGGGTTCATAGTTATTATGGATACTATAGTGTGCCGGTGTGTGTGTGTGTGTGTGTGTGTGTGTGTATGTGTGTGTCTGGAATGAGGCCTGACATCCAAGAGCATACTCAAATACAGCTCTCTCCCGAGTCTCAGTCTGACCCCAGCCAAGCCCAAATGTGTCCAGCCCAGCCTCATTTCACTGTATGTCCTGCCAGCTCCTCCTACATAAAACACAGATCCTCTGCTTATGTAAATGCTTCTTCTGTCAATCAATAGCTGAACATGTATAACCACTGTAGCATCACCTGACTAAATAAACCAACAGGGTGTCAAGCTGGACGTGGGGATCGCTTGAGGTGATAAAGTTTGTGTGTGTATGTGTGTGTTCCCGCTGAGTACATTAATCCCAGTGAGGCCCCAGAACAATAGATCCCTGTGCCATGGTACACCACTGTGTCATTAATATGAGGTGTCCCTGTAGAGCATACACTGATGACACAAGGCTTAATCACAGCCAGGAGGCAAGAGAACAAGCCTCAGCAGCCCCTTAATCTCCTTTGTGGTTAGACACATCTGGTCTGAGGAGCTTTGAACTTTACATCTCCTAATATCTGATATCTCAAGGCTTTATTGGATTGCATATGTAAATGCAATATGGTGTGATGAATTTGTTCATAACTGCCACTATCCAAGTTTAATTATGTGTCTTTGTTTAGCAGTCAAGATCCACTTCTTTGTTTTATATTTGTTCTTCTCACTTGCAATTTGAATTCAGCAATTCCTCTTTATTGAAATTATAAGTTGCAGTTTGAGTCTTTTTTCCCCCCACTGCCATTGTTTCATCTTTTTATTGGCCAGTATCTTATCATGCTGCGAAGAAGCTATTCACTTTTTTTTTTTTTTTTTTTATTCCCCAGGCTGGTTTGTGTCACTGGGAGGTCCACTCATGCCAGAACAGATATTGTCCAAGTGGATGTGGATCACAGTGGAGTGGGGACATCAAAGGAGAGCTTCTCATACTTAGTGAGTATTCTCCAGACATCTACCCCTCTACTGATCTTTGCTTTCGGTTCTTTCTGTCTCCGCCTCCACATTCTTCTTCTACGCACTTTTTTTCCACGTTTCCCACTGGGACAGCCTTCCCATGTGTGTCAGTTGACTGTTAACAGATGCGTTTTATGATCTAGAAGAATGCGAATGTGTGGGAATCCTCAAACATTGATGTGAACTGCAACTAAGCACCATTGTCATTATGTTTTCGCTGCCAGCAAAAAAAAATATGACGATTGTTGAAATGTCCCCTTGCTCTGAATTCATCACCGGTACCGGCGAGTTAGCCAGCATTGTGTTAATTGACCTCAACCCACACAGTCTCCCATTGGATTAAGACTATTTAGCCAGTGGAAATACCCATGTAAGCTTTTATTTCTTCTTGTTAAAAACTTTTTCATAATTCTGTGATGGAAAAGTTTTCATTTTCATTTGAGTGGCTTCTAACAGCCATTCCACTGAGATATTACCCCAATCTGGAAGCCCTTCTTTACATACAACCATGAACAAAATATAGAACAATAAACATTATGTTGGACTGTTATGGGAACTCCTCTTGGGCTTCCTTGTCCAACCCTGAGATGTTCAGTGTGAGAGAGGTTTTGAGGGGAAGATGTGGGAGAAAGGGAAAACAGATTTGGAGACAGGATATGTGCCTCCACTGCTTCTCCTTCCTCAAACCTTTAGACGGAAACATCTGCCTCCTTAACGCCCACTCTGACACACAAACACACAATAGGTCTCCTCCATCTGTGCACGCTGAGGAAGTGAATCCTGTCAGTGAGGATAAGAGGTTTCCCTTGAGGTGAGGTTCATGGCGGGGATAGAAAGTGTGTAAAAAGGGGGAATGCTGATGCTAGTTGCTGCAGAGCTGGACAAGGCTATTCATCTTCGCCTGAGGAATCTTACTGTATCTCTGTGTGTCCTGTATATGCCTTGGCATGTGCATAGAAGACTAAGCTTGCACTTTTTAATATGTATGCATGAACATCACTGCTTCTTACCTGCAGTATAGCTGTCCTGCAAACTTGGGCCCAAAGGCCTGTTGGCTTCAGTACCAATATAGCATAGTGCAGCATGGGCTGTCTTCACAGTTCTTCACTAATTTACTGTTGTAGTCAGCAGCTGTCCGAGCCGATCAGTATAGATGAGCTATCTGAACCTCAAAGGAAGGGAAGATTTTATTTGGTGTCAAGAGGAGCATTGGAGAGCATAAAACAGTCTGAGTCTGTCTTTCGCAGTGACAGAAGCTGTCATATATCTAGTGATGAATGTGATGGCTTTTTGATCATATGATTCTCTCTCTCTACTTTGTATTCAGGTCCCAAAGCTGCTGTCCATGGATCCGAAGAAGGGCTCTCGTGCTGGAGGAACACGAGTGACAATCATTGGCAAAAACCTGGACATTGGTTCTCAGGTCAGAGTCAGGGTCAACAACACACAGGAATGTATCATCACAGAGTGAGTACCATTTCTTTTAATTCCTTTCATGCATCCAGTCACTTTCATGTCATGCAAATCTCAGGCTAGTCTCAGTATAAAGTCGCAGGATTTCACAAGTTTCAAATTAGAAACACAATTTTTTTCCATGTTTTAACAGTGTTTTCACACTGCTGACAGTACATGCTGTCAAGTATAGACATATAATCACATAATTTGATATGTAAATTGTGCCAGTTTGTTATGCTGCATCTGTTCACAATTTGAGACTTCAAAGCAAAGTCAATCACAACTCTTGAGTTCACATTTTTTGAGTCAAACATGTGTCAAGTTTAGAGTCACCAGCTCTACTTGTAGCTGCAGTAAGTGTCCAAAGTAATCCTTTAGAATTCTGCAAATCTGCAGTGAACATAATTTAAGACTCTAAGTGAAAAAAATTTGGATTGAGGACTTGCAAACATTTCAACACGTGTTGGTTACAGTGTTTGCCTCATCTTTCTTTTAGGAAAACAGATGAAACTATTGAATGCACCATGCCTCAGGCCTTGGAGGTACACACCGACTCAGTGACAGTGTGCGTGGAGTTTGAAAATCTTCCCTGCCAAAGTGCAGAACTTAGTGCCACATACACCTATGAGAAGAATCCCATCATCAGCAACATTCATCCCAAAAAGAGCTACCTCAGGTAGGCAGATGCCAACACACACAGGAGTCAAAACCATAATGCCTCAAACATCAGGGGCTGGTGGGCTCTGTAGGTCTCCTGCTGGAACCACTGAAAGGATGCTGTCCCGATGTGTATCATCTTCTCCATAGTGGGTTCTAAATAGCAGTGCATGAGTCTGAGAAACAGTGTGTTTTCGATGACATGTGTGCAGTTTTTCACACCCGTGGAACTGCTCTGCATTATTATACTGGTGCCTGTGTCTCTTTTATGTTGGTGCAGTGTCCTGCAGTATCTGCATACTGATAGGAATTTGATACATTTTTGTCATGGCTGAGATGTGACTCTCTGCTTGTGTATGTGGTTGTGTGTTTTGTCTGTGACACAGTGGTGGCAGGACCATCACAGTTACAGGACAGGGTTTCGATCTAGTGCAGAGTGTCACCATGCAGGTGCTTGGAATTGGACAAACAGTGAGTAATCAGCTACATTTGTTTTCTTTTTCTTCTGTATAATACACTTTAAGCCATATAAGCAAATATGAAATAAATAAAGCATATATTTTTTAACACTTCTAGAAGATTGAAAACCTTAAAGGAAAAGTGCAACAAGAAATAACAATACATGAACTATTCCCCCAAGAAACCACAACTTGTCATTTTTCCACATTGTCTTTTGTGGGTAATTTTTAATAAGCTTTAGGGCAGGTTTTGTTAAACTTAGCCAAGGCCAAGCTAAGGAACACATATGAGATTGCTATCAACCCCTTTATATACCATCCAGAGATCTTATTTACCAAAATGTCAAATAATATTTTTAGACACTGACATATGGTGGAAGGAGATCATGGCATGAACCATCTGAGAGGAATGAACACTGAATGTGCCTTGTTTTCTCCTCCTGCAGCAGTGCACAGTGCTGTCCTCCTCCACGATCACCTGCCTGTCCCCAGTTTCCAGCCAGTCCCAGCAAACCTCTGTGCAGTTCCTCCTGAACGGAGTCCTCTACACAGGAGACAGCCCTTTCTCCTCCGAGGACAACACAGAGGAAGAGGATGGGGAGCCTCATAAAGGTCACTTCTCATTGGAGTACGTGGAAGATCCTCAGTTCTTCACCGCCAACAAGGAGAAGCTGATCAAACACCACCCAGGAGAGCCGCTGACACTCATCATCAATGTGAGCAGCACTGCAGACAGGAAGTTCACATTAATGCTTCAGTGACATGCTGGTCTGCACACTGTAGCTCATTATCACATTTCCTCCAGTAGAAAATTGTCCATATTTCACTTTCAGCCGCTTATTGATCACATATGACTTTCACACAGATACAATTAAAGACAGATGTGCGATAATAGTTTGCACTAGTACATGGGTCAAATCCCATAAATCAGATCTTTATGAACTATTTTTCACTAGGACTATTCTCCTCTTTCAACATTTTTAAGTAGCAAATGTTTTAAATAACCTAAAATGAACAGAGTTCAGTTACTGAAGTTTGGGCAGTGGTATTATCATTCTTTTTTACTTGTTGCGAAGTGGTGAAAGGCAAAATTTGATGTAAATCAGGTCAGAAATCACAAACTCATCAATTAACGCCATCAAGCGGCCATAGCGGATCTCACTGTAGCGCCGCATGACGCAGTATTCATCCGCGGCACCAGTGAAAGTAGTTCCTAGCGCGACTCACCTTTACGACGCAACACGCCAGAACAAGGTTTGTCTATAATGAATGAAATTAAACTCGAAACGTCGTTGGTCGGTTTTTTAGGTGCTAAAAGACCCAGTAGGAGCATGAATCTACAGTCATGTTATCAGCTGTGAGGCTGCAGTGAGACACAGCTGATGCTAATGCGCACATGCTAAGCTAGGCCTGCTCATGCTGAATAAACTAACATAATATTATCAATGCAATATTCACCATGTCCGCTTTTTGGCTTTTAATGTTACCACATCAGTGATTGTCTTTATAATTAGGTCGAAGTAGAAAAGTTGAGGATAATGTGCCAATTAGTTTTGCAGTTAAAAATCACTCAACACTGGCTCTTAAACTCAGCAAATTCTACATGGAATAAGTGATGGGACTTTCCTCGGCTCCAAAGGCAGCACTGCTGAAAAGTGCCCCCCCAACTGTGAACAGCAAACAGGGTTTAATGTTTTTTTTCTTCATATTCACATAAAACACATCAAAGGTGCTGATTTCTGTTGAGGGCCTTACAGGGTTGGAGGGTGCAATGGCAGCTCAGTGGGAGGTCCTGTGTTGCTGTTTTCTAATCTAAGCACCGGTCTGCCTGGATTCATCGCCCTAAAATGTTCCTGGCTGTGACACTGTGCGACATGCACATGCTAACAGCACAGACAGGAACATTTGAACATAGTGCCGCTTCCTCGTTCTGTGTTTGAGTGTGTCGGGATGCATCCCCCTGCAGGAATCACTGCCTCAGCCTGTCTACATGCGGGACTTGTGTGTTTTTTCCTGTTTTCTCTTGGATGGTGAATTCCACTTATGGTGGACCTGAAGGCGGGTGCCTGGAGAGAGAATGTGTGTTTGTTTAATAGGGAAGCTTGTTACTGAGCCAGATCCTATATTAAGGACCTGAGCTGGAATGTGGGTGGGTTTTGTTTGCTTTCATTCTGTTTTGGCCTTTAGATTTCATTGTTTTGGTCCAACAAGTTTAAGTGTGAAACTGCTGTGTTGCTTACTGTGGTTGTACAGTGTATTCTACAATATGCTCATACATATTTTGTAGTTTTCATGTGTTTTTGTTTCCGTCTATTTGTGTTACATGTCTGGATGCATATGTGTGTGTCTGTTTGTGTATGTGTTTTGTCTGCGTTAGGAAGCATTTGTTGACAGACCCAGGGGGTGGCATCCTGCAGTAGGGACGAGACAGGGCCCCAAGGGCGCAATCAAAGCAAGGAAGCACACAGGGGATAAACACACACAGACACACACATACACCACCGGTTCCTCATTCGTCATTCTTATAGTCAAGGGAAATTACAGTTTCATATAAACCGGGTTATTAGGGTTGTTTCAACCATCATTCCTCTTGGTAAAAAAAACACTATATACATACCAAAATAAATTCAGGCGAATATGAATTACGAGCAGTTTAATGGTCAGAGAGATTGGAGATAAAACAACAGTTCAGCCTACATAATTCGGCGGAGAAAACGTGGAAGTGAGAAATTATTACCCTATAGTCTGGTCTGTTTTAAACATCTGCCAGACACATCCAAATAAAGGGTTATAAAAATCCAGCTAAAGGTAAAATCTGGTTTGTTCATAATCTGGATGATCATCTCTCTGCTCATGTTTCTTGCCTTGTAGTTGTGTTGTGTTTGTGTTGGGGTTAGGGGTATAAAAATATGTTGTTACAAATCAGAAATTTCACTTTAGGAATTATATGACTATCCTTTCATATAGGCACTTTGTCAACAGACTATACAGTGACAGTTTTAGCCTAATATGCTGTCACAAAAAAATTAAATATGGATATTAGCATGTTTTACATTCATAGGGTCATTATGTAATTTCCATCAAAGGGGCTGCTTTGGATGCTGCATCTACTATAAATGGTCTTAATACCATTTTCATTAAGCCCTTCCTGTGTACTCCATGCTCACAATTAGTTTAGCAGGCTTTCTATTTCAGATTTGGACTGTCCAAGCTTTGATAACCCTGATGGTATGACAGTGACATGATTAGGGTCTTCTGTGGCTCTAGAGGGCAGTTGTTTTAACAGGCTCTGTGGAGCTATAGTGAGGTAGTGAGGTACTAAGGACTTGAATGAAACAAGCTCTTTAAAGTAGCAGCAAGAAGCAGAGCTTGGATTAACACAGGACAGAGTTGGAGTGATAAAAGGCCATGCAGCTTATTCCAACAGGCTCCTGTTAAGGCCCTGAGAATGTTATTTTGGGCAGCGGCAGGGATGACTGTCAGCAAGTTTGTTTGTAGAAACTTCCCTGGCTGTGTGAGAAAGGCAGAGGGAATGTTTGCTGCTTTAAGCTGAACTCTAGACCAAACTGGATGAGTTTCCTGCTGGCTTCCTCTGTGTGACAGCTTTGTGACAGGCCCGCCACAGCACGGTTTCTGTGTGTGTGTCCATATGTGTGTGTGAATGTGTCTGCACATATGTATGGCGTAAAGCTGCTATGTTCTATTTGGATATTATCCGTGCCTGTTCAAAGCAGGCCCCTCTTCTCTCTTACTGACCAGCTGATGTCTGTCTTTGTTCATTTTCTGGCACAGAAAGGGCCAAGCGATCTGGAGCTGGTGCCAGAGGAATATTCGGTGATGATTGGCTCTTATCCTTGTAACATCAGCTTCCATAATGACCAGCTGTTTCACTGCACTATCAATGGACTGCTGAGCTCACATGAGAGTGAGCTACCTGTTACGGTAAGAAGTACAGGATTGTATAAAACATCAAAATAATTCAAAAACACACCCAACGTTTTGTTGAAAATATTACTCTTTAGACCCAGATGATTCAAGGATATCATCTATTTTTGAGTCCAAAATTTGTCAATCCAGACCATCTGTGGTGTTCTTTCAAACAGATTTAAGCTAAACACAGTGATTTTTTTGATTTTTTTTTTTGTGTGTGTCTCTGTATGTATTATGAATGATTTCTACTCTCTGGGCATGCCACCATGAATCAGCATTTACTGTGGGTGGTGAGCCTTCGCTCTGTGCCACAGCACTACAAGAGAGTAGTAGAGCAAAATGTTTACCACTTACCCTTTATCTCTTTAAACCTTCCTATCAGCCCCATCCCCCATTAGCAACACCATCATCTGTCATGCAGACTCTATCTGCTCACACTGAAACCCAAGACCTCTGAATCAGTGGTGATTTCACTCCTCACTTGTGTTTTTATTTTGTCTCTGAGTCCTCTCCATAACAATACAAGGTCTTAATCAAGACATGGCTGAACTCTGCGCAGTTTTGATAAAAGCAAACACTCTTTCCTCTTCTCGCGTTTCCCATCTGTGTGTGTTTTGATAGGGCTTTATTATGGGGAGAAAAGCATTCATCTATATTTAAATATGAGCCAAACTGTAAGTGGTTTGCTGAAATAGCTCAGAAACATACGTTAGTTTCTCTGTCTGTCAGTACTGCAAGACACTTTTCCCTACTTTGACACAGAAATAGAAGGAAAACCATTTTATTTCTCCCCCTGTGTGTATATGTCTCTAGCTCTTCCTGTGTACCTGTAGCTAACTCAAGTGCCCACCCACCCCCCGTCGGTCTGTCAGGATGTCTGAGAATAAACACAGGCAATTAGGAAAGACATAAAGGCAGGGCAAGGGTCAGATGAGATGCCATAATAGAAATGGGTGGGCTGCCTGCACTTGAGCAATGAGGATGATTTGTGTGCACATTTGACAGGGGCATAAATACACAGTGCATGTATATAATCCTTTGTGTCGGCGCATTTGAATAAATGCATACATATTTTGCTGTTGCATAGCTTATGGCCATTTGTATTCTTTCACTTACTTTTGGTGGCAAATCTATTTTTACATGCCTGTGTTGTGCTTGGTTCTGAAGTAGAGTTGAGCTACAGAAGTAGATGTAGGGAAGCGGTGTTTTTGTACCCCAAGTGAAACAGGAACATGGAACAATGGCATTTTCCCCTCCATTACACTAGGTCTGGTTGTCGCAGTCTTTCGAAGAGGTCCTTCTCTTGCCTGGTGTGGGTAAACAAATTCCTGGACCAGTAAGAGACAGCAAAGGAAAAGGAAGAGAAGCAAGGAGCCTAGTGAGCAAGTTTCCCCCTTAGATTAAAACCAGTGTAAGAAGGATTTGGTTTGAGGATTGGAGGTTTTTTTATCTGGGGCTCTTTTTATGAGGTATGTTCGGATTGGGGAAGGATGTGAGCGGGGACCACAGAGACCCTGCTGACTAATCAGAAGGCAGAAGTGAAAGTCCTTTTCTTGTCACATCTGGGTTACTCTGAACTGAGTAACTCCAGTAGCTCCAGCAAGAGACCATTTTTCAAAATCCACAGTGTCCACGGTAATTTTCTCAGGTGTTTCCGCACCTGTGTCCAGGAGAAAAGGATGCAGTGTGCAGTTGTGCCTGTGTGCAAACACTTGTGTTCCCATTAAGTAAAAAGTTACACTGCGTGCAAAAATCCTTAATGTACATTCTGTCTCTTCCCAATACTTCTCTGTTTGCCTCTCTCTCACTGCCTCCAAAACATAATTTGCTTTGATATTATAAGGGCATGATTGTAGAATTCCTGTACAATGATATTATTTAAAATTTCTGAGAGCAACAGCCACAATGGGTTCTGCTCAATACCATCCATCATTTGACAACCAAAGATCCCTGGTTGTGCAATCACCCTACCTTCAGCTTCAATTTTTAAGAAAGATCTCTCGATCCCTTTTCATTTTCTCTCGTTTGTACTGCTTACAGTTGATATGAGTCATTTGCTGTCATGTCCTATTAAAAAAAATTATAAAATTTTAATGTGTAGACGACGAGCATCAATAATAGAATGAACAGGAGGAAGAAGTTGATTTCAGCTTATTTCAGTTCTCTCTTTCTCTCTCTAGGTACAAGTTGGTAACTTCCGTCACATTATCGCCAAAGTACAGCTTGGTGGAAGTGAGCTGGCCATTGTGGTATCCATTGTGGTGTGCTGTGTGCTGCTGCTGCTGTGCACTGTGGGTAAGTTTTGTAACCAGCTCAACAGCTGATGATGGATGCTCCAGATGTGAGACAGATAAAAGGGATTTGGGCATCATAGTTTCTTGCTTCATCCCTCTACTTGCTGTACAAAGACCTCACTGTTCACTTGGCTGTGTGTGTAGTCTCAACTGCAACTGCAACACAGGTATATGGGTGGAAATTGGTGCTAGTGTGGATTTTTTCACGTTTCCCAGCATTGACCTTTTTCAGAATCTATTTGCAAAGCTGTTTTGTTTTCTTGTCAGACTTTGAGTGTAACCATACTGTTTAAATCTTTTGTGCAGAAATGTAATTTTCACATTCACAAATGTTACTTTTGATGAAACCTTTGCATAATTACACGATCACAGTCAGAAACACACGTGTTTTTCACACGCTTACAAAATATTATGTAGAGCTATTTCTGAACATAATTTCATGATCTCAAAATCTTTGAGACACAATTCTGGTTCCTATTATTATGTTTCTAATTTACTGGAAGCTGTTGCAATAACAGTTTGGTTTTTTTTTTGTTTGTTTGTTTGTTTTTTCAGCTCTTGTAGTTTACTGCACAAAGAGTCGAAGGGCGGAACGCTACTGGCAAAAAACTCTGCTCCAAATGGAGGAGATGGAGTCCCAGATCAGAGAGGAGATCCGTAAAGGTATTCTTACACAACAGCACATACATACACAAAAAAAACACAAACACACCATCACAGTGTGTTAGATGACAAATAATGGTTCGTGTCAACTGACAAGAAAAAAGAAGACAAAAATATTGATCACATCTATTTGTGTATATATCTATTTGCACATGTCTGTGTGTGTGTGTGTGTGTGTGTCGTCTATAAAATGTGTGTTTGTTTGAGATTTTTTTTTCTGCCATAAAGTGGGAGGGGGATACAACAGTTGACAGATTTGTGCCTAGTAAGTGTGACTCATAAAATACAGAGTCTGACAAATAATCAGTCACACACAGACACACTCAGTGGTCACATCGCTTTGGCTATGTCTACACTACACGAACAAGGCCTGTGTGTGTATTTGTGTGTTTGTTCGTCCCTGTGTCAGTGTGTATTTGTGTGTGTCTAGGTCATTAGAGTAAAGCCGTGTGAAGGCCACTGCACGTCTGAGCAACCAGATTTATGGTGTAGAGATGGAGGGGGACGGATAGAGAAAGAGAAATGGAGGGAGGAAGTGATAGGAGCAAGAGTCAGGGCCACGAGTCCGAGGAGAAGCAGAAGAGTGGGGAGGGGGGGAGGAGGAGAGGAGAGGTTATTTAGTCACAAGACAAGGATAGATTTGTGGGTGAGCTCAGGGGGAGTATGCACAAAGCAAGGGATAGTTTTGTTAAGAGGAAAGATGTGATAAAAGTAAAACAAGGGTGAGCGACAAACTGTGGGAAATTGATATATTCCAGGTTAAGAAATGGGAGGGATTGTCTGAAAAGAGGCAGATGGGAGGTTTTGGTATCCAGCCCTGTGTTTAATCAGAAGTAGATGGTGTGAACTGACTGGTGGTTTGGAGGACACTTCAGCAAGCAGGGGGATAAATAACCTGGAGGAGTGAGGAAATATGTTTTAAATCCCTTAGGTTTAGTATTGCCTTTTTTCTGCACAAACAGTGTGAAGAAACTGGCACTGTAACCTAAATATGTCTCTCATCCTGCTACAGGAAGCACTTTTCCATAAAGGGATCTCCAGTGTCTCATTAGAGGAGAACATTATCCTCACCAAGAACATGCTACCCCAATAAAGTGGCTACAATATTAGCAAGCAGATTAAACCCAGTGTGTGGACTTGCTGATGCTGTTTTTGCATGTAAACCTCAGCCTGCACACATGTTTTGGATGAGGCCTCAGACTGGATTTGGCTGCTCTGATTTGTCATTTGGTAAATATTTGTGAGTATGCTGTGCTGAGCTGCACAATCTCACAAAGGGGGGGGAGAAAAAGAGAAAGATCAGAGGATTAGCGTTTGGTATATTTAGTACTGAACCAGAACATGACACCAGGTCTAAGAAATTAAACGATGCAAGGTGTTCCATCCAAAGCTTGAAGAATTTTAGGTTTATTGCCCTAGCCTGCAAGCAGATTTCTGACTTGTTTTGCTTAGCAACAAATTAAGCTTAATGGGCCAGCTATATTAAACCACTGTGGTTTAAAAACAATCCCACGATTTATGAACATTTTCTTTCAGGATTTGCAGAGCTGCAGACGGACATGACAGATCTAACCAAAGAGTTGAATCG
The DNA here is from genome assembly GCA_034769265.1 of Remorina albescens. Classification (NCBI taxonomy): domain Eukaryota; kingdom Metazoa; phylum Chordata; class Actinopteri; order Carangiformes; family Echeneidae; genus Remorina; species Remorina albescens. The sequence continues at coordinate 16,852,765 of CM068482.1, read as the reverse complement.
CAGCCAGGGCATCCCCTTTTTGGAGTATAAACAGTTTGTCACACGGACCTTCTTCCCCAAGGTGAGAAACCCTATTTTTCTTCACTATCTGATTTTACCTTGCATTATGACAATGGCATTTTTCTCAATGGGGTTTTCAATTTTGTCCTCCTTCACGTCCTATTTAACTTTTCCCACTGCTAGTAATATGCAGGATAAAAATTCACCCTGGAACCTTTAAACATATAGTAGTCGTCTAGGGAAGTGTGTCTCAGTTTGGCACCCTGCTGGAGAGTTAATGTGTTTTCTATAGGTAAGCATTTTTCTGATGTGCGATCCACCCCGAAGGTAGACTGTGGGTCTATCTGTGGGTGGGTGTTTTTCCACTGGTCCAGACAGACAGCACTCAGCAGGCTTTGTCTTCCAACCACAGGCATGGACTTTCAAGGAGACAGAACAATGGCGGGCACTGTGACAAGGAAACTTTCCCCCCTGATTTCTCAAAACACACTCTTCACTCAGCTCACACACCCACGCAGTTTTGCAAGTATACATGCTCTTGTGCAATTTCAGTCTCACTGGCTTGTTGCAGTGGACACTGAACACTGTTTTTGGGTTGTGAAGGAAGTGAGTGGGGAGAGTGTTTGAGAGTCGCATAGAAGGAAACATAAACTCAAGTGTTGCTACTTTGGTATTGTGTCTCCATAAGACAGAAAACGCCCAACTTACAACCCTTGTTGTTTTTCCACTACAGCTTCTGGTTCTCTAAGATTACACACACATACACACTTAGACACAGTTAAAATACCAGCCAAATGTTGCTGTCCTGAAATGACAGTCTATGTTGAAAGGATGCCTCTTAGCTCTAGGTCAGTTTGTCTCTAAAGCCATTAAGGCTCATGACATTTTGTGTCACAGTGTCATCTTTCCTTTTCATGGTGAGTCAGAGTCTATTCAAGGCCCTTTGGTTCCAGATGGCAAAATTACAGCCAACGTCTCAAGGCCATCTCTTCTTCTTTTTCCTGTCTATCCATGTGTCTGTGTTTATCATCGGAGCTGGCTTTGTATCAGAGTTTTCTCTGGGTATGTTTGTGTGTGTTTCAGATGTGTTCAGATTATGAGAAGAGTTTGGTCCAGCCTGTCTATGAGAATGATGCACTGGGCCCTCGAGCACTGCCAGAGACTCACCCGCTGCTTCAGGACTGGCAGGTGAGGGGTTAAGCCATTAGGACATTGAGTTAGGTTGCACTTCCTTCTGCCAGAGTGCCTTGATTTGGGTTCTTTTTTTTTTTTTTTACTCCCTTCTTTCTCAACTGGGTCACACTGAAGCTTACTAAAGCTTCACTGTGGACTTGTTGATGAGGTGTAAAGAAAGGCACATGGTATGTCTTTGTCTTTGTGTGTTTGATGTAACGAATGTGGAACATGTCAGTATACTGTATGCGTTTGTGTGCGATTTCATGCTTTTGTATATATGTGCATGCGTGAATACTAATGTGTGGAATTCATTGGCTTGTAATGAGTGATTTTCTGCTTGTCAAACAACACACAGTCCACAAGTTGCTGGTTGTTGACACACTTCCCACTGGCTTTTGGAAGACCAAGCAATGTGCTATTCATTGAAATCCATCTCTCGTCATTGTTATGTGTGTGTGTAATGGAGGGGCAGATGGGAGTGAGAGTTATGAAGAGAGAGTTTGAGAGGCAATATGCATTTTCACACACCCCCAGTGTGAATGTGTGCAGAAAGTGAAAGCACTTGCAAGTGTATGTGCACACATTAGAAAGAGAGAAAGTAACGATTGCAGTGCTAGTTTTGGGTCGGCAGCCAGGGGAGACTGTCTAACGGTGATGAAGTGCCTTGGATCCACTTCGTCTTCCCAGGAAGTGTTTTCCAGGTCACAGCAAATAAATCTCACAGGCGAGCATTTATCTTAATGGACACCCCTGTTCTCCTTCTGTCAGGCTGCAAACCACACCATATGGCTGCAGTCCAGAGGGAAGACTCCATCACACTGCTGCTTAGTCGCACCCATAGATAGACCATACTCATTAAGCCGACTCGGCACATTTGGGGACAGTCGCACACAGTCAGGGACTTGAGCACGAGATACAGATACCAAACAGAGGACCAGAGAGGGATGTGCCATAGGAAACAGAGGGAAGAGCGATGATAGAAAGATGAAATGTTCACTTTATGGGTCACTTGAGAAGAGACATGGTAAAATAGATTAGGGAAGGCACAGCAGGTGTTTAATGTAGTTTAGGTGAAATCGCGCACAGGAATAATTGTTTCACACCCACCCACCCCCCTTTCCTCTTCTGTCATCAGGCCTCCAACACAACTAGGCCTAATATTGAAGAAGGCATAACCCTGTTCTCCACGCTTCTCAATAACAAACACTTCCTGATCACGTTTGTCCATGCCTTGGAGCAGCAGAAGGACTTTGCAGTGCGAGACAGGTAACCGCTTCAACCAATAAATGTTGACAGAGTTGACAGAAAATAGAACATCTTACTAGATTGACTCCAAGCTGTGAGGTCAGTGGAATTTATTCATCAGCACTATTCATTGAACTACAACTTTGAGAAGCTTATTTCACCTGCATGGTCACTTTTCAGGTTGAATTTAGCAGTGGTAGTGGTGTTTTTAAAACTCCTACACTGAATATTGATATATCAACAGTGAGTCTCGTGTTTGTATTTAATGTGAAATGTCCTGCTTGCACTGATAAACCAAAAGAGAATTAGCACCCAGCTTTGTGTTCGTCTCATCTCCACATAGTGTTTTGCTATCTTTCATCTCATTGTTTTGGTTTTTGAACACGTGACTCTAATCTTTGGTTTATTCTGATTGCTCATATCATCCAGTGACCACAGTACACTTCTGTTTTCTGTGGAAAAAATCCACTGTGTAACTCTAACCGTGGCAAAGATGCACACTAAGCAACTAACCAGTGAACGCTGAGAAGCATTTAGCTGATACAAATCCAGTTATTAGGAGCTGGTAGAGACCAAAATCAGAGCTAAAAGAAGAAATGACATAGGGTTACCAAGTGTCCTACACCACGGCCACAAGTAGTTTCAACCAAAGAACAGATTTTTTTTTTTCATGTTGTGTTACGTGGAATTACATAATACAGGTTTCTCCATTTGTTCAGTGATTAATATGAGATTTTTTTTTTTACCTCTTATAAAACTATTTATAGCTGCAAAACAACATCAGCAACACCATCTTTACCCTTCTTGGTCATATATCACTGTAATTGCTCTGGTCTTTGGTTCCTAAAACTAGCCAGTCATTGTGGAGAAACTGAGAAATTCCAGACCACATCCCTGTGCCAACTTCGCATCAGCACTAAGTGACTGATGTAGTCTCTTTCTCCCAGATTAAGGAGGCTTTGTTAGGGAAATCCCCTGCACGTCTGAATTTAGTCACCCCGACACTCCCTGCATTAGATCAGCCTTTTATTTGGCTCTGCAGTCACAGGTGCCGTGGGGAGGAGTGAACCTTGTTGTTGTTCCACTAATGTATGTTTTTATCTGACACTGACCACACACACTGACAGGGCATGTTTGCAAAGACTGTTTTTGCTCATCTGTCTCCTCATTAATCTGTTTTCTCATCCATCAGATGCAGCCTGGCGTCTCTGCTCACCATCGCCCTTCATGGTAAACTGGAGTATTACACCAGTATTATGAAAGATCTGCTGGTGGACCTGATTGATGCTTCGGCCTCAAAGAACCCCAAACTGATGTTGCGCCGCACTGAGTCTGTTGTGGAGAAAATGCTGACCAACTGGATGTCCATTTGCATGTACAGCTACCTCAAGGTGAGGATGGAAAAGGGCAAGGCTCTGGAAAGTAATGAGACAGATTAGAATAAATATTTGCCACAGGTCTGACTCCACCTCTCACATTCTTCAGGAAACTGTGGGTGAGCCTTTCTTCCTGCTGCTGTGCGCAATCAAGCAACAGATTAACAAAGGATCTATAGACGCCATCACAGGGAAAGCCCGCTACACTCTTAATGAGGAGTGGCTACTCCGGGAAAATATTGAGGCCAAGCCACAGGTTTGATACCTCACATGCATGTATATTTATGTATATTCCATCCTCCACAGCCTCAGTTTTGCTGAACAGAGCTCAGAGGTCATTATCAGACTTAAATGTTCAATTAGTAGAAAAACTCAATCATACTGAAATTGAAAAAAGTTGTGAAGTGTATTCCTCTGCATTTGCTTTCGCAGAACATCAACGTGTCGTTCCAGGGCTGTGGCATGGACTCACTGTCTGTCAGGGTCATGAACACTGACACAATCTGCCAGGTGAAGGAAAAAATCATAGAAGCCTTTTATAAAAACCTGCCATTCTCCCAGTGGCCCCGAGCCGAGGATGTAGACCTGGGTAAGAGCACATTTTCTCTGATTATTTTCATCCCCTCCTATGCCCACCCCTCCGAGATATAGTAATCTCCTTTGCAAAAGGTCAATTCCTCTCATGAAACTCAACTAACCTGAGGCTGCAATATAATAAATGACAGAATGCATTGAGGGGAGTGTATAGTCATAATCACAAAGAGTTATTGCTTTCAAAAGCTGGGGAGCCTGCAGAGCTGATTTGATTAATGGCCTGAGAATATTTCCACAGGTCATGACATGGAAAGTTAGAGTGTAGCTGCAGTCCGTCTCAAATATATTCTTTTCCAAATTTAGGATGGAATTGTCTGATATCACTTTCCTCCCCTTTTCTGCTTTTTGTTACCTCCAGAGTGGTTTGACTCTGGTAGCAACAGTAAACTTCTGCAGGACCTCGATAACTCCTCAGTGATGGAGGATGGACGCAAGAAGCTCAACACAGTCTTCCATTACCAGGTGTGTATGTGTGTTTGCGTGAGACCACTCTGGTGGATGTGCCTGTATATCTCTGACATTGTAACAGTGGAGGCTCTGAAGGTGATAATTTCCTGAAAAGGGTATCACTGACTGACTGTGGGGTTAGGATCCTCTGGAGAATACTCTCTGCTATACATTTAGCTGGAGGCTCTTCTTTTTGTATGCTCAGCTGGACTATGTTTTTTTCTGATTGCATTGTACAGGCCATTAATGGCAGCTGTAGAGCTGTAGAGGAGCTCTGGCACTCCGTCTGAATTTAGACATATAGTACAAGACAGCAGTTCAGTTAGGCTGATTAGTAGAACTAGACTAGTAGAACATGCGTATACACGTAAAGTACAATATAGTTTGAGTCATTTCTTAGGAAGTTGGTAATATTAAACATCAAATGGTTGTCATTTCTAACAGCTGATGATAAAGATGATAAAGTACATTTTCTGGAAGGAAGTATGACTCAGTTGCTGAGCAGCATTTTTTTGACTGAGGTCTGCCAGAAAGGATGGTCCCTTTGAGAGTGACTGTTGGCCTGTTGGCCTGTTGGATTAAAAAAATTATAGATGTGGGGGAGGGGGCTTCTGAAGCTGTTTGACCATTCAGCAAGAATTTCCAAGTAACTTATAATACCTCAATAATAGCTTTGGACATTTATTTAAATTTGGAATAATGCTGTTATTCAGTAGTGTATTTTTTTTAACTTGATCTACATGTTTGGAAATATGAACAATACTGCTCATATTGGTCGCAAGGTGTAATGAATAGGTCTAATTTACCCATTAGCTTCTTACAATTCTTATATTTTGTGTGCTTTGCTTTTAAATCATACAAATTGTATGATGTTGAGATCAGGCTGTGTGTGTGTGTGGGGGGGGGGGCATTTCCTACAGGACTTCTTGTCTCTGGAGAGACTCTGGTTGTATGTTTGAGCCCCCCTAAAGCTCTTCCACTGAATTGTATGGAATTTTACTCTCACTAATGTGATCACAGAGAAACTTTCCCCCATCAGCAAATGAAAGTAAAATGACCCATGCACAAAAAATAAACATTTTATACCTAAATAATAAAATAAATCATAATTTTTAAGTCAGTTAAAATAATTTGTCTAGTAGTTAATACATTCGCTCAGCATTTAAAATGAACCGGTTGAACATACACAGCATCCCACAGCGTATGAAATGAATTATAAATATATAAGAATGCACCAGCATTATCCTTGTTTCATCAATTTGTAGTTGCATGTGTATTGATTAAAGTAAACCACATCATTTATATTTTGTGGCATAGTTATACATTATTACAACATTATTACAGTTGATTAAACGACTGTACACACACACACACACACACAAAGATAATAATTTGTAATTGTGAATATTTAATTGAGTTTAACATTGGTTTATATAAAAATGTACTTACTTAAAGTCACACTTACCTTGAACCAACTTTTAACAAATATGGAACAAATATAATGCTTTGCACTGGTAACCCATTAAGAGTCCGTATGTGTGTTGTTTATGTCTATTTATTTGTGCGTGAGTGCGCCTCGACCTTTGACCCGTTACCTGTATTTGTTAAGTGTTCTGTTTAGTTTTTGCTGAGCCATGGGGACAGAGCTGTGAAAGCAGCGAGCTGTAGCTTGTACTAACAGTCTGGGTTCACTGGCAAGGCTGTTCAATCCATTTCACCACGGCTTGACTTTAATGGGCCCAGCCAGGCTCCTGCAGACTTGCCACCAGTCTAGATGCACGCAAGGACACCACACACGCATTAGAACAAACATACGCGCCTCTCAAAGCCACACTTATGTGGAGGTCATGCTTAATGATGCTGTTCTGGTGCACCACAGCTCACCCCTGACCCCATGCCCTCTGTCCTGTCTCATCTTTCCTCCTTCCTGCCTTCCTCTTTCTTCTCTCCCCTCGCAGATCCCAGAGGGGGCATCACTGGCCATGAGCATGAAAGACAAGAAAGACAACACTCTGGGGAGAGGTACGTCACCTTCAAAACACACCCACTCTCCGTCCCTTTGTCACCCACACTCACCGGCGCTTGGATAAATACACACACTCACTCGATCACAAGAAACAGCACATGCTTAGTTGACCACGAGAACATGACACACTCATGTAAACATGCATGAAACCACACACCCTTCATCCCCAAAAGACACAGCAGCCATCCAAACACTTGCACCTCACAAATCACAACACATATGCGTTGAGGTTATGCTACTGCCTAATGTAGAGCTCTTTTCCATGTTATAGATGTAATCCATTAACAAATGTCAGCTTGTGGGGAAAAATGTGACACATGTTGGACCGTTGTCCAACCACAAGTTGGAATATAATGACTGTTCTGCCTGTTGACAGATGAGTTTACATACAGACTTTAATGGGCTTGTCCATTCATTGTCTAAAGTCTAACTTATATAATCAGTACCAGAGCAGAGCTCAGTTCTGCTTGGGGTACGTCCCTCAAAGCCTCTCCCCTCAGTTATACAGGGCCAAAAATAGGCTTATGTTGACCAAACCTGGCTTTGGCTTCAAAGCGTCAAGGGGGTGTTATGAGGCTGTAGTGCTCCCTGGCTAATATAGAACACTGTCCTGCCTCTGATCAGTGTTGAGGGTCTGGCCTGAGGCCCGCTGGGCAGGAGAATCTCTGGCAGCGCAACCTGTAATAAGAATACGCTCACTGTGTGTGTTTTTGTGTGTATGTGAAACAAATGCCTGTCTTTGTTTTTGCTGGTGTGTGTAATCATTTACTGTATTTGTTTGTGTCTGCATTGATGCTTGTGTTTGGACATGTGTCTACATGCATCTTTCTATGTGCTTCGGCATGTGTATGGGCGTGTTTGTGTTTAGACCTATATATAAACCAGCAAGGTTTAATGCTCCTTCCCAGCGTTGGCCGAGAATTACCATCTCATTACACTGGCTCCAGAACCAATCACGGACTCTGTGTGTCTGTCTCCCTTAATCTCTTTCCTTTCTCTCTCCTTTCACTCGTAATCTTTCTTTTTCATTCTCTCAGACAGCTCCCCTCCCCTACTGGCCCACAGTCCACCTTAATCACTTTCTCCTCTCGCAAGTACTGTATCTCTCCTGCTCTCCTGTCAATCTCCCCCTTGTTTTTTTCCCCTCTACTTTCTATCTGTCACACACCTCTGTGTTCCCTCCTCCTGCCTCCTCTCATTCTTTCAGGACTCTAACATGCTGATTGCACATTGTTTCATGCTGTGTTTCCTTTTTTTGTATGTTTCTCCTCAGTCAAAGATCTGGATACGGAGAAGTATGTACATTTGGTGAGTATCTCCAAATACATAATCGGAGCATTTCCCGAAGTTGACCGCCAGTGCTTTTCCTGTGTGTGTCAATGTTAGTCAGCCAAGAGAAGGCCCCACAACAGAGAGAATGAGGGTGAACGAAGGTGAAAAGGAAAGCTGCTGAGAGGACATGACAGCACTAATGCTCCTTAAGCTCTTTTATAAACGTCAGCCAAGATATGGGCCCTTTGACTTTAGAATAATGAGTTCCTTGGAACACAATTTGCCGGGTGAATAGTTAGTTTTACAAGACACCTTTATAGTCCTTTTTTGACTCACGTGGATAGAATTTGGCTGCTTTTTCTTTCCCTTACCTCCATTTAGGCCTGTATGAGCAAGTCAGAGATAGTATCCTGTACACAGCAAAAAGAAAAAAATTACTTTTCCCTAATCCCCGTCACTTCCCAATTCTGTATGTTAGTAAGTTTGCAAAATACCCTGATGTTATTTCTGGATCATGTGTCAAATGCATATAACTGAGAATTCCCCTCTGGCAGCTGAGACAGCAGAGACAATGGAGCTTTCATTTCTCATATCCTGAGGGAAGTTGTTGCTTCAACCTATGTGCAGTACGTTGACCCTCAGCCTCTGCTGCGTTCCAGGTCCTACCTCATGATGAGCTAATGGAGACCAAGAAGTCGCACAGACAGAGCAACCGCAAGAAGGTCCTGCCTGAAATCTACTTGACACGGCTGCTGTCGACCAAGGTGTGCAGAAACAAGAGACCGCTTGTGTTGTCAGCAACTCAAAGAGATTTTAGTTACAGCTAGAAATCTGTCATCGTTCCATTTCATGGTTTTATCGCCCGTATTAGCCTGAGAAGCCAAACAGAAATTCCATCACATGACATGAAACCATGTCTATGCGTATTTATGAGCCGCCTATTTTTCTTTTTCTGCACAGGGAACTCTTCAGAAGTTCTTGGATGATCTCTTTCAGGCCATCCTAAGCATCCCTCCGGATCGGCCCCCTCTGGCTGTCAAATATTTCTTTGACTTCCTGGAGGAACAGGCAGACAAACGGGGCATCACAGACCCAGACACCCTGCACATCTGGAAAACCAACAGGTAGAACACCTGACAATACAATTAAAGTCCCATTTGGTTGCATCACAGTGGAAGTGTGTGGCTTAGAAAGTTTATCTTACCCTCCCTGTGTCCAGTTTACCTCTGCGTTTCTGGGTAAACATCCTGAAGAATCCTCAGTTTGTGTTTGACATTGATAAGACGGATCACATGGACGCCTGCCTGTCTGTTATCGCCCAGGCTTTCATAGATGCCTGCTCCATCTCTGACCTGCAGTTAGGCAAGGTGAGTCTGTCCATCAGTCTGTCTACCTCATTCTAAAGCTTTCACTGTGGACTGTCCCTGAGTAAAAATTGACACTTCTTCTTAGTCTTCCCAAAGTTTTGGGGCTTTTGGTGTGAACAGTCATAATTTGAGTCAGTTAGTTGATAGCTGTGGGTTCAGCTCCTTTTTATTAGCCTATATTTATTTACATTTTGTTCACATTTTGGCAAACTATCAAAAGCCAAATTTCAAGTAGTTCCTTTGCAGTTATCCCATTTATTTACTGAATATACTGTGTTACTTAGAAAACTGGAAGAAATCCTTAAAACATGATGATTCTCTGGCAAGTTCAGAGACAAGTCTTATTTCCATGATTTGTAACAGATTCATTCATTCATTCATCTTCAACCGCTTATCCGTTTCCGGGTCACGGGGGGTGCTGGAGCCAATCCCAGTTCACACTGGGTGAGGGCAGGGTCACTCTGGACAGGTCCCCAATTCATCACAGGGCTGGCACACAGAGACAGACAGAGACCAACAACCACTCACACTCAGACCTACGGACAATTTAGAGTCACCAGTTAACCTAGACATGCATGTCATGTGGGAGGAAACCGGAGAAGCCAGAGGAAACCCACCCAAACACGGGGAGAACATGCAAACTCCACACAGAAAGGACCCAATCCGGGAACCAAACCCACGACCGTCTTATTGTGGGGCAACAACGCTAACCGCCGAGCTGCCTGGATTTTCATTCACTACGTATTTTACACTTCATCTGTCTTCTTGGCACTCCTGGGGAGACTCATGCCATCTTTCTGTCTTTCCACTTGTCCACTGTCTCTCTCTCTCTCTCTTTCTATATATCCTACACTCACTCACACACACACACACACACACACACACAGACATACCTCCCAAGTACCCCTGTGAACCCTCATCCCAAAGCCTTCAGACTGTCAACTCCATCTACCTCTGCTCATGTTATTCCAGCCCAGTCGGCTGATCCAAGGTCACGTGTGTGTGTGTGTGTGTGTGTTTGCATTTCAATGTCCTCACTGCTCACAAATCCGTCTCATCCCTCAGACACCGTGACCCTGAGCACGCTCTGCTTCCTGTCTCTCTCTGTGACTAGTTTCCTCCCTGGAGGAAGTTGAGGACTCATCAAATAATACTATTCTTTCACGGAGAAACACTCTGATTTATATACCTCATTTCCAAAGCCAGTGCACTCAAATGTCCATGCAGGCAGACACATACCTATGGGCACCCAGACATGATGTGTCTGTAGCCTCCTCATTAACATGTCACAGCTGGCTCTGAAAGTTCAGTGCTGCGAAGTCACCAGGTTTAGGAACATGGCCAGATTCTCTCCTGCAGGTCAAGGAGACTGACATGACACACAGCACATTTTCCCCGAGTGTGAGCAGTGCTTCTTTGTGCATGTATATGGATGTGTGTGTCAGCCTCGGAACAAGAGGGTACGGGGTCTGGATTAGCACAACAGGGGTGAGAAACAGGGGTAGGAAACTAAGCAGCGCTAGCTGTTTCCACGGAAACCTTCTTATCTGGCGAGATGCAGACATGGAGGGCCAAGGGGTCACAGGGGGGTTACCAGACAGATGGGGTAACAGCAGGAAGTGATCTTGTGGACAGGAAGAGAGAGGGTTCCCTGTTAGAAGGTGTGACTGTGGCTACAGCCTTTCAGTCGCCCAGCACCTTTAACACACAGAAACACAGGTGACACAAATAACTCATGACACATAGAAATATTAAGGTGCACTGTAAGCACAATCATTGATGCTGAAAGCTGCGGCTGCCCGTCTCTTGTACCTCCTTTCCTGCCCTACTTTCTCTCTGTCCCTTTCTCTTTTGCTCCCACACAGGAAACAGAGACCTACACACACTCACTTGCAACAGTAGTCACCACTTAAAACCTGAAAATGCCCACAACCTCTTATCCCCTCTACTTTTCTTTCTGCCTGAATAAACATTAGTGTGCGAGCTTGAAGTGACCGTGGAAAGAGTGGCAGAGGAACGAAGGAGTATTGTTTGCACTGAAGTGTTTCTTCTCCTGCTCTGGCTTTTTTCTTTTTTCCTGAATCTCCTGTTGTACGGAAAGGAAACTGAAATATTACTTATTATTATAAGAAACATTTAAAAAAAAAATTTGGACCAATGAGAAGCATGCTTTAATTCCTTCATATATTCTATAATAAACAATCCATCAGGTAGTCTGACTTATCAAATTAGTTTCTTAAGTCATCTGCAAAGTAACAACTATCGCTTTCAAGTCAGTGTGGTGAATTGAAAGTAAAGTCTTTGCTTTTGAAACGTATAATATGGGAGTAAAAAGTGGCATAAATTTAAAATAAAAGTTTATGTTATTACACGTCACATGAGACTAAATGTAATAATTAAGGGAGTCTGACTCCAACCACCTCCTCTATTAGCAGTTTGTATATTGTGAAATTTTCTTTTGATGGGTTCAGTTTTGAAACTCAGCGTGTGCCAAAAGCTCTGTGATCTCCAAGTCTGTCAAGCTTCAGATTGGTTCCAGGGCATCATATCATGCCAAATTAATATTAGTTAAAACTCTGACATGAAATCTGTGTGTGCATGTGTTTTCTTCCCAGGACTCGCCAACCAACAAGCTGCTGTATGCCAAGGAGATCCCTGAGTATAAGAAGAGAGTGCAGTGCTATTATCAGCAGATACAGGAAATGGCTCCTCTCAGCGAGCAGGAGATGAATGCTCACCTAGCCCAAGAGTCACGCGTGAGTAAAGTGATCAGCCCGTCTATTAGCAGCCTGGTCTGCTACTGCAAGTTTGTTTTCTGACTTTAATCTAACGCTCTGTCGTCTATCCTGCAGAAATACAGAAACGAATTCAACACCAATCTGGCCTTGACAGAAATCTACAAATATGCCAAAAGATACAGAAACCAGGTAAGAGCAAAGACTCTTATGCTACTTCTTTGAATTTTGAGATTCAGATTAGATATGTTACTTGTGTACAAACTCTACTACAGCCACAAAATCCCAGCCATGCCCCAGCAAATTACCGTGAAAGATCATGAGCAAGATGAGAGATCTATTTGCCAGTAAACAGCCTCACAGCTTGTCACTCTAACACCCCAAAATCCCTTAAATAAAAATCTCTTAGTTATATGCTTTTGTTAGATGCGTTTAGAGGAAAAACAATATGTGTACTATCTCCCGAGCAGCAGCCTCTCCTCAATGTGTCCAATCCTGCTTTCCAGCCCACATATACCTTTCACTTGAAGTAAACAACCTGCTGTTTACCTTGGCTGTATCCACCACCCCTTTCTGTTTAATGACAGTATTAAATTGCAGCTTCATATCTCTTGTTTCACTTTGAACTAGCCCTCTTCCAGCCCCTGCTGTCCTCCCCCAGGTCTCCTCACTGATGTGACTATTCTCTGGAGAGGCTTAGTCAGTGGCAACTGTGACTTAATGGAGCACCCTCATGATAATACAGTTTAGCTGCTTTCCACTGTCATGCTACTGTACTCACGTGGGCCAAGGGTTTAGGCTCTGATTCACAGAGCTCTGTGAATGGCCCCTGATTGCCTTTTCTCTCGCCTCAGCTCACTTCGCTCTGCCTGGTAGCACACTGTTGCTAAGAGCCCAAAAATCCCACTGACACGGTGACAACTATTGGGCATGAAAAACAGAGCAGATGTGGGTTTTGTAAATATGTGAAGTGCAAAGGTTTTTGTGGTGTGGAGGCACACATGGAGGCGAGAGAAGGGGCTGAAGCACTTCACTCGTTCCGCTGCTGCTCTCCCCTTCCCTCACGTTTCACTTTCTATGTCCAGGCAGGTGGCTGATTTTCCTTCCTGTCTCAGATAGATAGATGCATGGATGCTCAACAGAATATTGAAAGTCATCTTTGTTTTGTTTTTCTTTTCTACCCACCAACCCCTGTCTTTGTCTCAGGTGGTGAATGCTCTGGAATCTAACCCTACTGCAAAGCGCACTCAGCTGCACCACAAGTTCGAGCAGGTCATTGCCCTTGTGGAGGACAACATCTACGAGTGTTGCAGTGAAGCCTGAACCTGCCATCCTGTTCTTCTTGCTCTTTCTCCTGCTGACAGCTGCCTTTCTCCCATCCACATGGTCACTTCGGAACGTCGGGCCACTGTGGAGTTAGCCTTCTTAAGTGTCATTATTATTCCCAAAGACTCTGACAAGCGCAAAAACTGGCAGAGAAAAGGACTTAAACCTGCCGTGCGAGCATTACACATTTTATGAGGTGTCCTCCTGTCATCTGAGAATGCCAAGGAATTTTCCCAACTTCTTCCCCGTGACATGGACAGAATTCCAGTCTGGCTCAGCAATGCTTTAGAGCAAATGTGTAGGAACTTGGAGATGAGGCTTTTTTTTTTTGTGGATGTCTACAGTTACTGGGAGCTTCAGTAAGCCCTGGTGGCAATCTTAAACGCACTGAGCCCTTTTCTGAAGGGAACGAGCCAATGATGCACTGTACTGTATTATAATGTCCATAGCAATATTTATAGATGTGTTATAATGCTTTCAAGTGGCCTGTTCATCGGGATGAGGAGCGTGATGAACTCCTCCCATCTCCTAAAGCCTGCAATGTTCTCGGGTGTGATTCGTGAAGAGGGGTGACTCGCTCTCATTGATGCTCTGAACAATACATGCCGATGTGCTTTGCAGGTTGATGATGGGTTGAGGGGGAGGTAAGAGAGGAATATAAATGACTGAAATTAATGAAATCAAAGGTTATGTAGTTCACTGGGAAGAGCTGCATCCGTATAGTGTTTATCAGTGTGCTTGTAAATGAATGACTATCATGTTGGATTATGATCAATTCAAAAGAGGGAAATTTACATTTATGAAAAAAAATGTGAGCTCAATATAATCTGAAGAGAGACTGTATTTGTGATGCCAAATGACTTGTCAGAGTTTGTGAAATAAATTACAGTATTTAGGATTTTAAAGTGTCTAATGATGACAACATTTATTGTATGCAAGTCTCAAAGTGCCTAATTCTTAAATACCTTTCAGCAGAGAGAGTTTCAACAGTTGAAAACCATTAAGACTTGGCCTGCCACCCAACAGCCCACAAACGACCATCTGGAACATGTCAAAAAGCCTCGTAAATATTCTCATGATGCAGCGAGTAAGGGAAAGGTTATGGAGACGTTTAGATTTGTTTTTATTGCAGGACAAAGAACAACTTCCACAAGATCCTAGCCTTTACACAATGAACAAAAAAATATCCCCGGATAACAACCCCATATCACTTCAACACACACACACAGACGTTCTGACAACCTCCTCTGAACACATGAACACACACACATACTCATTCAGTCTCTTGCAGGAGGCACCTCCTTTGGTCCATCTGTTTACACTCTTGTCTCAGTTAATGCCAAGAGTAAACAAACCACCTCAGTCTCATCACCATAATGACAAGAGGAGAGACAGAGAGACCAGCGGACAGCGCTGTCTGACCCCAGAAAAACTCACGATATCTAAACAAATTCATAACTAGTTTCAACTGTCCATATATGTGATTGTTCAAAGCGCATTTTTGGGGGATATATAGCTGCAACAATTACTAAAACAAGAGTTGCTGTGGCTTTAATCATACATTGTGGTTTTCAGAATTAGATTTTTACCTATTATGTTGTTTTATGTGCGCTGGGGACATTGGAACGTGTTCAGTTGGATCATCACATGGACATCACTCCCTTGATACAGGGGGGTAAAAACTGTGAAGCCAGCTGAACACTTTCCATGCCGCGATTAAATGGATTGAGAGTGCACATGCTGACTCTTGAGCAGCTCAGGCCTACCAAAGGTGTGATTGTGTCGCTGCTGTGAAGACACATGGAGAGTTAAGTCAAGAGGATAGGCCAATATAACATACTGCTGCCTGGCGGTAGAGGGCCCCTAGGTGTTCAGGGACAGATGGGATGTGGAAGAGGACACGCTGAGTGACGTGGGGCAGGTCAAGCAGGGGCCACCTGGCTGGAGGACACGGATGAAGCCTGGGTCTTTGTGGTGGCAGCAGCCTCGTCATCTCCGAATGGGTTCTTCCCACAGCATACCGTGGTGATCATGCAGTTTCTGAACTGGAGGGCAAAAACAAGAAGATCTGAATCACATTTATGATACAGCTTCACGGCAGGATAGAAGAATATTTAACTGGTGAAAATAACACTAACAGCTTACCAGTTTAAGTCCCGTATTCAAAATCCTAATGATGTACAGCAATATTATATGAGAGGTGTATTTGCTATTTCAGAAGAACACAGAACTTGCTACATGGAAAATTTCCCCAGTAAATGATGAATTGTTTCGTGAGCTCCATGAGACTCATTGATACTGATGTAACATGAGCAGCATTTCACCGTTGTAGTTGCTCCAGGTGGAACTATTTTAACTACTTTAGCTACAAATCAGTAGTTTAGGCAACAGGTGCCTAAACTAGGGGTTGGACACTCTTATGGGTCACAAGTAAAATCTGAGGGGTCTATGATATTGACTTCAGTCCAAATGAATAAATACACAACAATTTTAAAAAAAAAAGCTAAAACACAGACTAATATTACTTTTTGGGGTATTGCGCCTAAATATTTATATATTTTTTTTTATTATGTGCCATTTGGGGTTGATATGCCTCACAGTAGATTTTGTTACAACTCTCGGAGGTACAACACTGCTTTCTTAGGACGAGGTCATAACACAAAAAGGTTAAGTTATAATTTATAAAATGGGAGATTCAAGTAAAGTCAATTATCCTTGAATTGTTTGGGACTGCACTATTGGAGTACTGTATGTACTCAGCTATATAAAATAAATAAATAATATTTGCTTTACATGCCTGTCTGTTTAGCAGAATGTAGATGACCGGGTTGTACAGAGCAGCACTCTTGGCGAAGAAGGCTGGAGCAGACATGAATATGGGTCCAAACTCAACTCCTTGATTGGCAAAGATGTACCAGGCCACACTGGCATAGGGCACCCAGCACACCAGGAAGGAGATGACCATGACAATCACCATACGGGTCACTTCTTTCTCAGCTCGCTGGGTGGTTTCAGACTCCTGCTGCAGGGCTGCGGCCTGAGCAAAACAAAAACTTTATATTCTTTACCAAGTCGAATAATACATGTATAAATATAAATGCTACACATACAAGTCGAATATACATTAGAGATATTTGCATTTATACGTGTGTCAAAAACAATTTTAGATTGAGCCTTTAAAAGCACAAAGGAAGAGGCATTTCTCCAGTTCTTTGATCTATTTATGGCTGCTAATACATTATCAATGTTGTTAATTTATTATTAATGAGGGCATCAGGATAGCACAGTGAGCAGGCAGACTGCCCTTCTGCTTGATGACCTGGCTATAAGCTGCCACGCTGGCAACAATCTGCCCTCCTGAAATGTCCTTGAGCCATTAAATCCCTCACATCTCCAGAGACTTTGCTCTGTGATGCTCTTGTCTCCCCATGGAGGGGATTAAGGTAAAGAGAAAATATAGAGATAAACAAAGTATCAGATCCTTACTATTAATATTACATCTGACGATGGTGTTCTTACCGCTCGGACAGTGCAGAGCAGACGACTGTAGCAGAAGAAAATGATGAAGAGGGGGATACAGAAATGGAGGACAAACATATATATGATGAATGAGGTGTTTCTTATCTCAGGCTTGGGAGTGTAGTAGTCGATCCCACAGGAACACTGCATTCCCTCTGGGATGTACCTGCATCCACACAACAGAATAATCCATACAGTATTATACACAATATTTCCATTGCCATGCAGTATGTCCACATTTTGAGCAATATTCTCAGAGGTGATTCTATTGTGTAAATTACTAGCAAATTACTTCTAGCATTATTCTAATGCTAGAATTGCTGTAATTCTAGCAAGCACAGTCTAGACACTGAAACATACAGTACCGGGACCATCCAAACAGAGGAGGTGCAGCACAGGTCAGGGCCATGATCCATGTGAATCCCAGGCCACCAATGGCATGTTTTTCCCCAAAACGAAAGTTTGTCATTGGTTTACAGACCACAATGTAGCGCTCAATAGCCAAAACCACCAAGGACCAGAGTGCAATCTCTCCTGAGACACAAATAAAGATTTACATTTAAAGAAAGCATATGTTTTCAAAAACTGTTGTGGCTGTAGTATTTCACATTTCATGCGTTTTTACATTCAAACCCTCTCAAAGAAACATGCTTAGATTTTCAAGCTTAGATACTTTCAATTATGAGACACAAAGGTCAGATGTTACAATCATCAACATCAGAATGTCAGTATAACACACAGATGGCTATGCACCATTTCTCATGCTCTCTCTGCTCCGTCTCTTACCTCCTAAGGTGGCAAAGAATCCCTCAATGTTGCAGCCAGTGACCCCTAAGATGAAATATCCGTGCAGGGCTGTGTAGAGAGTCACTGTGAAGCCCCCAACGACCATGAAGAGGTCAGCCACCGCCAGGTTGAGCAGCACAAAGTTCAGAGGGGTCCTCAGCTTTTTGTGTTTGACAGTGACATAGAGGGTGAGGAAATTGATGGGGAAGGCAGTGATGATGAGGAACAGCATGTATGCAGCCAGAAGAGAGTACTTCCAGGGCTCGGCCAGGTAGTACTGTGGGTGCTCAAATGGGCTGCGAACCAACCCGGTCTTATTAGACATGGGGACGTAAAAGTTGGGTCCTTCTGTGCCATTCATGGCTGCAGTTGAAGATGTTTTTTCTTCCCCTGAGTCCTTGACACCAGATAAAATAGTCTGTGCCTTTTCTCAGAATACTTTGATGTATCCTTGTTGTGCCGTTGAAGTGCAAATGGGGGACAGATGGATGAATGGATCTTAAGGTGTGCTCTGCAGCCCCCTGAGGAGGTGCGGCACCTTTATAACAGGCCAGGCGGATTAGGGATGTGCAAGGAGCAAAGTGTTAGCAGAGATGGAATTAAGACACTCAATCCTAGTCCTCCCTCTCCATCACTTTCACACTTGCATACACAAAAGCATTACAGGAAAAAACTCCAGGAATAGCTCTTGAGTATGCCAGACATTTTCAAGGTGAGAGGTTACAGCCATTGCAATCCAAACTCCATCATTACTGTCATATGTATCAATGCATTATCAGAACGATTTGGAAGAGAGAGTAGGAGGATGGCAAAGAGGATGGCAAAGAGGAAACCACCCTGTGATTTAAACCATTCGGAGTGGACAAGCTACAAATGAAATTTATTGAGCAATCCAACTTATTTGCATCCAGAAATCCCTAATCCCCAACCAGTGCATAATGCAGAACTCAACTCATTGCCTTAAGTGTAATCAGAATCAGTGGAGCATACTGCTGATAACATGCACTCTAACTCCAGCTCTCTTTCATGGACACAAATCCTAAAGTTTAGTCAGAAAGAGTAAAAAGTCAAGTTGTCTTAGTAGTAATATTATTAATACCCACTATAATAAAACATGCCAAAATATTTTATTTGAAAGGCTTATTTTTTTCTTGTAATATAAAAAATACATTCTCATGACTAAACAACAGAGGACATATCCAGTACTGTTATAAAATGTAAAGTATAGCTTCAGGATATAAGCCTGTGGAATGCACTTGTTGGCAGATGTATCTGGCTTTTGTGAAAAATATATATTTTTTACATAATAAACTGGTGTTTTTTATGAGGTGAACATAGTGATTATTTTCAATAAATTAGTTTCTATATCATTATTATTATTTTTTTTGTATGCTCATGTTCCCTTTAAAGTGATGATGTAATCAGTGACAGCCCTGGGTAATCTTATCCTAATAATCCAATCGGGTTGATTGGCTGATGTTGCACTTTTCTTATACTCTATAATGAACAACGCACAAACACTATGGGCATTACCACTGTTAGTCAGCGGGACCTTGTAAAATAACATCTAACACATTCTTGTGATGATAAATGAGTGTCTACATTAACCATATTAAATGAATAAGAATGATGCATGCCAGAAAATTGATTGCAGGATAAAAATCCAAGGTAGAAAAAAAGTAGCTTGAATGTACAACAATTTAAAAGTTTAAAAAAGCTGCTGTAGATCAGTTTGGTTCATCAATGGGCCTACGACAGTAAGGACAACAGTTGTGCTGAAGCACCAGAAGCTCATAGTCCTCACTGTGAAACATCTGCAAGGAAAGAGAAAGATCAAACAACCCCAAGGTTGAGATCCGAAAAAATGTTATTAAAAATTTTAATAAAAATCAAATATGATCTAAATCTGTATAAGAGAAAGAGATATATTAAATAAAGAAATAAAAGAGACAGACAAGCTATCAGTAGTGCACATCAGGTTAGAGGAGCCGAATGCTTTACCTTGAAGCAGGTGGGGCACATGGTGATGCTCACATCAGGCAGCAGAGAGCGGAAGTATTCCCATTTGAGAGGCCTGGGCCAGCGCTTGATCAGGACATCCCTCCTGCTCATGGAGCGCAGCACCAAGCGGCTCACCTTGACAGGGACAAAGCTCGAGCCCCCCTGCTATTTGGACACACACACACACAATCCCTACTTCATATGGACCCCATCCCTTCACCCTCTGCAGCTAGTTTGCACAGTTGGTGGAATATTAATCATATAATTTATTCAGTCCTTTTTTTTTTACCTCAAAGCTCATTTTGGCTGTAAATGGGTCTTCCTCTGCACTATCCAAACCATCATCCATTCTCAAAGCCTGCAGGTCTGATCAGCATTTATCAAGGACAACCAATTCATACATTTTACACATTTCACATATTTTATTAATTTTTTTTACTTTTTTGAGTTTTCTACAATTGTATGTTTTTGAGGCAGTAGAAACTCGTAGAAAATTATTCCTCAACAACTATTTCTAGTGAGTGTTCAAAACGCCAATCAGTCGTGCCTGTCAGTCACATCAAGGCTGTGGGAGAACAGAGCAGACCTCAGTGCCCTTGAGTGTCTGCCAGCTAATGCAGGTTAATCCCTGCACTAGGGCTGTGGCTACAGCTCTCGGAGGGTTAGTGTCATTAAGATGAGACAGGAGAGCTTCGCTAACCCTATTAGCTCAAGAGCTAAGATGACTTAGCTCTGACAGCTTACCCTCCAGCACAGAATCGGGGCCAACGCAGGCTAAACAGCTTCTTGGAACCGTCACAAGGCACAGCAGCGTCACGTGCTTCATTGTGAAGAGATGTGCAGTGTGTTAGGGGAGAGATACATACTCTCAGGACCAGGAGAGTGAGGAGTTAATAATTCATACAAAGCTTGTGAGTCATCTGTGTCTTTGTGTGCATTTATGGGCGGTTACATAAAAGATCAAAGGATACCACCGTTGTCCGTATGCTGTAAGTGTGCATTCCTCTCATCCATGTGAGGAACTTCCAGGTCAATAAGAGACACAGCCTCCTCGTCGCTGATGCCCTCCTCCAGGTAGAACTGAACCAGGGGCAGAACCTCTGTGCACAAAGAAATGCTTTAGAAAAAAATGTATTCCTCTGTGTGAAATACAGCAAAGTGTGTTTGTGTGCCGCTGACCATATGACGAAGCTGAGTAGATAAAAGGCTGCCTGCAGTTGATGCACACACTCCCCTGGTTGTTCAGCAGGGGGTTGTTGGTGGAGCAGCGGTAACACATCATGCCTTCAATCAGATCCTGCAGTAAACACGTGGAAGCTTAAACTATACAAGAACGCAGATGGTGGACAGTTCTAATATTTATAGGTTATTTATAAAGAGCTAAGTGTAGCAGCATGTATTTCCAACACACCTCACTGTCGTGGAAAGGTTTGGAGCGAATGGTGAGGCTCCCCCGTTCTATGGACTCTTGGAAGCGAGAAGGAATGTGGAGCTCCTGAAGCTTCTCATAAGAATACCTGGCAAGCTTGTATGCACCCAGTTTTTGACTCTGTTTAGCCAATGCATACAACGTGTTACTAATAATCAGGTCAAGGAAAATACATGCAAGGATAAGGGATATAGATGTTTTTTAGATATCGCGTTCAAAATTACTTTTTATGTGTTTACATGTGCATGTGTGTGCATTTGTAAATTTGTAAAAGATAAATTCCCACTTTCCCCTTTAATGTGTCCCCTTAAAAAACCAACATGCTATGCACTGGCTGAATGCCTTGAAATTAATACATTTGTTAGGTCTTTGTGGGGTGTGTGCTTCCATGAAAATGCATGTCAGTTTTTCTGTTTGGAGTTGAGGAAATTGTTACTTATTTGTATTTATATGCAGACAGACTTTTAGGAGAGCAGCCTGAGAATGGCTGTGACAGGTCAATGAGTTGCAGCTGCAACAGCTCGACGCTGGCATTCCTCCATCACCTAAAACTTAACACTACTCCTTTCCTTTCTCCTCTCCACTCAGCTATTCTCCCGCTCCTCCCACACACCCAGTCCTGTTCCATTGCTGGGACTGTTTATAAATACATGTCCTCCTATTGTTTAGCGCAGCTTTTTTTTTTTTATGACATTGTGTTTAATTGTTCAAACCAAATCCAACACAGTCCAGCTACATCCATAAATCTAAGTTCAAAGTTTTCCAGTTTGGCCGCAGAGGATCCCAGCTGCTCAGCTTGATTTCCTCTTCAAAGGCTGGGTTTTCCTTGCTCATACCACTGTGTTAGACCACATGGATTTGTCTGCGTTGCTGTGGGTGACCTCATGTGTTTTGAAAAATTAAACCATGTTGTTTAGCGTGTTTATGTATGAACACATATGCAGAGCTAAGTAATCAGAGCATTTGTTTAGATAATAGAGAATGTGCCTCCTGGAGCCATCATCTCCCCCTACCCATGATCACCCCTTTTCTCTCTGCAGCAGCATGGTTTCCAAAGTGGTGCCAACTCTTCCGTTTTTCTCCTTTTTTCTATCTCCGTTCAACTGCTTTATCATCAATGTCTCTGCCAGTCTTGATTTCAGATTGCTATGTCAGCACTTGAGAATTTTCCACAAAGGAAGGGGTGAAAGAAGAAGCCCAGAGAGTTCATTCTAAAAATATGTGCCTGACGCTAGATACCTTCGCTAAGTGTAGGACTACGTTCATGAATGAAAGGATACACTTTGGAAATGCCTGGTGGTATGTCCTTGGTGAGGTTGTTCAGCAGGAACCTGCAGATATTGAAGAGTGTCTCAGGCATGTAGGAGCTGAAGGGTTCATCCTGATGATGAAAAATGTTCAAATAAGCAATGGAAGATGGATGGATTATAAAATGAGTGAAAGCACTGATAAAAATTTTGCAGGTTTTACATTCTTTGAAAAACTACATTGCTGTTCTACCTCTATTATATTTTTCATCTTTCAACCTGGTCTAAAAGTAGCCTAACCATGTATAGTGCCCCACTGGATCCCACACTGCCCAAAAGGGAAAGATGAATGTGCTAAAGCAATCAGCATCAGCACTTTATGCCGAAAGTTGATAGTTCAAATCTATTGTGCCTGCCCAGGAGGGTTAAAGTTAGATATCAAGGTTTCCTGCTCTGGTTTGGATCACAATGATGCCTCTGTATTGCAGAGGTACGAGCACAACCAAACAGAAAGCTGTAACAACAAACTGAGGACACTGACACAGGCCAGGTCACCCATATAGTGCTCATAACCAGGAAGTGCTTGTTTGTAAGTAGGTTAGGGCTGGGGCCCTGAAGAAGACCACTGATGAGGTAGTTATCTTGATCAATCAAGCAGTTGGTTGTCATGGTGATTGGGGTCAGAGAGGTTTCAGGAAGCAAAGAGTTTTCGCAAAGAAAAGTTTAATAATGCTGGCTACCGAGCACTTCAAGCTGATTGTCCACTTTCAGCACTCAATGGCAAAAACATCCTCATCACTCTCTTTTTTCTGAGCTTTTTAACAACCTCTGTGCAGATCTTAATTTTTTTCCCTTCATCTGCATGTCTCTTTTTTGTTTTTTTTGGATTGACATAATCTTGCAGAGCCAGACCTCCTTCCTGTCAAACTTGCAGTGGTCTGGAGAAATTTGACTACAAAAGTTGATTAGAAAGTGGGCAGAAACACAGCGGGCTGTCAGCATACTTCAAGTGGAAAAATAACAATATTGGGAACATGTTTGTTTGTACCGAAACAGAAATCTAACTACATGGTAGGTACTATTTCCAGGGCTCAGCAGTTTCAATTTGACAATCAGATGGCTGCCATGTAATTTCAACGTTTCCTCAGCTTTTTCTGGTCTATCTGAACAAGATTAAGGTTGACAAAGTAAAGTATGTTCTCACCGTGTAACGCTGAATGGAGCGATATACATGGTAGAGCTCAGCAAGGTGCTGAAAACGCTCAAACTTCTTCAGGATTTCATTCCTCTGCTCTTCGCTTTCTGGTTGAAACAAAGAAATAAAAACAACAAATGCATTAAGCTTTGCAGTAAAAACTCACTGTGTTTGCAGATGGTGTTATCAGAACATTGCAGATGTGTCTCACCTCTAGCAATATCCAGACACTGCATAGACAGCATCCAGTAATAGTATCCTGCATCATTGAACCTGTTCTCCACCACTGCATTGTGTGTGAGCTGCTCCAAGACTTTTACTGCTTCATTTTGTCGCCCTGCCTTGTGAAACGCTGAAAAGTGAACGCATAAAAAAGTAGATGAAAGGATTGTTATAATGAGGCCTTGAAAAATAATGCTGGATTTAAAGACAGACCAACGGAATTGTTTTGACAACTTTGGTGATAAGTCAGCATGTAAAAGTGATAAAGTTTTTGACATTAAAACACTAGACCAGTGCAATGCCAGCTGTATCTTTTTGCAGTAGAGTTTTGTTTGAGAAGGAAGAACTATTTGGCTTTTGGCTATTCAGCAGTGTTGTGTCACAGCTTCACATGCACACACTCGCAAAACATATATAAATGACAAGATCAATTTGTTCTTAATGTATACAATGTTCTCCAAATGGTTCACATGTAAAAAAGTGAGGTTGCTCCTGAATATCAAACACAAAACCTCCTTGACTTTAAAGCATTATTAAACATGAGCACTATCCCTCATGTCCCTATCAGAGGGTAATTAGAAACAGCTTTAGGGAGTTGACCCCACGACTGACCCTGCCACAGCAAACAGTGGGGGTCAGAGCGTATTAGTGGTAAAAATTTATCAGTCTACCTAACTAGATAAAAACTACATTCAGCTGTTGTTGGTTAAACTCAGGAAGGAGCATGGAATCCTCCCCCTAACACAAAACACAAGCTAATAAAGGTGCACAGCACATGGACTAAACTTTTTTTTTTTTTTTTTAATCAAAGCCCTAAACAAAACCCCCCCCCCCCAAAAAATTACCACTAACCATGGACTATAAATAGGCAAATAAATATTCATTTACAGAGATGAATGAGCTTCATCAATAGGTTTTAGGATTTCAGATATTTTTGCATTGCAAAACTATTTGAATGATAAAAGTGAAAAATATGAAAACTAAAAAGTGACATGGATATGACATAAACCATAAGAAATGGTAAAAACTTGGAAAAAGTCAAATGGCCTTCAGGTGTTGATGAAAATCACTGGAAAATCTTTTTGGATCCTTGGGTGGGTTATTCTTGGGATTATGGAGCTTCATTTGAAGCTTGCAAAATATGTGCTCAATCAATTCAGCCAACTGTTAACCATCTGTGAAGCTGTCATTGAGAGGTATCAGCCCAGTGGACAGGCCAGAATGTTAGATGCCAATGCAATCATTGGTAGCACAATTCTGCATCAGCGCCTAACTAAAATACACACAATCAGCAAAATGCATGACCATGGCCAAGCTCCAATACAATCAGGCCTGTTCATTCAGGTACTCTATGTCGAGATAGGCAGAGGAAGATTATGGAGAAAAGGAAGTACGCCTGCTGAGATCATAATTATAAATCTATGAGCTGATTATAACTATGGTTACAGTCAGTAATCATCAGCCGAGCTGCTTGTAGTACTGGTGATTAGAGGCATGCATGCATGTCATTCAGCTTACAGGCAGGCCAGCTCTGTTCTGCTCTGCTCCAGCAAAGCGGATCATGTTTTACAGTGGATACAGAGAATCTTAAGGAAGGAGTGAAACATGTCTGCAGCCAGTGCAGTCCAGGCTTTATCACTTCCATATGCAAACATTTGCCATGGCTGTAGACTTCAATATTCACTGTGAGAGTCCTGGAAACATGCATTTTAAAGAATAATATGAATATGTACATTGGAAAATGCTCTATAGGCTGAGTATTGGCAATTTAAACAATTTGTTGTTTAACAATGTCAGATATCAGAACTGTTTATAGGAGAGAAGACAAGCTTTGTGTTAACTAGAGGATAATGGCACACACTGTAGACAATCTCATAAAAGGCATTCACATTGTTAAACTTACAACAGTTGTTGAAAAGTGACTTTCTTGCATTCTCATCTATGCACAACTAGCACACAAACTTCACAGTGTGAAATGGGTGTGAATATCAGATTGCCAGATTTGGACAGTTACAGGGCCCAACTCAGCATCCCTAGCATCCCATTCAAAGCCACACAAATAGAGGATTACTGAAGCTATTTGATGAAAATTGTAAGAAGCACACTAAAGGGTTAAAGTTGAATTCCGTGGGGAAGGCCTGTTGGGTATGTTAACTTACCTTTCTGTGCCTCCTCAAAGCGATCATTCTCAGCCAGCCATTGGGCATAAGGCACAAAGACGTCATTTTTGAACTGGGGGTGCTTCTCCACCAGTGAGAAGGCCTGACAAATGGACAGGTGAGACCGACAAAGAGACATTAGTTTTAACAGACCACATGTGACGATGTGAGAGGTTCCACACATTGTGATATCTAGAGAACAATGTCTGACTGCCATGAGCAATTATAGCTGAACCGCAGTCAATTAGGGACATGCAAGTTACAACACATTACTCTGTAAAAACAGCCCTTCAGAATTATTCATTAGCTGAGAACAAAGAAAAATGTATGAGCTAAGTTGATTTCACACTCAATTACAATTACACATGCAGCTCTTAAGCTGTTTGAATGACAGGGCATAAA
Organism: Remorina albescens; assembly: GCA_034769265.1. Lineage (NCBI taxonomy): Eukaryota > Metazoa > Chordata > Actinopteri > Carangiformes > Echeneidae > Remorina > Remorina albescens. The sequence continues at coordinate 16,826,241 of CM068482.1, read as the reverse complement.
GAGCTAGTAGTGCCCTGTGGACACATTTTTACTGGTCGTAGTGACTGATTCATCTTAATGTCCTGTGGCAAAACATGAGCCAAGAAAAACAAGCCAGTCACACTATACAGTAATAGAGAAGAAGACAGTGTGTGTCCCAGGCCTCTGTACCCAAAGTCATTTAAATGAATGCTTTGTTGTAGAAGTGGGTGCCCTGAATAACATCCATATGGTCCTTGCTGTAACTCAGTCTGTGCTCTGTCCTGTCTTCGTGTCCACCTCCCCCAGTGAGGCACATAAAACAGTTCTCTCAACCTCTGCCTCCCTCACACTGCTCTCTTTTTTTTCTCTCTGAGGACCAAATAAATACCCAGGAAGACATCCTCACACACTACAGCAGAATCAAATGGTGATAATTTGATGCTCTGTTTTGGGCTTGTCTGTTTCAGCACACAAATTATCAATGTGCATCTCTGTAATACCTTTAACTCAATTAAAAGACTGCAAAAGGATTTAAGAATGTTTTCTTCCTTCCTGAACTGCATGATCTGCCCTGATGGAAGAATTTGAGTGGGAGCAGAATAGAGCTTTAAGCTGATACTTTTCCAGTGCTTATGTGTTTTATACTTCTCACTCTCTAATCATCATGTTGGTATGGATTTAGAGAAATACAAAACTACATGATTAGCTCTGCAGTGTGTGCATGGTTTCAGTTTGTTAGTGTATAGGAAATTAGGCAGATGCATTGTCATTTTGTTGCATTCAACTGTGGTTACTTTAACAAATAAATTTGGTGGTTTGTGGTATATCATCTGAGTTTCGCTGTACCACAGCATTCATTTAGTGCAGTCCTGTGTGGTTCACATTATATTTATATTTCTTCAGACACACTATATATAAGTCATGATGAGCTGAGCAGGTGTGTCCCTAAGTGTGTCAGACCTCTTCCCAGTGGCAGGTTTCCACATGCAACTGCACCAGAGCTTGCAAGTCTCCCATCTTGGAATAAGTCTCTGAGGCATAGCCATGGTGCTTAAGCCTCTTGAAGTAGAGTGCACATTTTCCCAGTGGCTCACGTTCAGCCTTGTCCAACCTGCGAGCGATGTCAATTAGCCTGAAAGAGAGTAAGATACAGAGTCAGTCAAGAGTTTTGATATGACCACCAGCCACTGGTTTATCTGGTTTTTACACACCCCGCCCTCCCATTACACATATATTAATGAAAGATAATGGAAAGGTTATCATTCCCTTTCTTATCTGTTGTAAATTCCCCTAAGGGATGATGGCAATTATCAGTTCAAGGACACATGTTGTGGATATTTATTATAACTACCTGTGTTACTTGCAATTTAAACTTCACAGGTTATCACAGGTTAAATCTGCCACTTTTGTGGCATGTATTTTGGCATCATCGGTCAACTAAATGATTGCCATTCTACTAATCTTTAGAGTATTTGGTCAATGTCAGTACATACAACCCACAAAGCAAAATGACAGAATGCAATTACTGAATTGCTGTAGGCAATTCTAAATGTATTAACTCCCGTTCACTTATGACCTAAAAGAGCTTAAACTATAACAAGCAGTTTGGATGAAACTGTAACCTTTTCTCAGTTTAGTACAGGTAAAACAGAAATAACAGTGTCTCTTCAGTTGGAAGACTGAGGTGCAATGTTTCATACAGTGATTGACACCTACATGTCTGCCCAGCCGTGCTCGCCTATAATTTCTACGGCTTTGAGATGTTCTCCAGCTGACAGGTACATCTCTGCTGCTGCCCGTGGCTCTTTACTACTCTTAGCCCAGTCCGCCTGCTTCGTCATCAGAATCCGAGAGCTGTTTGGGTCTGTTGCACCAACAAACTCCTGCCAAGAGAAGGACACAGCTAAAAACTTACTAATATACCAATTTGTAAATTATAAGTTCTCATTAAGACCTATGAAAAATAGGTGATTGAAATGGAGACCAAGAGAAGCCATGTTCAGATACGCAAAACCATGTGGGTTAAGGCCACAGGAGGAGGAGAGTCAACCAACAAAGCGGGCAGTTCCAAAAATCTTTCCCTCCGGTGTCCATCCTATCTAAAACAAACAGCCTGTAGCACCAGATGGCCACATAGCCACATAAATATACAGCAGTTACATCAAATACACATACAGTCTGATACATAAGAGCACACAAATATACATGAACAAGTCGTGGCTGTGTCATCTGCTCCAGCAAAGTAACGGTAATGCTGTATCCCCCCGCATGTAAACACAATAAAGAATAAATTTGTCTCAACTCCCACTGACCTCCTCATCAAAATGCTAAAGCAAGAGCAGATGCACACCTTATTTATCCCTGCTTGTGCTCAATTTCTAACTCTAACTATGTGTGTAATTTAAACTTATGTTATACAGGGAGATGTATGTAAAAGCACAGTGCCTGTTTGTACTGATCAGAAAATATATGTGGAGATCCTAGTGATATACGAGGAGGTGAAAGACAGACCCTTAAAGGGGGAATGTTTGAACAGTGCAGGGCCTCAACTTGGCATAACTGCACATGATGAAGAAAAACACATGTTTCCAGCCCTAATAGATGCAAAGCTTCCCAGGTCTTTCTACCTACACTGATATAAAGGTGTCCTGTACATGTGCACGTATGGTGTTGTCAATCAATGTTTTAATCACCTTGGCATACTCAAACATGCGCAGGTCAGTGTACATGCTTAGGGCTCTTGATTCATGGCCAGTATGTTTGTAGAGCCTGGCTGCCTCATGGAATTTCCCCTGGTAGGCATAGACGTCTGCCAGGAACAGCTCATTGTCGTTTTCGCCCCGCTTCTTCCTCTCCTGCAAATCAGTCAACACAAACACTGGCATATAAGCTGAGATAAAGATTTACACAAACACATCCCCATATACTGTAGGGAGGCAAGTTTGTTCACACACATTTCAGGCAATTGAGAGGGCACTAAACTTTTTCGACTTTTTTTGCTGAATGAAGTCAGTGTATCACTATTTTTAAGGGGAAACACAGCAGAAGCATTCTCCTGGTATTGGCATGAATTATTATCCAGGAATGTGCATCTGTTGAACTGCATGTACATGTTTGCTTGCACATGTGTGTGGACATGACCCAAGAAGTTCTGTAAGGATATAGGTTCCTCCTTTGTTTAAGGGTTGAAGTAGAGCCCAGAGAAAGTAATAAAATGTATGATGGCAATAATAAATGTGATTGCCCTAGACTCCCCCGCAGCCTCCCAAGTCTGTCCTTGATGATGTCAGCCAGGGGGGGAAAAAAAAAAAGCAAACAGAAAATTTGAAGATCCCCCCGTTTTAGAATAAATATTACCTCAATGCTGTTGATGAGCTCCAAGTAGCGCAAGTCTCTGATTCTAATGAAGGCCTGAAAATTTGAAAAGAAAGTTTAGTGGATGAGCATTTTTGTAATTTGTTCAAAGATGTTATATGAATATTACCTGTGTTTATTTATGGATAATATGCTGTATATACTGTAAATTAGTGGTAAATTTCCAGGTATCTTGAAGCCAAAGAATAGGGCTGAGGTATAAGCACCTATAACCAGACTTGGAAGAGTTGCTGTTCTTTTTATTATCCTATAAAAATAACAGAAGTAAAAATGTATTGGTTGATAACACTGTTTTGGTCAGTACTGTGTGTGCTGTGTGTGGTGTGTGTGAGCGTGTGTGTGTGTGCGTGTGTCTGACAGGCCTTCTTAGCAGTGTCAAAGTCAAGTCCCTCCAAGGCTTCTGTGGCTAAATCCCTCCAGTCACTGTCTGTCACACCCAGACAGGCTATCTGGTACGCCTCCCTAAACATCTTCCTCTCCAGGTACTGGTACATGGGTGCTGACTAAACAGAGCAACAACACCATCATCAAAAACTTCAAAAATTGACATGGTGAAAACATCAGCAAACTTATTAACTTGTAGGATGAGGGCAGCAAACAAAAATCATACTTTCATTACAAACTTGTCTGATTAACCAACTCAAAAGGATTTCATAAAAGTAATTTTTGGCTCACATGGCTGACAATATAGGACACACCTGAGGAACTTCAACAGCAGACATAGAATAGACATGGAGACAGAAGATCTTAGAGCCATTGTAGCCGACCATAAAGCCTTGCATCTTCTGCTGGTGTACAGGAAAGTTACTAGCCTTGATGTTTAAGTAGCCATTGCCAGAGAAGCACAGCATATCCTCACACTGGGTGTTCCAGGCCACACTGTTAGCATTAGGCTCCTACAAGAAAAGCAAAAAGGAGTAAAGAGTAATTGTAGAAAATGGCCCAGAGGTGATTGTGGAATAAACATCAAGCAAGAGAGCATGAGTAAAATATGTGACTGCTCATGGAAAAAAATAATACACACGCATGTCAGTTTTATTCCACTCCAATGCGACTCTGAAAGGCATTCAAAATCTGCCAAGTTAGGTTCTTCAGCCAGAAACTACGCTCATTTCACTGCTAACCTGAAAAAGCAGTTCCTTGCTGTTGATGTCATAGACCAGCAGAGTGTTGTGCTCATCCACGACAGCAAGTTTATTACGAGAGGCACTCATGTCCAGGCAGCGCACAGACGTTGAAAGCTTCAGCAGCGTGATGGGAAACGGATTGTCAACAAATATCTTCAGGATCTACATCACAAAATCATAGAGCAAAATCAATATTGCACATTGGTAGTGATGTTAGCTAATCAATTTATGCCAATATTAACACGTAAATGGCTGTATTGAGTGCCCCATCATTGTACAGATTAGTCTGATCATCTTCAAGAGAAGAGGGTGAGTTTATCTTTCTGGACCACAGGCTTGTGAGCTTGAGATCCACTTCTAAATTCATTTTCAGTCATTTATGGTACTTAATGTGTGGGTGCATTTCCTCAAAATACTCACAGCTCCATTCTTCAACCCCACTAGTAGGCCCTCTCTGCCTGGTGGGCCACCAATCACTTTGATGTAGCGAATCAGGGACTCCATTACCCATTCTTTTTCCCTGATACTGGTGAAGGACAAGCATTGAAGCCTCTTCTCCTGCACAGAACGGAACAGTGAGACCACCATCAAATCCCACACACTGACTGGTTAAGTATGACCAATTCAATCTGTTTTCATCATTTCACACTCTGGTAATCTCACCTCCTTTACATTATTTAAACACACTTGTAAATCTAACAAAATAATCTGCTAAGATTTGTGACAAACACTTCAAAGTGCGGTTTCGTGCAAAAAAGAAATGCAACAGAGATGAACAATGACTTGATTTGACACAGACGTACACAGTTCATTTAAGCCCAGCCCATTTATAGCATCTAAAAGCTGTCTGTACCATGAAACACGAGCATGCCTGTTACAGAAAGATCTGAAGCTGCTCTATCACACACAGACAGATTTAAAAGAAAATAACTCGTGGTGGCTGCTCCTCCTCCCCATTAGCCTCTGTCAAACACACAGAGACAAGAAGCAGAGGGGAAACCCCAAAAGACAACTGCTGGTTCAACAGACTGTGGTCCTTCCCTTTTATTCAACTGTCTTTCTTTATACAGTTAGAAGAGGGTTGAGAAGAGGAGAGAGGCAGAGCCTAAAGAGCACATGCACAGCTGGAGCCTTTTGCAAACCAGGCAGAAACATCTGGGAAACTAGCAATTCATTGATATGATCATCTTTCTCAGGGCTGTTTGGGCTAGTAGTGAATGGCTGAACACCGATTCATTCTGCTTCCATTATTTTAATAATCCTAAAATGTCTCTATGGGCTCTTTCACAATCTGTCAAATATGCATTAGTCAAATTTAGGAAGAACAAAAGGTCAGCCTTTTACCTGACAAACATAACTAAAGGAAAACTGTCTCAGTATGTAAATAAAAACTCGAAATGCAAATTGGGTCTTGGAAGCAACAAGGACGGTTAACCTAAATGCATGTTTATAGCTTAGGTACTCTTGTCTTTCCTTTGCCTAACCTGACACAGGATGATATGCAGGGAGCAGACTACCAGTAAGTTGCATTCAAACTTCCTGCAAATTTTCTCCTTGACACGGTAGTGCATGTCGGAGGAATCATCTGAATAGAGCTCATAGATGAGGATCTTCTCAGGGAGCTGGATGGCAAGACGGTTTCTGTAGATGGCGATCTTCTTCACCAGCTCACGACACTTAATCCTCACTGGGAAAAGAAGGAAATGGAAAAGAAAGAAAGTGGGCATGAAAGGGGAGATGTGAAAGGTTTAATCCTTTAAAGCAATGTGTCCTTCTGAATAACTCAAAATTTTCTCTAGCAACCATCCCCCCCTTATGAGTAAAGAAGACTTGACAAAACTGAGCTTCTATTCAAAATTAAGCAGATTGTCTGTCCTTAAAAAAATAAAAACAGACATAATTACATGATGGTATTGACATGACTAGGGCCAAGTCTAGTTCAAAAAATACTTCTTCCCTCTGTATGCAGCAAACTATGATGGATATCAACACAAACATCTATTTCCTGTTGCTCCCACAAACATGTACCTTTCTGTTCTGTAATGAGGTGCTGGACAATGACATCAGTCATGCTGTCTCTATAAGCATAGCGATCCTTGTAGAGGCCGTGAACTGTACTGAAGATAAGTTGGTAGCAGGCTATGGTCCCATCCTGGCAGCCCAACACCTAGATAAAAGATAACAATGTGGCAGTACATCTTATTAACACCTCTAAGAAAAGACTTAGAGTGGGAAACGTTACTGCTGTTAAAGCATTTACAGAGTAGAACTGAGAGACTCTGCCAACAACCAATTCTCTCTTGTGTGCCTCATCACTTTCAGTTAAATATAGCCAAAGGAAAAGATGTAAAGGTGTTGCTGTCAGATAAAATGACCTGTGTTTCTGTGTAGCTTAAGACAGAGTGTGTTATCAAATCAAGAAAATGAAACAAAGATGGGCTGGTAATTTGAATGTCAGGTCTTAGTATATTGTAGTTTTTTCTTGAATTCTCCTACCACTTCTTGCATGCTATTATTTAAGGGTTGGATCATTTCTCTAGACATATGGCCTCACAAGCTGTAGACCCACCACAAAGTTGGAGTCAGGCCTAACCCGGCAGGTCCAGACCCAGGCATTCTGCTCTCCAATGGTGCCTAGTCGCACACCATCTTTTGTGTAAAGGGAGGCCTGTTTATCAGACCCGCCCATGACTATATACTCGCCCTTGGAGAAGTAGCTGACGCAACACGGGTCATAGGTAAGAGCCCTGTCTTTTCCAATCTGAAAGACACAAATACAAGCAGATATAAAACCAGGAACTAAATAAATAAGTTTGAGAAACTTTTGAAAAGAGTCTTTCAAATTTATTGCAGAGTCCTGGGCCAACACACATCAAAGTGTGTCCAAGCCTTTTTCTGGTTTAAATAGCCTCCATTGTATTAATGTTCAAAGTGCATTTACACAACATCACATCAGTTCCTCAACTTTGCGCATCTGTTTCTCTTCACTCTGGGAAAAAAGTTGCCTGACAGTCCATGATTATTTTCTTTCACTGCAAACAATTGCTTGTGTTATAATCAAAATAAAGTGTTCTCTTGAATAGATAAATAGGTTGATGGCAATATATGAGCCTAAAGCATAATGTCAGAGTAATGAACACTGCATATTTGTCTATAATTACAGAAATCCCCTCAGGGAATTTAGGAGGAAGGGGGGCAGTGCAGGGGCCATTAAAGCATTGTAGGATCACTTCAAATATGCTGTTACAGTTTCAATAGACCCTGACAGTCTGATTACAACAGAAACACAGCTCTTAATCTTAGCAAAATGTTTCCAATATCCTACATTTTGGAGTGGCAGAGAATAAAGATTTGTTTTATTTGAAGATATCACATGAATAAGGCTAAGTATCCACATATCAATATACTTTGGCCAGAAACACTCAGGACTTTTATCTCATAGACTTGTGAAAGTCACCTGCTTTCCACTTAGCTGGTAGAATGAGAGCCTCTGACCCCAGTCTGCCACAGCCAGAATGTCATTGTGCTCATCCCTGTAAAACAAAACAAACAAACAAAAAAAACCAAACAAAACAAAATGAATCTAGAAGAAGTATTCCTTGTCAGCACTCTGTATTGAAGGGGCTTTGGTTTCTCAGCAATGATGACAGTGTTAATGAGAGCAATGAGGCCACTCTTGATCTAGGGGACCTATGGTAAAGCCACTTAATTAATCTACCAATGAAAAGCTTTACTGCATTATTATAAACGGATTCAATTGTGTGCCATGACACAGTATGTATTTACATTTATTTATATTCTATGTGCTTATCCATCAAAATAAACTAAAATAAGTCATGTGTCCATACCAGCATCCATGAGCAAGAGATTAAATACCAAAGAGCTCAAGAGCCCCAGTTCCCTAACTGACCTGACCTACCTTTAATTACCAATCATATTTCCTGTAGCAATCCAATAATAATATATCTGGTTCATCTTGTGATTGTGTCTTATCACTGCTATCATTTTTCTTTGTGCTTCCAATTTTTCATCTTCCTGTCTGCCCTTTGCTCTTAAACAAACTGTTCAACAGTGCATCGTCGTGGGCATAACGTCGCTCTTTGCTTTGGCTACAGAGGGCATCGAGGAGGAAAGATAACGGTTCCAAATAATCAAAATAATAATAATATGGTTTTCCTTCCAAGAAACAGTCCCGCCCCTCCCTGGTTGAACACTGCCACCTGCTGGCTCGACACAAGCTATTCACTGAAAATGCAATGCATTTCCACTAGCAACTTTTTCATCCAATAAAACTTGGGAAGTAGATAGGGGATTAAAACGTTTATGTGGTAGTGTGAGGGATTATATGTACTTAATTGCTGAAGGTGAAATAGCAATTTTTTTTTTTTTCTACTGACTTAGAAGGATTCCAGGCTATGGACCAGATAGGTGAGGAAGTGGCTCCTGGACGCTCTATCTTAACCTTCTCCTCTCCATTCTTGTTTCGTATGCTCACCACCCCATTCATCATGCCAAGGGCTAGATACTGGCCATCGTTTGTCCACCTGCAAACAAATGAAAGAATGCCCCTTAATGTAAATGTGTCATTTGAAAGTGTACCACTGTTGCAAATAGTTACAGGTAAAGTCTTCACTTACCCACAACATGTTATTTTGCTGCTCACTTTATGTTTGTTCACAGATTTTTGTTCAGGTGACCACAGACCTAAAAATGTAAAAGATGCTTAGATGATCAATGCTAAATATGGGCTTTCTTCTCTTCTCCTAATTGTTTTACTGTACATTATTAACAAGACAAAATAGAATTAGACCCATAGTCCACTTACCAAAGTCACCAGAGGAGCAAGAGGCAAGTTGATGAGTAACAGGGTTGTAGGCAACACACTGGATAGAGTCATTGTGACTACAGATAAAGACAAGGAAAAATACCAAGAGCGTTGAAGGAATACAAAGTGCCCAAGAGACATGAGTACTTAAGTGATGAGCAAAAGAATGACACTTACGTATATTTTAAAATACCCTCCAATTTGGATGTCCAAATAATGATACTTTTGTCCGCTGACCCAGATGCAAACCTTTTACCTGAAGAAGGATATAGTAGTTTGTGGGATATTAGTCATGTACTGATGAGGGAAAATATTCTGTATGAATGCAAAAGCCAATTGAGTACCATCTTTAGCGTAAGCAACACAGTATACTATGTCTTTGTGTCCTTTTAAAGGCTGGATAAGAGATCCATCTGTTGCATCCCAAACCTGCAAAAAATAAAGAATATGCATAAAATGTAGTATTAATCTGTGTTTTTTTGGATATGTGAATTTCCTGGACAAAGAAAACAAGAAAGCCTTACAAGGACACGATGCCCAGCAGCAACGATCAGCTGGCTACCATCTGGCTTGAAGGCAAGGTCATATACACTGCAAATGAGAAAAATGGATCTGTGCTGAAATGGTTTTTCAATCATTTCAGTAACAACAGATTTGCTGACTCATTCATCAGTATCAAGAAAATATTCTTGGCTCCCAGCATCTGGATAAATGGATTCAGTTATTTTCTATTTTGTGAAGTTAAAGAATACACAGTCTTTCGGATCAGGAACTTTTCCTGCAGATCATTTCAAACTCTGAGGTATTGTAAGACTTTCCTGGATGTATGTTTACGTTTGTATTCACTCCTTTGGCAGATCAGTTATCCGGAACAACTCAAGAAAGTTTAAGAGAATAAACTACAAACAGACTCTACATCATGTTTAAGATGGTCAAAACTGTTTGTCAAGCATTTGTTTGTGTTTCTTGATGTATAGAATGGGGGATTTTGAAGTATGCTTGGCATCATTGCCCTAAACGGGCCTCTTTTCAGGTTCACTTTACTGCCCGACTGTACAAGTTTATTTACATTTTGTATTTGCTTTTTAGTTATTTAAGTCAATTAAATCAAAATTAAAAGTAACATTAGAATAAAAATGTCTTTCTGGTAAACGTGTAGTATTTACAATTATTCACTTAAATAAGTGACTTCTGCGATTAAACACAACCGAAAAGTGACTGAAAGATTAATAAAAGTCTTAAGTGCAGCAGCTCTTTCAATGCACCACTGTTTTGTAAAGACACAGAAATAATTCATAAAGCAAACAAAGCTGTGACAGTTTTACAAACTCTAATATTTGATTGAAAGGGTTATAGATCAAGTCATCATATATATATATGATAACCTAAAACATTCACATCAAAGATGTGCAGCATGAACCAGTGCTTGCGTTTTAACACGAGCTAGTTAGCTCCGACCTAATTACTATCCTGTTTAGAAAGATCACCGACGTTCTAACCTATTGAAAGGAAAAATGCTGTTGCAGAATGGCTCGCGTTTAAGAAAAAGCAAACGACTTCAGAATAATTATCATTTATCACCATTAATCCAGTTGCTAATGGGCTATTGCTAGCTGGCTAACCCTAGTGTACATAGCAACCGCCGTTGCTAACCACCTAGCGTTACACCCGGCAGAGAGCAAACGGTGACAGCGACATTTCAATATCCAGAAACTCACCATTCATTTGTTTCTTTCCATGCTAGGACGGCTCTCATTTCCACCTCTTAACAGAAACCAACTTTCTTTTCTTTTTCCCCCTTTTTTAAATCAACAGGTTATTTTGGTTTGAGTGGTCGGTTTTTTCATACTAAGCCCTGTTTTGAGGCTTTGCTCGTACTGCGCAGACTCGCATCCAGTGTTGCCAGGTTGGACGAGATAGTCCGTACCCCAGCTCAACTTAAATAAGTTCACTTTTGGGACAATGAAGCTCCAAATTCACTGTAACAGTTCACCTTTTCTATAAATTATTTAGTTTGACACAAGCATGACTGGGTTATGCTATGATAACTGAAGAAATAGGAAAAGCTTTATAGGCAAACTCTGCAATAGTGAGGCATGTATGATTTTTTTAGAGGTTTCTTAGGAGTTTATTTGCGACCATGGACATCGGAAACAAATGGATCTTCGTAAATAAATAAATTTAATAGTAAATTTAGATATCAACCCGCCTAATAACGAAAAACCAAATCAGCTTGATTTGGTGGAAACCTTGGCCAATCTGGCAACCTTGCTCCGATCCACTCCATACTTCCTGTCTGAAAATTAGCGCCTGTTCGGTCGCTTCATCTCGACATTTACTCCGATGTTGACAATATCGACACTGAGTCTGTTCCCTACATCTGTAAGAAAGGAGTCCGAAGCTGAGTAGTGTAATGTACGTTACTTTCGACACTGTCATAATAACAATCACTGGTTTGCTGTTTATCATCCATGCAGCCCAGTCTAACATGTCTGATATGTTTTGCTGGTGCTCTATATAATGTTGAACAAAGATCTGTCATGTTTATGTTTTTCCTGTAATTTTTATGCGATCTTGAATCAAATACTTAAGAGCTACCCCTCTCTCAGTCTGATTCAGAATCGACATCAAATCCCTTAAAAATGCATCCCACCAGCTGTGGCATCCAGCTGGAGACCAGGACAGACATTAATAGTCACAAGGATGGTAATGAGTTGTGCCACACTCCCACAATGCCCCCGGGCTGGATCAGGGAGGTGAAGCAAAGAAAATCAGGCAAGACAGCAGGAAAAATGGACGTCTACATTACAAGGTGAATGTGTTTCCTTGTAATCCTCACTATTTGCGATTATACAGAAATAGGATTTTGTGTGACCACTATCTGAGGTACCACATTCAGTCATGCTCAAGGCACTTGGCTAGTAGGTTATAGGAAACAAATTGGAGAACTTGCCAGAGTTGCTCTGTGGATTTTGTGTCTCTTCATGCAATCAGAAACTGACTCCAATGATGACCATGACGATGGTCCCATCTGATCTGAATGTGTACTGCAGATATAGTGAGATAAGAGTATAATTGTTCTTTATATTGTTTAAGTCCCCAAGGGCTGAAGTTCCGGTCAAGGGCCTCCCTGCAAGATTTCCTTCAAAAAAATGGAGAAGGGAACTTAGACATAAGCATGTTTGAGTTCACAGCATCCAAGGATGATTTCATCACCACTTTACAAATCCTCCCCTCCCAGAACAACCAGAAGACCGCAAAGAAAAGACATGGAGATGCACAGCAGGAGACAACACGAGATACAACAGAAATACTGGATCAAGCCCCTGAGCAAGAAATTGTACAGAGTGCAGATAATACTGACCATATTAATACTGACATTTTAGTAGATGTTCTAGAAGTGTGTAGAGACAAAACAGATGAGACTGTGGAGTGTTGTATACAAGCCGCACCTTCTGCATCAGTGGATGATGCCAACCTGCAGAAAAGCTTCCAGAGAGGAAGGCTGAGAGAGAAGATACTCCGACTAACTCCGTCGTTCATACAAACAAACACTTCCTGTGTTCCTGGGGAGGAACAGGTGGAGTGGCAGCCTTCTGTCCTGACTCTGAATGTTGAACCTGCCAGTGAGAGTGAGGATGAAGGTGAGGATGAACGAAGTGGAGACAAGACACAGATTCACAGAAAAAGTGGCAACAGGGAGGAGGTGTTGTTACCTGACATCGCCTGCAGAAGCTGTACACCAGTGAGAGATTCCCAGAATAGTAAGTTTATTTTACACTGCCGTCAGTTTGTAAAAGCATCAGTCAGCTTAGTTTTCCCTGATTATCTTGCTTAGATTTTTCAAACTTTCCATTTGTTTTTTAGAATTTTAACAGTAACGTGTAATCAAAACTGGTCTATTACAGGACTACACTTTAACCCAATTTCCTTGATACTTCTCACATTCAAAGGATCAAGCTTCAGCCTCCTCATTGTAATGTGACATCAAAAAGTGTTTCAAAGATTTGAAACAGATTTTAACCTTCTACATCATTTACTTTGTAATTCTGTAAAAAAGTATTCTCTAGAATTTTGATTTTTAAACAAAATCACCATGCTGATCTGTGGTCTTTTCAATCTATTGTACATACATGTACCCTCTCTGCCTAGAGTCCAAGAGCTTGGAGGACAAACGGAAAACAAGTCCTTATTTCAGTGGGAAACACTTCAAAGATGGTAACATTAATATTACTTTGTTACAAAAAGCAAGAGGAGGCTTCTCTAAATTCATCTATGTTTGATTTGAGACATGTACACTGTCCCAACTTAGAACCTAGCCCTCCCAGGAGGAAGGTCTTCAAGAAGTGGACACCCCCTCGTTCCCCATTCAACCTTGTACAGGAAACCCTTTTCCACGACCCCTGGAAGCTCCTGGTTGCCACAGTTTTTCTGAACAAGACAAGTGGTAAGACCCAACAAGCAGATATTGCAAATCACAGGATGTTTTGCCATCCAGTACTCAATCCTGGTATTTCGCTTTTTTCCCCTTAATACCCCAGGCAAGATGGCCATTCCTGTACTGTGGCATTTCTTTGAGCATTACCCCTCTGCAGAGGTGACCCGGGAGGCTGACTGGAAACCAATGTCTGAACTTATGAAGCCACTTGGCCTCTATGAGCTTAGAGCCAAAACACTCATCCGCTTTTCAGGTGAATGTTCTTGTCCAGTCATACAGAATGATTACAGTATTACAGTATCCAGATTACAGTATCCATTTCTTTTTACATGCATAACTATAATCTGATTGCATTGTTAATGTATTGTAACAGGAAATTTGGTCTGTTTTACTAATAAAATATGAAACAATAGCAGCAGCCTGAAAAAGTTTACACTGCTTTTTCTCCTGTCTAGATGAATATTTAACTAAGCAGTGGCGTTATCCTATTGAGCTGCATGGGATTGGGAAGTATGGCAATGACTCCTATAAGATCTTCTGTGTGGAAGAGTGGAGACAAGTGAGTATAAATCTAAACTGTTTTACTTTGTGAATCATATTGACATTCATTAATTGCTACTCTGATATTTTGCTGGTATTTTTCTGTTAAAGGTGACACCTGAAGATCACATGTTAAACAAGTACCACGCCTGGTTGTGGGAGAACCATGAAACACTTGGACTCTGAAACACAAAATCCAAGGAGAAGTTGCTGGGATACATACAAGAAAAGCAATTAAATCACGTTAAAAACTATAATGTATTAGCACTGTCAAACCTAAATTACCTTAAAATTGTGCAGTGATAATCTGGAAATAATGTTAGCTTTTCTATTAATAATTTTATTTCTTGCATAATAAATACTTTAAATAAAGGTTAAAATTATTCATGAGTGCATTATTCACTCAGCTTTTTTTTTGTACGTAGTCCCTTTGTATGTACATAACATCCAGTGACATGTTCTCACTGGAACAGGTTAGTCCATTGTCACAGACAGCTTAAACTTAAACTCAACAGCACCTTTTCTTTTGTTGGGTGGGGTTGGGGGGGTTTGACGGGGGGGGGGCGGCAGGGTTTAAGCTAATTTCCAAAGCAACAGTTACCACCACAAAACAGTGAATGCTTTGAACCGTCATGGTTTAATCTCCAACTAGGACCAGGACAATAATTTACTATATTCAAACGTGGGTTTGCGTCTTGACTTAATGCTAATAAAAGTTCAACTTTAAGAAGAAAATAAGTCTGTGCAAGATTTGGCAACTTTGGAAATTCTGTACAAGGATTGGACCTTTCTGGTGGGTGAACAGAAGAACAAATGAAACTACGTAAGAAAACAAGCTTTCTTCTTACATATATTGTCTAATGTGTTTTTTTCTATTATAATCTTACCAGTAAACATGTAAAACTTGTTTATTTCAAACTTCATTACCACAGCAGCCATTTCTATAGCTTCCACACCAGTGTGTATTCATCATGACACACTTCCTTCACGACTGAGTTGCACCCTGGTGGTCACTCCCACCACATTTCCCACCATCTCAGACTCTGCCCAGCTGCTGAAAAGCAATCAGGTGCACATACCCTCACTAAATCTTTAGTCATTGTGTAACAATACTCCTGTCTCCTGAGCACTGTTTGAGGTAATAGAGAACAACAACAAAAAAAGATTCTAAATATTCTCCATAGAGTATTCCAAGACTGAACCCTTTACATCCTCCACTGGCCCATAAACGCACCGTCAGTTTGGAGACACCAGCTGTTCACCACCATAACCACCAGAGGACATTGATCATGCAGCGAAGAGAGCATAGCAGGTAGGATCACTTGGTGATCTCACTGTAAGTACAGACAAAAAACAGAGAATAAATATTACCAAATCTATCTTTGCTTCAGAGAGCTGAATTCAAAGTCTGACTTGTAGTCAACATTTCAGGTACCATCAAGTATGGCAAAAACCCTTTTATGGAAGCAGCAGTGAAAGAGAAGAATACAGGTAAATCACTGAATATTCTCACTTTAACTCCTCTGCCAATTAATCCACTAAAACTCTCCTGAGCTGTACTGCATCCTGCTTTTCCTGTAGAAAGGAGTTGCGAGAGCAATTAAAGAGGCAGATAGAGGAGAAATGTGCATCACTAAAGTTGCAGCTGGCCAGTAAGGCCAAGGAAACTGAGTATATACAAGAAGTGGACCGCCTTTCCCTGTCCAGTGAAAGACAACAAAGGATCCGGCACAGAAAAGCAATGATGGTGTACAGGGACGAGAACAAGAGGGTACAGTCTCTCACATGCACTATACAGTACATCCATTGGTAATGCTTTTGTGTTGATGCCACAAGTGTCCTGAAAGTGCTTCAACTTGTTCTCAGGTTACAATATACATAGGGAGTGTTTGAGGTTTTCCTGTCGTCTGTGTGTGTGTTTATGTGTGTAGCTAATGGAGCAAAGCTGGAAGGACAGAGCACTAACACACTCCCAGGAGGTTCTGAAAGAGAGAGAGCTGCTACGCCTCAACCCCGTTAACTGGAGTGGAACACTAAAATAGGTTAAACCTCAACCTCCACAGACTGAAATTTCAGGTCTTGCAGTTTCACCCAAGAGAGCATGAATGTCAGATGAGAAAGAGACATACCATACAGCATGTAGTTCATGTAACCAATGTAATAGTAGCCATTCAAGGAACTTAAGAGGGATAGTTTTAACAAACCTACAAACAAGTTTTGATTTGCCTTTTGTGCATCTTGAACTGATGATGCAACATGCATTCATAGAAAATGAATTCCCACAAGCTACAATTTTTTTTTTACCATCCTGTTTTTAAAAGCAAGGAAGCATCAAGAAGTAAAAAATTCTAATCAAAATATAAGGAGTGACAAACTTTTATTGTAAAGCAAACATCTATACTGAACAGTGAAAACCAAAGTAAGTGGATGGATGGATAAGATGCCTCAGTGGCATTTCATCATGATGCTACTATACCTGCTAGAATTAGAATCAAGTAGAATTTTTTTTTAAAACTGCATTGAAAATGCAGAGGAAATGTCAAGAGCAAAAAATGGCCCAATAAATATTGCTTTAAAAATAACTTAAAGGCAACAGAAAATGGCTTGCATTATTAAGATCAGAGCTGGTATTTACTCAAGCACGCATCAGTAGTAGTATTGTTGGTGATCCAACAGCTGTTAAGTCAATCCTTCATGCCAAAGTAAGATGAATTAATAGACGCTTTATAGTATCTTCAATTCCTACTATCATGCAGTATCACTAAAAAGAATCATCGTTTGTTAAGGAGATAAAAATGTCCTGTGAACATAAATAACCAGTGTTTCATCATGGAAATATCCCAGAGTTTCAATGAGTCCATATGGAATTTTTCATCTAATCCCATGTCCCAAACAAAAAGCTTTAAGGGTTGACATAACATGGAATAGTCACAACAGACATACCATTCAAACTATGGGAAAAGCTCTGCTTCAGAGAACTGACGTGGTGAAAAACGATGGACATGATGACTCAAAGTTTTGATTGTGTGGAAGAAATCGACATCATTTCTCGGGTAACATCAAGGCTGGGTGGAACATCCAAATGCATAATAGATTTTAACAATCAGTAGTGGTCTTCATCTCACCCTTGTTCCCAACAAAGTTGAGGTAGGGGATTAAGTTGCTGTATATCAGTGCAGTGTAGCCATCTTATTTCTTCAAGATTTACAGCTTCATGGCCAAGTTCGCCCCTTTTCCTGCATTATCCTATTCATAAATCTAAATGAATCTAAGCCCTTTCAAGTAACTCCCCAAACCAAAATAAATCCCTGAAAAATGAGCATTGAAGGGATTGTTTCTTCCCCCAGATGAGTCTTATTCACTCTACTGGCTGGTATTCTGAGGTCTAGCGTCCCTTCAGGAATCCATCCAGCATGTAGTCTCCCTTTTCTGTCAACCAGTATCCAGCCATGGCAGCCACGCCTCCAATGAAAATGGCTGTGAAAACCATGTCTCCCTTGGCTGCGAGCGTAGCCAGGGCACAGATTACCACGCCAAAAAACATCTGCTGCAGTACAAGGACTTCATCATCTGTCATGTCATCAAACAGTCCCTTTTCTGGGCCGGCTGAGGGAGTACAAGAAAGAAAATTAACCAATAGATCTGAAAGGAAATCAACAATTAGTGTTTTGCGTATAATAGCTACAACTACTTACCAGGAGGCTTATTCTCAACACAAATGCTGTCTCTTCTGATGAATCCATCAGCACAGTCACAGTGGAAGGAGCCCTCCTCATTGATACATGCCTCATTGAGTCCAGGGCACGCTATTGCACGTTCACTACATTCATCTACATCTGTACAATGGAGCAAAGAAAACTGTTTAAGGTCACCAGGAGAGTTTTGAGAGACAAGAATGGCAAGTAGTTTATGCTTACCAAGACACTTGGCTCCTTTTAATCTGTAGCCACGTGCACATTTTTTACAGCGGGCAGGACCACTACCCATACACCCCACACATGCCTGGTCACAGCCTAGATACAGCAAAATCACAGCCATCAACACTACGTACAGAACTGGGCTTTAAGTGGTATGTTGACAACTGCAATAGTGGATCAATACAAAACGTAATTTATAAAATTTTTTTGAAGCAAAAAACTCTCCAACGAAAACTACATCTCTTGAAATTTTCACCACTCAGCTGGAACTGCAATAATTTCTAAGAGATAATTAATTATCAACGTTTTTGATCATAAATTGGGAATTTGGACTGCTGTTCAAGTAAAAAGGTCATTTTATTTTGGTAGATAACTTAGCAGCTACATAAGTGCCTACCTCGGCATTCATAAGATCCATCTGTGTTGTGACAGTATGTGTTAGTGGGACAGCGAGCCAGCTCCGTACCACACTCATCAATGTCTAAGAGACATACAAAGGCAGTCAGATACCACATATTCATCAAACTTGCCTAAAGGTTAAATCATATATTCTTACATGACCTCTGAATCCACACTCACCCACACACTTATTGTCATGAAGGATCCAGCCAGGTTTGCAGTCAAGGCATTTGTAGTCCTGCGGTCCTGCACACTTGTTACATGAGTGGTAGCAAGCTACAAAAGACAAGAGACATGGATGTGTATTTTAAATGACATTAAATAAAATTCAACATATGTAGATGGTTCGAACGGTTTTCTGAATCTGAGGCACCTGAACAGGCTCCTGTGCTGTCATTTGAGCCTTTCTCTCTGTAGTAACCATCAGCGCAGCTCTGGCATAGATGGCCTGAGTATCCAGGATCACAGACACACTCTCCATCTCCCAGGCGAGTGCCCTCCCCCTCACAGCGGCCAAGACCTCCACACACACCACCAGTGCTTGATGGACATTCTGTATAGGATGAACCTGCTGTTAGATGTACTCTAGAAAGGGAAGCTTTATAGCAGCATTATTAGAATTACATTCATTTCATAATATAGCTTGATGATATCTAAATCAATAATAGATAAATTACATCTGGCATGGCAAGGTTTCTTTTACATTGTTATCTGATCTAAGTGGTAGCTTGTGCCTTGTGCCCTAATGTTTTATGTTTTCCACACCTTTACAATCAGGTCCAAAATGTCCAGGTGGACAGCATAGTCTCAGCTCCTGTATGCACAGCCATTCAAACAGGTCTGGTGCTTCCTGCTGCCTGCAGAACACATATCATCTTAGTCACATGGTGGTGCCACAACCATAATATCTATGATAATAATTTCATCATATCCAATTTTAAGGCACTGTTGTTATGTTGCAAACTATAATTTGGCCGCACTGACAGAATATAATGAGGAGTTTACATTAATTGCAGAATTACCAGTGATTTACATCAAGTTATTTTTGACTACATGATGCACACTAGCCTGGTTCATATATATCTGTTATTGTGCCCATGGATTGGTGTATGTGGAAATTGCAGAAACTTTGTCAATCATTAAAAGCTTTGTAGTCAGGATATACAATATGAACATCTCTGCACAGAGTTTGCTAGTTTACTAGATCAGCCATGAACGAGAGAAAGAGAAATGGTGACAGGTGTGCACATCGGTCAAGACAATTTACAATAACAGCAGTTCTTTGCTCTGAAAAACATCAACTGCTTCTGTTTTGACAAAAAAATTATTGCCATCACTCAGTACTACAGAAGTCATCCCAAATTGTCACAAAAAGTCACACACATTTACCTATGGAACCACCACGTCTCCACTTGGTCTTCTATCTGCTCCAGCAGCCGGTTGCATTCAAAATCTGTTTTCTCACAAGCAGCTTCCACTATCTCTAGGAGCCGAGTCTCACTTAAACAAAGAGCAAACAATTAAGAGTTGCAGTAAAGTGGTTGAATAACAGGACGGATTCTGCAGCCTCTATCCACATGGGCCACAAAGGAACACTTTAAATAGTCTCACAATACAATTCACACACTACAAAATATTATACACTTGCAGAGTAGATAAAGGATTTCCAGACTGAATCAAAGTCTTCAGGATGACTCCAGTGATTCAACTTGAGGAAAGAGTTATGCAAGAATGTGAACACATTTTAGAAAACATATGTGATACTTGGCACTAATTGGCTGCACAATCCCTTTAAAATGAATAAACAAATGAGTCTATTGTAGATTAAATATAACTCTTACCTGCGGGCATACTTAGCCAGCTTCTGTTCTTCCCAGGCAGTGTTACCACCTCCAAAGTTTTTGTTGGCTGTTCTTTCCAAGCCCTAAAGACAGGGAGATGTCACAACTCATGCAGGCATTAACTGACGTATTCTGTGTTAACTGCACTACCTTGAGGAAACTCTCAGTGAGTTTTCGGCATGTCTGGCAGGGTGCAGTCTGGACTCTCGCCACAGAGAGCTCCGAGAGAAGCAGCAGTGCAGGTAGGAACGGCTGGGCCCACCACATGATCCTTCAGAGGTAACACAGGCACACAAAACGAGTATGTATGTCCAATTAAACAGGGAGAGATTTTAAATACAAATCAGCAGCCATCACAGCATGAATCATCAATAACACAAATACTTATAAAATCTCTTAATGCTTTTCTTTGAGTCCTCCTACTCAGAATTTGTACATACTATACGTACTAGTAGTTTTCATTATATAATAATTGCAGCATGTTATTGCTACAATTCTTATATAATGTCCGACTAAATGGGGAAGTTTAAATGAAATTGTTCCTGGAAAAGGTTTTACCTCCTGTGTGTCTTTTCAGAGACTGAAATGGATGGTACATTAGGAGCATGTGTGTATAAAATACTCCGTTACAACCTAAAGCTGTCTGATCTCCACCAGCAATGTTTGTTTTTAATGGTTTTTGAAGGTTTTAATGATCACTTGTCAGAGTGGTGATGAATTCAGTCTGATATCCTTTAAGATGTAGTTTTTGCAGACATCATGTTTTTACATTGCATCTGGGGCAGTCCTGTTGTTTTGTTCACCCTTCGTATCGTCATTGACATTATTTAATAGATTTCATAAATTTTCATATTTTGTGTTAAAATTAAAATGCCCCCACTGCACATAACTACATGTCCTAATATTATTACATTTATTCTGTGCTCTTTAGAATACCTTGCAGCCTTGTTGGGATGCTGTAGTTCCTCTTTAGCTTAGCTTGCTCAGCATCAGCACCACACAACGTTAGCCTGCTAGCAGCCGGCTAAGGTCGACGGTTAGCTTCTAGCTAAAGCTGACGCCACGTCGTGCGACCACATGAACAAACAGTAGTCCAATCATCTGTTAAACTGTCGGACACCCAAAGATAACAAACTAGAAGTGTGCTTAAAAAGTCGCGCTAATCTGCTGGTAAGTTACCTTCGTGTTTGATATTAGCTAGCCGGACAGTGTTCAGTTCAGCTCTTACCGTGTTGCTAAACCTCCAGGTCCGCTGCACCGCTGATGATTGTCCGATTCCCTGCTGCTTCATACAGTAAACAGGGAGTTTCATACTTTGGACAGCCGGTGTTAAAGCGTCATGTGTGCCATTGTAGTCGGCAGCGTAAAGCACTGGTCATGCAGCTGACTGAGTAGCTCCCGCCCGGTCGTGTGGTCCGGGGATGGACGGATGGACGGATGAATGAATGAATGAATGAACGGACGGACGGACTGATGAACGGGAGCTTCCAGCTGGTTCCTTATTTTTCCTTCACCTGCCACATAGATTATGGCACCGCCCACAATCTGCCGGGGATTTAATTTACCCACCAATCTGTCAGCACACTCAGTGATGTTGGTGAACACACAAGCTGCGTCCAACAACTCCTTTAAAAAGCAGATTGTGTCTCAGCTCTGGCTCGATTACCCACAAAACTGAACCTGACGGTGGCCCGGAGGTACCAAGCACATTGTACAAGACACAAGAGCAAAACTAAACAACAAACGTTTCTAATATCTTTTTTTTTTAAAATGCAGCAGAAAAAAAAGCATATTAACTAACCCAAAGACTCAAAAAGACACGGTAAAATAAAAATGTAAATAAAATTAAAAAGCTTTAGTTTTCACATATTCAAATGTTAAAAAGCATGTTAATAACTTGAAACACAACCCTATGACAAAAATGTTCGTTTTCTGTATTCTTTGCATTTAGTGAAATGTTTTTCTATTTCGTTGTATTTCATTTAATTTTTTTTTGTTTTAGTTTGATGAATTTTAAAGATGTTATTTCAACATTTTGGGACTCTGCTATGAACTGGCTGTGCAGAGACAGCCTTAAAATGTAAACTGTAAGTCATTGTGTCCCTCACAAATTATTTAGCACTTGGACAAGACTGCTCCGTAAACAATTTGTCCATTTATGCTGGGATTTGCTTATATCCCGTGTTAGTGCAGAACAAAAGTCAGAAGAGCATTGCAACATTCAAGAAACATTATTTATTCAATCCCAATAACCCATGAAAACAAAACAAATATAAAATGGGCTCACCCTGCCCACAAAGCAAATAAATATTCTTCCGCAGAAATTCAGCTTATTCGTGTAATTGTTTTTCTTCATATGTTATCTATGGAAAATACTTAGATATACAGATTCTCAAATAGAAGAGAATAAACACACATGCCTTCAAACTGAAAAAGCAAACAAGCAAACAAAAAAAAAAGGGTCAGGTCAATAACAATGGAGCAATTTGTGTAACTGAAATTTTGCTGCTTTTTTGTGTAATGCTGGTTTTGAAATACACACATAACAGATCACTTTGTTTTGTTTTTTTTTTAAGTAATGTGAGGTTTTAATGTTGTGCGCTTCAATTTCTCTGGTGTCACATCCCAGATGTTTAGATTTGCAAGTTCAAAGGCTAAAAACTAATACAGATTTTTGTGAATAACCCCCAGAGTGTCATTTCAGGCTCTTCCCAGTCATTATGGGCTGCTCATCCAAAAATCCCAAAGTCAAAAACCTCCGTCATGGTTGATCCTCTCCTGCGGTTAGATCCATTCTACTTTACTGGGGAGGCGTAATTTCACAGGGCTGCAACGGCACCATCTCCCCAGAGTCCTCTATTCCTACCCCCACACAGCTCTGGGACACACCTGCGAGGTGTAACACAGTTGTCCCTCCTGTGAATCCTGACAGCCGTTTTGCCAGAGCTTGGGATGCCACCCTGAGCCCCCCTGCCCTCTTCCGTCTGGCTGCTGCATTGGCTATTTGCCGAGCCCCAGCCAGTTCAGTCAGAAAACCCAGGCTCTGGGAGGGGAGGCTGTACACATGAAGTCCACGGAAAAGTTCTGGAAGTGGGCGGAAACCACCTGGGGACCTAGGTGGAAGTGACCCAAACTGTGCCAACATAAATCGCTCACCAGCACGACCCTGTAAATAGTCTGCCAAAATGCAGCTCAATGAGGCACTGAAGACATCTACAGAGGCAGAAGAAGCTGGATAGTTTCTTCCTGACTCTTCCTCCTCTATGTCTCTGTTCCACTCCCAGCTCTGTGCTCCCCATTCCTCAGCCCTTTTCCAGGTGGCCTGGGTTAGGATGAGCACCACTTTGCCCCCCTGCCTTTTCAATCGGTCCAGCCTTGAATGGAGCCAAGGCACAGGGCCCAGTACGCTGAGTTCAGCCTGGCTCCACAGGTCTAGAGACACACTGAAGCCCAGGGCTTGCAGGGATGAGCCCAGGAGGCTGATCAGCTCTGGCAAGGCCTGGTTGTCATCAGGTGGGTAGAGCAACACCACATGACTGCCACCCACTGCACCTGAAGCAGATGATGATGATAAAATGATTAAAAAAAAAACCATTTAGAAAGTTTAAAGGAATTGCTTGACATTTTGCAAAAATGTGTGTATTTGCTTTATGGGATGAGTTAGATGAGAAGATTGATACTCAGATCCAACCAGTAGGTGATTAGTTTCGGTTAGCTCGAAGGCAAGAAATAGTAGTAAACACTACCTGTCAAACAGTTACAATATACACCTACAAGCATCTCTAAAGCTCACTAATTATTACGTTGTATCTTGTTTTCGGTAACCTGAAAAAAACAACAACAACAACAACAACAAAACAAAACAAATGAAACCGATCATTGTTCCTTTAAAACTATTCCTTGAATTCAAAATATAAGATTATTTGTAGAAGCAGTATTATTATTAATATTATGTTAGTATTAATGGAATGACACAGAATATCATACAAGTGATATTTCAAACACATCTCTACCAATGCATGAGTTAAATTGTTAAGATTTAATATAGGCTATGTAGAAAATATTGTTTGCCTCATCTGATATAGATGTCAGTTGGCACATACCTTTCACATCATCTTCTTTCAGCCATCTCCACACATAGCCTTAAAGAAATGAAAGCACACATTGAGATCTTTTGCTAAGATACTCCTAATATTTATTTAGCAACAAATAGAGAACTGACCACGCAGGACCCCTTGTATAAAATAAGCTCCCAGTACTGCCAAACAGATCAGCAGAAATCCGACAAGGAGTGGCAGGCTCCATCTCCAGCGATATGCTGGAAAAATAAAGCGTCTTTAAAAAAATACATTTTAAAGACATTTCACAGGCAATAATAATGTTTTTTGTTTTGCAAAGAACCAAGGTCTCATTACTTAGTTACCACCCAATGAAAAAAAATTTGCTTGTTCAAGTTAGTAAAAGTTAAACATTAAATCACTTTAATCTGAGTCTGGACAATAATTACTGATATACAAATAGGCTTACTCGCAAATAGACACTGGGGCTCCAAGTATGACTTCATCCCCTGTATCTTTATCTAAAAATGAGTGAAGGGGTTAATGTTAGTACAGTACACACTTTAGAAAGCAGTGATGAAACATTTACAGCTATACACTGGGCTCCACAGTGTGTAGTATGCAATATTACCATACTCTTATATTTCTTAAATCATGGGGATAAAGATATTTAATCACCTGAACACAAAGCAGAGGATGTGATGACACATTGAACTCTTCTGTTTTCTGAAATGAGAATCACATGATTACATTTAGGAAGTAGAAGATTCATCATTACTCATGATTTATCGAAATTTTGTTCACTCTGAACGTTTAAAATTTAGATATTGTAATATCAGGGTGAGCCATTAAAATCCACTCAAATTAGATGACTCATCAAATGATTGTGGATAATAGGAGCAAAATTTAAAACCTTTTATAACATCTGTGTATGTGACTATTTTACATTCTCAGATGCTAACTTACAGGTGTAATTGCCTTTTTTTTTTTTTATTTCCACATGACTGTTTCATAACTTTGAGATAGAAAGAAAGTGGGCCAAATGCCTTTCTTTTGCAAGTCTGAGTTTACATGAGCTGACATCTAATAAATCACTCTGAAAACCCTTACATGGAATTTATAAGTTTTAGTAACGAGAGCAGGGGGGCTTGATCAAAATAAGTCAGAGTTTGATCCCAATCAGCTGCAGTGATGGGAATAACGGCGTTACTTTTTTCAATAACAAGTAATCTAATTGATTACTCTTCCCATCTTTATATAACGTCGTTACCGTTACTGCCAAAAAATTACTAAAATTGAAGCTGTTTTATTTTTTCCCCATCAGACCAACCAGATCTCTGAGCCAAGAGGCAAGGACTGTTTTTACTGTTCTTCCTTGGACAATCACATAAATGATGACGACTGGCTGAGGTAGTGTAAAATTTCATGGTGAGCCAATCAGAGGTGGAGGTGGGGGGGTGTTACAGAAATTCGAAAGCACGCAGAGTTGGACACACAACGAACGATACAACAAGTGAGTCAGTCAACGAGAAACAGGAATGACGAGCCCAAATAGTCCAAAAGTAGTATTATCTAAATGGAAGTGTAGCCATTACTTTCCCCTCCAAGAAATTAAAGGAACGAATGGAATGGTGAAATGCACATTATACCCTGGTAAAAAGATCCTCTCCACGTCAGTGTCAACTAATTCAAACATCTTCTAATTGAATGTACATTTATTATTGTTGTTTTATTATTATATATTTGAAGTTCCACTAAAGAGGGGTGGAGGTGGATACACATTCAGACACATCTGAGCATTTAAACATTTACTTGAAAGTAATGCAATAGCTCCTTTCTGCAGTAACTAGTTACTTTTATAATGTGTAACTGAGTAACTAATTTAGTTACTTTTTGGGAGAAGTAACTAGTAACTGTAACTAATTACTGATCAGCTGTGAGTAACAGAGAGTCTCAAAGTCCTGACTAGAGGCCATGATGTGTCTAAGACGTGTATAAAAAGAGCACATCATACTCCTGGTGTTTTTACCCAGTATCCATCATGTGTTACAATCCAGCCAGCATGGCTGTGCAGTGTCAGTCTGGAGCCCAACACCTCCTCACAGTTGCCTCCTGCCAGGTCTTTCTTGCACAGCCGCACCTCTGCCTGCAGTCGACATGGGGCAGTCACCGTCCAGCTCAGGCCTGTGCCACCATGCCTCATCTGAAACTCCTCCATGGACACAGACACGCTGTGCTGCATTCTTTCAAGTACACCTGAAAAAACATTGCCATGATGCCGTGCTTTACTATTTTTGAGCTTAGACTGACCTTCTTTACCTTGTTGGATCTTGAAGGGGCAGTGTCTTCGAAGTGGTTTTCCCTTAAACCCCAGCTGAAAACAAAAGCGTTTATGTTATCGGATAGTTACTTGTACTTTTATCATCGTCATATGTTCACTATCTATAGTGTATTACAATTATCATGTGAGCTACCTGGAAGCACAGGCATGGGACAATAACGACTGAGATGTTTACTTCTCTTTGTCCTTTTGGCTGCAAAGGTTAAAAATGGTTAGGCAGATATATACAGGCACTATCAATATTTATATCAGATGGATTTGATGACACTGTTTGGATAATTTAATGCTGACTGACCCACGCAACAATCTCAACAACCATATCATCCCTCATTATCTGGCACATGATGTCGTCTTTCGTGGCATTCATGTTGTCCATCTGTAGGTTGACCACGTTTCTCTCGAGATCAGCCTTAGCTCTGAGTCTGGGACCTGAGGCAAAGAGACATCAGCTGTCATATCTAATTCCTGTCACTCTAACACAGATATGTGAAACGTGTTTTCCTGGCACAGCCTTCAGTACACTCTGTATGAATGTAGACTGTACAAGTCACATGTGGGAGTTAATAACATGCCATTATAATACATGTGAGTACAATGAGGCTTTCGTTTTCATTGACTCTCTTACCCACACAGTCCTTTACAGCCCCCACTGAGTTCATGGAGCAAACTGAAAGATACAGGATGGACAATACTCAATGACATTATTCTGCATTTCAGCGTGGTTGTACTTGAATCACATCAGTTGACCTCACCTTCTTCTAGATATGGGATCATGACTTTTTGGACCTTAGACGTTCCATGGGAATTAGCATAGACCTGCACCACGACAGGACTGCCAAATGTCACCTTCTCAGTCAACAGCAGCCACGTTTTCTGGAAACATGTATATTTGTTATCTGAAACTCTGATAACTCAGTAACAATAAGCCAAGACAAAAAAAGACCAAACTTGTTTTGGAGATGAACCATTCAGCAAAAATGCAGCACAATGGGGAGTGGAGGAAGTATCCAAATGCCTTCATACAGTAAATCAATCAGATCAAATATTTTGTTGTTCCTTCCAATCTTAATCTTAAATCAAATTCAAGTAAACTATGTAGTCTTCACACATAAACTAACATAAAATGTAATTAAAGCAAAGTTCCTTAAAATACCGAAACTGCTGACTCTGTATAGTTTTTACACAAATCTATTCAGTTATTTCCATCACAAATAAACAACAGAGACATCTCCACACCTGCCTGTTAGGAACTCCACCATGTGTGGGCTGTGGAGAAACATGGACCTCACTGAAGAGGCTTAGTTTAAACTGTAGGAGCTTCCAACTTTCAGTGGTGTACGGAGAGCTGAGACTGACTTTCACCGAAGCTGCAAGCGTGAACAGTGAAAAAAAACAAAACAAAACAAAAAAACAGTGCAGTTAGGGAAAAAAAACCAGAGGAAAAAGTCATTCATAGGAAAAAAGATATGAATGACTCAGGATTTTTGATTTGAGCTTGTGATTTAATACCTCTCGGCTGAGAGGAAACAACCTTGCCACTTCCCTCTTCTTCTTGATACGTGCTGGAAGACCTGTCCTCATCAGACGGTTCATCAGACGCTACAATTATTTACAGAATGCTGATGCGGTCAGTACAGCAAGGCGCACAATGTTTTAAGGTGACAACACATGACTACATGACAAACCAAACAGCAAGCGTAACAAAGCGCTGGCAATAAGATAAGAGGACTGAGATGGAAGAGTTATGGTAAAGTCACCTTGGACTGTGATGAGGATTTGTAGACAAGGTACACAGCCTTGTGTGGGTGAACAGCACAGCATCACCTTAAGCTGCATTTGTGTAACATTGACCACATCATTTGGCTCGGGCAGGAGAGCCGAGTATGGATAAACTTTGGAAAGACACACATTCCTGTTTTAGACAAACTGCAGGCTTATTCCAGTGTAAGGTTATAGCCAATGTGATATACAGTGTTCTGTTACCTGAGCTCATCTGGCAGTCAGTCAAACCCTAAAAAAAGGCATGAATGTCAATGAGAACTGAGTGCACGATACAAGCCCCTTCACGATAATGAAACTCTCGTCTTGACAACCATAAATCTCATCTGCGGTGAAGAAAGTATCAATATTCCTGACAAACGTAAAGTAGTTTTACCACAAATTATGTTCCTGCTTGGTATTTAAAGTGCTCATTATGAAAAATGTTCAAAAACCATTGTCTTGAAAACAAATTATCTAGAGTAACCTTAACAAAGGCAGCATTTTCATTTATTCCGTGTTCGATTTACTTCTCTGGAAAAAAAAAAATAGACAAAAGTCAAGTTTCAACAACCTTCCTTGGAAATGGAGCAGGGGAATAGAGCGTCATGCCCGGACACGATGCTAAATAAATAATGTGTTGTGTTTATCTGTGTGGTTTCCGGTGATCCACCACAAAATAAAAAACTTAATTGCAAATAATCTGTATCAAGAGGATTTTTTTTTAAAGAAATGTATAAATTTGTTGTATAAAAATAGAAATAATAAAGCGTTAGAAAGTAAACAGCACATGAATAGACAAAGCAAAACTGAGGTCTCGCTGTGTAACGACCTCGCTGCATTGTGGGCTCTTGTTACCTCCGCACAGGTGAGTTCAGGTGCGCTCCGGTTGATCATATCCAGCGCAGCCACCAGCAGGTCGAGGCACAGCGGGAAGATCAGCAGCAGGAGGCCGGTCGGGCTCCGGAGCAGCGTGGGCCCCATGTCCCGGTGTCCCGGATCCACAAAGGGGGAAGCCCGCCAGTGTCGGGTCCAACCAGCCGTACTGTACGATGATAGCGGATCGTGCCTGAGCCGCAAAGGCCAGTCGAGCTCGGTGCTGTTTTTCCACGCGTCCCTGCCGCTGATTGACAGCTCCAGAGAAGAGGGCGTGTCCAGGTGGGCGGGAGAAAACCTGCTCCCGGTGCGGGTTTTAGTTTGAGGATGAATAAACCGTCATCACCGCATCAAATACACGCATTTACAGCATGGAGGACACAGATTGATTAAAAAAAAAAGTAAAGTATTGTTTTTCATTAGTTGCAGGGACTTTAAGATAGAAAATAACACTTAACAATTGCAAACATTAACGTGATTTTAATAAATTGACATTAGTCTTCATCACCACCACTTTGTGGCACCGTTTGTACACAGGAATATCAGTTTATATATCAGGAGGGGGGATTAGTATTGATACCTGCAAATGAGTATCATATCCAGTTACAGTTATACTCAAATAAATATCGATATTTTTGACAGCTGTAAATATTTGGTCAGTTGCTCATCCTTGTAGGATTGTCCAAACAAACGCTATTTATCCATCCTGTGACCAATTAGTTACAGGGTTGTCCCATGATCTCACTGGGCAACTCTGTTTGACTTGGCCGTTGTAAACACAATGGCTCCACAATGTATTTACTTACATCTGGTTTAATTATTAACGTCCCTTCAAGTGAATAGGTCAGTTAAGTGCATTGTACATTATAATTTGTAAGTGTCCTTATCTGGAACTGTAACACCTGTCCAAACTGTGGCGCTTCTTTGTGTACAATCAGAAAAATTCAAATTCTCTGTTAAACATGACTAAACTCATCCAATCTACAGATACACCAACATCCAATAGGCTGTTTTATTTGTGTGAAACCATTTCCCCTGCTGTAGTCTTGTATTACACCAACTATGCTAATCATTTAGTTTTATCTACATCTTGGATTTGCATCATGTATATCAGCTTAGTAAAAATGTCCGGCTGAATTTATTTCTCAGTCAATTAATCTTCTGACGTTAGGCTAAGTTTTACATGCTAAAGGCTGCATTCCTAAAGAATTGTTTAACAAGTTCCTTATTAATCCAGTCAAGCAAGTCTTTTCCCCAGAATACTGTTGACGTTTTGGTCGCTCATGTCACTCATTTAACGGAACAAGTTTTAACAATAAAGATAAAGCTAATGTGACACTCAATGAAAGAAGTAAACACATTTAAGCGAAGGTGTCTTTGACAGTAATTACATGTGTCTGTTGCTTTAAGCATTACTTTTACTTGCCATACAAAACATAATGCCAGCAAGGTTGGGTTAACATCTCAGGTGTTCAAAATCACATTTGTGTGCATGACTCAACAGGATCTGAGTTTTTCCTTTAACGTTGCTTTGCATACAATTTATCGTTGAACTCAGTAGAATTCTGCTCTAATGCTCTAAGATTTTGAGGTAAACCTTGTATTTGTCATTAAATACATTTGAATAATACTGTTTTGTTTCGCTTTTTGAAATAAGGCACATCCTTCATCAACGGTTTCCTGTATGAAAAGGAACAATATAAACAATTGATTTATACTTTGTACTTGAATGCAGGAGGTAGTAAGTGTGGAAACAACTAATCATCGGGCTGCAGGCAAACACAGACTCCTTTAAGGCCTACTGAAAGATATAGCAGTAGACTTGTAAAAGGTTCAAAGTCTGGCAGGATGTATCATGTTGAACATTTAACTTGACAGTTAGGCATGCTTCAGTACAGGGCACTTAATCTTTGTGTCTGTTGCACAGTTACACATGAATCCTGGGAATACTTTGGCTAAACGTTCATGTTCCTATGCAAATTAGTAAGCTCCAACAAACCGCCATCACACAGCTGCCTACGCTGCTCCAATGCTTTCAAACATTCAATGCACTAGTGAAGAAAGTAAGAGATGATTTGCAACCAAATTTTCATAGCAGTTAGCATGAAGACAGGCTTCAGCCTGAAAAGCAGCATAAAGAGCCTCTGTCAGAAGTGAAATGCAGGACACAGAACGGAGTATTTACCTCAATATGCAAAACCACTGATGTTTTTGACATGATGGTGTGAAGTAATGAATAGTTGGTACTGACAGACTGGTTCTGAGGTGCTTGCAATGGAACACCAGTTAACATTTCCCTTGTCCATATCATGTTTCAAGCTGAACTGTCTCATAAGACAGGAGAAACTTGAGATGATTGTCTCTTTGCTTTCCATGGTGACTCATGGAGAGCCTCTTGCACTTGTACGGTTTTTGGCCTTGCCCTGCTGGCAGTCAGTAGCAACTTGAGCTTGGTCTGTGTCTCTTATCTGATATCGTTTTCTTTGATGATGTGACACTTAGCCCTCTCATTTTATTCCCTTGTCCGAGGTAGCTGAGTTTGCAGTCTGTGGGCTAGCCGTCGTGCAAGCCCTATTGACCGTACTTTAGACACAAGCCGGGACCAGCAATGCCACCTAAATTTACCAGTTTGTGTCCTTCTTTTCATCCCTCCCAGTTCCTCTATTAAACCCCTAAAGTCCTGTGGTAGGCAGTACCAAGGGACACTTCTGTAGGCTTTTGGGATGTCCTTGCTGTGGCCAAGGCCCTGAAAGTAGACAATGGCAACTCCTTGACCTTTGCCCTGCTGTAATGTTCCCTGTAGGCGGGACAGAGCCGCTGCAAATACTGGTGCTGTCACTGAAGAGGCTTCCTTCTGTGAGTAGCAGTTTTTAACATCACACAATTTGACACACTCTTTTCTCCCTCTAGGTTTTTTTTTTTTGCATTTAGTCAGTCCTCCATCCAGTTTATAATCCTCTTCCATAGCTGTTCCCATTTTCTCATGTCTCACATCGTCTTCATTGTCATCTTCCTTCTTTCTCTCATTCAGATTTTCCATCTTCTCCCTCCAGTTCTCATAGGCCGTCTTGGCCTCGGGACTCCAAATGATCAGCACTTTTCCTTGTGCCTTACGTACGGATTCCCACTGCCCGTACAGCCAGGGAAGTGGGCCCAGATCGGTCAACGCAGTCTTGCTCCCAGTCTGCCTTTGTGTGCTTTGGGCCCACAAAGCCATGTGTACCGTGGCACTAAGCTCCCCTTGCAGAATTGAGCCTAAAGCACATACAGCAGAAACATGTGCTGACTGCTCAGATGAGCACACCAACAGAACTGGCTTCTGGATAGACCACCAGCCTAGAGATATGGGAAAAGACAAAGAAGGGAAAAAATGATTGAGCATCATTTGCTTGATGAAGTTTAACTAGCTGTTGGAGTAGTAACAATATCCATCCATCTTCATCCGCTTATCCGGGGTCGGGTCGCAGGGACTGAGGCAATAAAACTGTTCAAATGAACTGAAATCTGAGAATGAAGACATGGAAGCCCTCAAAAATACAACCAATGATGATTCAATTAAAATGAACTAGAACCCCGGCGGTGTGTTTAATGAGGCAACTCAACTAACCTGCAGCTCCACTTTTAGTAAGTCGGGTGATGAAAATTCGCAGTAATGCCATGAAAACCATGAGTATCAAGGCAGCCACAGCATACAAGCCATATCTGTGGTGTGTGTCTGTGGAAAAACAGAAAAGTGACTATTTAACTTGTGTGAATTATTTGTGCATTACTTTATGATGCGAGTAACAACTGTGCTTGCACATGTGTGTATGTATGAATCTTGAGCACGCTTACAGACGGGACACAGAATTCTTCTACCGTGGCGAGCAGGATCTGACTGCCACACCTGCAGAAAAACAGATCGAAATGGTAAGAGGGCGAAAACAGATTTCCCGGTCCTGCACAAAGATGTAGAATCAACTTTACCTGCACACAGGTCTGTTCAGCAACAACGTGTAGAGGCATATTTATCTTTGTTTCAGCAGTTTTCTCCTCCTGTAAATTAATAACTTACAAAGTTAACCGCATAAATATTAAATTACCATTTTTTCCCCCCAACTGTCCGAGACATGTATGTTTACCATTCTAAATGTGTGCACTGGCCCGATGGGTGAACATCCCATCTCATCGAGGACACAAAATTGAGCTGAAAACATTGCGGGGACAAGAGAAGTGAGATACACAAACAGACTCTGCTTTCCTGATCCAATGTACACTTCCCATGAAGACATATCTGTAAAGGACAAGGAGAGAGGAAGTCGAGACAGTTAGACTGTCTGATAAATTAAGACTCATCAAGCTTAAAACCAAAAACCAAAACAAAAAAACAACAAAACACAGTTTTTCCTGTTTTACTTACCAGCGTCAAAGGGGCAAGAGACGTTGTGGCTGCCTTGTAGAGAAAACTGCAGAAATTAAACAGAAATATGTAAATCAGCAGCTCTAAGTTGTACAGGTTTCAACGCAAGCCGTTTCTTACCTGGAAACACATGTTAGGGTGCTTGTCCACTGTAGATGTGTTATATATCTGTCAGGGAGACACAACTGATGTTTGAGAAAGCTTTGTTAATTTCTTTTAGGAATGTATCCCCAATTAATTCTCACGCTTTTTACCAGGCTTGCTCCCTCCTCCGTCCCTTCCAGCGTGGAGTTGAGCACAGGTATGCAGAGGTGTTTGTGTGGTCTCCAGCAGAGGGAGGCAGAGATCTTCAGCTCACTGGCAGGACACTCCGAACGCCAACGTAAACTTGACTTGTATGTTATGACTTCAGAGGAGCTCCAAACATCTCCAACATCTGATGAGACCAAGCGCACACACACGTCTACAACACCAGTCAAACAACATGCCTGACTACCCAGGATGCAATTCTGGTTAAACCCAACAGATTTCAATTTTCCTGACACAATTAAGAGTAGACTGTGTCATAGCGTAAACAGTATCAGACTGATGTATTCAATGAAATGAATGTGTGTGTTTAGTTTCCAACAATTTGTTCTCATCCCTTTTAGTGTTGAACCAGATAAATAGTTGAGGTTTTATGAACCTTTCAGCTCTGAAACATCAACCACCAGACTGTTTCCCCCTGCTTTTGCAGGTGGCGTTAACATAAACATACTCTTTGCTACAGCCTTAAAGTTGCTAATATGGAAGTAATATTGAAGGTTTTCATCGAACCCTTTGCAACAATAAGCGTTTTCCCCCAAACATTGACTTATTCATTTGAACTTGTGAATTTAAAACCATTTTGAGCACACTAAAAAAAAAAAGTCTTTTCAGAAACAATTTCTGTGGTAGCAGTTCCATTGAAGAGAAAGGGAAATGGTTCCTGTTTACACTATTAAGTTTGTAATACATCCTTAGTAGTGAGAAATATATGTGTATATATATATATATATATATTTCTCACAGATTTCCCTTACCTGTACATCTCAGAAAAATGACTCATAACAACCAAAACAATCTGCATGACCACAAGGTGTAAATGGAAAAATATTGTTTCTCTATTTTCATCAGGTGAATTGAACTTTTAAAGGGAAGAAATAACTATTTGCTGTGAAATGTCAATCAACAGATCAACACGGATGGCTATTTGTGCATGTGAGTCATAACAGAGTGTGTCTCCATTACACATCATTGGTAAAATGTCACTTCTTGCTGCTGAAAGACATCTTAGTTTTCAGTCTGACTTTGAACTCGAGCACTCACCTGTGACCTTTTCCCTTTGAAAAGGACACTTTTTGTTTCTCCGGGCATCTCTGTAGGTGTAATATACCTGTGAAGGCAGACAAGACATGTGCAATGGCATGTAAAGGACAACTAAAGAATAATATTTAGTAGATCAAAAAATGTAATGGAGTACCTGTATGCACACACAGGGCAGCAAGTAAGGGATGTTAAGAACAAATGATGATTGAGACCGGGATGGATCAATCTGACATCACAGAAAAATGTACATGTTGGTTTTTATTGGGAACACACAGTATATGCAGATAAATGTGCGATTGATGCTTACAAGATCCTGGGAGGAACCAGACGGGTTAACGCAATCCTCTCTGTTGTAACACCATCTGGTGTACACTTTTTCTCCAGGTTCCACAGTGACAGTGATGGATTTAGAAGTCCGATTCACAGACAGCTCAAACTCTGGTGTAGGATCTAAGTTGCACACACAGGAATTTACAAATGTAACACATTTAGATAATAGTTGTCAGTTTACCAGGAAAATAAAGATCATATTAACAATAACTATTTCCTTGGAAAGGAAATCTAAAAATATCTGTTTCATGTCTGTCTCTGTTGCCAACAATCTGTGCTTCAAATAGGAGGAGCACAATCTATACCAAGTCATAACAACTGATAAAAGGTTACCAGCACTTTCAGTCTCAAGATACGTGTGAATTATGTGAAGCTTTAGCTATAGTGACCTTAAAAAGTCCCCTAAGATACCCCATGTTGTTTATTTTCCTTTAAGTGACTAAAAGGCAAATCAGAAAAATGTGGGAGGTAAAAATCAAATAGAAAAAGAAAAAAAAAACAAAAAACGCACCAGACCTGATGCAAGAAGGTCTGCAGTACTTTACCTGGCACTGTGTAAGTGACTTCACAGCTTGTTGATGTTGTGCTGTATGACACAGAAACATTTGCTGTTTCAGCCTTGACACAATCATATTTAATCTCCCACTGTAAAAAAAAAATAAATATGAAGTAAAATAAAAAAAAATGGCATCACTATCTTCATAAAACAATCTCCTCTATGTTGGATGCTGAATAGAAAAACTTACCAATGCATTGCTGATATTACTATGTGTCGACTGTTGTGTGTCACCCTCACAACACCTGACTTTATTTCTAGACCACCTTTCTTGCTTCATACACTAAGAAAGCGAACACAGAGCAGAAGCGATGATGCCATTGTATATTCCTCAGTCATTTAGAATCAGGCAGCAGTTCACTGACAATTATATTTGGAAGAAGGTGCAAAGAAATCAAGACCGACCTTTTTTTTGTTCTTCCATTTTTTCATTACAGGCTTAATTGTTTCTCTAGTTGTTGAGAGAATTTCAATATTTGGAGTCTTAGAGAAGTCTGGCAGAAAGGAGAAGAGCATTTTATTAACTAAGGGATGCATGGAGGATCATTTGGCACAAGATAACAAAATGGACCGTGGTGTTGTGTTGTGACTGTGTACCCTCGGCCCTGATCCAAACCCAGACAGTGACACATGCGGAGTACATCCCTCCAGGCTCCAGGTGACGGTCTGTCTTCAGTCTCACAGGGCAGGATCCATCTACATGATCTGTACAAACCGGGAGGACTCTCAGTCAAACAGCTGACACGTGGAGCCTCTCAGGTTAAACCAGAAAAGTCTAAATTCACAGCTTACCGTTTGGACTCCCCACCTACAGGAAAAAGACAGAGCCATGATTGAGAAACACAAACAGCACGTGTTGTTCCTTAACACCCGACATAAATAATGTAATCTGATTTAAACGTATTCTGTAGTCTTTCCGAGGAGTCTGAACTCACCTGGCAGATTTTAGTCCCGGTCCATCCCCGCTGAGGAAACAGCAAGGCGGCGAGAAACGCCAGCGCGCTGCCAAGACGCATTTTAAGTAAACACAAAGACACGTGCTGTGTGGTGTTGTGTTGCGCCCTCAGGATGCCATTGTTTTCTGCTAGTCTTCGTCGGTGGTTTCGGCTCTTAGGAGCGGAAAACTACACCGATATTGTCCAAATCAAGCGCTCCGACATCGGACACCTGCGCGTCTGACGCACCCCCCCCCCCCGGGAGGAGACGGCCTGTCCGCCGGAGCCGAGAGCTGTGGCCCCGCTATGTTCCCCACACAGACCCGGTCCCTCCGCAGCGGCAGGAACTGTGAGGACGAGTTTGATTCTTTAATTTTATTTTTCATCAACAAACGCAAAACCACCGAAACTCTGAGAGAGTCAGGCAGCAAACGGAGCAGCAGCCAGTCTGTAAGTCAAAGCCCATTGTTCCTTAAAACACACTGCAGAGGAGGGAGGACTCTCAACTGAGTCATCAGGCAGGTACAAGTGTGTGGACACGTTGTCATGCACCCGTCTGAGACATTTTTATAGACCTAACCCTCACCCAAAATCCAGCTGCGGGATCAGGACTTCATTCTTAGTCCAGGTTTTGAAGGAAATACCTCTCAGCTGTTGGCATGCCAGGATATCTAATCCACAAATCCATGCACATAATTGGATGAACTGTAAATAGAGATATTTCATCTATAGTGATACCTGAAAAAGAAATATGTCCAGCAGTTCAGGTTGGACTTTGTATTTAAGCTTCATTCAAATCCCCCCCACCAAAAAAAACCCCTGCACACTTTTTAATTTTCAACCATGAACAAGCTTCTTGGCCATTGAGCTTCTTCAGCAAAGACAGTGTTTAATGGCAAAACAGTATGTACATCTAAACTTTAGATTGTGAAAACCTTCAACTTATAAGATACAGCATGTAGATTCATTTTACATCAAAAGATCAGCGTATAAGAGAATGTGATGCTTGAGGTTAGATTAATGTTGTGCTGTTACCTAAACTCCCTGGTTTTGTAGGTTATTTCTGCCTGTAAATACAAATGTATAATCACATTAAAAACAAACTGAGTGCCCCTCTACTTATAATCTGTATCACATGTAACAGATAACAGCAAAACGGAAACCCAGGCAGTGGTAGAAAAAAAAACCCAGGTCTTTTCAACACAATGAGGTCACCACGTGTGTGTAAGCTGCATCTTCAGAAACTGCTGAAAGATTCTTATCTGTTATTTCCCTTCACCTTCTGAACATTTCAAAGGATATGAAACACGGCATCTTCACTCAAAACGGTCACATTTTGTTTGCAAATCTCCAGATTTACATGTTGTGGTAAGTGGGTGTTGGGTGGGGGATCTTTATCGCATGTGGAAAGATTGATCAAAAATTCAGGTTTGTGGAGATGGAGTTCCCACTGGTTGTGAAGAGAGATTTGTCATGACTGTTTGATCAGTTGCTGTATGAGTTCATCTTGCAGACAACATTTACACACTGCGTTGTGTAAATGTTGTCTGGCCGGTAAAACCAGTGCCCAGGAAGTGTGAGGGGACTTACGATCTGTCATGCCCACACATGAAAGTAAATTCTGACACTACGGTGTTGTCACCATGGTTAACATCATGATTAAGCACGTTCCACTTGTGTTCAGTCAACTCCTATAGGCACAATAAAGAAAGCCTGCTGGCTGAACGAAGTATGCACTTGCCTAATGTATCACGTTATGACACGAGATGTCTCTTGTTTTTTATGAAAGAGGAAATTAATCTGGGGGTTCAGAGAAATGCACCCTCGAGCAGTACTTGTTTTTGGAGTGTAGACAATCCTGCTAAAGAATAAAATCTGACTGCTCATGTTCACAGTCATCAGTGTTCACACCTGAAGTGAAGCGTCGAGCTATTTGTCATTTCATACAAGCAATCAACAAGTCATATGATTAACAATATCCTCTATTTCTCCACCACAGCTTCACAGTCCACTCCATATGCAGACAGAGACCACAATACAAACCACGGGTTTAAAAAACTCAATTCTTTTTATTAAACTTCTATCTTTATGTAATCTGTTTATATAAAAGTTCTAAAGCCATTAGCCTGAGACTAAGACAAACAGTGAGGCGATCATGTGTTTCAGTTTAGTCCTCAGTGACCAACAGCCTGTGTGACAGATACACGTTAACAAAACTGTAAAAACAGGAGATTTGATGAACACAGAGTGACAGACAAAAAGAACCACACAACGACGCCTTGTGCAGTCAGAGTGACTAGAAGTAGTCCGTAATGCAACAAGTTTTTGGACCTTATTAGGAAAGAGGAAGCGGAATAAATAACATTAACCTCAGTTTGCCCTCCGTTAAGGTTACGAGTCTCTTTGTGCTCCACTGATAAATGACACTAGCACCTGTTTTTTTTCAGAGCTGGATGTTGTGAAAACGTGCTTGAGGAATGGCATTTGCAGCCACACCCACAGTATGTGCATTGATGTACACTACATGCATTTCCCTGTTCACACTGTAAAGCTAGTGTGAGAAGAACAGGGAGAGGCAGGGTTGTGTGAAGAGCATACTGTGATACAATGTTCATTTTTTGACTTTGTAAACCATCATCTCATTTGTTATTTAACATATATTTCACCCACATACAAGGAAAATTCAGATTCATGATTTTATCATTAATACTATTTCTTTTCAATTCTCTTAAATACAATATTTTACATGTCAGATTAAATACGGCTTAGTGTGCATGACTGTGCGTGTCTTGGGGTTAATGAAGTGGATATCTTTTAATCCACTCGGCACTATTTCTTGTGTTCTCATGTTGTGAAGAAGGGCTGGGCTCCCTACTGAGAAACAAACACTCCAAAACACCTGTAAGGACCAACACTTAAGGTCTGTGTGGGTTCAGTCACTGTCACTGGTTTCGCTGCTGGGGTCTCCCTGCACCTTGCTGCGGTGTTGCATAGCACGGTGATAGGCCACCTGTACTGACTTGCGGATGTTGGATTTTCTACCTTCCAGCATTTTCTCCTTGTCCAGCTCCTGGTCCACTCCGAGCGGCACCAGCTTAGAGCGTGGCAGCCACTGCCTGCATGAACGTAAGCATATAAACAGTCAGAGGAATAAGCTGACTGCATTACATGAAAAAATTATTTTCACAACATACAAAAGATCCCAGGATAAGCCATTTTACACAGAAGATAAACAAGTTGCTGTTTTTGTAATTCTTTGACACTTCACCAAAGGAGACCTAATTTATGCACTGCGGTTAAGAAAAACATTTACTGTTGTCATCAAGTTCCTCACATTTGAGCTCTGAACCTGAAGTTGCATATAGGTGATGGTGTAGCACATGGTGACCTAAAAAAATTGCTCTTTTCTTCCTCTTCAGTTCTCAAAAACATTTGCTCCATTTCTGCACATTTGTGCTTCAGTAATGCAGTCTCTTTTGAACTTTTACCACACTGACTGTTACACACACATCCAAAAATGTCATATTGAGCCATATTGTGCTTGTGGGTTGTGTGTTATTCTAAATTTGATAATCATTTCCGATAAAAAGTCAAAATGTCAGTGAGAGCAAACAAATGAATTAAATGTAAAAACATAAGTGACAGTAAAATTAGTGAACACAAAAACATGAGTCGAGATGACAGAGAACACTGACCAGGTTCTCTTGTTGTCAAAGAAGAGAACTAGGAAGAGGTGCTCCCTGGCTTCCTGGGTCATCTGCTCCCCAAGTTTCAGCACATCCAAAGGGGGGACTGGGATTGGGACGCCCCGATGGAACACCCCCTCCCTGGGCATCTTTGGGTCAATTATCTGCAGGTAACCAGGGGCAAGAGGAGAATTAGAAATACAGCCATTCACCTGGAGAATGTCCAATATATCACTATGCTCTGGACTAAAGTGCAGTTTACTGTTCAGTGTTGTCTACTTGAATCTCACCAGCGCAGGATATGAAGGGTAGCCTCTGCACTTGGCCCACACCAGGTCCAGAGCTTCCAGAGAAGAATAGTCGTCAGAAGTCATCCAACATCCTGATCTAGCCCGGCTACGCACCACTGATGTTTAGAAACATAGGAACAGTAAGATAGTCACCATCATGCATAATATCAGATCCATCACTGTCCCCTGAAATGTATAAAAATAAACACTGCAGGAATAATCTGTTCTGTAATGGTGCAACTGGGGAAGTTAAGAAAGATGCAGCCATCTGAGCTGAGCCAAGATTTAAGCCTCAACGATTCACTGCAGCAGC
The DNA here is from genome assembly GCA_034769265.1 of Remorina albescens. NCBI lineage: Eukaryota > Metazoa > Chordata > Actinopteri > Carangiformes > Echeneidae > Remorina > Remorina albescens. The sequence goes on along the minus strand of CM068482.1, from coordinate 16,784,929 downwards.
TTCCATGCCGAAGTCCAGCTTTAAAATGCATTATGTTTTCCGTGATCTATGCTTCATGAGTTAGTCTTTGCTCTTTAGAGGTTGAACTTTTTACTATAACATCAAACACAGACAAGAAAGTAAGCGGTTGTGTACTGAAACTATCATCTTATACTACATTGTGGTTCTGTTAATGGATCTGTTGAGGAATCAGGCTACAAGATCTGTTGGTTAAAGTACTGCTGACCTTGTGTACTGATTGCTAACCTTGTTATCCAAGTTGTATAAAAACAGAAACTAAGAAGCTAACTGTGCACATACAGACAAACTAGTGTGTGTATCTGCGGGTTCGAGCTTTTGAAAATGTGCTTACAATGTGAAACACCCCGTGACCCTCCAACTGAATAGGAATCATTTTCTGTGCCTGACGTTTCCTCGCTGCTGTCTTCCTGGAAAGCTGAACGAGAGAACGACGCCTTTCCTCTGCCCTGTTTAGAGGGGGTCGTACTGAGAGAGAACAGAGAGAAGACCATGAAGACTCAGAGAACTTTATCACCAACGTTTACAATTGAGCTGGTCAAAGATGTTATCAGCTATTGATTTTTACACAATAAAAATACAGCTAACCACACCTTTCAGGTTCATTACCTATTGATATAAGCAAGGAGTTGCTGCTCATCTTGTTTTCTTGTAGTTCGATACTTTTTCTTTTTTTCAAATCTTAGCATAAAGAAATTGGGGGAAAGGGGAAACTAAAGTTAATACATTTCAGTAATTAATCCATTAGATTGTGTTTTTTTGACGTGTTTCTAGAATGGAGGCCAGGAGGACTGACATCCTGAGCTTTTCTGTGGGCTAACTTTAACTAAAACTCTACGAAGTCAGCTTTTGATTTCCTTCCTTTTTAGAGGTGGGACACTTGACACAAACATATTACAACTGATTATCATGGTTGGAAATTGTGCTATTGACGGCAGTGGGAATAAACCATGTTTAAGTAAATTTGTGTCAGAAAACCTTGAACTAAGAGAGGCTTAGAGCTGATTAGTTTCTCCAAATGCCCCATTTCAGCTGACAGATTGGTAACAGAAATTTGTGGACTGCATGAACTCTCAGGAACCAAATGTGTTTTACTTTGCCAGCTTTGTTAATGTACAGTTTTTGCATTAATCACCTGGTCCTGTCAGAAGCTGCACTGCTGCTGCTGCTGGTCGTGGACTCTGAGTCTGAGCTGGAGCGAGGGAGGCGAGGCTCATTTCTGTACACACGGAAGCTCTCAGTTACCGGCTGGTTTCCCCCATCAAAACCATTACTGGGCAAACCTGAGGAAAAGAGATAAGAGTGAAGGGGAACTGAGTGAGAAAAATTTGGAAACGGGACCGTTTACTGTTTATCTGTGCTGTATGTGTCAAATGAACCTGGCAGCAGGTCATCATTGTCACTGTCACTGTCAGAGCTGGAGCTGGTATGGGGGCTGCGAGGCCGTTTCCTCTGCCTGGCTGGTGACAGCAGGGGCAGTTGTGGGGGACCAATAGGACTTTGGCTCACGCCTGCTCCAGCATAGCCAGTGTCCCGGTTCTTAGGAGGGCGTCCAGGCCTTTTGGGGGGTCCAGACATTTTTTGGTTCTTCTTAGAGAAGAGGACAGATGTCCGCCGGCCCACCTCTGGAGCCAGAGCAGATGAGGAGACACTCAGATCTTGAAGAGAAGAAAGGTTTGTATGTTAAAGGTGTAAGCAAAAGCCACTTATATTTCATCATTGTGATATTATGCATCTTCTGCAATGCACCTTTTCCACCAATCTCCTGACTACTGCTTTCTCCCCCCTCGTCGTGGTGTCCTGAAGAGGATGCATGATGGGGGAGAGAAGTACCCCTGTCTCCTCCTCCCACAGACTCCCGCCCCCCCATGCCAGAACTTCCCTCCCGCTGGTGTGCAAGCTTCCTCTTGATGACACTGATCTCTTTTCTCAGAGCTTTGGCTCGACGTGACTGGCCAATGCTGTGCTTCCCAGAGCTGACCTCATCAAGGCGCACCTGCAGGAAATGCAGCTGCTCTTCCAGTGGCAGCCGTCGCCTGTTCTCTGGTAGGAGGAGGTCTGTGAGAGGCAGCAAAAGAGGCTTCTAAGTACCTTCAGAGAAAGTAAGGGGTTCCAATGTGACAGTGCAAGTGTGTTTGTTTAAAACCAACCACAAATATTCAACCAAAGGATGTAAGAAGAAGAATGAGTGGGAGGCCCAGTTCTTAAAAACACATGAGCGTTTTAGGGGATATTTGTGGTTATTCAAGTGCATCAATGACATGCACCATCTTCTGGTCCAACAGCTTTAGTGTTCTTAGATGTCAGAAGCTGGTTTTTTGGTTATTTGCAGGCAGACTCAGACAATAGCAACAATGAATGCACCGATACATCAACCAGACTGGCATTGGTCGATATTAACCTCACCAACTGACACCAGCGAATTGCATGTGACCCATTCACAAGTCAACGCCAGCAAACAAGGGGATCATTGGTCCACACCCAGCTGATGCATCGGTGAATCTCTTTTTGTAGAGCACTGTGTCAGTGCTTGCACTTGTATATTGAAAGACAATCCAAATCAGTGAATGAGTTCCAGTCCACATTTTCAATGTTACCAGAAGTTTCTCACAAATCGCATGCACACACAGTTCAAAGTGACTAACATCTGTTAAGAGACACCAGAATACAGGAAATGACATTTGCTCTGTTAAAGATAAATCTCTCCCACCCTACCACATTAGATTGCCCCAACCACATTTTGAAATTTTCCTTCGCCCATGTTTATACCCATTACCCATCACTGCTCTTTTGATGCAGTCTATGCATAGAAACATACCTTAAGGCCATCAAGACACGCGTCCTCACACTCCCCCTTAAAGTCTTATCTATCGTTGAATGACTTAAAAGTTCTCTTTAATAAGGTAAAACATTTGTACTGTTTTATCCTCATCTGTTTTTGTGTTGCTCAAGAAAACCTGGTTTGTGAAATATTACTTACCATCTTCATTGGAAGACAATGGTCGATCTCTTTCTCTATCTCTATCTCGCTCCCGCTCTCTCTCTTGCTCTTGGTCACGCTGACTGTCTGGACTCGGTTCTCGATGGAGGTGCATGCCAGTCTCATAGTCGAAGCCTATTCGTTCTGCTTGGCGTCTCGCTGTTCTGATCACGGCCCCACCCATCTCTCTGAGTCGCAGGGCAGCACGGTAAAACACTGTGTCCTTGGCGTTGTACTTGAGGCAGTTGTTGACAATGAGGCCAAAGTCTGCCTCAAAGGCCTCAAAAGTGAGGTAGCGATGGGACTCCAGCACGTTCCACATGGTCTGGAAGTCCATTGGAGTGTCAATATGGTCCAGGTAGTCTGGCACCTGGATAAATTAGGCAGAGGCATCACCTGTGCAGTCTAACCTTTTAAATTTCCAGCGGAGTTGTGCGTACATGTGTGCGCGTGTGTGCATGTGTGCCTGCATGCATTTTTGTGTGGGTGGCTGAGATCATTCTCAATCTCCTGAATCGTCATTTTTATTCAATGACAACTTGACTAATACAAAGGATTTGCAGCTACCACCGGTATAACAGAGTTATGTGGTATGTGTTTGTATGTGATAGCACTCGACTGTATAAATAAAGTAAATTATTATAAATAAATACCAAATTTAATAAAGAAGAAGTTATAGATTATTATGCAAGCTTCTTGAGCGAGTGTGTGTGTATGTTAATGTATTTACCTCTGCCAGTGGTACAGGCTCAGTGAAAAAGTTGTTTGTGTCTCTTTCCTGTAACTGCTCCAATGTACTCCTCAACAACACCAGGAAAGGTGTCAGCTGCATCTCCAGCGCCATCTGCTGGACTTTAATCTGATCAGACAAAAAGTACCAATGATGTAAATCTGTTTCATGTATAAATAAAAAAAAGGTTGGGGTTGTGAAGTCTGCTTTGTAAGAACTGCATGTTTGTGTGTGTACACCAGTGACAGCACCACTAGTGTAAATAGCAAACAGTGAATTGACCACAAAATGGACAGCTAATATGAACTAAGGTAGATGGGAAAAATAAGGTCATCAATGTTTTGTTGTTTTTGGCATCTAATCCTCAAATGTTTACTGTGTCAAAGCTTCCCAGCAGCACCTGGCCCTCCCATTCCCCAAAACATAAATTCTTAATCTTTGAGAAAAACAACACGGAAACTGCACAGAAAAACATAAGTAGAAAATACATGACAGAAATAGCTAATATTTAGAAGACTCATATACAAATCACTGTCCTGGAATAATACCGTGTTATTGCTTGTGTTAAGATTTTGGTTAGTGAAATAAATCTAATTTGTGTCTCACCGTCTCCCTCTTGAGCTTTTCCCTCTTGCGGATGAGCTCCACCAGTAGCCTGGCTCGCTCTAGGTCGTGTCTCAGTCTCTGCCATGCCTTCAGCTGCTCCTTTAGAGCAGTCTGTTTCTCCTCACTGTCCCTCTGCAACACCAGCAAGCATAAACCCACAAACATGTTAGAAACTGCCTGATGGAAGGATAACATTATGATAAAAACACAGTAAAATGACTTACTGAAGGTAGCTGTGATGAAGGCTGTGGTGGGAGAGGGTCAATATGTCGTTGTGACTGCAGGTGGGTTTGGAGGCGGCGCAGCAGAGGTACACCATTGCGACTTTGCCTTTTCAAGGTCCAGTAGCTGTGTAGTCGTTGCATGAACTGGCTTTTCCTGGGCACCGTCAAATTACTAGTGATTTTGCTGAGCCTGCAAACAAACACTAATTTAACTGCACTGACATCTCAACAATGTAGGAAAAAAACTTTAGTGGTATAAGGGAAGTCCTGTTTGGTCAGGAGCTGAAGGGTTAGGGTAATAACCACCTTTGGAGTCAATACAGTACAGACATGGTATTATTATGTACCTGTGGGGGGGTATGCAGGGTACAGACACCACCGGGGCAGCAGCTCTCCTCTCAGCTAAGATCTTCCTTGCTCTTTTCATCTTCAGCCTTGATTTTGCTTTTGCCCTCTTGGCTCTCTCCGAGCTCCAGCCCTTGGAGTCATCATCATGACCGATGCTGGGCTCATCATCCTCCTCCAGCTCTCCTTCACTGTGAGATGAACCCATACTGGCCCCACCGACTCCTCCCAAAGGTCGGGCTGATCCAGGCGGTGTGTGGATATCACAATAAGCTGTCTTGCGGACACTGAAAGAGGTTCCATTGGCCCCAGTCTCTCTGACAGGCTCCATTTTCATATAGAGGCCCGCTTGCTGGGCACAGGTGACGTGAAAAGCTGTGTAACAGTTGGCTTTGTGACACTGGATGCAAGCACCTGAACCCCGCTGCTTACAAATGTAGCAGGTAAGTTTCCAGCGTGCAGGAGGGATGTGCTCAATACTATCAATTGGCTCAAGAAAGACAGTATTTGCAAAGCAAACCTGAGGAAAAAGCAAAATCCACTTACATGACAGACTTATATAATATGGCTAAATTGTAGGTTACCACATGGCAACTGGCTATATATCATTTCAGTGGCTTTTTTCATTTTACAATATATTGTGTTTAACAAACCTCTTTAAACAGCAGTCAGTTGAAACGTGACCAGACAACTAAGATTAAAATCTATAGGCCGCAGAGCTGTACACAATTCCACCTCAAAACCTGCATGATTATGTAATTCTAATCAAACAGGCCGGTGGTGCTTTATGGATTTACCTCTGGGATCCAGAGGGCGCACACGACATGTGCCCACCGTGCATCGTCTGTCTGTTTGAAGGCTCCTCCCTTATTGGGACAGAGAGCACAGTCCACAGCTCGACTTGGTGACTGAAGGCAGCGACGACATAACCATTGGCCCTCTGGGATATAGGGTACGCCATAGCACTCTTGGTGTACTGCCAGGTTACACATGTCGCAGAACAGGATCACATTGCTGTTCTGACACTCTCCATCATTACAGATGCAGCAGACAGCATCTTCATCAATTAGGGTGCTGGGATCCGCCTGAAGGAAAGCAGAAATCCAATTTTATACATGGTGGATATACATATATATAGTTAATACAGTACACAAGTTAAGGTGGCCCACCTTGTTGTGGCTCTCAAAGTAGGACTCCTTCTCTAAGCGGTCCATGAGGTACTCAAAAACCTCCTGAGGGATGGGTGTCACACCATCACGCCGCCGCTTGTCGTTCATGATGTCAAGCCAGATGTAGTCCTCCTCATCAATGTCATACTCCACCTCCTCATCCAGCTCCTCCACAGATTTATCAATGTACCTGGACACCAGAAAAATAGTACATGGGTAAAAACGCATGTAGTTAAGTGGGTGTGTAGGACTAACATCCACTTCACCTTTTTGTCGAAAGAGGAAATAATGACCCGATAATACCAGGAATCTGAGTTGAACTTATTTTAATGGTACATGCACAACCCTGAATAGTACTAACAGCTACATTTGTAATTGGATGCTTTAAATATTTCCAAATCCAATTTCTGTATGAAATAAGACACCTCAATAAATGCAACCCCCCTGTCTTTGAATTGCCTGGCATGTACATAATAATTCCCCCTCTAATTACTGTGCATGCTATGTAATTACTACTGAACCAGAGTATAATTCTTAATGCAGACCTGTAGTAAGAAGATGGCCGAGGAGGGGCATCAGGTCTCTCTTGGTCCAGCTCTCTGAACACAGCCTCGGGGAGCTTGACTGCAGGCCCAGACTGTGCACTGTGATGATGGGATGAGCCATCCTTCTTCTTTTCTTTACTCTTATGCTTCCCAGACTTAGGAGTGGCTTTGCCCCCATTAGAAGATGGGATATCCGGCCGGTCCTTGCCACTCCCTCCTAACTCACTACCTCCAGCTCCACCATCACTACCATTGCAAACACCTCCTCCACTTCCACCAGTGCCAGATGGTGGAGCATCCTCTGCGTCACTGTCTTCTTCTGACACCACTTCAATGTTCTCAAAGATGCTAATGCGGTGAATGCGTCCTTGAATGTCCAACTCCACCATGCGCTGTGCTTGGGCATAGGTCATCGTCTCTCTACCTGGGGAGTGAGAGCGTTCTGACCGGTTTGGGCTTCCAGGGGTGTTCCCGCCATGCCCTGGTCCTCCACCTCCATTGCCTCCGCCATCATCTGTATCTCCTGAACCGGCCAGTGATGCTCGAGGAGGTCGCCCCTTTCTCTTCTTTTGTGGTACAGTCTGTGCAGGAGTTGGGTTGTCATGATCATAGTGGTAGAGGTGATACTCAATGCCACTGTAGCTCTTGTAAACCTTACGGCAAGTCTCCACTGGGCACTCATAAGGGGGCTTGGTGGCCCGGAGATTGTGACAGAACGTCTTCACATCAAAGTCCAGCCCCATTGTGCCAACAGCGACCGCTGGGACAGATGCTGTTCAAGATTACATCTGAAACAAGGGAACAGGGAGATGAAGTCAGGAGGATCACTTCCACAGACTTAACACGGACTGCTGCTGTGTTAAAATACCATCCAACAGTAATCTACATGATGCTGCCGCTCATCTATAGCTGTTGCAGACAGTATCCCAGACTGTGCACCTGCTATGGTGCAGTCACGTGACCACGACCCCGAGTCTCAGTAGAAAACAAATTGTTTTGTTTTGTCAGTGAAATAACAGGTGCAATTTAGGGCAATAATTTTTGCTTCAGCTGGTCCCAGCTGGGAACAGTTGTGTGTTCAGTTGTCATGCTGGGAGGTAAACAGCTCAACACTCCGCCGAGTTTGTGGTTAATTCAATAGGGAAAAAAATCTGGTGTAACAGCGCACAGTGTCAAATTTAGCTGAAAACAAAAAACAACCCGCCAAGCTAACCTAAAAGGCTTAATGCATTCAGGTGCTGCTAACGTTAGCCGTAGCATTTTGCTGCTGCTTCCTTCTCAAACAATGAAACATTGCAGCCTGTCTGGCGCTGTTAGCCAGCGAGCTAACAGCAGCTAGCCAACAACAACAACCAACTGAGTGTCCAAAAAGCGCGGCTGAACAGATTACGACTCCCACTCACAGCTCGATGTTACACACCAGCCTCTGACATCTGGGCGTTAATTTTTCATCTTGGTCGACGCTGAGTGCTTCATTCGGGTCGGCATCGTCCAACACTTGGTTTAATTCACGAGCTAAACCGCAGCTGAAAATCTCAGGGCAGACGTTAGCCACACAAAGAGCTGTCTCTTTAGCCCGCCCGCCGCATTTTGCGACATTTAAACACAAATTAATGAACCAAAGTGTAAGAAGTTACGCACACTGTCGCCTTCATTTAGGATGGCCACTCAGCCCTCCACAGTGTTTCCCTCCACAATGACCTCATCCTGTGAATACCACACTCCGAGAGGCAAAAGGACAATATAACATCTGATTTCGAACAGTTAACAAACTAGTCCAGCATCTGTGGTCGGATTTAACAGTTAATTGTCTGAGGGTCAACCCATTAGTTCTCCTCCTCTGTGGTGGAGAAAAGAAAAAAAAAAGGAGGAAAAAACACACCTAAAACGAGCGATACGAGGGGAAATAGCCAGGTTTATTTTGGGTCTTTACTAGTTCCGTGTTTGTGTTCAAACGTAAATGAAAATCGCAAAATTGCACACAGAGCGAGACTAGACGGAGACAAGTGTGCCACATAACCAGCCTTAATACGTTTAACGCTACAGATCTGGACCAACGTTATAAACACTTACTACTCCACGTTCCTCCAGACTGCGTGCCTCGGAAACCTCAGATCAGATCGGAAGGATCGTAGGTCGATTTTAAATCATTAGACAATCCCAGGCGAGATCGCGGGAGGCACGGGTACAGTGAAGTGGTTTAATGAAACAGTATTTCATCCCGATCATTTCATTGTGTTGGGAATAACTCAGAAACCAGGCTTAACAAAAGCGGCAACCATTGCTGAAGCTTTACGTCGCAGCTTTACGGTTGACACATTCGCCATACAAAGCGGGCTCTATTTTTCCACATTGGTGTCAAAACAGACCCTTTCTGGATAATTTTAACAAAGAATTCGCTCTAGTACAAATGATATTTTTCATGTACCATTTACGATGGGATTTTTTCTTAATTTTACTCGACCAACTGTTATTTCGCGTTGAATGTGTCGAATCTGTGGCTTTGTTTCAAAGTTGTCGGGTTGGACTGAGTCTGAACAAGCCTGTGGTATGAACCTCATTTTCAATACGGTGTATTAACACCTGCATATCCTCTATTTAGGGTTAATATAATAAACTAAATTTATCATATTCGTTTATGGAGACCATCTCATAACATCTTGTTCAGAAATTCAATTTCACTGTAGTACAGCCAGACATAAATTCACATAGAAATAAAAACGACACACAGCATCAAGCACAAAATAATATTTATTTCTCTTTCAACATACAGTCTGTGATTAGAGTGCTGCAGGGTAGGGTGGGGTAATGCAGTGGGACATCCAGCAGGCAGAAGCAATCCCACACACTTCAAATACAAGCTTTGGACAACCAGAGTATATTCACCAGGGGGCAATGCTGTCCAGAGAGAGGTGGAATGAGCAAAGGGCGAAGAGTGACAGGACTGTTCCTCCTCTGCACATTTCATCTCTTCCTTCCACCACTGCACCCAAATGAATATATCAATGATAATTATTCCCTCCTCTGCTCACAGTGAGTTAGCAGCAAGGGAGTTGGAACAAAAAGTACCAAATATAACTGACAGAGAACAGAAATCTCTTACTACTGGAAGTATTTCACCAAAGCAGAAGACTCTGCATAATATCCTATAAAAGTCCAATTCAAACCGAATTGATGGAATAATATACATCAAAGCAACCCATCCATCACCACTACTGCCACCACCACCCCTTAACATTTAAACAAACAAAATGTACAAATATAAACTACAAGAAAACTGTACAATTCACAGCTTGGAAGGATTGGGGTGCTGAAACCTTTCAAATGTGTTGTGGAGATGTGAAATTTCTAACCACAGTTGCTGCATTGTATATCATTGCGTTGTGGAACATGAAAAGTTGGCCATGCTTGTCAGTGGTAAAACAACAACAACAAAAAAAGTACAACCGGTGTAACCCACTATATACAGTGTAAGAAATGTTTTAACTCAGAACTAAGGGAGATTATCTGTTGTGCAAATCTCCCACATCAAGTATCATTTGACTTTTGCAATTTATTACTGACAAGACAAAAAAAAAAGGCTGTCATCAAAAGCAACCTGGGAAATCAACACATCATCAAAATTTCAACAAGGCAATAACACTGCTTCTGTGAGCGTCTCATTTGTTGATTTGAGAAGTCTTATATTTCAGTACCATCTTGTGTGAATAGAATGCTTTTAACTGTACAGTGGATCCACCTCAGACAATAGCAGCATCAAAAAAGAACAAAAAAATAATCAAGCTTTAAACATCAAATAAGTTAAAAACATTACTTAACTGGTGACTGCACAGAACATTTAACATACAGTGTATGCTGTAATAGGACAGCCAAGTTGAAAGAACATTTAGCAGTAGTGAATTCAGAGTCTGCAAGGTGATTCCTCATATTATACTTTGCCTTGTAATTTCTGTCTGTTGCTAAGTGAATTGTGACTTTGTTCAACTTTTCAGCTTGCTCCTTTTGCACACAGAGATAAGGCTTGTGGCAAAGCCACAATCAAAGCTTTGTTGAGGGGTTAAATTGCACTTTTAAGCCTCATGCCATCACGTATTGACTGCTACATTCTGATCAGAACACAACCAAAGGCATATACTGTAAAAAGAACTATGTACAGTATATATGGCTCTGGACACTGCCTTTCTGCTGAGCACTAGGGTACAACACTGCCAACCTTGTGCTGTCCAACAATTCTGTTGTCTTTTCAAGAAAAGGGCTGTGTCCAGCTGAGCCATTCGACCTGAAGGAGTGGATTTTGGCTGCTGGCATAATTAGTTTTCCTCCTCTCATCAGTCGTACAATAACCATTTGTTTCTGCAAGGCAACGGTATGTCTCACCACTATGGCATTCCATCTGTCACAGGGGTGGAAAGTAAACAAGGGCTAAAACGTGATTTATCATTTAAATAAGAGCATATACTGTGTTAATAGTGCAGTACTACAAGGGCATTCATATGTAAACCAAAAACAAAACTGTATTGCATTGAAAAAAAAGACTGCAGTCAAGTTAACACCAATTTAAAAGAAAAAAAGAAAAAAGGAAGTAGCTCAGTCTGCCAAGATTAAAGCTGTGAGCAGCAATGAGTGTATTTCAGGTTTGACAAAGCCAAGCAAAGTCACATCAGCTAGTTAAATATGTTTAAAGGAGTGAGACAAATCACACACTTGTTTCATCATCACTCAAAGTTCTGCCACTTGAGAAACTATAAATGAAACCAAGTGTTTATTTTAGGAGCTGGCACAGAATTATATAAGATAAGCCATATCCAATTGAAACAATCAATATGGTGCTTCAGAGTTTGGTTAATACTTCCCCAGAGTATGCACAATTCTGTCAACTGTGCTTGGAGATATATTTTTTGGTATTTGTGTCTGGCTCAAAGTGCTTTGGGAGGCCCATTCCCAAACACTCACTGATAAAATTACTAGATTTATGGTGAATGGATACATTATTAATGTGTCATGGCCAATTTCCTGCCAAACTCCAACCCTTTGAGAAGATTATTAGTCAATATTTTGATAACTAAAGACTATCAACAAGCTATACAACTTTTTTGCTTCTTCCAATTGATTTCAGAGGAGATATGTTATAAATTTGTGTTCAAAAAATTGCAGAAAATCAATCACGGTGAACTTTCATGGTCCAAAAAGTCATGTGTGGACTTCTGTGTTACACTTGAAGTCATGGAGATTTATGATGTGAGGGGCATGGCTTTTCCAAAATTTGATTTTTGGGCCTTAATTGCAGTGCCACAATCTGACCAATTCGGCTCATATTTGTATGCACGCATGCATGTGTGTGTGTGTGTGTTGGGAAAAACATGCATATCATTTCCAATTATTGGGCCAAGTTTCATGATTGTAGCTCATTCCAGCTCACAGCAATCAGAGGCGCAGCAGGCGACAATAAAACTAAATTTCATTAAATAAAAATAATCTGACCAAAAAAAAAAAAAAAAAAACCCCAACAGGGTTCTGCACCTTAAAGGCTTGAACCAGAATCAATGTTCAAGGCACTACATTCCTTCAAAAATTCTTATCATAAATACTGTCCTGTTCCTCTTTCTCAGACCATTGGTATTTGGATTCCAATGTAGTGTTTAAAGTGTACATAAGACAGAGAAAGGCAAAATCAATTGGAAACTACATTATAAAGAAGATAGTGAAATATGTTTTCATGACTGTAGACAAAATGTCTTGTATGGCTGAGTTTAGTCAAGACAAAAGCCAAAAGCATTAGGTATTCAGACATACTTATCATGTAGTGCGTGCATGCACACACCCACGCACCCACACCCACGCACCCACGCACGCACACACGCGCACACACGCACACACGCACACACGCACACACGCACACACGCACACACACACACACACACACTATTTACTACAGATATGTGTTGTATCAAGAATATCAACACTATCATGTTATTTACAGTATCAGATTATGTACAGTTTTAACTCTGGTGAACCAGAGCAGACTGAAGTTGCACTTTCCTTCCCGTACACACTGACAAACTCAAAAATGAGCAGATTAAGTAGTCCTAGTGGTTTTTGGACAAGGGCCATTCTCGGGGTTGTGCATGACCAGAGGGTAAGGTTGAATTCCCGGGTTTGCCATTGCATTGTAGGGCATCATTCTTGCCGCACCAAGCATGCCTACAGGACCCACTGACCCCACAGGATTAGGCATACCGGGCCACTGCTGAGGGTAAAGAGGGCTTCGAACCATGCCATAGGTGCCTGCTGACAGGAGGTACCCAGGAGGGAGCATTGCTGAGGAGCTGGGAGACAGGCTAGTAAGCATACCAGGGCCTAAAGCAGCAGTCAGGGGGCAGGAAAGAGGCAGCTGAAAATTGTTGGGACCCGTATGGCCTTTTATCTGAAACAGAAGAGAGCTGTTTTGCAAAATAGTGCAAATGGCACCTTATAATTACATCAAATGTCATGAATTGAGCGTATCCCTGAGTGGACAGTATTAATTCAAATACCTCATGTATAGCTGCTCCCATGGATGGTGTTCTGCATTCCAGATCCTGTTGGCGTCTCTGCTGTTTAATCTGGTTCAGAGAGAGGCGTGGTTGAGTGGCTGCAGCAACGGTCTCCTTCGTCCAGTCATCTACCAGCTTGTGAAGATCATCTGTGAATGTGCCTCTCTTGTTGTTGCTGTTGTTGGTCTGGACCTGAGCAAGCCGTGTTATTGGCTGAGGAGAAGGTGAGGGTGTTGCTGTGGTAAGTGATGGCTGTGTCTGACTGGAGGCTGGCTGAGCCGTGGTGGTGTTGAGAGAAGACCCTGAAAAGACATACAGGCCTTAAAAATCTGTAAAGTAAATTAAAGATGACTTTCAAATCAGTTGGCTACTGCATGGCATAATTTAAGACACAGTAAACCTTTAATTTCACCTCCATGAATACCTACTTCCACTGCTTAAGGAGTAGTCCTAAGGGTTTTGTTAAGGCCATAGTAAATGTGTATACAGCCACAACTGTGACACATATTTTGCCAACATAGCAGCCAAAGGATTGAAACATGACTTAGTGGAGGAATTATAGACACATAAAATGATCGATATGCAAGCAATGACTGAATTCAGCAATCATAACATGTAGGCACACCGCCATGCACAACAACAATTGAAAATCAATGCAACGATCTGAAGAATAACCACAAGAACTACATTTTTGAAGTGCCAAAAGAAAAAAAAAAGAAAATTAAGTGCACATACAAACATAAGGACTGAAATAGTGAGGACAGTAAGAAAGAGACATTAAGAAAGTAAATGAGATAGTTACTACTACTGCGCTCTTTGCCTAGACATAGTCGTTTCAGAGTGGACCCTATAAAAAGGTAAAACAGCACAAGACAAAAACAGTTAGGCCAGAACACTGCACACCACAAGTATGTGGAAAAGCTGCTTCAAAAGCACATTCAGCTATCAAAACAATTGGGGAAAGAGAGGAGGAGGAAAGGAGGACAAGGGGTTTAAAAATCAGTGAGGAGGACTGTTAAAGAGCCTAAATGTTCTCTTTAAAATGGTCAATCAATAAAAAGACACTGACTTTTCTAAAGTATACCTAACAAGCTTAAGAAAGAGAGCACGCCTGACCTTTATCTGTGATTTTGCAAATTACTTTGCTTCTGTATTAATAATGACCATAAAACCATTTGATTTGAATGCTACATTGTAAATACTGCACATAAAAAAACAAAACAAAAAAACAATGTCATGTTGGACAGAAATCTGCTTAAGTACAGTTACTTTCAACTTAATAATAAATCCTGTAAATAATGCGTGGAATAATTTGGATTTATTGGTAAGATTTTGTATGAATTATTGGTCCATTAGTTGGCAGGGGAAAATCAGGATAAGGGGTTTTCTACAATACATAAAAAAATAAATAAAGGTTGACTGGAGTCTGGCTTAAAAAGAGATCCCTTTGTTGAAGTGGGAATGCCTGTGAAAACAAAGTGTGGAACCACAAAATAAATAAAAGTTCAAACTGAAAGAGCACACGGATACTAGCTGTAACTCATCAGAGTCAGCACTTGTCAGAAACATGCAAGTAACTCAGGAAAGGTGGAAGGAGAAAAGAAAAGTAGTAATATTGATGATACAGCCCTTTATATGGCGGAGCAAGTCTCCATCAGTGCCCTGCCTGGCGCCAACACCATGCACGTCTTCTCCGTCCAAACATGAGGGACAGAGAGCGCTCTCCTCCCAGTAAATGGCCCTGCCTATCAGGGAAGGGCTGGGGGAATTTCTGTGTTAGTGTACACAGTCCGGCTGACTTGGGCAAAGTGCCGTGACTTGGGAGATGTTATCAAAATAACAGTGGATGGAAAGACACAACAAATAATAAATAGGGTATTAAGGGTCTCTCACACTACACACATACACACACTTGTATGAGCAGGCACGCTCTCATTTCAGATCTGACCTCAGGCCCATGTTTGGAGAGAACCAGCCATTCACAAGCCTGAGAGAGCTTAGTGGGGTCTGTTTCTTTAAAGCCAGAAGCACTGCACAAAGCATTTGTATGAGGGGCAGGAGGCATTATAACCACAAATGAATGGTTATGAATCTAACTGTGGTTCTATGAATTGTCTATAATTGCCAGAGGAAAGGCTGTACAGATGAATATCTACAATTATTACTACTTCAATATTATGTATTTCAAGTATTAAGTAAGTATTAAGTATTTCATGTCACACATAAAGATTAACAAGACATATGCACACCCTGGAAATGTTTCCTTTTCAATCTACAGTAGGTGTCTTTATGCAACGCCACTGATTGGTGGCAAATCTGGGATAAAAATGAATTCATAGAACCAATAGTTACTCATCTGGTTCTAGTTTAGTCTTTAGGGCCACTAAAGACAGTACATCCCACCATGTCTCCATTTAAGCATATAACTTTGTTACAAATCACAGTGAGCATGTTAAGAAGCTGCAATCTGTATTTCTTTTTCATGACCAGATTTTCATTGAGTCCATCTATGAAATGTTGTAGCTGCCTCATATTTCCTTTTTTTTGTTGTATTGTTTTGTCTCTTTTTTGTTCAAAGTTGGAAAAATCAAATCAAGATTAAAAAAAGCTGTATTTTGTATCAAGAATTAAGGGAACTATATTTTCAACAATTCATTTAAAAAGCTTTACTTAGACATATCATATTTCACCATAACAAACAAAACAAAAAACTGCTAAAATCTAATATTTATCTCAACCAAAAAATCTAATTCCGTAAAACAAAGAAAATATTGTTTTAATTCACCCTTCAACTGTTCTGTAGAGACAAATGATCAAAAATGGGTTGATCATTTGTAACTGTGGGAGCTGGTATAGAGGCTATGATCAAATGAATCATAATTTATATCAGAGGAGCCTGATTTTCAAATGGTATGGCAACAAGTGCCATTTCCTAACTGTTATAAACTTATAAGCGAAAACACTCTTGATCTGTTTCTTGCTTAAAAGAAAGGAAACATTTTCTGGCTGTGCAAGCCTTTTCTGCTACTGGAGCCCATGCTCATGTTAGACAGACTCAACTGAGTTTACCGTACCAAAACATATTTACATTTGATGGTTATCCTCTGGCTTTCAAAAAAATGTATAACACAAGCTTTGAGATTGTTGAGGGAAAGGGTGAGTGGTAATAGTAAAGAAAATAATGTTGGTGAGGAAGCCTGTGAGAAGAGTGAGATATAAGATTAACTATATTATATCAAAATAAAAGAAACTTGGATGAAAGAAAAAAGAGGTATGTTAAATAAAAGAGAAGATGGAAATAAGAGAGGGGAAATAGAAAAGAACAAATACAAACAGATGGACAGAGACACAGGTCCACTGAGGAATCTAGTGCGTGGTTTGCTACTAGATTTATAGGTGACTCTCTCTGACGTTTGGTGGTAAACCGTCCAGCCTGTAAAAATGAATATAAGAGGGAAGAAGAGAAGAAACAAGAGAGACACTTTGTAAAAGTGCACAGAGACTGGGATGAGAAACCCCTACCATTTAAAGCACCAGCAAAGGATACTAAGAAGGAGTGCAGGATATGCAGGATCCAACTGTATAATCTGGTGATTAATGGTCTTAAATATCATCCGTCTGATTATGGAATTTAAGCATTATTACAACTGATGACAAAGATCTATATTTAGGGAAAACAAACAAAAGAACCAGGTGATTGTATTGTTGTCCTCCTCTTGGGTTTAATTATTTGCTTGTCTGTGTCTGGTGTTAACAGGACCAAATATAGTATTTACAGTTCATCTGTCCACTGAAGGCCTTGTAGTATAAAACTAGAAAAAACACTAAAGGTCAAGATTGAAATGTATTAATAATTCATACGATTGGAAAAACAAGGGAAAATGCTTGAAAAATATCAAATAAATAACAATAATAAGGACTAAATTAACAATAATTATTATGATTCAAGTTCAATTGACTTGTTATGTACTACATAAATTTAAATAGGTCGAACAAAAATAACCAAAAAAAACAAAAAACAAAACACACCAAACTGCTCCAGCTTGAAGTACAAAACTGGCAGCTTGGGGAAGAATTTAAGAGATAGAATCACATATTTAGTTTTTTTTTGCCTGGTTTTAGTCAAGATGCAAAATCCGGAGTTTAAAAATTATGCCAACACAGAAGTATTGAAAACTTAAATATAGTTCTTTGCATGGTCGCTTTAAGCTGGCTCCAAGAGCTAGTTAATCCCCATGGACTCCATGTTTAAACTGCCCAACTTTACCACAGAAATAAACATGTTTACAGCCTGGTATGAAAAATTATTTTGGTCTCCATAGCTCCATTTTGCGATGCCTTCTTGACAACTGTGTAGGGGGTGAATTTTCTAATACTCATCCATTTAGATTTTAAGGCCAAGTTTTGAATAACTGAGGACATGCTGTTTTGAAAGACAAGTGGGCGAGCACATGTCTGCCTCAAAGCAGCTTGCACAGAAGTCTTTGTGCCACACACACCTCTCCACTTTGTACATTTGTGGATTGGCTGACAGTGGACTTTATTTACAGTTTTAGGTTTTAATAGGCTCTAGTACAGCTGCCAGTCTTTTGGCTTAATGATTTACTAATATAATGGGCTGTAAAACAGGGAGCCATATTTATCAACTATTATTTATTATTAAACCATTACTCTAGCTGTGTTTTATAGTAAATTGATTGCATTTTTAAAATGTTTTCCTTTAATTTTTTTTATTATAAGTACCAATGTATGTCATTTATACATCTAGCTCTTGACATGAATTGATTAATTCATTGTCCTTCACCCATTTAATTTCTCCAACAGCTAGACATTGGATATTTATCATTATTGGTTTAGGAACTCCTCCTCAGTGTATCCAGACTAGTTGGGAGACAGATGTTATGTACAAGAAAACAATACACATTTATAGTACAAATGCCACTTCTGCTTTCCTTAATCCAACAATTGCTAACACCTGATGAGTAAATGTGCAAATTTATGTGTCTAAGGAGCTTTAATTTTGTGAATATATGTGGCGTTTAAGTGCTCCAACATACAGTATACAGTGATCCTGGTTGTGTTTGTATTCCTTCAAGATGAACCACTTTTGATCCCTCTATTTGTACAATGTTGTCCATAGACAGCATTGACAAGATGGAATTGTAAGTGTTTACCTTAACCCTAATGGTTGTTTAGTAGCAAGCATGTCACATCCATACACACCAGCATACAGACACACCGTATGTGTACCTTGGCCAGGGCCTGCTTGGCTGGCCATTCCATCACTGTGCAGGCCAGAGTAGATGTTGTCTGAGGAGAAAGAGCCTTTCAAGGAACAGGGCTGCTGCGTGTGGACCTGCTCTGGGGCAGAGTTGGGCTGATTGGTGGAGCTGGAGCTGCCACTGGAGTGAGCAGAGCCATCTGACAGAATTGAACTTTTTGCTGGGGAGCTTGATGAACTGGCAGCACTTTCACCTTGGTGCAAAAAAAAAAAAAAAAACAAAGAAAGAGAAAAGCATGACTCAGATTGAATCACTCTGTGAATCACACACACCTACATTTTTCTAAAACAATGCCTTTTTATATTACCCCACTTTGGCTAAATGTGTGCTTCACCCTGGAAACCCTATCCCATACACAAAAATGGTCACATAAACCATCACCCCATCATCTCAACCTATAAACATACCTTTCCTCTCAGTGGTTGTGTTAAGATTGTTTTTAAGATGCTGCACCATTGGATTGAGCAGTTTTCCAGCCTTCAATTTGTGTTTGCTGGTTCTTCGCCTGCGGCCACTTGGGGGTGCTGCATGAAGTAGGCCAACATTGGGGGGAAGAGTTTTGCCCAGCTCCTTGTACAGGGTCTCAATCTCACTCCTCTGGAACGCTTGCAGCTCAGAGATCTCCTTCATGTGTCTGGTGAAAAGGTACAGGATGAGAACAGAAATGAGTTTAAATGATTTCTTAAAGACCATTTAGAGGTTGCTTTTCAATTTCATGGTCTTTTAATAAACTTCCTTCAGTAAGCTATTCTCTGGTTAATTCGTTAAAGCGTCTGTAATTATGGCAATTAGTCATTATACCCACAACAATCACAGTAAGGTAATTTGCATCTGGGAAAAGTAGCAGTAACATACATAGTAAAATGTCTTCAAGTAACCCTTGTAGTTACTTTACTGTTGTAAAAATGAATGGCAGTGCCCATCTACTTCTTGAAGCTAAATAAAGTCTTGAAAGTTAATGTTACAGCTGCAACTGATATTACTTTTACAGTACATGTGACATATCAAAGGTAGATCACTGTTGTTAAATAAAGCAATGAAGCCCACTTTTTAAAAAAAAAAATAACTTTGTAGTGTGATATTTACTAAGTGAACACTAATATGTCATGGTATGCCTCATTTGAATCAAGGGGTCATGGTAAGTCAGTCATAATTATTAAAAGAGTAACATTTGGGCAATTACTGAAATTATTTTCTTTCCTGATATATTATTAGTGTCAGTTAGAACAATGCTGGTTTATTTAGCTATTCACAGAAACACTGCTGTCAAAGTGTGTGTTACTTTACTTTTCTCTCAGTTTTTGGAGTTCCTTCTTCATATCAGCGTCCTCAAACTCAGAGTCATTGTCACTACTGATGTAGGCTGAGTGGGCATGTCCAGCAGGTTGAGGAGCGTGACCATTCATAGCCACAATCTGCCAGCTCGGTGAATCCGAACTCTGCTCACTTTTGCTCTGGCCAGAGCGCCTCAGAAAGGCCACTGCTCTCTTCATGAGATCACTACCACTGTGCTCAGACAAGGCATGAGCTGGTGGAGTAGGGTGGGCCGGAGGGAGAGCTATGCTGCTGCTATCCTCATCTGCTGAATCAGAATATAGGTGAGAGGAGTGGTGGTAAAAGTGATGAGTTGGAGTGTCAATGGTCTGGGCACGGGGGATATGGACTGGGGTGATATCAGGACTGGAAGTGGAGGTGGCCTGGTAGAAGTTAGGAGGGGCAGAGTGGCGATTACAGCTATGCTTTTTGGAAGATCCTGCATTGTCATCTTCAGCTGCAGCTGTCACAGAGGACTTGCCCACAGCACCACTGCCCTGCCCTGTACTTCCTGGTCCCTGGGTCTGGCTATGAAACCCTCCAGAATCACTCAAAGGTGCTGGGGAACTGCAGGTGCTGCAGCTTGCCTTGCTTTTCTCTAAACGACAAATGACATCTGGTGGAGTGGGGATGATCTGGAAGAGAGAAAAGTTTATATTCATGACAAAATCAGGGTCCATAAATCTCACTGTTCAAGCATCCTACTAAACACAGCAAATGGTGGCAAAAATTGACTAGAAATATTAGTTAATTTGATAAAATGACATTTCCATTTAGCAGATTTTCTCATTCAGGGCAAAAAATGCATTCTTACTTGAAAGCGGTTTTTGGAGCTGTATGAACTGGAGCTGGAAGCCACATCTCTTCCTTTAACAGCCCTGTTTGTGGCTAAAGGGCCAGAGAGCATAATTTCTTTCAAAACAAACCAATTTTAAACTCTCATGCAGTGATAATGTGAAATAGACGTTATATAAACAATGTTATGTACCTGCTACTGCAGAGTCACTTAGTGCACCCACACTCTCTGTGCGCTCAGGAATCTGAGGCTGAAGAGAGAAAGACACAGGTGTATGAGCATGTGTGGGAGATTACAATAATTGAGAGTGGAAAATGGTAAATAACTAGATGTGCTGGATCAGTGTAAGGCATGCTATTATCTTCCTTATCCTTCCTTATACCTTATCAAAATAAAGCTGCCAGAGAAAGAGAGAATGACGCATTTCTGTGCTGACAACCTTAATTCTGGTATTGCCCTCTTTCTAAAATCCTATCATGCTTGCTCTTTACAGCCAGTAGTAAAATCAATAGTGCAGTAAAGGAAAACGATTTAGTGACGTTTCCATTAACATAGCTCCTGATCAGCCTTTCTTTACCACACACACACACACACTTTTACCAGGGGGTCCCCTTTCTTCTTGCTAAGTGCTCCTTCACTGCTCTGGCTGTCTGAGACTGGAGGGGAGCTGACTCCCTCTGTGCTGGAGGCCTGTAGGTCAGATGCCGTGCTTGAAGGCTGGGAGGGAGCGTGCTCCTGGTACAACAGGTTTCTCAGCTTCTCATCCAAAGTCTTGATGGTACAGTCAACAAACTCCACTCTGCGTGGTCCATCACTGTCAGACTCTCCTGGTCCCCCACCTGCTGGCTGCTGGTGGCTTGTTGGCTGGGAGTTCTGAGAGGACTGATGCGCTGGGCTCTGGGGCTGGGAGGTAACTGTCACAGGTTGCATGGGTGTGGCATAGGGTTGCTGCAGGACCACAGATTGATGAGAGCTAAGCTGAGGAGGTAGTTCTCTAGTAGGACTGGCCTTTTCATTGGGCTGGCTAGTTTGAGATGAGACTGCACTACTAACTGCTGCTTTATCATTGGCCTTCACATCCAGAGAGACAGGTGGCACAATTGCACAGCATGGCATTTCTGTCACCATAGAGACAGCAGAGATGCAAGGTTCTTCCACAGGAAGGGAGTTTTGGTGGCTAACACCAACAGCAGCACAAGTGTTTTTAGTTACACAGGGCTGAGTCTGCTGCACCTGGGCTTTGGAAATGTTTTGGTTTGGAGGTTCCCCTGAGCTCTGAGCAGCAGAGGGCAGAGAGGAGGAGGAGGACTGGACTTGTGAAGATAAAGATGGAGCTGGGGTAGTCAATGCAGTTGTATTGCTATTAGGCCATACTGTAGACAAAGCAGACTTTTCAGATTCTGAAGAAGGAAAGAGAAAAGTTAATTAGTAGGAGAACAGCTTTGGAGTGAGAGAGCCAAGGCCATGAAAAAGAAGGTCTGGGTCCCGTGAGTGCCAGAGTGTTACATCATTGCTTTTCTTCCCCCATCAGGCTGTCAGCTGGAGTATAAATCCTGCCCTTCATTTTTGCCTAGAACCAATGCAGAAGCACTCTTACATAACTGACCCCAGAAGCTGAACTACACAGAAGCACACTGTAACCCATGTGCAGCATATTCAATATAAACAGCCAGTTAGACACAAACAATTCATTTACTTCTGTAGAAATTATAACCCTGGAAGAAAATACAAACCCTGAGATTAAATAATGTGGTTTTGTAAGCAGTAAGTACCATGCAAAATACCTTGGGCTGTAGCGGTTTGTGTTGTGGTTTCCTCTTTGTCTAACATAGGTGTCTCTGCTACAGGGCAGATAATAAACCAGCGCTTGCCAGTGTGGAGGACTGTCAAGGACAAAAAGAAAGAAAAAAACACACCTTAAAGCAAAATAACAACAAATGGGAGCATTCAAACTGATTAATGTAATTCACTACATTCATATTATTCCAATATCTCGCCATCTTAAGAATCTTAAGAAGGATCTTAATCTATAAGAACAAAAAGCCACTAAGTTTAACCAGAAATTTTAAAAGAGGGTGGATTTTGAATATGAGTTTATGGCGGCCAAAAGCCTTACCATTTTGTTGGTACACCATCTGTGGTGTGCTGGGTGCTGAAGCCTTCAATCCCAAAACAAAAAAATGGATTACTACACAGATTGGTGCACGTGTATTCAATTAATAGATATTTAAAGGGTTTCCACAATGAGCTAAAGAGTTTCAGAAATAAATTCAGTTACATCAAAATGTCACATCAGCAAAAAAGGTATTTTTTGCAGCTCTTGTTGGCAGCGTTGCATGCAAAGTCATTTTAAGAGTGCTGTCAGGAAGATGTAACCAAGGCAGAGGCACTCAAAGGACTGTGCTATTACAACTATTAACTATCAGCAGTTCCCTACACACCTCTGTTCCCAGCGCGTCAGCTCCCTCACTCAGTTTGGGACTGCCTCTCTGATCAGAGTTCCTGTCACCCTCTGTCTCCTCACTCAACATGTCTTCAGCTTTGTCCACAATGTCCTTTAGCTGTTCAATGAAGACCTCTTTTTCCAGAGGTAGAATGAAATCATTCTCCACCTGAAAGGAAAAATTCAGATTTTTCTCTATTTAGTTAAAGAAAACCAGATGACTGCATTAGCATAACTCAAGTATATGTATTCCGAAGCATTTCATGTCACAGAATGAAATTAAACAAATTGCCTTAGAAAGCTTTATGAGAAGATATTTGCCTTGGACCAAGGATTTTTTACATGACACGTTAGAGGAGCAGTTATGCCATTAAATATTCATCTATCTATCTATAAACATGAGCCAAATATAAATTGGCTGAGGTTGGAGGAGAGAGAAAGACCAAGAGACAGACAAAAAGGATTTTTGCTGCATTGCAGTTAAGAACAGCAACACAGGGAGTTTCAGAGTTCTGAGCCATAAGCATATCAAAAGATTTACAACTTACAGCACAATACAAATACCCGGCAGCGACTTTGTCTCACACTTACCATGTATGTGGCAATCTCCTCTGGTGCATCTCCATATAGGTCAAACTTGAAAGTGACCATCTTATGGTTATGAGTTTCCAATCGACACTCTACCATCTTATCGCCAGTGTTACAAACCTGTGCAAAGAGAAGACACAATACACTGTCTAGTATAACATTATTTTTGAGTATGGGCTTAATTACACCCCTTTTAGGATTATGTTTTCGCTACTCACATTGAGAATGCTGAGCTTTGGCCTGCTAATCTTCTCTTGACGAGAGCGAGTACGTGTGGACCTGCGGTGGTGTTTGCGGACTTTGCCTTCACCTTTACCTCCATATGTCCCGTCACAACCATCACTCATTTCCTTGCCCGATGTGGCATCAGAGTTGACACTAGTTTTAGGGACAGAAAGTAGGTAGATTAGTTTAAGTGCTGCTATATTCATTATTGCCTGTATATCAAACACACAGTTCTATTGCACTAGTGTGGTTTCAAGATTAAAAATGTACCTGCAGTTGTACATTTCACTCATCAGAAAACTAACAAAACAACAAATATGGATAAAAAGCCTACTGAATTTGCCTAACATAGTGGTGTTCCAAAGAGGGAAATTGATTAAAAAAATGTTTTTAGATATTTTTACTACATTTTAATATTTTTAACAGACCTTAACATCCAAGTGAGATTTTGGACAAGCCTTTCTTGCATTTTATTTGAGGAGAATAGACAAAAATTGTGTTTCTGTAATTGGAGATGGGTGGTTAATGGAGTTTACCTCTTCATTGATATTGAGTTTTAAGTGAGGTTTTGTAAAGTTTTGTTTAACATATTTCTGGAATGTCTGTAGGATATGGCAATACATACAATACTGATACATCAGTGAAGATTGACATTAAACCCAACATAAATTTGAAGGGGATATATACACAACCAGCCTTAACACTATGACCATCTGCTTGTTATTGTGTAGGACCCCCTTTTGTTGCGAAAACAGCCCTGAACTATCAAGTCCTGGACTGATCTAGACCTCTGAAGGTGTGCTGTGGCATCTGGCACCAAGACATTAACAGATACTTGAAGTCTTGTAACCTGTGAATTCAGACTAAGTTTGTCCAGCACATCCCACAGAGATTTAGGGACTCTGGCAGAATAATGCTTCCTACAACACTGCAGACCACCATCTTCCATTAATCTCTGATTAAGTTTTGATGCTCACATACCCGTTGTTGGAGCTTTTGGCAGTGCACAGAGGTGTACATGGATAGCTGGTCTGCATCTAGGCAGCACAATATGCACCAAAATCTGATGCACGTCATGTTCTGATACCTTTCCATAAGAGCTTACATAAATTCTTGAGCAATTTTTTGAGCCAGTCTTTGCCCCCAAGATGCATCAATGAGCCTTGGACATCCATGGCCCATGGCCCCAATTTCCCTGTCATAATTTTATGGCACATCTACGTAGATTTGTATTTGCTGCTATGCTATCAATTATGAAGTAACAGCTGACTTTCTGAATGAAAGGAGCCAAAGAGAGTGCTGGTCATAATGAAATTAAAGATCAACAGATTGATCTCAGAGTGCTCTCTGGTTTTAAAGAGATTGTGTCTATTGACAGGGTTTCCTTTGGTCAACTTTATGCCAGAGCAGAAAAAGAGAACCTAATAAACTGCTCAATTACGTCCACATTACAAGACAAGTAATACGACTAATAGCACCCTTTTTACTTTAAAAAAGGTGCCAGCTAGTTTTAATTTGATTGGTTGAACACACTCAATGTTTTGTAAAGAAACAAAAACTACCTTTGCCTCTAGAAGTTTAGACCAAAACAAAAACAAAAACAGATGCGGTTCTGCTATGTATCATTTCTCTATGCAAGTTCTTAGAATAAAAGAGGTCCAAAACCTGTTACAGACCATGTACATTATGTCAACAACTTTGTTACTGCTTGTCAGACAGAAGGATCTCTCAAGAGATTGTCCATTTGACACCAAATTTTCTCTTTTCCAGAACGTATTTATTAGAAGCTCAATCATTGACTTTTGATCCTGAGTGACTGCTAAGGAAAAAACAGTACCTGTCATAGCTCTGTCCTGCAGTGTGCTTCTCTGCAGCTTGATCCTACAGACAAACAAATCTATCAACAAACAGCCTGGGAAAATGGGATCATTGTCAAAATAAAATATCTCATGATACTCTAATCTATTATTTCTCAACTTGGAAAAAAAAAAAAAGATGATATTGTGCGAGAGTGTATCGTATCTTTAGTATCTTTTCGAAGTAATATGGATGGGGAAGAAACAAGATTTAGGGATTAGCAAGTAAGTTATACATCCTTACCTCTGCATTGGTGTCTGGTGGACCCAGACCTGCGGACCCAGTGACAGAAGTGAGATGTTTCTGCTGAGTCAGACTGGAACTGGCAGCACCAGATGATGCTCTCTGAGATTCAGAAGGCTGCGGCACAGGAATTTGGCTCTGAAGCTGACTCTGGGCCTTGGCCTGCGGGGCCACCTGGCACAGGTTATTGTTGTCCAGATGGGAAGCAGTGGCGACTTTCCCTGGGTCAACCCCGTTCTGCATAGGTGAGGAAAAGAGTACAGGCTGGACAGGTGGCGCAGAAGGGACAAGCTCAGGATGGCTGATCTGGGCCTGGGGAGCCTGCTGTAAAAGACAAACAAGATAACACATTATCATTAGTATTATAATAATTATTAAAAATTATTATTTCTTGAAATATTAGGAATCCTTTTGAGAGATATTGTGATATTCAAACACGTATATGGCTGCTATGCTATTTTTAGAATTCCAACAAAATATTCTTATAGTATGTATAATAACTTGCACCAGTGACTTAAGTAATTTTTCAATCTGCATAATTCACAGTACTACAATGCTTATTATATTTTCACAATAGAGGGACATTTTTTTGTGACAAAAACAAAAATGGAAAAATAATCACTCAGATTTTGACAATTTAGGTTCAGTTAAGTAAAGCCACCTTTAACAAAGACAAATACACAAATTCTAGTTTACACCTCTTGGTAAACATATGCACTTCATTGCAGCCATCGTAATTACCTGTATCAGAGGCTCAGTGCTGCCATTTGTGGAAGGGTGTGCATTTCGGGAGGATGAAATATGTGTTTGAATGGGATGAGTGGTTAGTGCAGATATAAATTCAGGTTGTGGATGAGCCTCACATCTAACACTCTGCTGCACAACAGCCGTGGGCTGTTGCTGTGGGGATGTGGGTCCCATCTTGCCCATCATGGGTAAGGGAGAAGGTATAAGGGACACTGGGATGGGTGAAACTAACGCATTTTCAATGTGCAGAGGGGATAGAGGTGATACAGAGGGTGTTAGAGGAAGAGTCGGTGCAGGAGAAAGGAAGATGTGATTAAGAGAAGAAGAGGTTGAAGGGTGAGGGGCAGTGCAGGATTGAGGATAGGAGGATTCACAGTCAGTCACAGCTGTCATCACCTGGACTGTGGGATACTGTGAAGGAAACTGAAGGGGAAAGGAAAAAGGGAAGAAATAAAGGAATCAAATAGTCTAGAAAACTAAGTTCAAGAATAGGAGAATGATGCATCAAGACAATTTGCTCCAAGTCAATATTGTCACTACTCACTAAATGCAAGTCAACCTAAAAGAAACTCAATAAAAATGAATGGGTATTATCCAAGTAAGATACTTGTAAGCGTGATGAGATGCAGCCAACAATACCTGGGGTGCATGTCTTGGTAGTAAAGAGGTTGATATTTGCAGAGGCTGGAGTTGTTGAACAGCAGCCTGACCCATTGACTGCTGAGGAGGAAGTGCTCGGGCATGAATAGTTGAAGTAGGCTGGCTTAAATTCTGCCCATGGCCCTGCCCATCTTGTCCATGCTGTGAGATGCTTTGACATACAGGAATATTCTACAGAAAAACAAAAAGGAGGAGAAGGACAGAGGAAATTCAATATTGTTGAAGATTCCAGTTTCATCTGTCTGGTTGTAAATTTGCATTTCCTGCTCAAGCACCCAATCAGAATAGCTCACATTATTCACCCTGTCTCTATGCCTGGAATAAGTCAAACTCTTCTGTTACTTTGCCCTACAAAACAGACACAGTAAGCCTGGGAGGACTGGCAGATGCAGCAGCTAAATCCACTGTTATTGTTTTCATTACTGCTTCCATTATCTCTCTGTTGGCTGTTGTCCGAGGAAACTCCTGTTTATTGGGCTGTTCTGTTTTTTTCATTCACCTACTGTCCATCAGCACAGCTGCCTCCAATTCAGCTGCACCGAATCAAAACCAGGTACCATAATATGAGGACCAAAACAACAGCACTGCCCTAAAACAAAGTTAAAACTTTTCAGTGCATAATTTTCTGTCCCTCCCACAGTGAGCCCCAGAGTGAAAGCGCATGGAGACAAAGGCATTCTACCTGAGTCTGGACAGCTGCGTTGCAAAGATAGGGTTGAAACTGATGAAAAATGAAAATAGGGCGAGGTCACAGAGGGGGAAAAAAACGAATATTAAAAGATGAGGCACTATATATGCCACCTCACTATAATCTACTACATCAACACTCACCTGCTGAACAATATGCGCAGGTTGGCTATGGTGGGCAGAGGCCGGATGGCTTTGAGGAGCCACTACGTGGGTAACTTCTCCATAGGTCTGTGGCGCAGCAGTAGACTGTACAGGGTGGTACTGGCTTTGAGCTGGAGCAGTCAAATGCTGCAGAGCATTGGGGGTAGAATGTGCATAGCTCTTAGAGGGAGCGTCGGATAAACCTGCTGCAGGGTAACACGGATGTGCAGCTGCAGCCTGCACCATTGGAGTTGCAGTGGGATGGGGCTGAGAAGCTGGGGTATGAATCTGAGGGACTGTAGACTTGGACATACCCTGGTTCTGCTGTGGAGCTGCTGTTTGAATTGATTTCTGGCTATGCTGCTGTAGAGTTGCAGTTTGCAACTCTTGCTGACCAGTGGGTTGAAGACTTTGAGGTTGGTGGGTAGCCTGTTGTGCTATTTGATGCTGAATGGGATGCACAGTATCTTGATTATGCTGGAGTTGACGTTGAATATAAGCCTGTCCAGCATTTTGTGTTTGTTGTATACTGGATTGAGTATTTTGCACTAAGGGCTGTTGGTGCTCTTGCCGAATGGGTGTCTGTTGGCTGTATAGTGTTGGTGAGGAAGAGCTCTGACCAGTCTGCTGACTTGGCAGTCTGACTGTAGCTTGGATGTGCTGCAGTGCACTGGGAGCTTGTGCAGGATGACACTGGGCTGAGGCTGCCAGAGTTGGGGCTACAGATACAAGTGGGTAGCTTTGTGCTGGCTGCTGCACTGGCAAGTTGCCCGTTGCTGTAGTCTGCTGCTGGGCTGGAGTAGGATATCCTGATGCAGACTGAGCCTGTTGTTGGGGTGGAGCCACAAAGGTCTGACATGTTTGATGGCTTTGCAAAGGAAAGCTTAAAGAACTTGCTGCTGTTGGTTTCCGTTGTTGCTGACCTGGTGCTTGGTGGCTCTGTGCAATATGTTGTGGAAAAGCTGATGCTGACATACTTGATGATGCCTGGGTCTGTTGCACATTCGAGGGTACATAGCTAGCAGAATTGCCTGCATGCTGGATGTTGACCAAACATAGACTAGCTGGATTTGGTGTTGCAACACTGGGCTGACCAACATATGGAGCAGAGGGATAGCTGTGGCCAGGCTGGAGGTATTGAATTGGTGTGTGCATTGGTGTGCTGGAAGAAGGCAAGACCTGGATGGATGGTTGATTCTGCTGCCCTGCAGAATTGGTCTAAGGAAAAAAAACAAAACAAAACAGGAATTGTAGTAAGACCATCTTAAGAGAATTTTTCTTGTCATGGATAAAAATCCTACAAAAGTGAATAACCGTGACAATTGCATTAACTCATAACAGATACAAAATTTTCAACAATTAGTAGGCAGCAATAGGTCTGCGCTAAAATAAGGGCACAAAGGAGAAGTAGCTGTTGATCAGCAGGAGGGAGATCAGACCCCTTCTTCAATCAAAGGCAGTCTGAGCAAGGCAAGCTCAGAAGAAATACAGCTCTGGTATTGGGTCAGTAAAGCAAAAGGGAAAAAATATTAAAATCTAAGTCAGCTCTAGAAGGGATTGGTTAGGATTAATCAGCAGAGGTTGCGCTTGTTAGAGATTGTGTCATCGTCCTATGACATAAGCAAGCTTGATGATTTCTAAGATGGTCACCCCTGGGGGCCTATACATAGCAAGACTCAGACAGCAGACAGGAGATCAGACCAGCTCCATGCAGAATAATATTTGCTTATTTTGGGAAAAAAAAAAAATCAGTTAAGAAGGTGTTGGTCCCATATGGGAATCAAAAACGACTTGGCTGCTATGACCTACCACTCCCACTGCCTCGGTAACTTTCTGCTCGCCAGCACAGAATCTATCCTTGCTGTCCTGGAGGGGTTCTTGGTCCCGAACTGAATTGTCACCCAAGATATGACTCTTCAGACTGCCATCTCCATCACTACAGGGTTGTAGCAGTGAGGTTTGGATGGATGTGGTGTGACAAGGGGCTGCTTTGCGGCTGATTATATTGAACAGGGACTTCTGCAGCAGTGAGAAATCAGAGCAATCACCGGAACCTTTCAGACGACCATAACCAGGAGTTGTCATTGTTCCACCAGAGGATGGTTGGTGTCTAAAGTCGCAAGGGCACTGGTGTGATGGCATAAGAAGAGAAGGGCGGCGGTCTTCTCGTGACCTCAAAAGCAAAGAGAGGCACGCCTGGCAAATGTGGGATTTATTCATTGCAAGATGGTGGTTATGATGGGAGGTAGTCAGAAGACTGCTCAGGTCAGAGTGTCTGCGCCCACCTGGCACAGGCAGTGTTAAGTTTTTGCTGGTCTCTATTACTTTTTTGATGCTGGTGTCACTAAGGCGGCGATACTCAGAGTGTGAAGAGACAGGGGACACCTCCAGCACTGGCAGAGCACTCTGGGATGGGAAACCATCCTCAGCCTTTGAGTGAAGTTCAGATGGACTGAGTTCTAACTGGTCTGCTGGTACTGTGGGGGTGGGACTAGGTGACCTCTGAGACTGGCTGAGGGCATGAAGTTGAGTAATGAGATTTGCCCTGTGACTGTCAGTAACAGGGGCACTTCCTCTTCGGTTTGCTGCTCCCAATCGACTCCTGAGCTCTGGGCTCAGTGTTCCGCCCCATATTTCACCCTTTTCACAGGAGTGAGGCCGATCTGTCAGAGAAGGGCTACTGCTCTGCCACTGATTGAGCAGCAACCCCAAAGTAAAATATGGGTTATTCAAAATGATCAGATGATAAAAAACAAACAAACAAAAAAAGTATGATATACTGTGATGAGGATGAACAAACTTGTTTGCCACTAAAGTATAATCTGCATGAGTCTCATCATTAAGATTGTGAATGACTCCACAGATGAACATTCCTTTCAAGTGTGTGGAAGAAACAATTGTATTTAGTATGTTGTTAGGCCATGTGAGCAGTAGCTTCTTCAAAAGTGTGTGTATTGAAATTAATCTGATTATACATCCAGTCAACCTGGATGTGTATACTCTTGTTACAGACCTGCTGTGTTGCCATAGTAGTAGGCTCCAACAGGGACTGATAGAGGACACTCCGCTGGCTGCTGTGGGAGTCTGAGTACACAGTGGAGCCCATGCCACTGTCAAGGGTGCTGTCTGCTGCAAAGACATACAAATCATGCCCTCATAAAAAAAAGTCAAAGATTAAGTTCATGTTTTTTAGTGGAGGAGAAAAGATTCTCTTACAAGTTACTGAGGTGGTACTAGTTGGTAAGTTACGCAGCCGGTTGTGCTGGTCTGCCTCTGGCTCTTCTGGTTCCAGCAAAGGGGGCTGTCCTACATGTGCAGCCCCAGCAGAGATGCCTAGAGATGGTGTCATCTGGGTCCTGTGTCCTCCTTCACCCTGATCCACCGCCACTGCAGCAGACACTGTTCTCTCTCTTCTCCATTTGATCAGTGCCACACGGTCCCTGATCGACTTTCCTACAGTCTTAGCATCACTCTCGTGGAAAAAGCCAGACTCCACCTGACACATACAAAAGGGAAGAGCATAACTTTCAGGATATTTTTAGCACTGAGCATGTAAAAGAAAGGGTGCATTACAAAGGGGAGTGTGTGAGGGAGCTAGAAAGAGAAAGTAAAAGAAGGAATATAAAATCTATTTCACAGGGATTAGAGCAGTGGACACTATTCCCTTCGTCAGCAGTGGGTTCATTATTTTCAACAGGACAGTTACATATGCAAATAACAAAGAAGAAAACAGTGTATAGAATACATGGTTAAACATAATATCTCCCAGGTTGCCTGTCTGGAGAGAAATTACTCAGTGTGTGTGAGGACTGGCGTGACATGGAAGCATACTGGCCATACAATCTCACTGTGCAGTGGGTCCACATGTCTGCCTTCATCCCCATGGCAATTGTTACAGAAAGGCCTCTTTTTGTCTGGCACTGAATTTTGATCAAGGCCAAAACAGAACACACACAACGATGGAAAGACAGTAGACAAGAAAAAGGGGACGAGATATATGCAAGAGAGAGGGAGTGAAAAGGAAGATACTGGTGAAAAGAAGTGACTGAACTAGGATAGCTGCCTTGTTTGTGTTATGCCTCTACCAACCAGCCAATTTTAGGAGATTTGTAACATATTTCCTTCAGCATTTAATAATGACCAGAAATAATTTTTACAAAACATTATGATGTCACAGTACAATTTTCCTTTGACCATTTGGATATAAAATGTCATCCCTTCATCTTTTGATCATATTAAACATCTGGGACATACTGCGTCATAAATACAATATGAATTAATTATTGTTTCCCTTTCTATTTTCAAGCATTTACAAATGTATTTTACATTAAATGTAAGTATTTGTTTGTTTTGTTTCTTTTTATTTCTTTTCACTTGTTCACCATGGATAATGTAGAAAATGCAAAGGGAAATCCATCAAGTGTCATATCGTGTTTACATCACAAGTCAATTTCCAAGAATAAAATGTCAGTGAGTGTCATTCATTTGTGCAGCCATAGTGTTAAACAAAAGAGAAGAGCATTGATTAGTATATCAATGTATTTTCAGCATTCCTAACTGAGATTTAATAATATACTAACTATGCTCACAAGCCTTTGGTAACTGCTCCTTCTGTGAAAGACATTCAAATATGACAAAGCCTAACAACAGTAATAGTTAAATTTTCTAGCTGGCATTAACTCAATTGCCTTTCTCTCATCGCATTTAAGGAAACTTTCATATCATTGCAAAATGTTTGATGAATGATATTAAAAGGCTTGAGGTCAGTGCCATCATGACCACCACACAGAGAAAGATTTGTTTTATTTCCAGACCGGATTTTTACTGTGGAGTCTGTGAGCACCTTATCTCATGATCTACACTGGAGAAAACCATGTAAACAAAAGTAAAAAATAAAACCCAATCATTGTATTCCTGGAATAGCACAGTAAGTTATCACCATCGATCTGCATTTGAGTGCATTCCTCACTGATGAGACATGACAGTGCCAACAACAAAAACTCACTAAACCACAGAACATGTAAAGCACAGAAAACTTAATTAACTACAATGAATTAACACTAACTTGTTTAAATTGCCTGTTTACAAAGGATTTTAAAAGGTTTAAACCTTGTCTATGTGACAGATGTCAGCAATTTTTTGGGTAAGCAGCAAAACAACAACGTAAAATAATGGAATAAGTCACTGGAAGCCAAATCCTCTAAAACTTTTATATGTAAGAATAATTAGTCACTCACCATTTCTTGTGCCACGACTTCAGGCACCTCCTTTTCCAGGTCAAAAGTGAACTCGATGGCTCCACTCTCTTTGTACTTCCCTTTTAACTTCTTGTGGTCCTCCACCCACAGTTTTAGGGCTATTGAGGCCTTTTCCCCATCATCCTCTTCAGCCAGTTCTACTCTCACGCCAGTGTCCTCAGCAAAGAAAGCGTGGTTCAACAAATCCTTGATGGTGTACCTGGGAGAAGGAACCAGGAAGCTCAGATTCTGGTACCAATTGGTACTACACACACTGCAGCTGCTCATCTGTGATGCTGAGGATTTATTTAGCTGTGGTATACAAATCCTTGTGTGTTGATAGTGAACGCATATTTCTGCCTGGTCTACTACAATTAGACATACATGGTTTCAGATTACCTGTGCTGCAAGGACAAAGTCCCTCACTGAATTCAAGTAATGCTTTGGTAATAAAAAGTCTGTGGAAGTTAATTGTGGGTGATTTCTCCTCTGTGCACAAACATATTACATAACCAAACAGGACTGAAAGACACCCTGCAGATATGGTTGGAGACTGCAGTGCTGCTGAGAGCCCAACTGTCAGTGCCACTCCAATGAAGCAGGGGAGGTGAGACAAGGCACGAAAGATGAGAGGGCACCTTGTCGGCCCTGTGGGCTGGGTGCTGGACAGTGATCAAGACATCCACTCACCGCTCCTCTTTCTTTTGGCAGATACATTCCCCAATAATCTCCTTGATTTCAGGATCCATGACCTTGTTGTAACTGGCTGGCTTTACTCCCTGGGGAAGAGGAAAGATAAACAAAATGCTGAAAAGGATGCCATCTTGATGAGAAATAGCAACAAAGGGAAAACAACGGAAAGCGCATGGGGAAGTTTTTGTGATACTCCACCCCAAATCATAAAGTATCACACACTCACACCCTGCAAAGAGCATTGAAAGAGCGCAGCAGCTGTGGTCAGTTTTAATCCAAGTTAGTATGTCCCAAAAAAAAAACCAAAAAACCCCGACACAGAAGCACCCATAGAAATGTCTCAACCAACTCCTGCAGCATCGAGAATTGTCATGTGATATCTCAGGCATGTTCACTTAATTGGAACTCACGCCCCATTTCAATTCTCAGATACGTCCTTTATGAATTCATTCAATGAATGTTGATTTGATTTCATTGGTCAGAAACAGCAGGTGTCTCCAGTCTGCTCTGGTTCCTGAATGTTGCTTTGTTTGAACACTATAATTAGAGCACAGCTGGCCTCACTATGATTGTTCCTGCTCGCATTATCCTGAGCATATGGATGGCCAACAATCATGTGGATCATGAATTTTGATTAAAAATTCTGCTGTCTAATCTAAACAGAATGTCCCTCTATTATAGAATATCACTTTTAAAATAGTATAATTATTTCATAACACTAATTTTTATTTAGTTCAGTACGCTGACCTAGCAAACTATCATTCTACCTCTGAAATAATCTTTGTGCATCATCCACATTAATATTCGTACCAATTATGAAGCTACATGCCGTATGTATTAAGGGAATAGCATAAAGCTATCAGGTTTTCTCTTTGATCAATCTCCTATTAATATGCTGCAGTGTTCCCTGCAGGGCACTCTGGTATGCATATGGAAACAATGCAGAAACAGTTTCCAGAGCCCGCTGCATTGATGCTGCCTAACTATTAATGTGGGCAGAGGCCTTCACATCTTTAAGAGCAGGTGAAAGAGTCATCTCTTAGATTCCATTGCTGCCAAGTCCCAAGGGTAAAAAATCAATACTTTTCATCAAATCAGGATCTCTATCATGACTTCAGACACCCACTAATCTAAAACCAGTTCACAATACGCTTTGTTAGCAGAGGCAGGCTGGTTGAAATGGAATGGAATACTGCCTTTAGGCTCTATCTAAAAAACTAAGGAGATTTGGACTCCCTCTGTGAGCCCATATGGCCCAATAAATTCTTTAACCAAGAAATTCAAGGCTGAGAATGCATAAGCCTGCAAGTTCTATTTTAGAAGAGAGAAACATAAACATGCTTATGAATTTATTCCTATGTATTGTATATATCATTTGTAGAATGGTTACGAATATGTTCCTCAATCTAAATAAGTACATGACTTAATTATATTAAGAATTGCAGACAATATCCGCTCAGCTAACACATAATTAGTGCACCTCTAGTGCCTTCTAGAAAAAGAGTCAAATGCTTGAAATTTATAGTGAATTTTTCCCCACCTATCTAATTTCTGAACCAAGTTGAAAAATTGTATATGGCTGCACTCACACTTGTGACTTTGCGGTAAATCTGAGCAGCATTCTGGCACTCGGCGTAAGGGTATTCAGAGGTAGCCATTTCTAGCATGCACATGCCAAAGGCATAGACATCCACAGCCTCGTCATAGTGCTCCTCATACATCTCTGGAGCCATGAACTCAGGGGTACCTGAAGAGAGAGAACAGCCAATGAATACATAATTTACCGTTTACTGTGACTCTAGAAGGTTATATTTCAAAGTCTCTCACCTATGACACTTTTAGCAAAGGAAGCTGCTTTGAGTGTTGCAAGTCCTAAATCCCCAATTTTGACTGATCCTGTAGGTCCAGTGATAAAAATATTATCACATTTGAGGTCCCTATGGATGATGGGTGGGGTCCTGGTGTGGAGAAAGTGGAGGCCTTTCAGAATCTGTCTGCACCAGCTTCTCAACACCTTGGGCTTCATTACTTTAAAACGCTTCAGATAGCTGTTGGAGAATGAGAGGAAAGCATGTTACCTTATAAATATTTGAATTACAAAATATATTTATGGTATATGAATACAGAAAATATAGTAACAAGTAATACAGCAATTTCACTTTCACTTCAGCAGTTTCCCGCACTATATTTGCCTTCATTAAGTACTCACGTTTTTAAGGTCCCTGATGTCATGAGTTCTGTTACTAGAACAATGCACTTTTTCCCTTTCAAGGGTGACTCCCAAAAGTCATAGAAACGAACAATGTTGGGATGTTGAAGACCTTTCAACATTTCTGCCTCCTCCTTAAAACGCTGACGCTCCACTTTTGACAGCTTACGATCCTAGAGGAAAGATGACAGACGTAGCAGACATTAATAATTATTCATTCATTCATTCATTCATTCATTCATTCATTCATTCATTCATTCATCTTCTATCACGCATCTGTTTCCAGGTTGCTGGAGCGAATTCCTGCTCACATTGGGCGAGGGCGGGGTACACCCTGGACAGGTTGCCAGTTCATCAAAGGACCAACACAGAGACAGAGACAAACAACCACTCACACCCACACTTACAGACAATTTAGACCTAAACATTCATGTCTTTGGATGGTGGGAGGAAACTGGAGTACCCGGAGGAAAGCCATGCAAGCACGGGGAGAACATGCGAATTGCACACAGAAAGGCTCCAGGCCTGGGGTTCGGTTCTTATTGTGGGGCAACAGTGCTAACCACTATGCCGACATGCTGCCTAAAATATTATTTTCAAATTATAACCGTAGATTCTAATTATATAATTGGAATGCATTTGCTTCACAAGCACCACCAGATCGAAGAAGCCAGCACCTTGGATGCACTTCCTCACCCATTTTAAATGCTCATCCAGTTTGTTTTAGTATGAGGGAAAGGCAGTGAGTAAGAGAAAAGATGTGTCAGTCTTGTTGTATAGCCACACATAAATCTCTATTTAAACCATATTATATCAAAGATGATTACAGTCTGCACTTTTTACGACTGGGATGAATTTAGATCAGTAGCTTCCTTCAACATAGACAAGGATTGGTGTATATATTTTAGCTGTACATGATATTTACAGTAAACATGTAATTAAACTCTGATGCTTTTCATTTGTTACCCTTCCTGATTAGTTTTAATTGAACTGGAAGCAAAGATGCTGAACAACACTGAAGCTAAGGCAACTCCAGGGGGAGAATCAACCCACACATTATCATGGTCACAGCCACAAAACAATGCGGCTAAAGTTTACATGCCATTGATCTCTTCCATCTTTTTCACTTGCATGCTCACTCTCTTTCTCGCTATCTTTTGCTGGCCACCCCCTCCCCCTATATCTGCAATCCATCTCCCTCTCTGCACCACTAACACCAACCACTCCCTTCTCCATCACCAAACATCCCACGCAAACACTTGGAAATACATCTTCCGTAACCACTCCCTCTCCTGTTCTCTGAAAGGCTGAGCTCACACCTTGATCTAGGTGGCAGGAATGGTTTCTAATGTGATTCCCTTCTTTAGAACCACCACAACCGCAACTTACATAACAGACACATGACGCATGCAGCACTGAGCATGGACTAAAAACATGACCTCACCCCTTACAGAGACAGACATTACAGATGCTGGAATGCAATGAAAACAACCTAGCGAGATCTGATCTATTTAATTATTCAACCACTGTAAACACCCAGTGAGAAGAAATTTTAAAAAAAGAAAAAAGAAAAGAAAAATCTCCCTGAATTAACCTGAAAATCATCAATGAAGCAAGAGGTGCTGTGATGCAATGTGTTGAAGAGTGGAGTAATGGGATGATAAGCATAGCGTGTGTGTGTGTGTGTGTGTGTTATATGTGCAGGGGGTGGGGATTTTCACCACACTCCTCTGAAGTCCCATGAATAATTCAGCTCTGCAGAGAACCCTTTTTATGAGGCAAACTGAGCAATGGATGGCTGGGGCCAGGGCCGCCCAGGTTGGGCTGGGCTATCTCCCAGTTCTTTTTGCTGCACAGGGGCAGCTCATGGACTGAAGTCTACCTTAAACACAGGTCTAAAAAGAGAGATTGAGCAATGAAAGACAGCCAAATTCTAAATTTAACCCCTGAGCATTGCAGTTTTTTTGCCTTTAGGCAATACTTTCCTCTCATCTCAACATCTTCCCTCCTCCTCTCATCATTTTTAATTCTCATCCTCAGGAAACCTTCAGTTTTTCCCAAACAACCACCCAAATCCGCACCACAGAGAGTCCCATAAGCCCTACACAGCACCCCTCCCCACCACCTATATTTTTGCTCTGAGCAGACACTTGGGCTTCTGCATAATTCAAAAGCCACATGTAGGCACAGAGGTGTTGTGCATAGCATGGGAAGACACAGACAGATACATTTGCACACAGAGACGCTGGAGGAATGTCACTCCCAAGACATACAAACATACACATCAGACAAAGCATATCGCTGAAGCATCAGTATAGGAGACTCGTTAACTGCTTCATAGTTATTGTTAGGATGTGAGCTCTGAACAAGTGTGACTCATTATTGCTTTATACATGAAATCAGAGCAATGCTGCAAACAGAAACATCAGTGTCTTCGGTTCATCTATGTTTTCAGAATTTTATCAAGCCCTTTTTGACAACCTGCTTAAAGAAAAGGCTCAAGTTGCTAAAACAGTGTGTGGAGCTGCCCAGGCGAGGTTGAACACACACACAGTAAGCCATACTGGGCAGCAGGGACAGAAAAATTGATTGTGACACAAGCAGGAAGCAATCTATAAAGCAGTGCTCCACTCTGCTCCCACCCACTGTATCTGTGTACCAAACTATATTACTTCCACAGCTCTGGTAGCTCATACGGCAACACAGGCAACAGAGGGCCTCTGGAGGGTCCAGGAAACAGAATAAAGTATTAGTCCTGGGAACTGGCATGGGCAGTATGTAATTGCAAAACTGTGTGTTGTAATCAAGTCACATCTTTTTACTGCATACTGTCCATTTAGGAAGAAAATATCCTTAGTGTGGACAGATGGATATCAGCTCAGTTACTTTACCTAAGGATCTAGGGGTAAATACAACAAGCATGAAGGAGGTATACCTCCTAGTTATACTTCTTCTACATGTTACAATGTATAATGTGACTGCATGAGCAGAGTCTATATAGACAGTATGCACTGGTAGATGTTATCACTCTTTCAAGTCCTGGCAGAGTGAATATTTTGTTTATCAGTATGATTCCTTGACAAGTCTTGTCAAGTAACAACATTTATCTGGACCCTTGATAAACTATTTTTAGTAGTTCTAGCAGAAGTACAACCAACTTGACTGCTATACCACTGAATATTAAAATTGATGATACATAAATGCCTTATATTTGGGATAAGTGATTGATATGGCCCGTTTTATAGACAAAATACTTTAATGTAGAAAATGACAATAATCAACTTAGCTTATTGACCTACTGATCTTTCGCAGAGAAAGGAAAACATGTCATGCACCATATATCTGTCAAACAACCCACTCCTTCAAGTGAAATTAGTTCAGCAAGATCCTGTTTTCCAACATACACAGCTATTAAGGTAAGTTGACAGCTGTGAAAACATGTCAAAGGATTTCTCCCACAAACAGAGGTAAAAAAAAAAAAAAAAAAAATCATTTAATCAAACACCAAAAACACTAACAATTTGTACACAAACACAGTGCATAGGCACAACTGCGTATGGACAGGTAAGTCAAACATGGTAGTGCTAACAACAGCCGGTATTTCCAACTATAATTGCATTTGTTTTAATTTGACTGATTAACAATGGATTAAGATATATAACCGATTTAAAAAAAGTCTGGTTACTTCTAGTATGTGGTGAGTTGTAAGGTAAAGGAGTGCTGAGACAGAAACTCATCTTACTTTAACACAAAAAGTTGCCAGTTGCAAAAGAAAAAAAAAAAGCCCTGCCAGTTTTTAATACAAAAAACCTGAGTCATGGTATTTATTGAGATAGCTTCTTCACATCTCATACCTGAAATTTAATTACCAAAACCTCCTATAGGCTTTTTAGCTCTGAAAGGTACAGGAAAATTTTGGTACAGCTTTAAAGAGAAACTGACAACAACTATTTTCTATTGAATATTTTTATCATTTTCACAGCTAAATGACTGAAATGTTTAATAAATGGCTTTGAATTTAAATGTATTGCTAACCTATTTCTATTAATAGATATTCATACATGTGTATTAAGGTTCACATTTTCAGAATGGCAAAAACAATCTCCTGGGGGTCAACAGAAAATATATGAGACTGGTTCATTAATTTTTTTATGTTTTGTAATATACACACAAAAAAGTGTTACAGAAGAGATTCCTCGCAACATAATGGTTTTTAGACATTGGCCTGCATCTAAATCACCATCTCAATAGTAAAGATAAAAAAAAAAAGGTGGAAAAATAGACACCATCCAGTTCGTCTTGTATAGTGCCCCTTTTTATCTTTGCTCCCGTTGACACAAAGTTTTTACTTCATATCAAAATCTCTATTATCCGTCAACCAGTGAGCTCCATAGCCAGGGGGACTAAATGAATAAGGAGACTAACAGGTTTCAGCATTAGTCCCAATTATGGCAGCTAAATTACAGACAATATTAGGTTGGTCTTTCTCCACAAACTTTGTGTTCTAATTATAATTTCCTATTTCCTCATTAACTTGGCTTCATCCTGATCCTTTGTTAAAAAGAACAGATCAGCAACATTCAGAGTTAGTAACAACAGTGTGACAGAGATTTACATTTAAACTTGACAACAACTTCTACTAAAACTTAAGTCCAACCGGGCTCTTGTGAAATCACGGTCACATTTATAGATAAACCTGAACAAACTCATTTAATTTAACACTGCATGTAATTCTGACATGAATGCTACAATCAACCCTGAAAGAGAACCCTTGGAATTTACGATGAAACTGTACTCACAATTATTTCAACTAAAATTAGTCAAGACAAGTATAGAAAGATGTTTACACACACACGCACGCACACACACACACACACACACACACACACACACACACACACACACACACACACACACACACACACACACACACACACACACACATAGACACACACAGCAGAACAATGGGCTATAAATATAGGACTTAAACGTTTCAATGAAGACTTTAGTTCAGTAGGAATGTTAATAATAATAATGCATCATTGATCCATGCAGGATATTTCTGTTTACTGCAGGCCACAATGCCAAAGAAAACCACGCCTACAGCCGTGTCTTATTCAAAGCTAATTTAGACAATTCAACAATGTGGCTGTCTGTACTCAAATGAACCCTGGTTGCCAGGTTGGAGACAGTATGCTAATTTACTTTGTCACCCTGCCACCCTTTGCATCCATCCCTTATAATAGACAGCCAATGCAGTGCTCCAGCTGCTGTGAGAAAAGATGCTGAAGGTTGAGCCATGAGCCAGCAGACTGCCTGTAGCTGAACTGTGTCCCATCAGTCATGACTGCAGGCTTTGGCCTGCAACTGTACCATCACCTGTTTCAGTGTTAATTTACCATGCAGCCACCCAACAGCAAAGCTGTGCCAATTGGCACACTGGCACTCATGGTAGCACAGATAACATTGATGAGGAAGGGAGAACAAGAACATATGCATCTCTCTCCCAACCTTGTCAAGGAAGAGTCTTAAAGACAGTAACAATTTGACAAACCATTAATATACTGTGATATTAAGACAAAAGCTCTGGTAAAAATCAGTCTATGACCAAATGATTACTCTCCTCTCTGGGTGTGTTGGGAGTGAGTAAAAAGGAAATAAGGAAAAGCTGTAGGAGGAGATGTATGACAGACACCACCACAGCCCAATAGTGTTATTTAACAGTATATGATGATAAATCAAAGTTCCGAAACAAAGCATTGTGCCACTGCTGTACTTATGGTTGAAATAACCTGTAAATAGCACATTGAATACATAATTGAATGCATGTTCTTTATGTTTGTTGCATGAGTGTTAACATGAGTATGAGTGTATCTTACTGATTGTGACCAGGTGTTAGCCAATGTGGATTAAATCACACTGACCTCATGTAAACCTCTTTCCTGTCACAGACATAATACGCAGGGTGACAAACAAATAGTTCCTTGACACAGTGACAAAGAAACAAAAAATGCTGATTACATACTTGTCTCCTAAAAAGATTCATGCTGCTTATGCAATGGCCATGACAACTGTCAAATGATCACATCTTTGTTTAGCATCTGACTAACAGTGGTCAACTCTGATATCGATATTTGAGTTTTAAGAATGATCCAAGTATCCATAAATAGCCAGCTATGTTATTTTTTCTTTACACACAGTTCATAAACAGTTAAATTGAATTTGCAGAAGCATTATGACAGAGATATGCAAGGAGGCGTAGGCTATTTAAGGGTTGAACTTCATAATTCAGAAATAATAAGACAAGGACATATTTCTGAATTCCAATCTTTACAGAAATTATTTTTTTATAAATTGCCCAAAACAAAAAGGCTTTTGCTGCAATTTCTTTTCACGTAGCTGTTAATATAATTTACTAGTTTAGGAAGAAAAAAGGAAAATGGTAATCAAAACAGATTCAACACATTCTATATAACATTCCTCTTCAGGAGTGCTGATACTTTCCTACTTGAAACAGTTGGCCTACTGGCCACTTTCTCTAGTGATAAAATTTTTATTTTAATATTTATCTTATTGTAATCAACAAGGTTTTATACTGGATGAGAGGCAGCAGCTACTAGTGTGTCCAGCAGAACCTGAGACATGACAGCTGGTGGTGACATCTTCAACACACACTCTTGCACAGACACCAAACATTCATGCTTAATGGGACCACACAGACACAAGGCAGACATAGCAGCTACAAATAGCTGTGGTACTATGATACCCAGGGTGGCAATTTCAGCCATCTGTTCTGAACTTGAACAAATATTCACAAATCTTCTCAAAGACTATGTAATTGACTAAAGTTTAATGAGGCCAGCATTGATGGGTGCAAGCCAGAAAGTGTGCACTTGGAAGGTGAGTGGTCTTGTACTGACCCTTTCCCCAAATCACTAGTGATGAGGGTTGGACCTAAAATGATGCAGAGAGCTGTTGTGTGCCAGTCAAAGATGCCCTGAGCTACTGACCGAGTAATAAATAGTATTAGGACACCGCAAGGGACTCTAACAATAGACCGGCTAGAGATAAATACATGTTTCAAAGATTTTTATGAATCCCTATATAGATCAGAATGCAACCAAGACTCAGATACACAGGAAACATTTCTTGATCAGCTTCAGTTTCAGTCATTATCTGACGACATAAAAAAAAAAAATCAATTGGATAGGAATATAACAGTCGAGGAGTTGTCGGAAGCAATCCAAAATATGAATAGTGGAAAAGCACCTGGGCCTGATGGGTTGCCTATAGAATTTTATAAAACATTTACAACTAAATTGGAAGAGCCACTTCTAAATATGTTTAAAGAATGCTTCCAGGAAGGAACTCTTCCACCCACTATGAGACTAGCTATGATAACTCTCATCCAAAAACCAAGCAAACCATCCACAGAGTGCTCGTCATTTAGGCCAATAAGTCTGATGTGTAGTGACACTAAAATACTTTGTAAAATGCTAACAAGAAGATTGGATCCACACCTTCCTAAACTTATACATAATGACCAAAACGACCAAAATGGGTTTGAAATCGTCAAGGTTTCCATAACATCAGAAGACTCCTTAATATATTACATGAAAAAGCTGGTGATAAAGATACAGCGGTACTGTCATTAGACGCCCAACAGGCATTTGACAGAATAGAATGGCGTTATCTTTTTAAATTGCTACCACGATTCGGATTTGGAGAGGGATTCCTTAGATGGATTCATGTTCTCTATACAAACACAGTAGCAGAGATTCTGACCAATAATGTTGTCTCAAAACCATTCGACTTGCAGCGTTCAACCCGACAAGGCTGTCCACTATCACCGATGCTATTCACTTTAGCTATTGAACCTCTCGCTATGGCTGTCAGTGCCCATGATGGCCTCACGGGCATCCAGATAGGCGAAAAAGAACATAGGATATCTTTGTATGCCAATGATGTCATCCTTTTTCTGACCAGGCTTAAAAATAGTATTCCCAACCTAATTGCATTAATTAAAAAATTTGGAGAGTTCTCTGGATATAAAATAAATTTCTCTAAGTCATCACTATTATTTGTAAATAAAAGTGAACGCCTGACACCAACCATAAAGACACTGTTTACAAATGCAAAAAATGGTTTTACTTATTTAGGTGTTAAAATTACACCTGAAATCAAAACTATTGTATCTTCAAATTATGACTCGCTAACTGAAAACATAACAAATACATTTAACCGCTTGACAGTAATGCCAATTTCAATGATCCGCCATATTTATATAATAAAAATGGATATTTTGCCAAAATTCCTGTACCTTTTTCAATCAATCCCACTCCCACTTCCCAAATGTTTTTTTGATAAAAATTAATAACATTCTTGCTAAATTCATTTGGAACAATAAAAAAAGCTAGACTGCAATTGAAGTTGCTTTACTTGCCGTATGAGAGAGGTGGCCTTCGTCTTCCAAATCTGCGGTGGTATTACTGGTCTGCTCAATTACACTCTG
The DNA here is from genome assembly GCA_034769265.1 of Remorina albescens. NCBI lineage: Eukaryota > Metazoa > Chordata > Actinopteri > Carangiformes > Echeneidae > Remorina > Remorina albescens. The sequence continues at coordinate 16,740,142 of CM068482.1, read as the reverse complement.
CATCGTTTTATTTTAGCTCAGATATTCTTCCAGCTTGGCTAAATATTGAGCAAACAACCACATCAGAACTACCCCTCAAGCTGTATCTATATTCAGCAGATCTTAAAACATTGGAAAAAAAGACAAAGAATCCTTTTCTTAATAATGTTATTGCCATTTGGTATCGTGTACACCAGCATATAGGAAACATCCCTGCTTTATCCCACTTTATCCCATTTTTCTCCTATATGGGGAAACTATGATTTTACACCAGGTAGAGGTGATGGTGGTTTTGAGCTTTAGGCAACCAAAGGTGTGCAATGTGTAGGGAATCTATACAGAAATGGCAAACTACTTACCTTTGAGCAAATATGTAAGGAACATGATATACCAAAAAAATATTTCTTCAAATATTTACAACTGAAACATTTTATATCATCAAAAAATAAAGACCTAATGTCTGAGCCACCTTTGACAAATCTTGAAAACCGAATCATTACAAATCTGGCTAAAAGGGGTCTAGTATCTTTGTTTTATGGGACTTTGATATGTCATGAAAAGGAATCATCCAAGGACAGATTAGAAGCATGGAAAGTCAATATTGGAGATGATATACTTGAAGAAGACTGGGAAGTGACATGCTTAAAGGCACAGCAAAATACAATTAATACAAGATTGAAATTGCTCCAATATAAATGGCTAATGCGAACTTGTATCACCCCAGTAAAACTGAATCAAATCTGTCCTAATATTACAGATATTTGTTGTAAATGTTTAGAGGGAAAAGGAAAATTTTTCCATTGTGTTTGGGAATGCTCAAAAGTACAATCATTTTGGCAGAATGTGATGCAGGCCGTTTCCCGGAGGTTGGGTAAGAATGTTCCCCTACAAGCCAAACTCTGTGTCCTGGGTATATACCCTGAAGATCTGGTTGTCAATTCTAAATAATCGGTATTGATTGATTTTGAGCTTCTACAAGCTAGAAGACTGATCACTCTTTACTGGAAAAAGAAACAATTGCCCTCTGTAAAGTTATGGTTGAAGGAGATTGCAACATATCTTACGTTGGAAAGACTTACATATATTATTAGAGCGAAAAGAAAACAGTTTGTTAAAGTATGGAAACCTTTTTTGGAATTTTTCGAGGATGAGAATGTTGTTATAACTTGAGATCTTCAAGTTACCACTGCAGCTACTTTTTCAGTTGTTTGTTTTTATCTAATTCTGTTACTACTGTTTTATTTGTATTATTATTATTATTATTATTATTATTATTATTCTTTATCTTTATTTAATTATTTTTCTCTTATTTCAATCTTTTGATAGCTTTGTTGTATAGTACAATTATATATTATTGCTATTGCTGTGGTCATTGTTATTTGTATGTTTTTCTTATATGTAAAAACTTAATAAAATATTGTTGAAAAAGAAAAAAAAAAAAAAAGATGCCCTGAGCTTAATATTGCAACACCAGCTCACTGCCCCCCCCCCAATTGACCATTTTATCATCCGCTGCAGTGTGGGGGCACAGAGCCAGAGAGACAGCCTTGATTCAGCATAATACCCTGACCCAGACTAAACATCACACATGCAAAGCCAAGGCAAGGCCTTCCCCTGCATGGAATATTCAAAAGCAGGCTTGTTTCCATGGTGCTGTTACCAAATCACATTCAGGTCAGACATGCTAAAGCCGATTTCAATTTGCACAGAGGAGGTATGAGGACATCAGAAAAGTGGTCCTCGATTGGCTGGGGTATCCCCTGAGGGTCACCGCCGTCGCGTCCGAGTAACCAGGGCGGGGCCGACAGACTGTCCATTCTCCTTGGCTCAATAGCAGTTCATGGAAGGGCTCCCCGCCCGGATGTCAGAGTGGGTCGCCGCAGGTCCCTGAGGCCCGGAGTGATGTGTCAATCCCACAGGGGGCCGCCCAGACACTTAATGCTTGGGGTGTGGTTTGCCTGGACACTTTCAGCGGGAATGCCCAGTGATGGAGGTGGGACAGGTGATCCAGGTGGATGGCCCGCCAGCACCCCTCCCCCGATCGAGAGGTACGTACAGCGCTCCGGTAAAGATCCGAGGGGGTATACACTGGGCACTTGTGGATTCAGGCTGTGAACAGTCCCTAATCCACGAGAACCTGATTCGAGATACGGTGGTGGGGGTGGAGGTCCGGCGTGTGCATGAGGATATTCACTGATACCACATAATGCCAGTGCTCAATATGTATAAGGGGAAAGTATGCAGTGTTAGCGCTTGATGGGTGCACCCCTTAGTATTGGGAGCTGATTGGCCTGAGTTCCACGCACTGTTAGAAACCTGTTACTGGTCACTGGGAATGAGTGGGGCGTGCGCGGTGCTCAGAGGTGATGCAAGGTTGTGCAGCAATGCAGAGGGAGTTGGCGAGCGTCCATGTCCACCCCATCACCGCGCAGGGTTGTGGACCTGATTAAAGAAAACTGGGATGAGGGTCTAAGTCCAAGCAAAAATGAAATTCAATATGTCCTAGACCTTAGAGCAAAACTCCACTCACTAGGGCAGTTACCACGAGAGAATTTTCTCAAGGCCCAGGAGCATCAACTATTCTGGGACAATAGCATCGGGAGATAAAGTACTTGTATTGCTCACTTTGTCTAGCTTGAAATTACTCGCCAGGTGGCAAAGACCCTTTGTGGTCACACGACAAGTGGGGGGGATGTTGATTACGAGGTGGGGCGCACTAACAGGGGGGGCACGCAGATTTACCACAGCTACTTATGACTCAACCGGGCAACTCCACGGTCTGAGTCAGGCGGTGGAGGTTTGTGGGGCAGAGCAGAGACCAACGCTCCGAGAGTAGGGGAGTGGTGTTGCAGACACAGCACCTGTCACAGGTGAACCTCAGGTGAACCTCATTTAGGTGACATTACCAATCATGAACTATCTAGATATAGCTGGAATCAGGACCAAGGAGGGGAGAGGAAGAAGCACACAAGCAGACTGAAATGTATCACTAGAGACAGATGATCACGAACCCGCAACAGCAGCACTTTTGAGTTGGATTTCTTTCTGTGGCTACAGGTGAGCTTCCACAATAAAAGCCTGTGAAACTGAACACCTCTTTCTGGTTGTGGTGTTGTGGGGAACCCACTGAGGACCAAGTCTTGTTATAGTTTCCCTTTAAAAAAATTAAAATGGTGGAAACATAGAGGCAATATTTACAGTACCATAAATATATAAGCCTCATAATGAAGACATTGTCAACTTCTAGTCAATTATACATAATGGCAGCCACACAGTCCTCACATTTTCAGCAGCGGTCGTACTAAAGCTAAACTATTCAAAACACAGTCCGACATTTGTTGCAAATAAGGTTTTTTCTGTCAACTGTAAAAAATAAATGTTAGTAGAAGTTTATCATTATAGTGAGTAAGACTATGCACTAAATGAGGCCATTTGCATTTTACTCATTATGTAAATAGCTTAGTGATGCAGAGGTCAAATTGAGTGTGCCTGAAAAGTAAACCTTGTCTTCATACCACAGAGCCTAAGCAGGAGGCTTTAACAGGAAACAGAATTGCAACGGAATCATTCATACCAAAAAAATATTCTTAAATTCCAAAAGGGATTAGCAGTCCTAATGAGCTGTTGTGACACTTCCTATTGCTGGAGCAAAGGCAACAGAGGTCAAAGCATATTTGACTAAATCTTCACCAGTTCAAGGCTACACTGCAGGAGTGTAGGTGTGCTACAGGTGTATCTTTTAGCTACGCACTAAAAACTGGTATGATCAAAGAAAAAAACTATAATCATGCAAGTTTACCACTGCATAAACTTGGCACCCATTTTGATAATAAATTCATGGTATAAGTCATCAATCTATCATTTTATTTTGAAAAAGATTGACCTAACAACACAGACTCAAAAATGTTCTGGTCACTTAGTTTAACTGTTTTCTAATATATAATGTGACACAGACTAAGGTCTTTATTGAGAAAAGACACAAATTGCAGTCAAACGCATTGGAAATAAGAAAAAGTAAACACACACACAGATCCTCACTTTTTTTTTTTTTTACCCTCCTCTTTCAGCTTTTCCCTGTTCAGAGTCACCACACCATGACTGATTTGGCCAAAGTTTTTACACCGGATGCCTTTCCTGTCGCTCCCCTCCCCATTTATCTAGGCTTGGGACTGGCAAACACACTGGCTGTTGCTGGGGTTTGAACCTGGGGCCTCCTCACCAAAACAGATTATACAGAACTGCAATTTGCTTCTCAAAAGTACAGGCTGTGGCCTTTAAAGTCCCAAAACGACACACCTGATAACCAACAGTAATTGGGATATTGCATTACATTGGGAAGTCTTTCTTGGCCAAACACCATCTATTTCAGCTCTTTTCCGCAAAACAGACACTTTTATACTTAGGCAAAATCTTGCATATATGCTCTTTAACTTTAATAGATGATAAGAGCATCTCCCTTTTTCACAATCCAATTCTTGAATCACTTCAAAAGTATTTGTTCAAATATCTGTTGCTAAATATGAAGATGTACACTCTCTGACCACTTTATCAGGCACATTTATGCCATTCAGTACAACAGCTCTGCCACATACTCTAATTTTAAAAGGGCTCTAAAAGGAAAAGTTTCGTTGTCAAAATTATGAGAGGTGTTCACAGGACTTTACATAAACTACTGTGGTTGTAGTTCATGGTAATGTTGTAATAGACTTTTCTGTAAACTGCAATTAAACAGATGAGATTTGCTTAATTCTTTGTTTTAATACCTTTTCCCTTACTTACCTATTTAAACTAATTTTCTTAACTGTGCAAAGATTTTGGTGTCAAAGATCTAAATCCCCTTAACTAGCATTTCACCTGAAAGTCTACTGCAGCTATACCACAGACCACACTGCTGTTACTCTCCCAGGCTGGACTTTCATTCCGCAGGGTCTTCAACTGGTTGAGCAACAGGAGCTCCAACATGCCAGAAGATGGGGTCCACTGATAAAAAACTGTTAGCTCCAGCCACTGGGTCTGGCTGCCCTTCCTTCCCTGGGCCTCTTGAAGCCAAATGGTCTGTAACCAATGACCCACTTGGGCTTCTTCAACTTTGTTTTCAATTTGAGCAGTCAAGGAAGAGTTGTAGCCCTATACAGGTTAATTGCAGGCAACCACAAGTTATGCTCAGAAACAAATTTCCATCTGATAACATGGCCCAATCTAATCTATCCCTACAGAAAAACTGAGTGTTTGTAACCAAGATATTGACCTAGTTACTCATGGTGTCATTATTTGTGTTTGTTTGGATGAAGAACGCCCAGATCTCCTGCAAATACTCAGAAACAGGCAGCCTTATATCAATGCCAAGGTATCACAGCCAGCTCTGCATTCAAATAAGAACTAGATTTAATCTACAGAACAACAAACTCGTTGCCAAATACCACAGAAAAGTCTGCACAAATTCAAAAGCAAACTTTCTATCACCAAGTGCGCTCATAAAATTCAACACCAAGATAAAAATCTATATTCAGAGCCACAGTTGGCAGAAACACGAAGTTTCCAAAGTTTAAGAAATAAATCTCAGCAAGCAATGACAGAACAAGACAAGGTAAACACAGGCACGAGAAGTTATTCTCCACAACAATAAAAAATTCACAACAGGCATCTTTCTTTCAGATTAACATCTTTGCCTGAGCCATCTGTGTTATGCCAGCAGCCTGGCACAGGACAGAAATGTGAGGGAGATGGGCATGGGAGGAAAGGGCAAGGGGGGTGGGGGTGGGGGTGGGGGTGAGAGAGAGAGAGAGAGAGAGAGAGGGTGGGGCAAAGGAAGAATAAACACAGGACCAGATTAAAATTTCTAGGCAAGAAAAGCATGTGACCACTGCAAGCAAGGAAAAAAGTGGAAAATCACAGTCATATCTCTTTTGCTCCATCTAACACATCAATCTTCTGCTGTTTTCTTTGAAAATTCACTGAGCAATGCAAAGCTGGCATCAACTACATGCAACAGTGAAGAGTAAACATGCACAATACAGCTGCAAAATGGTTGAAAGCAAAACACTAGTTTATACCTGCACTTACATCTGGTATGAGAGTGGATTCTTGACTCAGACCACCGGTCTCAGGTTTAGGATGTGTTTAGTTTTCTCCAGCACACAATGGCACAACTTCCAAAACACTCATTATGGCTTTGCGTAGCTTAATAAAATAAATAGTGAAATGTGTACATGGTTGGAGCTGGAAATATTAGTTGATCCTCTGTTACTAATCATTTTTGATAATCAAACATTTTTTAGCAAAGACGGCAAAATTATTCTGAAACTATCACAAAGGTATTCTTCTTCTTCTTCTTTTCTTTTTTTACTATTTTATATTTATTATCTTTGTACTGTTGGTCAAACAATGCAAGACATGGGGTAGGGCCTTGTAATTATTTTGATTTCATTCTGACAATCAGTTTCTTAAATAACTGCTTGGTTTATAAAACACCATTGAAGAGTAAAAAAAAAAAAAGTATTTGTAAATTTTTGCCCAGAGTGAAGTTATCTCATGTCTTATTTTGTTCGACCAGCACTCCAAAACACAGATAAAACCAAATAACTGCAATTAAGACAACAAAAAGTAGGAAATGTTCACAGTTTAGAACCTGGTAACATTACTAGAACAGCAAAATGCTTATTAAAATAGTTACAAATGAACTTTCTTTCAATGGAACAATTAATTAAATCAACAACTGCTGTGTATGAAAATCTCCTTAGAATATGAAAGCTGATTTTCCCCTTTTTAAAGAAATTTTACACACCACAGAATAAATGAATGAATTGTTAGATTGTTAAATTGTTAGTTGAAGCACAAAAAATTATGTTCATATCAAATTTAGCATTTACATATCTGCCAAACCTTATGCATCGAACTCTAACAACTTCAATGAGAGTTTGAATTAATACTTGTCCTAAACAGCTTTTTTTTTTTTTTTTATTCTACAGGGGCAACATGTATCAACATGAGGTCACAAACTGTTTTAGCCACTTTAGGAAAGTTCAACTCAAAGTTGGAATCAATGGTACTGATCTGCTCAGGAAGCCAGTGTTGCTCTACAAGAGTACACTGAATTGGTCAGCATAGAGCTTTGTGTGTTAAACTTAATAGTTTTTATAGAAGCTTTATAACTGTATGTAAAAAAGTGGCTAGTTGAGAAACATTGTGAGGTAAGACCATTGGTATTGTGATTAACATCCATTTTTAAATGTCCACTAGAGGGGGTTTTAATATGTGTCACTAAGGAAGAATAAAATACAGTAGATTGGTTTCTGTTCCACGTTTAGGGTTGAATCAAATCATCTGAGTCCAATAGTAGTTCAGTACTGTCAAGTTGAGGGAGATGTGGGATTGATCACTCTTACTACCAGTCTGTTAGACCACATCAACCAAATGAAATTACTGAGTGCCTCTCAGTTCTACTTTATCTCAACTCATTCCTACCTGTTGGCATGTTATCTTTAAAATCTGTTCAACACAGTGATGAGGTGCATCACTGTCTTGTAATGCTAAAATCCGACAGAACAGGTTTAGTCCTTTTCAATACATCAAGCAATCTGCATTCTTCAGTATCTCACGTCTACTGACACAGCATTTTTTCAGGATCCCAAGCTAAGTATTCACTTGAGGCCACAGGACCACCATACATTTCCCAGCAAGCTCCAGTGCACTTCAGATGCTTTCTGCCTGCCTACCTCCTGTTGCACAGAGGGAGGGAGGCAGGGAGTAGCACAGCTCATAACATACAGACACACTGCTGGGTGGGAGCATGCACAAGCATCCCCTGCATAGTTCACCCCTATAACTGTGTTCTGTTTCAATACATTATCAGATGGGAGACTAAAGTGAAAATGGAGGACAGTTCATGTAAAATAAATCCGTAACTATATTAATCTGAATGGTAAAAGAAAAACAAATGGCAGTACAGGTTTCATTTCTTTGAGGGCGACAGTCATGCTTACTAGTCATGCTAGTCCCCCTTAAGCCCAAGAGAGGGAGAGGGGGAGAGAGAGAGATAATCCCTGTTGCAGTCTTCAAAAGGACAGAAATAATTAGTTGATACCTTTGCACAGTCTAAGATGGTGATTTTCTTGTGGCTGTGTAATGCAAGACAAGATAGACTCTCCTTGTGCGTTTGCAAAAGTGCTGATCACAATACATCAGTAGTGACATGCATCGCTACGTCAGCAGTAAACACTTGTCTATCACTTTTCCTATGTAAACCATTTAAAATTTAGTGGTAACCCATTAGCAACTTAGTGGACTCCCTTGTGAGACACTGGGTGATTGACAGCTCCCCGAAGATATCACCATTATACCATCAAGATGCATGAACCTTCCCTGACAGAGTGCAGACTGGGCTTCCAGTGAGATTAATGCAATCCCGCTTTCAAATAAATCATGAATTACTAAAAAATTACATTTATCCCCCCCCCCCAGAGACCACAAAAATGTGAAGATGGTTAGCTGAGTTTCTAACACAAAAATACAGAATTGTATTGAGCATCCTCTGCCTTTTTTCAAGTGACTTCCATACCCATCATGTATGAGATTTAAGAATGAGGCTTATTTTATACCTCTGTGACTGTTGAATTTTTGTTACAATTTTACCAGGCATTATGCTTAGGTGTTGCAGACTATATCTGTTGGACAGCTTTAGTACTTTACCTGCAGCTCACACCAGGCAACCTCCACCCAGGTCTCGGTATCAAGGCCCTTGTAGACCGTCTTGAAAGATCCCCTTCCCAGCTCAATGTCAAATTTTAGGAACCTTCCTCCTGGTGATGTGGACACTGCCTTCATCTCTGCCTCCTCCTCATTCTCCTCACTGGCCGCCTTGATTGCACTTTTGGCACCATCACTGCATGTAACATTTAATGCATTTCCACCCTTTTCCTTCTCCTTGTCCGCACTGGCACTCTCAGTAGCGCTGTCTTTTTGTCCATGTTGACTTTCAGTGCTGGAACCCTCTGGTACCCCACAACTGGTCCCCCGAGTCCTGTCCACTATTGTTCGTAGATTTATGTTTAGGATCTTACTCCTGTTATCACATTCAAGTGCTTCAAAGGCCTGCTCATCTGTGTCCGAAAACCACAGACTCCTCCTGATGAATCTCTGGCGCACACTATTCTGATAGCTGGATGAGGGGTATGCACTGGGGTCACTCCCACCTCTCACCACTGACTCCACCAGACTACCATTTCCATCACCCATGGCCAGCTCACAATGCGAGTTGGGCACGGATGGATACTTAAGTTCTTGTAGGGTACCGGAGTTTGAATTAGACTCCGGCTCCATAATGATCTATAACTTCAATCACTTTGGTTTCCAGGTCCTTCTTGCCATGATCCAGACGTCCCAACACGCAGTTCTAGAGATGGATACCTGCAGCGCCCACTCGGTGACGCAGTTTGCCAGCAGAGGCCCCTCACAACACGGGGGATGGATGGCAAAAAAGAGATTTTATCCGATGTGGAGAGCTGCAAAGGAAATGTTGCCAATTAATCAAACAATTGTCAGCACGACTGTCAATGCTAAAGCTATAAACAGGATTTTTTCGGGCGTCCATCTTTATTTGTCCGAAGTAGTTGGTGTTAGTAAAAGCAGGAGGTTGAGAGAAGTTTAAAAAAAAAAACACATTATCATAATAATCATGAAAATATCGTCGTACATGTGAAAGGGAGATTAGCAAAAATGGCTCCGACGACATAAGTTAACGTTAAGTTTAAAATTTTAAAAACTAAAGTTCACTGGGATTAAAGACGGCCAATATCCAGATAATACCTTCAGACACTCCCACAGCAATTACATTAAACATACACGACTTATCCTTTTCCCCCAAAAAAGCCAAAAATTAAACTAAAATAAAACAAAAGCAACCGAACAGCTTCGGCTAAACTCGGGCTAGCCAACCTGCCAGGTCCGGCGTGGAGGGGAAACCTGGCTAACGTTAGCCGATCGTCCGCGACAAAAGGTGGACTTTAAAAACGCCCTTTCTGCGTTTTCTCCGCATTTTCACACACAACAGCTTCGCCCAAACGACCACGACAAATTCAGGTTCAACTCACCGTTTGGTTAACTTAACGCAGAGCCCATGGTGACGAGGAGGAGAAATAAATAAATGGGAGAAAAAAAAAAGAGAAATAACAATCCGTTTTTATTTATCCCCTTTCCACTCCCCGCATCCCTCTCCTCGGCTGCAGATAAGGCAGCTGTCGATGCGCTCGGTCTCTCCGCCGTGTCTCGTATGCGGAGCTTGTGGCTGAAGAGCAGTCCAGGCAGGCTTTAAGACACCGGGGGTTTACATTTTCTCGACCTCCCCTCGGAGATGAATTCACACGGACTCCAGTTTTCGCTTGTCATCGTCTTGCTGCTTTATTTCAATGCACCGGCGGCGAGGCGCAGAAAATGTGTTTCCCATTCAGTCCGCTCTGATCCACGCCCCTGGTAACGACCGGAGCCGGCCGGCCGGCCAATCACACGGCTCGGTGGGACCCTACAGAGCCCGTCCTGCTCCACAGCAGAGTAACACACAGTTCACATGAAAAGACCAGCACTTCTTTAGACTGAATGCAGTACTTATCTGCAAAAAGTTAATTAGACTAACCACGTGTCTCCCTATCAGAATGACTATCACAAGACACTTTTCTAAAGAAAAATAGATACATATATAAATATATTATCTCTGTTGTGACACCTTAATAGAATAACTGCATTTGCAATCGCAATCTCTTACTATTTTCAGAGGGCTGCTCCCATTTTCTCTTCATCTACACGGGAAACCACTTTGCAGCTTAATATCTAAAGGCCTCAGCCTGCAGGCGAGGTGCAGCAGCATACATGAGGAAATGGTAAACAGCAGCAACAGGACAAATGGAACTGAGGTATAGTATCTGAAATCTTTTTTTTTTTTTTTTTAAGGAAAACATGTGAATAGTGTATTGTGCCTTACTACTATGTAACATGTAGTAAGCCATTGATATACAATCATAGAAAAGTCCAACAAGTCCCAAACAGGTGTATGGAGATGGACATGATGAGTGTTACATAAGTACAAATTAACTGAATGCAGGAGTTTATATATATATATATACATATACAGAGAGAGATAGATATATGACACAGAATATGATTAGTAATTTATTCAACACAGAAAAAACATTTTAACATAGATCCTCTTCATGTCTGTCGTGGGCATGCTGGGTCAGATGACAGTCAGTTCAGTGGAGGAGTGAAACATTGTTTGCACCTGAGTGGCCTTATACATAATGAATACCCTCCTTTGTTTCCACTTCACCGGTCAAAGTGCACACACAAACACATGCACATACACATACTTTTACTTTTACATAATGTCATCATAGTGCATGCCACAATCAGACTGTTGCAGGACAATGAGTGTTTATTGTGTTTTATGTAGCGACTGAATTTGCCATTTGACAAGTAATTGCAATATACTGTGGTATAATGGCCCTCACTGTGCCATTGCCATAGAGGTTGTCTTAATAGCATCATTTCATCTTAGATAGATGTGTGTATGTGTGCATGTGTTTGAGGAAGGCAAGGCAGAAGAGAGAGAGTGACCCTTGCAGCAAGATACTTCTTTGTGACTGAGGGAGCTCAGCCAACAGATGCAGAATATAATACTGGTACGCTTGATAAAATGAGCAATTTGTTTGCAATTGGTCCCATTTAGAATGTGTCTCCCACCAGTGTGAGTCAGTAAGAATGGAATCAGTCCATGGTTGTGTTGTGAAGATCTTTAATGCAGACTTTTTGCAGGCATTTAATGCCTGTGCCCCTGTTACACTGAAATCTAAGACTAATCAGATTCTGTGTTAGATTTCAACGCACCACTAGAGCACATTCTCGAACATGTCCTTTTGTTTTTTCCATTGATATCAGATGGTTATATCCTGCATATTTCTGCCGTAACAGGATAGAGCACGACCTGAAACAGCCATGTATGTTTTGCACCGTGTAAGGCTGTAAAACTAAAGGCCCTACAGAGATTCATGGAAATTAGATTTACACTTGGGTCGATCTTCATCTGGGGGAGAGCCAGAGTTTGAGGTGAGTGAGAGAAGAAGGCTGCTGATAGGCTATGATGGATGGAAAGCAAGGAAGTGCTGATGTAGAAGAAAAAAATATATAGAGAAACACATAGTCTTGCAGTTCCAGATGGAAGTTCTTTTGCTTTTTCATCATGCTGTTGAACAACAGCAAGTTCAATTAAGTGAATGATAAACTCAGTGCTTCACCATGCCATACATAGTGTCATGCATGATGCAAGTAGCTTTCCACATGCCAGAGGCAAATGTTAGTGCTACAAAACAAAACAACTGTAATCTCACTTTAACTGACATTTTGGTATTTATCTTAACTGTAATCAGTCAATGTGATGATGAAGGGAAAGATTAGGTTAGGTGAGTTTACCTAATTTTCTTGTAACTCTGCCAAAACTGTTGTTGGTCTTTGAATACTCAAATGAAAGCCTGATTTTGTGGTTCAGTTAGTTTAATGTTTTGATTTAATCTCTGGAATTTAGGAGTTGCAGCCTGTCCAGTTGCATGGGACAGAAATATAGGAAGCTTTTTAAGATATGGCACAATTGTATTCATTTATGAGCTGTAGATGTAAAGAACAATGTTTTGCACTACATGAATCAGCACAAATTTAATCTCTTTCCTGCTTTGCCCTGATCACTCTCTATTGAATTTTTTGCCCAGTTACCCCTCTACATTCCCACAATCATTAAAATCTGAAAACAACTCCTATTGCACTTGTGTTGCATATTACACACAGACAGATCAGATTTTCTGTGTAATTTATTTTTTAAAATAAATTGTTTGGGTTTGGTTGTTTTTTACCTTTATTTTACCAGGTAAAATGTTTTTAGAACCAATTCTCATTTACACATATGACCTGACCTGTTTAGAAGATCTCCATCTACATCAAGGTTATTGTGGCAATGATTATCCACATTTAATCAGTTATGTGTTCTTTGCATGGCGCTTTTTAAATTTAATATTTTTTTTTAAATCAAAATAAAAATTTCAAAGGTAGAGGAATGTTATATGAATATTTACCACATATTATTTATTACAGTAAATAATTTTTAATCTATTGGATTTCTTTAAATGCATCTTAATATGTAAGTACGTTAATTAGTTTAAGAGTATCTCTAAGAATAAAGTATTTAAGTTATCTGTTCTCTTACATACTGTAACTGTAATACTCCTGACATGATGCTGCAGAAAGTAGGTACGCAAATTGATCTGTTATGGCAGTCTGATGCAGAAATCCCTCACTATCTCTCTCTCACTCACTCACTCACACACACACACACACACACTCTGCCAATGTCTCACTCCTTACTTTCCCCAGAGTCAGACAAGGAATGCAGTGTGAATAAGTCGTAGAACCTGGGAACAGTGCAGAACAACTGCCTTAATGAGAACCCTCTCTACTAGATTGGGCTGAATAACAATAGATCTGAAATGCCTGAGTGACTGACAAATGCTGTGTTTTTCAAATGGGGAAACCAAACGTCAGTGCTAATATGCAAATGTGAGTTATCTTCCATATTTTTGAAGTCAACCTATTATCTAAATGAAAGCCTGATTAGCCTGCATGTGTCCACTTTCTTTTAAACTTCTTGTGACCGCATAGTATGACATATCATGGCCCATATTCACTATCTTTTTGTTGTACCTGTCTCTTCTGCTGTGATTAGTCCTTGTCCCCTTTTCTCAGCAATATGATAGGAGCAGACAGCAGGATTAATCCTAACAAAGTGCTTGGACTGACTGAGTTTGTGGTCTGTGGTGTACACAACACTACACATGTTAAAAGTTCATTATATTTGTTGGTGAATTTTGGAGAAAATTCATCTTCTCTGTTTCTAGACATATTGACTGCACATTTCCAACCTATGATCTCACAACAAGCATTATCTCACTGTGGGTTGTTGACTCTAGGATAAAGGGATGTCTTTGAAAAGCCTGTGTTAGTGTTTGAAAGCAGAATGGCTGACCCTGACACGTCATGACAGTGTGCCATTTGTGGCGTTTGGCACAAATCAGTCACAAGGGCATTACACCACACCGCATTGCTTTTCTCGTGGAATGTAGGGAAACATGTTTTGAAGAGCTGAGTCGTAATGGAGGGTGTTCTGGCTCTTAGTGAAAAGGATTTGGAAGGACTTTTTTTTTTTAACGTTTGCTGGATGCTGTGAGGCTGTCTCTGCAGTCACATGAAGCTGTGCCAAATGATAAAATCTACACCTAAAGCTTTGCTGCCAGATGAAGAACTTGTCCAATGACATCCATGTCTTAAAAAGTGAAGTCTTATCATGAGACTTAAACATGGGTTTTCCAGTAGTTGTAGCAGAATTGGGGAAAAAAACTAATCAAAATAAGTACTGCAATAGTACATGCTCTTCTTCGACCTCCACAAACCACACCTATGGTTCAGCTTGTACTTCCCCCTCACACATCAATTTAACCCTGCCAGCTGATTGTTGTGAATCTCCTAAAGACAGTATAATTCAGCCGTAGCCTCCCCTGTAGCAAATTAGAGGGTGCAGGCCTTCAAGTCTCTTTTTGCCTCTATCCCTGGGCAGAGGGAAAACAGTTTGTACCCGCTTTGTGGTTTGGTTAATCTCTGACAAACCATGGTTTCTGCAGCTGCGGAGTGAGCTGTGAGAAAAAAGGGCAGCTTTAGAGTTGAAAAAAGGACTGCCAGCTCAGTGATGATTATTTCATGTTCACAGAGAGCAAAAAGGTTACGGCCCTGACATGGCTGATCTTCAGCGATTGTGCTCAAGTAGGTGGGCATCACTTTGCTGAACAAAAGATCCAAAAGGATTTGCATTCACCAACTGTGCTCCTAAAGAAGATGTATCCTGATCATTTAAAAGCGAGTTATTTGTTATTTATCTACAAGCAGACAAGCGGAGTTTATCCAGCACCTGCTGTTTTTCTCTATATGGTACAGAGTCCACTGGGATGGAGTGGAAACAGACACACACAACCATGCTAATCCTTTGTTG
Organism: Remorina albescens; assembly: GCA_034769265.1. Classification (NCBI taxonomy): domain Eukaryota; kingdom Metazoa; phylum Chordata; class Actinopteri; order Carangiformes; family Echeneidae; genus Remorina; species Remorina albescens. The sequence goes on along the minus strand of CM068482.1, from coordinate 16,725,090 downwards.
CATAATCACCACCCACACAAGAATCAATAGGTTTTTAAAATCATTTTTAAATAAAGACCTTTCTTAGAAAATGTTTTTATTTTTTACCTGTTGATCACTCATCAAAAGGATACAAGTGATCGTACTCTCCTGGTTGCTATGTCCCTGCTGTGTGCAGTATAATGAAGATTGTGTGTATTTTGGTTCACGTCATTAGCTGCTTGATATATAAGTAAAATCTTGATAAGAGCACATCACAGAAACTGGGATTAATGAGGTATCTTTCATAAAGTGCACTTATCCAGGCAACTCTATAATCCTGCTCTATCAGGCAGGGAGATGAGCAAGACCTAAGACTCGGTGTCCTCCCCACCCACCAGTATGTTTTCAAACACAAGTAGTAGAGTAGTCAGACACTAGGCTTTGAACTGGAAAAACTCAAAAAATAGTCAATTATAAAGCCGAAAGTGCAGCTCACAGCAGTGTGACACGATGGGAGTTCACTGACATTTGACGTTAGCAAAGAACAAGAAAAACTCCAGATTGAATGTGATCATTGGAAACTGTAATGATGTGGGAAGTTTTCAACACTGCACACGCTAGCTTGCTCATGTTCAGCACCTTTTAATGGGTCAGCCACCAGTGTGTCAGTATCTCTTTGCCGTACTAAGAGCTCAGTTTTCAAAGGTCATGCCTCTGTAAGAGCTGCTTCTTGTGTTAATTAGGTCAGAACAACAACTGGATCCTTGACATCAATTCACAGGAAGCAACACGCTGTCTTGTTGCTTCTGTGAAAAATAGTGCAGCACAGAACATGCTTTTCTCTTTATTTCGAGGTACTCTTCCATCAGGCATTACCTCAAAGCCATAAACATTTATCTCGGTAACTTTCTTCCCTCATCAGGGTTTCCATCCAGATGTCTGGCCCAGCAGCACAGCCCCACTGAACATGAACCACAATGCGCCCCCCATCTTCAACGTAATCAGCATCTCCCTCTGTCTGCAGCTCACAGTAAATACTCCTGCTTATCTGAACAGGTGAGAAATCCACCAGAGCCCAAGTCCTTTTGTTATATCAGCATTTTTCTTTGTTCATTGGCAAGCTTCACATCTTCTGACCTACACCTGCCTTTTTTGTTACTGCCCTCCAACCTCTCCTTCAGCAGGATTGAAGATATTCCACCTTTTGCTCTACAATGCATCCGTTTCATCAATGTCAAGTCCACTGACTACTGACAAACAACCCATTACCAGCTGGAATCTAGTTGTAACCATAGCAACTAGGCCTGACACCAGGTCAGAGTTCACTTGGTATTAATGCTGCTGTCAGCACTTGGGGGGAATCAAGGGAGGGGATATTTTGTTGTGTAAGTGTGTAATTACATCAATACATGTCATTGTACAAGTCATGGAATTAATTGAATGGGCCAAAAAAAAAAAGATTAAACTGAATTTAAATGGAAAGTGTCCACACATTTATAATTCCAGCTTGAGTAAGTCTGAATTTATGACTGGGGGTTAAGAACACAGGTCTGTAAAGATGATTAAGGATGAAATGCACCAATGCAGGGGAGGCTGCAGATCATTTTGCTCTGACATACCGAACAGCAGAATAGTGAACTTTAGCCAGGTCACACTGACTCATCTCAGCTCCTGCAGGTGGAAAAAAATAAAGAAATGTTTGTCAGTATCCTCTCCACGCCTGAAATGTAACCACCCTGATTATACTTTATCCCTCCCTTTTATCAGTATGATCTAAATATAATCAGCTATGATTCAAATGGTTAGGACACACCCTGATGAATATTAATGTTTAGTTTCCCTTTCTAAATATTTATGAGTCGATACATTGCACTGTTTGAAAAAAATATAATCTTTGTGATATTAAACATGTTTTGATATGCTTTTCAAAGGATCACATGTGTTAAGGAAGGCTGGTAAGCATGTGAGAGGCATCAGACATTCATGAACAAATGCCCCCTTCAGCCTACCCCCCCAAATCCACTGACTCCATTGGCCCACAATAACCAACCCCTTCCCATTCCTCTTTGTCTCCACCAGAATATCAAACACATCTCATTGCTCTTTTCATTCCTCGTCTTTCATTTTCTTTGACTGTTCTGAACCCTGCTACCCTTTCTGTCACCCCCCCCCCCCAACCCCCAACCCCCGCCCTGTCCTGTCCCCCAGCCCCACTAATTCTTTCTCTCCCTTGGATCCAGCTCTGTCTAATGGATCCAGTGGTGCGTGATGTGAGTGGCCTACATACCACCCACCCCCAGCTCCTACCCCAACCCACCCCACCCCACCCAAGGCACATAACACACACACACACACAGCTAGGCGGGATCTTCACATCATTTAACCTTTGGTAATGTCCCACAAATACACACAAACACATGTACACTGAACATGTGCCTGTGACTCACAGATAAAGGACACTCACCCCAACACACACAAGTACACGATTTCCTGATCACACCTTCATTTTGGAATTATTTATGGGGCAGTTCCTGTGAAACTAACTGACAGCTTTGTGTACTATGTAGCAATCACTTATTACAACACAGATTCATGTTTTTAAAAGTAGCTTCTGTGTGATGTTAGATTGATGCTTAAAAAGCACAAATGAAATGAATCAGTGTTATCCAGGAAATAAGAACTTCCTATGATCATTTACTCAGTTTCCTGTATTGTTCTTCCTGTGTGCTTTCACTAAGATATCTTATTGAATCCACAATATTGATAGACTGATGCCTAAAATAAAATTTTTGGGGGGATTTTTATTGTGAAGACACTATAAGTTTCCATGACACCACAGGTTGGAAATTGATATATTTTTTGATTCATTGCACAGCCAACTGAAAAGTTACTGTTATTAATGGATTTTAAAGTATCTATAAAGTGTAAGGACATTATCCAATTATTGATGATGGATCATTAGCTGAAGCTGTGCGTGGTTTTATGTCTTGCCGACAGAATGTCTTGGCCCATACATCTGTGGTTTCAACAACTAACTGATCAGTAAAAACATTTTTTATTATATTACTGCATTCTCCCTGTGTGTCTTCTTCAAAATGAAATACCCTCCATTTCTGTTTGATCGCCCATGAACACAAGAGCCTCTGAAACCAGAATGAAGTAAATGTTGAATTACATCTGACAATAAATCTGTTTGCAGTAACGAGATGGCTCGAGTCCCAGAGTAAAGTAGATTGTTGATGCTTTAATAGACATTCAGCGAGTGTGTGTTTGTGTGTTGTTAAAGTTGGGTTTGTCCGCAGATTGATGAAAGCTGAATGACGAGGAAAATACGCTGGACTTGGCCACAGGCCTTGTTCTTATCATCATGTTAATCAACATCTTCTCCATTGGAGTTCTGGTTTAAACATAATGACTGACCAAGAACAGACACAAACAAGCACACACACGTATTCTTTCTATTTTTGCTAGTCACATAGATTCTTTATTTCCACACTTTGTCTGCTCCCTTCTTTCTATTCAAACAGGTATTTTCTCTCTTGCCGTACTGTGCAGTTTGTTGCCAAACACATCCATGTAGTCAGCATGTTTTTGGTCTTCTCTTCTCCTGACCTGACCTGACCTTCACAATCCCCTACCTGACCTACAAACACACTGACCTCTCCAGGCTCACAGAGAAATTTCCAACGGAAAACTACATCCAACCACTTTCTTTAACGAGAAAATCATTGTGCTGCAATGCTGCAGGCACAGAGAAACAACACACAACAATGGAGATACATGTAAAATGACAAAGGAGACTGGTGTGTACGCAACACAAAATTTTTTCCTGATGGACAAACAGGAAACTTGAGACGGCAGTCAGGCACACGTGACCTTGCACAGTCTGTCTCCTTCATTGCCCGAGAATGACCCCAAGAACTGGCCACACATAAAGGCACAACCACAGTTACACATACACACACACACACACACACACACACACACACACACACACAAATGCTGACAGCTGAACATGGTTCAATATTTAATCACGCCAATGACGTTCGAACAAGATGTCATGGTGCTTGTCCAGACGACTTGGACCAAAAGGATTGATGGGTCTGCTGAGCACATGCATGCAGAGCAGGGTGTGCCTCTTCTGACCTAAAATTCTGACCCACAGCGCCCCAGCTTTAACTGTACCGACACATCTGTCCTCAACCACAGGCGTCATACCTAACATTCAATTATAACAATGTTTGTTTGAGCCACGACTCCCTTGTGCTATGAGCAAACCTGGAGTGTGTCTGTGGTTCTTTGGACCAACAGCAGCTGGTGAGTCACAGTCGACACAGCACAGACCCCAGAAGAACTACTTGTTAAAATGGAAGCCTTAATTAGACTGTGTTTCAGCTATGTCACTGAAACCCCAATTAGAGCCCAAGCAAATGCTCATTTTATACACTTCAGCAGCTTAACACAATAACGTGAAAGCAGTGTTTCACATAATTATCTGCTAAACACCTGAAGAATATTCATGTCCGTATCTATAATTTCTTCAATGCAATTGTGGCAAAGAACCTTTCAGATGACAAACCAACGTCATCTTATCCTTTTCCTCCTCCACAACTATCATTGGTAACCATGGAAACAGCCAGTTGAGCCGAGAGCCAGATTGATGACACACACTGCTCCACTCAAGGCAGATCTGTAGACCGATATACATATAAATAAATATGTATATATACGTATGCATGGTGTATATCTTTGGCTGGTATGCTTCTGGCGCCCTCCCAGTTTAGCAATTGAAGTTCAACAAACTGTCTCAGTGTGAGGTTGAACATCCATGGATGCGAGGAGTTTTGAGACTTGTGAAGCAGCTCTGTTAATAGCTCTCTCTCCCTTGGGAGTGTGGATGCCAGCATTCAAACTGAACAATCACCCTGGTGACACTTCCAACCTGCTTTACCACCTCCTCATCCCTCCTATCCTATCTGTCGCTTTCTCTTTGCAGAGAACATAGAGAAGAAAAAGTGCTGCTCAATGCCACAAAACTCCCAGGACACCTGTGCCATCCAGAGCTGCACTTCATATTCCATCTTTGATGTGGCCATTTTCCTACTAATTCATTACTGTTGCTTTGAAAGTGAGTATAAAATACTTTCAGGTCCATGAGCAGTCAAGTAAGAAGCATTTAATTAAGTTGGCATTGCTCATTCAATCAATGTGATTGTCATTATTAATTAATGAGGGTTGTCTCTTACTCCCATTTGTCATTGCAATAGCACAGCAGAACATTTTCCATTATTGTTGTTTCACTTTGCTGCACTGAATGAGGGAGCAGTGCCCTCTAGAGCATTTACTAATACACTTCAGTCACTGAGATTAATTTTTATCTTCATCACCATTTCATGTTGACAATACAAAAAAACAAAAACAAACCCCAGACCAAACAAACAGACTTAACAGTCCCAGACAAACCTAGAAAGGGTAATTACTGTATTTTTCATTACCTTTTTGAATGATAGTATTTCTAAAAGCTAATAAATTTCTACAGACATCTTTAAGACTATGTCATTCAAGATAAAAAATGAGATGCAACTCCAGGTGATATCAAACATGCTTTGCGCTTTATTTGAGCAAAGGTTAACCGTTGTTATGGTGCTGTCAGTAGATTTTAAACTGTCTCTTTATCATGAGATTTAAAGGCACTGAAAGTTGGTGAGAAGATCAGCTGTGTGCTTAAGAAACCGTAGTGTTGTATTTGTTTACGTACACAGCACTAATAAAAATCAAGTTACGTAAAAGCCCCCATGTTACTTAGTCATGGTCAGTTAATTTTATCCTTCACTTAAGGTAAAAAAAAAAAATAAAGAAGAAATATTAGCTCTATACATATAATACATCCTGTCAAGACTCGTGGACACAAGTACTATATAATTAGCGACAGAACGGTGTGAATTTCAGCTTCTTGGAGATTAAAAAGAACACACCAGTTAGTTCTCTATAGATCTGAAAGCATATATGAGCTTGGCACATCAAAGTGGCAAATTTCATGGGGCGTTTTTCTCTCAGGGCTAGTTTTTAAGCATTCACAGCACCTTAACAGCCTATTTTTTTCTGTTTTCCAACCTCAGCGTAAGTTATGAAAACATCTTTAGCACCTTTGCTGAATCTTGCTGCAGAGCAGTGAAGAAGCGGACAAGTGCATCTTAGTGTCTCACTTTCTGTGGATAGGCAGGGTGACAACAAAAGAATCTTAAAAAATATGGAGAGATTGGTTTTCGAAATAACAAACCAGAGCAGAATGTTTTTTTTTGTGGAAACAAATAAGTCTCAACACTTCATCATTCTGTATGACTCACCTCCATAATAGTAGAGCATTGCAACACCAACTGCAAAACTGAAACAGCTCAGGAAGAACATTGGGCCTGCCAAAGAAAAGAGAGGGAAAAAATTTCATGTTGGATCGATAACAGGTTGGTGCCTTCATTAAAAATAATTTGAATTTAAAGAACCTATTAAAAAAAGCTAACTAAAATGTTCAGTAGTATATGTGTATACAGTATATGAGTCATTAGTCCAAAGCTGCTCTGTGAAAACACAGTTGTCTTGTTATTCAACGACTAAACAGATCATTTCTTTGTATGATTGGGTGTCAGAGTCTCACTACACGGCTGATGACCCATTTCCCTGCTGACATACCTTTGACCCAGTGGATGTGCCCCTGACAGTTCAAAGGAATGCAGAACAGAGGAAGCTGTTTTGGATTGGGGGGGGTTTTTACATGTGAGCTTAACTGACCCACAAAGCTGTAACCCTGAATGTAATGAGATGATGGATGGTGGAGCAGGGCAGACCAGCGGGGCCCACGTTCTGATTCTGTGGGTTAAAAGGTTCACTAAAGATCCATGTTTGCAGAAGAACAAAGTTTATTTCGGGCTTAAGGTGCTTATCTGTGGATAAGTGAGGGGTATATAGGCTCCCTGACACATATTTACACAAACTGGACGCATACATCTTAAAAAAAAAAAAAAAACTAAAAAAAAAAAACCCACCATAACCTTCATGTAGCCAAATCGAATGTTAACGAGTAGAGTGAAATGACAGATTAAGGATTACCTTTGGCCCATTAACGATAATTTATTTAGTTACCTTTCACAACACCATTCCAAGTTCATACCTTTCTACAATGCCAATCATGTTCACTCAACTCTATATGCAATACTGCTGTATAGTAGTTTTGTTGTTGTTTTCACATGATTCTTCATGAAGTGTGTTGAAACACCCTTGTGCCATATTGGGCTTCTTATAAAGTTTGGCTTCACTGGGACATTGTAGTGTTAACTACTATGACTTAATTAGACAACTAAATTGGGTCACTGAGGGAAATGCCAATTTAAGAATAAGTTTACGAGATGTCTGTAAGTCTGTTAAATACCGTTTTGAGCAAGGACTTTGGATAGATGACTGCTAACAATGTATTTGAGAGCCCTGCCGATGAATGTTTTTGTGGTTTCTTGGATTAAGAAATTTGGTGTTTAGTCCAGACAGGAACATATTAACTCTTTCCTATAGCAACAAAAACTAAAGCTGGTATTTTTTATAATGTGATGGATTATCAATGTCAAAAACATTTCAGTTGTAATGTCTTTTTAATAGTGTTTTCAAATAAGGAAAAAAGATCATCTGTTGTATTTTACAGTGCAAATCAGTAATCGGCCTAAAATTAGAAATTAAGCATAGTTGGTCTTTTATTTTACACCAACATGTAAGGAGGAAATACTTAGATTAGCAGTTTCACTTGAAGATATACATAAAAAAAACTAATATGTATTTATTGTTCCACTGTAATCAGCACAACACTTGATCAGATTTACCTCTGTCATTAAGCACAAGTCTCCCTGGGTTAACTGCTGCATTTTTAGTCCATTTTGGGTCTGCCATCTCTAGAACAGAAAATGAAAATGGTGCATGGGTGAACTTAAAATAACAGCTTGTTAGTGTTAGACTCCCAAGTGAGCAGCAGTCCAGGCAGCACGTTGGCTCCTCTCTGTATCTTAAATAGGATAAATCTACATAAGGTCAGACAGGGCAGTTACACAGCAGGGGGGTCCACTATAATTGGATACTTATCAAGGTTGTTACTAATTAAAGAATAAATAAAAGTTGCTTTTTCTAACGGATAATGTGCCAGTGTAAAAACATTTATTACTTATTACACAGGAACTTTGGAAATAACCTACAAGATGGTGTATGACTATCCACCCCTCAACCCCAAATGTGTTACCACAACTCTGGCGTCATCGCCAGAAGCTATTTTATGTTGTTGTATTTAGTGTGCTATATATAACACCTGCTTTCATTTTGCTGTGCACCTCATTTATCTCCCCAAATAAACTAGATAGATATTTCTGTTCTAATGTACATCTGAAATATCAATTTGGATGTGAGTCTGCTAGGCCCAATCATTTTTGTATGATAAACCTTGCTCCGCCTTTTACCTCTTTGTCTCACTCGGGTGGGCAGGCTCGAGTAGATGTCCTCAGCATGAATGTGAAGCCCCCTGTAGAATTCATGACATGCCTCCTCCCCCTTCCCATGAAGGTGCTTCAGCAGCTCAGCTAACCGCACCTCGGTGGGTATGCTCAGGCTCCTGAACTACAGAGACACATGCTGAGTTAATTCAATAAACACAGCCGTTCAAAATGAGTGGATTTTTTTTTCGCTGTTGCAGTATATTATGTGTAATGACCTTGTGGGCTTCCTTGTCACTGAGTATCTGGGGGTAGATCCTGTTCAGCTGAAGCACAAGCCTGTCAACAAGTTGGGTGTCCATCCTTGGCTCTGAACACAGGAACTGAGCATCCCGCTGGAGCTGCTCATGGTAGCAGTCAGCGTCTAGTCAAGGAAGATTTATTAAAAAAAAAATTTAAAAAAAATTACACCTTTTGAGAAAAATGTCACATTTATTCCATTTATTTTATATCAGAAAGGTCAGAAACAGGTTATGACCCTGTATAATTAGAGCACATGACAAAGCTCTAATCACAGGTATGCAGACTTTATGTCTAGTCTGAAGTAGTTTCTTTGTAAGCTGATCTTGGCATCAGTCCTGCTCCAGAAATAAGTGACTAAGAGGTTTATTCTCCCATTAAGAAAGGTGACTACAATTGCCGCAGCATTGACCATTTGGCCACACTTTATATGAATATCTTAATGCTGATACTAAAATTAGGTCCCTCTAACGTATGAGCACTGAGTTATAAATAAGAGAAATATGTTCCAACATAAAACCGGAGAGGCCTACAGTAAAACCAGTCCCCTTTTCCATTATAGTGCCTATAATGGAAAAAGCTCCCACAATTTCACCGCAACTCACCATTGCTGTCCTTCCCAACTCATTTTCATGCTTTTAGACTAGATCCTCAACAGTTAGTCTTGCTCAGGGTCGTAGTAGATGTTTGCCCGTGCAGTTTTATGTTTGTAATTTTCACTAGGATTTTTTTAATCAGCCACAGTACACAGAAAAAAAAAAGTGTTAGCGGCTGATTGTGGAATGAAGAAGTATGTCGGCTAATGTGCAGCTGCAGTGAAACTAAATCAGTCCGCTTCATCCTAATTTCAGGTTGATGCAGTTTCGCCATGAAAAACTGTGCTCCAACTTTGACTGTGACTGACAGAGGCAGGAGCTTAAAGAAAGATGGCTGCGTGCTGTCGAGCGGCCCCACTTCTCCGCACGGACCGTCATAAGCGCGTGAATACCGATCAAACACTTCAAACTGTAAAATTCTGTGCAACAAGTGTCGCGAGCGCGTGTGGATCCCGAGAGTCAGCGCGCGGGCTTCACTGAGACTGATCTGCAGCGAGACACAAACATCTTACCGTCGATTCACAAACCTGTCATACTGACACACGAACGGCGTGAGTCTCCACGTTGTTTAAAAAAATAAATAAAACACACACACACAGTTCCCGGGCTCTGCGGTGAGACAGTCCCGGCCGGTCCGGCTCCAGCTGACCGCCTGACCGCTGCCTCGCCCGGAGTCATGTGACTGACCTCCAGGGTCACATGACCACATTTAGGTGATGGACTGAAGTGACAGGCAGATTATCAGGACTAAACACTGAACCGAGCGGGTACAGTTGGTTAGTTTATTTCGTTCAATTAGGTCTGGAGGTGTTACTATACAAAATAACAACAATAACAATGGATGTTTAATCACATTTCTCATTAATTTCCTGTAGATGTGCGCAACAGATTAAGCTTCAGGAACCCACCTCTTAAAGTCTGTGAACCCCCCCAACCCCTGGAGAGATGAACATTTCTTGTCTCATGATGCTGAGCTGGGTACAGATCTTGTCACAGCTCATGACTGATCAGTCCATCATGGAAGCAATAACGCATCTATGCATCTTGACGTTTCACCACTAGTTTATTTACATTCTCCTTTAAATTGGCACATACCTGTACCTAAAATTACTGTACTGTTTCCTTGTGAATGGCCTTGTCGCTCAGAAGGAAATGTACACCTTTAAACTTTTTCCATTGCAATACAGTGCCACTTGTTGTCTCTACACGTCTTTGATTCATTAACATGCCTTAAAAATTATATTTACAAACTTTTCTACTATCCAGCTCCTTACTCCAAAGGCCTTTTCTGCCTTGACATGAGTTTTCCAGACAGTGTCTCCTTTAATGTCCCCAATAAACAGTGTAATCTTTCACCTCAACCTCATCACAGCTGTTTGATTTCAACTCAGTTATGGTAAAGGAAATCCCATGACATTATACCTACAGAGTCTTATCCAAAGAGGCTGGTGTCCTGAACGTGCAAGTGCTTGCCTTTTCAGACAGAGGGCAGTGTGTCATTACAGTCTGTTAGAGTCAGTATGCCTACAGAGCCCTCATACTGTGTAAAAATACATACATAACAATTTCAACAAAACGACCAGGAGTCTTGAGTGATTACTTCCTGTTGTCCTCATTGATAAGTCTGATCCTGTTACATATTTGGACATTGAACAAGTTTGTGAATGATGACATTCGCTTCCTGTTTTAATGTGTCCTCACACTGATATGATCCTTATGGAAAATTCTTTGGCTGGGTTTACATTCTTCAGATTGGACTCATCTGTGTTTGACGGGTTCACTCCAGAAAAACTGCTCTGCTCTCTTCCATACTGCCACACCAAGCCAGACCCCACTGTTGAAATCTGGACCAGGTCTTGGTTTGTGGTTTGACAGGAGGACTGAGGAGGTCCAGCATACTTAGGTGGACCAGAGATCTGTATGGACTGTGAATTTTGTGGTAAGAGCGGCTGGTCATAGTCATGCCCGGGTAGTGCAGCCAGCAGAGCGGCGGGGCCAAACGTGCAGGCTGGACCGTAGGCATTCTCCTGATGATATCTGTAGATAAAAAGACAAGAAGCTGGTTCCTTAATTTTTCTGTTAATATTTTTTCCTCCCCTTTTCCCCAATTAGGATAAACTCCGCCCATGTCTCACCTGCAGGCTCGCATATTGTCACACATGGCTAGGTTGTGGGGGTCCCACAGAGAGAGCATCTTCTCCTGGGTGTTGTTGTTGTTGTTGTTCCTGCCTTTATGGCTGTAGTGAGACCTGTTGTCCTCATCATGTAGGGACTGCTCGTCCCACTGCCAAACATCTGGCTCCCTGTTAATAATTAAAGGAATTAAAATCCTAATGTTATTATTTTAATTTGTAAATGCCAGAAATACAGGAACATTTTGATGCCCCCCCCTCCAGGATTTCTAATAATTTAGTGTAATGCACTACATATCCGTGTACTTTTAGCTATTGATACTTAGATGATATAGTACTTAGACAGACTTGTAGACATAGGTATGTTTAGCTGATTATGTGTTTGTTCTGTTAAATTTTTAAAAATGTATTTGTCTTTGAGAATTTACATAAAAGTGTTTCTACTTTTAAGCAAATTGTGAACTCCTTGCACCTCTTCCCGACTCTCACTCACATTTCCTGTTTCTTCTTTTTGTCTTCTTTGATGCAGTCAAGCAAACAGCAGGTGATGAAGGCCATGGACATCAGGAGGATTATGGCTGAGCTTACAACAGATGCCAAAACAGCTACACGGAAACCATAGTCTTCATAGGGAGCCAGAGCTGGAGGGACAGAGAGAGGAATTGACTACACAACTCCAATCATCGTGCTGCAAAATACATGTAGAGCATTTCCTTTTTTGACCTAAACTCCAAAAATGCTATCACTTTGTTCAGGATTTACTGATAAAGTCTGCCACTAGTCCGTCATTATTGTCTAACCAGAGGAGACTGAAAAAAATAAGAAGTAATTTTCCAACAAAATTAACTTGCAAGCTTATCACAGGAGGGAAAAAAAACATAAATTCAATTTTTTATATTTTTGGTTTCACTTATTCTCTCCCAAGATGACTGACTCTGAAATTAAGATCCTGCTGTCATTTTTTCCACTGTCCACCGACTGAAACTCCACCTGCTTGAATTTTTTTCTCTTTACCTGCATTGGCATTAATATTCTGATTTAAAGATCTTTATCTACAAGCAAGAAATTATTTTGTTCAAAGGTGTTCCCATATAATGTAGAGCTTTAATTATTGCAAGCCAAATAGGCCACTATCTTAAAAGTTGCCATGTAAAATTGCCCATGGTCACAACACTTATCACATAATTCATTCATTTATTCATCTTCAGCTGCTTATCCCTTTTTGGGTCGCGGGGCAAGGGTGGGGTACACCCTGGACGGGTCGCAAGTCCATTGCAGGGCCAACATACAGACTCCACATGCAAACTCCACACAAAATGGCCTACGACCTTCTTGTTGTGGGGCAACAGTGCTAACAATTATTCTGCTGCTTATCACAATATGTTTTGGGTATATTTCAGCTCGTCAAAGCAAGAGAGACAGTTCAAGGTTAGGTTATGCAGGCTCTGCAGTTCTACAAGTAAAAGCATTTGGAATATTCAATATGTACACACAATTTGCACATATAACACATGGACTCTCTGTTTAATTTCTCTGTTTCTGCTTACGTTTACAATAGGTCTCCCCCACCCAGTGGGTGCTGTTGGCATCCAAGACACATTTCAACTCTTGTCCAACCAATTTGTGTTTGGCTGGGCACTGCAGGGAAATGACCGTACCCACATTAGTGCCATTGCCCTGGATGATCTTCTGGGTGCCCAGGGGAGGTAGTGGCATGGGCGTGCACTGAGCCTGGGGTTGGCCTAAAAGATAGAACTGATGGTGAGCTGGTTACAAATCAGATGGTGTGCAATGAAAACACTGACTGTGATTGAATTATGCTGCAGATATTAGATGTGCATTCTTCAGCAGAAGTTCCCCTAAAGTCAGCATGCATGATAATTTATAGTGTCCTCAACAGATATTTAGATTTACTGTGATGGTCAGACAACTAAGAATTCAAAAGTAGCACAACAGCAATCCAAGGTGAACAATATGATCAACAAAGAGGAATAGAGCACTGCAGATGAGACTGAGAGAGGAATGGAACCGTCATTCCACAGCTATCAGCCTTGAACCCCTGTAGGGATGCACAGCACTGCGTGACAAAATATTGGCCCCCCTCCCCGTTGCTGTGCTGCATCGAATTCTAGCACTATCGAAGCAGGAAAAGAGATAAATCATTAAACAAAATGCCTGCGAGGCTTGTGGAAACACACAGGCCATCTGGAGCCCCTGCTCAACAACTGGTTATCATACAGCCCAGCGCAGTGCTCAACTATATTCTAAGAGGTCTCAGAGGTCTGGCACAATGAATCTACAACATAAGTATCAATTCATTGTGAGACAGGCTGTTGGAATGCAAATAAACACACTGACATCAACTCGGTGATTTCCAACAGAACTGGGAGGGATATTGTCGGATGTGATTGGATCCAGGAAAAGTCCAACCCAGTTTGTTTGCTGAGGGAAACCTGCTCTTGGTGTCCTCCAAAAATGTTAGAGAGAAGATTTTGTAAAATTCCTCTCTAGCTATAGCATAAAGAAAAAGATAAGAAGATGGTGAGGCTGCATTTTTAAGAGAAGTATTTGGTGCACTTGGTGCCAGCAAAAAGGGCCACAACCCAGCCAAAAGTTCATAGACAGACTCTGGGCCAGACACAACTGGGATAAATACTTCACTAAATGCCATTAGCATAAGCTCAGCACCATATCCAGGTTTATGTAACACCAGGGCCCACTTCGTTGCCGGTAAGTAGAAAGCATCACTTTTATGTAACAAATGTGTGTACTATTAGTGTGTGTTGGTGTGCATGTGAGCTGTCCAGCTGTGCAACGTGTGAGGAGCCTCCCCTCTCCATTTCCTCTTTTTCTCTGTTTGACACAGATGATGAAACCTGGATGAAAAGTGAGGCCGACCAGCTTCAATTCTCCCCCCGCTGTGATACACATCATGCTTGGCATTGTGGGGTGTCAAATATGTAAATTTGTTTGGATATTTATGTCCCATAAAGGGATCAATACGACATTTACTAAAGCATTAAGCCTAAAGCAGTTAGGGCCTATTAGGAAACTGCCATCACACTTATGTTGTTCTTAAAACAATGGGCTGTTGCACAAGAGGAAATACAAGACTGTCATCAATTTAACACATGCATTCTGCTAATGATAATTTTGAGGTCAGTTTGAATAAGCCCCACTATTTCTAGATACAATCTCACTAAAAACTGTGTATCTGAAACCTTGAAACACAATCTTTTGCTTGTTATGAATAGAATTGGAATAAGCGCAAAGTGCCAAACAAATGTCCGTCCCACACTCTTCCTACGCGCTGCACTCCAGCGTGAATCAGACAGAACCGTGTTTGTTATTTCATCTCTTACCCAAGTTATTCCGGACACCGTTGTTATCGCTGTTTGTAAAATCCCTCCTGGACACATCTTCTGCTGAAGCTGTTGAAACAGTTGACATGGTGGTGACAGACAGACGCCCCCCCGCCCCGGTCCGGTCCTCTGCCCGCGCGTTGGGTCGTTCTTTCGCTGCGGTGATCCTCGGCGCCCGGTGCTGGGTAAACAAGCCGGGGTTCCGTGGCTGTTGTAGTCAAGCCCAAGCTCCAAGCTCCGTGTGATGTTATTCGTCTGTCTACTCTCCGGCGCTCAGGTTGTCACCCACAGAGTCCTCACGCCGTCAGTCCTCCTCGACAGTCACTTACTGTAATGCCCTGGCGGGACAGCGCGCTGTCGCGCAAGCGGATGAGCGCTCGAGTCGAGGACGAGCAGAGATGAGGCGGTCGGTGGAGATCTTGTTGACCGAGGCAAAAATGACTTTGTGGATTACATCAGGTCAGGTCAAGTTGGATATCAGGGCTGATCTTGGTGAGGGAGCAGAGTGATGAGCAACTAGCACCCTGTGGGCAGGATGTCGCACCGCTAGTGTAGAGCAGCCGAGGAGGACGTGCTGCTCCAGTCAGGGCTGTATGCAAAACTAACATCACAGGTGACGTGAAGTGAACTGAGCTTTATGAATCCTGAAAGCGTTAGAAAAACGAAAGTCCTTTGTCTTGACTAGTTACTGCACAGCTTGAGATTTGAATCGATGTGAAGAAAAGGAAAAGTGTGAGGCAGTGATGGGGATCTTCCAGCTCAGATCTGGTCTGCATGGTTTGTGCGTCATTCAAAGGAATTCTGTTGAATGTACTTTTAATGGGGAAGATTTCAGAGTAAAACATAAAAACCGCTGCTGTTGAACAGTTTATACACCTCTGACTCTTAAGTCAGCTTTCACTTCTCTTTCTGTGACACAGTTGGGTTAGGCCTGTGGTGTGAAACCAACTAAGTAGTTCACTTGTGCATTACTCCTGTTTTACATACCCTTTATGTTATGCAAATAAAAATAAGGCCAACTTTAGAAATAATTGTGGAAAAACACCTGGTACTTTTTTAAAATCCACTTTAGGAAAAAATTACTTTAGTTTAATGCAGATTTTAAAAAGTATTACAACGCAGACTATATATATGTGTTCCTTTTTTCAGGTTGCCTTCAAATCAAAAAGCAACACTGCTCTGTTTTTGGGGTTGCACGATGGGTGTAATGTCATTGAGGATTCTGTGCATGCATGAGACAGTTTCTACTGCGTATGATAAGTGTATCCACAGGCACAGCTCTGTTCATCTGCGCACAACCTGCAAGCACACCGGGAGCCTCTGTTCAGACAGCAGTTTGCCTCATCATTCATGAATATATTAGCATAGCTGATTAGAGGACTTGAGTACTATGTGAATGCTTGAGAGCTATAAAATATAATGTTTATTGTGCCCTTTAATGTCATGGCGTGACATGGTTCTTAGGAAGCAGCTGTTGCCTCAACAATTTTTGCCCTACTTGTCATCAATTTGCAGGGACAAAGCAATTTTTCTAAAACTCATACATTTTAAAACTTAACTTTTAACACAAGTTCAATTCTCATTCTCACACTGTTTAAGTATTTGTTTCTACCGACATATTGTGACACCTCTTCGACATAGGCCTACTGAGTGTCCACAGTCGTGACCCTTTTGTGGCAATGAATTTGAGCGTTTGACACTGTTTTGCATTATCTTCACGTGGTCAAGGAGGAGAAGAATGACGATGAAGAAGATGAACAGAGAGTTAGGGTATTAGGTCATTTGAGAAATTTGTCTGCTTCCGACAGTTTTGGAGATAGTAGCTACAGCAAAGTTAATGTGTTCTGACATTGTCTCCGCAGGTACAGTTTGGACTCAGCATCCTCCACTTTATTCTGTGCCCAGGCCTCCATGTTTTGTACCTGGTGCCATTCAGTAGACAACTAAGAACTCTTTAATGCAGGCTGGGACCTTCAATAATACATTCATTTTAAAAAGGAGTCAAGCTGATATTGGTTATTTCAGCTTACCAAGAGGCATCATTACCAAAAATAATGCATCAACAAAATATTCATACAAAGAGGTGGAATGCAGAAGGAGAAAAAAAGAAAAATATTGGCATTTTATTATTAATCATATCTTCTGAAACGAGATAAAAGTCAGGCAAGGTGAGCTCCGCATGTTCATTCTGCCCCTGACACAATGGCTGTGCTTGAGGGATGGGGGAGGGAGGGAGGGAGGGAGGTGGTAATTAAGCAGAGCTGGAGGGGCAGCACCTCTCACTGCCACTGGCCTCATCAACACTGCAGCTAAAACCGGGCCACATATGGCTAGAGGTTTGAGTGGAGGAGACTGAAGGTGCCTTCTCTAAATGTGTCCTTGGTTAGTTCCTAATGTGATAAAGCAAACATCCCGTGAGATGTTAGTGTGAATTGCTTGACCATCCAGCATCGACAATGATGTAATTATAGCAGTTTGTTGAGCATCTAAAGCCCACTGAGGATCACTATTACAAGTCTGAGTCTTGTCAAACTAAGTAGCAACCAGTTCCTAAATGACAACCCCATTTTCTCTCTCTCTCTCTCTTTTTTGTTTGCACACTGGCAATATATCCATGACGTTATCAACATTTCTCTCTCCCTATTCTCTGTCTGTATTCACTGAACAAATCACTTTTTCAGGCTGCTTATGGCCACCAGTGACTAGGCCTCTACATAAATCTACACCTCTATATATTTGCTGAGAATGGGAGTGAAAGAAAGAGACAAAATGAGAGAGAGAGAATGGAAGAGAGAGAAATAAAAGGCAACGCCCGTAGGAAATGGGTGGCAGGAAAGAAGAATGAGACTTTCGGAGGAAACTGAGTTGATCAAGCATTTCTTTGCCACATTACTAACTGAGATGTGCACTGCAGAGGCAAAACGTTACATATGCAGTGTTTCTCAGACACAACAAAGGATGAGAGATAAGATTAATGTGGTACTGCTGGGTGGAGGAAGTCAGCTATACGTAGATTTAATCAGAGATTTGTTGAATAAAGCAGAAATAGGGGTTCACTTTAAAATCCATGCGTTTAAAATGATACAGAATTTGACTAATGCGAAAAGTAAAAAATGTTGAGACTGAGCACCTAAACACAACGCTTAAGCTAAAATTGGCTTACACTAAACGATATTCAGTAACACTAGCCATTTTCCTGTAACAAATTTAAAAACGTAACATTGCTGTTCTGTCTGTATATGCGTTATCTTGCTTTCAGACATATTGACAAGCCTTCACTTTTTAATATATTGTCAGGGAAATTAATCATTGAGAAGAACCCTAGACTTAAGTGAAGTGGTGGATCATCTGACTGACATTTTCATTTCCACAGAAATGTATCTTAGACCGATAAACCTACTTATTTTAATATCCTCAACAGAAAGATAAGTTGGACCAGTCAGATGTTATGTCAAATCCCAACTCTGCAACACTTCCAGCCATGATTACCAGCTTTGAAGCGAAGTGGTGCTAAAAAGAAAAGTACAACACTAAAAAAATCTTTACCCCGAAAATTTTGACCGAGGAAGAGAACAGAAATGGTACTGAGTTTCATGAGCTGAGACATTCAGAGGGGCAAATGCTAAAAGTGAAAAATGGGCACATACAAAACGATTTTGAAGCACCATACATCAACATGACTCACAGCATAACCAGCTGAATTATGGTGACCCATATTTAAACACAATGAAACTGCTTCATACAACAATTAACATAATACTATATTATTGATCATCAGCTATTGAATATCCAGAGTAGCAATAAGTGGATGGACTTGCCAATCACTTTTTCTTCTTGACCACACTGCTGATCCACAATCTGAATATCTATTTCTGCAAGTACAAAAGTAATGTAATCAATAACAATATAATGTACTTTCATCATCTGACTATTTGTACAAGAATATTTTTTGATCAAGGTAGAGAATTTCTTTAATACTGTAGTGAAACTTCATACCTACCTATGTCGTAGGTGCATCCACTTCATATGTCCAGTAAGAGGAGAAGCCCATGTGCCTCATTAGTTGAAAGGATGTGGAAGATAACTGCTCACCCAGAATAAATACCTCCCACCACTCCATGGCCCTATGTGACATTGATTCATGTCTTTAATTGTTAAGCTGTCATAGAGATGTCATTTTTCATTTTACGCCGGATTGGGTGCACACTTTGCAACAGCTGGTCCCACTGGAACTGTGCTGAAGAACTGCCTGTAGACACAGACTTTTATTGTCTAGCATACAAATAGCTCTTAATAGACAATTAAACCTCTTGTCAATCATGCTTATTCCCTTTTAAGTTTATTCAGTAATCAGTTTATGGCTTGGCTTGAAATTACAAAAATTAGGGAATGCTGTTTGAGACCAATGCTTCAGCAAAGAGTTCCACATTGCAACAATAATCCTTTCAATCTGCAGATGGTTTTGGGACAGAAGTTCTCTGCCATTGTGTGTGCATTGCAATAATTGTCTTTTTCCTTTGGCTGCATCTACCCAAGTCATGACAGTCACCACTCATGAAGGTATCATCTGACGTTTTAACATGTGACAGACTGATATCAACATGCATTTTGCATTAACTTAAGATTTTTTCTTTTTCCTTAACAAGGTTTTCAAAGTTTTGTAAAACTTGACCGAAAATGATGAATCTGCGAGCACATGAAGCGGAAAAAGTAAACAAACAACCCCAGATAACCGAAAACGACCATCAAGTAAACAACCGGCGTGTTATCAAATTGGGTTAAATTAGTCGCCATCATGTGTTAATGCTACAGTTGTACACGAAAATTTAACATTACAGCTACAACTCCCTAAAACACCAGGAAAGACGGTACAGGTCAAACTCACCTGCTCCTGCAGCAGCTGAGCTGTCAGCTGGTGGCTAATGGCTGCCTGGAGCAGTGATGTGTAGTTTGTGAACGATTAGTTCATTTTGAACTAATCTTTTGTATGACTCGGGGGTAACAAGTAATCTCAGTGGGCGATTCGTTCTTTTTTCCCTGGTCCGCGCATGTGCGCCACAGGCTCAGATTCATTCATGAACGGGTCTTTCTGCCGCATGTTCTATGTGTAGGAATGGCTGATTCGTTCATGACTCATAAAAATAGGGTCTTCGGGTCTGAGTCTCTCACTTATCTCTCTCTTCACTTATTTCATGGCTGCTGCACAGGCTCAGTGTAGAAATGATTGATTTGTTCACTCATTTGTTCGCATAACTACAGGTCTTTGGGTCTTTCGTTCATTATTCATGTGGTTACAGCAGTAACATGACCAATGCTGCCTCTAGTCTCTGGAGAGGTCCGGTCTGTGGAGGGATCCAGTCTCTGGGGGGGGGGGTCTTGTCTCTGGAGGGGTCTGGTGTAGTATGTAGTCTCTGTGGAGGGGTCCAGTCTAGTCTCTGGAGGTCTGTGGAGGATACATAGATCGGACTCACACCAAGTCAGTCAGATAATCCATATCATATCATAATCCATTTCCGTGCTGTAGCCCTGTCCATCACTCACACTACAGACAATTAACCAATTAACCTAGACATGTTCGGCTGCCAAGGCCGGGAATTGAACCCGCGATTATTGTGGGGCAACAGCGCTAACCACTACGTCACCGTGCTGCTCAAGGCACATGGCAGAAAACTGGTAGATCAGCAACCTCCATCTGTATTTTTCATTTACATCCCAGTTCATATACAGGTGCAATGTTATATTACTTTGATATTATAGATATGATAGATATATACTTTATTTATCCTGAGGGAAATTCACTTACATGCATCATTCACACAACAGGCAAACAATGAGACATACAGAGACATGCTGCCTCACCTTTACACTGCGATGTGCTTTACTTCCCAACATGACAGACAAACAGCTCGTTTTTGTAGAGATTAGATGATGAAAGGTTTACCAACACAAAATAGGCTCAGCAATGGGGAACTATATTGAAATGTATGTTGATACTGGTGGCACATGAGATATTGTGCTAAAACACCTGGTTAATATCCACACAGCTCCACTTTAGGGGATCAGGAAAGAGGCAGAAAACTGGAGTTTGAATTTCTGCTTTTTTGCTTCCTATCCAGCAGGAGTCAGTCACAAAACAGATATTATATGGACACAATAAACACAGTCTGAAACTCCAGGGGGTCTGGGGGTCCAGTCTGTGGAGGTCTGTGGAGGTTGTGCTGTGTGTTACCTCGTGTTGATTAATCGACAGTAAACAGTTATCAAACTTATACTTAGTTAAGAATTCAACCTCTTTTCTCTTTCCCTAAACTGTTCAGACGACTCTGTTGCTCCGGTAATCTAATTAAACGATTAGAAATGCCCTCTAGCTCTCTGTCTCCACTCTCTCTTCCTCCTTCTCGTAGGCTGCAGCCCCGGGTTCACCACCAACAGGTTCTCCCCACTCAAATCAGATTTATTTGTATAGCGCCAAATCATAACAAAGTTACATCAAGGCACTTTACATATAGAGCAGGTCTAGACCAAACTCTTTATAAAATTATTTAAAGAGACCCAACAGATCCCCCGATGAGCAAGCACTCAGCGACAGTGGCAAGGAAAAACTTCCTTTAAGAGGCAGAAACCTCGGGCAGAACCAGGCTCAGGGGGGGCGGCCATCTGCCTCGACCGGTTGGTTTGAGAGAGGGAAAGAGAGAGAGAGAGAGAGAGAGAGAGAGGCATGGGGGGAGGCAAAGTTGGGTAGAGTAGGGAGAGAAAGAGAGCAGGAGGAGGGGATATTCAAACAGGTGTAGGCAGGAACATGATGCTGCATGAAGTTCATAGGAATGATGCTGTATGGAATTCTTGAAGATGTGGGAGCAGCAGGCATTGCAGGAACATGGGATGGTGATGATTCATCACCTGCAGGATGAGGACATGGAGAGAGAGGAGAGGAGCTGGGAGAGACAGAGAGATGGGGAGAGAGAGGAGAGGAACTGGGAGAGACAGAGACTTCGGGAAAACATGGTTAATAAATGCAGCGCACATGCTTGGAACTGAGAGAAACTGGGATTTCGGAGAAGCAGGTTGTTGGTATGTCGGCACATGCAAGGGGGAGAGAGAGAGGGAGAGGGAGAGGGAGAGGGGAGGAGAGGGGAAGAGAGGGGAAAGGAGAGGGAGAGAGAGAGAGAGAGAGAGAGAGAGAGAGAGAGAGAGAGAGAGAGAGAGAGAGAGGGGAGAGGGAGAGGGAGAGAGAGAGAGACAGAGAGAGAGGTGCTCAGTCCTTCCCTCGCTCAGTGACACAACCACTGAAAAGCCAACTCTAGTGATCAGTGACTCTATTCTGAGGAACCTGAAGTTAGTGACACCAGCAGCCATTTGTGAAGTGTCGTTTGTGAATGATTCAGCAATGCTGTTATTACTGGTGAGGAGAGCTATCTGACGTTAGCTATGTAGCTATGGGATGGATGTTTAATTTGCCTTTCCGTTGGAACAAATTCATACACTACGGGTCTTCAGTGGTCTTCATTTCCTGTTAACATTTTGGTTTTTTTGTTTATCCGTATTTCACCTCACTTTTTAAATGCACTTTTGGAAAATTACTCATTCTGAAATGACTGTTGTTATTCCAAATGACTTTCTCTTCTTTGTTTCAGTGAGCTTTAAACGCTGCCACGGCCATGCTCCATACAAGTTGATGAGATGTTAGATGTTCTGTACAATAGGATATTCAGTTCTGGTGTTTTACAGCATCATTTGTTCAATGGCCCAGAGGAGACATTGCCATGTTATGGATGGCTTTTTGTTCAGTGTATGTGTGAGCAAGTTCATATACATTTGCATATTTGTCAGAATAAAACAGATGTGGAGCTGAGGGGAATACATTAATACTAAGTTGACTTGAGAATGAATAAGGAAATGTTCTATTGTACCGTGAAATAGTGCTGATGCGTTTTGCGAGAGGGTGTTACTACAGGGATTTGAGGGAAAGCCAAAGCCATGGGCGCTCGTACAAGTGGAACCATGGATTATATAGTTCTGGACGTTCATTTAAATAGACTTCAAATCATCATAATCATCAACCCAGCTTAATGATTTCTTATTAATTTACAAACATTGAATGAGCTCCACATTCACAGCCACTCCCTCTCCAGTGGCTGTGAATGTGAGTGTAATTTCTTCTTTTTTTACATCCTGTCTGGGTGTGAATAAGATGAAGATGTGAATGATGTTTCCGGGGATGTATTGTTACTATTACCCAATTCCTCATCACCTGGTAAACCTCTATCATGTACCTTCAGACCTTCACATTTCCCTACAGTGTAGATTTATGTTTTAATTTTTGTTTCAGCAAGGAGCCCTGATAATAGAACTGATATGAAACTGTACTTGACGTGTGTGTAAGATTTATCTAAGATCTGAAAATCCTTTGGTTAAAGGGGGGAAAATAATCAAGCATACACTCAGTGCATTTCGTGCCTTTGAGTGGTTAGAGAAACATGGCTCTATGGTTACAAAGCTGTCTGACATTACAAACACAGACACAAGTAAATGAAGCTTGAAGGGAAGCACCAAGCCTTCCTTCATAGAAGCATACAAGAGTGAAAAACACAACACAGACAGGAAACTGTTGCAGCCACATCCTTTACAGGAATAGAGAAGTTTCTGGTTCACTACTGATTGCAGTATCTACATTTATGTGTAGGTGTTGCAGCAGTTATGATGGCTAAGGGACGTGTGATGCAACACAGCCAACACAAAACAATTTAAATCAGAAAGATTTATCTGCTGTTATATTGTATATATTTTAGAACTTGCCTCAAGCAACAAGAAATTTGACTGCATAAGAATGATAACTGTTGGAAAGATGAATAAGCAAAAGATTGCTAAAAGATTTGCCACATCAACTTAAGTAAAAGATTATTATATGCCAAGGTTGTGTTCACAACTTATTTTTAATGCTATGTCCTAAATCTGATATGGCAAGTTTAATTTCTCTGCCTCAAATATACTTTGGCCAGTTCTTCCTTGTCTTGTTTCACTTGTGACAGATGTGATACAAAGGCCCCTGTTTGGGGGTGCCGACAAAAGAAAGTGATGTGTTCATTTTCGATTTTGTTGCAGCTTTGTGAATTTTGAGGTGGAGATGGTTTAAGGTGTCTTCATGACAAAATGGTAGGCAAAGGGGAAGCTGGCGCTGGGGTGGCCATGCAGCAGGGAGAGGGGGTGAGGGGGGAAGAGTGGCTGGAGATGAAGGCAGAGTGGTTGGTGGATTGGGCGCCATAGAGTCACTAGGATCGTAAGCACAAAGAGACACAGGGAAGTAAAAGTTCAGGGAGAATAACTGATTAAGAGTATGCTGGGAGTATGCTACCTCTTACTATTGAAGCCAGGGACCTAGAGAGCAAGGGTGTAACCACAAATAAACAAACGGGGAAGGGGACACAAAGTTGAAAAGGAGCAAACATTTTGGAAAAATTTTAAGATTATTGTTTTTTAAATACATTTTTAGAAGCATATATAACGATCCAGTATCTCACAGAAAGCATCTCAGTGTCTCATAGTGTTCAAAGGCTTAATGCTTATACCAATGCATTGGCATTAATGTCAGAAAACAGCTGAGTTACTGTGAACGTGAGAAGAGAGAGAGAAGAAAAGAGAAGAGAAAAGAAAAGAAGCGTGCATTAAAGGGAAGGTGGTAATTTGTTCTTCCTCGTTTTCCCACATAGGTGGGTCAGTAGGGGTTTTAAAATGATTCTGGGCTACACAGATGCACAAACACACACACAACATCTGGTAAGAGGCTTATGTTCCAGTGGCATCCACAGCTCTCCCATTAAACCTTTCTGCTCCGCTCTTATGCCACAAAAACTAGCACAGAATCAGCTTTTACCTACAACTGTTTTCTGTTACCTTTCTGGCGACAGTAATGGCTCAGTACAACAAACCTTGCCTTTTGCGCTCTTTTAAAAGGATCTGTGCCCTTGATGACCAGAGTCATTAAAGGAAGCCTTGAGGATTATGATGGAGGTAAATTGGACAAGTCAGTTGTTACTGGCACACAAGAAGACCCAGGAGCCAGAAAGAGAGGTATGAGACTGAGGCCCAAAAAAAAAAAAAAAAGTACAGCTGCATTACCCAACCAGAGCCCACTCCCTCTGACAAATGATTCAGAAGAAGCAAAACTTCCTGTTCACAAACTTCAGACGCAGAGCCTCAATTCTACCACTGAAAAAAGTAAAAAGATTTCCTCAGACACATTTTCAAAGGAAGAAAAAAGTCAAACAACAACGCTGCGCTGGGGGTTTTAGAGGAGTGGACTCTGGAGAGATGAGAGCTTATCTCAGCATGATCTTTGTCCTCCAGTAGACACAGTACCCACTGTACTCCACTCGGCTCACAGTGTACAGCATGTAAAACGGTGACAGAAGGAAGCAGTCAGCAGTTTGTCTCTATCTCTGCACCACAGCTCACGGCTCCACTGAGCCACCAGCCTTCCAATTTATCATTTTGACACTTAGTGTTGACTTGCTAAATAAAGAAGTTATGGTTCATACCACCTATCAATATCCCTCCTCTCTCCTTTTCTTGTAAATGCACTTTGATGTTTATGCCTCCTAAAACTGCAAAAACAGCGTAATTATTTTGGAGAGAAAACAGAGGGAGGGAAGACGAAACTGAGTAAAATCAAGATGTAGCCACATGTACTTAAGGCAGCTGCTACAGCTTTTCTACACCAATTTGGCCCTCTTCCATGAATGCATACACGTTGTTTTAATGAATAGAATGAACTCAGCCATGGCACAGCACGGCGGAATGGTGGGTAGTGCTGTTGCCCCACAACAAAAATCTCGCAGGTTCAGTTCCCGGCCTGGGGCTTTCCTGTGTGGAGTTTGCATTTTCTCCCCGTGCCTGCGTGGGTTTCCTCCGGGTATTCCAGTTTCCTCCCACCGTCCAAAGACATCATGTTTGGGTTAACTGGTGACTCTTAATTGTCCGTAGGTCTGAGTGTAATTGTGAGGTTGTTGGTCTCTGTCTCTCTCTATGTGTTGGCCCTGTGATGGACTGGTGACCTGTCCAGGGTGTACCCCACCCTCACCCAGTGTGAGCTGGGATTGGCTCCAGCACCCCCCTTGACACAGAAACAGATAAGCGGTAGAAGATGAATAAGTGAACTCAGCCATGTAGTTCAAGTACTCAACCCTCTAAATAATGATTTCTGTAACCTGTGTCTCTCCTTTCTTTGCATCTATCTAGTCCGTTGAGGGTGGAGGGGGAAGATAAATGAACTGATACAAAGTTTAAAGCATGGATTATCCAACCACCACACAGGGCACGTTGAACAGAGTGGTGAATTGCATACTGAAGATGCAAACACACAGACACAGATAATTTGCATTAACTCTATTTATCTACACTAAAAAAATGATCTGATTCAATTGTGTGATACACACAAACCAAGAATCCGGAGTCATCATCTTCTGATAGCAGTTTGAAACTGCACTGATATGATCTTAAAGGGTTCTGCTTGTATTGCTTTCAATGTTGAGAAGTTTTTGTAAGTTACTTTAGTACACAGAGTTCCAGTGCTGTTCTCATGGTGACAGCTGGGTATACTGCTGCACACAGCAGGCAAAGGTAGTTTACTTGACTTAATGTCGATAAAAGCCTTTGTTCCCACAGTTGCTGCTGATCCATCTTGTTCAGCAGTCTGAATCCATATCAGAACACTCACAAACATTTGTGCTCATATGCCTAAAAAACATACAGAGCCAAAACAATATGATAGCAGATAAGAACTGACCATGAAAAAAAAAAGTAAACACATAGACAAAAAGAAAGAAAAAAGAAATTCAAACTGAATCTTAACTTGTATCTTCTTCCCCAGTCAATACATCCGAATGACTTTGGCTGATTATTGTGATTGTGACACCATAAAATGCCATTTCTCTCATAATGACCTATTATAACCTCGGTGACCTCATTAATTTAATTGTAACATTTTTAACATTTGCATCTGGTTTTAAATCACGACTATGCCACATTACAACCCGACAAAGCCTCTAATTTGGTTGTTGTGGGCTACATGTATGAGAAAATAAGTTGGGCTGAAGAAAATAAGGTGAAGGCTTCACTTTGTCTAATTTGTGAATGGCTGTATATGTGATTATTCTTTAAATGCAGATATCTCTAGATCACGCTTTAACAAATTTGTTATCCCAAGATAACAAAGTGATGGTTGTTCGGCTTACTGTCTCTTTCATTTAGAACCAACAAAACAGCTGAAGCGAAGATAGACCGATTTGTGTATGCTGCTAATTAACAAATGCCAGCATGCAAGCGACTTGAAAGAACATCTCTGATATCTGTTAAGCGTTTAGCATGTTAGTGTCATTGTTGTGAGTATGTTAGCATACTGATGTTAATGAAGGTGATAAAGCGCTTATTGCTAGGCACTAGTGTTAGTGTGATGAAGTCCAGGCCCGCCGAGACACTAAATAAATTTAGATGGCTTCTTTTAAATTAAACTTTTTTTTCCCCACTTTTAACTTTCAGTGCCAAGTAAATATGGAAATTCGAGCACAATAATGACCAACAACATCTTTTTTTTTCTGTTTCCTTACCCACTTATTATTATTTATAATGAACTTCTCATTCATGTACTATTATCAGTCATGATGCTACCGTATAGTAATCCTAGATGGTATTGAAGCATCATTTACAGACATGTTTTTGCAATAAATACAGTAGTTTCTGTGCTACATTGATCATCTTACATTCCATCATATTAGTTAAAATATCTAAGATTATTTCAAATGCTGTTTGGTATTTGAAATCATTGTGAACAAAACAGAAAATCAGAAGAGAAAGATCTGCTTGAACAGTGTGGTGCTAAAGGAACCACAACATCTGTTTATTGATGATACGCTTGACTGCTTTTCCACTGTGCACAAACCATGTTTATAACACTCAACGCTGACTCTGCTTACAGTACGACAAGAATGAATTCTGTAGCATAAAAAGGACAAGATTTCAAAGCACGGTACATAAATATGAGTGATTTTACATGCACAAAGAGATCCAATGAATTGTCTGTTTTTTTGTTTTTTGGGGTTTTTTTTGTTTTTTTTGTTGCTTTTTTTTGTTTTCTTTTTGTTTTTTGCTTAAAGGCTGGTGCTGATAGGAGCAGTGTACAGGGGGAAAGGCAGAATAAACAGTTTTACAGTACAGTACTTGGTTTCCATCACAACACCAAAGGGAGACAAGCAGACAAATGGTTTCTATGCTTAGAAAGAGAGAAAAAGTACACAGAAAGGATTTATTAACTAATTCATTTCCCACTCTGCAGCACAGGGTCAGAATTGAGGTCACATGATCCCCTTCTGCCTGCATACTCTCATGTGGATGAGTCACAATAATGAGAGTGGAAATGTATTGGATCAGAGGTGTCATGGTCCAAAGACAATAACAGGAGGGAGTTATTGCCAGTTTGGGAGAGAAAAGTATGAGTAGGGAGTCAGTAGAATGGGAGCTGACAGTGGGAGCATCAGGTGGCCAGCCACAAGTGTACACATCTCTGTGTTTTTTTTTTAAGTTAAAATGTCTTTTTTTCTTTGTTTCCTTACATCGTACTATAGTATACATACTGTACAATACCCACTGAACCGCCACTGTGTCCCCGTACAGGACTGAAGAGAACAGACAGGTGCCACAGGTGTCTTACACTAACATTCAATACTTAATAAACATGGAACTGGGCTCACATTCAAACACATATATATATACATATATATATATATATATATATATACACACACACACACACACAAAAACACACACACACACACACACACACACATTCACACATATGGAAACACAAACATATCAAAGTTAATGCTTCACAACACAGTCAGATAATGTACAAGGAACTTCATCTTAAAAAAAAAAAAAAAAATCATACAGGAACCTTACTTCAGCTATATTACAAATAAAACATGAATTCTTCAGAGAGCCTCTACTGCTGTTGAAAAGGGAGGGACATACATAATCCTAACCACGCATACATACAGTGGCAGCGGCGGCATGATGGCGTAGTTTTTCTTCCAGAGGGACAGAAAGATGGGAAGTAGAGGGAGAGGAGGCTGTGTGGTGATGAAGAGAAGAATGAAGTGGCATAGGAAGGAGCGAGTGGTCCTTTCGAAAGGAAATAAAACAAAACAAAAAGTGCCAAGGTAAAGTGAATTCAAGTAATGTGTGCTCTATACACAGGAGAGGGAGGGAGGAAGGGAGGGGGCGCGAGTCCTTTGGCTCTAATGTGGCCACTACTGGCTCTTCCTGTGTTCACTCAGGCTCGTTGATGCATCTGTGGGCGTTTCTCCGCGGGCAGCTTTGGAAAGGACGTCCAACCACTTGGCGTGAACTTCTGCATCTTGGGCACTTAACAGCAAAGTTTGCTGGGTGTGACTGAGCCTGAGTACATGTTTGACCTCTGACTTGTCCGATGCCGTTGACGGGATCACGCTCACCTTGAACCCGGGAAGAGGCACCACCCTTACTCCCTTGGAGTCCTACAAAGATCAATTGATATAAATCTGGTGGTATTGAAATGTTATGACCTTTTCATGAATTCTTTTGAAGAAACAGGTAATACACACTAAATACAACAGTAGCGGACCGTCTCTTCATTTGCGGGGGAATACATTCCACCAGGCATGTATATTAAACCCTGTTCTCCTCCCTCCCTTCACCCTCTTTTTCTGTATAATCAGGAAATGCTCGTCCAACTCCCATTAATCCTAATCTTAGGAATGGCAGCTTTCAGCAGTGGGATTGGGACATTAGTCTTAGAAATGAAACCCGAGGAGGCTTTAACAGGCTGACTTCCCTTTTGTGCCATCACACTATGATATGAATGACACGAATGATTCGGGAATTTTGTTTAATTCAAGCAATCCTATGAACTGCTAATTACGTACAACTTCTCAGGATGTTCTGAACAGATTTTTCAGATTTTAAGGAGTTACAGTAAATCCAAAAAGATGCTTCTTCTGTCAGTGCAAACTAAAACCTAGGCAGATCGAGCAGCATTGTCACTGACAGTGGCTATACCTGTGGGTAGATTCAGGACAACCAAATCCTCCTGGCCCAAATCTACAGAGTGCAGACAGTGCTCAGACAACCTGGCACAGGCAGGATTGGATAGATCTGGTTTACACACACTTGGGGATGTGTGCTGGTGCTACACTGCACAGAGGTGGGAGACTGTATGTATAGAAAGATGCAGCAAAGGATCACCAAATTCACGGTCAAAGCGCAACAGCCAAGTGGCCACACAGGGGAACATTTGTAATGTTTATTGTCCTTTATTTACAGAATGCTGATTAGGGGAGCCATGTAAGATAACCTTTGTATTGTAAGTGGTCACTACATCAAGAAATTAGGAGTGGAGTATTAATAAAGTATAGAATCCTAAAACTGATGGAAAGGTATAGTTTGTAACCAACATCTGGATCATCATGTGAATTTGTGCATGTGTGTTTAAATCTTACTTGTCCATTGTTCTGTAAGTACAGCACCAGTGGCTCAGCCTTGGTGACAGCCACCCAAGTCTTGTTCCAGTTCATCCCTTTCTCCTGCACTTGGAGGTGGCCACATAGTAAGCAGTTCTCCCCTGTTAGGGAAGTCTGTCTCTGAAAACACACAATAATACAGAAGTATATGTTAAGGGTCCTACCTCTGATCAATGATTAGTGCACTGTATAAGTAAATACAGAAAACGAATATTGACCGAATAACACTGTTGTTATTGATTTTTTTCTCATACATCTCTTTTTAACTTTATGTTCAGTAAAAATTGTGGTTATTAGAATCATTACTATTCATGATACATGTGGTTCAAATCCATCTGTATCATGTGCTGAAGATAAGATTTTAATGAGTAAATGATGGCAGATGTTCTTCTGTGGTCGATCATTACGTAATTGCAATGTAGGACAGTGAGATTTGTACATGGACAGGTGTTCAAACGCCTGCTGCCCTTTGTCTCAACCTTGTTTGGTCTTCAGCTCCCTCGTGTGGAGACTAATCTCACCGCAGAGGACATTTTTTTTCTCTCTATTGCCATGTCATTCAGACGCTGGGCTGAATGAATCTATGCTGAATCATTTGACAATTTCAAGGTTATGTATAACCGACGGTACCCTGTCAGCTCTTCAGTGTAACCAGACTATCGTGTTCATCCATCCGCCCGATCTCAGACTGACAGTGGCAGTAACACCTGAAGCAGCCAGACTGTTGAGTCAGCAGAGATGACTGGGTCTGCTTAAGCTGAGATCTCGTTATGATATTAGTCAGCAAAGCAGGATTAGTTGATTTTTCTATGTGAATGTATGCATATTCACACGTGTACATCCTGCCTTTGTGCAATCTGTGTGCGTACAGTAACAGGCCACACAGTGGCTTTAGTATTTCAGAGAGACTGTGTACAGTACTTAGTAAATACACTAGTGTCCTATCCGTTTGCTGCCAGCGTCAGTCCGACTACTGAACTTCACTCAACATCATGCACCGGTACGACATGGAGAGATGGATTTCATTGGACTGGCATGAATCGAGGCAGAAAAATAAATTGTTATGCACATGCTGTTCACCATTTCTCAGGTTGTGGGATCTTGTTTCTGGTTGTCTTCAAATGTGCGTCTCACCTCAGGCGCAGCCTTCCTTTTCTGTTCACCACCACCGAGAGTCTCCAGGCTGAGGCTGGCTTCGAAACACACTGGGCACACTCGGCTAGTTTTGTTGTCCAAGGTCTTTGAACACTTTGCACAGATGGCCTGCAGAAGGACAGATAGGAGAGAGACAGTGTTGAGAAGCAGCTCAGTTGTTAAGAGATCATTTTCTGAAAGTAATTTTCCACTTGTTTTTTGACTTTTCTCCTCATCCCTTCATTTCTACACAGTGCCCAGATTTCTCTTGCTCCGTCTGTGCTCACCACTCCACAGGCTTTGCAGTGATGCTTGCGCTTGGTGAAATTGAAGCTCTCGTTGCAGCCTTTACATGTTTGCTTCTCCTTGTCCTTTTTCCTAGAACTTTTCTGGAAGGAGAAAAAAAAAACAAAAACAACCCCCTAAGAATTTCACATCAAGGTATTCAGCCTGTTCATTCTGAACCAAAAAGAATATCTTACAGCTCATGTTCCCACATCCTTTGTTTGCCTGGCTTCCTATCTTCCATTTCTCTGTTCTATTAACAAAAGCACAGGACTACAGACGCCCACAGACTCAGTATTGTTTTCTTAAACAACTAAAATGGAGGTCAGAGGGTGTCCATAGCAAGTTAAGTCTGTTGTGAAGAGTGAAATCCATCTCCTGTTTACACAGATAACGCAAGAGCTGACTTTTTTTCAGCTGATTAGTGAGAAAAAATGGCTTTTTCAGATAAGAGAAATGAATAGATCTGTTGTCATTGTCTACCCTGCATAATAATCATCACCACTATCAACCAGCCTGAGATGAATGGACATTATTGACTTTTATAAAACTAAAATTGCAGATAAACTGTTAAGTAATGGCCATTACGGTCCAAAATGGCATCACTTTATTAGTTAGTGTGAAACTGAGTAGCAGTAATGGTAGCTGGATGGATGCACTTTTGCAGTTTCAAGTTAAATGGCCGCTTATTGCAGGTCTGTGAGGATGTGAACAGACTGTACAGACTCATGAAAACAACTGAAGTTTCCCTGAAATGTTTGGATCACTGTTCAACAAAGTTTTACATCGAACAAGACTTCCCTCTTCCCTTCTAATGGCGGTCTGTAGCATCAGCAGTGTCTAACTGGTACACCTGAGCAATGAGCTCTGTTGACGAGACATTTTCAGCCCAGAACTAGTCCAACGAAATGAGTAAAGTTGCTTTTAATATAATCTATTTCAGCTTTGCTTTACCTGCCATTAAAATTCAAAATGTGTGCTGTGAAGGGCCACTTGGCTGCAATTGATAACCTGCTATCTTTTAGCCATGTTTCCTCATCCTTACCTGCCACCAGTGATGGTTTTGAAAGTGCAATGATAACTTTCTCCATTTTAACTAATTTCTATAAACACTCAAAATGTGTTGTTTTCCCCCAGCGAAATAAACGGTGCACATTAAACGTGGTCTTCTGGTAATGAGGTCAGCTCAGGAATATTTTTTTTTCACAATTTCAAAATTCAAAACTCAAGGAAAAAATAAGGATGCAAATGAGCTGGTGTTTCCCCATAAAAATGTCTAATTAGATCACATTTAAAATTAAAAGATAAAGTCATAGATTTTCCCTTCATTAAACTACCCATTAAATTATAAGCCTTGAGGGAAATACTAGATTGCCAGCCAGACATAATAGGCCACAGCCCAAGGGCTTCAGACCCTGGGGACTCAAGACTTCAAGTTCAATTTATGATAATTCAATTTTTAGATTAGTTTGCCAATTATTTTGGTAATACTGTTTTCCCAATAAAAGTGGCCTTGGAGTGACATTGGGATTATCATTACATAATCTTGAAGTCCCTTCTCATAGGATTAAAAAATAGTTTTAAGAAGTTTGTTATTTCAGGCATTTATTAAATTTACATGATGGATATTCCTAAATAAACGTGGGCTTCATCAGGCTGCGGGCTAATCTGACAATGCCTAAGTAATATAAAGATAATGAAGCTAGTTGGAGAGGCGGCGGCCCACATCTTATTTTAGCACTTATAAGGTTTTAAGATGCCTTTTTAAACCAGTATTCCTTCAAGTCTCACCAGCATGTCAGGTGATAGTAAGTTTACTTGTAAATGTATATGTACAATACTATCTTACCCGTTCATGCAGTCTTTCACTGTCTGAGTCCATGGATGTGCTGGACCAGGGACCCTGAGGAGCAGAACCATCAGAGAATATTTACTTCATTTGTGCGACATCGGCTTATTCCTGCAGTCAGGTATCTCCACCACTAGGTGTCAGCCTAGACCTGCTGAATTTAGTCCTCTGGCTTGTGCAAAGTTAGCTTTGGCCAGGGTCCAGCTTCAGCCTGCCCAAAGTGGGTCAAAGCAGATCCATAAGAGTTTTGTATACACTTTGACTTGGCTTTCCCTATTAGGTCATGAGAGAGTTCTAGGAGAGGAGACTTGCAGACGCTTTGTGTGTTCATGTCAGGATAGAAAGAAAAAGATTCTTTATGTGTCTGCTTAATGCACATGATACTGCCACATCCATAGATGGAGAGTTCAAGCAGACAAAGATGAGGCGGTGACAAACTGCTTTGTGAGACAGTAGCTTCCCATGATTCATTGCATCTGATGACGGACTAATTGAGTGATCAATGAAGTGACTGGTTGAAGGAGTGGGTGACTAACCGGTGACTCAGGGAGATGGTCGTCCTCTCGAGAGAAGGAACTGTTGAAAGCTTTATTGAATGTTTCGCTGTTTTGTTTGTGCCTTTTGATAGTTGCCCGGATCACCTAAAAGTCAGGAGAGATTTAGAGGAGGAAGGAGGTAGATCACATGGGGGGTGGGGGGGTGGGAAAACAAATAGAAGAGATAGATTATTGATCAGACACATCTGCTTTTCAATGGATTTATTGTTTCTGTGCTTGTCACAAGACCAAAGAGAGAGTAAACTGCTGAATTGCAGCATGTTGTGAAAGTGTCTGGTCCTAATTTTTTGTATCTTACAGGATCTGATTCTTTCCTTAAAGTGACTCAAATGAAAAAGATAAACTGAGGTGGAAAAGTGCCTTTTCTTTCCCTTACTGAATGGGAAACAAAGCAATATCACAGCTCTCAAAACAACCTCAAAACCAGAACCTTGCCCAACTGTTACAGAAACAGTGTCTGTAAGTTTTCCTTAATGCTCCCTCTATTCACTTCAGCCCCTCTCTTAGATTTATATACAGACTCAGAACAAACAGAAAACTCCAAAACCCGCCTCTGTAATATGCCACCCTTCTGTCCAGCCAGCAAAAATGTTTTAATCAGCTTTACTCTGCTGTAATGGGCTAAATGAGCAATAATGAGGGGCTTTATTTGGGAATATATTCCCAAACACACTGAGTGAGTGTGGAGAGGATATCGTTGCTAATTCTATTATCTAATGAAATGGAGCTACCAAATGCATGAGTGTGCATGAGACACAGACACTGTGAGTGCACTATATATATCCATGTGATCCTTGCCTGAATCCAGTCTTCCTTCTCCTCGGCAGTCCTGTAAAGAGAAAAAAGATCAGGAGATTATTTCTGGCCTGAAAAAAAAAACAAAAACAAAACTAAAACAACCAACAACAACAACAGCAACAACAAAAAGCAAGCTGGAATTGACATTTATGAACCCCTGACCATGACAGATTCACATGTCTTTACCTGGCTTGCAGCTCCAGTGAACGCTGCTTGCCGATGATGGCAAACGTGTGAGGAAGGTTCTGCTTCACATTCTCCTGTACCTGAGGTCGATAACCAAAGGGTATTGGACTTTTACCCAAGCAGAGCACATTTTAAAAAACAGGATGTCAAATGATTTGAGAAGGAGAACTGCACCTCCATGCCAGCGATGTCAATCCTCTCTCTGACACTGAACTTCTGTCCAATCAGCCTGAGTTTAGGCACGCAGTATAGCAACATGTTGTTGAACTAGATTGGAGGCAAAATATACTGCAGATGATGAACAGTACAGACAATAAGCCTGTAACACGATACAGGCATGTTCTGTCTGTTATTTCTCCAACTAAAACACCACAGTCCTCTCACCAAGTAGAGGTATCGGTCTTGTGCTGTTCCATTTTTCGCAGACATCTTCTTGATATGTCCTTCTTTGATGAGCTCATTGGCCGGGTTTACTATATCCTCCTCTCCCCCCAGCCGCTCATAAACCTCCAGCAGCTTGTTCATCTTTTCCTGAAAGCATCAGACAACAGGATGATGAAGGAAAGCAAAGGGAGAAAAGACCAGAAGACACAAACAGACTGAGCTGTAAACCAGCCGCCACCAGAGGGAGTATTTTTTTTTGTTGCTGTCAGCTAAGGTTCTCATTCATTCATGGGTTTTCCAGTAAGGCAGTAACAGAGGTATTATATTTCTTTATTGATTCATAAACCATTTGTCTCCTTAAGCTGTTTAAATAAAGCGAGAAACATTATTATGGGCAGACAGAGGAAAGAGATGAGGAGGATGAGTGCTAAATGAAGAAAGTCAGTCAGGCTGTGAAACTCGAGGCAGGAAACAGCAACTTCCTGTCTGTACGAATTCAGCGTGTTCACCCTCTCAGACAAACACATGCTTACTGTCAAGACAGCATCAGCAACTCTATGATTGAGTAACACACAGCTGGTTTTTATGAGACAGAGAAAGAGTTTAAAAAGAGACGACGACAACAATGAAAAAGAGAACAAAACAGCGAAATCTGCTGTTGAGTAAAATCTTACCATTTTCCTGATTGCTGCATTGGAGTGATTAGCTGCAGTAGAGATTAACTCCAGTGCTTCTGTAACACACACACATATGTAAATGTGTAAACATGTAAAACTGGCCCTCAGATTAGGAGACTCTCAAACAATAGACTCCTATGAATATCTCTATCTCTTTTCCCCACACAAACATACACACACACACACACACACACACCCTTTAGCAGTGGCAAGAAAATAATAATAATGTTGCAGACAGGATCAAGCACTTAACATGCACAGTCTTAGCATTAAATGTACTGCGTGCATCACACTGGCTTTTAGCCAGTTGGGAGCACCTGAGTCGGTCAGCTTACTCATGGCCTACATAAAAAGAGAC
Organism: Remorina albescens; assembly: GCA_034769265.1. Classification (NCBI taxonomy): domain Eukaryota; kingdom Metazoa; phylum Chordata; class Actinopteri; order Carangiformes; family Echeneidae; genus Remorina; species Remorina albescens. The sequence goes on along the minus strand of CM068482.1, from coordinate 16,688,504 downwards.
AAAAAACACATTACAGGGGAAAATGAGGCCAAAAAGATCGTGACCGACAAGATTTTTTCGAGGACTCCAAACAACACAGCAGGCTGAAGCTTAAGATTGGTTAAATGCAGACACGGATATGTGAGGACTTTGGATGTCAAATTGAATTTATGGATATCAAGAGTCATTTTTTGACACAAAGTGTTTAATCTCTGATGTGTAACAATAGACAGCATAGCTGTCTTTATCTCCACAGTAGATTAAATTAAGCAGTTATCCTCATTAGGGCCTCCTTGAGGCAAAGATGCTTGTCTTCACATAGACACAAATTTTATTGAGCAATTATAATTTTTGTTGTGCTGTAATCATACAGTAATCTCACAGATTTTAATTGGTGCATTGTGTTTATGAAAGTGATTTTTCAGCCCGCTGTTTGATATACAGTATATGTAAATAATATGATGGGTATGATTCTCCTCAGATTTGAAAGCTGAAGGTTCATGCTGTGGGCTCTCCTCACCCTCGATGTAAGGGTCTGTAAGGACTGTTGACCCTCATCAAACACCAATGTTTTTACATGCTACATAGCCAAGCTGTCACACACCTGCCTGCCTCTGCCTAGCTGCTTTCTGTACATAATATTTTGAAAATAATCTGGCAGACATTGAAAAAAAAGGCACAAAGAGTGGTTCCCAAACAAGGATTGCGCTGAGCTGGGTTCTTAGACATGTTGTGTTCAAATACAATGCAATGAATATCTGAGTCCCCGTGATCATGTGTTGGTTTCATGGTTGGGAAAGTAGCCATTCACCGCAAGAACTGAGACTGTCTATCACACGATACTCCACCTTATACTCTTTTTCCTTCTGTCCCTCAACAGTCACAGTACTGTCTTTGTTTGATCTCAGTTTTTTGGAATGTGGTTCTGGACAGGTTCACTTTCCAGTGACGTCTTTGTTTTCATGCCACATCGACTTATTGAGGGTATTTGAATTATCTTAACCAGGGCACTGTCATCCTTTGTCTATTTATTTTCGCTGCTGACATGTGAATGAAAGATTTCATCAGTTGAACCAGAGCACAGTCTATGACAGTAAAAACAGCTGTCTGAGTATCTCACTCTCTGCATCCTTTCGATCCAGAGCGTCATCAGGCAGCTTCTTCAGGTAGTCTTTGAGCAGCATCTCGTAGCGAGGAATCCGTTGGACTGGCTCCAGCATGTGGTGCTGCAATGTCAGGTTCCCACACACATCCTGTTTCTTTTGTTACAAACACAAAACAAAGATTTGAACATATTAATGACCAGAAAGGTCGTTTTATGGGGGAAATTTTAAATTGCAGCAAATTCAGGATCTGATTAAAATAACACACAGCTATTGGAAACATATGGTCAGGCTTTTTTTCCTCCAGATAAAACAATTAAGCAGTAGTCAGTACAAATAAACACACACACAAACAGATGCCTACCTGTATATTCTGGACGACACTCTTGAACTGCGAAGACCGTTGAGTCCACGTGTTGACCAGGTCCATGGCTCGGTCAAAGTTCTTCACATATTCTCCGTACATCTTCATGAATGGAGCCAGTTTCTGGAGGATGTCTCCGATTCGTGGGTTGGAGTCCCTATAGTCCAGATAAACACAACATAACAACAAGTTTTTTACTTTTTTTCATGAGAATAAGCTGAAAGCCAACAATTTAAAACAATTTGTAAAATTCAATGACAAGCCTTTCTTGATATCAAAATTGACCTGGAAATTAAGTTACTTGTTCCTGTAAAAATGAAGTAAACGAATGATACAAATGTACAGTTGTAGTGAACATCTGAAGCTTCATGAATTCCCCGCAACCCATTGAAAGATTAGATCTGCTCAGTTTCTTACTTACAACAGTGAGATCTGTAGTGTAAAGTTTCCTTCAACTGATTGAATCCAACAAACATTATATTACTACAATTGTAAGGAAGAAAACACTGATGTCATTCTGTATTAGTAAGAAACAAATGCAAACTCCAAAAACATGAGAGAGGATTTCACGAACTAATCCATCGTATAAACTCTCTTCCCCAAGTGCACTTTTCTGACTTGTTGTTTGGATGTAACTCTTATGAAGTCTTTCAGTCTGAGCCCAAAAAATGTTATGTGTTCCAGAAAATATTGTGACAGGTGATTTCCCTAAACACGGCCCTCTAGAGGACTCATTATCTACAAAGGGTGGCTGATGTTGGCACAATCACACACAACGGAGGTTAATTTCACGCTTACCGAGAAAAAAGACAAGAAAATGACCTCAATCTACAACTGTGACAGCGCAGGCAGCAGTGAAAACCTGACAATAATGCCCCCCACTGCTGCCCAGCTGTCTGAGAGATTCAGCCAACACCAACAGCCTAACTGACCATCACTGAGCCAAACCTTCTCCAGAAAAACATTGCATTTTGATGCCTCAGGAAAGCGGCTGGACTGCCAAATGTTTATCTGCTTACCATTCTCCAGTAATGCGTGTCTTGAGCTCAGGGAGCAGGAACTTGTCATGGAAGCAGTAGATGGAGGAGATGTTGGAGAAGATCCCTGTAATGACGTCCTGAGGGATTCCAGCCTCTGTGAGCTTAGTGCAAAATACCTGCAGACAATAAGAAGCAACATCTGTAAACAAAGACGAGTGTAACTATTTCTAAACACACTGAATCTGGCTCCTATTAAACAGTAGTGCTTTAGATCTTATTTTTTATTCATACAGTGACCAGCACTTTGATATAAGTCAACTAAGACCTTTTTCTGGGACATAAACTATCAAATAAAATTCATGAACACATTACTTTGAGTTTAGTTGTGATTGAAGAGCGAGGGCCAACAACTGTCACTGATATATCAAAAATCACACGGAGGCTAACCACTAATAATATCGAACATTTCCATGACAAATTATTGTGGCATTGCAGTTACTCAAGGCCAAATATGTCTTCCAATGGCATCCAACAGTCACAATGTTTTGAGATTGTTAACTTACAATAAGATAAAGTGAAAAATATCGCCACATTTGAGAAACTGGAACAAACAAATATCTTAAGTTTACTTAAGATTAATGCCACTGATTTCATATGTCTATCATTCAAAGTTGGCGAACAGCTGCAGTCACAGTACATAATTAAAAGGTGTAATATCTTTTGTTGCTTTGTATGACCTAAGAAGTTAGGTAAGTAAGAGTTTTGTGGTCAAAACAGGTCTGATGAATGGTGCGATGAATAAAAGAACTGCAGAATTCAGGATCGATTCTGGGGATCTATTCCAAGAGTTAAAAGTCAGGATATCTTCACGCACCACTTCCATCATCTTATGCTTCCCTCCCAGTCAAAACAACTGATGGGCTCTATTGTTTCCATGTTGTAAAAGCAGTGTGTCAAAAACAGGAAGCTAACTGTGAGGGTTCTCTGCCCTCAATAGCGAATGAACCATAGCTGTTCTGTGATTGGACAGCGACGCATCTCCTCCACCACATGAGCTGAGCAAAGAGGAAGGAGAGCCAACCACTGGAGTAAAGTCTCATCACTAACAGACTCAAACAAAACACTGTCACCCATTTTCAAAAACTAAAGGAACACTCAAACTAATTTGGAGCCCAGAATGGTGAGCAGGAGAAGAGCTACATTTGTTAGAGAAGGGGAGATGGAGCCTGGCGTCACTTTCAGCAACTGAATGTTCGTTGTCTTTTTGTCCAGCAAGAGTAAACTGAAAGCTTTTGGACCATGAATAAGACTGAAATCTCAATGTCAAATGGCATTATGGGAAATTGTAAAAGGCATTATTGACTATTTCCAGCCATTGTACAGACAAATGACAAATAAATGTAGTTTGGTAATATGTTGTTTTTATGGCTTCAGTATGGATGATCGGTTCAAGACAAAATTCCCACCTGTGGGAGAATAAAGTTTATCAAATCAAATCAAATAAATGAAATAATCTTGTGAATCACAGCCACAAGCTAATTTGCTCCACATAAAATCAACACGCCCAGAAGCTACGGCAGTTATTAAACTGTCTTCAGTGACCGTCACCAAAATTTGATGTGACATCTTTTGTCAGAGGATATTATTGTTGTGTTTAATGCATGGTGCAAATTGTTCCTCATATTATCTATATTTAATTTTGTTAAATAAGGTGACTTCCTCTGGGCAACTACAGTTGGGAAGCATCATCGAGCCCCAGAGGCATTCTAATTATAAACCCAGCAAAGAGGGAAACGCACATCTTTAATCCAAAGGATTTAGACACAAATAGTTGTAGAGCTGCCATGACACTGCGACACAATACAAGCATGTGTCCCTTAGAAGATACAAACAGTTGTGTACATGTTCATACACATGCTGCACAGCTATGAACATAAAAACACACGCGCATACGTGTTCTCACATGACCGCGGTTACACTGCTCTGAGTAATCTGGTCAACAGAGGAAGGGTTGTTATCCAGCGGATCATGGTGCCTGTTTTAATCCAGCTCAGCCCTGAGCCCAATCACCGCTGACTCACCGGCCTGAGACCACTGGCTCACTCACTGGAGGTTGAAATTTGGGTCAGACGAACCAAATTACACTGCCAGACAACACAAAGCCACTAGTGAAGAAGGCGATGGATGTTACCTGGTCGAGGAGGTTGAGTCTCTTGACGTAGGCCTCTTCAGTGTGGAGAAGCTCTTTGGCAATGTTCAACAACCTCTGAGCCTCCGAGCACTGAGGGGACACACAAACAGCAAAGATTATGTCTGAGACAGCAAACGACAAGAAGATAAATATACATACATTCATTACTAAGGAAACATCCCATTCTTCAATATTTGAGACCAACTTTTACCTGTGAGTCCAAGGAATCATAGGTTTTCAAAATTAAAGCGCAGCCCACACACACACACACACACACACACACACAGTCTTTAACAACACATCATGTACACACATTTACAGACACACACTGTATTAACATAAAGTATATATTTAACTTCATAGTTATTTTCTGGGCTGTGAAAATGTTGTGTCCTTAATGCCTTTGACACAGTGGAGGTCACAATATGCCTTAGTCCAGTTTCCATCCACTTATTCTCTAGAGGATTAACCTCTTTCAGCAGTTCCCTCTATTCTAAACATTAAAAAAAAAACTTGAAACATACAACAGTCATTATTTTTGATGACATATTCAACCCTTCCTGTTATATTTTATAGTTGCAGTTATATTTAATTACTGACTTAAACTTTGACTTTATGCTGAATATATGCTATATTTATATGTGGCTGCAACCAAAATATTCATTGCTTCACAGAGAAGCCTCACATTCTAACATTATAAAAGCTTCACGCAGAGAATGATTGCCATGTTTTCCATTCATTCAGCTCTTCATTTCCCATTTCTGTCATTGTTTCTACACAACTAATCGAGTCTAAATTAGATTATTCAGTTTAAACATATATAAAAAAGTTCGTAATGGAAATGACCTTCAAAAACATGAGATAATTTTTTTAAATTTTAATGTTTTTATTTTTCCCTTTATTATAGATTTGTGTTTAAAAGAAATCAATAAAAAAAGTTCTGTGTTTTCATTAAAAAGGCCATTATTTGTTAAGTTAACAAAACTAATATACTATACCCCAACTCCCAAACTTGTCTAAAATCTAAAAAAAAATAATAAACAAATAAATCACAAATGTACAGTTTAAATTTTTAAAAAGGCTAAACTGGTGGGCATTTTGTATTGTTTTTACGCAAAGCGACTCAAAGAGGAATGAAAAGGACATTTATTAGCTCTAGTGAATACTTCCCTCGGGAGGATGGTGTACAGGACGGACTACAATGCCCACATTCATATTAATGAAGGAGCACATCTTCCACTGCATGGTGTGTCTCACTAATGTGTTCTGAACAGTTTTTGGACCACAGTAGTTCTGTATGGTACAGAGAAATAAACCGCCTTCGGCAACACAATAAGTAGGAGAATTAAATTGTTATTGATGTTTTTTTTCCCCCCATTTGTTGACTTTACACAAAAACCAAAATATCAGCAAACTTATTATTTAATGCTTCAGTTTGAGGCAACAGTCAGCGACATGTGCAGCTGATTACTGCGAGCTGACATTCACAGAGCTTTATTCTAGTCAGTGGTTTAGTTCAGCAGTATAAACTGATCCAGTGAAACTGAAGGGCTGCCTCCGCCTTCTTCTCTCATTCTGACTTGTTGAGGATTGAGATGGGAAAGGATTATATGATGAAAGAGAAAAGTGCTATTGCTGACAAAGTTCATCTCAGTGACACATACACAGAAGGGCCATGAAACACTTGGCTATTGCAGCAATGTGGATTTCTCAAAAGCTGCCTCTCACATTAACACACATACACACTCACTTTTTTACACAAACAGCATATACTGTATGGGAGGGTGACATTTTCACTGCAGTTTTATTAAAGCCATTAGTACTCTGACAAAAGAGAAAATATCATTGTTTGCACATTTAACGATACCCAGTCAGCAAAACTTTTATTTTTTTCCCCGTCTTATCTTCTTGCAGTGCACATCAGTGAAAACCCACATCCTCTGTGACGAGGTTGTCATACTGTCACCAACATGTCGGCTGTAGTGTCAGAAACATTCAGTCGCATACATTGAAAGACCAACAACCACAGCCACACACAAACACACGCCCTTCCTCTGCACAGCAGGGTGGGATCAGGAAGCACTGGAGAGCAGAGATACCTTTCCCCTAAAGGCTCTGGGTGTGGGTGGTCAGCTGAGGCTGCATATTTTTGTGTATTCATCTGACATTTTTGGGTGTGTTGTAAAGCATTAAACTGGACTGACAAAGACAATGCAATATAACTTTCACTGCTGGTTTGCTGACACTCAGAGCTTTTGTCTCCCCTCATTTGACATTGTTTCATCCTTCTGCCATCACCTCCTGAATCTCTTCTTCTTTGGTATACTGGTATATTTTAAGACTCTACCCTGATACTTTTACCACAGAAAATGTTGGTCACCAATAAATCGAGTACCGGTGGCTTACTGTATATGAGCCTCCACCAGGAAGAGTATGTGCACTGTTTGAGATATCAGTGTGGTTTATAATCAATAGTCAAACTGAAGGACAAGAGAAAACTGAAACTTCTGTGGGGAGACTCTTTCATCCAGAAGCGATCACCAGCTCCTGTTACAGCTTTTGGGCAGGTACTCATCCTTTTATGTAACAGCAGAGCTGCTTTTAGAGTCAGGCCAGCCACTTGAGCAGAAAACTGAGGCTGTAGGAGTGTCTAATGTTTCATGCAGAAGCATTCTTTGAAATTTTTCACATAGGCTGAGATAATGATAGATAGAAGCTACTATTTCCATGACATGAAAGGCATGAAAGTCTTAGATGGAGCTTTTATTGACCTGCAGGATGAGCTCAATTCAGACATACTGTTTAAATTTATGATGCAACATAGGTAAAAATTAAAAGGTTATGGTGGGGGGATAGAGAGAACTATGAATCAGTAATGACTACCTTGGAGGTAAAGGAGGGTTTATTCAGACTTTAGATTATGGTTGTTCAGGTTTATGGTTATGACATGATGAGGCCTAAGCATGCAAGATACTCACTTTGTGCGCCTCTGAAGATGTATCTGTCAGATATCCAGTCTGTGTATCTGTCAGAGAGTGTATCTCCCCACTGCTCCCCTCATCTAGGTCACTGTCCTCATCCTGTGTTGAGTCACGCTTGTTGCCCAGGGTAACACAGCAGGACACGCTCTCTGTCTCTGTGATACTGTCATAGTGCTCTTCCTCATCAATGGCGTCCTCATTGGGGAACACCTCCCCTTCAGCGGCACAAGAGGGGCTGTCGATACCACTGTCCCGGTTGGGAATCTTCCCATTCTGCTCCGAGGAGTCCTGATTGTCCAGGAGCTCTTGAGAGGAGCCTTCCTCCTGCTCCACATCATCAGGGCAACCATTGCCGTGTGTGATATCATCCTCTGCCTGCAAATCGTCCAGCGTGGCATCATCTGAACTGCCGATGTGCAGTGAGGCCAGACAGGAAAGGTCAGAGACCTCGTCAGTCTGTTCGGAGGTGCCAAGTGCAAGTTTATCTACAAGAGAGGAGTCTCCTGCAACCTTCACTGTGGTGTCCTGGATGCAGGAGGAGTTGATGTCGGACGCAGCATCCATTCTCAGACACAGGGACCGTGGGAGCACCCCCAGGATGGGGACCCTAAGAGAATAAACAGACACAGTTACAGTTACAGACAGTAAGACGTTCTCTGATAAGAAATAAAAAATGAATACACTTTTTTGTGTTTCCCACTGCAAAAATAACAGAAAGCAATATTGAGAAGGTTTTCTTAAGTTTCATCCTGTGCAATTCATTTGAGAAACAGGTTAAAGTGGACAAATGAAACTTCCTCTTGTAATTCCACACACACACAAACTGAGCAACAAAACAATGTATGTGACAAACTTGGCAGACCACATTTCAGATAAAATTTCTTCGTGATGATGCCTTACTTTGAATTCTCAAACCTCTCGATGAGCAGTCCCACTTTCTGGGCCTCTCTCTGAGGCTGGGCTCCTGGGCCAGAAGGGATTCGAGTGGGCTTTGGTTTAGTTGGAGGAGGGGGTGCTGGCAAAGGCCTGGAGGGCGCTGGGGGAATCCTCTTGGGTTTCTTGTCTTGCCCAAGGGCAAGCAGGTGTGCAGGTTTAGGGGGCACTACATATGCAACAATCCAGACAAGACAAGAGTAGAAGAGCAAGAGAGACGCATAAGGCTGCAGATACTCACACAAACAGTTAGGTAACAGGGATAAATCCAAGTGAGAAAACCTCCATGGTGGAGTCCATGAGTTAAGCTTGCTTGATTCCTTGTAAATTCTCAAGACAAAAATCCAAACTGAAAAAATACTGTTTAAAAAAAAAACAAAACTAGATCAGCCGTTCAGAGTGAGACCAACTATAAGCTTCAACTGCCTGCCAACTTCCTTATTTCGGAACAGGATGCTGAGCTCTGCGCGTAAAGCCACAGTAGTTCCAATCATATTAAAAGAAAGAGACAGAGAAATGACAGAGCTCTGAACGCACGGTGCAGTCAAGCGTGCTTTCACACAGTAGGGTATTTCACTATCCTGCTTGTACATTTACATTTCTGCAATTATTTATGTCTGAAATCAGGAAATGTGAAGATATGTCACAGTTAATTCAAGCACTTCCTCTGTCTTTGCGTGTGTAAGAGACAAAAGAGGGTGAATAGACTTTACATACATGTTATGATAAAACTGATGGAAAACAGAACTGTGTCTCTTTTTTCTCTTCTCTATCGAGTTTTTTTTTTCTAAACTTAGTTTCATACCTTTAAACTGCCATTTGTTTTTGTTTTGTTTTGGGTTTTTTTAATCAGGTGCCAATAAAGAATTCCACTACATTAATATTCATATTCATATTAATACATATGGGGATAATAATTCAGACTTTTACCTGTGGATAGGCTGATAAATACTGAGCAGAAAAAAGGGATATGAGGGATGATGATATAATTATGTATTTCATCTATGTATCTATATCTATATCCATCTACAGTATCTATTATGGCAAGCAGTTTTGGAAATGATTTAAATATATCATGAAGTTTTAGGAATATAGGGAATGAAAGTCTGAATATATGGAATGAAGTTTGAATATATTGAATTGAAGGCTGAATATATTAAATGAAATCTGAGTACTGCATTGCCTCTAATAGTGGCCTGTGGCTTTTATTTACTCAGCAGCAGATTGTACCGGGTCTTTATTAGAAGGAAGGCTAATACAGAGGAGGCCTTTATCTAATGAACTCTCTTTTCACCTCACAGTTAACTTGGCCTTCTGACAGCTGGCATATCCGCACGCTGCGTCCTGTAGAAATGACGCATGCTGGTGACAATACATGTGTAGTTTCACTTTCCAGCTCATGTGGTGTCACATCACGAAGAATTGAGGAATCCTGCGTAAAATGGGCTGAGCTGCTCTTCCATTCCATCACTATGTATCCTATCTTTGACTCGGCTCCTCTGTTGGGACACCTTCACCTACCTGGACTCCCATCTCTCCACAGACCTAAACAGAAACCCTCTGGACTCTCTTAACCCTGAGTGAGGTGACAGGAAAAGCACAGCATCCTTCACTCCACTAGTTCCTACCAGCACCACCTGCCTCCCTTCCCCTGTCCATCCTTCAGCATCTTCTCCATCCTTTATCCTCCCCTGTATTCACTGAGCACTGCCCTCCCTGCCACACAAAGGTCATTCTACTCGAGAAAGAGCCACAGACTAGCTTCCAGGGAGGGCTGGTGATGGTCATACACACGGATTGAAATAATAAAATATTTAGCTGCAAGACTATAACTGCATCATTCTCATATAAGGTTGACACCCTGCAGTGTTAAACTATGAGGACAAATGCAGACAGAAAAAAAAAAAAAGAAATGACGCCTGCCGGTAGATGTGGTGGTATCAGCTATTATAGGTAGCTCCTGTCATATAGTGGCACTGTCGGAATTTTTGTTTTATTTTTCCTAAAATGATTACCTGATTATCAGAGAGAATTAACCCTTTAATTATTTTCATAGCAATATGCAGGTTATAGTTAACAAGTTCCTAGGAAGAAAGAATTGTGTACAGACTACAGTGGCACATATTGGCTCAGATGGTCCCTTTTGTCTCATAACTGTGCAGTTGCATGCTTTGCCATTTTCTGATCACACCAGTTTTTCCTAGAAACCTTTTGAGGGACTCTGGAACTTACATCACTGCACCTGAATTTTGACCAAAGGGAACTTTATAGACCCTGCTTGCCAAAATGTCCAGCTCCAAGGTCATAACTGCACTGCCTGTGTTCAGATAGCTGTGCTATCTGGATGAACTGTGAATGGAACAAAACACCTCGGAGAGGAAGTTCTTCCTGTCAGATGGGACAAACTGTACATCCACCAGTATTACAACTGATTTTAGAATTAAAAGAAATAATAGGGCAGTTTAAAATAAGATAAGTTTATTCTATGCACGATGATCCCTTGTTTTTAAGCATGTTAATGTCCCTGTCAATTTGTTTTGATTAAGGTATTTCCTCTGTATCATGACAGAATGACTTACTTTCATTCCCATTTTTAGACCCTTATAACTATAATGGGCTTCATTTTGGCATGAGGTTTTCCTTCCAGGGTTTTTAGTTAAGTGACAATTTACCCAGAGAGAGCAGAGACAAGTGTAAGAACAACTGTGAATACCTGGATGTCGAACTGGACTAATCAAAAGGTATAAATCTGAATCAATTCCTCCATTTAGGTTTGCTGCTTTCCTCTCTTTGTCATGTTTGTTGCTGTAGACTGAATATCTTTGGGTTTTCAACTGTTGGTTTAACAAAAATAACCAAATGTTTGTATGTTATATTGGGTTCTACGTAAATTTCAATAATCAGGAAAATAATGGGAAGATAAATAAATGTTATATATAATGCTTGGTTTACTTGAGGCAACAAGAGGTTTTGAGCCCGCATGTGCTTCCTACCATCATCTGCAGTCTCTGCAAAGGTGTATTTGTGGCCTACCTGTGTATATTGAAATGCTTCCTATGCTTCCAAACATGTAGAACAATGAGGATTGCTCGGATCATTCCTTCAATATCTCCTCGAAAGAGTTTGAATAATTGTGTACTAGGACCAAGCCTATGCTGTAATGACCTAGTATGTCCTTGCAAACATAACATGTTTTTTTTGTGTGTTTTTTTTTTTTTACATTTAGCATTCATCAAAATGAATCATGCTCAAACACAAACACTTTGGAGGCACTGCCCTGCTTTACACCGCTCTTTCAGAGGTGACCTACTGAGCTGTGTAAGCGACAGAGTGAGGCCAGAGAGCTGACACGCACCATGTGTTGTCAGAGCAGAATAAATGGCAGCTCAATAGCAGGGGTCTGATCTGGCTGCACCTTTCAATTATAATGATGGCACCGATGTCAAAAGTGGCCTTGAAGGGGCCTCGCTGTGCTGCTGTGTTTTACCTTGAGGTTTCTGTGCAGTTGGTGATCTCGGTGAGGTGGAGGGCTGGGGCCGGGGTTTGATGGCGGGCCTGTCGTGACATGGTCTGGGGGTCGGACCTTTCTTTACCAGCCGTGGAGAGCACAGGTAGTCCACTGATCCACACGAGTATTGCAGAGAGGAGGCAGGGAGGTCTGCAGCACAGAGGCAAGATGAAAGACAATATCATAAACTGATCGATGTAATGAGATCAATTTAAACACACATGAACAACCACTGTGTAATCCTGTTACAGCGATGCAGGGGTGTGCAGCACTGTAGGTGAATGACCTTGAACTAAGAATACTGCCCTCACACAGATAGCAGGGGGACCAAAGAGAAGCTCTGCAGCATTGATCCCGGCACCAGGCCTGAGGCAGACAGAGAGCTGCAGAGGCTGCATATATTGGTCTCTTTCATGTTCTCCAATAGACCTGTATCTGATTAACTACATCTAATCTGGACACTGCCTGGAAACAGATTGTTTGTGTGAGCCACATGAGAGAAAAAGCAGCTTAATAATGTAGAATTGTGTGATCTGCAACATCAGCAACACTTTTCCATTGCCCTGAGATGGACAATGAAGCGCTTTGAACGTGAGCGTGCTTCTTTGGTATCATCTGTCTGACCTCTGTTAGAGGACACGGGTCTGTATTTTCTTATTTAAAACAAACTCAAACTAGAACTGTGTACTCAGCTCATTTGATAAAATTAAAGGTTTAAAAAAAAAAACATGCAGCTTCATTATCTGTGTACTGTACTGATGTTTGCTCTTACAGTAAGTGATGAGAAAAATACTGGCGGGAAAACAGAAACTAGGTGCTAATTATGCATGAATAAAGAAAAGAAAAAGAGAAGAAAAACATTAAACCCAAGCCCTTCCATCAAATTGTCATCTTGCACTTTGAGAGTTGATCTGCTTTTGTTTATTTATTTATCTTATATGTTAACTTTACAGTGTCTTTTTAGTATTGTACGGTATTTCTACAGTGTCAATAGCGTACACAGACCCTGCACTCTTTCTTATTTGCAGTGTGTCTTAAATCTAAGTTGGAACAATGAAATTTTACAGTTTCGGAACAATAAAGTAAATCAATCAATCAATCTATCTATCCATCGACCAGATTTTTGTATTCCATCATTTACTGACACACCAAATAAAGAAATATAAATTGTCTAACCAGAGCTTCTGACAAAAGGACAGAAGTTATGATGGATACATTATACTTTGAATTTCATCTGTGATTTGAAACAATGGCAGTCGATCCAGTGTCTCAGTCCATTACCAGGGAGTGATGTCCCTCACTAGATTATGATAATCATGCAGACTTCAGTCACACATCTCTGTTCCTTCAGGCTCAGGAACTTGATGTAGTTGGCCCAACTATTTCTCAACTAGATTACAGCACAATATTGCACCGAGCCCCCACAAGAACCCTGGCACATCTAATATGGTGTTTTTTAAGCTATGCTCCAGGCAGTGGAGGAGAGAATTCAGTCTGTAATGAGTCCTGTTACGCTGTCTGCCCCATGTGGCACACTGCAAGCTTTCCCACCATATCTGCACCACAAACAGAGAGTAAGAGCAGGCGGGAGGAAAAGATCAGGCTTCCACAAACATACCTCTCAACATTAAAGAATAGCAGGTTTAAAAAAAATAGAAAAAGTGTTTTCTCCACAGAGGATCACAGATACTATAAGTGCCTGATTATTCATCTGATTGTCCTTGAATTTGCTCCCTAGCAACAGAAACCACAACAAGGGGTCCACACCCTTCGCAAGTCCTTTATCCAAGACTCTGCCTGGTGAAAGACTCCGTGACCCGAGGCTGGTTGGGTCATTCCTGGGAAAAACAAACAGCAGTGAAAGACAGACACATATTGGCTGGTACCTATGGAAACATAGCACAGCCATGGTTACCTGAGAGCAAAACCCTCATATCACACAACCCAACACCAAACAGTAAGCTCACGACACAGCAGAGTGAGAGGAGCTGACGCTCACAGTTTCTCTTTAAATACTCACAAATCAAGTATAAAATCATATGACATCCTTCCACAGCACCCAGGGAATACATGGTGAGCACATTCACAAAAAAAGCTGTCACTAAGAGCAGTTATTAAACTTTATAACACATACCAAACAAGTATTCAGTATTAAGATTATAATCTGAGAAGGGAGCTGGTTAGCCAACATTACCTTGCCTCCAACTGTTCAGTTTGACTTATCCAAAGTACAAAGTGCAAGTAGGTAGAAAAATCTCCTACACAGTCCCAGTTAACATCAAAACCAATCCTTCTCTCCCAGACGTTGTGTGCAGCTGAGACTCGTTCTTTTGACAAACTAACAAAAACACACACACGCCCTACATAACTCAGTCCGACACCACAATCAAACACCCATTCACCTATCCCTTCCCATGCGCATTCGAGGAGCTGCACCTGTCTGTTCACCTGACAAACCTGATCCACGTACGTCCTCCCTGGGCCAAAGTGACATAACTGTGAGTCACTGTGGAGGCCCGGCAATCCCTACACACTGTTTCAATAGGCCAATATCATAACACACAAATCACACAACTCAACAGACACTGTCACATCACCGTTATTAACCACAACTATGTTTTAAATCTGTCAACTAATTGATTTGGACTCAGAGGACCAAAGTGATGAGATTAATTTTGTAACTGTACTTTTAGGAGGCTTTTATGGAAGCACACACCAGAGAAGTGATCTGAGCTTTGTGCCAAGCTTTGTACTACAGAAAAGACGAATAAGACAATTAGATGGAAATTACACGTCCGAGCATATTATCACCGCTGCACTCATAAATTACTGTGACAACCTTCCCCTGCAGATACAGTTTGAGTATTATTCAGCATTAGTCACAACACATCCCTTCAATTAGGCACACTAAATATCAGACCGCCCATCCTCTTAACTGTTCCTTCACTTGGAGGAAGTGAAAAGAACCAACAGCACCCAGAAAGCACAATAAATATTTTGCGTTGTAACCTGAAAGACTGCATTACAATGTATTTATAAACACAGTGAAGCGGACCTAACTCACCAGAAATATTCGGATACCTTCAGGTATGAGACAGGAACATATTGGAAACGATACTCTCCCCCTCTCTTCCGCCACAGTGAAAAGTATGAGGCCTTTTCAAATATCTGTTGACATTGTGTAGCTGTCATAAGAGAAAAAGCTAATGAGTCTCACACTGACTGCTGGATTTATGAGTCTGGATTTGAGTGCTTTCAGCTTCTTTTCATTTCGAACTCTGTTATGCCATAATGTGAACTATTTCAGCTCAGTTTATAAAATTCTTTATTAAAAAAGCATCAATCACATCAGGAGGCTTCAAATGTTTTTACTTAAAACATGTAAGTATCTTTTCAAATTTTGGGAGATTTGTGTGGCGTTTTCGCAATTTCTGCAAATGATCACTCCTAATGGAGGCCTTTCCTCGAGCGCCACCTGGAGGTTACCTTTTGTTGTTTCGAGTGATTTGTCTGTTAATTAAATTTAACAGCCATTCAATTGGGTTAAAACGTTTAAGTCGCCCTGCGGATGACTTGTGAGAACAATGGGGAAGTTTCCATCTGGCATCTAATTAGATAAAATTTTTATTTTTATATTTGCATCACCTTTAGCAGCTCTTTTGGTTTAGCGCTAGATATAAAAATGTTGGCATGTAAACATGCTAAACTGAAATAGTGAATATTGTAAACATGACAAATACTTCAAGGCAATCTGGTAGCATTTTCTTTGTGAGCCTGTTGACATACCAGCATGAGTAATTAGCACAATACTATGTTGTATCTAAACAAAACCTCATAAGACTGCTAACATGGCTGTAAACTCTCAGTATTGTCTATCAATAACACCATCAAACTTCTCAGACCATTAATTGCTACAACCAGCTGTCCAAATACCTTGCCAACATAAAAACAAATTAGGAGAAACTTGCTTAAAACTGGAAACTATCTGATCATATTATGAGTGCACAAGCTCATGAATCCATGCTGGCTTTCTGGATACATTTCTGTACCAAATCAGCATTTCAGCATTTAATGCCTACTCATACTTAACATAGCAAACATTTGCAGCTTCATAAAATTAATAAGAATTGTTTTGGTTTTTGAATTAGCAATTCTGTTGGAGTAAACGGCTACCTGAAATTAAATGGCTTCAAAGCTGTCAATTGTAAGGCTCTTCATAATATTCTGGTCTCATCACTGTCTACATTGTTGTTTATATACTACAATACTGCACCTTGCTTGAAAAATAAATGTCATAAAAAAAATGACAGATTTCATCACCTAAAATTTCATTTCTAACCCAAAATTTGCATCATAATAT
The DNA here is from genome assembly GCA_034769265.1 of Remorina albescens. Taxonomy (NCBI): domain Eukaryota; kingdom Metazoa; phylum Chordata; class Actinopteri; order Carangiformes; family Echeneidae; genus Remorina; species Remorina albescens. The sequence continues at coordinate 16,672,105 of CM068482.1, read as the reverse complement.
AATAAATTTTAATAACGTGAGACAGCCACTGTTCTTTCCTTAAAAAGCAATGAATGCCTTATTTTGGAACAAATGTTCTTTGCTTTTTCCCCAAACAGAGAAACAGATGAGACACAGATTCAAAACGCACGCATACACACAAATTGCACAAACCTAGCTAGCTGTCAGTCACTTTCAGCCCTGAGGCGACCCCCCCCCCCGAGTCATTTATTACCCATCATCCCTTGAGTTCAGCCCTCTCGCCTCAGTTCTGTCTCGGTGACAGATCATTCAGATTCAGCAGAGGTTTCCCAGTCAGACAGCCAGTCAATCAGGTCTCCGCCCCGCACACCAACCCCTGGTGAGGCTGAGCTGACATCCCAGCTCCCATCACTTCCACCAACCCCCCAATTTCCCAATAAGACGTAGCTGTATCCCAGGGAAAATTTCTCCAAGTATGGCACCTCATTATTCCCACATCACCATCAAATTTCCCAGTTTCTCTTCCTGCATTACACCAACTCTGCTGACTGTGTCCCTGTCTGTTTAGCTCTCTCTCTCTCCTGACATTTAACATATGGATCTGGTTCTTGCTTTCTCTTGGAGGTGAAGTCTCTCATTTATAAGTGTTATGGTATATATTTCTAATGGACAATGAGCCACTTTACTAATAAACTCTCACAGACAAGCACACACATTCTGGGCATGGCTCAATACCCGATGTTACAAGAGAAAGAAAACGCAGCAAAAAAGACTAAGGAGCAGAGATGGAGAGAATATAAATCGTAGTTAGGGGAGAGCAGAGATGACGGAAGTAATGGAGAAGTTGACAGACACTGTATTCATTTCTCCAGTCTTTTCAAGTCATAGTGTTTCTACCCCCCTCTGTAGAAGGAGACAGTAATGACCTTGATCTGCTTTTTGGTTATAATCCCAACAGTTACAAACCAGAATGACAGAAATCCACAGAGAAACACACTCAACACAAATTTGGATGCATGTTTCTGAACTTTAAAGTGTGAAACTTAGGGGTTCATAAAGGAAAGTTGACACATGAGCCAGTCAATGAAACCTGGAAGATTTAGCAGAAGGCTTAAGAAAGAGATTTTGCTCTTTCTGTGGTCATACTTATGTACAATATGACTGAACATAATGCTGGGAAAAGAAACATATTATGCTGACAGGGTGGTTTGAAAAATTGCTTTGCCTGTTTTGATACTTTTTCTTACCGCTATTAAATTCCATTATAGCTGACTTATGTTATTGATAAACAAATATATCTTTTGTATTAATTTATATTCATATATTATTATTGTCACAGCCCACAGTGATCTTTCTTTTGACAAACAAAAAGGAAAAAAGCGAGAAACAGCAAACATTTTAAGTTTTGGCAAAGCTATTAGTTTATTATTATTATTATTATTAGTCTAGTTGCAGATTTACCCTAAAAAAAAAAAAAAAAAGGAGGAGAGCGGGTGGGCTATCACTTTGATGGGACCTATTGCACATATACACTAGGAAAGGAAATACAGCACTGCTCTTGGATCTACAGAAGGACATCCTCAATCTCTGACAATCATCAGATTTCCTCCATGGCTGCAACTAACAGTTCACCACAGGGTTTATTCACACACACACACACACACACACACACACACACACACGTGCAATCACAAGGACAGAAGGATCAACAGCTCTGCAATCACATTGAGTGGCATCTGGCCCCAGATTACAAAGCTATATTCATCTGTTTCTCTTCATATTCTGTTTGAATCACCGTTACACTTGAGGAATATGTGTGTGTGTTGTGGCGCCTTAAGTTTCACTGGTATCATGGCTTCCCAAGTTTCGACGGGGGGGGTGTAAGTCATCTTGTTGGTTTGTCCTCTCCTCCTAAATCAGGCCAGTGGGCACAGCAGGCACACTGACATGTCTCTCACACAAGTGGGGGGATTTAACCAGCTCCCATAGATTAGGACCATGCGATTTTGTTTTGGGGGGGGCAGACACTGAGAGGTATAAAAGAGGATGAGGAGAGAGCAGATGGTTGGAAAGTTTTGATGAAAGTCATTGCCTACAGTTTTAGAAGCAGAAAACAATTTGAAAATAGGAAAAAGAGTAATGATATAAAGTGTAGTTGAATGGTTTCAATACCAAGAGTGAAATATGAAAGTGTTACTGATACCAAGCTTCAGCAGAAACACAGTTGTTGCTGTAAATGCCTAGAAGCAAAAAAAGGCCCATCTGCTTTAAAATTCCCGTAATAATACGCTTTAACTGTCAACAAGTCGAAGAGACTTCATATAAAAAGAGTGACTGGATAATATCAGGGGCATCATCCTTGTGCAGAGTAAAATAAATCTAGAAAGAATTAGCCTTCAGTGCGTCTTGAGGAACCAAAGAGGAGGCTATTCCCATGGCAACTATGGTGATCTATATTGCTAATATAGTAGGTAGGTCATGCTGGATTATGAAGAACTACATCATTTTCTTCAGGCACACATTTCAGACATTAGTGGACTTATAATGTATTCACATCCAAACTGCGACAGAGAGACGGAGGGCAGACACACCATCCAGTGTTCGGTCTTTACTGGCAGAACAGACCAAATGCTGAGGTTGAGCGAGGATACAGTCATTGACCTTTTTCCTACAGTGTGACTCAAGGCCTTAAAATCCCGCTGCCAACTACACAAATACAGATAAATCATGGGCGAACACTCAGAGTTTACACTAAGTAGCACAGTGATGTGAGGACATGGCGAGGGGATGATTAAGATACATTATTAAACATGACTTACCACACATTTGCAAGTGGCCTCTACACTTTCGGCCTCTTGCCTGTTTAATTCACAGCCATAACAGGACTTTTATTTGTCTGGGTGCAGTGCAGTAGAGTAGCCCAGAGCATTTACTGGAAAGGAAGCAGCCACAGATTGGCAATTAGGGCAACACACACAGAAGAACAAGGGAGTTTACAAACCTGCCTGTGGAGATAACTGTCTGACTGTCCCAGAAACTACTGAAGCCTACTGTAGCCACACTCGATGGCATCTTTCACTGTGTCATCCAATTGGCAGTTCTGCACAACAACCAGGGCAAAGCTGAGCTGGAGTCCATCTTCTGCTCTCAGTCCATTTTTACAGACCTCTGACACACCTTCACTAACAGCTGGTGCTGGAAAAAATACTCCAGCTCTTTCCATTCCCACAGGGGGTGGGGGAAGGTCCGAGCTAACACAGGTCTGCTTCATGAGTCATCAGCACCCAAAGCCTGAAATAGCATTTTCTAAACAAATTTCAATCATGCTTTGTCCTGAGCAACTCTAATGTAATGGGGATTACACAATTAAATCTTCTGGATCCAGACTTGATCACTCTTTGCACTGACGAAGGGGTTTTGAAGCATAACTGTATTGATTATTTTACCATTTATTGATTGGTGGGATTAATCGATCATTGTGGTGGGCTAGACCAGTTGAAGAATGGTCACCTGGTTGAGATGCATGATTGATTAACTGCTGACTGATTGACGACAGACATTAACGCATTTTAAATCATTTGTGTATGCCACCCCCACATGAGCAATCCCACATACATTTAAACATGCACATGCATACATTGTTCTGTCACTAAGCCCAGTTGTTTAACGTTCTAGAAACACAACCGTGGCACAGGCCGCAAAATTACTCACTTAACACTTAACGTCATGTCAACATTGTTACCATTACACTGTGATCTGCTAACATTTTAAAGCGTGCCCCAAAGTGCTCTTCTACGACCAAAGGAAAACATTGAGTGAATACAAAAAACACTGTCGACCAAATCATTCCTTTTCCCAAATAAAACACAAGCCACACTTTCACAGGGGACCAAAACACACCTCTAAAAGCCACAGAATTACACCTCTGGAAAAGCCAGCGTGTCCCAGCAGAAAAACAGAAGGAAATGGCCTATGAAGAGCACGTGCACTGTCGATTGTTGACTGTTGCTCAGACAAAATATGACTTTTCAGGGCATCACCAGGGGCTTTTAAGATATTTCTTTGACTATTTCCGATATTTAATTTAATCAATGATGATGTCTGGGTTAATCGGTGACTCTAAAGTTGCCCGTAGGTGTGCGTGTCAGTGTGAATGGTTGTGCGTCTCTGTATGGGTCTATATGTCTGCCTTGTGATAGACTGTGACCGGTCCAGGGTGACCCCCTGCCTTACCCTAGGTGCCAGATGGGATTGGCTCCAGCACCCCTCTGCAACCCTTACAGATAACCAGTTAAAAATGAATAGAAAATTAATCAATGAATCTGAAAATTTTATCAACATAAAAAAAATTTTTTCAGACCAACAGTCCGTCATCTGAAACTGCTCTATTTAAATAACAATATTATAACGTAAAGCAAGGGTCTGTTTGAAAACTTTCCTTGATATGTGATGTGATGGACCCTTCCACTGTACACAGAGGAAGATGGATTATACAGACATGAATATGTAAATGCCCACTGGCTTTCTCTGAGACATTATATTTTCTGAAAATGAGGAAGTTAAAGCATGACAAAGTGGTTTCATAGCTTCAGTTGTGGTTAAGCCATTCGACTTTAAGGATGTAAGCATTTTCAGTTTTTTTCTAGATGAACGTGTGAGTGCGTGTGCAAAGTTTTATGCATTTTCAGAAAATGTACTTACACATTAATAGTTTAGCAATATTTTCTTACATCAGCATTCACTTCTTTCCAACTTTATTGAAAGTTGTCTCTGCCTTGATTCTCTGTGAGCTGTGTGGTCGCACTAGGTGAGATGGATGGGTGCCCACCACACCACCCTGCATCTGTTCTAGGCAGGACGGATGTCAGCATGTGGAGGGGAGTGTCTACGAGGCTGCTGACAGTCAAAGGGTCTCAGAGGGGGACAGCCGTGCCCAGCACAGGTCAACACGTTATGCATTCCAGTCCAGCTCAGTTCAGTCTGGTTGGTTTAATCCAGAAAGGGTGTGGTGATGTAAAGGGCTGGGTTGATGAAACTGGAGGGTTGAGGGTGAGGAAGAGGTGGTGAGGCACAAGTCTCTGCCCTGTCACTGCTCCCCCATGCTGCTACACACTGGACTTTTACCAACAAACACACAGAGACAAAAAGGTCACCGTGTACTCAACACCGATCTTTGACGTCAGAATGGTTTTCAAAATGTCACTTGGCTCCTGAATGGCAGCATCAGCAATGCGATGTCTCCAGCAATGAGCATTTGAGGTGAACATCACCGTCAGTGTGTCTAAACTTATGAACAAAGTGATACAAGTCCACTGGGCTACAACTTCTTGGATGAGTCACTAAAACGTGAAAACTGAGAATATTTTTAAATGCCAGCCAGGGACTAGACTTAATTTGCATTATTTGCAGGAAGAGTCTTGAATGGAAACTTAAATGACTGAAACCCTTTTAATGTGAGGTTTGTGAAGGGCAGAATTAGCTAAGCTGTGAGAGCAAGAGGCCAAGACGTACCAAAAACCATAAACACACACACATCTATAAATCACTGTACAAGGGGAGGCCTGTTATGGAAGCCAGGTGTACACTAGACGGACTAATAAAGGCTCCTATTTCCTCTCTAATGGCTCCAGTAATTCCCCTCAAAGCACTGCATTGGCCATGGCCGTGCTATTGTACCCACACAGGAGACAATGGGCCTGCCAGGGTCGACCTATTATACACTTAGTCAAACATAGGAAGCCAGTCACACTGTCTAAACCTGAAATAGAGATGCTAGCCCACTGTTGAATGCAAAAAGCTTCTTGCGCTGCAGTACATGTGCTAAAGAGATTTTCATGGTTGTGCTATAATCCATCTGACTCTCATGATTTACAGATACCAAATCTTTAATTAATATGCTATCATTGCAATCCAACATGTACTTTATCATGACGAGCCAACTAAGAAAAGTCTGAAGTGATTTTTTAAAGTAAATTTAATAAGAGAGCAACCTGATAACTGAGGAATCGTTGATGAATAGCTCCTGAAAAACTCCTGAAATCAACGAGTATCTTGAAGGTAATGCTGAATTACTAAAACATACTGGGAGATACTGTTGTGATGAATCACCAGAATTGTAACACGAGTAACAAGAACTTTCTTCAGAAGTCAAACCTGATTAACTCTGCACCAGCAGCTTCTTTTATGCACATACTGCACATCACACTGAGTAGATACAGTGGTCCCTCATTTCCACTCACTTCATGGTCATCTGAGCATGGCCCCTCTGTTCCGCCTAGCTGATGTGGTAAAGCCCTCTTCTATAAATGACCCCTAGGCACTCTGTAAATGGTCAAGTATCTTTTCCTTGCACTTCATTAAGGAAAGGGCTAAACAGAAAAGTAATGAAGGAGGAAATTCATCTACAGCTTTGAATAACTGTGAATTGTACAAGTTTACTATTATTGTTGTATTGTTGTTCCTTTTAATACTTTCAAATCCTGTTTCTCACATCTGACTTTGGCTACTCTTAAATTAAGTACTTAATGTGCATAATTTACCATAAAATTAAAGCCAAAATGTGAAGAAGAAATTGAATGTTGCACGCACATTTATCATGAATCCACCCCGTACTGGGTGATTTAAACTGGCAATTACATTGTATATATTGAGCTGCAGAAAAGCACAGTCTGCTGCAGCAGGAGCTCTGCTATCTGTCACCTCTAATGCCTGCAACAGCTCGTCTCTGAAGGGGCTCTGAGGGGTCTGAAGGACGAGGCGAGTATTGAGCCCCCAATTGGAGGACTGCTGGTAATGCTGTGACAAGATGTCAACATCAGGAGTCCATGACGAATGTATGGAAACAGGCCCTGAGCAAGAACTGTTTCTATACTACCCATTTACAACTGCTTCATGATAACCACTATCTATCTTTCTTTCCCATTAGCACATTACCAGATTTCTGCTGCCAAGAAAGATCAGTGAGGCTTTGTGAACTACAAAACTGGGAGATCACTAAGAACAGCTTACTGTCCTGAAATTTACCATTTATGGTAGTTCCCCAGTTACTGCAAGTAGCTCCATGTGTGCACAGGTACTGACTTTCCACTTTACGAGCAGACATTAAAGCCCCCCTCCTTATGTGAACATAGCAGGAAAAGATTTTCCCCTCAAACATCCCTAAAGGAAAGTATATTTTAAAAGAAAAACACGGAATAGTGGCTCACATGCACGGGCACATGCACAGGTAGACTTAAAAGCCCGTGAGTACTGTACATGCACTCACACGATGCCCTGCAGCAGAAATTCATTAAATATCTTGTTACTGGCCACTGGACGCCATCCCTCATCCTGTCCAAAGCAGTAGGACACAACTACAAAGACACTACCAGCATTAACACTGAAACCTTGTAAGCTTTTGATGTGAGCAGTAATTTTAAAAGAGGAGACAACAATTAGATGCAAATGGTCTCACTTGCTCTCCCCCCTGATGGAGGTCAGATGAAAAAGATACTAGTCATGACTCTGATTGAGTTTGGCAAGAGGGGGTTGTTTTTGGTGAATGAGTGTTTGTGTGAGATTTTTCTTTTTCTTCTCCTGTCTGATGCTAAAGGCTTATACAAAGACAACACACATGCTTGACTGGAGACAAAAGAGCTCCTAACATTTTCCGACTGACTGCTCAGACCAAATATAAGTAAATGACACACGCACATTGGGCATAAGCACGCAAAGACAGAAGGACGAACCTACATACAAGAATAAAAATGCTTGTGTCTTCTTGCTGCCCAGCCTGAAGAAAGCAAGTTAAAGTTCAAACTGAAAGTGTAATATCACACAGGAACTGTGTATTCATTCGGCTGCAAGATCAGACACCTAAAAACATGCAGACATTTCCAGTTAAAAAAATGCCACTGGTGTCTCCTGATCCATCAGTATCTTTCACAGTGACCTGGTTTCTCTTTTTATTTCCTGTTTCCGATAATTATGGCGCCAACACCACAGAAAATGGCACCAGCAGCTCTAAGTGGAGGAAGACACCAGGTTTCCCTGCTTGAGAGGAAGTTGTGAGTATAATTACCAGGGCGGTGAAGTACACTAATAAGGATGACTGTTGAATTTGGCATCTGCATGTGTGATGTGTCCGTGTGTGTGTTTCTCTGTTTGTGCGTGGCTCGGTCAGTATCACCACCAGTTGTCTGACCACCGTGGAGCATTTCCCTCCCTCTGATTTAACTGAGGAATGAGGAGCAAACCTCAAGCATGAGTTTAATGAGTTCATCTGAGATCAACATGAGGTGAACGGAAAGAAAGAAAGCACTGAGTCTTACTGAGGAAGTTTAAAGATGCAGAAATGCAGATGCAATCATCCAAAATAATGCCCTTCATAGCATGTTTGCTTTCACATAACAGACCCACCCCTGCATTAAATACTTGTGGATACTGTGGGCTAAAGACATCCTTTCCCTTGGATTTCTTTAAAACTAAACCTGTCCAAATGCAGAAAAAAGGGTGAAACATGACTCACTACTTTTTCCACTGCCCAGGGGGTTTTAGGATTTTGCCTTTCACATGAGGTTACTGTGTGAGTCTTTGTGCATTGGCCTTGAGAACTGGCAGCTTCTACACGGTAGCTTTACAATAAACACCAGCTTACCAGATTCACAGTTTGATTGACAGGCAACGACAGACTGTTTTCATTCATTTTCACTTTTCCCTAATGAGCACAATTATGCTTTTCAGTTTTAGTCATTATGTTAATCATTCATGTCTTTTAGCAAATGTAGTTGTTGTAGCAAATCATCAGTAATTGGGCACAGGTAGATAACTGTGTTTTATGTTCGTCCTACTAAAAGCTCATTGAGCAATCCAAGAGGATCATAATGCTCTGTCACCAGGGAAGCCTGAGATGTTCCAGGAAATGTAAGCAGCTGCACAACGCGGGCGTCGTACTACCATATATATGTCAGCCAAAACCCGTAGCTGCTTGGCTCAGCACCATCCCATTGATCTGGGTCAAAAGGTCGTTGATTAGGCATAGAGTCTGTCAGTCTCTAGGCAATGCCACAGTGTCTGCCACACACTCGGCCTCGGCTCGGCTCACACAGCTGCTGCTGGTTGTCATGGAAACACTCAGACTCCCCGCTCCTTAAGACAACTCCCTAGTCAGCTAAATTATAGTGTGCCAAAAAACCCTAAGAGACCGAACACAAACAGTAACATGCCAGCAGTGAATAAGCAGTGCACCCATGCTAGGCTTTGCTATCAGCTAAAGTTTAAATCATCACCAAAATCACTGTCATGTTGCCAAGTTATGACATCACTGAGGCATCACTGAGACATCAATGAATACAGCCTCAGCCACACCTTCAGTGAGTGTGCATCAACTGGAAGTTAGAAGATTGTCAGAGCAAAAATAGCTGCTGCTTTATCAGAAAGACATCACAACGGCATTAAAGCCCAAAAAACACTGGCACTGTTCGCCTCTCACTACATTACTCACCACACATCATTTGCTAAAGGAGCCAGAGGGCTCAGCTCTCACTCTTAATTACACACTGTTGAATAGATGAAAGTGAAAACCAAACAAACTAGAACCAAAACACGACATATGCTGTACCACTCAGAAATTCCCTGAAAAAACACTGCAGGGAATCCAAAAACCAAGGCAGCGGAAAATTGCCCCCAATGTACGTTCTCAATAAAAGATTCAGACTGCCATGTATATTTCAGAGGGTAGTGAGAATTAACCCACATTCAGCAGAGCTTATAACCCACACACCCAAACACAGCCTAGACAGACGTTTGGATTGGAGGAAAACATGTATATTTGGTACAGCAGCAGCTGCTGCACCTTCGACATACACACTAAAATATATAAAAACCTAATAGGACATATATTTAAGCAAAGCTCAAGTGTGCATATGTAATTTCCAAATAAATACACGCAGAGATCTATTACAGACAGATGATGAAGCACCATTAATAACTCACCAGTTAAACTCAGTTTGCCATTTGCCTTCTGTTTTCCCACTCAGCCTGAAATCTCTGTAGATCGTTTCATCTCTTGCTGTTTGACACAAGCAGGTATAAAAAGAGAGAAGCAGAGTCCAATGTGATCCAGCACTGGGCCACGAGGAGGAGGCTGTCTGAGGAGCCTGGATGTTTTATGAGTGCTCTCAGGGAGACGGCATGAGTCTGCTACTGCTGCTACTACTCCCGTTCCCTCATCGACTCTCTCACCACGCTGCCTCTCTCCCCTCCCTCTCCTCTCAGTTGTTCCTCCCCGCCTCTTCCACCTCCTCTTCACCCTCTACAGTGTCCCTGCCCCCCCCCACCCCCCCAAAAAAGTGGTCCTCCTGTTCTGCTTTCTCCCTGTCCTGATCCCCACACCATTCAGAGCAGTTCAGCGAACTAAACAATGCCTCCGCCGCCGCCACTCTGAAAGGAACCCAGGAGCAGTTCTCAGCCGGCAATAATGCCTCCCAACTGTCACCATGGAAACTAATGACGGCCCAGGCTGGCAGCGAGAAGAGGGAGGGAGGGAGGGAGGGAGGGGAAAAAAAGGGGGTAGATAGAGAAGGAAGGAAGAGTTAAGTGAAAGAGAGATGAGTGGAGGAGGGAGAAAAGAAAAGAAGTGGTTATTTGAAAAATGGGGGAAGTGTGTATAAGTATCAGTGGGTGTGCCTGCACAGTTGTTGCAAGTGTGTGTGTGCGTGTGTGTGTTTGAGGATATGAGTAACCTGGAGAGGACGGAAGGTTACGGAGTAGTTAATCAGATTTTTATTGGGAACATTGTGTGTTAACAAGTGGCCTTTTCCTACTCTGCCTGCAAATAATCTTTTTTTTTTTTTTTTCAAATTCGTTGCTAATCCATAGACTCTAACCTAGTCAACAAAATTGTGGAAAATGCTCCCAATTTCTTTTACACTGCTGGTTTCCTGCAACCAACAATCCAAAGCCCAAAGATGTTTAATTTACCCAGATAGTAAATCAAACAAATATTCTGATTTAAAACCAGGATTTTTGCAAATAACTGGTGTTTTTTTTTTTCCTGAAATGGGTCATTTGATCATTGTTCATGATGATCTACCAACCTACTAATCTACTACTAATGGCCTACTAATCCGGGGTTCTTCCTGAAAATAATTTGTTTCTGTTGCTGCAAAAAAGAAAAGAAAAGAGGAAAGCAGCCATTCTTCACATTTAACACACTGGAATCTGTTTTCCACTATAAATTACTCAAAAATTGAATATCAAGTTTGCTATAATTGTGACAACTGACAAACTCACTGATCATTTCATATTTTCAAAGTTCTTATTATTTTTGCATTTTTGATGTGTAAATAATAAATGTTGCTGTATCCCTTGGGGAAGCACTTTAACACAAGTCTCTGGGGAGTGCATCCATGTCTCTGTGCAACTTCCCCCCACAGACATGGGTATCACAAAAGCTGCCGGGGTGACGCGCCCAAGCTGCTCCAACCCTTTTTCATATGCACATATAATTACAACCAACCCCCCTCTCCATATCGCTCTGAGCCCCCCCCCTTCCCACTCAATAGTTTGGGGTGACATCGGCATGAAAGACGGGGTGACATTGCCCAACGCTGGCTCTGAACCCTCAGACGAATGCCACCAATAACCATGGAAACACTGCTGGAATATCCGTGGGTCCAAAACGATAACAGGGCTTTAAAAGCTGGGTATTTAAGGCGAGAGGAGTGGAAGAGAGGGAGAATGTAAAGAGGGGGATGGGTGACCGTGTTCGATTTAGATTCAGGAAATGCAGGAGCTTTAAATTTGGAGGTGAGCTGAGAGTGGCTGGGAGCGGGTTAAAACGGGGCCTGAGTGATCCTCCTGTTGAAACAGCAGCAGTAGCTGCATCCTCCTGTGTGAACCCCCTCACCTGAAACAGCTTATTGAAGGCCATCTCTTGCTGAACTGATTGAAATTCGCAACACAGTGAATTATGCATCACACTGGATGGTTTGGGAGGGGTGGTGTGTGGGGTGGGGGGGGTAGGTGCTGCTCTCCACAGTAATAAAACTGGCAGCTCAACCTGGCAGACCTGCTGAGGTGAAATATTCTCACACGAGGGAGAGACGAGATAGAGAATCTGTGCTGCAGCCACCCTGAGGGCCGGTCCAAATAAAAGCAGGAACCCATCTCCAATAAGAATAGAGCCTAGCCTTTGCGGGCTATCTAATGAAGCAGGGTGCTCGTGCCCCCTCTTTATACCAAACACAGGAATGTGAGCTGCGGTTTAGAGAGGAATGCTGAACCTCTGGCCATCTTTCCTTTTTTTTTTTTTTTTTTTTTTACCTCTATTTAGATTATGTGCAACGGAGATCGCTGTTCAAAGTAGACTTGGGCTTTAAAAGTGAGGAACTGGAAGGACTTTGATATCCATGTTATAGCCTGTAAGCTTCCAGAGACAGAGCTGGATTGGCTGACAGAACAGAGGATAGAGGAAATGAGGCGAGCTGGCACAGCTCTCCTGCCCTTCTGTCACCCTTTACCACTCTCACTAATTACAACAATGATCTCTTTCCATCTGACCAGAAAGAAGAAACTGCACGATTATTCGGCGTCTCTGTCGCACATAAACCCACTGGAATATTGACAAGTGACACTGGACTAAATCTTCTCTGCTCTACTGACCCAAGGAGCGGCATCTGCCACACATCTGCTCTGTGGCATCACCAACCGCACACGCTCCCTTCCATCCCTGTGTTACTCACAGGGATGGAAAATACCAATCATCCCTGGTTTTTATATTAAAACAGGATGTGTATATTTTCCCCATTTAACCACAGAACTAAGAACAGACTTTTTAACCTGAAGAAAGATGTGTTTCTTAATTCAATTCATTCAAACATTTAGGTCAGCTCACCAGCATGGCATGGAGACATGTATATGTTTGCCCTTCAGTCTAGAAATTCAAGTATATGATGTCATGGTTAACTTTGCCCACCCTTGTTCTGCAACAAATACAAAGACATATACACAACAATCCCATCAACAATACGCTAAATACCACATCAGCACTGCCTGAACACATGCCATAGATCTTTCAAGTGGCTTACAAAGGACTGTGTTTAATTTGATCTTCGCGCGCGCGCACACACACACACTTTTTATCTAGTCCTGCTCTACTGCAGACACACCAAGGACTCAGCCCAGTTAAGAGCCAGATGAGACTTGGTACAGAAATCTGCATTGATAAATAAGTTTCTTTTAAATAGCTCAAATCAATGAGAGGTTCAATGCAACGGCACACTTGGTTTAGCTGCTTCAGCGTGCACCCTGCAGATGAGAGCCGGAAGGACGACACTAGGCTGTTGTCATGGAGACACTTTACATTCCACAGCGTGTTGACCCACCTCCAGGATTTTTCCAAAAGAGCAACACAGCCACACATGCACGTGAATAAATCCACGCACTCAGACTCAGACACACTCTGACAAACACACACACTCACTTGCATATCAAAGCCTAAGCTGGGAAAATGACTATTTTCACACATCTCCGAAGGTCCAGGAGAGCCAGCAAGACACAACATCCAGACAAAGCACAACAGAGTGAGAGAGGTTGAGGAAGGACACAGTCGACACAGCCGGCGTCTTCCTTTCTTACTAACACACATTCATGTTGACTCACTAAGCCCACGGATCAGCTTTCTCTGAGGAGAATTGCACTCACAGATTCAATAGAGGGATCAATTAGAGCTCTCAGGAGGAAATAAGGTTTGATGATAGTTATGAATGAAGACAAGTGATATTATGTGTCGGGGTTTAATTGTTGTGGACTAAAAGCATCTAAAATATTGACCCAGACGGTCTTCTTTACCTTTACTCCTCAAACATTCAGCAGCTAAAAACTAAAAAGACGTTTTACATTACTCTAACAAGCACATTGCCATTTTTCCTTGCTCTGGATTCAAAGCCTCTCTTTAAAGAAGGAGTCATTAATATTTCACCCAGAGGAGAATCTTTTAATTCATTATTAAATTTGAACCTGCTGCAGTACAAAGGTCTTATCTGAATTACAAAGAGGCTGGAGCCCAGCATAATCCAAGTGTCTATGAACCCCCCCATAACAGACTACTAGATCTGCTTTTCCACTTTGCAAGAACAGTGCCAACTGGTGGTGGTGAGATCTGAATGCTGTATTTCTATACTGGTCCCAGATTGTCTGTGGGTGCTTGACTCTGGGGGACGGTGGAGAAGGTGGGTGCAAAGCAGAAAACAAAACAAAACAAAAAAAACCCCAAAAACCAAAAACTGTTGGGTGGGAGAAATTAAATAATATCAAAAGTAGCAAAAACTAACCTGGTTTTATTCATTACATACTCACAAGGAGCAGCTTTGCTGATGTGGCTCAGTTCGAGAACAAACACCCAGTGGAATAATTAGAATATTATTAAAATAGTCTTCTTTGTTTCAAGATGCTGCATCTGTGAAACTGAAGAGGGAGAATTTAGAATTAAAAAGCAGTCAGCATTTTAGTAATGATCTCAATGGGGCACACCTGACCAGACAAAATTTCAGGAGAGGATCCAGTAAAGAAATAAAATAAATAATACAATAGACTTGTTATTTTAATTTGGTCTGTGTCCAGAGGCTGCATTATTTTATTCTGTGAAAAGCAAAGACTAGCTGGGACAGTGCAGAAATAGTAACCCACTCATATCTCCATATGCTTTTTTATCATGCCACACTTATTCTTGACCATCTTTGAGGTGCATCATTCTGCTCGTGGAACATCATTCTGTCCTGAAATAAGTGTGATCTGGCTTCAGTGCTGTGCTGTATATTTCCACTGCATTGCACTGTAGTGCTTTGTTTGTCCTTGAGAACAGGCTTAAAAGGTGTGATCGAAGTGAACGCCCCTGTGATGGTTTGTAACTATTAAAGGTGTGATCGTATGTATATACAATTTGAGTGTGTGAGTGCACGCACACGACTAGGAGTGTGTGTCCACCCACGGCGCTTTTGGTCATCTGATGAGCTGCAAGCTCATTTCTCCCTGCAGCGCCCAGATGGCCTATGATTATGCACAGCTCGGTGGAGATTACTGTGCACCAGAGATAGAGAAAGAAACTGAGTGAAAATAAAAAGTGCGCACAATAAAATGAAATGAGAGCACAAGGTATGCAAGGTTAAAGAAATAGAGCGACGGTGATGATGATGTACAGCGGGCAGCTCAGTCTCAACAGAAGACAGAAGCTTCAGGATGCCACAAACAACTCCATCTGAGTAAAAACAAAACATTTTAACATCTTAATAACAGTTCTGGTTTAGTTGTCATCTTGGCAGCAGAAAACTAGTGACTAAAATGATAAGTTGCCTCCTTTTTTAAGAGCTGGTGATGCATAGGGTGAGGTAGCAGGTGATGGATGATATAGGTCTGCATATTTTGGTGTGTATTTGTCTGATGGGAATATCTCTACAAGGAATACACGAGGACATTTGTCACCAGCAGGGTTTTGACATGATTGATCATACAATGGCGAGTAAAGTACACCCCAAAGAGCAGTGTGAAAAATGACCAATGCTTCACTGAACCAGTACCATTTTACTCTGGATGTGTTCCCCTGGAGATCTGGAAATGTGTTGAATCTGATCAACAATAGTATTTACTAAACGCTGTAGTCCATGTGCCGCTACACAAAGATTATGAGAAAACTAGATGTTACAGTATCTTAAGTGAGAACTCAAACACTGGAGTCACCCACTGGTGGCAGTTGCAGTGGTATGCATGACACTAAAAACTGTAAGACCTTTGAGAGCAGAGGAAGAATGATAAACATCCAGAGCTTCCACTTGTGAATGAATGAAAACATTCATACCTTATGCAGTTCAAGGAAACTAAGATCAGCACTCCGGTCATATTTCTTCCATGGAATAACACACAACAGTGATGCAATCCAATGCTGAGTCTCATCTAGAGAACAGAGCCCCTAAAGCTACTTACTGTAATAGGGTTGAATCTTGTTGTGGTTATGAGTGATTTACCTATAAGTGTATTGCTGGCACACTCTTCCAGCTGTCAAGAAGATTAGAGGAGGATGCCTGGCGTCTAGCTGTTTTGTTTTTGTTTATCACTTACAGCCTACAAGCAGAGTGCAGCAGCAGAGACATGCTGCAGAAGGCCGGCACAGTGTGTGTGTGTCTCTGTGTGTCCCAGCTTATTGAGTCACATCATTCAGCTATGAAGAGCAGCGTAGTGATAAAAGGCAGTCTTACAAGCTACAATACATGCACTTTCTAGAGAAAACTATTTACAATAATTTGGCTTCAGGCACATGAGGAGGCAGACAGAGAACAAGCTTTTCATGTACTCAGCTGACACACATGCATGCGCATATGCACACAGACACACACACACGCATGCAGAAGCCAGGCAGCCTGAGGCAGTTAGTTGTTGTATTACATTTTGACCTTTCAGGATCAATGTAAATCCAATGATGGGCTTGTTAGTGAATTAGGGATTCAAAAAAATAAAAATAAAAAATGCTGAAAGCCTGAAAAAACTGTTTGAGGAAGATAATCTACAACTGGTCGCAGGAACAGGATCCATCTGTGTGGATGTAGCTTTCATCTCCTCATTAAGTACAGGGTGTTACGACTGTCCTGTGATGAGAGCTGTGGCTGCTGCAAGGCATGCTGGTAGCGGGTGGCACAGTGTAGCAGCCATGGGGGGCTCACGGGTTCAAATCTCAGGGGGACAGTTTTGAACAAAGGGAGGATCTAGTGGACACATCTTAATGTGAAAAGGGAGAAATTCTCAACTTTGGGTGAAAATGCAAGTCACTGCAAACTGCAGCCATTTAAAGCTGAACGTCAGAGTCCAGGTCCCACTGCCATAAAATGGCGCTATCTTGTTTCACAAAGTCATTACAGAGTCAGTGTGGTATAGCATGATAAATGGCTGATGGGTAGTGCAGACTATAATAGGAAAAAGGAGAGGAGACGGTGGAGAGTCAGCCTGTTTTTGGCAGGGTGACCTTCAGTGTCAAGCACCTTAATGTCACCCAGAATGAAAGCAGTTTGGCTGCTGAGCTGCAGGTCTGTCTGGAGCCCAGAGACACAGCCAGCGAGCAAAGAGCAGCAGACAGTGCAGAAAACTTCACAAACACAAAGGTATCCAGCAGCAGTCTAAAGAGCTTTGGGACCAGAAGGGCCAGTGGCTCTCAGTCTTTTTGGCTTGTGACTGCTTAACTGCAATCACTTCAACCAAATATCTTTTCACTATTTTTTCATAGAAAAAACAGGTTTAGCCAACCAAAGAAAGACAGCAGAGTAAAGCCAAAATTAAACATTTGCTTTATTTCCCCTGGTTGGAGACCTGACTCTTGGATTGAGATCCCCTTCGTTAAGCTGTACTCATGCTGGAAGAAACCGTTAGTGATTAAAGGTTAGAGTCCTTATTGAAGAGAAGACCATAATCTCCCTTCACTTCTTTTACTTGCTGTGTGGAGAAGTTTACAGGAATGACATAACAGTGCCATCTAGTGGTTAAATAACTGCTGCACACTCAACACAGCAAGCAACAACAGACTACAGAACTTGTAGGCAACAAGACCACCATCTGATAATTAGAAAAAGGTTTATAGTCTCGCTTGTAAAAGCTCTTTCTCTTGCTTTATGTCATGCTACTGAGTCAGCAGTTTGAGTTGAAATTTTGAGTAAGACGACTCTCAAAGAACACAAGTTAGTAAGGAAAGATAAATCTCCATTCATAACAGATCGTACCACAAAGCCTTTCCACTGACAGCAGCAGCTTTTCTCATAGAGCCGTAATAGCAAGAGACTCCGGCAATAAAACTCTCATAGAGGTTGGGAGTGTTGAATGGTGAATGCCCACATCCAAAGCAGAAAGGCTGCAGACAATACAACTTTCACTATCTGCCAGTGCTTTATAGAGCACTAAATGAGAACCCTGTTCAAACAGTCGTGCCATTTAAAGAGGATCTTATCTGTGTCAGGCTAAGACTGGTAGTGTGAAGGAGAAAAGAGCAGAGAAACTTTCTTTTCCTGCTGACAGACAAGGCATGAGGCCTGTGTGGGTGTGTGTGGATCCCACCATGACATTTTAAATATTTAGAGGGTCTTACGGATGTTGGATTTTAGCAGCCAAACCGTGCACAATTTATTTATAAGAATAACATACAGGCTTTAAGGAAGGAAGAGGAAAGGCAGAAAGAGACAATAGTTAATGACAGCAGAAGGGCAGAGCAGAAGGGGGTGGAGGGTGGGAGGGCACCCATGGGAGAGAGCATGGAGAATTTAACACAGGCTGCCTTTGTTGGCTGCAATCAGCAAGACTAGGAAGACATTTACAACTTGGTTTATGGCTGTATCAGGTGAGTGAATGTGAATGGTGGAGTGTGTGTGGTGATTGGGGGGGGGGGGGGTGGACTAAACTTAGCTGGGAGGATGTAATGTCCTCGAGGAGCAATTGTGATTTTGCTAATATACAATTAATATTTCTGTTGACTATTTCCTGAAGCATATCATTTCATATTTTAGGTAAGTGTCCTTCCTTTCCAGCAGGCAACCTGCTGTATAGAAATCAACCTCTGTAAATATGAGAAGGGGCCATCGATCGTATTTTATTCTTAGAGCTGCAAGCAGGGACTGTTTTAACAAACACCATCCATGTAATGCAAGAACATACCAAACATACCTCACACTGTCATTTAAACAATGTCCATCTTTGGCTCCTTAATGCTGTAGCTCTGCAGCTCAATTCACAGATGAGTGTCCTTGAAACTGCAACCATGGGGAGTTTTTACAAAAAAAATATCTGCTCATAACCAGGATCCTGCATTAGATAATGTAACCTTGACAAAAAATAATAAGCTGAAGTGAGTTTCTGGAGGATTTTTGTACCACCGAGAGATACGTATAATACACAATATATATAAATATATACATTGATCTTTGACACTTCCATTAATATTTCACATTCTTCAACGTGGACAAGTTTGTTGAGGATCTCTGAAAAGATCCGACTGGTGAGTTTGCCAAGGAATCACAGTAACGGTGTTTTACTCCGCGTCTCAGTACTCCCTAACTTCAGCCTGTTTGTGGTACGAAGCCAAATTCATTCCTACTGAAAATGTAAATATTTATGAAAAGGTCAACATGAAGTTTCAGCTGCATGCGGTAAATTTTAGCAGTGAACGAGGCAAAACTGTATATTTCTTTCCACCATGTTTTCACGTACAGGTTTGTTGGACTGGCTCACAAGAGACTACAAAGTTCATGTCAGACACAATGAAAGAAGGTGTCACTCAGTACAACTGTGTGGCTCATAGATGCATGTTAAATTTGTAGAAGATATACATTCCCTAACTTTACCCCTATTCTATATCTTTGTATTGTTTTTTTAGTCTGTGCTGTTTGAAAAATGGCAATTGTGGGACAAATTAAGGAATTTGAATGAGTGAAATTCTTTTTAAAGTATTACTTTTTGAGTTGTTTTTTTTTTAATGCCTTTATTTCATCGAGTAACTAGCGAAGAAGCTGACAGGAAACAGGGAGTGAAAGAGGGGAATGACCTTGCAGCACAAGTCCTGGGCTGGAACTGAACCCAGGAGCTTTTCTTTATATGTGGCTCCGATACTATTATTTTATATATATTTATCCAATACATATTGAGCTGGACGTTTTACAGGCAAACCTGGCTACGCTGTTTCTCTAGAAGCTCATACCTCAGTCTCTTGTTACCTCCTGATCAATCACACATATCAGTCAGCAGACAGTAGACAGATTTATAAAATTGCTTTGCAAGGCTCTAGCTTTTAACTCAGGCTCCTGTGTTGCCAGAAAAACTAAAAGCCAGAAAGCAGACGTGCTCATTTGACCTAAGGGTGACCTCCACCTGGCTCGATCTTCTTTCTCCCTCCCTTCCTCCTCTTCCTCCCAGCCTGCCTCCTCTGCAGATCCCCCCGCCTCACCCCAGTGTGTCCAGGAAACCCTGCTTCTAGAGAGCCTGCTCTTCTGATGATCAGAGAGGAAAAACACAATGCATTCAGTGTGCTAGAAAGGAGCTCAACTCATAAAATGCACACACACACACACACACACAAAAAAAGGGAGAGAAATAGAAAGAAACATGCTTTTACTATTAAGGCTTTTTTTTTTCTTTCCATATGACTTTCCCAGGAAAATCCCCCTCATCAGTGTAGGTCCAGTCCAGACAGACAGCAGACGGAGAGGAGAGATAGATACAGACTCAGACACACAGAGGGCTGTGGAGAAACTGACCTTCTCATCCTGTAACTAAGTCAGAAATAAAGACTTTTAGGCAGGTAGACAGCACTGAGCTGGGCTCTTTCTCTCTTCTGTTTGTCAGATCTCAGCACTGACCTCAGATCATTTTTTCCCATTTTTAGGCAGGCTGCAGAGAGTCAGTCAATGACCCTGAATGAGCACTCCCACTCAAAGAAGCTTAAATATAGTTGAGCATCTGGCTCATATACAACTTATTCTATGTTGATGACCAGGATGAGATTAATTTAGTCTCTGGGGTAATGCTAAATATTTGATATGTCTATCCTTTATTGGGTGACACAGACTAATTCTGTCCATTTCTAGAAGGCCCCAACAGTTGGTACCATTTAGGAAATCTAGGTCACTTCCGTCCTCTGTGTGTGTGTGTGTGTGTGTGTGTGTGTGTGTGTGTCAGCCAGAGCCTACTATAAGCCAAGAGACCTCCAGTATAAACATATTGTGCAGGAAGGAGTGCTGCTCTGAACAGAAACATCCTAATACCAAGCAGCATTTGACTCAACACTCCGGTTGTCCCTGCTGTCACGCTCCAGCTCACGTTTACTAATCTGTTGAAGTAAACTGTCACTGTGATATTCTGATGTGGATTGTCACTTCGGATTGGATTAATGCTCAGTTGAATTTTGAAATATATAATCTGATACCACTGCCTTATTGCACACTTTAACTCTTATAACTTGACTGGGCGCAATGAATGACCCACATTTCTCAATAAACACAGTCTTACATGTCGTGTCCGAATGGAGAGAACTGGTTGTTAGTGGTGGCGGTGACAAGTTGTGACAACATTCTTTCAAAATTGCTAATAGTATATTGTTTAACACAGCAGATTCAAACACAGCATAATTTTAAACACACCCTCAAAGGAGTGTGGCTGCAAATGACTCAAGAACCTGTTAAACAAGCGTGTCAATGCACATTTATCACAAAGTATTTGCTACGGCTGTCGAGTGTAAGAGCAACAGCAAAACAATTCAGTTTCAAATAACAGTGCTTTCAATGCTTAGTAAATTGATTATGCTACAGTAATTGTGTTGCACTTGTGCTTCAGTCTTATCTTTAACTAGCAATCCTAACGGAGCGCTCTCTTCTCTAGTGTAAATGTGGCTCTAAGTCCATTTAACACCGTGACTACTTGACATGATAACAGGCATTTACAGTCTACAGGAAGCTTAGGTAAAGACTTGAACATGGAACTCCCATCATGCAGCGCAGTACCAAAAAAAAAAAAAAAAAAAAAAAAAAAAATCACATTAGTGGCCCCTTTTACACACACACACAAACTGCAACTCTGTCTTATCCAAAGTCTTTGCAACAGCAGGACCCACACATGACCACCATTAGGAAAATCAATGTGACACTCAGGCAGGATGGGATGGGAAAGAGCCTAAAGCTTCTGAACAGCCCTGGAACTAAGTCATGCTGTCTCTCTAACTCTCTCTCTCTAACTCTCTCTCTCTCTCTCTCTCTCTCTCACACACACACACAAACAGAATGAGACATAGTCATGGAAGAGTAGAGCGTTTAGGGGATGTTAGAGATTGCTGCTTTTGAGAACACACCAACTGGTTGGATGACTGGCCTGCTTGTCACCATGTGAATGTCAACATCAAACTCATCCATGCATACAACTGTAGCTTTCTAGCTTCAGTGCTATCACTTCCCAAGTGGTGAGACTGAACCTCCAGTGATTAAAAAAAAAAAAAAAAAGGTCTGGCTGATACATGTGTTTAACTGATATTATTATTTAAACATAGCTTATCACAGACTAATCAGTATGATTGTATGTGTTGGCCAATAAGCAACAAAAGAAGTGAGCAACAGAAATACTCAAAAACAGCCAACTCAGCATCATAAAATCTGTCCATCAGAGCACAATGTGCAGCGCGGACAAAACAGAATAATATAGAACTCAGAGTCAAATGCAATTTGCCTTTTTATATTTATTTTTTGACAATTTTAGATTTTATGTTATGTATATTTCAGTTATTTTGTATTGACTGTATAGATAAAGATTTCTTAATAAATTTTTGGTCTCTCAAACCTGGCAACCTCACACAGATGACAGGATTATGTCTCAGTGAGCTTGTCTTGTTGAATGTCAAAATATCACATTATCATGAGAGAAATTTTGTGTATGATTTCAATACAAATTATATAAAAAATCTGAAAGAATAAGACTCACAGACAAGACTCGGGATGTGGAGAGAAGATCTATAAACCTAATTATACAGAAATGTACAGTTGAATCTTGAATCATGTGCAATAATTACACTTAATGGATAGTGAACCAGATGAACTAAAAACAAAAGGATCCACAAGGGCTAACACAAGGCCTCATATTATTATCACCCATGAATTATTGATATTGTTAATTGTCAACATTTATAGTTACAGTTCATTTCAGAATTGAAGCCAAAAGATCAGAGCTGCAGCACTATTGCTGCATTACGCTGATGTATGACAACACAAGGTGAGTGTATGGCAAGAAAAATTGCACCTTCCATGAACAGTTCTACAACTGAGGATGTGCAATACTTCAATCTAAACTGCCTCATTAGGGATTTGGTTACATTGTCCCTCCTCCATGGCTGAGCCAAATCAGACTGACACACTGCCGCCTCTACTGTATCACTGCTAACAGAGTGTCGTGGGGTCTGTGACACATTTATCAGTCTTGTGTTTATCTTTCTTTCCTGAATTTAAAAAGTACCTGTATGCACCGATTGTGCATTTACTCACACACAGAATTAAGTTTTTCCATTGAGCTCAACAGCAGAGGTATCTAAGCTAAAAAAAAAAAAAAATGGGATCAAAGGAAGCCAGGCAGATAATATTCTCACCATCCTCCTCTTTAACTCCTGTGCTCAACGTTTATCTAACATGAAGGGGCGATGTTTACATTGGCTTGGTTAAACACAGAGAGTCTCAATAGCTTTTGTTAATAATAAATAACCCAAACATCCAGCTGGGATGTCCATGCTGGTGAGTTTGGCTGCCAAACCATCACCATTGCCCTGCATTTGCACAGGAGATGCATTGAGCCACATTTTTATAGAATGAAGACAAGTTTATGGATTTGGAAACCCGTCCGAGGCTTCAGGTGGAACTCAAACTGAGCAGCAGGCTATCTATCCAACCACAGTTTATTTGGGATGTGGTTTATTTTAATAGATTCTCTAATGATTTGATCCAAGCAGGCTACAACCTTGTGACCCTCCCATCGTAAACACAAAAATAAGCATTGGGATGGTTGGGATGGTTGGATTCCCATGGTGATGAAATACAGTTGAGGGGACTTCAGGAAATAAAAAAAAAATTACATATGTCTCATCTGATGGCCGTTTGGTGTGTGTCTGGGTCGGGGAGGGAGTTTAATGCAGACAGAGCGATGAGGGGGCAGAGACTGATCTGGGACAGTGTGGGAGAGAATGAAGGAACTGTAAAAAAAAAAAAAAGAAAAATATAGAGAGCAAGGCCTTGGGAACGAATGTGTGTGTGGGAGAGAAACGATACACCGCTGGATTGCCGGAAAAAGAAAGTCAGCCAGGAGGACAGCAGATCGATTCCTCCCCAGAGTCCCACAACAAACAGTCTTTTTCTCTCTGCATAGCTCACCTCTGCTGCAGCCTGATATCGTCCCATCAGCAATTCGTCTCCCCCCCTCCTCCCCACCACCACCACTACCACACCCCCTCTCCCTTTTTGTCTGCATGCTAGCACTTTATTCTGTGGCCTTTTCTTTTCTTGTTTTTTTTTTTTAAAGGTCTTGAGTTGTAGATGGATTTTAAATGGAGATTTGTTGTCACAGTAACTCACTGCCTGTTAGCTGATGGGAAAATTAAGCCAAAATGCCTCATATCTGTCATCTACAGCAGCACATGACACAATGATCCGGACATGATTAATAATGAACAGTCGATTTAGAAAGAAGAGCAAACAGTGCTCCTGCACCGTGACTGAGGTGGAATACAAATTGAAAAGTTGGCTGCCTCATCATCATTAAAATCTCTGTATGTAATGCAGAGATGAAACTATGACACACACAAACAAACACCTCAAACACAAAACAGTCCTCCTACCAACTGTCCTCCCAGACAGACTTGCAAATACTTTCGACACATGTCTAATCTTATAAGCTCGGCATCAACATACACACACACACACACACACAGAAAGAGTACAGTACAGTATGGAGGAGGATGAATGATTCCTCATCATCATCTGAAACAACATCCCCAGGCTGTTAAATCTTTGATTTCCACACATACACAGATCACATATTTGCTATGTGAGTGTGTCTGATTATGTCTCTCTGTGTGTGTGTGTGTGGGTGAGAGAGGAGGCCTGCGTCAGGCCGGGTTAATGGTGAGGTCAGAGCTCCTTGACTCAGGGTTTGGCCCTGCTCTGCTCCTGTTCTTGCCATGTCAGCTGAAGCTCCCCAACAGAGCCTGAGCAGCAGCCGGACTCACAAACACATCTCCGGACGGTGTTTGGGGGGGGGGGGGCCTGCAGCTGCCCCGCTGACAGCTGGCAAAAACTGTTTTTGTTTTTTGTTTTTTTCAAATCCTGTGCGCAACAGAAGCCGAGGTGATTTGGAAACAACTTAAGAAAGAGGCAGATCTTTTTTTTTTTTTGGTAGATGAAGGGTTTCCGGGCTGATTTACTCACCAGTGGCTGAAACCCCCTGCATCTTGCACAAAGTTGCTCTCCGGTCTTTCTCTGCTGATCGCGTCCTTTTCTCTCGGAGGATCTGGCTACAACAGCGGCTCCTGCGTACGGCGGACTACACACACACACACACACACACGATGTACACAACACACAATCTGAGGAGCTCCTCCACTTCACTGCCCCCCTTTCCTGTCCGCCGAAAAACACACACACGCTCCGGGACGCTTCATGGCTTCCTAACGGACGCTGGAGGTGTTATCCCGGGTCATTTTCTTTTAGTGCGGAGTCAGAGCCGTGCGCTCCTCTCCTGTCCTCTCTTCCTCTCCTCTCTCCTCCCTTTTCAAAAACACAACTCTCTCTGCTCGGAGCCTCTGGCAGAAAAAAAAAAAAAAAGAAAAAAGGAAAAGGGGAATGCGCGCTCCCGCCGGTGCTGAGCGCGAGCACGACAGTTCCATTCATTGAGTGTGAAAGCAGAAATGAAAGAGCAGCACCTGAAAAAAGGATCATCTTTATCGTCTCTGTTTTTATTTCATCTGCTGTGGTTTTGATTGTTTAACATTAATACAGGAGTCATTGAGAGATGAGGGGATGTTTCAGATGATGGCTCTGCATAGAAAAACTCCACAGATGCCTGTTAGTGTGGAAATGGAGGCCGGGAGATAAATACTGTCAATGTGTTTCCATGTCAGTGCTCAGGCTTTCTTCGGATCTCTTCGTTGATTATTTCCAGTTTCCAGCCAGATAAATGGAGGCCGTCAGCTGCCTTTGTGAATCATACCGTACCGACCTAAAAGGAAGTAAGAGAAAATAAATTCTGGAATTGGCAAAATGGTTATAGTCATAAAATGTCATTATTTGTTGCTTGTGTGTGTGTAAAGTTTGATACAAGTCTACTACTCTGTGCTTCTGGAAAGTAACAAAATACATTTACTCAAGTACTGAACTTAAGTATAACAACTAATCCTCTTCTGTGCTGCTTTGTATTTCAATTACTGTCCATTTCCCGGAGAGTTATTGTTTTTTGGCTACATTTCTTTATTAGACTGCAATAGTTAGTAGTCTATTCACTTTTTTGTTAAACATTTACATAAATAAAAACTATGTAATGAAAAAAAATGAATGAAAAAAAAAAAGCTTTGCGTTGCTAAAGATTAAACCAGTGTTGTTGTTGTTTTTATCCTTTTGGCCTGTGACCCAACCACAGCATAAGGCAGGACCTTTCAGATGTGTATGATTTGTTTGCATTTCAGCCAAAATTGTCTAAATGTCTGTGATTATTTGATGCAAATAACGGTTTGAGATCCTTGCTATTGTGACAGGCAAAGGTGAAAAATGGAAAAGTCAAAAAAATGAACACACATTTGTGTGGTAGAATTTTATGTTTGAGACTTTCAACACATTTTGCTGATAATCCATGTGGGTATGAACTTTCCCTTGTTTTTGCAGTGTTTTCAGATTGGTGTGTTAATACGTTTACTTAAATAAAGGACCTGTGTTTGTGTCGGTCCATATGCCAACAATGTTTTACGTCAGTGATGTGACTAATTTCTACCATTCTTCGCTGCTGTATGCATTAACCCTCCTTACCCTCTTTGTGTCTCTGTCCCGTCAGCCCTCCATCTTTTTGAAGCCTGTGTCGACTCAGCTACGCGTCATTAACCCTTTTTGTGGCTTGGGCTGGTGCTGCACACTTTCAGCAGCCTCAGATCAACACAGTCTGCCCTAACCCTAATGGTAATGCCTCCCTGTCTGGCTGCTTGCCAGGCAGAAGGCCACCATGCTGCCCTGCTCTATGCTCTAATAAGCTGTATAAATACAGTGCATGTGTATGAGCTACTACAGCAGCTGTCTGACTGCTCTGTGATCACTTAATTTGCAAAACAGGACTCCTATTTTGGAAATCCAAGCAAATACAAGAACAGAAGAGCATCCCCTCCCTTCTGCTTTCACTGTTTTCCTTTTTGCTTTAGAAAATGATTCTGAACATGTCAGTGCAGTGTCTGAAAAGTTAAGAGTTTTGTGAATGACTGAACTCGTGTTTTAAAGAGACCAGTGGCCCAGTGTCCCTGTTAGTGCCCTCCAGTGCATGGGGCTGCTTTTCAGCCTGTCTGGGTCCATGCTGGTCCACAGAAAGCAGAACACTAAACAGCCCTCTGGGATACATCCTCTCCTTCGCTTCCCTAGGGCTCCTCCACTCATAAGCACAGAACAGAGCATCCCCAGAACAGGAGGCAGGGGGGAGGAAGAGGGGGAGTTACAGGAAGAGGGGGAAAGGTGAGAGACAGAGGGGGCGGGGAGTAAAAAAAAAAAAGACAGACTCAAACTAAATGTAGCAGATAAGTAGCCCAGAGGATGGATTGGTGTGAAAGTCGACACAGATAAGTGTGAGATGAGGTACATCAAGCTTTTTACACTTCTCAGAAACCATCATGGTGTAAATGCCCCAATCATATGGCTAATCACACTCTGGAGCAGTGTGCCAGGCTCTATTTGCTCTCTATTTCAGGGTGTGAATTAAAGACACCTACTAATTGAATCAGTACTTGTTTGACAGATGTAACTGTGGTTACCTGCCTTCTATCGACCACACCAAGTGTTTTGTGTTGACAATACCGACAGATCAATGAGTCGCATTAGGAAGGGAGGACACACACACACACCCCATGTCCAGTGTCAGGGCTCAAGAATTCTTTAATGCATCATGAGGCTGAGCTCACACTCTACGAGCTCTAAAGTTGTTAACATCCTCAGAGACAATATTTCTGCTCCAGTCAAGCTGCTCAGAAACGTGTGTCTCCAGCTGGACATTGAGGCAGATCCATGTGACACATGTGTTGATGATCAGCGCTGATCGTCTCGACCAGCTGATCGTGGTTCCTTCAGGCTCCACATGGATTTATCACATGACAGCGCTGGCTGATACACATAAAGAAGAGTCTTTGTATGTGCAACACACACACACACGCGCATTCTGCCTCTCTCTTTAAGACTAAAGTCTGACCCTAAAGTAACTTAGATGGAGTCAAGCTGATTATGAAGGCATCAGAAACTGTAGTATGGAGACTCCAGGTGGTGAAATTTAATAGTGCATGAGATGAGCTTTGAAACAGCTGTCCTGCTGTATGAACCTCCCTCCTTCCACAGTGTAATCACAGCACCTGTATATTAATAGCGCAGGACTGATGGCATGGAGTGAACCCCACTGACCCATATTTCCTCTGCCGGTTGAGCCCTGGGAAGGGACCATGTAAGTCGAGACTGGCACCAACAAAAGCTCTTCTGTCGCTGCGGTGATGTCACTGGTTGTCTGTGAATTGTCTCGTTCCCTCTCGCTTTCATTAATACGCTGACATTCAAATTCAATCAGGGGGGCGTACGTTAAACGGTAGCAATTGGTTTATCTGTGCTAAATCACAGCTGTCTGTGGGTGACCATGAACCTTTATGCAACTGTTTTCAGGTATGTTTAAGTTTTCTCCTTAATGTAAATTCAATTTTCTGTGTGTTCTAAAGTACATTTTAAAAATAGAGTGTGCATTCACCTAAAAGGCACATCATGAGCTTAATACATGGCTTTTAGATCAATAATCATGAAGGATACTACTCAGCCTTTTTCTGCTGTTCCATTTCATTCCATGATGGGAAGTGCAGATTAGTTCATACATGAAAAGTCTTGGCCTCCACTGCTTGAATTTTTTATTTTTATTCTTTTTTAAGAACATAATCTCTAAATCCCCCAACATTATGAAAGTTGAACTGCCTTTGGAAAGGTCTAAACTTTTATATGAATATTATTTTGTTGTTAAAACTCAAGGAGTTAATTGATCATGATTCCAATAACCAAATCTCTTGAGAACATAAAACTCATCCTTATAAATAAAAGATGTTTCACTTTGTGTCATGTTTATCATTATCACTTTAGGGCTGTAAGCAAAGTATTTTGAATATAAATTCAAGCATGGGTTGTTTTTGAGAGAGCCCAACGGCATTTTCATTGCAGAATTAATTGGGCAGAGCATAGGCCTCCAGAGCCTGGACAGGAAGTGCTGGGTGTACCAAAGGTCAACAGAAACTGGGTGTGAGTGCGTGGGCGTATCTCCAGAAGGCAGGGAGAGGGGGGGAGGAAAAGAAATGGGAAACGGAGAAAGACCGAGGAGGGGGTATGAGGGAGAAGCAAGGTCTAAGCGAGACAGCAGAGAAAGAAGGGTTGGAGGGGGGAAGTGTTTTTGTGCATTGTGTGAAATGTGATCATGTCCTGGAGCTGCTCAGACAGCTGGGAAGTTCCCCAGCCCCCGGCTTCCAGCTGGGAACACTCTAAGGGAACGCCACGGCAGACCGTATATTTCCCTCGTTAACCCTTCATGTCCTGCTGCTGCTATGGAGCAGCTTTAAATAACAACACTGAAACATCTTGGAACTTAAGTCACATTTATTGATTTTAGCCAGTATGACTACCTTTACACAGACATACCACTTCTCTACTGAAAACAAACAAAACACTTTCATAGGATTAGTTCAGCAGTAATACGTCAGACTCAACTCTTCTCTTTTTTTTCTTTTTTTTTTTTTAAACACCCTGACAAGTCAACATGTTTGTTTTCAAATCTGTGTAAAGGTCCCATGACTGAAAAACATGCATATGACATTTAGCTGTAATCAATATGCCACTAATCATAATGCACATTACTGATAAGAATACAGTACTGCATGACAATTCAAATAAATACCAACATACAGGTGAATTTGTTATTTCATATAAAGATATCAAACTCTCATTATGGATCAATACTGAAACACAATATGACAATATAAAGTTTGCACAGCTAATTATATTATCACAATGCCATCGCTTCCAGCAAACAGAAAACTTTTTCTTTTTTTTAAAAATGTAAATATGTATCTAAATTGCACTTTATTTTTTTTTTAGTTTCTTGTCCGTATTGGTAACTTTAATGCCTCAACAAACAAGCATTGGCTATAATGGCACTATTCAAGCTTGTTGATGCTTTGATGTTTTCTGTTTACTGAAAACATAATGCTTAAAGTTGATGTAAAAAAAAAAAGAAAAAAGAAAAAAAAAGATTCAGGAATAATAATAAAAAACCCAACAAACCTCAAATTGAACAAAAAGAAAGATAAAATGCGCTCTCTGCACATTTTTTTCAACAATACTATTGATATCACATTACCTTCACCAAACAAGCTAGAGATACGTAGATGTTTCCAATAGTACACACTGGTCTACCCCAACACATTAGAGATGCTTGGAGCATCATGTTCAATAACAGGAGGCCAAAGGGATTTCTTTTGGTTCCCAAAGTTTGATAAAAAAAACAACCGTTTCTTAATACCCCTGAATTTATTGAGTGGATCACTGACCTGCAGAATTCAATACAATTTTAGTTTCAATGAGCTCATTTTAAAACTATCTCACGCATGCAGAAAGGGTTGAAATTCCCTTTGCACTTATTGCTGCTCACAGTCATTTTTGACCCCAAAGTCCTTACCTATAAAAAAAAGAAAACATAAAATGCTAGTCTAAGATTCTCCCTTGAAACAATGAAAGGCACTATTGGTCAGAAACGAAGAATTAAACAAACCAAAAACAAAACCCCGGCGCTTGCACGGAGAGCCATTGCCCGAATTATGCCTTTCTCAGTGACGGCTTGTCTTCTTTCCGAGTTTCGATTCTTTTCAACCTAAACGTTGCACCAAGATTTGGCACGATAAACGAAGAGAGAATGAAACAATTCCAATTTGGAATTTAATTGTTGCACTTGCAGAGAATTCAGAAAGTCAGTGATCCTGTTTCAGTGGAACGCCCTCGGTAAGAAGCTTGGAAAAAGCACATCTTGTCATTCAAATTTTTCCCAAAACACAACTTACCTATTTGAGTCAGAGCGTCGTCAAGTTTCATTGCGTTATTTTGAACTATTCCTAGGAATAATAAATACATGAAAAAACCCCAGAATTTGATCACCCTGGATTTTTTGTTTAGAACATGGCAGTAGAATGAACAAAAAGGAAAACAAAATGCATAATATAAGATGTAACAAAACAATGTAAGAATGATTATTTGATGGATAAAATCTTGAGGATGAAGTCGTAATAGTAGGTCAGTGGTTTGTGAAGCCCTTACTGGAATAAATAGTCTCTTAGAAATCAGGTAATTCAGGAGAATGTATAATCCAATTGTCCTATAACCTATAATGAATAACTCACAAACCAAAGTTCTACCACGTGTTCCTATAGGTTAATAATAGTCTGTTATAATCCTATATAATGAAAGTGCACATATTAAAAAAAAAAACCAATAAACAACAAAAAATGCTTGTTGATTGAAATTGAGAAAAAAAAAAAAACCCATCTCCCTTGGCTTCTCATTGGAGGGTTATATTAGCCAATCACAAAGATCGGTTCAGTTACATTGAACTTGTGAGAAATTGGCTTCCAGCAGCAGCACGCAAAAATGAGACCAAGTGTAATCTGCATCACCTTTTAGCATTCAAAAGGGAAGGGAAGGACAGCTGATTTGACTTATTTTAGCATTTTCTCCTATGTTTTGTTGATGCGGTCATTTTTTGCCCCAATAGCCTACAGTGCTAACTCTTTTTCGGTGATCAGCTCAATCGGCTGCGAGAATGGACCTTGAGTCGGTACTTCATCATCCGTGCAGTGCTACTGTATATTTACTGCAAAATGGAGAAACAAACAAGATGATCAGCATTAGCATTATTTGTCAATTATTGGTGAGCAGCTGAGTTCACACAGAGAAAATATACGACGGCTGTAGTTAGTCAAAGCAACACAAGCTGATGTTAGGAGCTCCCCGAGGCTGCTGATGTTACGTTGTGAGCTTTGCTGTCACATCAATATTCTATTTTTGAGGAATTGATGTGAAAGCACATTCACAACAAGCTATCCGGAGCGTGCAGTTAGAAAGCCAAAGACTCACAAGTACCAATGAACCTTTCATTCACAGACAAGGTTGAAGCTGTGTCCCACCACTCTGATCAAAGGAGAGGGGTTTTTCTCATGTGCCATGCAATTTAATGAAAAATGGATCATGGTTTTTGACATGCAGGCTTACAAGAGATCAGAAACTAGGTATAATTACGTGTAGTAAAACTTAAAGGTGGACTGGGAGGAGCCTGCAAGCAGAGGTAGGAGGAGCTTTTTAGGTTGAAGTCTGTTATGACACCAAAAAAGCCAGACATTGATTTCAAACTAGACTGAGCAAAATTAGGAATTTATCTATTTAGGGAGAAGATATTCTAATTACAATCACATCCTGGGGTCTATCTACTGCTCAACAATTCCACTGAGCCTTTAAAATCTTGGGGGCAAAACTAATTTGAATCAATGTCCTCTGGGGGATTGAGCAAATAGTCTTCTAGTTATCTTCTTTTTTTTTTTCTTTTTTTTTTTTATAGCTTCCTCCAAAAATTAGCAGGAGTTCCCCCTTCAGGAAACTAAATGGACTTATTTTCCCCCACTATTAGAGTCAGCTCTCATCCAGACATCTGGCTTCTTTAACCAGCATGTCTATCTTTCTTATCTCCTTTCTCTGGAGCTGCTTTACAACACGAGTAGTTCTCCTTCCTCGGCTCCTAAAACCTTTTTGCTGTCAGCGCAAAACTGATAGAAACAGAACATATCGCACTTGTAAGTTAAGTGAATCTTAAACGGAAGAGTGATCGACCTCTCTATGGAGGTTGCCTTTTTTTTCGCTTTTATTATAACGTGTACGATAGCCTTGTCTCCATGCTGTGTGCTGCGGCTTATGGATGCACATTCAAGCAGGGTTGACTGCTGAAGTGAAGTTTCTGGAGGAATAAATGAACTCCCCTCTTCATAGCTGAAAGGAAGGAATACTGTGGCAGGATCCTGCAAGACTGTAACCTGAATTCGATCATATTAAGAATATAGAGTAGAATATATAGCTTAGTAGTAGTAGAAAACTCATAATTTGAGAAATCTTGCAGGATTTCCTCACATCAACCCTGCTTTTAGTATCATAAAGCTATTGTGTCTATGATCCACAAGCAAAGCATGGAATTATTAAACACAAGCCCCACTTAAATTTTTCCTATTTGCGTAATGCTAGCTCGGTGAGGGTTAAAGCTATTATGGATACTAAAACAGTACATCGCTTTGTCCTCACACACCATACAACAGAGGAAAAAAAAAAAAGAAATAAGGGACCCTCCATTTCCAAATATTCCAAACACATTGATCCACACATGAGGGCCTTTGCACTTCAACGCTAATGTACACACACGCACAAAAAAATGGGAACACAGCATACGTGAGGACGTTACCTGATGAAAAATATTCAGAGGGCAATTTTTATCCCCCCACAATTCCTCATTCTGTTTAAAGGGTGAGTGGTGCTGCTGACAATCTACAAAGAGAGAAGGTCGTGATGGCGACCGGGCGAGAACACGCAGATTAGAGACATGGGAGAGGGTTTTCAGCCACATAACCACACAGAAATTATTGGAGCGATCTCCCAAAAATAGAGAAGGGAGACAGAGAATGGGGGGGAGAGAAGGAAAAGAACAGCATTAGCTCAAGATGAGACACAAGGACAGGGCTTTACATCAACAGATAGATAAATATATCAAGAGTTTGAGACGACAGGCACTTTTGCCAAGCAGTTGGTTAGTTTTGTTCGCAGATATATTGTCCGGATGTTGGTGCCTTTTAGATTTGTGCTCTTCTAGGATTTGCTCCATATTTAAAAAATCATCTTTGATCAAAACTATATTGTATCTGTGTCACAGTAATCGTTAAATCCATTTGAAAAGAAGTAGGAACCTGAGGCACCTATGCTGAAGTGCACTTAATTTGGGTGTGGAGATCGATTTGTCCAACTTTCTTTCTCTCTTTATCATATGGCTCTGAAAAAAATCCATCGCAACATCATGGGTCACATGGAGAAGATAGCCCTCCTGTATCTCACCAGACACCAAGTAACGCCTCTTTTTTTTTTTTTTTAACAATGTAGAGCCCTGTAGTACATTACGTTTGTCTTGTACCACGCACCCGACAACAGAAAAACCGTTAAAAAGCTGATAAGCACTTTTAGCTGCAAAGCCATGCGATTCTACTGACTCTACTGTATTGGTGTACTAGCATCACAGCTTTAAAATGATCCTGTCATTAACACCTGTGGTCACAGGTGCTCCTCTTCTGCCCAAACAAATCCATCAGAAAACCCACTGATGAGTTTTAGATTTCTGTGTAGAATCACACTGTGCTCCCCCAGCAAGAAAGCGGAGGGAGATTTGCATATTTTAGTTCCTTTTTTCCTTCGTGTAAACATTTAAGAGTGACCTGATTAGACAGTGGGCTGCTGCACACAGGTCATTCAGTCCTGGGGGAACAGGACTGAAAGGCAAATAAGAGACGAGGGGGGCTTTTTTTTTTTTTTTAAAGGAGCACCAATGCCAACAGACAAGCCGAACAGCAGAGGATGTCATATACAGTTACAAGAACGTCAGATTGAGATCCTCTTTAGAAGTTCCCACCCCCACAATGTGTTTCTATTACCAGGCAATACACTCAGGGGGGCAGACCAAACAAGCACAGAAGCTGCCACCTTTTACATCATACGTACAGCACCATGACAGCGGAAAGAATAGACACCCCATAATATCCACAAAACCCCCAATATAACCAGGGCCTTATAACCCACATGCCAAATATGTCTAATACAGTCCAAACGTCTAGTGCACACTGTACATACATCTGCATTCCCCTAAGCGTTTACACTAGCACACACAAGCAGCTGGTTAGTCACACAGCAGTCCCTAGAGGAGCGCAGGCTGGCCAGGGAGCTAAGCAAGCAAGTGGGGCTCTTTAACAATAAGGCAGGGAGGGCTCGGCCCGTAGGCCCCCTCCCCTCTGTACACAGCAGTCCCTTGCAAACTTCTCAGCCGATTCAGTCGCAGTAGATCTTGTACTTCTCGCTGCAAAAGACCACAGGGCCTCCCAAAATGCCATTGGGCATGGCATTGTTGTGCTCTGGTCGGCCAGAGCCAGAGCAGGTGAGACTCTGACTTACGTGGGGGTTGTTGGTGGCACTGCTGGCCACCTTGCTGCGGGCCTTAGCCCGGCCGGCGTTGCCTCCGCGGCGGGTCTGCTCGTGGTCAAACTCCAGATCCTCCAGGCGCTGCGTCAGGGCCAGTTTCTGCTGAATGGCCATTCGCAGCAGTGAGTTAAGGGTCTTCTTCTCATCCTCTGCTGCAGCAAGTTGCCTCTGCATCTCATCCAGTTGGGTCACATACTCATCACAACTGTAAGAGAGACAGAGAAAGCTGTAGAGTCAGGAGAATATAATAAATAGTAAGATGTTTATCCGCCATCAGTTTTCAGCAGCCACCGGGAAGCACTACCATCTTCCTATAACACAAAACAACCGTTGACTCTACTGTGGAGGAGTTTGCTGGCTTTTTAAAATGATTTGCCTTAGAAGTGTTGGGGGGAAAAAAATAACACAGAGCACTTAGCTCTATGTTTGGGATGGTGACACCAACATCTATTTAACTAAAACTCCTGAAATGAACTGATCACAACCTTTCCCCTGGCAGCAGTTTATTTGGCACCACCAGGTGGAGATGTTGAGCCATGCAGCAGAGCTGCGACACCACAGAGGAGGCCTGCATTTAAAAAAAAAAAAAAAGATTTTATAAACCATTTCATGGCCCTCCAGCAAACTTCATAAATGAAGACATTGGTCATTTCAACACCAGCGTGTCATTTTGAGCTTCTTGAGCATTAAATTCTCTCTCTGGCACCATCAGTTGGGAATGTCTGACTTAACTGAGAACTGTGAGTCCCTCTATCAGAAATCGTCAAATTTGACAGTAGTAAATTAAGTTTCTTTGAATTATTTATTTATACTTTTGAACATGATCTATGCAAATCTATGCTTTGGGGGTCTATATGGCTGCTACGGGTAAGATCTCAGTGTACTCTCATTGCAGTCTAGCTTACAGATTCTCTGGATAATATAGGGAGGATATGTCTGGTGCAAGTTAAGAATAGATCACACACACAAAGGATGAAAGCATTAACCTCGGGGTGACTGAGATCCTCTCTGTCACCTACAGAACAGACTAAAGGGAGGAGGCAGAGATGGGAGAAAAAGGAGGGAAGGGCTTTATTGCACTGAGCTGTAGATGGTAACACCTGATCTCCACTTTTCCAGATGGCGTGAGACTATGTGAGTCTCTTCTCTCCACCGTGTAGAAAATATGAAACCGTCTAACTGCCACTCAATATTACTGGGTGCTGCACTGCGGCATTATCCCCTTTTTTAAAATTCCCTGTGCCCCTGTGTGTGTTTACCTGGCTGTGCTTGTGTCTAAGGCCGGACACATAAAACTAGGTCACCAAAAGGGATTTTGAAGTATGTATGGGGGAGTTTTTATCTCCACTCTCCATCTGCTGCCACACTCAAAATGTTCTTACTTTTATGCTGCAACAACCTTTCCTTTTCTATTTTTTATTACATTGCTCTCTCATTCATCTCTCTCCTTAAATCACATCCTTTTCTCCTGGCTCTTATCTTGCCTCTCAAGCTTTTTTCCCACTGCCACCTCCTTGGTGGTGTTTTTGTCCATCTCCTACTGTCTCCCTTTTTTGCCCATCCCTAATTTCCCAGTTACTGACTAAGCAAAAGGAATGGCATTCTTCAGTAATGACAGAAAAACTCTGCAAAAGGAGAGGTTTGACATGTTAGTAAGCATTGCCTGATCCTGCAACTGTGCAGCACCACAAACATTCACATGGCAGGTAGCTCCACCCTGCTCACTTTTGGCGATGTGGTATTAAAGTATTTATATGATCTGAAAACGCCCAAACTGTTTGTAACCTCTGGAGAACCACAAGAATGTAGAAATCTTGATCATGTCATATAATTAGTCTTTTGTATCCCAACATCTGCAAGGAATAACAGTCCCAGCAAATGTGAGGTCTGTTTTTATTTGGTTGGTGGTTAACTGACTGTCCGAATTGCTGCACTATAAAAGCAAATAATACACCTCCACCAGAGTTAGACGTTTACTGCTAGGTCACAAAAACCCCATTTTCTCAACATAAGTACAAATATCTGTCAGAATTGAGATTAGATTCTTTAACCCATTTCTAAGGAACTAAACTTTTGGAATAGTTCTTTTTATCAGTCTTTACTTTAATATCTTCTCATTTTTGGAAAATGACTCTCACAAGACAAAGTTTATACCCTCCTGTAAATGAACTTCTTGTTTTAGTAAAAACAATCAGATACATCTTACAGGCAGATGACGGCAGATGTTTTGGTTCTTGGCACCACTGCACGTGGTTGTGAACTCTGGCCTTGCTTGGCCACCATACATACATGAACCATGCCCTCCCCTCTTGTGTATGCAGTTTGATTCCCAGTGGGACACACACCCAGACAATAGGGATCAGTGCAGCTTCATTAAACCCAGTATGAGATGTAGGGTGACCTGGGAGGCGGGGGGGCTGGTGCGCCCTCAGACGGTCCAGGCACTTTTGCATGTGGGGGGTGAAAGGGGGTGTGCATTTTTCCCGGGAAAAAAAACATGGAGTCTATTCTTGGAACTGGAGGAATACAATAGGACCCTTTTTGGCATACGGATGGGGTGTGGTGCCACAATAGCTGGGGGGTTGTCGGGAACTTTTGAGGATGAACAGTCGTCATATTCACTTTGACAAACAGGCACTTTATCTGCATCTTCTGATGATTTGCTGCAGCCAATGAAATTTATGGTCACTTAAGGAAATGCCAACTATTGCAACATTCATGTAGATGTGGGTCATAATCAATATTGCTTTTATAGCACACACACACACACATGCACACAACATCCTCCACTGTGGTCTTGTCTGGAACATGATTGGTCATGGTGGGATGGATTTCAGAAAGAGAGCAGAATAGAAAGAAACAAAGATGGAGACAAAATACAACAGAGAAGAGAACAGCAGGGCCACTGAGGGAAGACATTTTAGGAAGAAACGTGACCTGGCTAACGGTTTGACTTAATCAGTATGAGCAGGAGTTGAGAGCATGTTGAGGCATGTCTTAGGAATGTTAGAGGCAGGATTTTACTGTTAACATGACACCAGAGACTGCAGCTGTGGAGGCACACACATGCAGGAACACAAAGGGAAGCACATACACACACTTGAAAAACATGACATTCTCACAGGACTTGAAACGTTTCAAGTAACTGTCATCTATGAGGCGCAGCCTGCAACTCTCAAAGGCTCACACAAAAAACTAAACAATCCTTTAATTCCACTTTGTCAAAGACCACACATTTGTATCTGAGAGTTTACCACATCTCAGAAATCCACCTTTACAAACTTTGTCCGAGTGGTGATTACCATGAAAAAACGAGAAGACTGTCAAATTGGGCTCCTGTGGAGGGCTTTAAATGAAAACCTGTCTCCTTCCTCTCTTTCTTTTCCAGACGACTAGAGAACCGGGTGTGTGGTGATGAGGAAAGACAGGGGGATTGGGGGGGGGCAGGAAAAAACGACAACAGGGATACAAAAGCGGGGGGAGTGTGGGAACCCTCTCTCAGGCGAGTCCCCCAGCCTCTAAAAGAGTTCCCTGACCCAACTCTACACCGTATAGGACAGAATTTACATACCAATGCACGAATCCCATAAACACACTGAATGTAATTCATGCATAGGCTCCAAAACAGTGATAGACTACTGTGGGTGGAGCCTCAAGAACATCATCATTGTCAGGGGAGGTGTTTTTGTGCATGAGGATAAAAACACTGACCATAAGCATCAGGCTCTAATGTGTGTTTCAATATCTTAAGCCTCTCTAGAAAAAGAAGCTTAAGGAGCCAGATACTTCACAATAGCTCTGCATCTTAATAGTGTATATGATCTGACACTTTCACCACACTGATATATCAGTGACCAGTGATAAAACTCATGGATACCTCAGGTGAGAAAATAAAGCAATTAGTGGGAGCAGGATCCGGTTCTTGGTTAGCCTTGGTTGCCTTTGGTCAAAATAGTTTAGCATTACACCAACAACCTCTAACCATCTGGCTCTGCAGTGCGCCAAAAAGCAATAAAGTGCAGACAGAGGAGTTTTCCTCCTGCTGCTAAGTGATTAGACACTGCAGGTATATGGAGTTACTTCAGCAAGCACAATTCACTCAGATATTGAATTACATTATGTGAGCTGAGGGGTGCTGAGCTGCCCATACCTTCCCTGCTGCCTGTGTAACCTTCATCATATAATACCATGCCCACCCTGCTCCTCCAGCCTCTGCTCCCTCTGCACAGCTTGAGCTTTGCCTTGGATTGCAGAGGAGTCTTAAAAGGCAATAAGGAAAGACTGTCTCAGCATCTCCAGGCAGCCATCTGGAGCAGAGCTTATACAGTATTTACAGCAATAGCTAGTATCAACATCTTCCAAAAAGTAGGACAAAAATGTGGAATCACAAAAAATCAGATCTAAATTTACATATAAGTACCCGTCCTATTATTCATATTCTAACCTTTTCCAAAGGTGTGTGCACACGCACACACAAAAAAAAGAAAATAAGATGTGCAGGAGCTCTTAGTCCACTCTGTGTTTAGGGGTGAAGGAGTAATCCAGACCAAGATGAGGTGGGATTATACACAGAACCTTTGACCGGCTTCTCTTTGGAATCAGAGAAGATAGCAAGTATGTCAGACCATCTGATACAAACGCACACAAATTACATGTACACCCTGGTCAAAAACACGACTTAAGTGACATATTTAAATGATACCCAGATTAGACACCTCCTGTTTCTCCAC
Organism: Remorina albescens; assembly: GCA_034769265.1. Lineage (NCBI taxonomy): Eukaryota > Metazoa > Chordata > Actinopteri > Carangiformes > Echeneidae > Remorina > Remorina albescens. Next base: position 16,632,363 of record CM068482.1, on the reverse strand, counting down.
AGTCAGGGTCAATGTTGTGAGAATCCTGCCCTGAATGTGATTCTCAAAAACAAACAATATCCTCCTTTTAAAATGTCATGCTACAATAATAAAGCCAACACAAGGCAAACACTAATACATAATTTAACCAGGTAAACTATAATTTACCTGGTTAAATTATGTATGATCTTTGTGTGGTGCATGTGCTGTAGATGTACAGTAAGAATAACCCAAATCTGCTGTCTTAGCCCTGGACCTTGTGGGTACCCAAAAAAAAGTGCTTATACAGCAATTTCTCGTGGAAATACTAAAAGATTATTTTCTGATGCTTGCAAGTTAACGTATGTCAGAGAAATGCTTGTGTGTCCTACAAGCCTCATATCAGGATTCAGGATGAATAAAGCTGATTTTTGTCTCCTACCGTGTGGCGAACATGGCTCGGAGAGAGGAAAAGGTGGCCGCGTCTTCCTTCAGGGCTTTGAGCTCATTCCTCAGTTTCATCATGGTCTCAGTCACCATGGCCTTTTCATTCTCATACTTGCTCTTCAGATTGGTCAGAGCAACTTCTGCTGTCTGTGGGTGGACAAGAGGAACAAAAGGATCAGGGCAGCTGGAAGATGTCATGGGTGAATTTCCTGTCCCAAGCTTTCTAACGCTAACTGATATGGACCACAGTGAGAGCTATTTTTTCTGTAATTTGTTAGTCATTAAGTCACGTGGTTTGTTTCCAATTGTTATAGTTTGTTTCTGTTTTAAAATCCATAGGTATGTGGTTTATGAGGGACTTTCATAGTGTTCAGAAGGTCACTGAGGAACCACACACATAGTTTAAAGGACTACCAGATGAGCTGCATACACACTTGCTCTGCGTTATGGCTGTGACGGGGGTCTAAACACTGATAAACTGGGCAGCTGGCACCATAAGGCTGCTGTCTCCTGTAGTGTTTGTTACTGATCTTGGCTGCAACGCATTTGCTGCAACAGCTGAAGAGACCTGAAATAGCAGAAACTTTTGTCTGCTGTTTCTCTCTTTCAAGGGAAACTGATAAATGTTTCGTATTGATACCAAGTTAGTGAAAAGATGTTTTGAATATAAAAACAGAGAAGCAGACCTGCTTGTTGGCCTTGAGGACAGTCCTCAGGGTTGCAATCTGTTCCCTCTTGGTGCTGAGCAGAGATTTTAATTTCAGGATCTCCTCCATGCAGGCTTCCTTGTCCTTGTCAGCCACGGTGCCCAGCTCCAGAGAGGCCACTCTCTGGCGTGACAGCTCTGTGGTGCGGTCCACAGCCAGCTGCAGGTGTTTGATCTGGTCCCTGATGATGGCCACCAGATTGTAGATGTTCATTGGCTCGCGGCGATGGTCAGACACAGGAGAAGGCAGGGAGGAGATTGGTGAGGGAACTCCATCGCTCAGGTCGGTCTTACCAGGCTCAGGGAAGAGGCCCTTGGTGATCAGGATGGGAGAGCGGCGGCCACGGCCCTCTGGACTGCTGCGACCACCCTTACCTTCCTTGTAGAAGTCGAGCATGACGCGATTGGGCGTCTCGTTGTTGCACATGCAGACATGGTTGTAGAGGGTGGCCAGCTCTTCACTGAATGTGACTAACTCATCCTGTGCCACACTCAGGCTACCTTGGGACTCACCTGCCACATCACTCAACTAAAGACACACAAAAGAAATTGCACGATTTAGCCACAGTTTTTTCTATAGCTTCCAGAAAAACACCAAAATCCAGCATTTAGTATGGCAACAATACGGTGAGCAACTTCTCACCTTGCGCAGCTCCTTTTCAAGCTTCGCCTTTTCTTCTCTATCTGCCTGACTTGTCTTCTCCAAAGTTGCCAGCTTCTCTCCCAGTGTGGTGACATCGCTCTCCAGACGCTTGCGCTCTTCATCGTAACGTGACTGACAGGTCTGATATTCTGCTTTTAGAGTCTTCAGTTCTTCCTTTAGTTCTCCTGCCTCAGACACAGCAACCTAGAGGGAAAATTAATCAGAAATTAGACCCATAAGTATTGTGTCATATTTACTTTTTGAGAATTAACTTGATTTTATATAGATTATATAGATCAACCTGACATTTTTGTGCAACCAATTCTCAACGACCACAAGATAATTACCTTGTATTTGCACTCCAGGATCTCAGGGCCATTGATGTCCACTTCATAGTAGTCTCCATCTTCATGGCTATCACGTTCTTTCTCGTTGTCCAAGGCAGACTGGCGCTCCTTGCTGGCCTGGAGCTTGCGGATGGCGTTGAGGTTCTCTGTGAGGCGATTGACCCTCTCCTGATGTTCTGACAGAGCGCCGTTAGCCTGCTCTAGCTGCTTCTGGGAGTCCTGCAGGGTGGACAGCAGGTTGACCTTCTCACGCTCCATCTGAGGAGAGAGAAAGATACACAAACAGCAAAGACATGCAGTTAGTCATTAAATTAGTCTGTGATCCAACTACTGGATGCTCTGCTTGACTTATTGCACACATGTAATTTCATACTTTTATTTTCTTGGTCACTTGATAGTGTGAATGACTCTTGCTTCGGACTTAACAGATCACATTAAATCAGTGGATTATCTGTCGTGGTAACTTTACCCACTATCAAGTTTTCCCTGCCAAGGTATGTGAGGCTCATTGCCCAGTAGCCCAGCATCAGAGTCAGGATGACCTTGACAAATTGCTGGTCTGAGTTCAGCTCAGTGCTTGCAGAAAAACCAGGTGGGTCATCTTACATGTGCACCCACTGAACACTGAGCTCTTTCAGAAACTGATCTGTAAATAATATACAAGTATCACTTTCGTACATGCATTTTTATTAGTGCACTATATATAATCAAATAATGATAATTCATAAAAGAAAAAGATGACATACTTGCTCAACATGGCTTGTTATGTTGAAAGGCAGGTTACTCCTGCATTCCCCTGGATTGCATATCATTTGTCACGTTTAAAAAATGTGATCTAAGTAAGATACAACTGAAACTGATCTTTACACGTTTACAAGTGAAGATAATTTATGATACTGGAGTGCTCGTCTTACTTTGGTAGACTTTATATCAGATGCTGTTATAGATTGGCTGGGACTATTTGGACCATATCTTATTTGTGTAACTCTGGGATTGATCACTGAGCACCAAATCAATAGACTGATGTCATGTAAAAGAGTATGACTGGATAAATGAAGGAAGCTTTTTGCTTCCTATGCTCTGATTCCTGTAGGGAATCTGTGGAATGACTTAGCAAGCAGTCTAACATGCTGCTGGGTCATATCAAACACGCCTTTGTCACAGTCCACCAGCTTCACCACTACAATGCTGAGGTTGAGAACCAGAAAACTGCCCATAGTGGGGCAATAGGCAACATCAAGCTCATGTATTAATCCAGCTAGTTTGTTTATGTTTGAAGAAGGAAGATGAAAAAAAACTTAATCTTTAAATCCTCTAAATAATTATTATCCACAGGTTCCAGGTGGTTTCTTGTAGCCATGGTGCCCAGTCACGCAAGGACCTGGACTCGTGGGGTGATGAGCAAGCAGATAGCAGGTCCTCCGGTGCCACCACCTGCTGGTTTGCAGCCCAGTTGGGTTTGGAGGGTGTGTGTACACCTCCCTGGATTAACTTTTCTGTAAAGGGATTTAGATCCCTCCAGCAGTCAGGTTGAACTCTGAGACCAAACACTCCACTGACATACTAACAACTTCAGACACACCTTTAACATACTTTTATTCTTATTATTCTGTGCTAACTGGTTTGGTTTAAAGGCAGCTAGGTAATGGTTAATCATATATACATGAGGAAAGTAAGGATGAAAGTTTCACCTATATTCCCATATCAGGGGAAATCTAGAGGAGCATTAGACATGGTTTATTTCTTTTGACTCTCAATCATCTGCTATTGATTCTGTCTCTCCAGAGTACATCTTAAATGAACCCTGACACAGTTATTTATATTACAAGAGCAATCTGCTCTTGAATTCATTCATTCTCTCTTGTCTGCAGAATGGATGACTACTTACTGAAATGAACTGGTAATTGGATCATTAACAGACAATGTTTTTCATTTGCCATGGTGAACCAACCTGTATCAGCTGCTGCTTGAGCTTCTGGATCTCAGAGATGTTAAGTTCGCTCAGCAGGTCGTCAACAAGGCTGGGCACAGGACGGAACAGATCCTCTTTTTTGGGAGTGGAGACACGGTTGTCCTCAGCAATGAGACTGGCCAGCTTGGAGAAGCCATTTTCATATCCATGGAGAGCCTCATCATTGTTAGGTTCAGTGGCGGCATCATCACTGAACTTGAGGCCATCCAGAGAGATGCTAAGCGGGCTGAGGAAAAAGCGAGGGAACAATGTGTTAGTTACTACTTGTCACAGAGGACACTGGTGCTGGTGAGCACCTTGTTTGTGTCGTTTACCTGTGGTACAGAGTGTCTCCAATGGTCATATAGTGGGACAGCTCTTTTCTCAGGGACGCTTTCAGCTCACGCTCCGTCTTGATGGTCTCCAGAGCCTCTCCGAGCTGACGCTCAGCGATCTCCTTCAGGCGGATGGCATCCTCCAGTTGACTGTTCAGGAACTGAGTATCCTCCTCCAGGCGACGGATTTCATGCTTCAACCCCTCAAACTCCACCTGACCAGAGGAGCACAAGGAGCTACTTTCAAAGAGTTTTGGATTCACAGAGAAGGTAGATGCTGCTCGTATGAAAATGGATGGCAAACCAGTAATATGAAAAAGAATTACATTATTCAAAAGACAATTTTAATCAGTTAATTGATAAAAGGATGAATGGATCCTTTTTATACTGATCAACAGATCTGAAAATTCAATGTAAATTAAATAAAGAAAATTCAATTAATTAACGGCTCAGACATGGAAACAAAAATCAAGTAGACATATCTACTTGAAGAATCAGCTTTGGTCTATGTTTGCATGTGTGCAAAGTAGATTTTTTCCTCCTATTAGCTCATATGAGTAAAACCAGGAAATGTATTTTGTATTAAGAAATGTTAGTTGTTAAATAGTTTGTCAAACATATCCATAATCAGACGGCAGCCCTGTCTCTGGGAATAACAAAGAAAGTTACTTATCACTTCACAGTGTAAGAGAATGTTTGGAACTATCATAGTTGAATCTGAATATTAAAGAGGTTGTGCTTCTGTGGCAATGTAGTCCCTGAAGGAGGGGTTGGGCCTGTAGGGCTGTTGAGCTATTGTAAGACAGTGTATAGTACATGTGTGTTTAAAAAAGTCCGAGCAGATGCCTGAGGCTATCAGTTTAATTAAGCCTCACTAAAGAGGCTGCATGATGACGACCACAGTATAGGCTAATTAGCAAGAAAGTGAAGACGGTTTTACATTAATTCTTGAACCCATCCCTCCTCATTTTTATATTGCATCCCCATCATTATCACAGTTTCTGTGATTTAAACTCTAAAAGCTGCAGCACTGCTCTGTCCTCACCTGGCTCTGTTTGAGCACGGAGACCTGCTTCTGCAGCGAGATGTTCTCCTCCTCCAGCTCGGTGTAGTCCTGCAGCAGGCGAGCTTCCCGAAACTTGTACTCCTTGATGTCATCCCGCAGCTGATTCCTCTGGAACTCCACCATCTGGCTGTTCTGCAGCGCCAAAGGAATTAGACAGAACAGAGGGAGAAGAGGAAGAGCTGTCAGTGACCACTATTTCAGTCTCGTTTGACTGAGTGTGGGTGAGATGCTGATTGATTGATTGGATATTCTTGCTTTAGTGTAACTGTTGTTGTCACGTTGGCTCCTTAACATACTAAATCTTGCGAGATAAGAAAGAGCTCCCATCTGGCTGTACCGGCTGTGTGTCTGTATGTGTGTGTGTGTGTGTGTGTGTGTTTGGTGTGTGCGTCCGTTTGTTTCTGAGAGGGAGGTACCAGGTGTCTCTCCGGGCAGTGCGCCCAAAAGCAAGCATGACTGCCAGCTCTGATGGTACCACAGACTGAAGCCTACTTATCTCATTGAAAGTGCTGGGTCAATGGCCAGGAAGCTCTGTAATGGTCTAATTTTCTGAAGAGGGGATAGATTAGGTTTGATTCTCTGGAGAGGAGGATCCAAGGACTAATCAGAAGTGTTAAGACTGAAGAATTCAGAGGGTTACAAATTCAAACCAGAAGTTATGACCACGACTATTTTGAGTGTGTTAACGTTATCTTAATATAGTAGCTATTACAAACAAACACCAGTGTTGATAACGTACTGCAAGGACAACTGGCTCTCCCAGGAAAGGCATCATTAATTATATAAAGGCGAGAGTGGTAAGAGACGTGCCCTTCCCCCGCTCGTAGGTACTGACACTGACTGAAAGCCAGAAGGATCTGATCTAACCTGCTGAGCTGTCTATGTCCTTACTACCTGATCTCTTGCCTGTTTACCCTCCATCCTTTTCTTTCCAGGTTTGTCACTGCCCTATTGCCCATCTTCCTGGCTCACCCCAAAACAGAATCATCCTGCCTTTTAGGTGGGGGGTGAGGCATCTTAGCCAGAGAAACACAAGATAAAAGCTCCGAGGTAATGGAGACTTGCTAAGGGAGGATGTGCCTCTCACTCTTTTTGAGCTGAATCAATGCACATAAGTGTGTGTGTGTGTGTGTGTGTGTGTAATGTGAGAAAGAGGTGGGAAAGCATGTGAAACAGATATCTGTGTTCAGTGGCGTTTGAACTGACCTTGAATGCATGCAAGCGAGCATGTAACTCTCAGAGTGTGTGTGTACAGGTCAGCAGTATGGTTGGGATTTGCCTGTGTGTGTGTGTGTGTGTTGGTGTCTCTCTCTGAGAAGAGCTGGCAGAGATAACCTAACACCAGAGGGACAATTAGCTTTGCGATCCCTTGCCAGGTGGCCCCTTCCTCTCACATTGTCCACGTGGCTGCATCACAATGCCTGATCTACGATCTTTTCAACGTCCACGGGAAGTCAGTCCTTCTCTTATCATCACTGCCTCGAAACTGAATGAACAGAAATATGGTTCTTTGAAACAGAGTAAGTAATAAGCTGGTGGTGACAAGTATCCTGATGCATGGAAACTTGAAGGTCAGTGGTTTGATCTCCACCATGTCTGCCAAAATTTGCCTCTCACACACTATTCATAATAAAGTAGAGTATTACAAATTAATATAGCACTGGTGATTAAGAACAAGAATTTGCACTCTAAAATATCTAACTCATGTGACTCAGGAGATTATAATTATGTTCTCTGTAATTGGGATTTACTTGCATTTTTTAGGCCATTGAAGGAAAAGTCCACTGACAAATACTATTTTGCTAAATTCCCACTGATGAAGTGCACATGCTCCTCATTTGCTCTGTGAATTATTAATCACTGTGTGCAGAGCTGAGTTGAGGCTAACGTTTGAAGGTGCATTAATATTCATCAGGGTGTTGCACATGTCAAATAAGCATGGGTGTTTGCTGCGTGAAAGCCATGATGTTGCTGCATGACTGAATAATGCATGAGCCTCCAATGCAGATCAGTCCAACCACTAAGCCTGTATACAGTAGTCCTGACTTCTGAGGGAGAAATGAATTAAAGGAAAAAAAGGAACAGGAATCAGTCAGTTAACAGATTCGTTCCCTCCAGCTGTCAGCTTTGGTAGCTTTGGCATATTCAGAATTATTTCATAGATATTTTGAATAGCATCCCATCAGCAAAGTAATCTCATAAATTACAAAGAGCTGGACCAGCTGGGTGATCAGGTCTCTTCCTGGTCAGGGTTAATTGCCTCAGCTGGAGGGTCAGTGCTGTTTGGTGCTGATGAATACAGGCCACCACAGAAACTGATTAAGAGCGTCCTCCCGTCTGACTACAATGCAAACCAGGGTTTTGACCTTTCACCTTGTTTCCACATCCTGTGCCCCACTGAACTCCTCAGAGACTCTGTGTACGTGTATTGGGGGAATATGGTGAGGGACTACACTCCCCAGCTGCACAAGTTGATTAGAGTAAATTAACTCAGGGTTGTAGTGGCCATATGCACTGTCGCTATAAGGTGTAAATAATGTTTTAATCAGACATGGGACACAAGCTTCTCCTGGGAATGTAAATGGTGTCTGGTTAGACACCGGAGCTGTGATTTTCTAAAGAATGTCTGAGCTGCCACCAGAGGAGGGCTTCTCAGTGAGAAGCACTCTGTGTGCGGCTAGTCATTACTCCCTGCCTGCTGTCACTACAGGTGACGTCTGGACAGCTGCTTCAACACACCCACACGCCACACACATTAAGACTAAAGTGTCATTTCCATGAAAGGTGGGTTGCAGTAACAAACACCGGGTTGTACTGTCATGCCGTAACCTTGCAGGGCAGGCAAGAAGAGTGTAGGTATACGGATATACGGGATAACACACAGTTGTTTTCTGCTCTCATGAAGTCTCTCTCGGTCAAACATAGCTGGAAAAATGTCACATTTCTGTAGGTCAGCAAGTCTTTGAATGGTATGAACTCTCACTTCAACTTCAATTCAAGCTTTCTTTTTCCTACTAAATTGCTTTTGACAGCACAGTGAGGCTGAGCCTGCTTTAATCCTGCCAAAGCTTTGAGTGAATTTCTCAACGTGTTTGAGCTGCTTATAACCTCTATTTCTATGGGAAAGAGCTCCATCACTTAGCAAGTTTCAGGCTTAACACAGCTGTAGATTAGGAATTTTTTAACGCTTTGTTAAAGGCTCTGCTGCTTTATAACTCCAAAGAACTCAGCTTACATTTCTGTAAAATCCACATTTACTGCCCCTACCCCCTGGCTTCACTGTCTACAAAGCGCTGCCCAGACTATAAAAGCACAGACAGGTTCAATATACAGTTCCATTCAATTCCTCTCATCCCACTCACTTTGCATTTCAGTAAAATGCAGATGCATGTTTTCTTTTTAAATTACCATCCCTAAAAGATGGCAGGACAACAAGAGCACACCAGCTCAACACTGTCTTTATTTTACCCCCTCTCAGCTTCTGTGCCTGATACCACTGACCTCCATTTTGCCATTTCACTAACACTACAGCTGGTCTCATTTCATGAATTCCATTTTTCATACTGGCCTTCAGCTCCATCACATCACATTAGATAAAATGAAAATGTGGTGGGCAAGAACAACCCTATTCACCTCTGCTTGTAGATCATGATAATCATGTCGCACTTTTGGACTTCAGTGATGGGGGAAGAAAAAATAAACTTGTAAACTAAATGTCCCATAGGCTCTGCAGTGCAACAAGGTCACATCATCCCATGTTAAATCTAACTCTAAAAAGCCACAGCCATCTCAGGGTAACCTTCAAGGGATGAAACACGGATGCAGTGCAGCTCAAAGCCCCCTCAGTATGGCTTTAGACAGCACAGGCATAATGAAGCTCAGGGGCCTATTGCTGCTGTCAGAGCTGAGGAAGTAGGTGAAAGCAGATCTGCTTTTATTCTCCTCCTCTCCGTTATCCTATTCAGCTGACCCAGACTCCATTAGGGGAAGAAAACACCATCACACTTTTCAAGGACACAATTAAAAAATAAAAAGTGAAAGGAATCTTGTGACCGTGTGGATGCTGGTTCCTTGCCCAGTGTGTGGATGAAAAGCCCACAGAGAGAAAGTGCGGCAACATGCACTTTTTCACTACAGTGAATTAGAGATTTTGAGGTCACTTTGATGGAAGCGGAGAAATGTGCATGTGAGCATGTCCAAAGCATTAGTTAAATCACTGTGCAGGACACTGTGTGTGTGTGTGTGTGTGTTAGGGATTTATTGGCATTCATTGATCTGGGAACTCAGAGCGTTGTGAAAGCAGTTACCAAAAGAGAAACATTAGGAGGAAATGGAAAATCTTCTGACTGAGTAGGTAACACAGATTATATCGGCATGCAAATACCTGAAATAACATCTGGTAGTTTAGAGGACGGTTGCTGGGTATTTGCGAAAGCAGCAGTATCTATGAAACAGAAGAACTACTTGCCCATTAGGGGTGTGCCAAAATATCGATTCATATAAGAATCGCAATTCTCATTTACTACGATTCAGAATCTATTTAAAATGTCCCAAATCGATTCAAAAGAAATAAAACGAGAGCTTGTGTTAAGCTCAGTGAGTGACTCTCGTTTGACTTAGCACTTAGACGGCCGCTTCACTGGTGAAGGGTGTGCATTATTAGTGACCCTCTCGGAGAATTTTCCCGACAGATACATTCCTTTTTATTCTGAAAAAAAAAAAAAAAAAAGACCGGGGTCCGGTCTCTGTGGAGGGGTCCAGTCTCTCGTCTCTTCTAGTCTGGTCTGGTCTAGTCTCTAGTCCCTGGAGGGGTCCCTTCTAGTCTTTGGGGGGGGGGGGGTCTCTGGAGGGGGAGTCCAGTGTCTCGTCTAGTCTGGTCTGATTTGGCCTAGTCTCTCCTCTCTGCAGGGGTCCGGTCTCTGGTCTGGTCCGGTCTAGTCTCTAAGGGGTCCAGTGTCTCATCTAGTCTGGTCTCTGGTCTGGTGTGGTCGGGTCTAGTCTCTGGGGGGTCCGGTGTCTCATCTAGTCTGGTCTGATCTGGTCTAGTCTCTCCTCTCTGCAGGGGTCCGGTCTCTGGTCTGGTCTAGTCTTTTGGGGGTCCGGTCTCTGGAAGGGGGGTCTGGTGTCTTGTCTAGTCTAGTCTGGTCTGGTCCAGTCTCTAGTCTCTGGAGGGGTACGGTCTCTAATCTGATCTGGTCTAGTCTGTACCGTCTGGTCGCATCACTCATTACCAATTAACTTATTAACCTAATGCCCCTACTGGGAATCAAACCGCGCCCTTCTTATTGCGGGGCGACAGCGTTAACCACTAGGCCACCGTGCAGCTCAGGTCACCACATACATTTACATACATTTACATCAAGTCACCAATTAACCCAGACAGGTTCAGGTGCCCCCACTGGGAATCGAACCGCGCCGTAGGCCCAAAAATCGGAATCGAATCGAATCGTGAGATAGTAAAAGATTCCCACCCCTATTGCCCATAGAATATGGGTGCTTTGTCTCCTGGGTTTCAAATTAGATATAGAATATGTTTCTCCACACCTCTTCTCTTTCTTTGATCATTAGCTTTCGCTTTCATTAGGCTTTCCCGTTCATGATCAGTTTCTTCAATCTGTTCTCCATTTGTCTTTGCACACTCCCCCCTTCCCCCTACCAACTACCAAAGAGAAGAAGTGATCTGTCTTGGCATTAATGTCACAAGAAATACCAAGGTATTCGACATCAGCACCCCAGAGCCCTCTAAGGGTCCTGTTATATCAACTTCATGTCTGACGATAACAGCTCACCTTCCACTGATGAGATGAAGGTTCAGTACGGCAGTGAGGACTGAAGTTGTGTTCTGGTGTCCTTCACGTTCTAATTGCTTCTGATTGCAACACCCATTGCCTTCCACAAAATGAGGTTAAACATCTGCCCTCTTCTAGCCTTTTTGAACTCATCCCATTATGACAGATGCTGTCCCCTTCTCCCTCCCCTGGTTGCTTGTCAAGTGTTTCATCCAGCCAGTTGAAGCTGCACTTAAATTATGCTGCAGTCATTGTGTCAATGAGGTGGAAAAACCAATCTTTTTAAACATTTGAATAGCTTCCACATTTCATTTACTGACAAAACGACAATAGCCATTATTTAGGTGCCTGTGAGGGACACATGGTTAGAGCATGTGAATTAAATCAGTGATTCTTTTTTTTTGTTTTTGTTTTACTTTTATGTATGCTTTTATTCTGAAGATAGTGAGTGGCAGAGAGGGTGACAGACAAGGAGAAAGAGGGGAATGACATGCAACGTAGGTCCTTGGGTTGGAATTGAACTTGGGACGCTGGGATAATATAGCCTGTGTGTTAACCACTCAACCACGGGGCTGTCAGTGATTCTTAAATGGAGGGCAAGCATTACTGTGCCAACACAGCATACTGAATTCTTCAGCCTCTATATCTCCAGCTTTGCTTGATAATTTCCTGAGAGGCAGGCAATGGCAATCCCCATCCTCTGAGGATAACGGCAGCCATCACCATGGGTGCATTCCTCTCCAGACATGAGATTGAATTTAATGAAGTCATGCCTATTAGAGTACACCTCCTTACAATGTTACTGGCCCTTTGTGGATCCTTAATCCTGTAGACTGAATCATAGCAGTGAAATCCATCTTATCAGTGCTCGGGGCTAACATGCGAGTTTTTGGCATGAGAAAATGCCTGGCAGGTTTAAATGTGACGTATGCAACTAGCTGAAATGCTGTAACTATGTGTGACAGTGAATTGACTCTCCTGTGCACAGACAAAAGCCTTTTCTGCACAGAGTACAGCTTCTAGATCTGTGGAGTTTGCACACTTTGTATTGGTTGATTGGTGAGGAACACATCGTCAGATTACATTCGCTTATTTTATATAGGACCTTTGTGAATATGCAGCACCAAAAGAAAGAAAACCTAAACACAAAAGGAGACAGTTGCAGCTCAACTGTCAGTTGCATTCCATGATGAAATTGAGACAATTACCCTCTTGACCCAATATGATTAGCGATTGCTGTCCCAGAAAAATGGAACCATCCTTCATCAGCATTGAATTGACCCTCATTAAGCTTTTCTCCTTCTTTAACGGATTTTAGGCTTCTGTCTCTTTCTTTCGCACCGCTCTCGTTGCCATGCAGCCTCCCCCCTCACAGCCTAAGCAATTTGGGCTAATTTGAAACCCAGGAGACAAAGCGCTCTTTCAGCCCCGTCAGTGTGGTCACAATGCCAGCCTCAGTACCCAAGCTTCCTGCATTTGCCTGCCACACACACTCCTAACACCCACAGAAGTACCATTAGAAGGGTGTCATTATCTCCCATACATAGCATGATTTACACTTCTGCCTGTTTTATTTAGCCAATTAGAGCTGGCTGGAGCCCATGGTGTTGCATCAGAGTGTGTATTATGGAAATGGCACCTGCAGAAAGGCCATCTTTATTGCCACCAGTGCAGCAATAGTTACACCACAGATCAAGATGAGCAGAAAACCCTATATTTCCAAATGTATCAGTAAATAGGCTGAAGAGAGGGAGGCATTTACCATGTTCAAGTTGTCTCGTTAAATTTCATGAAGAGAATCTATATTCATTCTATATTCAAGAAACATGTCTGGCACATCTGTCTTCTATAATACCAACTTGGATTCCGAGCTGAGCAGCAGCTGACCTAATTATAGGGGAATTTTATAGGTTTCTGGAACTTAAGTCGTTGAGAAGGACCAAGTCTTTTTCACTGATCTTGGTAAGAAACGCCACTGACATCTGTCTCAAACAGCGACTCAGAGAAAACAGCAGTAAAGCCTGCAGCTGATTGCCAAAGATTTTAGAGTCAACTCAGGAGGGGAGGCCCCGTTTCCCACAATCTCCCTACCAATTAGACTGGAATTACCAACATGACCTGCGAAAACAGTGGACCCGCCTAAATCTGTAACACACAACCACAGGAAGATTTACAATATTGTTGGGCTTAGCCACTAGCCCAACAACTAAGAGCATTATACTGAAGGAGGAGATAGAGAAATTTAAAAAAGACTAAAGGCATGCTTAGAAAAAATATAACATCATTGAGTCTAACAATTCTGTCAAACTCAAATGTGGTCAGAACCAAATAATTCCTGCATCAAATATGGATACTTCCCCCTTCCTTACTCATTTTATTTCCATTTATTTTATTTAATTCCAACCTTTACTTTGCTCTTAGGTAGGGCTGGGCAATAAATCGATTTAATCAAGTAATTTGAATTTGTAGGTAAAGATGACTGTTTTGAATGAAAATTGGTTTTCTCTTTAATTTCCCACGCTCCCCTTTGGTTCTCATAGTTCAGAGAGGGCTGGGCTTCTCATTACCTGATATCATTCTCACAAGTGCAGTGACAAAGAACTCTTGCAGATGCGCTGTTAGGTTTGCGGTGGTGTGATTCTTGTGCTTCAGCCAACGGTTAACTGCATCCACCGAGCTTGTCTAGGGTGGAGTTGTTTGTTGTCACTAATATTTAGCTGGAGTGAAAGTTTAAACATTATTGTCATTCAGTGAATCAGTAATCAATCAATTAGACATGCAAGCGCTTGTTGTCTTTTGTAAAACAGCGCATTTCTCATGGTGCCAATGTTTTTGTGTATGTGATTCTAGCCCTGCCCTGGATCACAACGGGGTGGAGGCCTTTACATCAGGCCTGAAGATAAGGTGTTGTTTTGGTCAGCCTGCTCTATGTCCTACAGTTATCACAGAGTGATTTCTCCTGTCTTTGCATGTCAAAATAGAAAGTCATGTCCTGTATAAAACAGGATCACAGGCAATATAAAAAGGCCTATAGCTGAATGAATGTAGGAGCACTAATTACTGAACGCAGTGCTCCACCTCGCACTGTCATTTTTGGGCTGGTGATGCTAGAGGACAACAAGAGGAAGCAATCCTTACCTTAATTTAAAACTATTCCTTGCACGCAAAAAAAAAAGTTGAAAAATGTTTGAAATTGATAATCTATGAATATCTGTTATGTTTTCTGCAGGTTCAGACAGATTGAAATGAAACAGATGACAGCATCAACAAACACATCCATTGTTCTTAATAGCTGCAGGCAGACAGAGCAGACACAGTCCTCTGCTTCAACTCAGACCTGAATTTGTTTTCAAAGTGCTGACGTAAAAATTGTCTTCTGACGAACAGCTATAAACACAAGTGCTTTTTTTCCCCAGTGTCTTGTGATACCTTCCCAGCTGACCAAATTTAACACAGTTGTTTTAAACTGTCGCAACTTGGGCAAATTACCTGCAACGTGTTTCTCTCTTACCTCTCTCATCTCTTGGGAGATGGTGTTCAGGCGTTCATTCTCAGACTGGGTGTTGGCGAGGATGTTGCGGGCTTGGCGGAGTTCGGTCTGCAGTTCCAGGACCCTCCGCTCATAGTACGCCTCCTTACAGGCTGACTCCTGGATTAGGGACTCCTCACGGCTCTCCCCATCTGCTGCCACCTTCCTGTGGTTGGAGTAGGCTTGTCCAAAGGCCTGGAGATAAAGGAGAATTTGTTGTTTGTGTATTGTTAAGAAGCCAGACAAGATATATTATACAAATCAGATGATGAACCATTAACTGGCTGTTAAAAAGCTAAAACTGAGGATTGAAACTGGCAAAAGCTTAATTTTCCAGTTGGTCAATTCAAAGGGACATTGATCTTGTCTACTGTGGTTCAGCTGGGGACAGAGAATTAAAAGAAAACCCTCCTAAAATACTGCCATTGCCTGTAGCGATAATCAGTTAGGCTCCATCTGGGCTACATCATCCCGTCCTCCCCCATCCACCCCCCTCCACCGCCTCTCCCTCCCCAGCCTGTAGGATGGTGGCCTCCCCTGCATGTGCTCTGCAGTGACTGCACAGATGGGAATACCACACAGGAGAAGTAGAGCAAATAGACTAGTGTTCCGGAGAAGAGGAGCAATCATAGCTGAGCAAGGTCACCAGATAGTATTTGATGTTTACAGATTGACACAATGGGGTGAATTCTATAGACATTAAATAATTATGAATGACATATAGGCTGCAGCCGCTGCGTGCTGCATGAGGATATTCTCTGTTGAAAGGCTGAAAGCAGGAAGTGTTCTCTATGCAAGATGAAACAGTGTTTGACTACTATTAGAGCTCCCTCTGCTTTGACCTTAATTCGTTAATGGCCTGCCAGGCAGTAACAAAAAAATGTGGAAAGAGACAACGCAGACGGAGAGAGGGAGAAGGAGCAGGCATCACCACAGCAGAATCTAGGTTAGATTGCTCCAAAATAACCACCCCACCGATTACAGATTGCATTTCCATTCCTGTAACCAGCAGGGAGTCAATGGAAATTCTGATTCTCATCTAGCCTCACAGCTCGAGTTCAGCCAGTAATCTGAAGTCACCTGAGGCACTAAATCTGACCTTGTTTGCATCTGCAGCGCACTCTGACCTGCTACTACTCCCTAACGTATGCACGTGACTGGCTGCTGCAGGATTTTCTCAATTTCACTGCATATCGTATTAATCCCAGTAATTCCTTTAGAGGAAGGAAAATCTGGAAATTTGTATAAATGGAACTGACCTACTTGCAGGATGAATACATATAACTAGTTTAATGGGTTGCAGAAATGCGTGACATCATGTCTCGTGCATGGTGGTGAGAGAATATTTCTCACGATCCAGGAAGGATGATGCTCCATGTGGGGAGATCGCAAACATAAGAGGTTGCAAACTCATGTCGACACACAACAACTTACTTTGAAGAAAAATCTATCCCCGGGCAAACCTCAAAAGCATCCACATTATTGCTGATTACAGCTTTCTGGGTAATTACACACAAAAGCGTTATTAAATTCCCTTTTACAGATGAAATCATAACAGAGCCAACCCATGAGAGATTAAGTCAGTTTTGATGGTTAAGAATTTGAGGCAAAAATGAAATAAATAATAGAGTGAACCGAATTTCTGCTTTACTGTTGTTCAAAAAAAAAAAAAGCTATGTAACATAACAGGCAGTAAGTTACATTGTGATTGGGAATTAATGGTGTTAGACTTAAAAATGTACTTTTATCTGCTAATTCGTTCATAGTAAAATAATCAGTTCATAATCACTAGTTGCTGATCTATAACATATATCGTCTTCAATAAGTAAAAAAAAAAAAAAAGGTTGTGATCACGCTCTAACCACTGGGAGGTGCTTCAGTAATATTACAACCAAAGTTAATAGGCAACATGTCTGTCAATAAACAACTTATGCCAGTAACTCTATATAAAAGTGTTAAACACTTTCCTCATATCTTCCCCACCTCCTCCCTCCCTTCCAAAAGTCAAACCATTCATCAGCAGGAGTCTGCATTTGATTAGAAAGTCTTTACAGGAGGCAGGATTAACCCAATCAGAAAGCAGGGGGAATCCCATCAATTATAATCTTGGCACATAGTGGATAGGGACTCGAAGGGACTCCAATCAATCCAATCTGAGAGACCTGTCCCTCCAACATGAAGTAGAGCCGCTGGCTAAAACCCATTGACTCGAGGTCTTTAATCTTAGCTCCCCTAAGCGTGGGTTTAGGCCACTCTTAGGGGAGGGCAAATTGGGGACACGCGCAACCAAGCCTCTAATCCCACACTGAGCTGCCTACCCAATTTATAATTCATCTTTATCTCGCCATATGTTGCATTTTTTTACACTAGACATGTGAGCATGGATTATTAATCTCTTGTAAAGCTAATCAAAGGCAGGTCTTTAATCATTAGCACGGTGTCTGGACTGGATTGCCTCACAGATTTTCCTCACAGACAACTGGCCAACATTATGACTCTATGACAAAAAGTCAATACAGATATAAATGCTCTACAGAACACTAGTTCTGATTCCAGATGAAGGCATATATTATGGGCTGGGGTGAGCCACCCTGCTCCGCTGGTGTCTGTAGTCTACGCTGCCATGTGAGGAGGCTCAAAGTACATAATGACTGATCAAAAGCATCGTGTGACTGAGGAGATGATAAAATAAGACAAGTCACCTCAGATGTTAGCCATTAGAATGATTTCATCACTTCCCCTTACACTGATCTCACCATAACCAAGCATCATCTGATCAACACATGGAAGCTTTCAGAAGTGTAAATAAAGACGCCTGTGTGGGAGCAAAAATCTAACTAATGTGAGGAAGAAGTACGTTGCCATGACTGCATTTTTGGTAGAGTCTGTATCAAAACACTACTTTCTTTTGGTTTATTTTCCACCCAGGGTATTAAACTTGCCTATCTGAAAAAAAAAAAAAATGTTGCCACAACAGTGTGTTCTTTGATGGTACTATCATAGACTCAACACAGACTGCTTTGATATTTTGTGCTTTAAAGCATGTTAGAGCATGTTCTGTTCATTGTGTCCTCTTCTTATCTGACCGAAGACAGCCATTCAAAGGCCAAGAACTCTGATTAGAAGGTGAGACAAATCAGGACTCAGCGGTCAATCACATCTCTCTGCTTTGTCATCCCTGTTCAATAATCAAGGGGGAAGACTAAACACTGGCTTCTGGATGCTTTAGCCCCACTGCTAAAGCGCAACACCTTGCATTGTATAGGAAATGAAAGCAGAGACAATGTAGGTCACCAAGTGCACTCTTGTTTCACCCTAGCTCAGAATCCTCCTGCGTATGTTCCTCTAATCCGGTGAGTCAAGAGCACGAGGGAGATGGGCTCTGGGTTTCTGACAGGTAACAAACAGATCAATGATGCTGGTCTCAGGGGTCATGTGGAGCTGCGGTCGACCAAATCTGAATTTCTATTTTCAGTTCCTGTTCCCATGGAAGAGAGGTGGGTTTTTGTGACATTAAGGGGGACCAATGAGTGGGATGCGGAGTGTTTCAGGAGATGTGATTACTGAGAATGAATGCAGCAGGTACACTAAAATTAACACAAGCACATAAACTGTAAACAGGGCTGGATTTAAGGGGGGAGAGCCTTAACAAGGTCGCTGTTAAGGCTAGGGAGTTAGTCACCGAGTCTGGTCCTTTTTGTAGCACAAATTTGTGTTTACTCTGAATTCAATCAACATAAATGTGTCCTGCCTGAAAACCAAACTCCAGTAAATACACTCTGGAATTAGGTCTGATGCTGTTTGCTGTTTGTGTGCAGAACAACTAGGAAAGTAAAATTTACTGCAAAAAGACAAGGAGTAGAGGAAGATGGAGAAATGCAAACACAGTCAGGCAGAAAGAGGAGCCAGACAAGTTCTTTGTTAGTGAGATGGATCAAAAACTACAATTTTCCCTCAGACAATCATGTGGGATAATAAATAAATCAACTTGGTATTTTGCTTTACTTCAGGTTTCTTTCTGATCAAAATGTCTTCTATGAATTGGCATGTGTCCTTAAGAAAAATGAAATAAAAATACATGTACAGATAAAAATCCGGAGAGAAGGGCTGACAACCTGAGTGAAAAGTGAAAAGCAAGAGAATATAAGAATTTAAAAAAACTAAGTCAACAAAAGTGATTCAATTGCATATCCATAGAAAGTTTTAATTTAATATAATCTGATATGACAGAAAAAATTTATGGAGAGACAGCTTCTGTTATTCAAACACTGATTTTGAGGCAAACTGCTGACATGATAATCACACTACATGATGCCAGACAGGGCAGAGCAGGACATGCCCTCTGTGAGATAGCAGATGGCACACCCTCCAGATGCAGAAACGTGATATGAGAGCAGTCTAAGAGTGTTTTCCAGATGCAGATACAGATTTGGAGCTGAGATGTTCAGTTTACTCAGCAGCATTCTTGTGCTATGACAAAGACAGCCTGTGATGAATCCTGACCAATCCACAGCCGTGGCATTTAGATGAGTTTAGTTACTCATTGAGTTGGCCGGAGAGCTGAGTTTAACCCTGAATGCCAAAGCAGTGTTTCAGCAACACTCAGAACTGGTCAGTGTTATCGGGGTTGTCGCTGTGGAGGAAGAGAGGTGGAGCCGAGCGGAAAAAATAAACAGAGAGACACTGAATAGTTTCTCCGGCCTTGTGAACCACAGCTCACGTGGAATCAGAGTTTGTGAAGATAAACAGACGCGCTGTCTTTCTCCCTGTTTTCGTCTTTCTCTCGATCGCCATTCACAGGCCACTGCACAGCCAAGTGACGCTGAGGGGATAAATAGCTTTGAGGTGTGGGTTGCTTCTATATTTAACTATCCACTATCAACTGTTAAGAATACAGGTTTCTTGGGACAGGGGGTGAAAAGCCATCTGGAAAACCCACAGCATCCTACAACACGTGTATGAACTAGCACTGCAGACTGATTCAACACTTAACAGCCTCACTTAACCAGAGCAAATTTATTTCTTTGGGCCATCATAGCTCGTCTTGTTATTTCTGCATCAGAAGGCTGTTTAACCTGGTTCTGTGAGGAATGCTGCCCATCTCACGTGGCAGTGATGCTTGTTTTAGTTAACTTAATGTACTGTGAGTACTGTTACTGATTAGTGCGTGTCATGCCAAAGCCAATAACTCTTGCTTTAAAATATAACAGAGAAGCGAATTATTTACTTCAGATTCCACTTTTTAGTGGGAGTGTGATGGAAATGGGAAAGACAGAGTTTCACATTCATCCCACGACTGGGTTGAATTCCCCCCTTTTTTATCCTCTGGTGGCTTCTGACCACATCGGCAAATCTGAATCCTGATTTTGTAAGGTCCACAAATAAGCAAATTTCTGAGTAACTTAAACATTGGAGAGAAAAGAACATTCTATTTAGCTGTTAGGTGTATGGTGTTAATGTACCAAACAGAAGGAGGACAGGAGGAGAGTTTAAAATAAATAAATAAATAAATAAATAAAGTAAGAGTGAAATGCAAATGAGGGAGGCAGAGATATTAGCTGCTGCCTGGCACAGAACCACATTGATTCAGTGCATAGCTCTGAACCAATGGGTTATTATTCACACACAGGTTTGGACAATCCCACAGATACAACACACATACATGCATTTCCAGTTTTCTTAGTGTGCCCTGCAGCATACCCATACAGCAGCACCTGGGCTCAAAGCCGTGTCGGGGCTTGCTTTCCAAGATAAAGGTTCAAAGCCTCGTAGGGGTTCTGCCAACACTGCATGCACCTCAAGTTTTCAACACGTACAAACGATGTACTGCATGCCAAAGGCAAAAAAATACTGTGTGGGGAATATAAGAAAACAAAGGTTGGAGAAACATACCCATATCTAGTGCCTTAAAAAGAAGTGATTTAGCCGACAGCAGACGGGAAACTGAAAGACGTCAATCTCCTAAAAACACCTAGAAAAGCATGCCAGGGTGTGGATGTACTGGGTTGCACCGTGAGACAGAGAGGACACTAGAGGGGATGGAGACATTGGGGAAACTGGTAGTCACATGCAAATAAAGCACACATATCTATAGACAGTTCTCTCCATATGAGCGATGTACTAATCAGACTCACGAGGCCCCTTTACATGCCTCTCTGAAGAAGCTGCCCTCAACCATCAAAAATATCACAGTAGCCTAATTGGGCTGCAGGAACTCAGTGAGACAAAATCCCTACATATCCCTGTTTACATCGGTCTGTGATGATGAAGCATTAGTTCACACTTTCATCAGACCTGTCTGTTGAAAACTACATGTTATATTTTATTCCATCTTCCCACACAGGCCACTAATGTGAAGTCAGGATTAGAGATTCTGTGTGAAGCTCATCTTTGGTCGGACGAAACCTCATGTTCAAACAAGTTTCTGATCTATATTCATTACACGTTTTCAAAGACAGCAGCTCAGAGAGAAATGCCGACTTTATGAGGGTGAAACACCTGCAAAAATGAGGACACCAATTATAGTGTCTAAGTCAGCCTGAAGGCTCTGTACAGGTTTTCATAGACTGGCTCCTGTGCTATTACAGGGTGAAAACAGCCATTTTGCCACTTGCAGTAATCAAAAGAACCTGGATCTGAGGACAGTTTATTTTGACTTCAGGGTCCGTGTAATACAATGGAGAGGGCAGCTTTTGCATCATACAAAATCAGTCATGTATAGAGGAAAGGTTATTTTCTTCCCACTCATGAGCAAAATCCAAGGAGCCTAAAAACAAACCATGTTCAACTATCAACACTTGTAGCAGAAAAGCAAATCTCTGTTGGGTGAAGTCTTTCCTGAGCAGGTTTGTCTTGAATTGAGTTACTTTTTTCGGTTCTTTCTTCTTTTCCACAATGAAAAACTGCCTGTTCTGGGTTGTTCAATTTGAGAGGTGAACAACATGGCTTTAAAATCTACTCTTGTTTTCAATATTTAATTTTAGCCGTCAATTAATCACAATGAAGGATCAGTTTTCCCCCAGCTGTTTATGGGGTCCATTGTTCAGCTGCTAAATGCTCTACAGAAAAAAGGAAAAGTCAATCTCTCAGAGATTCAATAGGTCTGATGTATTCTGTCAAATCGCCATCTGAGGTAGAGTTTGGACTCTTTATCATCGTTCACATCTGTGCAATGTTCCATCCCAAATCCAGTTTGGGGTATTCACAACCTCAGTCATTTGCAATGCAGAGTCAGCCTTATCTGTGGCTGCCTGTAGTCAGCCTGTCGGTTCCCCCTTTCTGCCTGACATTCTGCATCTGGTTGAGATCTCCCAGGTCCACGCGCCCACACCCCAGGGGAACAACCATTGTTATGGTTACCATGACAATTACAGTGACGGAGTGAGAGGCAGTTGGTAAAGGCAGGGCAAAGTGGTGCCACTGACACAGATGGCTGTTTCAAAGCTCAGGCTAGCACAGCTTGCTCTCTTCCCTCCTTCGTTGGCACAGTCCTCACCCATGTCCCATCCCTCCTGAATCTGAAATCTGTTTACACAGGAGCGTGTTCGTCTGAGGTTGCTTTGAAGTATTTTTAATTTTGCTCTTTGCTACCTGGCCGAGCTTGTATCATTGTAAACTAGCAGTGGACTTTGTGCATATTTCAGCCTGTTTCCCCCAAAGACACTACTCCCTGTGGAGTCTGACTTCCACAGTTCAACAGCGTTGGACATTAGGAGGGGAGCAGCTGGGGCCAGGCACACCCAAAAATATATATGGATACATACATGAATTTAGACACACACAGACACACATCAACACATGTGATAATAATTTCTTCCAAAACTCAAAGTCAAGTTTCCAGGAAATGAAGGTGGTAAGTGAAGTAGACAGTGAATGTATTCTTGTGTGCATTTGTTTATGGATAACCTGACCAACAGCCATTTAGTAAATTAATACCCTACATTGCACCCTAAAGCCTTTCTCCTTATCATCCCAACCTCATCCATTAGTGCCGAGACATGTCTAATCAATCAGGAGGTAGAATTGACAGGGTGGGGGTTTGGTCAGCAGAAACTCGATTTACCTTCTTCCTCTTGTTTTCAATCTAATGTACCTCACATGTTCGTACTTGAATACAATTCATCATTCCTAATCTACTTTGTCAATTTTCCCACCACTTCAGTCATGAACATAGCTTGAGCTATCTCTCAATCTCTTCCATGTGTTGTCCCTGAACCTCTCTCTATCCTCTATAGTCACCCACCCAAACCCAGAACATGGTCTCCTGGGCAGGTTTTGCCCTTGTTCACAGCCAGACAGAGACTAATGACCTCCCTTCCCCATTTGCAGTAATTAAAACCTTTATGTGACTGCACATTCTCTCTATCCAGGGAGGTTAAATCTTGGATCAAGATGGCAAGCCTTCCATATGTGACCATCACACTGTGTAAAGAATGAGGTGGGAGCTACCACTGCATTAAGAACAGATCATATCTGTTCAAGTACCCAAGAGTAAATAGAAAACAGTATCTGAATACGTCGCACAAATGATTTTATATGTACAATATATTCTTTCATTCCTTGCCCATTACAATGCATGCTACAATACCTTAATCCCTTCACCAACAACATGTTGGAAGGCTATTCAAGGAACAAAGACATAGGAAGATGAACGATAAGCCCGAACACAATGAACTAAAGCAAACGCTGCACACATGAGGGAAAACTGCTCTTTCATGAGATACATTTTTATCAAACTATGTTTGAAAAAAAAAAAGATAACTGGTTTTTATGTACTTTAAACTCATTAAGACAACTGATGAAGGAACGCTTGTTCTCTTCCCAACTAAAAGAGAGCACACTGGTTCCCACAGGAAACCCGTGCATTTACCAATGCCCCCCCCCAAAAAAAAATGTTTTTCTCTGTCTGCTATTCCCATTTCTCCAGGACCCCTGAGAGACTGGCAAACATCCAATTAAAACCCCTCCTCTCCTTGTCTGCTTGCTCTCTCTGAGCCTGAACTCTAATGCTGTTATTGCTGCACACAACCTGCCCCCTGCCTGACTGTGCAACACCCCCTCCAACCCCGACGCCTTTTTTATTCCCCGTTTGCCCCCCCCACACACACCCCTGTTGTACCAGGCCTAAGGGTTTCAAAGTGTGAACTTCCTGAGACTTCTGTATATTGCAACAGGGAGACATTAAACTAGCCTATTTTCAATAGGAGCCTGAGGAGCGAGGAGGAGGTGAGGGTGATGGCGGCGGGGAGGGGAACTGGGGTCTGGAGAGACTGGAGACACACTGCTGTTCTCTGATTGCTATGTGGTGTTGAAGGACCCCCAAGGCAAAGGGGTAACCCTTTAAAATTGAGTTTACAAATGTTTGAATAGATGGTCTATTAAAACGAGAAGATGCCATTCAGAAGCTGCCCCCCCTCGCCCCCAATATAATAAATTTAGGTGAGAAAGGAGCTGCTCCTCTCCCAGTCAGGAGATAATTGAGATGACTGGACTATGCAGAATTTCAGAGACTCCAGAGATGGGTGTGTGTTATGTTAAACAGAGACGACTACATGTCTATATGTCGTCCCTGATCTCTTCAGCTACTGCACTGAACCTCATATTGCCCTGATACAAAGCACAAAGAAGAAACTGCATAACAAAAGTGGGAGGTTATGGGTGGGGCAAGTCACATTGCTCAGATGTGTGTGTCTATCAAGGGGTGGAGTTCAGGGCACCCACCATCTGTTCACTTGTACCCAGCACAAGTTCATTCCTCCTCATCACACATGCTAATATATTTGTCCCCCAGCTCTTAGCATTTGTTTCTCCTTCCCAAAAATATAAATATATAAAAATATCCTAAAGGGCAAAATTATTCCATAACCGTCATCCCTCAATGGGGACGTGTTACTGAAAAAGTGCATTAAAAGGACATCAGCATTTATGTATTTCATATTGCTTACTATTTGTTAAAATAAAATAACCCCATAGGTTTTTGATGGAAACTTTGAGGTGCAAAAATGGTTTAAAACTATTTGACTCCATGCTGTTACTGAATGTCAGTCCCTGTCTTTGTTGCTGTGGTAATGCCCAGAAAGGCACTGTGAAAGGAAGAAAATAATATTAACACAGCAGGAAAGGCAAGGACTTCAACAAAAAACAAAAACAAAACAAAAAAAAAATCTATATTGTTGCGGTTTAGTTCTTGTTTGTTGTTCAGAAGACATGACATTGGTAACTCACCAGGTGACCATCATGTGGTCATTTCCTCTGATGAACTAAAAGATATCCGGACTGATACAGAGTCATATTTCATATACTTCCCCATCTTCTATAAAAAGCTCATTGAAAGTAAACAGGATGCAGGTCATGGGGCAGGGGAGTTAAGTTCTTACTCATTTCAATAGAAGGAAGATGGACATTTTGGTTGAGCTTTGCTCAGATTGTATAAAAGCCCTAAGCTGTGGTTACCCATAGCCAATATTTGTATCAAATCGCAAAGCTACAGAGAAATGTATAATATGATATTCTCTGCTGATTATGTTGCTTGGATTCTGGAACACACAAGAAAAGAATGGTTTGTGGACAATGTGATACAGCCCACAGACTTAGTCTTAAGTCTCTGTTCAAGTAATGATCCTGGCAGGGCTTAAAGCAAACACAGTTACCAACTTAAACCCTACCTACCAGCCAAGCTGACACATCGGTTTAGATAAGGCACTGGAATCTGAGCAGAAATAAATATGTCCCTACTTTGAACTGGTTCAGCTGACCTTAAAAGTACACAATAGGCCTACAGCTATGATTGCAGCATATGTTTCACCAGAGTATCTACCTGAAATATGATGTAACTTGTTATTTTGTGCCCAAAAAGTGTAGTAGCTAGGTGGTAAACTCATCTACTACATCAGCTGTGTTTTACCCCAATACATACTAAACCCATTCAAAAGGTAACAAAAAATTATTCTGATTAGCTTAATGCCCTAAAAAAGGGCATGTTTATGTTTTATCGGCTGGTGTACATAAAATATGCAACACAGCAGACACAATGAAACTATACAGGACAATTGGACACGTAGTAGAGCAGGAATAAGTAGCCATTGTGTTTCTTACACAAACAATGGGAACTCAGATGAATGCACACAGGCTTCTTTGTTGATGGATTTATAATAATTTCTTGTGGTTATGCAGCGTAGGAGAATGGAAACTTGAGACTGGTCTATTGGCTGACTGGGCCATGTTGTATTGTCAGAGGCATACAGTCATTACTTTGACCTCATCTCCTGCTTTTAGCCTGGACTTCTTCCTGATCCAGCAATAGTCTTCACTAATTGGATTACAATGCTAGAATCATGACCCTGCTGGGCTGCCATACCACTTATCTACACATACTTTTGAGTTTAGCAAATCTTTGAAGAAATGTTTAAATAGAGTATTTAAACATTTCAGTATTATTCAGTATTACCTAAAAACTTTAATCATATTGACTGTAGCTAAAGGGCAGAGTCTCTGTGTGTTATCTGATGGCACACGCAAAAATAGATAAGTCACAATGCTATGCTCTTCTGTGTGTACACAACAACAATTTCTATCAGGCAGTTTCAACCTCTGACAGTCAATAATCACCTTCATTACAAGAGCCATGATTATGTGTTCCTTCGTCTCTACCCTGCACCTATGCAGGACTTCAGGTATAAAAGTTTTCATTTAACCTCCTAAGACTTGATTTTTTATTTGGTATGCATGTTGGTGGGAACTGTTTACCATTTTTATTCTACAGTGATCATTGTAATGTGCTTTGGCAACCTGTAATGTCCTCATATGAAGATGCTGGATCTTAGGGGGTTAAAACACTTTGTAAACACCGAAAAAGCAGACCAAACCATTTCACTAAGTTAGACCTTGAACACTCTCACAGGCACCTGCTAATGTTCTTGAGTTAATATGGTCTACAAATATAGCCTCCACTTGATCCCTTGGTGGTTTCTAATGATATTTGATTTATCAGAGTTAGATAGAAAGCTTTTAAAATTCATTCCAGATTAGCAGTGGGCTACTATACATAAAGCAAGGCACAATGATTCCCTTATTACTTTGCAACACCATATGGCTGTCCAGTGACAGGGAGGGCTATATCTGCCTGGGAGTGGATCATTCTTCCTGGAAGATTTTTGTAAAGTTACTGTGTGGGTGGACTTGACAATGTTTTGCATACTTTTTTTTGGGTCATATAGAGGTAAAGATTAAATAAAAAGTTTGACAGGCTTGACAGCCCTCAGAACAGACTGCTAGGCTTGGCAGCCAGTGCAGCAGGCTATTGGGCCAGGTGGGGGAGAACACGGCAGATTGCCAAGAGCACCTGACAATCTCTGTGCAGCATTACACTAAAATGCACCTACCTGTCGCTGGCTATGGAGCCTGATAAATGTGGCTGGGCCTGGCAGACTCCCAGGCCTCAGTAAGCCCTGTGCATAGCGGCTGGGATTCATCCTCTTAGGCCCAGAGAGTAGGGGATTTGGGACTTTATTTAGTGCCATTTAGAAAAGATTACCCCTTAACTGCGGTCTTGTCATCCGGCAAAAGACATTATGGATAAAAAGGGCTGATCAGAATACTCTAAACAATGCTAAAAGGTTTAGCAAATGCTATGTAACAGCAGTAATGTAAGCAGTAATGATATGGAGTTCATGATGAGCTGCAAAACTGGCTGACATATGAGAGAAACAGATGATAGTCAGAGAGGGGCAGCTGTTAATGAGCTGTTGCCTAGTTTACTAATCCAGATGTATGAGCCTGACTTTATTTATGACTCCTCATGTAAGCGACCAGGTGGATTTTGTGTCCTCCTTGTATTCTGAAGTGATGTCCAATCAGCATCCAACTCATTTAACACCACAGAAAGGGCTTAGGGTCACACCAGATATCTTTGTTTAAGGACATTGGGATATATCCTTTAGTGATCTGCCATTTCAAAATGGACAAAAGTGACTAATCCTTTCAAACACAGCCACAGTGGGACGCCTCTCTCAGTCGTTCCTTTGTCATACATTGTGTTCTGCTGGCATTTAACCTCCTTTCATCTGTAACATCCAAGACCCGTTAACCCCTTTGGATTCAAATATACAAAGGTCCAGCAAGCCGAGCACAGAGATCCCAGATTTTACTGAGCTTAACAATATTCAGGGTGCTGATTGTCATGTTGAATTCCACAACACAGTACGCAGTTGCCGCTACACTGATAAGGGCGTTTCAGTGGTTGAGCGGGCTCTGTGGGCAACTGGATGACTTCAGTGAGATTTCTGACAATTGTTACAATTTAAGAAGGACCCAATGAGCTCCTTGGTATCAGAAAAACAAATAAAGTGGGGACAGTCAGATGACCTGTGGTCTTTCGATTTAAGATTATGTCATTTATCCTCTGTGTCCTACTTAATTTGTTATATTCATACAGATCTAAAAAAAAAAAAAGGAAAAAAAAAAGGCAGAGGGTCAAAAGGTCAAGAAAATCACAGATACCACAACCTTTCCAGATCTTTGTACAGACTGCACACACCTCCTTCAGACGTGCACTAAACCATGGAGGTGTGGCACATGATGTCATCTGATGTCAGTAGCTTAATTTAAGAATATCAACAACAGCTGAGGGGAACACCACCTCACGCTGTCACACTGTTACATTGTAGTGTAATGTCATTAGCTGCTTTTACCTTGTGTCTGAACCTGTACTCTGCAATCTGTATAATAACTGGGTAAAATCCACAAGTCTTCATCCACATGAGCAGGTATACCCTTATCAGAGTTCACAGTTGGAGAGTGAGTATTTGATTAAGTAGAAGTAAACTGTTGAGTTAAAGATACAGTATACTGTCTGACATATTATATTTTCTTTAAGTAAAAGTTGTATGATTATAATACATGACCAGTCAAGTGGATGTAATAAGAGTTAGCAGTGTTCCAGTAAGTTTCCCATAGCAGGTAGCAGAGGGGAAGTGGACCAAATAACTCATATTCACTATGATGTTCCAGTGGAGGGATTTCCCTGTCAGGCTAACTTAGTGAGGTGACAGAGGGAGAGGTTGGTTGATATGCAGCAAACAATCAACATATTCATAGCTGCAGCCCTGGTAACAGATGTCAATTATATATAAATATGATACATACATAAGAGAACAGAAGGGAACAGCCAATGAATAGCATTTACCAATTAATGGTTAATTCCAGCAATATACCATGACTATATAATATTATTGTAGAAAGCTGTGTGCATAGTCGGAAAGTAGCACCTGCTGGGGAAACAGCATGGCTGCTCCAATTTAGGCTCAGAGCTGTGAGGTTACTAAGCAACAGAATTCCTCCATCTTCCTGCCACTAGAGTAGTGTGTATGTGTGGGTGTGTTAAGGAGTGAAAATCATTGTCCTGTCCAAGGGAGTGAAGATTGGCTAAAGGAAGGGGGATGTTTGCCCCTCTGTCAAGGTGATTTCTGATCAGTTGTCCCTGTCCAAACCAAGACAAAAATCTAAGATCTGGGCATTTAAGTGGCTATGAATACACATAAATCTGAGCTATTTTCTATTGTGATAGGTTTATGGTCACTGGAAAGGATCCGTTGTTGAGCTACTCTGTAGATCTCCCAGACAATCCATTCCAGTCTGTCTAGATCCTTGAAAAGACAAGAGACCTCCAAACACGGCCACCAACAGTGTAAATAGTAGCCATGTACTCAAGACATGGCATTTGTACCTGACCAAACAAATAACTGTCCTATGTGTTTTAACAACAGCTGAGGGCAAAGTCACACAGGTCAGTTTGACCAACCTTCTCCAAAAGGTCCCCCAACAATCAGAGCATGAGGTGATTGATGTGACATTTGTCTTGCCATATCTTGAATTATGAGTTTGGATTTCCAAGTGGAAACCAACCACCGAGATAAGCTTTAATTTGAGCCCCTGCGGCAACAGTAGCTTATCTTGTGTTTGCTCCCCCTTACTGACTGTTCTCCTACGGACAATAAAGAGGAAGTGGAGAGGGATGTCAGAAGAATTTGTTTGTATTTCTCTTTTGATAGCATCACTTCTTCCCTTCATACAGAGCCTGGGGCAGGGGGGATGGGTAGAGGAATAAAGGACCATGGCAGTGGTCTTTCAAACATTAACATCTGATCAGTGATCTACAGCCAAAATAACCCAAGTCAAAGGGAAAAGAAAGAACTTCAACCAAAGCAAACAATTGAGTTTACTGCCCTCACTGATGGATGTTTGTTCCCTATGAAACAGAAGGAGAGATCAGACACCATTTAAGAGTCCTCCCAGACACACAATGATATATAACTTCTGAAGCAAGCATATTTGAAAAAAAAAAACAAGCAAACAAACAAAAAAAGACATTTCCATAAAATGTCCCTACTTCTTTATATTCTCTTTTCGTTTGCTGCCATGGTGACTCTTTCAAGCCAATACCAGTCTGTTTCTTCTATTCAGAGCTTGAGAGCTTTTTGCTGTCATTCTCCTGTGGCAGAGCTGGGCCTTCTTGCCAAAGAAATGCTTGGGAATCTGAGCAGGAGTTGCTGAGAGAGCCCACAGACCTCCTATTTTTTGAAATAGCAACCACTAGCGAGAAAGAAAGGGAGAGCCACTGGAAGACAGAGAGGAGGGAGAAGCAGGGAGCTCTCTGTATGTCTCTTTTCTCTGAATAACACAAAAACCAAAGAGAATGATGAGCATATTTCTACTATGGCAAGAAGGGGCTTACCACCAAGTGAGCTTTGTCAGCTGTTGGTTGCCTGATTGGCCCTGTGGAAGGACACAGGAAGAACCCATAACTCAAAGGAGGATGTGAGTAACCATGAACAAGCCTGTGACAAAGCAGGAACTCTGTGCAGACAAAATTTTCAGAGGATTCAATACTTAATCTAATTCACAACGCACTGACAAACTGCTGCTCCAGTGAAGACGGTTTCACAGTGTGATACAACAGTAGGGACTAAGTCCAGCCACTGTTCAGAAAAACAGGCACATCCTTTATCTGACTCCCTGACCCAGCTTGAACCGTCACTCTCAACATTCTTTCCATTCCCAAAGGGTCATAACACGTCTGCTTTCCTCTGCAAGTTGTTCATCCCTCTCTTTTCTGAGCGGGAAGTTTCAAATATTCAAACTTACTCCCGCCCCTTTCAAATAAACCAGTAATTCTTGTTCACAGATGAGGTCCTAACTGGCCTGTAAGACACATTGCCAAGATAAACAATGCCCATCAAACATTGACAAGTGTTATTTTTAAAGTAAGCATGACATTTTAGTATCACTTTTAAAAGTCGAAATATACTTGAGAAAGAGAGTTAGCCAAAAACAACAACAAACAAACACAGTTTACCAGTGAATTACTTAGGCTGCTTTTTTACAACCAGGCACAGTAAAGTACAGCAGATCACTAACAAAGGCCGCAACTGTACAGTTAACATGTCTACAAGTGACTGAGACATTACAGAGGTGGGGGTGGAAACACATCAGGCATAAACTAGCTGTAAGTCATACGGGAAGGTCTCAAAGGCAAGGGCCAGAAGAGTCGTATAAATAAATAAAGGAGGCAGTGGCAATGTGGGGATACTGTGCGCAAAGACGGGGTGGGGTGAGGTGGGGGCTCAGCATCCCATCCTCACACTGCAGCTTTGACCTTGCAGGATAAGAGGCAGAGAGCCGTTTTATGTCTGGTGCCTGTCAAATGTCCCAGAAACCCAGGACCCTATCTGTGATATTCTAGTCAAGAAAACATACAAATAAAATGAAAATGACATGGGTAATGAATTATCTATCATCTGTAATATATATACCCCAGGAATGCACGTGAGGTTTATGATCTAAGGGTTGATGTGTAGGGGCCTATAAATCCTGGATGACAGAAATCATTTCTAAAACATTGCCTACCTCCTTCAGCTGGTCGAGCTCCTGCCTCACGGCCTCGTACTCGATCTCCAGGTCATCGTACTGCTGTTTGAGCTGCTGTTTCTCCTCCAGCACCGCCAGCCCGTACTCCGCCGCCTGGATCTTCTCGTTCGTGGTCTCGCTCAGCTCCCGGGAGAGACGCTCGATCTCGGTCCGCATCCACTCCGGCCTGGCCTCCAGCAGCTGCATCGCGTCGGGGTATCCCTGCTCTTCCACGGACATGTTTGGTTCCGACCAACCAACGAAACGCCAGCTGACAAGAGGATGGGGGAGATGCCAGGCGTCTTCAAGCGGTGTAACCTTGAAGAAGAAACGGTTGCTCAAATTCGTCTGTATTTAAATTGCATGATTGTTACGCTTGCGTTTCTCGGAGCCGGTTTCGCTTCTTTGGTCATGAAGAGGATTGTTGATCTTTTTTTTCTCCGACGGGGGAGCTCCTTGTTGTTTCGTATTAATGCTCCATCGCTGAAGTCCTGCGTTTCCTTCTCCTCTCCCCCGGCTTGTTGGAGCTTCAGCTCCGGAGCAGGAGTCCCAGCTGCCAAGACCAGAGACAGGAAATACAAGTTCTGTTTTTTACCTTCAAAATAAAACGCTTGTCAAAAAAAAAAATAGGCACGAGACAATGCAATTGTGCTGATATACTCTGTACTATTTACATATTGAAAGAATAACACTATATATTATATAGACACATAGAGCTTGAAAAAGGCATTTCTATTTACCAAAAATATCTACACGCCTGTCTTTTAATTTGAAGACAGATTCGCGTCCTTTCCGGTAGTTTCGTGCGCTGGACACCGGCTTGTTTCAAACAGCTGAACTGTCCGTTTACGCCTACGCAACCAGATGGGGGTAGCTCCTACGGACCGCAGTATTTTCTGGGAAATGTAGTACTTGTAGTACAAGCGGTCGTGGGAGGTGGCCTACAAATACCATGAATAGAACTACATTTCCCACTAGGCTTTGTTCACTTGCCTATGTGGAGCGCGGAAATCACTCTCCGGCTCGCAGAGTTTGCTGTCATAGAGATTTACGGTTGCGTTGAAACAGCAGCTACTGGTATATCTGCTGCCATCTGTCGGAAAAATACACGAATTCATCTGTTCAGATAAGTACAGACACATGTATGACCCAGCAGCATCTACAAAATGTATTTCTTAAGTCAACATTACCTGATGTAAAAGTTTATTCTCTGTATGCATAAAATGAATAATTTTAGAAAATCGCTTCAAAAAATATACTTCCTCTATACATATATATAAAAAGAACTTAAACTTTTTTTTACAGGAAATAAATGTTCCTATTTGTCTACAGTCACAAACTATCCTCTCATTCTTAACAACACCTAATTTCTTATAAACACTGTCAGAACCACATCAGAACTACAATTTGAAGTAAATAATCATTGTTGCTTTGCAGTCTTACAGTTTCACACTGTACCTTTCCTCTTGTTCAGACCATATGACAGTCTCATTTCTCGTCCCTACGCTTGTTACAGGAAGACTGGTAAGATATGCCTTGAAATCACATGCCTGTGATTTACATACATCTTATCTTACATACACCCCATGTCTCAGGCCCTCTGTTACTTTTGTAAGAAGCTTCACAGTTAATTACCTAAGTTGACAGGCTATTTGTAATGTGTTGTCACTTTTCTCAAAGATTTATGTCCCAGAATCTACATTATAAAATGTTGCCTAATTTAAAGCAAGACAGTAATACAGCCTGAAATCCAAGTGTCTGTCCAAATTATAATGAACATTGACAGAAAGCTATTCAATATTATTTTGATTGTATCCTTTGTAGCCTAAAAAGGTACACGGCATTACTTTGGGATTACTGGCTTTCAGAATGCTGTACTTCATAAACTGTTCTCTCCCTTGTAACCTAAACCTATCCAGCTTTAGCAAGGTACAAGGTAAGCCAATCAAATTTTATCTGCTTGCTATGTCACTTAGGCCCCACTATTTGTAGCACCAGGGCAGTGGAGTGAAGAAGTGATTCACAAATCTTCTGAGTCCTCTGTTAAAAAAAATCTCAAACTAGTTTGTAGTTAGTCATAGTTAATCACATAGAAGGAATCACATTGACAATCTGTTCAGGTGAATCTACAGTATGTGCATCAATAAACAAAATATATTGTTGATAATCATATCTCCTATCTGTTCAGCAAAATTGCCACAGGATGCTTCTATAGTTTAATCTGTTTTTGCATCTTTTTGTTGAGGAGTGGGTCCTCCATTTTATACCAATGCAGTAATAAGATTAGTAGTTTAATCCAGGAGGAGTCAAGAATAGCACTACACTCCCCCCCAGACTAGAGGGGAAACGAACCTGTGCATGGAAGCAGTTACAAAGGATACCATCCCTGCAACTTTTCCACACATTCTTGAGGTTAATTTAATCCCATACTTGGTCCATCATCCTGTAGAGATCAACAGCTTTCCACCAAGGAGCTCACAGGATACTTGCGTTGCCCCACCAAACTACAGAGAGATCATCTGTAATGGATCAAATCAAGCGATACCATGGATTGACTTTCCACAGAGCTTGAGAGGGAAAGACAACGTCCCAGCAGTTGAGGTTGATGTCAGAAATGTTGGCGATTGCTATTCTAAACCATTTGTGTTCTGAGATTGTGGTCACAAGCATCTCATCTCACTTAATACAGGTAAGTACTCTTTAAAAATTAAAAATACATTTTATTATATTCATTGAGAGATTGGCTATATTTCTTTCCTTAATACCTAATTCATTGTTCACTATTTTCTATATGAAATGTGATCCTGAATTTAGTTCTGTGATGATTTACAAAGGTAAAACTTAGTTGTAGTTAAGAAAAGCATATAACCAGTCATTTAAAATGGATTATGTCTGCCTTACATTTGACACAATATGACTAATGATGTTGATCCAGGATCAAGCTGCTTATTTGTAAATGGTTCTTGCTGACTTGTCTTGTAATATAGTAAAGACATTAGTCATAATGTTTAATAAAAAAAATAATAATAATTCTAAAAAACTAAAATTTAATGCAAAAAAAAAAAAAAACCCAACAAACTGTTATTAATGAATGAAATTTTCCAGATTTAGAAACTGGCTGTACAGCAATGTGTTCCAGACATAAAGTGAATCTGCACTGTTTGTTTCCAGAAAGTATAAAATGGTTTAACAAGGCAAATATGTGTGTCCAGGCTGTGCTATGACTGTGGTTGTCAGTCTGAGTGACTTTTCATATGGCACTCCATTCAAACACGAGAGGTGGAGCTCTGATGGAATACTGTAAGTAAGACTGATGAGGACAGATCAGTAAAATTGTATCTGTTAATGATTATTGGTCAATAGTTGGTTGGCTACAACAAAACATTTGCAGGTTTACATTTAATCAAAATGCAATGTTAAAATGGATTTCAAATGTGCCATTAGAGTAACTATTTTTACTGCGATGCCCTGATAACACACTTGCAATGCCAGGCTTGGATTAGACACCTCTAAGTGAGCACTCACCACTCATGATCTTAATTATTTAGGTGTTGCACACCAGCCTACATTTGATGGAGTCTTTCTGTTGACAACTTTTTCTAAGCATTTGAAACTCCACATAAGATTTAAGCAGTTTTTAGATGTTTATTCTGCTGGAAAAAACAATAATCTATCACTTAAAGTTTCACTAAAAGGTATTTGTGTAATATTGGATTTTTTTTTCTTTTCTTCCTGTAATAACAATAACAGTCAGGGCTCCCAGGGCGAAGTACACTATTGTAGGAGAAGCTATACGTCATGTCATCCCTGGACATATGCAATGCTCGATTGGTTGTGGAGGTCGAGCCTGCAAATATGACAACCCGGGTTATTGGAGTGATGACAAACAGGCTATAAAAGGCCTCTACTCATCCTGGTATACCTGCTTCTTTTTTTTGTGTAGTTGTGATAGTACAACAGAATATAACAGTGGTCATTTTTTGATTTTGTTTTTTTTAATTCAGAAGCTATGTGTATTAGACAAAAAAACGATTATGCCCCTTACATACTCCCTAATACATTTTTTTCTGTTATTCTAGGGTTACAGATCATCTTCTCGCTATGTCCAGACCCTCTACACAAATCATTGAGGAATACAATATTATTGATCAATTCAGAAGGTATAAATGACTTTGTTAGAAAATCTCAGCAGCTTGCTTTCTGACTATGAACAATGACTAAATGTATCTCTCTCTCTTTGTGTATGTATTTGTGTCAAGGACTGGTATTAAAACAGTAATTAACCTTCAGATACCTGGCGAACATGCCAGCTGTGGAAACCCTCTGGACCCGCAGAGCGGCTTCTCATACCGCCCAGAGGTCTTCATGGAAAACAACAGTAAGTACTATATGCAATAATTAAGGCCCAAACACTTGCCAGTGAGAGAGCCCCATTACATCTGCTGGCATTATTCTTGTGTTTTATGATTTGTTAATGCTATACAAGTGTAACCAAAACTTACTTACCATTTCAGTTTATTTCTATAATTTTGGCTGGAGTGACTATGGCGTAGCCAATCTCACCACCGTGCTAGACATGGTGAAGGTCATGGCCTTCGCTATACAGGAGGGAAAGATAGCAATTCACTGTCACGCTGGCCTTGGCAGAACAGGTAAAAGTAAAAAAAAAAATTTTTTAAATAGTGTATTGAGAACTTCAGACTCTTCAGACTTTTTGCAAACTGGCATGCAATGAAGGATTTATTCTGTTCCTTTATCCAGGTGTTCTGTTGGCATGTTTCTTGGCCTATGCTACAAGGATGACAGCTAATCAGGCTATTGTATATGTGCGTGCGAAACGCCCTGGTTCTATCCAAACTCGAGGACAGCTGCGTTGTGTAAGAGAGTTTGCCCAGTTTCTTGCCCCCTTGAGGAGTGTGTTTTCCTGTGCTGAACCTCGATTCAACCCAGTAACACTTTCTCAGTTTCTGAACCGCCAGAGACACATTCTGCATGGCAATGAAAGGAGGGAGCTGAGGTTCCTGCCAAAGATTGTGCAGCTTGTGTCCAGGCTGCTGTTGGACATTGCAGTGAATCGACAGGTGATTGAGGAGGACATTCTGGAAGCCCCTGATATTCAAGACATAGAGATGACTCTCAGTGTCATTGAAAGGATGGGCCCTGAATTGTTCACAACAGAGCCCCGCTTACCAGGCACACCCACCTTACCAAGACATTTCAATGAGCCCCCCATCTTCTACCACCGCAAAAGTCTGAGCTACAGTGAGTCTGATTTGAGACAATTAGGCTCACAGCTAAATCTCCTCACACAACGTCTTGGATCCCTGTCTCAAAGTAATGTTGAAATGACAATTTCTCCCTCTGAGTCTATCAATGGACCCAAGTGTCACAGTTCAAATAGCAACGTGTCTGATGTCTCGCACAGCTCGGCAGGCTCTCTGTGGAAAATCAAAAATGAGGAAAACCAGAAAGATGGATCTATTTTGCTGAAGAAAGTGAAGCAGAAAACCATCCAACGGAGTGAGTCAGCAGGGAATAATTACTTTTCCAAAAAGGGCAACATGTTGTCCAGATTGAAGGCGGAGCAGAGGGAGGAGTTAGAAATGAATGCATTGAAGTCCAAAGATCAAACTGAGGATCAGTCGGAGAAGTCAGAGGTTCCCTTTATCACCCTGCAGTCAGAGTTATCCCTGGGTGCAAGGAGATTGCTTGTGGCACAAGCCCTGGCAGTGGACATTTTTCTTGATGGAGAGGAGGAGCACAAGATCAAAGTCCTAACTTGGCAGGTAACTAACCCAAACCAGTGGTGTGGTGGTAGAAAATTAAATTGAGACCATACGTGTAGGAATGCATGAAAAGTTATGGATTGCTTAAAATCTGTCCATTATGTTTTTGTTTTTGTTTTTTTTTGCTAAAATGTCATAATATCACCAAAACAAAGTCACAAGCAAAACCAAAAGCAACAATCAACTCAATGATATGACATTTTTACTTTTTTCCTACATGGCATACAAAAAAATCATCTTTCGTAATTACAAGAACAATGAGCCACTAACCAACACAATATGGATCCATACAGTTTCTGGTACATGGTATACAAATCCGAAGTGGACCGACACCCATGTCCATAAGATGCTGTAATGACAAAGAATAAGTTGCCCGTGTCACATGGAGACTAAAATGACTGAATGTCTGTAGGCAGAGCTGAACCAAGGTGGTGCATGGGAAAGGCTGTGTATGGAGCGGGATCCCTTCATCCTCAGTGGACTTATGTGGACATGGTTAGAGCAGCTGAAAGAGCCAGTCATCTCCATTCAGGATGCCAAAGCCCTGAACCCCGACAACATTGATGCTCAAACTGTTCTCAACACACTTGACAAGGTCAGAGGCTGTTATGTACTAATTCACATTTGAAACAACTCTAATTCTACAATAAAAAAATGTGAAAATAAACCAAATTACCTTTTTCTCAGGCTCCTAAGGAAACATTAACCTGCATACTAAATTGTATGGCTCATATGCTGAGGATACCAGAAGAGGTTGAAAATACATTTCTGAATCGCACTATCAAGGCTTTCACCTGGGTAAGAAAAACATCTCATTATATCTAGTTCAACAATTAATTCCCTCTTTACTGATTTTTGTTCCAATAAATTAAGAATATTTTTTTGCTTCTGAACAGATGGAAAATAACTCAGAAGATGGGAGCAAACTCTATGAGTCATTGACTTCAGTCCTACGGTGCATCCTTGAACACATGAGATGCATTGCCATTGAAGCAGATGATAGTCCATTGTCTCCCTTCTCTTTACCATAGGAACACTGAGTCATGTATGTGTGGTGCTCTGTATGAACCTCATGGAGGAGAAAGAATGCCTCTGTGCCTTCTGACAATTTAATAACTAAATAGTCGATGTTGGCCAAACATTTATTGTATGTAGTTTATTTCCACAGACAGACAACTAACTTGCATATGTATTATTTTACCTAAGTAGCGCAATATCAAAGAACAGGTTACCGGAATATTTAATTGCAATAAGCTATGCCTTAAGCCTGGTTACATTAATACCTCAACTCCAAAAGTAGAGCTATAAAATACTTTCTCAACAAGCATGTTGTATCACACAGATTATCAATGCCTTTGCCATAACCCGTAATGTAATAAAGCTTCTCATGAAGTTTACATGTAAACTTCAGTATATTTCTTTTATATACAAATCATCATAATGAGGGTACGCAGTATATGACAAACACTTGATAATAAAAGCAGTTGTTCCTCCTTCTAGTGGGTTTTGTAAACTCACTGCGGGTACTTTTCTGTGGGCCAAAGATGATCAGGAGGTGAAAAAATAAGCTTTTAAGACATCTTTCCCATCTTTCCCTTCTACTGAGGCCACAATGCTGGTGTAGTCACAGGCTACGTGAGTGAACCCCCTGGAACATATTGCACAAAGCATTAAGTCACAATTAAAATGGAAATGAAAAGGACACAAAAAATATGGTGCGATTGTCAGGGTATACTGATGCAACACCACATTCATAGAAAATACCCTAATGTAGCAGATATACAGTAATATGGCACAGAGTACAGTACCTGGACATTGTGTGAGAGCCTCCAAGTAAGTGGTATCTGCTTTCTAGAGTCGTTCCATTGTCTTTGTTATTTTTCCATGTCAGTACTCGTAAGGACAGGTCCTGAGATGCTGTCACCACACGAAAGCTATCCTGTCAACATGATAACACATACAAAAAACTCTTTTCAGACACACAGAGGGCTTACTGTACTCTATAAAACAAAGAATTTCAACAGGTAATTGCATATTTTTCAAAATCCAAATGACAAAAACTCACCGAGCACATGGAGGAGATTGGCATGGTATGCTCTTTAAAGCTAGCCAGTACAGTTCCTTTCAAAGAGCAAACCCATAGCTCCTGGTCAGCTGCCAGCACTAGGCGACTGCTGTCCTTTGCTTCTAGAAGGATGGATGAGGACCTGACGTTCATTGGCAAGGGAAAGGACTCCACCTGCTGGACTATTACAAGAAGAAATTTAAAACCAACCAAACCAACACAATGCCATATACGAGTCTAGAAAAAAATAACTGATAGTTAAAATAAAGGAAGATTTAATTTCTATTGTAGATAGAGTATTGGTTATTCACTAGAAAGAAAGCAAAATAAACATTGATCAAAAGATAGAGTTTCTGTTCAAGCAAATAGCTTCTAACTGAATGAGTCGCCTGCTGAATAACTGTAATTTTAATTTAACTATTATGAGATTCAGTGTCAGATATAATGCACATTACTTATCAATCCAGACATATCTCTGTCCTCACCCTGGATCTCTGACTTGTACTTAGTCTTTTTAATGCTGACATCAAAGACAGTGAGGGCTTTGTTGTGTGAGCGCTCCTTGTGGTGGATGATGGCCAGTCTGGCAAGCTGGGTGGGTATGAAGACAGCAGCCTGGCATCCAGGGACTGGCAAAGACAGCCACAGAGGATCTTCGTCCTCAGACGGAGAGGTCAAACTCTCAGTGTAAATCACCTGGGATCAAAGCAAACAGCAGAAATGAGCTAGATGGTTATTAATGCTCCATTGTTCCAATTGCCCCACTGTGATTAGGATAGTAGGTAAT
The DNA here is from genome assembly GCA_034769265.1 of Remorina albescens. Lineage (NCBI taxonomy): Eukaryota > Metazoa > Chordata > Actinopteri > Carangiformes > Echeneidae > Remorina > Remorina albescens. Next base: position 16,592,052 of record CM068482.1, on the reverse strand, counting down.
GGGGTAAAAGAAAACACACAAGAACAGACCAGGGCAGGAAAAACAAACATGAACCAGACTGTCAAACACAACAAAAAATACCTTTGGACTTATATCATTGTTGTCCATTGTTCCAGCTGTGATCCATTTTTTGTCAGGTGAAACTAGGAGTATGTTGACTTTAAAGGTGTCGCACACCATTACACTGGACTTTTTAGTCAAAGAGGAATCAGATAGTGTACACAGAGATCCCTGACTGGTCCCAACCTGGAAGTAAACAAAATGAGAACCATGTGTGCCTTTCCTTATCAAAGAAAAATGACTTTAAAATCAGCAAAAGAGGATATTCTGACGTTACCTACAGTGAGAAACCATTTGTTGTTGATATTGTACTGCAGTAATGTACAGTGTGGAGATGCTGTTGAAAATGAGGCCAGCTCCTGGCCAGTCTGGCTCTGCCAGGTCTTGATTAGGCCCGTGGAGTCTGCTGTGATCACAACTTCACGCTGTTCATCACTTACAATCCCCATCAACGGACTCTGCACAGGACTGCACCACAGAAGCTCACCCTGAGAGAGAGAGAAACTGTCACATCAGGCGATGACCTGCACATATGTTGCTTCCAGCAGTGCACGACTGCAGTACATCACAGGTTAAATGTAGATAAAAGATACTACTGTGAATACAGTAAGAATCCAACATACAAACAATTTCTCTTCTTGCTTTCCTTTGTTGAATATGATACATGGACGGACGCTCAATGTTGAGTTGAAATGAAAGTCAAAGTCTACATATAATTCAGTTCCATCTACATACAATTCATTTAAAACCAACAAGCAATCTTTCAGTGTACATGGTGATGGTGTGGGTGATACACTGACATTTTGGATATTCCATGCCCGGACTGTTCCGTCCCTGGAGGAACTGCAGACTGTGGCACTGCTGTTCCACAGGTCAGGATGCTGGCCTGCACTCCCCTGCACATACACCAACCCAACCACCCGGTCTGATGGACGACACACATTAAAAATGGGATGAGCAACACGATGGAGTCATGTGAATGAGTTTCAAGTGTGTGCATGTAAAAAGAAAGAGAGTGTGTATGCCTGTGTGCCCTCTGAGGCTTTTGCAGGTGTATCCTCCTGAGCGCCCTGTTGTCATCTTCATCTCCAAGTAGCTCCTTCGCAGGAAGTATCCTTTCCATGACAGATTCACATCTTCTCTCCCCAACACAGCAAGATTACAGAAGCTCCAGCGTTGCAGACACAGTCTCCTGAGGAGCAACACAGATGTGATGTGATGTGACATGACATGGGGGGGGGGGGGTCAACAGCCCCATCCTCCCATTATAACCCCTACTCTTAGCTCCTGCAAAGTCGATGCATCTCTCTCTCTGCGCTGGAGAAGACAGAAATACAGGAGCAGACAGCTCACCTCCATAACCAAGGTGATTCTGCAGCTTCACGCCAGGCCTGAAAACAACAACAACAACAAAAAAAGCAATTGACACAAAAGATCAGAGACTTTTTGAAAGCAGTTTCTGACTGTTTCTGGGCAACTTCCGCAATTTGGACACTCCTTACCTTACAGACACAAGAGGCAGAGTTTAAATCGTCCTCGTTTAGGAAAGTAAAAATATGAATGAGGCAGTCACCGATCAGCTGCTGTGGGCGGTGGGGGTCCATACTCACACTGACATCAATGATCTCCCACCCAGTCACCAATCACTCACCAACAGCCACGGCAATCTACAAAACTGTAAAGAGGTTTGGCACGCTACGGAAACACCAGAGGGACAAAAGGAAGAGGGGAGTTTAACACATTTCTCTACAAGGCAAGTCTGATTTTGACCAGCAGATGTCGCCATAATAAAAGGTAAATGATCCCGAGTGACCGACACTGATCCAGGCCAGAGGCGCACTGCAGACGGCGCGCAACCACAGCCATTCATATTCCCATTATACAAGTGATGAGTGGATTAATTCTTCCTGGATATAAAACAAAATCAAGCTGTATAAATGCATTTATATATTTAATTTCCTTCTGGTTGATAAACCCATGCAAAAATTGGGAGAATAGAAGTATATTCCTCTGTTCAAGGGAATAGGCCTTATTCATCCAATTAAAATCTAAAAGAAGAAGAAAAAAGACTTGGTTAGGCTTAGTATAATTTCTGTACTTTTTTTTTTTGTTACGATCCTTTTTGCAAAATTGTGTAAAAATATTGATAACTTAAGTGCAGCAAGCAGAGGGACATCTCCACAAGATATAAGTTGATGAAAACATTCAACTCAGCCAAATGAAAAGCCTGCCCAATCAGTCAAGGTGAATTCATAGCACAAGAGTGTATGTGTGTGTGTGTGTGTGTTGAGATTCAGCCCTGGCGGGATTCTTCAGCAGGGCCCCACGTCTCCTGTGAACACGCCCCACATAGATGAGCCAGATATATAGCCAAGACCTGCGGGCTCCGCAGGAACTGTGAGAAAGAGATAACCGCACTTGCTCACCCCGCAGGTTACCTGTGACATCCCGCAATGACAAGAGGGCCCGCTGAAGGATGGCCAAGTAAAGTGAGTCTGGATGATACCTCATAGAAGAGTCGCCGAGCTGTGCTAGTTTTTGATGCTTTTTTGCCCTTTTTGGAGTTCCGCTGGAGTTACCTGAGCTGGGATCGATCCGAGAAGAAGCGTCGCTCACAAGTTACTCATCAACTCCGCAGATCGGTGCATGAGACTGAGAGCGGGGCCGCAATGAGCCGGAGAACACGACGCTGGATTTTAAGAGTTTTACTTTGTCTTGGAATCGTTTATTTGAAAATTGGGTGAGCTGCTGATACATTTGTCTTCTCATTGGTTTTCTTGTCGGGCTCTTTTCTAGCCCAACTCTTAACAGTCAAAAACCTTTACCTGTCCGTCCTTCAAAATAAAACCCAGATTGGTTCCCCTCGTCTGCTTTGCTTGTATTCATGATAAATAAATCTTTTAGTGAAGCGCGTCAACTTATCTCACTTTGACTCGTGGCAACTGCGGTCTTATCACTGGACGGCATTTCCTTTATTGTGGTTATCTTTCATGCTTTTAAAAGCACTCTGCCACTAATACCTGCTAACTTAATGCAAAATGTGTTTTATGGTGCACGTTTTAAAATCTCTAATAAAGTGAAACTTAATATGGGTAGCTAAGGAACATTTTATTAATAAAATAAAACTATAATCCGATCAAAACTTTCCATTTCCAAAAGGGGTTATTAAACAAAAGTTGTTAAATATACACAGTTATTATAGGGGGGGGGGGATCTTATTAGTGTCTGAAAAATTAATAGTTGAGATTTCCTTTTTCTCAGTCCTATCCATCTTCCATTCACAGTGGCTTCTCGTCGGTGGTGGCCCTAGGTGCGAGCATAATCTGTAACAAGATCCCCGGTTTGGCCCCCAGACAGCGGATTATCTGTCAGAGTCGCCCCGATGCCATTATCGTCATTGGAGAGGGAGCCCAAATGGGCATCAACGAGTGTCAGTTTCAGTTCAAAAACGGGCGCTGGAACTGCTCTGCGCTGGGAGAGAGGACAGTCTTCGGAAAAGAGTTGAAAGTGGGTATGTTGCTATCTGTTACTAATGTTTGTTTACAATAAAATTTTCCCTCCATCCCCTCAGCAATTGGTTTGTAAAAATTTCAAGAGAATTGCAAAAATTATATAGAAATGGATAAAGGAGGTAAAAATACTTTTTGGAATTATAACACCCACTTTTTTTTGTTATATAAAATATAAGTCAAAATGTCCACCAGTTGAATTTATTCTTGAAATAAAGGATGATCTTCTTTGTATCACTGTGTCTTTAGTATGCAAGCATCCCATAAGGAACAAGTGTCATTTACATCAGGCCTCGTTTTGCTCTGGACTTTTCATTGAGGAGGGCTTTCTGAGCATTTATAAAAGGTTTCTGAAGCCAGCTCTGTAACAAAGCTCTTGTGAATGTTGGCAGCCTTTCTTTTCAGCTTGACAGAGCCTCTGGAGACACATTTTCACTGGTCTTTATCCAGTCTAGTGATGGGTGCTGTGGCTCCCACTGTAAGGACTGTGGATCTTACCACGGGTATAAGTTACAGTGGAGAAAAGCAAGATGTGAAAGCACCAAATCAGAGAAACAAATTTGTCCAAATCAAAAAACTCTCCTATAAAGACAGGATGAACACGAGGATGATAAAATGTGGCTGGAGTTTTGTTTGTTGGCTAGTAAAAAATTGATAAATTGGATTAAAGAGCGTCAGATATTGAGGAAGCAATATAAGGAAATCTTGGCTAAAGCAAGGCTTAATGGGGTATAGTGTATAGTTCCACATTGAGCCACACTGAAAGGGACTTGATAAACATAGTTATATTTGTAAAACAATTTTGACACAAACCTAATGAGAATTTAAAATTATTTTACATCAACCAGAGCTATTCAAGTTTAAAGAAAGAAAATTCAAATCCACTTTTACACAATAGTCAGTAGCTTGGACCGGCTGTTTGGGGCCATCTTGCATGCTGCCATTGGAAAGAAAGGATTATCTTTTCATACTGTTGAAATGAAAACAGTATTATTGGACAATCTGTTCCTTCGTGAATAAGAAGTTTTAGCCCATCAAGGGACTTGGCCTGTGTCTCCAAGAGAGGAGTTGAAGTCTATGGCTTGGACAGCCGTACCAAATAGATTGGTTTCACCGATCAGATTAGCGTAGAAGGCGAATGGTTATAAATGAATGCCATTGTTGATGCCCATTCTGAGTGGAGCTGTGTAGCTTGCTATTGTTCTTAAAGTAAAGGGAGGACTGACCAGTGAGCTGACATAATGCATCCAAGGAATGCAAGGTGCATCAATATTGAGTTTTTCAGGCTTAAAGTAAGTTTGTACTTGAACTTTGCAGTTGCATTAAACTGTCCGAGATTATATCCATATACTGTAAAGAAGCAACACACAGAGAGATAAAAGAGAAACTAAACGTGACAGAAGAAGAGAGCACTGGCACTCCCAGTTCAACTTACACACGCTTTTGTCCACTCTGCCTTTAATATCTTCCACCTCTCATTACAAGGGCATGAAGAATTCATACCATCTCTTGTGGTGAACCCATGCACTCAGAACTGCAGGGGAAAAATTAACAACGGAGCAGTCAGAACTGACACACCTTCTTTTTTGGCTCGGAGCCCATTTGAGTCTAGAAAAACGTCCACATAATTGATGCTGCAATATGAGTTTTGTTTTTTTGCCTTTTTAGTCTTTCGTTTTTTCAATGGCAAGGGCAGCTTTACATAGTGCGCTGGTTGGCGGGACGAAACACAACAAAGGGTTAATGTTTGTTTTGAACAAATAAGAGGAGTTTATTTACACCTAGATATGATGGATGTTGTAGCCAGCAGCTTTCCTGTTTGCATGAAAATGAGGACTTGTTATTCATTTTTATGTATGTGCACATTTTATTGTGGATGGTTATGTATTACAGGAAAAACCGTCGCTTTGTTTGCATTATATATGGCTTTGGAAAAGATGTATCACACTTAGGGTTTTTTCCTTGACTGATTATCGGACTGGAAAACTTTGCTTCAGGATCTTCCTATGAGTCCTGTCGGATTAACCTTTACTTATTTGTCGATATTTCCGTGAGCATGTAAATGATTTGTTAGCTGGACTTGGGTGAGATAACGACAGGATGAAGATTCAGATGTCATTCCCTTATGAGTTTACACAGAATGTGACAGTTTCTGAACGGATCGATAGCCCTTCCTTCCCGACAACCCTCTTATTCATGCTGCTTTGTTGACTATAGCAAAAGCAGCCATTTTGGTTCATGAACAGGACACTCTCCAGGTCAGGTTTCAAAACACTGCAGCCTTTGAGTGATATGTCAGTAAGACAGTGATGTAAGCACATATAATGTTAATAATTAATTTCCTTTTCCTTTTTTAAAATCATCTTACATACATGGAGGTGAAACAACGTACTTCACAAATTCTAAATGGACTTGTTACATTTTATTCACCACCTTTTTTTTTTACCTCTCCTGCTCCAACAGGTAGCAAAGAGGCTGCATTCACCTACGCGATCATTGCAGCAGGGGTGGCCCATGCCATCACTGCAGCCTGCACACAGGGTAACCTGAGTGACTGTAGCTGTGACAAGGAGAAGCAGGGTTTCTACAGCAAAGACCAAGGCTGGAAGTGGGGAGGCTGCTCGGCAGACATCAGCTACGGCCTGGGCTTCTCAAAAGTGTTCATTGATGCTCGGGAGGTCAAACAGAATGCGAGGACACTCATGAACCTCCATAACAATGAGGTGGGACGTAAGGTAAGTGATGAATTTTTGTTCACTACATTGACTCTCAGAATTTTAAAAAAAGAGGAAGATCCTTTTAAGGCAAGTGAAGACTAGATGTGATAGTGAACGAGAGGAAGTCTCAGGCTGGTCTGAGTCCCTGCTGACAGTCGCTGCCATGCTGTGGGGTGGGTGAACCTTGCCAAAGACCTGGGCAAAGGGGCCAAGATGAAACAAGAAGTAGAATAAAAGGTTGCTTTTACGAGAAGAGCTGGGTAAGTGGCAGGGTTTGATTACAGACCAGATCTCTGCTCTGAAAATAGATTGACACTGTACAAAAAGGCATTAGCCCAGTCCCCCCATGCTTTGCACCATTGGGAGAGTATACAGTTACCTTTGCAACAATCCCCACCCACAATTTCTCTAATATCACAAACCCACATCAGGTGCACTGTGCTTGCACCTAATGGGTGTTTGCTGTTTGGTTGCTTGGCGTGTTTCTGCTGTTGTTTGGAAGACTCCTCTAAACACAACAGATAACTGTAGTTATCGTCACACCACCTGCACCTCTAACCACAGTTTCAACCAAATTGTTGTTCATGCTGTCCAAATGAGATCTTCTTCAATTAAACAATCGCCCATGCTTCCTACCAGACAGCAATAAAGTAAACCTCTGTTTACAAGAAAACAAATGTTTGAGGAAGAGTTACAATGAGATTAAAAAGAGATTTAAAAAAAGGGGGGGGGGGGGGGGGGGGGGGGTTATAAAATACAGATAAATAAAGATGTTTTCTTGGTGTGTAGACCTTTGATTGCTTTCCTTGATTTTCCCTGCAGACTTGCACAGACTCCAGTAAGTCTAGAGGTTAGAGATTCAGTGAAGTATTGTGCCCAACGGCTGAAGTGAGGTTGGAGTTAGGAAGCAGCTTTGCCCAAGTTAACTCATATCCCCTCTTTCGATCTAACTGTGCCAAAATTGCCTCATTCTCAAAACCAACACGTCCAACATGGGGGCTGAAAAACCTCCTCAGACACAATTGTGCTAAGAGTGATGATTTTCTGTGTGAGTTTCAGGACCATGAATTCAAGTTGGCTTATCTGGATGGCTAAACTGCCTCCCAAGGAAAAGACCATATTTGTGGACTTACACTTTTGTCTCTTTCCCATTCTTTCTGCTAATAAATAGTCCCTCTGTTTTGATAGTTTACCCCCCCTCCCATTCTCCTTTATTTATGCTAATCAAAAGCAGTGACACAGAGCAAGAGTGCTGCTCACAGCTCCCTGGTCGACGACGTCAGGACAAAGGCTGTCACAAGTGTTGGTCACAGAACAACTGATGGATTAGGCAGTTGAAGCCAAGGGTTTTATGAAGTGGTTTGTCCATGGAAAAGTTGTTGTTTCGGTCCTTGTTCTCATGTCTGCATTTGGGTTTTAGTGTTACACTTTACTTGCCAAGAGCACAGATGCATAAATATCTCGTCAGTGACTGTTTAAGACCATATCGTACGCCGTAGACCAAGCGTTTCTGCAAAGGGAAGTTGCAATTGACCTTGTTGCTAACAAAAATTCCAGTTTCAGTCAATGGCTCTTCTCATTGTCATCAGCTCAGGGTTTAGCAGTAATCCCAGTCACTCGACGCTTTGTACAGTCGCTCTTGACATTTGTGTGTTGTGTGTGGTAACTACACACACAGAGGCTGAAATCTGATACATTATTTTGGCTTCTGTGTATATGGTATCTGGTATGGGGTGGTATTTAATGTATTATGGAGTCAGTCACATTGTTAGTAGGTTGCGCATTTGGGACTTGCCTTGAAGTCAAAGGGTTGTATACACCAGGTTTCAGAATATGTAGCCATTGCATGGATTTAAATTCAAAAACAATTTTGAAAAATATAACACAATCATGTTTTCATACTTCTTTTTGCCACTGATCAAACAATAAAAACATTATTACAGTAAAGTACATAATTGGTTCTAATAATTTAGTAGGGCTCTAATTCATGAGAGTACAACAACCACTCATCACCAGAGTTTGTTTCTATGCCTGCTAATTCTTACTGCATCACTAAATTGTTTTTGTGTGTCTAGATCCTGGAGAAGAACATGCGACTGGAATGTAAGTGTCATGGCGTCTCGGGCTCCTGCACCACCAAAACCTGCTGGACTACACTTCCCAAGTTCCGCGAGCTTGGCTACATTCTCAAGGAGAAGTATGCCCATGCGGTGCACGTGGAAACAGTGAAAGCCAGCCGCAACAAGCGCCCTAAATTCCTCAAGATCAAGAAGCCTTACTCTTACCGGAAGCCCATGGATACAGACCTGGTGTACATTGACAAGTCGCCTAACTACTGTGAGGCAGACCCTGTGTCCGGGAGTTTGGGGACACAGGGCCGGGTGTGTAACAAGACTATGATGCAGCACATCAGCGGCTGTGACTTGATGTGCTGTGGCCGGGGATACAACACACACCAATACTCTCGTGTCTGGCAGTGTAACTGCAAATTCCTGTGGTGCTGCTACGTCAAATGCAACACCTGCAGCGAAAGGACAGAGGTGTACACATGCAAGTGAAAATATTTATTGGATGGTGTGTATGTCTGTGTGTGTGTGTGTGTGTGTGTGTGTGTGTGTGCATGTGCGTGCGTTTGTAGGCGATTATGATGATGTATGGGAGCATGTTTGTTCTTATCTCGGTGTTGTCATGGACAAACTGGAACTGTTAAACATAACATAAGGGCTGCCATTGCAGTCCTTTAATTCATAAAGAGGAACTCCTGTACTGTGTATACAGTAAGCTGAAGATGGGGCATCATGATTCCTTTGCACACAAAGCTCTTTGCCCTTCTTGGATTGTTGTGTTTGATGGAATGGCGTGTGGAGACAAAACACCATTAAGGGAAAAACTGTACCGTGACATATGGGACAGGGTGACCGCTCTTCATCACCGAGGCGAAATGTCAAGACTTTAAGCTATATGGACATCTACTGACACCTTACCTGTCTGGACTTTGCTAATGCAGATTAATTGTGGTGGATGTGATTGCTGGGCAGAACACACTGCTGTAGTTTTCACTCCCTGTGCACAGATGAAATGACACAACCATTTGGAATATTTAACATACTGTATTTAGAGAATGAAAATTATTAATATTAATTTATTCTATATTAAAGAAAACTACTGATTTTGTCCATTTTGGATCAAAAGTAACAAAATGTTGGGAGGTTTTAGTTTATTAAAGCAACCAAAACGTGTCTACGGTTAACACACTGGATTTGAATCTGCCTGGAATAAAGTGTCATCGTGTAGAATAATGTTGTTCCAGATAAAACTGCTGTAGGCTACTCACACCGACCTTCTGACCTTCCCAAGAGTTTGTCTTCCCTCTGTTTGCTGCTAGTCTAGAGAATCCAACTTGTTGAGGTAGAAGGCTATACGCTCTACTGACTGTCTTCAATGGCATTGCTCACTTCAAGCTCATTTAACAAGCTTAACTTGACTTATTCACTGATCAAAAACATGGGCACATTTTCCACTTTTGGTAAATATTGGTTAATAGAGTATATTTTGTAAAAGCCTATTTTTATATGAATGTTTTATTTATATCTTTTGCATATTCACTGTCAAGTTCTGACCCTGACACCTGTTTTGAGACCCTTGAGAAAAAAAAAAAACACAAAACAGCTGATATATGCAAGTTGGGCCCTGCTGTCACTGCCATAGTTGTATATTGTAAGTGATAGAAACTGTTTATATGTCTCTTGTGTTCAAAAGTCTTTGTTTACTGCATTTCATGACTACTACTGATGGAATACAGGAACAGAATAACAGTAGCAAGACCGGATTTTTTTACTGCTTTCTCATTCATAAAGTCTCATTCTGATCTTGACGTAACAAATGAAAAAGCCTCATGTTAAAATAAAACAGTGAGGGGAATTTAGATTGCAGTAGTATTGCAAACATAAAATGTGCTTGAATATTCATAAATGACCAGGAAATATCTCATAACAGATTAAATGCCATAAATTAGCCTTATAATGGAGTTGTTCAACATTGTGCCATACATTAATCAAAGTGCTCATTAAATAGGAATCAATTAACGGAGAGTCATTATTTTCAGATCAGCATGAAGGTAAATCTTCATTAATTGCAGCTGTGTTTTGGTTTGCATCATCATCATCGTTCACTAGTGAAATGTCATAAAATAAAGATAAATATTCGCAATTTTTATATGGTCGCCATGGAGATAAATCAGCCCTCAAAGGCTTTTCCCTACAAGTACAATGTGAGCAAGACTCAGGCACAGAAAGAGATCCGCTCTTTGAGAGGGGAAAGTTATTCAGGCTTAATTGAGGGCCCATCTTGCAGACTGGGAAGCAGTTGAATGTGTCCACGGAGAAACGTGTTTGTGCTCTAATGGTAGGGTACCAGTGTAATTGATGAGACTGGTCGGCAGACTGTCACGATGATGACTTGCTCAGTTGGGGGAGTGGGAGCTGTCAGGTGATAGATGACTTGCACATCTGCTTCATTCACTCCCGGGCCACTAGTTGCTACAACAACTCCAGTGCAGCAAAGAAAATGTGGGGCAGTCTCCAATAGAGGCTGGCCGACGTGTCAGGGAAATGTTAACGATGCTAAAGCCCACAGTCGTTACAGATTCCTCTCTCATTGGCCTGGAAGTGCAGTCAGGAGACAGGACTTGAGGTGCTGATGGAAATCCTGCTCCCAATAATCTCCTGGGATTGACAAATGTAGCATGTAAAGTTTTCACCTGTGCAGTTTTTTAGAACTTTTCCAGGTATTTTCCTTGTAAAAGAGGAAAAAAAAGCCCAATTTTTAAGATCATCCAGAATAAATTTAAACTCATGAGAATTCAGGTTTAATTTGCAGCAGATTAGCCGTATTTCGTGTCATTGGCAGTGAAAATCTGTCCAAAGTAAAGAGAAAAGAAAGGGCGTGAAACAGGATAATGGTAGAGGCTTGGCTCTGACTGACAAAAGCTTTCAGCTTTCATAATATTGATACAAAAGAGTCGCGCATAAGAAAAGACAGATGCTCCAAAAGCTCTGGTTAAACCTAAACTAGGGTTTTGTGTTGTGAGACACACATCCCATTATCTCATGAACAAAACAAAAACACTCATTTATATGTGTCACTATTTATCTTCACCTGTAATAACCTAACATTTTAAAACCACATGCTTGTGTGGATACACTGAACAAAGGTGCCCGACAAATGTGGGTCAATAACCAATATTTAGACCATCAGACCCTCGAGGCTGTTATCTACTTCTTTAAAAACTGTGGAATAATCCACCTGCTGTGTTTTCCAGTCAGGTGCAAAACACCATCACATAAAGGCCACAGTCACTTCTTCATCTCCACTGATTCACAAGCACAAAACACCACCTTCTTTGATATCGCAGCCTAAGTCAGACACCCTGCAGGATCACTGAGATGCTAATTATACTCTTAGCCGTGTTGCTCCATAAACAGGAGCAGGCCCATGCCAAGATGTTCAGGGGTGTAATATCCATGTTGCCCTGAAGTAGGGTTTGCTTTACCCTTTGGAGTTTTGTTTATAAACACATAAAGGGACACACACACCACACACAGACACACAAACACACACAAATGCACTCATCACCTGTGGAGGACGGAGATTGGTGGGAGCTGCAGATTTATGGTTGGTAGTCTGGCTCACTCCCCTGTATTATTGCTGGAGGCGTGCCACAGCTTCCCTATCTGCTCTCATGTCCTGTTACATCAGGGCAGCTCAGCAGTGAGCCCCAGCCGGCAATTAGTGTCAAAGCCAACAATGAGTCTTTTAAAGCATATCTAAGCAAGACCCATCCTGCTTACTATTTTATCATTAGTCGGACTGGTTAGTGACCAAATTTATAGCTGAAATTAAAAATGCTGCCAAACCTTTTTAAACTTTAACACTTTGCAGTTCCTGTTATGAAACTAAAACCCAATTGCGCGGTCCAAAGTGATCTGATTACTTTACACAGCTTCACCTCTTCATTTGTTATGTGTGACAGCTAATCGCAGAATGAAAGTTACACGTGAAACACAGGCTGCAACTTTGCTCTGACTTTTCCTCTGAAATCCTGCAAAGACTGGAAATATGCCACCAGCGAATGAGGAAATGGTTCATAATTTCATAGTAAAAGAGATGTTAAATCATCCATTATACACAGCCTTCATCGAACCGGAGCTCTCTGTGTCTGAACTATTCTGTTTCAACAGCTTCCAACGTTTCACTCAAACAAGTGGACAGCGCTAAAGACAATAATTTGAAGGAGGAGGAGCGCGAAAATGTGCTCTCCAGTTTTTTCTCTACCCTTCGCTCTCTCTGACCATAAATCTCCTGACACATGATTATGTCAGTCATACTTTTGTTTTTCCTCTGGTTGAGACATGCACAAGCACCTGAGTGCTGCACCGTAAATTGCACGGCACAAGGTTGTCTTTATGTGATTCCAGAGATACTGTATGGGCGCAGAGCTCATTCATGCACTCTCTTAACCCATGCTGTTTGAGTCTGAGAGATGGAAGCCAGAGATAGTCAACAATATCCACTCCCCACAAGAGAGATCCACAACTGTTTGGCCCTCACAGGGTCTATCTGACTTCCCATGGTCTATCTGATTTTACAGGTAAACACAGTGGTCAAATAGCTTCAAGGTATTGTCAGGGGCATTAAGGGAAGAACGCAGGCTGGATCAGCTCTCTGGGGTATTTTGAAGGAGCCATTTACGATGACTTGAACGAACATACCAGTCTACTTAACCTGCTTCTGAAAGCTCTTCAAATATGTAATCATGGAACAGTAATGCGTGTGAGAAATGGAGTAATAAGAACTTTGAGTGAGTATCTTAGAAGCTCCCTTTGATGGTGCATAGTGTATCTTCAAATGATCTGAGCACCCCATATGATACTTTTCCCTTCTTTTAAAGTGCTTTGGAACAGAGCTATGGAGGGCCCTCATACCTGGCCCCCACCACCCACCCCTCCCACCAACCCTCCTCCACTGAAGACGTCACCTGAGCTAAGCTTACAGTAATCCTCCAACGTCTCGGGCGTCCTGACATGGGATGTTTTGAACAAAAACACCAAACTCACTACAACCCTTTAAGACTCAGAGGCGCTTAGCATATAATCACTGATCTTCATCCAGCATCATGACAGTCAGCTGGCCAGATTCTTAACCTGACGGCTTTTCATTGCCCCCTGCAAAGGAGAAGCTGACATCTTCTCTCCTTGATTTGATTGTTTCTTTGTTTGACAAGCTGCTGGGTTCTTTGGCCACTGCAACCTTTTTGTGTGCTCACTTCATCGAGACATAACATTTTCAAACACGGCCTGCGATACCACTGAAATGAAACACAGCCAACTATAATTTTTTTTCATCCGTATATTAGGCAATCACATTGATGCCGATGATGGCATTTAAATTTCTAATTTCTCAGTCTGTCAACAGAAAAGGTGCACAAACAAGTTGCTGGGAAGTAAACACTCACTGCATGTACTTTTACTGATGGTGTCATAGCTTCCAAACTCCTGTCTCTTGGCTGTGCACTTGCAATGAATTCTCTCCTCTAGCATCTTGTAACCTGTCCAGACACGCTCCTAAACGTATCATTGCAGAAAGCCATGAAACAATTTGAACTGATGCTGCCAGTTTAAATAACTAAACCATGTGGTCAGAGCTATTATATCATTAATCTTCTCCCTTTCTCCACTCATGCTTTGACAAGATATGGAAACACCCTCACATTCAACCCAAAGAGGTAAAGAGATACCTGAAAGTACTTCTTTTGATATGTATCCCACAATGCTGGTGACAAAAGTGTTTTGAAGTCAGTGCCACAGTCCTTTTCAATTGCCTTATCTTCATTTTATTTCCTGCCGCTGGACAGAAATGAAATTATAGAAAAGCCTTTGAAGGAGAATTATCCTTCTGTAACGACATGCAGCAATTTGTGTTCTGTACAATTTAGTTTGTATGGGTTGGGTCACAAAGGGGCCTTTGCATGTGGTTAACAGCACACACTGTTCATGACACTGATGTCATGAACTGTAATAACCACTTGTATGACGTTTTATGTCTGTGGCTCCCTGTAAATAATAGCCGGTGTTGGCTGTAAACAAGGTAGAGGCCTCGGTGGAGATGTCTGACAGGTGGTATCTCAGGTCATTTTGTTCCTTCCTCTAAACATATTTCATTTTTTCCATTCGCCTATTTTTTTTGGGGGGGGGGGGGTCCCACAAATACATGCACGATCAAGATGAAGTTCCTAACTCACTTTAAAAATGAAAAGAATTGAAACAGGAAAGTAATGTGCACCGAATGACCTCAGAGTCATGGAGGTCATTTGGTGACAGTGGTAGATGAGGCTGTGACAGTGGTAGATGATCCTGCAGTTCAGCGCGGGGTCAGAGGTTTCTCTGTAGGGCAGGGGAACACAGCTGGATGCTCCCTTCAGTGATGGTAATGAGATAAAGAATAGGACAAAAGAGAAACGGAATAAAGAGAGTGATGAAGGGGGAGAGAATCTCACTTTCACTTGCCTTTAATGACTTTACAGAGGCTTTATTACCTACAGTATATTGATTTATGGTTATTATAATGTTATATTGCTGTTGTTGTCTTTACCACAGTGGAAACAGGCAATAAAAATGACATTTTCTTTTGGCTGGCCATTCATTAGCAAGGGTCTCCTCTTGGTGCAGTAAACTCAGAAAGTCTGCCTAATGGGCAGTGACTGCTGATACTGTGCCAGACAGTGACAAAGACCCTGAAGGGCTTCTGGCAACAAGTCTTTAGATTTTTTTTTTTTTTGCTCTCTTGCTGCCAAATAAATGACTGATAACCACTGATGGTAATATTAGGAGGACACGTAGGGGGGAAAAAAGTAGGGAGAATCATAGCTGGAAAGAAGTGTATCTCCTATAGTTGTACAGAGAGGATAGTAAACATGATCCGACTGTGATCTGATGTCACCTGCAACTCCCGAAGAGAGAACAAAAGCAGCTGGAGCATTGTCAGCTGGCACAGATACCACAATGATCACTTCCATCATAAATCACTGCTTTTCAAAAGGATAGGTGTCTAGTGACAGTATGAGTGGGCCGAACAAAGCGGAATCTGCTGCAGCAGAAACTCACAGGAAGTCTAAGCAGTTCTTCATCCTCACGATGGTTTCTGCTGAGATGACACCTGCAAAACAGACTGGGAGAAGGAGGACGCATTCCAAAAAGTGCTTTCTCAGAAAAACTGTCAGACAAGTTTTCCTCATCCGGAGGCAGTCTGATATTATCAATGCCTGAAGAAGAAATGTACACAAAGGTGTATATTGGGAGTGATCTTTTCTTCCTTATCATCGTGAAATTTTAAGATAAGGCTCACATGTCTATATCATACTGTTAATCAGTAATCAGTTCAAATTCAAAAGTTTTGACATTTATTTCTAAACATTGAAAATTTTAATTAATAAAAAAAAAAAAAAACTAATTTCAACAAGAAACTACATTTGGTGGCAGAGAGAATGAATAGTCCTGGAACAAACTGTGTTTAAAGTTGTAACCTGTAGATTTAAAAAAGAACTGTGAAAATACTGAGTATTACTGACTTGACAAACACATTAGCAAGTTTAGCTCAAGCACGAGGAAGCCTAATGATGGATGGCATGACATGTTCACACCACACATCAGACTGTAACAGGTGGACTGGTGCTGCAGACAGCAAGTCTTCATGGCCCGCCGAAGGAGACACATTGAGACATCAAACAACTGTGCTGCAGCATAGAGAGGCTTGACAAGGTCACTGAGATTCAGACAAGTGAACTGTGCAATATTAATGCCTTCAATATATCTGAGGAGTTATATAGCTCTTAAAGATAAAGTGTAGACAACCCGGGGGCTCGAACATGCTAAAACAGCTAAAACGCAATTATTTAGCAAGAAAGAGAAAAGTGTTTCCTGATGGATTTACACAAGGGCTTACAGGGACTACTAGATCACTACAGGAAGCTCAAGCCTCAGGCTATGTGATAGAACATGAGTGATTTTTGGTGAGTTGTTGAGATGAGAGGGCCTCATCTATCTGTTTTATTCCCAGTCAACTGATGCGACCATTATTGATAATCATGAAAGTGAATAATGGTCAAGTGATACTAGAGAGAATCCAAAGTAACAGTCGCCCCCTACGGTCAGGGACCAGGATCATATGACAGGAGTTTCCTCTGCTGCTCCTGAGAAATGGGACACTCACACAACTTTCTGTCTTCTCATAAAGTGCGGCACTGTTCCTCTGAGAGAGAACAAAAAAGGAAAAAGAGAGACGGAATGTGACAAATGCATCAGTGCTCTAATGCCAGGTTTACCTGGAAGAGAGACAGAGGCAAACATTACCTCAGAGCTGCCTCCTCTGCTGCTGCAGACCTGCTGTGCACCCCAACAACAGCGTCAGTTCATCGAGTCTGTCCTGGGGGAAATTCCTTTTCTACTACTGTCCCTCTCTGAGCAGACTGTAGTTGTCAGTGTTCGGTCATATGATGATATATTTGTGTCTTTCAATAATGGAAAAATTCCACTATTGTTAACACATGCTTGAAGTGCCCGGCTTTGAGCTCAAACTGAAGACGTGCAGGATTAAGATGGGGAGCAGACAAGGTGTAGCTTCAGTGAGGTCTAGAGAGACAAAACAACTAGATGGATTGTTAAAGCCAAATTAAACATCAAGGCAAACAATGATGCGGCCAATTATGTTTCATATAAGAAAGAAATATCAGGAGATGAATGATATCAGCACATCAGATATCCTACTTGTAGGGATGAACAAATTACGCAGCCTTGTTGCTTGAGTCAAACAATTAATATTACTACAACTTCAACCTACTACTTCCTCAGTTCATACACTGGAGTGTGTGCTTTTATAAATATTTAAAAGTATTTTCTTTTATATGCACACTTTGTTATATTGTTCCACAGTACATCTATAGAACCTGGTAGACTGAATTACTGTACCTATGGCATAAAAAGCTTATAGAAAAGGCCATAGAAATACAACAAACTAAGGTGCTATTATCAATTTAGTCTATCAGTTTTGTTTATTTAACATGTTTCATCCTCCATGAAACAACAAATATTTCAAATGAGCAGATTTTTTATTATAAACATGTACCTGGGGTAAGACCATGGGTGCTCCGGTGTAACTTTTGTTAAACTCAAACTGAGCGGTTCAAAAATGCAAAAACTTGACTTACAATGCAGGGGTGGAATTGCTGGAATTGGTTTTATGATGTATGGCCTATAACCTTTTAAAAAAGAAAATCCACTCCGCTGACTAAAAGCTATTTAAAGTAACAAGAACTTCATAGAAAAGTAGCGCAGCCTGACAACATACTTGTCTTTTAAGAGTAGTAAAGTACAAATCACGATTTTCCACAAAACTGTTGTGAAATGGATTGAAACGAAGTGAAACCACTGTAACACCTGATCTGTTTAACCAGCCAATTTACTGTTGCTCACCGCTGTTAACTCTTTGATGTGCGACCAAAATGGTGCCAATGGCTGAAAGCGAAACAAGTCAAATTACCTTTTGTTAATAGTAACTGGTTAGCTCTACTGTACAATGTAAGAAAGACTCAGTCCCTCCTTTCACAAGCTGCCTCAAAGCCAGTCAGGCAGGTTTTCTTTAATTACATGAAAAATGGCTTTGGTCCCTCGGGGATATTAGGCCAATCTGAGAGACAGAAGTGTCTTTGCATGTGTGTGTATTTTGTTACTGGTTGATATAAATACTGGAAAAGTGGTTGTGCTGATACAGCCTGCTGCAGTCTGTGTACAAACTTAAATGCCACTGGCTCTGAGCATCCCTGTGGGGTTTTTTTTTTTTTTCCTCAGACTTTCCTAATTTGTGTGAAATTGTGTGAGATTCCTTTCTGAACCTTGGCGATCAATCAAAACATTTCGAAAACAACCCTTGGGCTGCACATTCAGGAAAAACCCTGCTGAACCCTCCTCTCCTGGGTGACTTTATCATTAATCTACATTGCAACGACAAATTCTGCATTTTCCTTTTGCCCAAGCGAGGTGCTAATTGAAATTCACAATCGCAGCTAGCTCGGCTAAGCTACAGCCCAAACAGATGTCGTCTGTGGCCTGATTTTGGCACGTGTGGGTGAGAGCAGAATCTGTCTGGAGCTCAGAAGCCTGCCAGATGCTTCTGTATCAACACCTCTTTTATCACCTGAAGAGAGTCATCCTGCCAACTATGACAGTAATTCCATTTGAGAGGGCCACACTGACAGAAGTATCCCATCATGGATGAGGGGGATTGACTGAGTGCGCACATTTAGATTTTGCAACATGTATTCTGGGAATTCTCCCGAGCAGTGCGCCTTGTCGGCCAGTGTTTGGCCTTCCTGAATTTATGCATTTAATAAAAAGAAGAGCAGCAAATTCCTTCAGCGTTCTGTGCCAACCCGCGTAACTATATTTGCACAAAGACGGCAGGTTTCATGTGGAGGAGAACAGCAATAAATGGGCTGCAGCGATGGCAGGTTAATCCTCCCACATTAACACCCAAGGACACAATGATTTATAATCAAAACTCCAGATGTGGAGAAAAGCAAAAGAAACAGTCAACATGCTGCTGGATGACTTTCCTGCTTAGCTAAACAGTGTCTTAGAAAAACTCTCTCGTTGTTCTACACTTGTCAGATTACACTAACAGTCATGATGTGTCTCTAATGCAATAATCAAACGATCATGGGGCAACACTCAAAAGGCATATAATAGGGGGAAGGTGCCAAAATGCAGCAGTTTGTTTTTAATAGCCCTGGGTGTTTGGGTAAGTTGCTTTGCTGTGTTTTGTGGGAAGGATAAATGCCCCTGCACACTATAGATAGATTTGGCAGCTGTTCATTACATTTACAACTGTAATTTAAAATGTAGTAAACACCATTATTTATTTGTGATTGCTTGTCCAAATCTTGTTCATGAAATCAGGGTTTGTATTTGTGCTCAGGGCATATCTAGTGTCTTGTGCATGTTGCTGCTGGAAAATTTTAATTTTTTTTAAAGGGGTGATGATTTGGAATAAGAAATGCACCCAGGTCTGTTTCCGTACACATACCAGGGATATTTTTAACAAGTAAAGAAGTAGTTCTAAAAGAGAAAGGCAAAAGTGTTTTAGTGGCTAAATGAAAGTCCATATATACTTTTTATGGGAGTTGCAGGTTGAATCATTACTCATCTCAGAGGAATTTGAGTAATAATTACTACTACCT
The DNA here is from genome assembly GCA_034769265.1 of Remorina albescens. NCBI lineage: Eukaryota > Metazoa > Chordata > Actinopteri > Carangiformes > Echeneidae > Remorina > Remorina albescens. Next base: position 16,572,478 of record CM068482.1, on the reverse strand, counting down.
TCAGTTTCATCCAGGCCAGAGGAGATTTTCAAATCAGTAATTTTATCAGGATTATATTTTTCCTAATAGATTTGAGGTAAATCTCTCCGACCACACTGTTTTCTGAATTCATGTTCAGTCATACTATTTTTGGATGTTTTTTGTTTTGTTTCATTTTTTCTATTGAGAATATATTTGGGAACCCCAGAAACAAATCCCTGTCCATATTTTCTCTTGAGCACAACATGCCACAACACAGTCCGCAACTGTATGACGATTGCACCACGAAGAGGAGAAATGTCTTTTGAAATAACAAACACTTGAAGCCAGCTCATTACTTGGGTGACACCGCTTCTTCCAAGGCAAGCCTCAACTCTTCATCATTATACAACTTTGCCGATTGCTCACACGCAGAATATTTATTACCCTCAGTGAAACCACTTGTAGCAGAAAGTAGGCATTCCAAAGTCGGTGGGTTGTGAGGACTGATCAGTTTGCGAGAAAGGTCTTATGCCCACTGAGAAAACGTCAGATATGAGGCCACACCTCCATTGCCTTCAATCACAGACAGATTAACTGGTATATCAGATCAATGTAAACATGGCAACAATGACAATGTTGGCGTGATGATGTTGGGTGGGCAAAATGTTTACAGTTGAACATTTTAACATGCTAGCATTTTGCTAGCATGCTGACATTATCAGAGTATGGTGGGGGCTGATTGGAATGGAATCCCAGTTTTGCAACTTCATGTGTTAGCGGCAACACCTGCAGTTGTCAAGATATTTAACTCTGAAAGAAAAATGGTAATCCGTTGGTGACATGAGAAAGGGTTTGGGGATCACCAGTTTTTTAAGTTTATTCTCTGGGGATCATGTATGTATCAAATTGTTTAGAAAAATCAATCACTTTCTTCAGCTATTTGGTCCAATGAGAGACAAACCAATATGGCTAGATCCTGACTTTCAATCTGTATCCAATCCTGATTCTGCTGTCATTCCCATTTTGCACATCTTAATATACTTAGCAATTTGTTATCTCTGTTTGCTTGCTCTGTTTATATAACTCATCGGATGGGAAAGGAATATGCCATGGTGTGGATTGGGGAACCTACTTGCCTCAGGACCCCAGGGCTTCTAATCTGCCCACAGTACGGAAGAGAGAATCACAGCTCCGATGCTATTGTCTGTAGACCTCTGTGTTCCTTGTAACGTCTTTGAAGTTTTGATTCGGGTCTGTAGGATAAATCGCAACAAATCCACTTGTTTAAGACCACAAAGATCTACATTCTCATCATGCATCTTTGAAATCATTTTGAGTCATCAGCTCCTGTGGGAACAAGTCTGAAGATAACCCATTCAGGAAGCCCATATTAGAATCAATGAGCCAGAGTAGAACAAAAGCACAGAAAACACAGCCCTGCAGGTAAAATACTCAAGTAAAGAGGAAGCTTGAAACTGGTTGAAAAGACTGCTTTGCTAAAAGGCAGAAGACGGTGCCCTCAAATGTTGATGAAACAGGAAGAAAATGCATCTTGAACACAACTCAGCCACCAGGTAAGGCCTGAGATTTGGGAAAATTAGAAACACACTGGGGATACTTTCTCATTCAGACCAATCACAACCTCCTGTGTCCTGTGTCAGGGGTGACATATCTGACCGAACTGTTGAGGGTGAAAGATTTATTGCCCCACACACACAACAAGGTCACTTGATTTTAAAAGCCAAGCCTGACATAAGATAATAAACAAAATGTCTCTGGAGCTGAAACTTCAAAGGCTGGCGGAGACTGACATACAGTAGATAGTCACAGTTTTGTATCCAGGTTTTGACTCCCAGAAACCTCTTGGGGCCACCCAGAACTGTGTATCATCAAACAAATGTCATCAAGGTAGATAAGCACCAAGCCAAAGTAAATAAGACTACGTCACCATGTTTTGCTGTTGTTGTTGGTTTTTTTTTTTTTTTTTTGGGTCTTCTTTGTTTTCAGATGCAAAGCACTTCAAGGTTATGGGCTGTAACTCATAAAGCCTTGTTGCTGTATTTAGTTGTTTGTTTGTTGTTGTTTTTTTTCTTTACGAACACTTAACTTTCATCAGTACAAAGTGTTTTGAATTGCACTAAAATGATAACAATAAATAGAATTTAGTCATTCATTCAGTCATTTGTTCATTCATACGTTTATTCACATTACGCAGGTAGGTGGTTAAAGGGGGATTTAAGTCATCATTCCAACAGTAATACGGATGGCTGTCTGCTTCCCGTAGGAAAGTACAGTAACATCGCCAGGTGTTTAAAACTGCAGATACAGATGTATGATGTCCGAATACAAATGCATAGGTATTAAAAGAATAGTTTCCCGTTTAAGGGGTGACTTAGCAAAGAGATCACCCGGGCTAATCAGCACATGTAAAACCCACTTAGTTATAGTAATTATATCTACTCATGTCTTGGCATCTTGTCCAAATCCAAACAAATACATTTCCATTTTTAAATCAGCTTTTTCATCATGCAGCTTCCAAATCATTTGTTGAAACTATTCTGATGAGAAACCAGTTAGGGAATAGCGGCAGTACCCGCAGACTATAAGGCTTACAGCAACAGCTGTCTGTGTGTGCTGGATACACAATGATTTTACCTCGCTGGAAATCCTCCTCATTAACATTAGCTTCAGGGATGTGCATTTAGACATGTTAGAACTGTCCCTGTACACTGTGACGGTTGTAACAGTGCAGTGACTCTTTTGAGAAATATTTTGCAACCTGTACATATTTCATAAAATCACTTAAATACATTTTTTCAGTAGCTGACACAGTGAAGTTTATAGTATGGAAAAATTACTATTCCAGTGTAAACGGTGTTACAACTGTCCCCCGTCTCCTCTATAAATTGTGGTTAAAAAATGTAATGTTCAAGTTTTCATATTTTATCTATTCTAATCTAAAATAATCTAATCAAAAAAATGTTTTAGAAAATATATAATGTGGAAAAATCAAACTAGCAGGAAGATAAAAAGTTTTTTTAAAAGCAAGTGAACATCAACTCTTGATTTGTAGATATGCCACCATTTATATATATTTTTTTCATAACGATCCACCTTCATACTTCACGTTAAACAACAAATATAGAAAGTAGTCAAAATATTTCTGAATATTTTGTTTCATACTTTACACTGGCATGTCTGTATCTGCAGGTGTAAACTTCCCTTATTGAAAATGAGCCAGGTTTGAATGGAACTGCAGGTCCAGAGCTGCAGGTCTGAAACTGCTGGCTGTGATGTTCTGCAGCTGGATGGTACTGGCTTGCTGTGGCCATTCCAGGTGATTTGCATCGTCCTATTTTTAAGAGCCTTTGTAAACGGCACAAACTGACACGGCATGCTATAATATGTATGGTGGGGGCCAAACAGTCTGTATCCCTGGCCCAACATAAAATTGGCTTCTGTCAACAAGCTGTCATGTAGCTGCACCCTCACAATGTTCTTTATGGACAGACCAATGAAAAAGGTCTACGTGAATTATGATGTTTAACAGTGTGTCTTAGTTCAAGTTAAAGCATTTAAATAGGATCTTTCGTGAGAAAGTAAAAAATGTCTGTGTTCTTCATGTGTTGTTTGGTCAATTTGAATCTGAATATGATCAGGTGTTGCTAAGGTAGGTTCTGAGTTAGACAGGCATCTGTATGTTCTGGCCTTTGTGCAGGGCTTGATTTCCACTGAATAGTTGGCTCACAGCTGCCCTCTGTGTGCATACATGTGCTTGTGCATGAGTTTCTGTGCGTATTAGTGACTTTATGTTTTGCTGGCACTTTGCCTGCACCATATCACAAACAGGACAGCAGTGGTAGTCGTGTACATTTGGTGAGATTGTCTTTTGTGTTTCTCTACAATCCTCAGTGCAAACATGTCATGAATAAGACATAAAACAAAGCTTCATTTTCTACTATAAGAGATGTTGTAATTTTCTATACCGAGCTGTCTCTCTCAACAATTTTACACCTTCCCCAGAGCACCAGAAAATGGATCAAATCAGCATTAAAGGTAAATTTCCAGAGTGGTCACATGACTTCTACCATTTTATGGCCAGGATTTTGATAAAGGAATGCCTCCTGTTCATCTCTGATCAACTAAGTGCATAAAAAAGATGAGACTCCTCTTTTAAATCAGGCAGAAAGGAATGCACATGTACTCGCCTTGGGGCCTTTGCTTGCACCAAACACGTTTCTGGAGTGCAGAAAAGAAGACTAATAGCACCTAGCGGGGGCTCCCACCTGCATACAACTGTATCATAAACTGCCATTATGACTCACCTTCATGTTCTCTCATAATAATGAAGTAATATTTTATGGTATCATGTATAAACGATTAACAAGCTGCAAATAACATTGGAAAAGCGCTAATAAAAGGGCAGACTGAGCAAAGTGTGCTGTAATCAGACTGTTATCGTTTGCTTTCAGACTATTTTATGTTAATTTACTTTGCAATTGCTGTAATGTTATTGCCATAAATTACCCCATCATTAGTTATTCTCTATGAAGATTTGATACTAATCTCACAAAATGCTGATTCTTTTTTCAAGAGCTGACTTTATAATCCTATAATGAATCTGTCCTTTAATTTTAAAGTCAAGTGAAGTACTGTCATTCCCTTGTTGTGTGCGTGTGCGCACGCGTGTGTGTCTGTGGGAACACATGCATACAAGACGAGGCATGTGTGTCAGTACACTTTCACTAACTTTTCGAACATGTCTGCCAGCTGCCGCGCTCCTGCTGTTTTTCTGTGAAAAACCCTGACCCACCAAGAAGATGCCAAATTACACTTAACAGAGCCCTGCTCTGTTGAACTCAGCCCGAATCAAAACATTCACAGTTCGATAGATGCTCTTGGAAGAGCTCTAACTGAGGTAGAGAGAGACACGCAACTCTCCCGGCTGTGTCACGGCTTTAATGAGCCTTCACTCCCTAAGCTTCCCAGAGAGAGAAAAAAAAACATCAAATGAAAGACTACCTTCATGAAACAAAGACCAAGGTTTTCAAATTGACAATTCCCTCTCTCATTAAAGACTCTCAACCATGATCCATTTCCCAAGACATCTGATTCATCAGCGACTAAATTATGCCAAAACAATGGGGTGTGTCACAATATCACACACACGCAGAGTCAATTGAAAATACATGGCAATTCATGGCAATAATTGGAATATTGAAAATAACAGGGATTCAATTTTGTGTCTTCTGTTTTCTTATGTTCTTAAAGTCAGATCAATAATATTCCCTCTAAATGAGCAAAAGCCCTGATGACAAAGGTTGAAAAGCTTCTTCAGCTTAGCCTTAACCTTAATAGTGGCACTGTGGGGACACCTAACATAGAATTAAAGGCAATTACAAAAAAATGTTTCCAACCCAAGAGGTGCCTGTGAGAGGGAAACAAGAGAAGCTGTATTCATTTCACACAGCCGCGGGTGCTGAGAGGATATGGTAGTCTTTTTCATATTGGCAGCTGTTTGATCAGACTAACAGCACTCTTTAGCCGTAGCATTGCTGCAGGTCTGATCTAAACACCTCATCAGATTCAAAGGAGACGCCGCGTCTCCAGTGCACTCCAGGCTCTTTCCATAAACACAGCTGAATTATTCCTTTGAGGGCCCTTTACTCTGGAATGGCCTCCATTTTTCCTTCACAAGACAAAATATGTAGAATAATGTTGCCCACTGTGTTTTTCTCAATGCGATATCTTCCAGCAAGGGTGTGAAATTTGATTGTGAGGGCATCTGATGGTTTGTAGATGGATTACAACTGATAGCGTTCTCTGTGCATTGTGGGAAATAGCGGGGAATGTAGAAAGCAGCACAAGAGAAAGAACTCACCACAGACACTGACAGTGAAAAGAGGTGTAGCTTGCATGGCTCTATGTTGTGTGTTGATCATGGTTATCAGAGCCGTAGTAGATGACTGATAACTGAGGTGTGTTGTTGTGTGTCTGTGTGTGTATGTCAGTTTGTGTATATGTATATGCATGTTCTTCTGTGCGATCTGAATGATTGCACAACAAAGAGCCTGAATGGATTTAGTCAAAGCTCAAACGCTGATGCAGCTGCATACCGGGAGGTTTATGATGTGAAACACCAAAGGAAAGGAAACAATGATCACATTCATGAGATGTCATTTTCTTCCTTTATCTGAGGAATTCTGGAGTTTTCTCCTCCTTATTTTCATAACTTAATGTGTCCACCTTATCCATAGTGAGCCACTGTTAGAAGGCTTTGTTTCAAGACTTGACATCATTCTCTCAAATGAGGTCGAGGACAGTTAGGTCCACTATTCAACCATACATACTGTATTCGCATATGTGTCATCATATATATGCACTACTTTTGTGCAAGCCTTCCTATGTTTGAAAATGTGTTTGGGTTATTGTTACTTTATTCAGATATTTACTTAGCAAAATGTAATATTCTATGTCTAACACAAAAAAACAGTAATACATTGCTTTACTAAAAGGCCAATTTCTCTGTGCTTATCTTAAGTCTCTGTTTAACATGTGTCTGTGCAAGCTGACCTTGTCCTATCACAAATTTGGAAGCAGCTTATGGTTCAATTTAGGCAAATTCTTTTCAACAGTAAATGATTAACCTACCGTCACTAATTAGGTATTTCATTGACAATGCATTGATAAAACTATTGGGTGCTTTTTCTTTTTTTTGTTTTGGGCAAAAGAAGACTCATCCAGGGGGCCTCTGCCTCTGCCCCTTCCTGGACCAGCCCCAACAGATAGAGTATCGGGCTGCAACGCCCTGCTGGGATTGGCTCCATCATACCCATGACACGAGGTTAGTACAGATAGCAAATGGATGGATGTGAGCAGTTTTATGTTGAATGACATGTCAGTTTGGCATAACTGACATATTTTCTATTATTATGGAAGAAAAATTCAAAAATCCTTCTACAGATAATAATTCTAGGTAATAACTTTGCTAGTTTTATTCTTTTGTTTGATTAATACTTCATTTATGCATAAAGATGATAATATTGCATTATTGCCAAGGAGTGGAAATTATTACTCTAAACAGAGTATAGCTATTTCATTGAGGTAGTTCGCTCAAGAAAATTACACTTTTCAAGAAGTGTACGATGAGCTCAGTTGAAATTGAAATTGTAGAATGAATCTGGGAAAAACTGTGAACCTTTGTAGTTTCTTTTGACACATTTTTACAATGTTGTTTAAGCTGTTCACTATAAAGCTGAAAAAAATATTTCAACACCTCCCTTACCCAGCATCCTGTTTACTAACCAGCAGTCAGTTTAGGATTGATTTTATAAGCTTATGTACAATGCCAAAAGGTGAAAAAAATAACAATTTTTTGATTTAGTTGTTGCCTATTTCAGATGTTAAAATAAGGAAAAACATGTAGAAGATAACGGAAACAGGAAAACTGTTATTTTGCTATTTTTATTCTCATAAATCTTGTTATTTAGTACCCTTAAAACAGCAGTTATTGGTGCACATTGACCTAAATATAGTTCTCATGTTTGCAATTATAAAATCTTACAAAGGAAACAGCTGAAATCCACTAAAGGTTGTTCTGTGGTACTGGTCATCCCAAACATCCCCAGAAATCTGTACTGATACAACATCTCCCACTTGTAACTCCAAGACCACACCATTGGATAGATTGTCCTCAGCATCTGTGGTTGGGGTGGGGTGGTCCCCTATTAAAACCACAGGGTGTCCATTCTTGACCAATCTCAGCTTTGCACCAATGCCAGTGTGTGCTATATGGCCAGTAAATCTGAAGTAATACACCCCTCTGACTGGTGCAGTGAAGTATCCTAAAGTATAGACAGAAAAGATCCATCACAGCTGATCGAAGTTATTTAAAAAAAAAACAAAAAAAAAAACGAGCTCAGCTTCTCAAATAAAGGGAGTCTGATCAGATTACCTGTGATTGAGTTGTAGTGGTTTCCAATATTGGTAAAGACATTTCTGTAGATGAGTTGAGCAAAGCCTTCGCTGCTCGTGTTACCTTCACCAGATGCCAAGACAGATGCGGAAAAAGCCAGTTTTCTCACTGTGACAAACACACAATCAATCTCTGAGTTACTTTCCGAACATCCACATACTTACACAGATACAAGAAAAACCACAGAGGCAACAGTTCTTTACCTCTGTTGGTATCTTGAAGGCCCTGCACTGTTGCCTTTTGTCTTGAAATGATGACACACAAGCACACAGACACACACATTTATAACCATGTGCGCACAGTTCATTACAGAATCCATAAACCTTATTTAGCTGGTACATGCATAACCTTTACCTTCCTGCTGTTTCTCCAACTCATCCACATGGTGTTCACTGTCTGTCAGTCTTTGCTGCAGAGTGCTGAGCTTCTGCTGAAAAGCTACAAATTCTGTAGATTGAGATGAAATCACATAAGATTTAGAGTCAAAACAAAATGTGCAAAGTATGCATGATTGCAACGTGAAAGCATGGCACAGTGCTTACCGTCATTCTCCATCTGCAGCTCCTCCGCCAAACGCTCAGCAGCGGTCACCCTGGCCTCCAAAGCTGTGACAAGAGTGCTCACATAAGCTCAAGTAAATGTGTCCTGTTGTAACGTGAGTCTTTTAGTACAGTCTACCTGTATTCTCAGTCTGCAAGGCTTCCACCAGGCTCTCAGCAGCTGTTACTCTGGACAGTAGATGCCTCAGCTCTACGTTTTGCTCTAACAACATGTCTCTCAGCTCCCTCAGCTCTGCCCAGATATTGTAGTGAAATGTTTCCTCCTGTTCATTGCCCTCAGTCTCATTCACGGGCTTCTGTGTCTCAGCTGTCTTCTCCCCGCTGCAAAAACAGCATGACATCAGTGCCAGTGAGAACACTAAGAAAGTCTTCATCTTCAATTGAAAATCGACTGAACTGAACATCTCCACTGCATGGGCCATTTATGGCTGGCATCAAGGTCACATGTTTGAGATCACAGTGATCTGCCAACATTGTGGGAAAGTGCACCTGTAGGGGTGGAGAGAGAGCAAGCATGAGACCACAGATAGAGGGAAGAGCAGCTGTGACAGATTAGTTTTAAACACAGGCGATGATAAATCACATTTTTAATTTTCAGATATTTCTTCTGTATGTTAATTAATTATACGGAGCAGATTTAAAGGAGGATAATGTGTATTTTTGCACAGATGCAAAGGCATTCACTCAAATTACAAAGAAACAATATTATATAACATCCATTTTACTAGGTAAAGTTGTAGAATCTAATGCAAAAAAAAAACCAACTACAGTAAAACAATAACGTTGAGTTTTGAACAGCAACAAGGTCTTCAAATAACTAAAGCTATATTTCTTGTGGTGTTGGACTGGATCATTTTACATTGGGAGTAGTTCTGAAAAAATTTTGACAGCCCATTTTAGGAAAATTGGAGAGACAAATCTCAAAGCTATAATGCACCCCAGTACAGCTGCACTGCCAAACACAGCTTTGGTATTTAACGTACAAATTTAAGGACGAACCAACAGCAGTGTCCTTATAACGTGTTCGGTACAAGTGGAGGAACCCTGCTGGAAGGATAAACACTATTCTTCCAAAGGATATCCCCTTCATTTGGCATTTGAATGATCCTCCACTCAAATTCCAGGGTTTTCCTTTTATTTGTCAACCATGTGTAATTGAAATAATAAACCCGCGACCTCCAAAATGTGGAATGCCTGTCAGAAATGGCTGCACCTAATAAATTGATCCTGGAATTTATTTTCTCATTCAGCATTCAGAAAAAGCGTTGAAATTACAAGTCAGTAAGAATACAGTTTCCAATATGGACCTTTAAAAGTCCATAAGAAACAAAATTTGTCACCATCTTCAGACCATCCTTGACAGAATATGTGGGAGCAGGTCAGGAGGTCTTAATCTGGGTGAAGCAATGTTTGAATTTACTTAAAATTGTCCATGACCTATTTTCCACTGCACAAGGACACTTTCCACTCTGCATCAGAGCAGAAAACACATCTGACAGGACTCACACCTAACTCTCTTTTATACATCTGCAGTGACACTGTCTCAACAAATTCAACTGGGTTGCTCTCTCTCTCTTTGCCCTGCCAGCCAAAAAATGGCTAAATGTCAACAGAAGCTGTTTACAGTTGCTTGTTAACGGCAAGTTATTGGGAAGAGCTGGGGAAATTTCCCACTGCAGCAAGACCATTATGTGGGCGTGTTGCTCCTGAGTCATAAGTGTGTGCATCAGTGACAAGTTAGACAATTAGACAGATATAACAACAAATCAACCTGTCCTTAAAAAAATATATTTCTTGAAGCGTATAAAGTGCAGTGAGTGACATGATTTATGCTGATTGCTGCTTGTGTTCATGAATAAGAATATTGAGCAGCTGTCAGTCAGAATGAACCTGTTCACTGCCACATACAGTGAGATTTACACCAAATAAACACAACAGCATCAATCCTAAGAAAACACAGCCAGCACAACTGAGTGAATCTGTCGTCTTTGTTACAAAAGCAGATGTAGTGTGCACTTTCATATCTATCGCTCATGAACAGTCAGAATTGTCTTAGCGCTATTTTTCCCCAATCCTGCCCTTTTCTATAAATGAAAGACCTATTCATGAAAAGACTTTGCTGTAGGGATAAACACAAACAAATGTACATATCCCGCTGAAGATTTAAAGAAGGATTTTTTGGAGAGAGAACACAGGGTTTTCTACCCTGGTGCCGGAGGGGGCAGAGATGAAGAGAGTAATAGTTAGACTGCGGTCACATTGGTATGCAGACAGTCATGAAAGCAGTGCAGTACCTGTTGCATCTTGCAAATTCATTTGCTGAATATTGTGAAATTTCATGGCTTAAATTGGGGAGGCCCTTTTTCAGGGCATTGGTGAAACAGATACATAAACACTAATGATTGGAAATTACAGCTGGTGTATTGATATTCATTGATCTATTGATGCAGCCTCATCACAGATATGACATCTATCTATCCATCTATCTATCCATTTATCATCTCATTGGCCGCCCCATCTTTGTGCTTCCCGATCTTAATTTGAATACCATAGGTTTCGGGGCTTGTTGGTTGGCAAGAAAATTTGTTTTTTTCTAATATATTTCAGCACTATAATGTTGGGCAAGTTATTTATTCATGTTTAATTTTAGATGTGATTGCTGTGGAAGTGAATCACTTGATGTATTACGGAAGGACTGTCCCACTAATGTGCTGTTCTAAAAATAATTAAGGTGCGCCCACAAAGGTGGCAAGACAATGATTTTAATAGGAGGGAGAGGCCTGATGATTTTTTTCCCCCTTTTGCCCAATTTGATGATGCAACAAAGTAGGGCAAAGATATTGGTGTGTACATTCTTACCTATGATTGGCTGTGTTGCCACACAGCTGGAAGGTCCTGGGCTTCTCTGTGGGCAGTTTGCATGTTCTCTCTGATGAATGATTGTTTTCTGCTGATCTGTCCAGGATGGACTCTCCACCACTGTCCCCTGGAGTTGGCTCCGACTAGAGTGCCTTTAGAGACAGAGTGGCGACAACTCCGTTCACTGCAATGGTTCAGTTTTTTCACAGCAATGGCGGCGTACGGAGACCCTCGAAAGATCCCGGAAGTTAGCATAAGCTAACCGCCGCTAAATGTATTTCAGTGGAGCAGATTGTCGGAGCTACACTTTTTCAAGGTAAAATGTTTGAATAATCGTATTTCCATATTAGTTATGCATCGAAATAGAATTGACACAAGTAATTAAGTATGTTGACGGATTGTCACCGTCTTGATTAGTAGAGTTAGAGAATATAAACCGATAAAAGTTTAGGCTAGCACACTGGATAATGATAGCAACAGATGCCACAGGCTGATAAATGAAAATTCTGTTCTTAAATATAACTTCATCCAACGCTGTTGATAGCGAGGTTAATATGTAGGGAGAGCTATTGTAGTTAGACTTTTATTTATTATTGAGTCTGCGGAATGATGGGCAAAGCACATGATATGAAGATATTGATATTGATTTTCCTGCCTTTTTTTTTCCACATTCTGCAGCCTCAGCTTTATACATCTCCTTTTGATACAAACAACTTCCCTTGGATTTTGTGTTATTTTCTCAGTTTTTAATTAAAAAAAATTAAACTTCCCCATGTTGTGGTCTTTGAAAATGTGCAATAGATTGTTTGAATATGATTACCTCACATAATTTTTTTGTTTTCACAATCTATGAAGGTGGTCATATTTTTCCTGCTGACTTTAGCCATCCATATTTTCCTCTTGTCCCTGTCTTTGGGGAAGCCATACATGCGCACACCTTTCTCTGAACGATTGGAGCATCCCCTTGCAGCACAGCATACCATGTTGAAGAATGTATTCAAGGACAGCAGAGAAAACAAATGGTTAGACATGCTGATCTATTGGAGTTCTATGCTGTTGTAAAGGAATTAATTTTGTTAAGTGCATTTAGAAAAACAAAGAGTGTGTGTGTGATTTATTATGTATAATCTGTAGAGAGTAAGTTTGGGATAGTTAACAGCGACAGAAATCCATATATCTGCAATGAATTGAAATCAAATTTTTATTTGTCATGGATTTCCTGTAAGAACTCATTATATTGTGAGTCCAACTTGTGTAGTTACTTGGAAAATCATAAGTCTGCCTCAGTCAAAATAAAAAAAAAAAAACATAAAACTGATAATATTTATATTTTATTACTGTCAACGACTGTACAGGTTTAGTGAAGGTAACAGACTTATAAGCAATTCACACAAGTAGATATTGATAAGTAAGAGTATGATAAAAGTCCATTTATTTGCTATGAATAGAAATCCAAATTTTATTTATTGGACATGGATTTCCTGTAAGAACAGTTATCATTATGTTGTGAGTCCAGACTTATTGTGTAGTTGGCAAATCATTGTTTGTCACCTGTTAGTCTGCCTCAGTCAAATCTGAAAGATAAAAGTAAAAAAAAAAAGAAAATGTTACGATATACATTGCTGTAGGATTAGTAAACTTAACATAGTTCAAATCAATTAACACAAGTATAAAAAATATTGCACAGAAAAACATTTATTGATCATTACTTACCGATTATCGTAGTTTTCCTATTGTTTTCTTTTGCCCGCCAAGCACTTTCGGGAACTTTTGTGGGCTACATAGACCACGTGATCGGCGAGCGTTTGAGCTTCCGGTGGCGCCACTTTGTCTCTAAAGGCACTCTAACTCCGGCCTGCCTGTGACCCTGAGTGACACATATAGGAAAAGAATGATGGGCGCACCGATTCAGTGGTATCGATATATCGACACTCACACAGTACTCATTTGAGCATCGATTATTCTAATAAATTATCGATACTAATTAATGAATGCAAAATGACAGCGTACGTGTTGCTTCCGAATCTTTTAATCTAACTCACTCCAGGGTTTCGTGGCGAAATACCCCCCCCACGGCAGGATAAAGTTGAACTAGTGCACCCATGTCACGTGACCAGAAGAGAGCCACGACTCCAGTCAGCTGTTACTGTTTGTAGCCTGCTAGCATCAACTTAGCACGTGGTCTTAATGGCAAAGACGAATGGAGAAAGTGGATCAACAGCTGAGAGAAAAAGGATGGGCGCACTTTAACCCTGGGGAAAAATATCACAGAAAGTATCATCAGTATCGGTATTAATTAAAGATGCCAGAAAACTAATATCAGTATTGAATCGTAAAAGTGCGATATCGCCCATATACATATACATATGTATATATATAGAGAGAGGCTTATTTTAGTATGTTCACACCTTGATATCTTGCTTGGATTCAGAGCTTGCTCTACAACAGCCCTTTATTAAACTGGTTGAGGTCTGTCAGTGTACATGAATGGGCAGGCAGAAGGCAAAAACAGGTCAGGAATCTGAGAGGAACTGAAGGAGGACTCTCTCTGGTACTCTGATGGCTCCTTGTCTCACAAGGCAAGATGAATTGACACAAAGGGAGAGGAGGACAGAGGCTAAATACTCATCAGGGGAGAGACAGTTGGAAGCAGGTGCAATACATTGGGGCAGGGCAGGCAATTAAACAGGCAGGAAGGGGAGGGCAATAGGTGACTATCAAAATAAAACAGGACATATAATACAGATGGGTTGTTGAAATCACTTAAATAAAAAATAATAATAATAATAATAATAGACCCATGTGTGATGGGATCACACCAGAAAAATTTTGAAAATGCTGATGTTCAGATGAATACTCGTAGTTCAGACCACACCGATCATCAATCTTTGATCTGACACACCTGTAGAGTCACCTGACAGCTTCCTGTACACTTTTGATGCTCCTTGATTGACAAAATATGTCCCCAGGCTGATTAACACCTTCCAACTGTCTCAGTATTTTAGTGCCCATGCCAGCCTGTTTCCAAAGGACATAGGACACAGTCTCTCTCTGTAACTTGGATGAAGTGACTTTTTATATACAACATGCCCTCACAACCCTAATTGTGCGTGAGTCAATACAGTAGATCCAGAAAGTAGAAAACATGTTTTGTGGTGTCAAAAGTCACACATGCCAAAGATGTCTAGCATTACATTCTGTCAAAAAATAGCAATTAACTAGGCGATCATCTGCCACTCTTCTCCTATTGGCCAGAGAACCTGCTGCCAAGGTGTCGGCCTGTGATTAAGGCTCCAGTAAATCTCCCCACCCAAGGAGACCCGGAGAGGAGTTTGCCCTCCGGTCAGTCTGCTCCTGGAGGGATGAGCTATGTTTTCCTCAATCTGCCCAGAGGGGTGAATCGCATATTCTACTCTACATCTCATTCCTTCTCACAAATTAGGATGAGGGTAAAATGCCATAATTTTATGTCTGGGTTTAATAGTAATGTTCATGCAAAGAGATCAAGTCCACTCACAAGGGTATAATACAGGGATATGGTGCAATATCTGCTAAAATGTGATAATATGACAGCCAAGTTGAGCTATCAGGCGCCTCAAAGTGACAGCAACTTCACATACCTTCCTTCATTCTCCTCTCAGGCAAATTCCTCTGTCTTTCGTTTTGTTTCTCAACTCTTCTTCTCTTTTTTGTGTATGCAATTTTACATTTGTGTTTACCCAAACTAAACATCTCACTTTTCTTCTCATGTTCAATTCCTTATATTCCTTAACTCCAATTCCTTAATAAATGTGATCCACCCATGGAAATTGTATTTGCTGCAGGATTTTTTCCGTTTCAATAAACTCTCTTGAAGAACTTAAACTTTTCAAAGTCTATTGTTTTCCAATGTATCGTGTTTACTAAGTGTTCATTCATCACACTCTATTGTCAGCACATTTGCTTCTAACAGAAAGTTTGACACATAGCATAATCTATGATAGTAACACTTCCCGTGAGGCAGGTAATCGCTCCACAAATTCACCAATCCCGATGTAGTGCCTCGAGACTCAAATTTGACCCAGCCAATCACACTGAGACAGTAGGAGTCGATGATGCTACCTACTGTACGGAGTGGGCTTGACTGCAGTAGTTTGGCTTTAGCCTAATCTAATGATGCATACTTCCCCCTGTTTATGGCAGCCAAGGAAGAGGGAGCACTAGCCTGTGCTTGTCTGCTGCTGAGAATGCCCATTAATGCTCTTTTCCCCCTCAGGTGATGACCACCTGAGCTATCAAAGGCAAGCATGTCTGTAACACCACCCTCCTCCACCTCCTCCCCCTCATCCCCATCCACCCTCACCCCACCTTCACTCTGACATCCACCCAGCCACATGCTGATATTGTATAAAATCGATATTATCGTCACCATTAAAATATTTTTATCCTTTAAATTTATGTTCTCAGGGCCCATGTTTTATCTGTTTGAGATTCAATCTCCTTATATAGTCACAGTAAGTGGGATTATTTTTTGAATTTCTTTTTTTTTTTTTTTTTGACAAGATTAAAACAAAAAATATTTATATATTTACACAATTCAACACCCAATCCATTTTCCATAAACAATGTCTCAGGACAACAAAAAGACTAACCTAACCAACCTCCTGCACTCTTGCTTTGATTATTTTTGACAATTTTCCGTGATCTGAAAAAAATGATTGTCTCAGGATAAAGGGATGAAGGACTGAGGGTGGTGTATTTTTTTTTTTACAAATGTTCACGGTAGGACTTCAGTGATATTGCCGTTAACAATAGGTGTCCTGGTGCATTTCGTCCAAAACTGAGCCCTTTCAGGTCAAAATTATAAATACTATTGTTAACAAATACTGATGTGCAGCTAAAAAGGAGCAAAATTAAAGCAGATTGCAAAGCTTGGGAAAATAGCCTGAAGCTCATATTGATTTAAATAACACTAATAATAGGTCAAAACAATCACTAGCCTTGATCCAGCGGGAGCAATGTGGATTGAGTGCCTGGCTCCAGGGTATGCCATCATTCACTCCTGACTGAAGGGAGAGCATTCCCCATTCATTTTCCTAACCTAGATTTTCCCAGACCTTCCCTCCGATTCCCTGCAGCAAAAGATGAATGATGAATGAATCCAACGTCTAAATTTTGCAAGAATAATTTAGTTTACAGAGTGATTGAGGTGGCCGAATCGAAATAAAACAGTTGAGCAGCCTGAAATTTAATTTTAAAAAACAAACAGCACAAAAGATACAAGAAATAAAGTTGATTCTTTAATAGCTAATGTAATTTAGTTGAGGTTATTTGTGGATAAAGTGAAAACAAGTCACCAAACACATTTGTAATAATACTGAGGTTATACAAGAGGCCCAATGATCTTTGGTACAATGACTGCAGCGCTGTATCTGTCCTTTGTAGAACTAGAGCCCCTTTTCCTTAGTCCAGGACTTTTCAAAACTTCCTGTCAGCGTCCCTAAACCCATAATAGATGTGAGTGTCTTCCCCTGTCTGGGATGCGTGATTCACTGTCCCTGAAACACAGCACCACCTAATCTTGAAGAGCAGATAAAGCTAATTAGGGGAAAGAGACATCAATCACAGCTCGAGGGCTCGTTATGTATTGTACATACCAAGAGTGGCATCTCAGTCACTGGGTGTGTTTGAAAGCTCCAGTCAGTCACACACATGTAGCTATTATTGTGAGTTATGTTCAGAGGAACGCCTCAGACGAGAGCTGTATTGATTGTTTCCTTGATATTTCTGGGTCTAACTAGTTATTACGATTTTCACCAAGTGAAGAGTAAGGGACTAAATTTAGTGCACAATCACAGAAGTCAGTCTTTTTTGTTGAAATGACCTTTGACAGTATAACTCATCTGAGGGAACAGAAAACTGGCAAACAGCTCTGTTTGGATGTGCAACCTGCATTAATACAGTTGTCACAGAGACGTTCACACCCTTTCCGATGATTACACCAGGTCCAGGAGGTTCACTGAACTCCGAGTGAGGGCAACGGGTCACTGAATGGTTTAAAGTGGAACTGATTAAAAGCAGAATCAGCTCATTTGTTTGTCACATTTTTCTAGTCCGTCCAAATTTCTTCACAATGAATGTGAATTATGTGCACCTTTATGTTACTTAGTTCTTTTAGGCTCTGTTGTATAAGACATGTCTCTTGCCCTGGAGGAAACCCTATATTTTAGAGTGCAGGTCTGAATTCACCCTGTAGGTGGGAGTGTAACTCTTCTTATGCTACAAACTACAGTCAACACCATTCAACTGTGCAGTCCACGAGACCTTACACACAGACATTAGAAGGCCATAATCATTTTAGTACAGATACCAAATACTACAAGATCATTGCTTTTATTATCCATCCTGAAATGTGTTTGCATGAAACTGCAGCTCGCTGATGGAAGACACTTGAGCTCATGAGCAAGGTGCGAAGAGGTATGTAACCCGGCACGGATATTTACCATGTGACGTGTCCAGACAAGAATGGATTATTGGATTATATACTTTACCAACTTCACTGAGGAATAATGTTCACCATAATACAGTGGATTAGCAAGAACTGGCGCATGGCAAGTTTGAAAATTGCTGAGGAATGATTAGAAAACAGCAGCACACATCACACACGACACACAATATTCCTCTTAATAAATACAATTGGCCAATAGTCCAAACCACAGTGGTGTTATAATGTATGTGTGTGTATATATCACTAAAATACTCTGAACCTTATGAATTTAGCATAAAAAATATAATACATCCATCTATAATGTGTCTGATTACAGAGATAAAAAAATACAACATATAGAGAAACATTAAATTGAAACAAAGACGGCAGCGCAGGGTGAGAGACAAAATCTGTCAAAACTCCTAGAATTTTTATGTTGTACCCAGATGAGATCATAGGTACTAAATATAATGGCAACAAATTTCATATTTGCGGTATCCCATTATCTCAATAATATTTTCGATTAAAGTGGAAAAGGAATTTTGACATTAAGGAACGAATTTGGATTGGGTTTTCGCATCGAAGGAAATTAATAAGGTTTGCAATTCAAGTGTGAAATTACAAGGTTTTCATACAAGCGCTCATCATCTGACACACTGACAGTTTTATTCTACTTCTTTTACAGCAAAGTTTGAATATTCAGCGAGACATAAGGAAGAAGAAATACTCACGTAAACTAATCAAGACAGACAATGGTATAGCTAATGGCATTGATAAATAGTGACATGAAAAGTCCCTCATAAGCTGCAGTAAGGTCCATAGTGGCCACTGCTCAGCTCGAGCTGTTAGAGTGAGTTGTCAGTGATAAAAACATAGATTTTGGCCTGGAAGGTAGTAAACGTCCCTTGTCTCCAAAGCTTCATTTCCACATGAATTAGGAAATCTCTTGGACCCTCAACCTGCCGGTTCAAGTACACAGCACCTGTATAGGCATTCAGCTTCCTGGTGCTGAAGTAGTTTTCCTCATTTCCCTGTGTGATGCTGACGATAACGTTGTCTCCGGAGTAGGCAGGGGAGGGTCCGATGCGGAAGATCTGGGCAGGGATGACGATGTTGGACTGGAAGCTGAGGTAGTAGTAGGTGATTCTCAGAGGAGAGTTTTGACACTCCAGGTAGTTGGGACAGCTGATACGCTCACAGCGCCTACACGGGACACAGGGAGTGACATGAGAGCTCCCTTTTGTAAAAGTTTCTCCTGAAATGTATTATTTTATCATTTTTAACATCCGTGTGGGTGTTAAAATTATGCTTACGTGTCGGACACTCTGCGGTAGTTGGGTGGACAGTTCAGGGACAGGCAGCGGTACCCTCCTTGGATGTTATAGCAGGTCTCAGCTAGAGAGCAGTTGTGGGTCCCTGTGGCACACTCGTCAATATCTAAAAACACACAGTTACACACAGGCGCTGGTTTACTGCCTGGGGTTGAGGAAATGTGAGTTAGTCGAAGGACAATTGAACTTTAAGGAAAAGGCTGATTATTGAAACATGTAGCACAAAAACTAGTCCTTTTTGGAAGCAAAACTGCTGAAGCAAAAAATTCTAATTAGTGAGACAAGATTTTCAGGCCAATAAAAATTTTATGGACTGTGTAATTACTGAGCCACAGCAAAAGTACCAGTTTTAATTGTCTGAGCATAACCACTGCTGTATAGTCCATGTAGAGTGAAATGGGTACAAAGCCATTTTGAAAATCAATTTCAGAGCGCATCTCATTGAGGAACATTCCCAATGAAGAAACTGGAGTATTTTCTTGTTTTGTTTCTCTAAAAAAAGTGGGTGATACCTCTACAAGAGCGTCCATTTGGAGACATGCTGTAACCATATTCAGGACAAGCACACTGGTAACTGCCGGGAACGTTCACACACTTGTAAGTGCAGAGGTGGCCAATGCTCTGGGAACACTCGTCGATGTCTGTGGTGGCAGAGAGGGTGTAAAACATGTGGAACAGATTTATAAGCTTGTCCAAACATAGTGGTATAAATATGGATGAGTAATAGAGTGAACTGTGCCTTCACAGGTGTGCCCATCCTCCCTGAGGTAATAGCCCTGTCTGCAGTAGCACTGGTAGGAGCCGTAGATGTTGGCACACTCCTGACTGCATGGGCTGGCCAAACACTCATTCACATCTGGAGATTAGAGGTTAGAGCTCATTACTGTCACAATTCACTTGATCAAACGATTCTCAGTGGTTTTAACCAAACATGTAAACAAGATGTTGTTATTAAGCCAATTATGTTTTTACTGGCTCGTGCTTGAAGGCATGGCATGATAAACAGTATTGTACAGTAATAACTCAACCAATCACCCTCTTCGATAATATCCTGCACACTGGCAAGCTTTACCATAAGCTCAGTATAGGAGCCTGCACCATTCACACACAAACGCAACCCTGGTGCACCAACAAACACACACACACACAGGCATATTTTCGCACACAAATTCACAACACCAACATGAGAGACATGCATCGACACGCTCAAATGGATGCTCACACACCCACACGGGCATTCATTAACACACACAGACACACACACACACACACACCTTCACAGTTTTTGCCATCGCCGGATAAACGGAAGCCAGAGGTGCATGAGCATTCATAGGAGCCTGGGGTGTTCTCACAGGTCTGAGCACACAGGCGGCTTGGGTAGCGCCAACACTCATTTACATCTAGGAGGAAGAAGCAGAGTCATCATACCTCTTGTATAGTGTGCATTGCATTTGTGTGTTGCGCCCATGCGTGCAAATGCACGTGTAGCCAAGCACGTGCAGGTTTGCACACGAATGTGTACGTGTGCATACCTGTGCATGTTTGTGCGCATGTAAACAAGAGTGTGGTCTGAGGAGACCAGCTGCCTGCTGATAGTCTAAACACTTGAACAGAGTCCATTATTATGAAAGTCACAACACAGTGAATCACAAACAGAAGGAACAGTAGCTTGGGCAGAACCGAGTTTTCTATAGCAGGCGATGTGATCGGTATTCCAGAGGCGGCAGCAGAGGCTAAGAAACGACAACAGCTTCCTCACCGCAGACAATAAAGAGGAGTGGCAGAGCAGGCAGACAAAGAAGACATGTAGCTGTACAGTGAGAGTGAATAAAGAAAGATAGACTAAGGGGTGAACAGAATTAGTGGGACACAGTAGAACAGAAAAATAATGGCCACCATACCTACACACATCCTCCTGAATGAGTCATACTGATAGCCCGTCTGACATTCACAGCGATAAGAGCCAGGCAGATTGTGGCACAGCTGGCCTTCTCCACATCGGTGCAGACTGCTCTGACACTCATCCACATCTAGAAGACACAGAAGAATGTTAAAGAGATGGAAAAATCAATAAAATGACAATGATTAGATTCAGCTGCCACCACCTTGTGCGTTTGCAAACTTAAACAGCATCACTTATGGATGAAGTTTTTTATTCTGCATTATCACATGTAATGACACACTCTACACGTGTAGCAACTACAAATCTTACCAATACATCGGGATCCATCAGGACTGGCATGATAGCCACGGCTACATATTATCTTCCTCTGGCACATGTACGATCCTGCTGTGTTGATGCAGTTGAATCCTGGGTTACATGGCTGGGCCAAAGCACCACACTCATCAATGTCTGGTTCAGAGAAAAGGAGAAGTGGTGAGATAAAGGTGAAGAAAGATAGAAGAAGGGGGAAGACCCAAAGGCAACAAACGGCAGAGCAGAGGGCAGCTCTTTTGCCACACATATCAAAGCAAACACACATCACAGAGACACATCCCCCTGGATGACTTTGTTGTGTGTGTGTTATCTGACATTTTCTCCATTTTCTCATTTCTCAGAGTATTTCTTTTACACTCCTTTTACAGTGGCGTTGGCTGCCTCGACATGTCCCAGTTCCTGCCCCTGGGGGCTAATTCCACAGCATCAGTTTGTACTGGAGGAGGACAGAGGATTGGCTTTTATCCACCCCTCTGCAGCCCCTGACAGCAACCTCTCTTATCTCCTGTCTGTGTGGCATTTAACCCCTCTGTCACTGCAGCCTTGCTGATGCACGGTGTGCGACCGTGTGTCTACACAGACTCTGATTCACTGATCCACCTGTGGGGAAATTTTATTGTTTATGTGTCCGTCTCTCTTCACATATCTGTGTTTGGGAACAAGATAGGGAATCTCTAAAACAAAATACTGGTTACAATGCAAAACACATTCTTATAGACTAATTATGAATTTATATTTTCATTACTAGTTCCATATATTGATTTTTTCAATATTTTTCTTACCTGCCTCTCTGTCGTATGTGTAGATTTTGATCTAGGTGGCTGTTACATACACTTAGCATTGCATCAGTGGAGGTTATCTGAACTACTCTGACTCTTTTAATTCCAAACAATCCCTTTATCACCTATTTTTTTCTTCTAGCTGCACAATTTCAGTGAGAAAATAAGATGTAATTGCTGGGTGAACATATTAATGAATTTGGCACTAGCCCAAGAAAGAGTGAAACAGTGTTGTTACTGGCATCGATAATTTGTAATCACCTCATTAGGAAAAAGATTTCCCTTACCAACGCAGTTGCCCTGTGTGTCCTGGTTAAAGCCCACAGGACAGCGAGGCTTGGGGTTGCACCTGAATGAGCCCATGGTATTCACACACTCAAAGTCAAGCCCACAGTTATGGCTCCTTTGCATGCACTCATTGATATCTGAGGGAGAAGATGAATAAATTAACTGATGAATACTAAGGAAGTGATTTAGTGCAAATAAAGCACAACTCAAACATTATTAGTTTTAAGATAACTCATGCTGTGACATGCACACATGTAATGTCACGTTTCACCACTGGATGGCACTGGTATTAAACATCAGATTGTACAAACACTCTCCTTTTTTGTTTTTCAGCTACGGTCAAGCTCTCACACTCAGAGGAAGTTTAATTGAGCATGAAACAATTGTATTACAAAGTAGGAATATTATCTCTGTTAATCAAGTTTGTAACAAGAGAATGGCCTGAATGACAGTGTATTCTTTCAACCAGATCAATGACTTGAACCAGCACAAGTCTCTTGCAGCAGCCTTCCCCCAGAGTCCTTGACCACCTGCCTACGAAGAGATTCCTCCTGTCACTCAGCCTCCCCCATCTGTTGCTGTAGTATGAACCCAGCTGGAGGGTGTGTGCATAATGCATCAGTATTGCCTGTTTTCAAGAAAGGTCTGCAGGATATCGTCACCATAATTTCTATACGGAGGCCTGAACCTGCTCTGGCAGGGAGCCCTGCAGATATAGGGTGAGTCTCTTAACAACAGATAGTGATTGAGTATTTTGGTCCTGACACAAGCCCGGCTGAGGTGACAAGAGCTAAGTGATTCTGGCACTGAGAGAGACAGGGAGAAAGAGAAGAGCCAGGACGCATGGATAAATGGGCGAGAGTATGACAGTGGACGCAATGACCTCGAGGAAACTCAAAAGGTCAAAGAGTCAACCTGCTGTATGTGAGTAGTTAACCCCCCGAAACCCTGGCTGTTATTACCCTCTGACTCATTGTAGTTAGAGGTTTAGGGCTTTGGATCTTTCTGTAAAATTCTTTAAAAATGTCCCCATGTGAGTAAAATATGAATGAATCTATTATAATATAAATGTCCCACTGATGTGGTGCATGCGATTAAGTGTTTTGTTTTTTTTTTAAACCCAACTGATTCAGTCTAGCAGTCCTCTTTTTTTTTTTTTTTGATTATTTCTTTGTTTTGTGTTATACATTTTTCTTTCTTGACCATCTTTGCTGTAATGAGCTCCTGAGTTAGTTAAATGCTTTAACTAGGCCACATTATTATTTTTATATTGGCATATATTCACAATAGAAAACCAGGTCACATTAAATTGTGCCCGTTTGTACTGAAATTTTGAATGTATAAACAATCAAGTGGATTATTTTGATAAAATAAATTCAAACAAATGAAAAAGGGTAGGCTGGATTTATTTTGGTAGTATGTGCTTTGCCTCTGAGCACCCTTGTTTGACTGAATTATTGCAGTAGAAAGGTCCAATTTTTAAAGGGTCTCTGTTATGCTCAGTTACATTGAGTGTTGATGGAACAGAGTCATTCTTATTAGCTGAGTGCAGTGAAAAGGCAAAAGGAAAGTTTGGTTAAAGCCTCTTATTAATCCATGTACAGGATATAATTAACACAGCCCCATCTTTTTGCCTTACCTTTTGCCGATGGCCTGAAGTGGCAGCTGTTTAGAGGCTAAATATAGTTTCCTGTTAAATACTCATTTTGCTTGAATATTCTTAAAATTCACATGGAGCTGCAGATTAAATGAGTCTCCTTGGCTGATCCTGCAAAACCCCATTTGTAGTGGCGACAGCACTTACAGCCCATCTAGAACGCATCTCTTTGGGGGGTGCTTCCCTCTAAAGACCACTGCTGCTTGATGAATCAGACCTCTGCACAGGAACAACTTATGGTGCATGGAAATAATGAGGCATATTGGGAGGTTTACAATTGCATATGAAAGTCGGGCACCACCCTCAAAGACAAGCCAGACAGCTCCTCGTACTGAGAGGTAATGGCAAGCAAATACCACGGAAATAGCTCCCCGGAGCCATATTGCTCATTATTCCCCCTTGTCTGTGCGCTCACATGTAAAATTATATAATCACTGGACATAAAAAAAAAAAATTCAATACTTAATTTCAAAGGTGGTAAAACTGATTGTTTCCCTGAACAATGTGCTTTCCTTATATTGTGAACATGCAGTAACACAAATGCTCTCCTGCTGGTATTTACAACATATTGAATGTGTGTGGAAGTGAACACTTTGATGCTGCTTATGGCTGATAAGCTGTGGTGTACCTTCACAAATGTCATTGTTGATCTGGTAGCCCAGGGGACAGGTGATCAGTCTCTGACAGCTATAACTCCCCGGAGTATTCACACAGCGCTCGTTCAACTGGCAGGCGTGTGCTGACAAACACTCGTTTATGTCTGGATGTTTAAAAAAAGACAAGAAATAAGAAAATTGTGTCAAAAAAGTAAGAAGAAAGGGTTTTAAAGAGATTGGTTCATAGTAGAAGATGCTTGAAGAGGAGAAGTAAAAAAAAAAAAAAAAACCAGACAAGGAGAGGTACATAACATATTGTCAACTGATCCATGGTGTGTGTATCAGTCAGGGGTAAGAGGCAGATATTAAAGACACAGGTCTGACCCTCCTTTGGGAAGAGATTAGGGGCAAAGCTGCTGGGCATAACATTCACACAGTGAGAAACTTATCACCACACTGATCTGCTCTCTGTGTCACAGCCACATTCTGCTACTGTCAAACAGGAGCCAGACCAGTGGTTATGGCTTTACTTTCAGATGTATATTCCCGGGGAGAAAGCTTAGACACACAGAGCAGTAGTTGATCAGCCTCATGATAAAACACAGAGCCTGAGCGCATCCTGAGTGACATGACAATAAAGGGCATGCTGTGCTGTGAGATATATTGTGATAATGCATGGATAGCTGGGATAATCCCCCGGGTAGGAACTCACTTTAGGAGAAAGATGAAAAGAACTTCTACCATTTATGTTTTTGTCTGTGTCATAGTGTGATTTCGAGAGTGAAAGGGATTAGGGGTGTATCTTCCCCTGCAAATCTGAAGAAACTGAAAAAAGAGACCAATCAGTAGCGGACATTGTTGCCAAGAAACTCTTCTCAACTGTAACAAAATTCCTTAGGCAGAAAAAAAGTACTGACATGCGGGCTTAAATTGCAAGCCATGACGCTCACGCTCTATGATTGCACAACATTGTCACATTGCTGGGGTAAGAATTGTTTCTCTGCATAATAATTTGGTTATGTCCAGTTCCTTACCTTCACAAGAGTGCCCATCAGCCCTGAGGGAGTAACCAGAGGTGCAGGAACACTGTGGCCTTCCAACCACTGGGGTGCACTGTTGCTCACAGGGGCTGTTTCCTGAAAAATAAGTGCATAGTGAGGTCAAATGAAATATACCTCTTCACACAACAGTGTGCAGGGTTAAACAGAGGAGAGCTTTATAGCCCTGCATGGGAGACTGGACACTATTTACTTTATTGCTGTTTGCTCATTTCCTTTTTACAGGTTGATCCCTGACCTGATCATATTGTATTTCCTACTTTTGGCCCACAGTTTGGTGTACCTCCACCCTGGCGTCATAGAAACCAAACATAGGAAACAAAATGTGACCATGCACACATTATGATATGATGAACTCGTAAGAAGGAGTGGCTGATGCAGAAAACAAACTAACCTTTTATAACATCTCACTGCTTGTGTTTGGCACTTGCAGCACAATTACATTTCATGGAAAGGCTGAGATTTAAATAACATGTCAGTCTATAGCAGCCTACACCGGCTTCGCCTATAAGCATACTTTATACATCAAGAGGCATGCTCTCGTCTGACTAAGTTGTGAAGATGAATTAAAGTGCTCATCGGGAGCTGTCAGCCCTGCACGCCTTTGCTCTCTCGCCTCATTAAGATGTACGTTTCAAACCTTCACAGGGGTTTGCTGGGGCAGTGGGTTGGAAGGGAATTGGAACCGCCGAGGTAGGATCCTCTGCTGCTCTGTTGTCCTCCTTCAGCCTGTTCTCCTCATCCACCGTCTCTGCGGAAATATGAATATTGTCATCACAGGAACAAAAAATTACAGTGAAATCCAGGATTACACCTCTCCCGCTACTGAAGTTTTAGCTAAGGACTTGTGCAATTCTTGAATCTTCTTCCAGTGATAGAAAGCTCATGGCTACAGATGAAACTTGAAATAGCAGTGAATGTGAGACAGGAAAAAGCACAGCCTGTAGACAAACATTTGGTTTTATTAGTGAGTCCCATCCTTTCACTGTAATTTTCTGAGCGCTCTGACATTAGTATCCTGTTGAGACAGGCTTGTGTTGGTGAAAACCACAGTTGATTAAAGTCTGGTACAGAAACAAACGTCACACAACATTACCTGAAAACACATCTGAGCAAACCCTCAGGTTGAAGTAAAATTTTTTTCCTCAGATGAAAAGCTTTTTGACCAGGAGAAAAAAATGTGGTAAGTTGGATGTTGCTGTCAGTCCAGGAAAGGGATGTTGTTGTCTAATTAGAAAAACTATTATTAGGCAGTATAAGTCCTTACAGACAGGAAGGAACTCCAAAAGACCGGGAAAATAATACACTGTAAACATGTAGACAAATTATAACAAATAGGGTCTTCCTGGCAGGAATGCCAACTGTAAATCACATTTCAAAGACCAAATGGCACTTTTCCTGTCCTGTGGCATTTCTAGAAATAGGTAGCTGGTTCTGTGTGGCAAAACAAGATTGGTGGTCTTCACTTTACCTAGTGCACAAGTGAAAGCATCCTCTTGCAGCACATATCCAGCGAAGCACTCGCACCGGAAAGAGCCTGGCGTGTTGACACATCTGTGGTGGCAGATGTTGCCTTGATATATCAGGCACTCATCCATGTCCTCCACCTCAACAGGACCCTCCACTGTGTTTTCCCCATCCCTCTCTTCACCCAAAGAGAAGGCCTCTTTGGGGTACGGGCTGTCAGAGACTTCAGCACATGGAGAGAGTGGCTGATGTTCTCACAGACAATCAAACTACACAACAATATTGTATTATTGTAACTGCATAAAAAAAGATTCAAATAGTTTTTCAATGTCCCTAGAGGGAAACACATTTTACACAATAATCACAAAGGAGACACTATAGCTACAATGACAAAGAGGGCCTTAACCCCTTTCTATTTATAGATTCTGTAGTGATGTTTATTTTTACTTAGATAATATATAACAGCGCAATAACCAATGCCACATACCATATCATTCATATCCTAAACAAGTATGCAACTCCCTTCCTTTGTTGGCTCCTTACAAAAATAAACATGCATCATGGCGAGATGCACCAAATGTTTATAAAAGTAAATGATATAATGAACCTTAGCTTAGCCAAATGTGTTTCATTTACAGCAGTTTTTAATGAGAAGTGTTTGACTTATTTGCTTTGAAAAAATCCTCATGGAAAGTATCAGATCATCCTGAACTACATTGGTGAGCAGTTTTTCACCCTAAACAGCCAGATTGAACCCATACAAGAGTACTTCAGACTAGAGAAGCTTAGAGTAAAGGGGGAAAATTTGACTCCCGACAGGCAGACAATCATTAGATATCTTAGAATTATAGTAAAGGGGTGAAGTGGGCTATTATGCTTTGTTCTGTAAGACTCATGAGGTGCACTATTTTTCAGGGACCTTACTACAAAGTGTCCTTTTACTAGCTAATATAGAGAAAATTGATTGTCTGTGGATTAAATCAGACCATTTTCCTGGCAGTGCACCAATATAACATTCGCCCACCCACCGACGCCCCCTCCTTTGGCTTGAAATAAGATTGTGTATTGGTGTGTGCGAGTATTTGTTGTCAATACCTTTTTTTGGCGGTGGATTGGAGTCAAGGGCAGGCTTCTCTCTGACAGAGTGCCAACCATCTTGGCTCCCAGCCATACCTTCCTCCCCTTTGCAGCAGTTTAGAAAGACATGTCTGCAGTGGTAGCCCAGGTAGTGGTGGGCTTCACAGTGATGCCCCTCACTGCGGAACTGCAGCCCCAGAGAACAGCAGCCGCAGCACTCCTGCAGACCACACAGTGGTTAACACATGTAGCATATGGTATACTTAGCATACTATACTTTATCAAAAAGGATCCCTCTTTTGAAAAACAATGGTACAGTTGTTGTTGTTGTTGTCCATAGCCTACTTTAAGTAAGTCATCATGGCTCTGGATAGCAAAGTTGGACCAAAATATCTCAGTGTGGGTTTCTGAGAAATTTTGCATTGACATCATGGTTTCGAAGAGATGAAGGTTGATCTCTGCTTCCACCATAAGGCTGACATTGTCTTTGAATAAAGTGAGTCAGTTTTGAGCATTTTTTGGTGAAACTGACATTAAGCCATGCAGTGAAATAAAATCTCAGAGACACACTTGCAGAGACAAATGGCTTTGCTCAGATATACAGTTCCCAAATGATAAATCAAAACAACTGGGATCATTCTCTCACTTTTGTTCTAGGTGGACCTTTGAGGTTTTGAGTGAAATCTCAGTTATTATTGCACGAATTGCTGAAAATTGGGTTCCATTTGTGTTCCTATCAGAATTAAGCATAAAAATGCTTGTCTAATGGCATCATCAGCTCATTTGTTCAATAACATGATATTGTGCTTTGTTACTGCATATCGAAAAATGTTAACATGCTTTTACACTCAATTTTATATGCCATTGTAAGTCTCTTTGCATGCTGATGCTGAAATCAAGCAGAAAAACATTCATCTTGCTCACAGCCTCTCACTCCTTTTTCCTTGTAACTCTTAGCAAGATCACCAAGGAAAGTGCAGAGGCCATGGTGAGACATAAAGCTGCCGTTATGGTCACTGTAATGTTGCATGGCTGTATATGGCATAATGTTACTGAAATCTACAGGGGTCCCACAGAAAGGTGGTGAAAGCTGAGATTTAACAGCTGAAACACAGCGTCAGTAAGGGCCCCTGTGCCACTAAAGGGCCTCTGTGTAGGTGAGTATCCTTCAACACACAGGTCCCACAGCAAATGAGAGGATTTGGGAATCAGGACAGATATAATAAGAATTGTGCAGCCACTGTGAATTGACTCTCATTGACTGCAATAAAAATGAGCTTAATGTCATAGCTACTGTTTTACTACATTAATTACTAGTCTATGTTTCTACAACGTCAGGGAGGATAAACAACTGACCTCTGATAATTCCAAGTGCCAACCTCTGCTTTGGAGATAGTGAAGCTTAAGAACTGTGAGAATCAATTTTAATTTGGCTTAAATAATTCTCAAAGGAGATGCTGAAAGTAAAGTTGCTCAAACACTACATAGAGACTCTTACCAGCTACAGACTAATACCATTTACATGTGTTTTCAATTCTCCAGTGACTAATATAATTTCCAATCACTAATTTAGACTGTATTAGGCTTGATTAGAAATTTACAAGGCCATTAGCTTTGACTGTGAACCCAGTGAACTCCGTTTGCCCCTAGCAGTGCTATCGTGTCACAGATACTTGCCTTGTAGGAATCGATTCCGCATTTATTGCTGGCATCCTTTTCGCACTTATTTCCTGCCCTAGCTGCGTTAATTCCAGCCAAGCACTGGCTTTCTCTCAGGGAACCCAGGCAGCACTGTTGTTGGGCAGTCCTGGCAGAGGAGAGCAAATATTAGACAGGAGTGAACAGGCTGACAATTCTTCCCATGCGTGCTGCTCCAGCTTGAAATTTGAAATCTGTGTTTTCAAGCCTCTATGAATTTAATTAGAAGGACAAGTACACTGTTTAATATTGTTGCTGTGCCACAACTGTTAAGTCCAGAGCTTAAGATTTACGGTGAGTTGAATTAAATTCTGTAAATCAAAATAGAAAGCTATGATTGGGTTTAAAAATCATGGCCTTACCAGCAGATGGAGTGCCTGTCGTTGTTGGGGGACTCCATGTTGTTGCAGTGACCATTAGCTGAAGCCCAATTCTCCCCTGTCTCACAGCAGGTCTGTACCAGCTCCTTAGCAGAAACTGTAATGAAACCCAAACACCTAGATCCAGATTTATCCCACTTAGTGCAGCCAGGGTTTCAGAGGAATCACATGGAATAGTAGTTATAATTTGAACTCAGATGGAGGGGAATAGAGAGCAAATGCGATATTAAAATCTTGTCACTGATATGCTGTAAAATCTGGTAACAGGATATTTGAATTGTAACTGAACTTTGTATTTCATTGAGCACTTATCTAATAGAAATAGACTTAGAGTGGGTTTGGTGACTACATGCTGAGAATGGCAA
The DNA here is from genome assembly GCA_034769265.1 of Remorina albescens. NCBI lineage: Eukaryota > Metazoa > Chordata > Actinopteri > Carangiformes > Echeneidae > Remorina > Remorina albescens. Next base: position 16,541,743 of record CM068482.1, on the reverse strand, counting down.
GTGCAATCTGTGTTTTTTTTTCTTTTCAGACTCCCTGACCTTGTTCTTAATTTCATTGGCGAGAGAAGTACCAAAATTGTCCTTTTTTGTTACATTCAGAATTATCAGAGCTGGAGTGGAATAAAAGACCAACACATTACCACTTCACTTCAAAGTGGGTCAGGGAGCAGGCTGTGTAAAAACACATTATTCTGTTTACAGCAAAAATATATACATGCTCCTTCAATAACAGGGCAGTACATTCCAGCTTTGATTTGTGGCTCCTGCACCACAGTAGAAAATGCAAATACTGACATCCATGATTTGCCAGTAGGTTAAACTACTCATGACAAAATATTCCTCTGTCTGTATCCAAACAGACAAACAAAAAAAAAAGGTGTTGACTATGTCTTAAGCATTTCATCTTTTACCAGATAAATCAGAATCAGATTTAAACACTAAATTTTATGGAGAACACTAATTTGGTATTTCTGTATATTTAATCACAGTAGGATTTAGGCTTCATTCACTGATATCAATGATCATGTATTTATATAGTGTTAAGTGGTTCTACATAGCATTTCTAACTCAAGCACAGACCCAAGTGATAGAAAAGATGCAAACGTAAAGTATCTATAACCATAGCAACAGCTCTGGACTAACATTTTTATCATGCTTATTTTTGCCAGTTAATGCTGAACTTGTTAACCCACTTTTGTTATGTACGCATTAGCATGCTAATTTCTCTTAATTGGTACTAAATCCTTAGTTATTTAGTCATAAACTAAAGTGTTTGGTCTATTAAAATTTCAAAATAATAATGAGACTAGAGTGAATGCATTCAGAACTCTTTCTGAGGCGTACATACCTACACCTGGACCTAATCCACGATATATGGACACATCAACCTCATATTGGCACAAGAAGAAACGTTAGCATCAACAAGGTCAGCAGGCTTCATCTTCCAGAGACCATGAACATTTATATATAGAAAATTTCACATCATTATATCCTATAGGTTTTGAAATATTTAGGTTTGGACCAAAGTGGCAGATTAATGGTTGGACTAGCTAAGGTGTCCTAAAGGCTTAAATTGGTCTTCCTTTGCATGGCCTGTTCCTGTGTGAGGTTCAAAAGATGGTTGAGGTCACACGGAGGAAAGAAGTCAGACTCTTATTGAGATTCTAAATAGACAAGCCTCAGCGCAGCCACTCTGAGTGTCTGAGAACGCCCAAGGTCATTGTCGCACATTAGCTTTCACATTCATTCTGCTTTTGTTGAAACACCGCTTTTTGATTCACCTGTATATATTGAGATCAACCCAATTACTTGGAACAGACCAAGCAACGGGTTCAGTGTGCATAATTTAAAGTCTTAGAAATGAGAAAATCTAGACTTTGAAAGGCACAGTGGCTCTTTGATACATAACTACAGTATCTGTCTCTTTGAACCTCGCTGAATGTATATGAAGAGACAGAGAGCGTAATTATTCATCCTCCCTCTTTTTCTTCCTTTTCATTTTCTCCAGGTGGAATCAGTTCACTCTTCATGAAGATCACACAGATTTGCTCCATGTGTCTGTTAAGAATGCGGGATGTATATAGAGTTTCAGCACATATGGTTCATGACCATTACAAAGGATTCAGTGGATTAAAACACTTTGTAGAGAGATTATGTTTCACCAAAATATGTACTCAGGACAGAAAAAGATGATAAACATTTTGTCCCAGATATAGGCTATTTATATCTACAGTATCCATATTTGTAGCACAAATTTGTGTTTACTCTGAATTCTTCCCATCACCCTGATACACCATCTAATTAAGACTATATATTAAGTTGTCCCATTTAGCTGTGCAATAATTAGTTATGTTGATTTATTGTGCTTGCACAATGTGGGATCCAAAATATACTCATAGAAGATAGCTGAGGAGCATCTGTATGCTCCAGACCTGTCATTATATCAGTCCATTAAACTAGCATTAACCCCAGATGCTTTGCCCTTGACCAAATCCACAAGGGGTGACATCACACCCTTTTAAAATATGGAGCTAGAATAACAACCAAAATGGGCAACTCTCAACATGTCTGGAGGTGTCATAAAGCAGCACACTACCACTAATCAAAGCTCATGTGCTTTTTCTTTTGTGGTCTAGGCAGTGATTTACAATACAGGTGGGCTGGAGAGAACAGGACAGGCAACGTGAATAAAACACAAGCTCATGTGGTTGAACATGTCTGATGATAGATGCTCAAAGCTTTAAAGAATGTTTGTGCGTGTATCTTTTTATATTGCTGTGCGCCTCTCTCAGTGCAAATGGAGGGACTGAGATTTTTCTTCTCATCTTCAATTTTAGTACTTGCTGAGATAGTGTCTCTTCTGAAACACATAATCTCAGTCCAAGAACAGCTGGCTGTGATGTAATAGGGAGGGCTCTCCTTCTATCAACATGACTTCATATCCAGAGGAGCAAATCCAGGTTTCAATTATTGACAAATTTTGTCTTAATCTCCCAGAGATTATGAGCTGACATGAAGGCTCACCTCAGTCTTTGATGGTTTAAAGTAGTAACCTTCATTCCAATTACTGTACATTTCCTTGTGGTAAGATGACCTGAATGAAAGGCTAAAAACACACAGGAAGTGTCACTAATGCAGCATTGAATAACTGTGTTATATCTTCTGTTACATAAATATTCTACACACACCCGACCGACCACTTTTGGTTGGTTGGGTATGTGTAGGAAAGTGTCTAAAATACGATGTCTGCATTTTATGTTTTTGCATATATTCCACCTCATGCCTCACTCAAATTATTCTCCACAGTCCTGTAATTTGATCTGGTTTCCCAGTACCTTTTTATTCGTTATATATTCCAAGGTTTGCTAACACACCAGAACACAGGAAATTCACTCATTGCTCGCCAGAGGAAATCCATCCAAATCCTAACTTTGGACACGATGAACAAAAATAACACTTAAGTCCCATTAGAAGTAACGATTTTTTTGGCATTAAACATTATTATAAGCATAAATATTATATTTCATAGGAGAAGTTCACTTTATTTTATATATGGAGGAAAACGTGTCTGTGACTTTTTATATATTTTAAAACATCTGTACACAGCTATACTTGATGAAAGCAAGAGGCAACTTTGTTTTTGTGAAACAGTTTATCACCAATCTCTCTCTACTTACATAGTGGTTTCTTTTATAACTGGTTTGCTGCATGTGTAGTTTTATGTTTGTTTTTTTTTTATTGTAAATACGGGTGACTTTGGGATCAGATGTTTCTTTATTAAGGACAAGATGTAGCCGGGGGATGTGCCAAATGTCCTGAAAATTACCTGGAAAATACCTTAGATTAACCAAAGTCAGTTAAGTTTTTCAAACTAATCCTTGCAACAGCAGGATGACAGGAGTAAACTCTCACATGACCCCCACACTGGAATTCACCATCCTTTTCATCCAGAGTAAAATTATACATTTGGTCAGCCCACTCTCATATGCACCATGTTGTGATAGGGCTGTTGATAAAAACCAAGTGCCTGCGATGATGAGAAATCTGCAGCCATGTGTCCTATCAACCCATCCCCTGACATTCTTTTAGTTGAATTTATATGATGGCTGAGGTTTGGTAAAGTAGGAAGGTTACTGAGACGAGCATGTGTGGAGGTGTGTTTCAGATGAGGTGATTACTAAGAAAATTGGGAAACCAGCAGCCTCACGGGAGACGGGTAATCACACCGGCTCATGAGGGAGCAGTGAGTAGCGTCTGGCAATCAAGCCACAACAGTGGTCTCATTCATCACATGGGTATTATGCCACTCACAGGTACAACCCCCAAGAAATCCTATACCAGGTCCAGCCCAGCATCAGAAAGCTAAAACAATCCCATCCCCCTTCTGAGTACACACAAGTCTGGCTTGAACAAGAGAGGGCAAATGAGAGGGAGTTATTGACTGAAAGGAAAAAACAGACATTTTTCTTTGGTTGTATTCCACAGCAGAGGCAGCCCATTTGTGTTCTTGTTATTCAGGCTCTCTCTTTTCCTCTGCTAATAACTTCGGCATACTCAGCTAATGGTATTGATCACAGGTGTTAGTCATAGCACTTATCAAAGCGACATGTCACAGCACAAACAGGATCGGACAAGATCTTTGAAGATCTTCACTTTGTCCAACGACCTTCACCAGTGAACCCTGATAGCAGTGCCATCTTAACCTTTAAACTGAGCAGCCAGACCAGCAGACCAGTTAGGTCAAGCTCCCTATCCCTGGAGAAAAGGCAATCATTCTCAAACTCTCTACCAATGAACATATAACTTTCAGTTGAATAGTTTGACTTCATCCTAATACATTTGTGAACGGTGTTGAAAACCTTTGAGGCAGTCTCTCAAAGCTAATATCTTTTTTTCCCTCTAAAATATATATAAAAGTTTATATATTATTTATATTCTGCCCAGATCAAGTCTGGGCCGGAGTCTGTAGTCCTCATTAAAAAATGAAAAATCGTCATTACAAACAGCAACAAACTGTCAGTTTCTGTCTTATATCCTCAAAACTTAATGCACCTAAATTAACCTGACAGGTACCACTGAAGCTCATTCCCACCTCACACAAGCATTCTGCATATACTATACATACCTATGGAAGCCAGGTGCTGAAAGGAAAGAAAAGTCCTGACAGGTCTCAACAAAAATCATAGTGTTGTAAAGGAGGTTAACCACACACCCCAGATTTAGGTTTGCTGGACAAAACACCACTAAAACAGTTCCTGAACAGATTCTGAACCTATTTCTCCAGCCACTGAAGTCGTTACAAGGATAAAATGACAAGGCTAATAAATTTCACCCATTCATAATTTAGTTCACTTACATCTGAGGAAATAAAATAAGCCTACCGTTTGCCATAGGGCTATAAAGTGTGAAGAACTAATAATTGAATCAGGTTTCCCTGGGCAGGAACTTTATTAATCATTAACGCATACGGAACAGCAAAAAATAATAATAATAATAATAAATAAATATATATATATATTATTCGTTAAAAAGAAAGCAAATAAATATATATTATCCACACAATAGGAGACTTTTTTTAAAATAAAATTTTGTAATTTTGCATTTTCATTTTTTGTCGACAGTGTAACTCATCTTCTAGACACCCATAGTAATTCATCATCTGCCTTTGACCCACTGCCTGTAGTAAGTTGGCCTCTATGCCCTTACAGGGCCTCATCCATTTGAGAACATGCTGATAATAACATGAAGAACATAGGCAGGATGCAGAGTAGCAGTCCTCCTCACCAGAGGGTAGTAGACAAGATTTATTGGATATATTGGGGGCATAATAACATAAGTATGGAACCAGGTTTGCCATTATTTGCCATTTTCTTACTATTACTTGCCATTCTCCTATCTTAAAAGCACAACTATGAACACACACCAAGTAAAGTTATTTTCTTTTCTTAGTAAGGTAGAAAAATGCTGTCTGGGGAAAACAGACTTTCTTTAGACAATTGTTTTTCCTGGCCCATTGCCAGCTTGAATAGAGTGATTATGAATTCCTTCTCAAAGGACAGGATGTGAGAAGAGGAAGAGGAAGATATCTGCTGAATAAATAATAAGCACTAACACTGCCATCACTAACCTATAAACAATCAGATTTTGATGTATTTGCATTTAGGCATCACCCAAATGAAACATTTCAAGTTGAACAAGTTTCAGATTTCTTTTAAATTCAACCGCTTTCAGTTGATTTATACAACAAGATGAATTCAGATACTGATGATCCTGAAAGGTCAGGATCTTGTAAAACTCTGTATTAGCTGGATACTTACCTTCTGTATCTCTCTCTACATCCTGAGAATGGTAGTTGCTGACGGTCTGAGGCTGCATCTGGGGCTGCTCACCATCCTCGCTCATCCTGACAGGGGCTCTGATGGGCGGACTGAGCTGGTCTGTGCCGTACAAGCTCTCCTCTTCTTTATTGAGCGGGTGCCTGTGTTCCACTAAGATTTTTTCTTGTCCCTTTTGACCAACAGAAGAGTCCCCATTATTTGCAGTGTGACCAGCTTGACTACGTTTGTGATGGCCAGAGTGCCTGCCTGCCTCGTTGGCATGAGTAGAATGTCCTGTATTTTTCATAGCATCCTGAAGCAATCTGTTTCTGTCACTGTTATGTTTTGTGGCCCTTTCCCTGGTTTCCTGTTGTGGCCTGTGGCTCTCTGTGGCCACTCTCTGTGTGGTTGTGATTGTTTTCAATGTGGATTTTTCACTCTGAGGCCCTGTAGTGGTTGGACCGAAGTTTTGTGTGATCTCATCTTCGCTGGTCCTCGCTGGATTTGGACTTTTTTGTGTTTCTCTCAGCTCATGTCTCCTGTCATCATAGGAGCTGAAGGAAGTGGAGCTTGAGTCTGGGTAAGTTAGCGGTGCTGTAGTAGATTCCGGTGGTTGGGCCAGATCTGGGATTGTGGAGGACGTTGGCTCGGCCAGGGTATAGTCATAGTCCTCTGTGCCAAAACTGGGTGGATCCTGTTTATACAGTGGCAGAGTGTTTCCCACTGCCAGCTTGGAAAATGCCTCTACAGGACTCATTTGTTGATTGTCATGATGGGTGGTAGTTTCTCTCAAAGGGTTGTTGTTTTCAATGGTTGTAACCCACATTGGGCTATCGGCACTACGTAGGTCACAGCCAGGAATAGGTGAACACATTAACCTTCCACCCTCTTTTGGACAGTGGCAGACTTGGCACTGGTCTAGCTGAAAGGAGTATCCTGCTTCATATTTCTTACTGCCATGGGTACAGCCAATTCGCCGACATTGCATGCATCCATCTGCAGGCTGTGAAATTTCAATGCAGTTGGGGGAAATTTCAGGGCATGGAATAAAATGACAGCTTATCTTCCCTCCTCCCTGGGGACAGGAGCATTCGGTGCTTCCAAAATCCACAAAGTAAGACTCCCTCTCTGGGACTTTCCCTTTTCGGAAGCCTGCTTGGATGCAGTCATAGTACTGGTACCCCTCACAGGTACAGCCCTTCTGCGTACAGGTGGGACAACAGGCTCCTTTCTCGAGAACTGTTTCAATGCAGTTCTCAGGGACAGGACAGTCCACTCCTGTGCAGTCTTTCTGGCTTAGACAGATGTCCAGGCATAGAAGCAACCAGCAGAAAAACGGCATTGACTTTTGAATATTCATTTTTGCATAAAAAGCACACAAAAAGCTCTTCAAAGTAAGCCTCGCTTCAGGCTGGAGTTTACCCTGTGAATGAAAACAGTGGTTAATGCAACATATGCAATAACAGGGTTGCCTGGCAGCTTGAGCTTGAGCTTGATAATAATCAGTGTCTGTGATTTTTTTCTAGTTATTATAAAAAAAACCCCACATGTTTTAAAATAATAAAATGTCTGCTTTAATTTGACCATCTGCCAGTATATTTTTCCATGCCCACTCCTTTGGCACCACTGGGAACAAGGGCTGTGATTTATATTTGATTGCACATGGAAATTTGGCCTTCACTACGACTGACTGAGAGAAATATGTACAATAACCCCCCCCCAAAAATTTCAGTTGTTGAAATAACAATGATGGAATAACAAACTCTCCTCTCTGTGACAATGTTATACTCTGCCATACAAAAACAGTTTGTTTATCGTGTTGAACTGCTGATATGGGTTATCAATTTGCACCATGTGCATTCTCATAAATCGTCTCCTTCCGTGGAACGTGATTGTAATGTTGTACAAATATTGTACATCTGAGTCTATCTATAATGGCTGGTGGAACATAAACTGTTTCAAAGTATTTTGCTATTGCAGATACAACATTCAAATAATGGTGTCTAAACTTATGGTGCTTTTTTAAGAAAATTTGACGCATAACATATAAAGTAAAGCTATGATTGTGTTTAAAGAGTGCTCTGGAGCTCCCTTTAACATATCTACAGAAACAGTGGCAGCACAAAATCAGAACGCGACAGGCTTGATCCTGTGAGTAAGCGATGTGAATTCAAATCAGAGAGCACATTAGAAACCAGATGTTTTCTATTTTACTTGTTCCTGTTTTTCCCTCAGTGCTCGGATTTGTGTTAGAATTGCATGAGACTTAAATGACATTTCATACAAATGATAGTTTGTTCATAATTAGACATTATCTCAAAACCATTCTGCATTTCAAACTTGTCTTTAGACGTTTCCTGCTGAAATTTTACAGTGGTGCTTTGTCCACAGTGTCTGCTGTGATGACATTTTTTCCTCTAAATACCCTAAAATCAATGTCCTTGGAATGGTTTCACACCAAAAGAGCTGTTTACAAAGACTTTTTCTGACAGTCCAAGCACTCCATTCTTGTCTTCTTGCTAGTGTGGAGTATTTCAAGGTACTATGATCTATTATACTTTGTAATACTAGATACAGGGTTATTTATTTCAAATGAATGTCTTACTGTGTACATAAACTGAAGAAAAAAACTGCAACCAGTTGTTGGAAATATATTTCTCAATTATCTCAAGATGCACTTGTCCATATTTGAAAATAAAAAACACAAAATGCTCCAGGGATCATCAAAAAAGAAACTTCTTTGGCTCTGTCTGTCTTCACAAAACAACATAGCGTGCACCGCAGCTCCATTTAGAGAATCAATGATGTCTTTGTGTGCTGTGGGTACAAAATCATTTTACCAGATCTTGCAGGCTTTCTGCTATGGTGCTTTAAAGACTGTTGAACTCTCAGTGAAGCACCAAAAGCCAAACTCTGTGTTTATCTACAGTCTAACACAGCAAGTGAGAGGGAGAAACTGAATAGAGTAAAAGCATTGCATTAGGTGGTTCTGAAAACTGATGGAATGAGCATGAAACTCTCAGTTTTGCTTTTTTGAAAAAGCTTGATAGAGGCTGTTTACTGTGTGAGAAAGGATTCAGCATGGTTATTTGTTCTGCTATCAGTTCAGGGAATGTCCTACAAGGTATTTCAAACAGTGTGCCTTTCCATCCCACCAAACAAAAATTGACCTTTATGCTTTTGCACGATTACACGCAAGCACGCACACACACATACACGTGCAAGCACTAAAACAACTCTCGAGAAAACACGCTTAAACCTCCACAAATTACTCTTTCGATGACGGACGATGAATTACAATAACTTTTGTTGTGGAACACTTCGGAGGTTTAAAAGGAGCTCAGCATTCAACCACTTGATATTATCAGACCACTGCATTATTTCTCAATGTATTCAACAAAACTTCAGTCCTTTGGGGACATATTAAACACACATACACACCCAGAGACCATTTCATTTCGAACAAATGTTGTCGCGATATCACCAAAAACAACAGACTCAAAGTAGCTCTCAAATAAATTATATCCCAGATTAAAAAAAAAAAAGGTGATCACCCATATCACAGATCGGGGAATCTAACTCTTTGTCCTCTGTGCCCCATTGATTGGATTGTGTCAAACTGATGATTAAGAGGGTTTATTTCTAAAGGACATGTTACCTACCTCTGATCTCGGTGCCGTCCAGCTCCTGCTGTAAACTCGCGCGTAAACTTTATGCCCTGACTCTGACTTGGGGAAACTGGAAGCGCCTGCCTTCACTTATTTTTTTGGGGGGGGCGGGACAAACTTCCATAGAAAATTTTTTAGATGTTTTCTTTGTGTTCCCCTTTCTGTGTTGTAATAATCTGGATTACATGACATGACGCTTCACACAACAAAGTCAGTGGGAAAATAGCCAGGAGCACGTCTACGAAAAATTATTGCAACACAACATCGGGGTTTTGTGCGAAAGCCTCTATTAGAATATAGAATTATACAATAAATAAATAAAATAAAATAAAATAAATTGGTGCCCGAAGTTATAGGTTTTGTATTGGAAAAATATTGCAACAGCATAGAAAGCTAATAATGAACACTTTTTTTTGTTCCTTGTATCTGAACATGTTCTGTTAACTCACACTGATGAACTGAGCCCAATCAAGTATCACTAAACATCACATGATGTGTGTTGTCTTATCATGTCAGAGTTTTTTAGGTGGGTCGCCTCTTCATACTGGCTATACTGGTTATCTTTTTTTTTTAAATCTCCTTTTTTCCTTGATTGAGATTGATTGTGACGCTAGTGGGAATAAATAGAGCTGCTCCAGGGGACGAAAAGACTAATCAGACAGACACAAGGGGCACTAGGGCCACTGGCCACTTTGTTTCGGGGGTTTCCCTTGACTAATCAATGACAAAAATGAGTCGATGGCCTCATTATTAGCTCTCTTCTTTCATTATATTGAGATGCAAGCACAGCTGGACAATACACACTCAGAAGTGCCTGCTGTGATTTAATGAAAGGTTTGTCTCTCATCTAATATCCAGTTCACAAAACATTGATTTTAAACATAATTTTAAAAAAAAAACAAGAAGGAGATGCAGATACATGCAGTACCTAACAGCATCTGTATTGATCCTTCTATTCCACTTATATTTTACCTTCATAGGGAATACATGTATGATGCAAGTTTGCTGAACGCAAATTCAACTTGTAGTTGACACGCTGATATGATCACTGATAACCTGGACATGAGTTGAGTGGATCTGGAACTGCCTAATTCTGAGGGAAGCTGCTGTCACTCTTCTGTGCAGCCATGCCTTACTATGGAGCCTGAAAGGCAACCAAGCAACACCCATTAGCTTCTGGTGAACATGTAAAATCCCCTTCAAAGGAATAAATACCTCACATTAGCCTTTTTTCCACAGATGGTGTACAAATGACAAAGATTACATAACACACATTAACCATAGCCACCTGCAACAACCTGTCTATCGCAACACTGGATTATTTTGGCAATTTGTACTTGAGAAGTATATCCTTTGTGGTGTTTCAACACCTAAAAATGCAGAATTAAAAAAATGCCTAAGGTGTCCATGCCTTGTGAGTTTATAAAATTTGAGGCCCCTCTGACTCCAGAAAGATGTCCTCATGTTGCAGGCAGAGGCCAAATGGCCGGTTTCACAGTAGTTGTACTTCTTACTCTTGTGGGGCTAGAAACCTTCAGTGCTGTAATGGCTTTCAGCAGGCCAAATAATGTCATTTGACATGCACTGATTTGGGAGAAGTAATTGCACTCCACACTGTTGTAATTTCTCATTCATGCATGTTTGAATCATGACTTATGCCACTACTAATTGCCCAAGACCATTTACTGCAACTCTGCCTCTTAATAATCTACCTAATGGGAACTCTCTGTTTCAGCTATGAAATGTTAAATTGAAGTTTGACGTTTAATAGACCATGTTTATTTTTTGTTCTGCGAGCAGGGTGAAGTCATTCTTTCCTCAATTCTTTTGAGAACAGTGTAGTCTTAATGTTCTTCACAGTTTTCATTAAAAATGATGCCAGTGATTGTGACATCATAACGTCTAATTATGTTTAATTGGGCTTCCTAATGCAGCAGGCGTTAATGTTATCTGTCCATTGTATGATGCATTGTCCTGCTCTTCTGTCATTGTTTTAACATTGCTTCTAGATATGTAAGGGGTTTTAATTGATATACTGTATATTTCAGTCCATTATGCATTCATTCATCTTCCACCACTTATCCGTTTCCAGGTCGCGGCGGATGCTTGAGCCAATCCCTGCTCACATTGGGCGAAGGCGGGCTACACCCTGGACAGGTCGTCAGTCCACCGCAACGCATAGAGACAAACAGAGACAAACAACCACTCACACCCACACTCAGACCTACAGGCAATTTACAGTCACCAATTAACCCAAACATGATGTCTTTGGATGGTGGGAGGAAACCGGAGTATCCGGAGGAAACCCACGCAGACATGGGGAGAACATGCAAACTCCACACAGAAAGGCCCCAGGCCGGGAACCAAACCCTCAACCTTCTTGTTGTGGGGCAATAACGCTAACCACTAAGCCGCTGTGCTGTCCTATTATCTCTTCATCCCATGAGTAATTTCACATGGACTTGAAAGTGACATAATTTTAGACATTCTCCCATTCCAGCACTGTGTTATATGTCAGCAAGAAACCCAGCAACAAGTACATGCAAAAACAAAGAACCAGATGATTCTTTTTAATTTACAAATAATAGTGTTTGCCAGTAACAAACCTCACATATGGTTAACTGACTAACAAATCCTTCACTCTTTTTTTTGTTTTGTTTTGTTTCTGTCATTGCCCGGCTGCAGGTCTATAGCATTCAGTAAAAAGAGGAAGTCTTTAAAGTAAACCAGGTATGGGGCCCATACCAAGGGAAATTAAGACCCAAATGTAATGTGTTGAAAGTGACTCCCCACCTGTGTCTTGTAAAGACTTTTCAGGCTGTTGTTAAAAGGCATGTCTGCTGTGAGCAGCAGCTTCATGGTGCAACTTCTTTTGGTTTACCTATTAAACGGCAAAATGTTCAACTCTTCACTTTACTTGAGAAGCAAATGTGCAATGTATACATTTAAATATGGTGTGATATAAATAAAATGGTGAAGAGGTAGTTAAGATGATCTAATATCACAAACCAGTTCTAAATATGCTATTAATGATAATGTGAACTGAGCAATAAATGTCCCAAAACGGTATTTAGTATACATTAAATGTGATGCAGATGAAGCACTTTGGCAAGATTACACCACCACTGTTCATGATCATGGATGCATAGAAGTGCACATACAAACACACCCAGCTCTATCCACCTAATGTCAATGCCCACGGGAATTTTAAGCACGTAGCAGATTGTATTAAGGGATTTAATACTTACAACACGACTCTGTAGATTTCCCCTGTTCTATTTCACTTCATGCAGTCCAAGATAATCTGTAAGGGTAAAGTCTTATTACTTCTGAAAAAGAAATGCTGACATTTAAAGAAAATGAATTTTTCCCTTTCATAATAATAATAATAATAATAATAATAATTAACCACAACAAAAAAACAAAAACATCATCCAGAATGAAATTAGCTACGTTACAAAAAAAATATTTGAGTCAACACCCTCTGGACATCTCTAGTCTTATCTCAGAGTTAAACCGTGATAATCATTTGGAGTCAGTCCCCTTCCTGCTGGTCTTTTACATTTCTTGGAACACATAAGGCAGCTCCCCTAGGCAAAGGATGATTTCACTGGATGGTAACACCTTTTTACTATGCCTACCTACAGCAGTTTTTACTGTGGCTCACACCTAGGGGTGCTTCACAAACAATTTGAAGCAGTGACCCTTCTGAAAGCCTATTACATTTCTGGTGAAAGCAGGCCCACCATTAGAAAACACTGCCATCGAGTAAGCATTTCAGCAAGTGCTATGGTCTTCTGCACCCACTTGTTCGAACCAAGCCAAGCATGGTGGCTAAGAGAAGTTCCAGACTTCACACTGGGAAGGATGCGACTGCTGATGCATACCAGATAAGGAGATACTGGATGGAATTGTAAAGCAGCTGCAGCCTTTGGTAATATAGGAAAATAATTTATGTGCAACACATGTGGTGTTATTGCATATTTTTAGTTTAACAGTTCAGATAGTTTCTGGTGTGTTTATGTATAAATGTGGGATTTGAAAGGATAAGGTTTAAGAACAAATAGGCCTGATTAAATGCACTGCAATCAGTAACTTTTAAAGGCTACAATCATTTAACTGCCTAAAAACACAAAGTCTGACCCCTTTTTTTTTATTATTAATGGCTGCTGAACTCTGTGTTGCCTGATTTTGGAATGAGGAAATCACTTAAAGATCTAGCCACGGCCCAAAAACAACTCAGAATTACACGCACTTATCCCTTTGAATGAGTTCAGTCGGGTACTGCACTTTGTGTTGTCTACACCTAAGACTGAGTGTGGAGTCCTACAGACACAGAGTGTCACAGTCAGGTGTTGTTTTCCATGTTCTTAGACATTACATCATTCACTCCTAACATCAGTTGCGTGTGCACTCCCCATGGACAGAGTAGAAATGACGAAAATAAATGTAGAACTGAGGCCCACACAGATCAGCCTTGTCAAAATAAATGAAAGCTGTACTGTCTTCTCAGGTTTCATTCTCAGCTGCCACCATTGTACTAAAGAAAGATACAGTATCCTATTTTATTACAACCCAAAATAGCTGGAAAAAGTCAATTCAAGTTTAAGCAAGTGCCCATTGCTGTTATTGAAAGAGCTACCAGCCTATTGGGACACATTGATTGGCTTTTAACGGTTGTGGACTCTGACTTGAACAACATTTCACCTTTGGCACAGAGCGGCATCGCGTAAAACAGTGTAGCCTACATCTGCTTATCACCCTGTGCATTACTGCGTGTCTAGAAAACTGCAGGCACAATCCAGGAGGAGCAACACTGCAATACCCTCAAAACAGATGTGAGGATATCACAAATAATCCAGCCACATGAACTCAGACTGCATAATTAACAATCTGTTCACAATTTATGTTTTATCTCAGGACCAATTTAATGCCAGAAACTGGTCTCACACACAAACAAACAAGGGGGAATTAGATTTTAGATGTTTTTCAAGTGATTTAACTCCTGCATTACACCTTCCCATATGCTGCCATTATTGTCATTTTCAGGCCTCATCTACCAGCCGCTGTTCTTTTGTTAGACACTGCACAGTGTATGTGCACTGGTGGTGTTTCCCTTCTTTACCCGGTCATAAAATAAAAATGCCCCTTCCCTGTGCTGTCACCAACGCTTGGGTTAGAACAATGTATAGGTGGCTGTCAGTGACACCTAGGGGTGAAAAGTTGCATATTGCAAACTCTTCACTGAATGCTGAAGAGCCACACAGCTGAATTACAGATGCAGCCAATTCAACTTCTTATGCAGCAAAAATTATAAATCCCCTGCCGTTCACCTTAAGACACTTTTCTTCATTTAGAGCAGATGCCCAATAAAAATCTTATATAAAATGTTAATGATAAGTAATTCCAAATTATTATTATATATGAGATATTGATTGATGGCATTACTGTTCATTTACAAATTATTTATAAAATCATAATTTTAATGCCTAATATGATATGAACATAAGGAAACGCTTCATTACTTTCCTGTCATTCAGTGAAATTAATTCAAGCACAAAAGAAGCTCACATATCCACTCTGAGTTAAGATGAAATCACTTTGAATAATTACATTTTGTGTCTTAGCTCCGTAAAACTTACACAAGTTGCTCTTGCTTCTGCAGGATTGATGATGTTGAGGAGTATGTTGCAAACATCATTACGACGGCGAGGCCAACATTTGGAATACAGGCCATGGTATTTAGGTCACTGAAATCTTGAAGACCTCAGCTGTTAGAGAACTTCCTATGGAGGAAAAACAGAATCACCTTTAAATCTAAAAACCAAGGTTAAAAAGGCTAACATTTTCTTTTACTCTGCTTGGTGGTTTTCAGAGTCCCCATGGTTTCACCTGGCAGCAGCCACATGGATCCTGACTCACCATCTTTAAAGGGAGGTCATTTCATCAAAGGAGGCAGTTGGTTGGTAAAAGACTCACAATCACTGCTGACATCTTGATTTTCAATAACATTTCTGAGTGACAAAGGAAAAAGTTGAAACAATCTCTCCAGCAATTTCAGTAAGCACTCCATCCCCATGTGCAGGGAAGGATGAAGTGAATCGGTTACAATCTTTCACGTCCTATTGGCCCTTCTTCTTCAAGCTTCCTCCTAATCTAGAGTGACATTTTGCTCAAAGGGATCTCAAAGGTCTAGTTCCAGTCCACTATAGATGAGTTGTGGGTGCTCTTGTGCTGCAGGTAGACAGCAGAGTTGGAAATATTTGTACAGCATTCACGTGTAGAGGACACAAAAACCATCCAAGTAGTAATTCGATTAATTTGGTTTCCACTACCTGAGTAAAATGTAATAAAAATTAACACACATGCCCTGGCTGATATAAAATTACCTGGTTGTTTACTTTACTATTTTTAAGAATCATTTCATTTCATTTCACATCATGACTCACTTCGTTACCAGTTAGTATAATGTTTTTTTAACGTTTTTCTAATAATACTAATCATGCATAATGATTTTATATTTTATTGCTGCTTTTAAAGAAACACGTCCACAGTTAATCGAACAGCTGTATGGAGCAGCTGCCCGGTTTGGTTTGTATGGAGCCCATCGGAGGGCTGACATATCGAGACTTTACAAACAACCAACCGACGCTCATTTTCAGCATTTTAGCCAAATTCCACACGTGGAAACCAAACCAGCTTATCTTTGGGAGGAAGTCCACAGAGGCAGAGAAACAATGGCTCCTGCTCAAATCACAGTCCTTCCTGCTGTGAGGCGACAGTGCTGCTACGCACCACTAACCACTGATCCACCATGCCGCTCAGCGCAAATCACGACTAAATTTGGAGAGATTTTGAGCGAAAAGACAGATTGTGTCTTTAAGAAACAGCGTCATCGTCTCGTCTCACACTCGTCTGTGACGTTTCCGGACTCCCGGCATGCACGCTGGAAGTCCAATTGTCGCTAATGGCGGGTTTTTGCCCAAAATATGCACAATTTAAGCCGTCGCTCGCCGATTGTATGTGATACTGTGAAACTTGGGATATTAAACTAAGGCAGCGTGTTTTTCAAAGCGTCCCCGAAGACAAACAAGGCGGAGGACCCGGAGAAGAGGACTAGAGGACATTGAAACTGTTTCTATCATGTGGCTCTCCGTCAACTACTGACACAGACTGAAACCGAGCAGGAAGACAACGTGCTCAGGTCGGAGAAGAGCCTCAGAAAGGATGGTCTTTCTTAAGAGCTGCTACTTCCAAACTACTGCACAACCGGCACAAAGTTAAGGGGACGGAGGGAGTTTAGCTAGCTACCGAAACTCCATGTTCATTCATTCATTCATTCCTCCCTCCGTCAGTTTCACTGCCTATAAAATCTCGGATATCTAATGAAGAGGAAATGATTTGGTTGAAATTATCAGCGTTGGTGGGGATAGTATTAATGACAGCTACCGGAGTTAGCAGTAGCTCCAAGCTTAATATTCCCAAAGTGCTTCTGCCGCTGGCCAGAAGTACAAGGATCAACTTCACACTGGAAACGACTGAAGGCTGCTACAGATGGTGAGTGTCGAGCACATGATGGTCGGCTCATAAACCTAGATAATACTGCAGGAGTGTCATGTTGCATGTGGCCACATGTCTGCACGATACTGTACAGTCTGCAGTGCTGTCAGGTCATGGGTGTGTGTGGAGCCAACAAAACTGCTACCAAAGTTAAACCTCAAGGGGTAAACTAGTTTGGAGGTTATACATCTTTGCTATCCGATGGGGGTCTTAGTATTTATGCAGAAAATACATAATCTGTTCTCTATATATGAGGAACTCTTGATATTTTAGGAAGATCTTGGTCTCAGAGATCAGAGAGGTTTTCTGTTATTTCCCCCACATCTCACATTTGCATAAATAATGAAAACTATAAGGCCATACGCAATATTTAATTCCTCAGCTGCACTAGCTTTCTTACTCATCAGTTGTTAAATGCTTAAAAATAATCTGTCCATTGATTGATTGATTGTCATATGTACTGTAAAGAAACGGATTTCCGTGTATAATGAAATTCTTTTTTGCTGTCCACAATGAATGTGCGCATATATAGAAATAGATAAATAGAATAAAATTAAAAATAAAAAAAGTTTTGAAAAATAGAAATTAAAAACATTTATTTGTACCTGTTTTAACAGTGAGTTCTATTAGTGCTACCATATAATTATTTGTACTGGATACCTAATCTTTTTTTTATGTTTATTTTGATATAAATATACATTTCAAGTGTACAGTAAAGCTGCAATTCCACCCCAAATAATCAGAAGTTTTCCCCATAAACTCCTCCTATGATTTATAAGCTCAAACCCTACCCTTACTGTAAATTACTGTGTGTCAATGACCTGCTTTTTTTTCCCCCTCATCATATTTTAATAGGTCTTCCACCAGACCGGAGGTAGCAAGCATCCAATCTGTGGATGAAGTGAGCGGCAGAGGCTGCTCCAGGAAAGCTGTTCTTCAGGCTCTCTCCACCCAGCCCTCCAGGCTGACAAGCATCATTTTAGCTGAAGATGTTGGTAAGTACAGTGCTATGAATAATGAATGAACACGTGTAGCTAAATCAAGAATGTATATGTCCATAATAAATGAATCAATAAACAGGATATTGTGGATTATTTCTTTAAAAATGGTACCATTCGCAAAACAAAAGAGAGAAAGTTCATTTAACCCTAAAACAGTTTTGTTTGTGGAAATAACTTCTGTTATTTATATATTTTTTGTAATATTTGTATGAATTCTTATTTCCTGTAACTACATGTTAATTTTGCATTTGCCAGCGGCACCACTGGTTTGTTAAATTTGCAGTCTAATTCACTGAAGTGTTTTATAGTGTTTTTTTTTGTTTCGTTTTGTTTTTAATTATTATTTCTGTTGTCTGAAAGTCTCTCTCTCTCTCTCTCTCTCTCTCTCTCTCTCTCTCTCTCTCTCTATATATATATATATATACCTGGGATTACAGAATTAGGAAGCATTCTCAACTAGTCCAAAGTTTGCCTTTTAAGTGCGTAGATACAGTCATATTTCAAGGTTTAAGGATGTAGGCTTGTATCATATTATTTTGTGTGATATCTGTTAAACTAAATGCATGTCATCAAAATCCCCTTCAAAATAATGCCTGAAAGAATGTAAACTTCGACATGTGCACTTTTAGTTATTCAAATGATCTTCAAAGTATTCACAATTCAGGTCACATAAGGATATTTTCACGGTAATGTAAAGATGTGTTTTATTCTGATTAGAAGTAGCAAATCAAATGGAGAGCACCACGCAAAATGTCATTTGGCCCCACAAATGTGCTGCTGTATATCTGTCATCTACTGCCTGAGGCACTATTAACCCATCATGAATGAGTGAGCATTTGCTTTGTAATCAGGTAAAGAAAAGAAATTAGTCCTTTTATCTACAACACAAATGTCTTTTTTAAAAGAAAAAAATGGTTTTGTTCACACCACAGTCACTGGTTTTTGAATTGTTGCTCCAGCTCTGTCAGGTTTAGAAAACAAAAACAAAACATAATCTGATATAATCTGTCATCACAAACCACTTAACAAAAAATAAAAGACGCAAAATTTGACTCTGTTGATAACGTATTCTCTGCCTGGAGCAGAAGAAGCTGTAGAGGTTTCTATCTCCATTTACAGACACATGCAATAAAATGCTTTAGATGGCAGATAGATTCACTATTTTTAATGCGTCAACAAGCAGTACTGGTCAATGTTTTTAAGACTTCTGTTCTGTTTTCTGAGTTTTTTCCTTGTTCTATTCATTTGAAGTTTTGTTGTGTTACTTTGTTCCCTCTTCAACTGGCAGTTACAGGACAGGTACTGCGCTGTGACGCTATTGTGGACATCATCAGTGAGATCCAGATAGTGTCAACAACCAGAGAGCTACATCTTGAGGACTCACCACTGGAGCTCAAAATTCATGCACTGGACTCTGAAGGTGTGATATCTGTGGTCTGATCGTGATATAAAATGCTTTTGATTTTTTTTTAAACATTACTACCTAAGATTAATCAATTCTTCTATGGCAAGGAGTCCACATTTTATTTATTTGCAATATCTAAGGATCTCACAGCATAATGACTAAGCTGGCTCAAGGCAGCATTTTTCCCCTCAGCTTGTGACTGTGAGGTGACTGTTCTGTTCAACTGGTCCATTTAGGGCAGACACACTTAGTTTAATGAGCTGTAACTACAGCCTGATTCTTTGTGATGATGGTTCCTGGGCCTGGTGCTTTGTTTTCATGTGCTTTGGCCTAAAATGCCTTTACGACTCCTTAGATGGAGCCGATTGCAAGAGGACAGCATGCAATCATGTAATAAAATGTCAATTGGTTTTTTTGTAGCTAATTTGATTACTAAGAGCTCGCAGAAATTGTTCTCACTAACCATTATACACTCGGGCATACATTACTCACCACAGTATGACAGCACAAGTTGAAACGTCTATGCAAATAAACTCTTAATTGTCACACACACACACACACGCACACACATACATACATACATACATACATATATATATATATATATTTTTTTTTTTTTTTTTTTTTTTAAGGTTTCTGGAATAGGCAACAACAACAATTTTTTCTATATATATATATATATTACAGGAAACACCTTCAGCACCCTGGCAGGTCTAATGTTTGATTGGACCTTAGTGAAAGATGTAGATGTGAATGGATTCTCTGACTCTTACAATTCATTACGGTAAGATTTCCCTACGGGTTTATTAAAAAAAAAATCTAGATCTTTTAATGGATCAGTGATTACTGAGAAATGTATCCACTGATGCATATATACTAACCTAAAAATTGTAATGTATTGCTAGGGCTGTGATGTTTGTGTTGAGCTTCCTGTTTTCTTTTCCTCTCAAACTGAATCTTCGTGAGGCAGATACAAGGGCCCATACTGAGTTGAGTTTATAATCTGTCTCATTTCTCTTCTGAAGGGTACTTAAGTTTTCTGAGTCCACATACACGCCCCCTGGGTACATATCTGAAATGGAGCGTGTTGGCAAGCAGGGCGATATTATTTTGGTGTCGGGACTGAAAACTGGCCACGCCAAACTAAAGGCCAAAATACAGGAGTCATTATATAAGGTAAGTTGTTATATTTAAATTTTGAGGAAATGTCAGCAGCTGAGAATAAAACTACATTTGTCTGGGATCATTTCTAATAGAAAATGGGAAATCATAAGATTCGAATGAGTTCTGGTTAAATTGTGCCTTCTTGGTATTAGTTAATCTCCTCAGAAACAGACTCAAAATAGAAAAAGACCGTGCAATAGGAAAAGCTCCTTCCTGACTATGTTGGCTATATTTCTTTTATCAGGTAATCATTAAAAATTTTGGTATCAGACTACAGAGAGAGAAATAAGCGCCTCTTTGTAATTATATAAGATACTACAAAATAACTCATGGCTGTGTGGAGTTTTAATTAGTTGATTTGAAGTCTATTCTTCATTTCAAAATACTCAACTAGTTTAGTCTGGTTTGTTGAGGCAGATAGCTGTTTTGTTCTGTAACCATGGTATCTGTACAACAGGATGTGGGTGCCGCTGAGGTGAGACTGCTGATTTTAGAGAACATCTTACTAAGTCCTGCACATGATGTCTACTTATTGGCGGGAACATCCATCCAATACAAAGTACTGAAGATACGACAAGGCACTATCACAGGTCTGGCTCTGTTAATCATTTTACATACTATTTTACTTTAGCTATTCTTATGTTTCTGAAGCAGTAGTTCACAGCCCCAATCATTTAACTATATTAGATATGAACCAAAAATTTTGGTCTTGTATTCAATGTCACTCTGTGTCCTGGTAGGTGAAGCAGCTATGGTATACTGTTTTCTTTTTACTTTCAAAGCTCGAGCAGAGGAGAAATGACAATTCTTAAATTTCTTTTTTTTTTCTGCTATTTTCCAGAGCTCTCAATGCCTTGTGATCAGTATGAGCTTCACCTCCAGAACAGTGTGGTTGGCCCTAATGGAAACCCAGATATTGCTGTGGCCAGTCTGGATCAAAGCATCTCCACAGTAACAGCTGCTCAACATGGACATATCAACGTGGTGCTGGATCATAAGAGTATCCTTTTGATAAGTTTAACAGTGTAATGCAGTTTTCCATAATATCTAAGCTGATAATTTGTGGTTAACTGCAGTGATGGTTTTTTTACAGATACTAATGGTTTTTATGTCAGCAGAGGATCTCATTTAAAAACTATATGGAGTAATTTGAATTTGGAAAATTGGACAAGTAAATTTGGAACTATCATGATCGACTAACGTGCCTGACTTAATTTTCCTGAGCAGCTTCTATTTAGGCCTTCGAATGCAAGGAGTGTCTCGCCTACCAAACAGCACTCTGTATGTGGTTGAACCAGGCTACTTAGGTTTGTTTGTAGCTTTGGTTCTCTACAATTGAAAACTTTGAGAAGAATTTCACAGTGTCAGTGCTGACTTCTCTCCCACTTTAATCTGTTTAGGTTTTAAAATTCATCCAGGAGACAGCTGGGTTCTCGAAACAAGCAGAGTATATGACGTCTTCATTGAAGTGTTTGATAAATCTGGCAACAAAATTTACCTCTCTGATGTAAGTACCCTTCAGTAATATCACAAAGTCAATATTTCCCTCGAAAAAAGGTTATTGACATTTGAACTCAAAAGTAATACACACCTGTCACTGCTCCTTGAGAGACTGTACATCCTCAAATTCATGGATGCACTTGCAAAGGCAACCTCTCCACCTCCTCTCACCACTCTCCACGGCAATCAGACTAGCCATCAACACCATAAGGAGAAATCTGAGTAGAACAGTGGACTCTCAAAACATCCCTGAAGTTTTACCGGCCCTGTCACTCTCTTTATTGTCATTCAGGGTTTGGGCCATTCCTAGTGGTAGTCCAGGGCTGAATTTCTTTCCTAGTCCTAAAGTAGTCTCCATTTTAGGAGGCACTAATTTTTCACTTTTTTGCTTCTTCTGACCTTCATTATTGGCTGTGCTCAGCCAGCTCTCCCTCTAGACATTGCAAAAAGCTTGTGGAGAATATGTGACAATACTTATTTGCAAGAACTGATTTTTTTTTTATATAATTTTAAAAAGTTTATTAGATCAGAATTGCTTACTCAATCATTCATTTGAATTTTAGAGAGTTAATTATATCTGTGTAAATGGTGTCCATCGATAAGGAATTTGATTGGACATGCGACTAGCATTGTATGTATGTATAACATTTCATATGAACAGAAAATAACCTTTGCCAAAGTAAATAATAAAAGCTACCTCCCTTGGTTTCTATTGCTTCGTTTTCTCACAAGTATTCTCTTCCTTTGCTCTGTTTATTTGTTGGGTGTTTTTAATGGCACCACTTAGACAGTAGTCTTGCGTTCATGAAACTGAAATAGGGTTTTCCTGCACTGCTCTCTAAGAATTTTGATAGCCAACATGTCAATGAGTTATTTCCTTTGCATAGAAAGAAAGTCCAAGTTTTGAAGCCAGCCCCCTATCTAAGGCAAATTTTAAAATCTATGTGGTTACTTTCCTTTTGTAGAATGTCCGTATCAGCACTGCTTTTCCTGCAGAGTACTTTGAGGTCTATGAGTCCTCTCTAAATGGATCATATCATCGTGTCAAAGCACTCAAAGAAGGCCTTACTCTCATCGATGCTACCCTAAGAGCTGTTGTGGATGAAGTGAGTGTAATTGCAAACTTGACTCATCAGTATGTATTTCATTTGGAACATTACTATATTAACCTTCTGCCCATTTCTTCTACTTCAGCAGAGAACTTGATAATTGACTGTTGCCTCTGTTCTGTTTTAGAGTGGAAGAGTCCATGAACTGGCCAACCCAGTTCACAATGAGCAGGATGTGGAAATCTATAACCCCATAGTTCTCAGTCCCAGTATTCTGACATTTCCATGGCAGCCCAAGATTGGAGCTTATCAGTACACAATAAAGGTAATTATTCCTTTTCAGCACATGTGACAAACTTCTGCCCTATCTTTTTACACAAGTGTCGAACATAAGACACCTTCTCTATTCAGCTTCTTTTTTTTTTCTTCTTTTTTTTTTGAGCAATCACATACATTCTGCACTAACAGTCCAAATGAAAGTTTCATAATTTCAGTCTGAATGAGATCAAAAATGAAAGACAACTATTCTCTGGTGCTTGTGACAGGCAATGGGAGGGAGTGGAAATTTTAGCTGGTCATCTTCCAATACAGCTGTTGCCACAGTGACTGTGAAAGGAGTGATGACAACAGTCAGTGACATTGGTGTCAGTGTAGTCTATGCTCATGACCTACGCAACCCACTACACTTTGGCCAAATGAAGGTAGGTTGCCATGTGTCTCAGTGTGAAATATTATTATGGAAGTTACAAATTATTGGTTACTGTTGTTGATTTTCTCACTTCTAAAATAATGATCAAAAGCATTCACGTTAATTTTTTAGGGTAACATATTATACTCTCAGTGGCTGTTGAAAGGTCCTACATGAGTGCACATATTTGGTTCTTTTGCTAAAAGAAAGACTGTTTGGTTGCCAGACTGTAGTCAGTCAGATCTGGTACAACTACACCCACATAGCTCTGAAGAAGCAGAATAGCTGAGTTTAAACTGACCCCAAAAAGAAAATTCTGACAAATAATTAGTTCACCATGGTAATAGGTCAAATCATCTCATTTTACTGTTAGCTAGATAGATAAAATATACCAAAAAGATGCCAAATAATATACAAAAATAAATAAATATAGAAACAATTCACAAGTAACTAAAAACACAAACAGCAGCATACATACACAATGCAGAGGGTAAAAATCCAATAAAATAAGATAAAGCAACAAAAAAAACTATAAAAACGACAAGAGAAACGCCATGAAATTATTGCACATTCCCCCCAAGCCTGACCCAAACTGTTCTTTCCAGCCCTTAATTTCATACTCTTTCAAGCCTTTTTGATCCTATTTCAGGTGTATGTTGTTGAGCCTGTGGCCATGGACTTTGCTCCCTGTCCAGTAGAGGCGAAGGTGGGTTTGGTTCTGGATCTGCCGCTCAGGATATTTGGCCTGCTGGAGGAGGGGGAGAAAGAGCGGGTTATGTTGAGCGACTGCTCCCACTTTGACCTGCAGGTTGAGGAGGAGAGCCACGGTGTCTTCCAACTTCTAGATGGTAATGCATCAACTTTTCAAAGTTAAAACTGACAGTCTTCTCGTATGTAGCAGCTTGTCAGCTATCATCACGTCCCATGGGTGACTTCATTCATGGACTATAATAGTATTGTGAAAAGCATTCGCCAAGATGTTCACTGAAATAAATAAATCCCACTTAATTTGTGTACATTGTCAGCTTTTGTAATAGAGTCAGTATTAAAAACACAAATTATAAATTTTTTTCCAAGCTGTTCACATAAAAAAGCTGTTTCACATTAAGGAAGGAAGATATAAAGAAATAGGAAATACAGTAATCTGTATTAGTTGGCCACCAAAATATATTCAACGGGAAAACCAGAGTGGACTGTACTGTACAAACAGTATGGGTAAAATCCTTCAACAGTGAGGGAATTTTAAATTATTTATGGCTTTCAGATTGTCTTTTGAAAATTTATCTTTTTAAAAGTTCGTCCGTTAGCTGGAGTTTTTCATTTTGGATTCATGCATTATTAATCATTACAGTGGGCTGGGACAAAAAATAAGACCTCTCTGTACTCCGGCACAGTTTAAAATAGGAAGAAGGATTAGTATGTCTCTTGTTATTTGTAAATTGTCATATTTGATTCTTCCTTGCTCTTTTGCTTCTTCTAATCCTTCTCCTCCCCCTGATGCAGGACGGTTGGCTCCAGGCCAGAAACACTGCAGTGGTGTTAGAGCCAAGGCCCTCACACCAGGTTATACCATGCTTACTGTCAGCTATGCCCACGGCAACGTTCACCTCAGTGCCAAGATCACCATCGCTGCCTATCTTCCCCTGAGAGTGAGTCCAGACATCTTTCTAGAATCTTGCTTTTCATGAATTGCGGCCCTTCATTTAAGGAGCCCTTTGTTCAAGTCGTAATGGATTGTGGATTTAATAATGTACCTCAATTTTTTTTTTTTTGCCCCTCAGATTAACTGTAAGGTGTAAAAATGCTGAACTTTACCTGTGGTCTCTGTTGTGATTTGCTTGAATTCTTTCATCTCA
Source organism: Remorina albescens (assembly GCA_034769265.1). Lineage (NCBI taxonomy): Eukaryota > Metazoa > Chordata > Actinopteri > Carangiformes > Echeneidae > Remorina > Remorina albescens. The sequence goes on along the minus strand of CM068482.1, from coordinate 16,516,036 downwards.
TTTCAAAGCACCAGCTATTTTCTGTCTTCTAAGGAAACAAACTCAAATGCACACACAATCTCACAATTTGCACACACATAGTCTCTCCTTGGAGTCAAAGCAGAAATGTAATGATCAGCGAGGGAGCTGAAATTTTCTCCTGTGTTTCCTCTATGCATTTTAACAATGCATTATACACTTGCTCCACCGTTTTGTTTTTTATGCCTGGGTGATAGTACTGCACAGGACATTAACTGTTACAGGCCTGAATTTGACAGTGTAACCTGTATAATGATAAAGTGACTAAATCTATCATGAAACATTTATCCATTCCTGAACCACAGATAGCGGCAGCTGTGATTTACCTAAATATTACATTATAGTATGACAAGTGTTTTGAAGCCCCTTTTTAGAGTTTGTGGGGGTTTTTTTGTTGTTCATCATGGGATTGAATAGAAATCTTCAAAATATTGCAGACATTTTTGTGATGTTTCTTCAAACGCTGTGCCCTGGCAGCTAAAGATTGGCCCAGTTTAATTTCTCTATTGTGTAATACTGTGTAGTTCAGCAACTTATTTCCCCAACTAAGTTCCTCTTAACTCTAGAATAACCAAGCTTGTATAAATTAATATACACTTTTATTATTTTGTCAAGTGAAAAAGTCTTTCTCCTTTGCTTTTCCAGATTTTGTAATTGCATTTTGGTTTTTAAAAGCATTTCTCCCTTAAGTGTCCTCTGTTGCCACATATATATAATGCGTGTCTTATTTGGCAGGCTATCGATCCTGTATCTGTGGCTGTGGTGACTCTAGGATCATCCAAAGACATGTTGTTCGAGGGTGGGCCACGGCCATGGGTTTTAGAGCCCTCAAGGTTCTTCTGCAACATAAATGCTGAAGATGACACTAGTGTGAGCCTTACTCTGACGAATCCTTCATCTCACAACTATAACCAGCACTGGGTCAGGGCAACCTGCAGGGCCCTCGGAGAGCAGGTGAGGTCTACTGAAATCATCTTGCGTCAATGTGTAGTTCATATTGCACAATACAGAATTGTTAGATTGTTGTTGGGGTTTTTTTACTCCTTTCCTTGTATTCTATGACTAAATATAACTGCACAATGTTCTATCTTTATAATTTACCTAAATTTTTAATATTCTATGTGCACAAGATATTATCAGGGTTATCAACTCAATGTGTTCCTATTCAGGTGCTCGAAGTGATGGTGGGAAACAAGGCCAGTGTAACCAATCCTTATCCAGCTGTGGAGCCTGCATTGGTCAAATTTGTATGTGCTCCTCCATCTCGTCTCACCTTAGTCCCTGTGTATACAAGTCCACAGCTGGACCTGAGCTGTCCGCTGCTGCAGCAGAACAAGCAAGTGGTATGTATGTGATGTAACATGCGTCAACAGGCTTTGCTTTGCTGTGTACATTTGTCCCCCCTGTGAGAGTTTTTTCTACGTTGAGGACTTAATTTCATCTATCGCTGTTAACACTGGAATTCCTGACTAAGGGTGATTTTGGTATTTCTGATTTAAATAATTTTGGTTTAAAGGGGGCTGCCACTTCTACCACCCTACATGAGACAAAATATTAACATTATAGTTGCGTTATCTTAATGATATTGATTATTCTTCTTTTTCCATAATGCTTTCAGAAGGCAGTTAATCACATATACTATATATATATATATATATGCATATATTTTATTTTATTTTTTTCTAGGTCCCTGTTTCAAATTATCGTAACCCCATTCTGGACTTGGCTGCATTTGATCAACAAGGGAGGAAGTTTGACAACTTCAGCTCTCTGAGCATGTTGTGGGAATCAACGAAAGTGTCACTGGCCAGTGTTGAACCTGCTATGCCTATGGAGCTTCAGCTGTTCGAGGATGGCAACAAACAGATGAAACTTCATGGTAAGACGTTTCCTTCGTGAATTTTTTTTTCCTTTGAAGAGAGTGGGTTGTCAGCTTTTCGGTGCCCTTCTGTTCATTTAAATTATACTGTAAAGAAAAAAAAAACAACCTTTAATTCTGATACTATGGTAGCAGAGGGGAATTATTCATTCATCTATCACTGTGAATAGATTTTTTTTTGGAGTTTCCTGTATGTTTATGTATGCATAAATGGGTTGGATTGGTGTTGATGCAATTATCAATTGTTTTTGTTCTTTTTGTGTGACAGGTCGTCAGACAGTTCTTGTCCACCATCAAACAGGCATTGCTGCCATTACAGTGACGGCTGTGGGTTATCAGGTTTCACATCTTGCAGCAGCTAATGTTCCCAGTCAAGTGAGTGTAAAAACAACGGCTAAACAAGCACCAGAGAACAGTTGAAAGAACATTTTTCACATCCTCTTTAATAGCGGAAGCAGCTGAATTTAACATTTTCGAAAACATCAATTTTGTTCTTGCAGCAAGAGTTCTGTAAAAAATCCTGAGCTCATGCTCATTGTGATTAAATAAAACTTATACATGCTTTCACTCCCAGTCACATCTTTCTCAGGTTTTTCTTTTGACTAGATTGTCCAATTTCTTTTCATTTTTATATATACGGTCAAATTGTCCTTTGTCCTGGGAAATATCATATTGTATATTGGTATAATATTCACATATGTAATCATACTAATCCTATTTATCCTAATCTTTTCCCCCTTTTGACAGTATGAGCCCTTGATCCCTGTCTCAGCAACTCTTGAGCTCCTGTTGGTTGAAGATGTGAAAATATCTCCCAACACAGTGATCATATACAACCACCCAGATGTCCGGGTAAGGGCCAGATTTATCAGTGCATTGGTGTTACATACGTATTATGTTATCTCTTTAGCCACTTACTGAAACATTACCTACCCATGACTTGTTTTACTGAAAAGTATCATAAATTATACAATATAATCTTTTCCATGTTGCAGCTCAAACATAAGAGATTACATTTATGAATTAATTCAAATGTTTATTATTTCAATAGACAAAATGAAAACTTTGCTCAGTGTGGCTGTCTTTCTCATGATGCTACATGCTACAGAAGCAATGTTTAGCAGATGTAAGGGGGTTAAATAAGAGCAAGTGTCCGGTGCAAGAGGATTTAAAAGGGAGTGTGGGCAGAGGTCTCCTTTGATGTCACATGCAAGGCCAGCTGGCTGTCACAAAAACACTGGCAATTTGGATTTACTCTAGTCACAAAATAATTTTCAGCACTTTTACAAGAAATTGATGTATTTTGTTTTGAAGGTGAACCTGGCCCTTAGGGAGGGTTCTGGACACTTTTTTGTCAATACCTCAGTCAAAGGGATTGCAGACGTGGTATTCCAGGACACCCAAGGAACAGCTCAGGTAAGATGAAAGAGAAAGGCTGTGTTTTATGAGGAAAAAACTCTGGCAATTAACTGTTGTAATACTCAGTAACACTGTAAATTCCAAGATACTTTCTGGTGCATTTTCCTTCCTAGATAATAGATTTAAGTACATATATAGTCAGAGTTGTTCCTTCTTAAATGCAGAGACTTTTCTTACAAAAATGCACTTGATTTTCTATGTCTGCCCAGGTCTCTCCCATGCATCCAGGATTAGTAAGGGTGATGGTTCATGACCTTTGTCTGACCTTTCCAGCACCTGCCGAAGCCACAGTCCATGTGTCTGACATCCTGGAGGTTTATGTGAGAGTGGTTGACAAGGTTAGTTTTCTTTCCCAGAATCCCTCATCTTGGAGGATCTAGACACCGCTTGACTGGGTGATCCCCTTTATCTGTACCATGCCAAAATGCCTCAATGATGTCTAAGTACCAAATATGGATGTTCTCTTCGCTCACTTTGCTTCTCAGTTTTCACAAGGGCTATCCTGTCTTGAATTAGTACCCTTGTATGTTTCAGTTTTACCCTCTTTGTGAACCAAAATGATAATTTTTCTAATGATGAATGTCATTCACCTCCGTTGCAGGTGGAGATTGGCAAATCTGTGAAAGCTTATGTCAGAGTCTTGGATGATAACAAGAAACCCTTCCCAGCCAGCTACTTCAAATTCATGAATCTAAAACTCAAAGCAGCGTCTGCAATAGTCTCCCTCAAGTAAGTGATAAGAAATTTGAAGTATATATGTTTAGGAACTTGCAAGGATTCATCTAAGTTTCTGTTTTTTTGCAGACCATTAGAGTCTACAGAAAATGACACAGCTGTTTTCCTGGTGAAAGGTGTTTCGATTGGTCAGACCACTCTGTCTGCTGTTGTTGTGGATAAAAATGGGAAAAAAATTGCATCCCCACCTCAGCAAATTGAGGTGAAATTTTGTGTGATGTCAGTTTCAAGCTAGGCTGCATATACGCACATATTGCAACTGGCTGATCCTGCACATTGCAGAAACCTTATATAATGCAAACAATGACAATAAACCTCCATTGATCATGATCTTTTTTGACTCGCAGGTATTTCCACCATTCAAACTCATCCCAAGAAAAATGACTCTCTTAATTGGAGCGATGATGCAGGTACGTTTAATCCTGAAGCTCAGTCTCTGTCTGGAAACAGCTGGCCTCAATTCATCTTGCAAGAACAGTTCAACTGGTCCTCAGTATTCCAGTCTTCCAAAAGAGCCCTCTACCAGGGCTTTTCTGGACTATGACATCAGCCTAATTGCTTTTGGTTTGAACATCCAGCCCACCTTTCATTTGATTCAACTCATGCTCTGATTAGAAACTATTTACCCTCTATCCAAGAAGAATCCTAATAGATGAAGATTAAACTCAGTAATGCACATGCACTGAAGTTTTTTATAAATGATTCATTTTCCTAATCTTGAGTAAATACAAATGACAATAAATCACCTTAGAACCTTGAACCTTAATTTGTAAACCAAAATAGTGTTCATTGAATTGATTAATCCAACTGATCACACTTTCCTCACTTCTCGTGTCAGCGAGTGATGGTAATTTTTCAACTAATTTCTTTTTTTTTTCCTCAAACCATCCCTCCCCTTTACATTTCATCTGTCATTTATAGATCACATCTGAAGGTGGCCCACAGCCACAATCCAATATCCTTTTCTCTATTTCCGATGGGGAGGTAGCCTCTGTTAATGGCATGGGGCATGTCAGGGGTATTGCCATTGGTAATGCCACTGTGATTGGACTGGTCCAAGCAGTTGATGCTGAAACTGGGAAACTAGTTGTTGTGTCTCAGGTAAGTGAGTGTATAGATGGGTAATATGGACATGTTCGCGGTTCAATTAGATTTTAAAGGTTATTATCATTGTTGTTATTGGTATTAATATTTTCCTCATTTTTCTCAGGATCAAGTGGAAGTTGAGGTTGTGTTTTTGACAGCTATTCGTATCAGAGCACCTATCACAAGAATGAAGACGGGAACACAGGTATGGTTTCTTTTTGAAGATTTGCTGTAGCACTGCAGTTAACTAGAATTATTTACTTTTCTCTATGGATGATATTGCACCATCTGACTTACCTTTATTTGCCTTTTCTAGATGCCTGTATATGTGATGGGCCTGACCAATAGTCAAACACCCTTCTCCTTTGGCAACGCTTTACCTGGGCTAACATTCCACTGGACCACCACCAAGCGAGACATTCTTGATGTCCAGTCAAGACACACTGAAGTACGATGCACTGACGATCACGTATTTGATATCACATGCAATTTCTGTCATTGAGCCATTTTTATTTTTGGCTCCTGTTGTTCCTTCTACTCTTTTATCAGATGGACTTTCATTGTGCTGTCCCTGCATTACAGTGTGATTTAAAAAAAAAAAAAAAAAAAAACTCACTCTTGCTTTTTTATTTGATTTGCTGCTGCTATTTTTGCCATTCTCGTAATGATGTCTGTTTCCTTCAGGCTAATGTGGAGCTCCAGTCAGAGAACAACTTTGGCATGATGGTGACTGGAAAAACTAGAGGACGGACCGGGCTGAAAGTGGTGCTCAAAGTTTCCAGCCCTAGGACCGGGCAGCTAGTGGGGAACCTTCACGAGCTCAGAGATGAGATCCAGATCCAGGTACAACAGTGAACCTCAGAATATATAACTAAAATAAACTTCAGTTAAGACTGAATCTGCCCATCCAGATCACAAGTGATTAAATACTCCATATGTATATATACCTTTTTTCTGGACTGTATCTGCTCATAATGGTCCTGTTACCATGTTTTGTCTTCAAACTAGAGAAAACTGACAATTAAGACATCAGAAGCTGAAGTTGTTGAGCTTTAGAATATCTCCAGTTGTTAACTTTGCAAAGTGATAAGACTGCAGATTAGTTTGGGCGGAATGCACCCAGCTTCAGATTGCATTAAACTATGACATGTCACCAGTGCCGAAACATCAAAGAGTGATTAAAGTATTCTCATAATTGGAGTTTCATCATTTTGCTTTGATCAAGGTCTATGACAAGCTGCACATGCTTAACCCTGAAGTAGAGGCGGGGGAGGTACTCATGGCTCCAAACTCAGCCCTCAAACTCCAAACTAACAGGTGGGTTACAATAGCCCGCAGAGTAGTTTTTGTTCTAACGTTGTGTGCGCAGTCAGACAGGTGGATTCCTTCAACATCGTTAGCTGTCAAATTACAGAAACGCTTATATCACTTAGAGACAGCTGATCTAATTGTGTTCATCTTTGTCAAATAGGGACGGTGTGGCTGCACTTTCCTATCAGATGCAGGATTTCCCCGACCAGGTTATCATCGCTCAAGTGGATGATAAGGGCTTTCTCTCTTCTGGCTCTCACACTGGTATCACCTCTCTGCGAATCACCTCTCAAGAGACCTTTGGTTTCAATCAGACTCTCATCCTTGCTGTGAAGGTCAGTTTGAGAGCTACTGCATGAAACATGGATCAGATTTTTGTCCAAAAAACTATGCAATAGATGCTGACTCAGTATCAAATAGATACTAGTAGCTATTACTGGTATACTAAGACACTAGTACCTTAGTACTTCTCAGGTAGGTTGTTGGATTCAAGACTAGATTATGATACAGGTGTCATTTATCGTGACATTTTAAGTTTATTTTTCAGTTTTATTCAAACACTGCAGAGTTTTAAAAAAAAAAAAAGCCTCACAAAGGGTAGTTGATCAGTGAACAGCAGTGAAGGAACTCTACGGATAACTTTCTGTATTGTACATCTACTTTTTTTTTTTTTTCTTTTCCAATCTTGGAATAGAAAAGGCAAAGTTTATATAAAAAAGTTTTATCTAAAATGTATGCAGAAAAAACAAATATGAAAGCAACATAAGGGTTATTCTGCTGTACCAGATTTTGATATAAAATCTAAAAAATATTATCAGTATATCAAATAGCTACTTTGTGTCATCTGTCAACCAAACCTTGAGCTGTTTGTGTTTATAACATTTGTTGTAGGCTTGCTTGTGGTTTAGTATTGACTGCGGAAATGACAGCTGACCTTGTCTTGTCCAGTTACTGGGTGTGACCATGGTCCTTTATTACATTTCTCAGGTGGTGCCTGTGTCCTATGTACGCTACATTACCAGTCCAGTGCTCTACAAACACACCAGAGACGGCTTAAAAGCCTTCCCTTTGGGAATAGTACTCACCTTCATCGTTCACTTTCATGCCAGCACTGGGGAAGTCCTTCACAGCTCCAACTCTCACCTTACATTTTCCACAAACAGGTTAGTCACTCAACCTATAGGTTCTTCAACACGTCTCACAATGATCTACAAGTAGCTGTTATTTATTGATAAAATTCAGTCATGCATTCTGTGTTACTCCATGGGGGAAACACAATGTTTAGACTGGCAAAGAAAAGAAGACGATATGTTTTGCAGCTTGCTTACTACCCCAAGGATGAAAAGCTGTTATCCTGCTGTTCTGGGCTATATATAGAGAGTGAGTACCGAGGCCTTTCTTTTGAGTGGTCCATTTGTGCAGCCTCATTCAGCCTTGCGTGACCTAATGTCTCCCTCTATTTCACATTCTGCCAGAAAAGTCATGTCAACGCACAAACCACTCACCCTCTACCAGCTGAACAGAATGTGTGTCAAATAAAATCCAACATTGTTCTCTGTGTAAAAAAGGCAAACATGGATTCTGAATATGATATTGCTTTGGAGAATATAATTGGAATGTATTTCACGTGGTGGATTTATTTATTTAATTATTTTTGATTAATGCAAGATATGTCCACAACACTGACCAATGAGAATATTTTGTCTTTTCCTGTACAGCAGGACCTATGATAGATCAGATAGATCAGATCAATCCCTCTTTTTCAGACTGTGTGCATTAATATTTGTACAGTCCAGCCAGAGTTATTGAGGTCATGACAGAGTTTAGTCAAAGGGCTCTATGTGGAGTTCACAACATTAATTCACTGGGCTGTTCCTCATTTCCGATGTAAAAGTTTCCACCTGAGTGAGTGAGCTAAATTAATGGGAGTGTTGGACAGGGAGGAGCTGCACTCCCAGTGTGTGACTCCCTTATCTGTCTGCACAATTAATTGATTCAATTACCATGTTCTCCAAGAGCTGACAGATTCTTTTGAGGGCAAAAGTATCAAAATTAGTAAAAGGCAGATAGTCTTGGGACTAAGATGGCTGGTCAGTGAATAGATCTATACCTCCAAGGGGACAGTTGGATTTTACTTATCTGTGGTGGGAGTTAGGAACCATTTGTTCAGAAAAGATACTTTGGAAATGAAAGTGAAAAGCATAAAGTTTTTTTTTTTTCAGGGGGATAAAGGGGACAAATTCATCTAATGCAGGTGGCCATTTTATTCAATGACGAAGACAATGGCATGTCTAATGGCTAGCAAGTTGAATAGAATGGCTGGTCAGATAAAGGGGGCAGTACAAGGATCAACAAACAGTTCAATGGGGATCAATGATGGGCCATGGGATATTGCACTAAGGAAGAGAGTGAGACTGGATTAGAGCAGGATGTTTTTGCTCCTTAAACTGGACTGAAAAATTTCATATTGTCTGTGATTGACCAGTGCTAATGAGTAATTGTATTGTTACCTGCTATTCCCTCAATGAATCTAGCTCAAGAGTCACCAACGTTTTTTGTTGTTGTTGTTGTTTTGTTTTGTTTTTTCTGTTTGTTTGTTTCCAGACTTGTGCTTATGTTTACTGTTACCAAGCACTTTATTAGGAACACTTATATCAGTGAATGTTCAGTCTGGTTAGAGAAACAAAACTGGACACTTGAAGACTGGAAAAAAACGTAGCCTGGCCTGATGAATCAGATTTTCTGCTGAGAGAACAGATGGTAGGGTGAGAGCTTGGCCACAACATACGTGAATCCCTTGGACCCAAACTACAGTGCTTGTGTCAACAGTTCAGATGGATGGAGGTGGTGTCAGTGGGAGTAGCGATGTAATGGTGTAGGGGAAGTTTTCTTTACACTCTTTGAGCCCCCTAATAACCATCACTCAAGGTTGGATGTCACAGTCTGAGCTTTGTTGCTGATCATGTTCATCCCTTAATGGCCACAAGCCTGTCATCTTCTAATGGCAACTCCTAGCATGATAAAGCACCATGTCACAAAGCCTCGAACTGATTCCACTTAAATGACAATACATTTATTGTACTTCGCTGCTCTCCCTAGTCACCAGATTTGAAGCCAGTAAAAGTCCCCAGGATGTGGTAAAACAGGACTTTCAGAGCTACATTGCGGCTGAAAAATCTTTAGAAATAATATGACACAGTCATGCAAACATGGAACAGGAGCAGACTCTCTAGGGACTACTTTTTCAAATCCATGTCATGAAGAACTGAAACTTTTTGAGCAAAATGTGACTGGTCCACCAATGCTTTTGTGTTTCCAAAGTGTACAAGGCGCTTATGCTTGTGTTACCAAAATAGGAATTAAGTTTACATTTCAAATAAGCTGTTATGTTGATGTTGATTTTGTTTGCATTTAATTGACTATAATTTTTGGGATTGGCAGGCAACATATAGAGAGAAATATGAGATGCAAAAAAAACCAAACAAACTGATAATGTGTCATCCTTAATTGACTTTTTAAAATTTAATATTAACATTACTCTTGCAGTATTTATTTTTCTCTTTTGAATTGATAAAATAGAAGCCTATGATAAATTGTAATAGCAATGGTCAACAGTTTATACTGTTCATATTAATGACGGATAATAAAAATGATTATAAGCCCTACACTTTTTTTCTGTCCCCTAGAGATGACCTGGTGCAGGTGGGGGTTGGGCCTGGTAACCACACTCTTACAGTCAGGACAGTCAATGTGGGCCTCACCCTTCTTGCAGTGTGGGACAGTGAAAACATGGGAGTCGCAGACTATGTTCCAGTTCCTGTCGAGCATGCCATCTATCCACAGGAGTCCAACAGACTGGTGGTGGGAGATGTGGTTTGCTTCACAGCGAAGTTAAATAGCCCAGAAGGTGAGAGATGTGCATGTAATTTAAACAAAAGATCTACTGTATTGTTTGTGTCAGGTAATCTAAAAGAAAACCAAAAATATTTCAAAAATAAAGAAGAAAAAAACTTTGTTTTTTTTCCACATCAACATCCTTCTTGGTGTTTCTTTTACTTGAGTTTGTATTGATTTTTATCCAAAGTCCATTGTCATTCTGTCTCATCTCGGCTGAGGACAGCCCTGTATTTATACTTTTCATTTTGTAAACCATCTTTTTCCTAAAGCTGGATTTTATCCCACTCTCTGAAGGTGCTCTTGGTACTTGGAGTTCCTCAGCTAATGGTGTTCTTCAGGTGGATCCTAAAACAGGTGCAGCTGTAGCCAGAGACACTGGGACAGTTACCGTGTACTATGAGATACCTGGTGTCTTGAAAACATACAGAGAGGTATGTCATCTTTACTGTAGGTAGAAACTACTATCTTAATTGACTATCTGACAGGCTATGATAATGTATAAGGTATACCCTGTTTTTGTTTTTTTGTTTTTTTTTATGAGTAGTATTAATATTATGGCTGTGACGAATGACCTACAAAAAGCAAGCCCTCAGAGCTGTGATTATATAAACGGCTCACAACTCTGCTTTTTTTTTTTCCCCCTACTCTCGTCTCTGTTCTTCAGAGACTGTTTCATCTTTGCAAGTGCATCACTCTATATTCTTCAGCAATATATCATAAAGAGAGTTTACATACAACAGGTGTATATTACATCCATCATGGCCTTTCAGTACCATTGTTTCTGCACAATAATTGTGTATGACATTACCACTGTTGAGTCTCGTGCATGATGATGTGTAGGGTGCAATGTCACTGTACTCCATCCACTCATGCTCCCTTCTGCCTGCAAGCTCAGTGATTGATGAGATTCGGTGAAGGGTATTTTATCTTGAACAGAAAGCTCATAAGCATTACAACCAAATGAACTGAATGAAGATGTTTTTTTATTTTATTTTATTTTTTTATCTCCATAAGCAGACACATTGACGGAGGTAGCAGTGCTGTATGTTAAGCACTCAGCTGTGTTTTAATTAGGTTGTTTCACTGACATGATTGATGTGAACAATTAGCTGTGGATGTAAACGATTATTCCAAGCACACAGCTGAATCTTTGGTGGTTCCCTGTCTCTCTGTGGTTCTATAGGTAATAGTGGAAGCAGCATCAAGAACAGCAGCTATAGCGCAGAGTGCAGGAGCTGTCAGGAGCGGCAAGGAGACGAAGGTCCTACTCACGACCAGAGAGAGAGGAACTCACCTCATTGGTACTGAATTCATTCAGTTACCCTAAAGCAGTAATTAAAAGAATAGTTCCACATTTTTTGGAAATACTTTCTCACTTCCTATTGAGAATTGGATGATTAGATTGAGACTTCACATCCACACAGTAATTTAGAGTAAAAATATATATAAAAAAAACAAAACAAAACTAATACAGACTTGTTTCTTGACCATGAGTAGTTACTTAAGGAGTGTTTTATGGCTTTCTGGCACAAACACAGAACTGAGGAAATAAAGGAAAATATTCTGGCGCGTAATCTGTCAAATTCTCTTTTCTCTGCCATTTTTGTATGAATTTAATGATGGAGATGGAAGGTAAAAATATCTTTTGAGGTAGGTTTGAGAGGATTTTCTTACTTTTGGATAGTTCCCCCTGTTTCCTGTCTTTGTACTAAGATGAGCCATCCATCAGCTGATTATAGCTATATATTTAAGGTAGATATAAGAGCACTATCCATTTTGTTATCTGTTTAAATGAAAATATCCCCCCCCCCCCCAAAAAAAAAAATCTTTCTCCTTTGAACGCAACCATGCAGGAACCTGTTCCACTGCCCAGACTGAAGCTATTCCTCAACTACAGCCAGAAACCTCAATAAGCTGCCATCTAACCTTCACCAGTGATGCTATTGACTTCCCTGCTTCTGATGTCTTCAAAACGCACACCAGCTTTGACGCCAGCATTGGTAAGCCTGATCTAAATTCAGACCAAAGATCGCAGCCATGGTGAGGAGATGTGTTCTTGGTGTTAGCGCTCTCCTTCTCTTGACATTCAGATGGCTTAAAACATTAACTGAATTTCCAAATTTTCCTCACTTATCCATTCATATTTTGACATTTATGGTTTTCAACCTTGTTTAGAAGAAATTTGTTTCCTAAATAAAGTTACTTTAACTTAACGTATACTTAGTGTTCATGTATATGTTTTGCACAGGGGGCAGAGGAGTATTGTTTACAGGGGAATAATCAATACCTGCACTGCCCATGGAATGAATTTAGCAGACAGTAATAAGAGGTGTGCATGTGACATATTGAACTGTGTAGTGCTCTTGTTTGAAAGCACAGGTCTAATTGTGTTTGGGATTTGGGACTTCTTCGAGTTCTTGACATATCTCTGAGGAGATCCACTGTGAATGTTCAGGGCTATAACCACTCAGGTGAATCACTGAGGTCCTAATGGGAGCATGTGATTGTGGAATGACCCTCCTTGACCAAAATTGGGAATATTTTGTATGTTCTTTGCCCCTTCAAAGCGCATTGACAGAGAATCACTCACACTGTGAGACCAAGTAATTTTTTGTCCCCAAATAGACAGATCAGTGATTTATGTTGAACTACATTTTTGGTTCTTTCACTTCTTACCCCAGGCCTCTACACGTGTTCCATGACCTTGCAGCCGATGTCTGACCAACAGACCCGTGTGCTCAGCATGTCCATGACCAACCTGCTTGTGAAAGGGGGCCTAATGGGCAGTGCTTTGCCTGGGGAACAAGTCAGTGCCAGGCTGCCCATAGAGCCCGGCCTATATGCTGACAAGACTGAACTGCTGCTCTCAAACCTTCATCCATCAGCTGAGCTCACAGTCTATGGGCCTACTCCTGCCCTGAGCAACTTGGAGGTCTGACAAAACTTTGTTTCTTTTTTAACCTTTTGCAAATAGCAATTTTAGGTATTTACAATAAATTTGACCATTAATTAAACTTGCCTTTTTTATAAAAAACAAACAAACAAAACAAACAACTTTCTGTATCATTAGGTGGTGTCTACTTCTTCCAACATTGCAGTCCAAGAAAAGGAGGTGCATCAAGGCTTTCCAAGTTTCACAACGTACACAATCAATGCTGTGGACCCCCAGGCAGCAGTTTCTGCTTCTATTTCTATAAGCAGCACTTCCTCCGGCCAGAGTCTCCTCGTCCCAGTCACTTTGATTCACGTAGCCGATCTCAGCGCTACTATGCAAGGTCAGTCATCATGTCCGTGGCATTTTATGTGTCACGGGAGAGTAAGTAGGTCTGTCACCTTTGAACAAGTTGCATTTGAACTATTGCGTAATTTGCTTATTATAAATTTGCTACCAAGGCAGCTTACTCCAAAAACATGTTCTATATTTACAACTACAATATAATTATGTCATAATTGTCACAACTTTGCTCAAAAGCCATGACAAAAATGAGGGAAAAGGAGACTAGGTGCAAAATAAATGTTTAAAATTACAAAAAAAAAAAGAAAAGACATTTTACGGAGTGTGGTCATCATCTAAATCTGAGCTACATAGAACTTCAACCTGAGGATGGACCTAGGGGTTGTTACATAATTTATAATTGTAACTACTGCTTTAGTGCATGTTAAGCTAAAGTTGCATTTTTTAGCCAAATTGCCGTACTTTAATCCAAAACTTTTCCTCACATTACTTCTCCAGTGGTTTGTTGTCATGATAATCATTCATCATCTTTGTGTGTGACGAAAGATTAGTGCAATCAAATATTCTTAGGACAAATAATGCACTGGACATCTGCTGCAGAACAAGTCACAGCTTGTTGAGTTTCCTTTGAGATTTTTAGATTCGAATGGATAACCCTGGTTCAAATAGTATGACGTTGTGTAGTTTTGTTCAATGAGCACGCTAACTGAAAGCAGGTTTCCAATAACCATCCTGTCATTCAGTTTTCAGTACCATTCTAGCAGCATCATTATCCCCCTTGTCATAGCTGAGATTTGTCAGTGTCTCATGTGTTGAGGTTGGACCAACGGCCTGTTTCCTCCTCTGCTGTTCTGTCTCAGCAGCTGCTGTTCCAGTTGTTACCACAGAGAGGGACCACTCCCTGCACAACTTCACAAACAGCTACCAGGTGATGTTCTTCACTCTGTTTGCTCTGTTGGCCGGCACAGCGATCATCATCATCGGTAGGTCATTTTCTCTGGGAAGGTTATGTTTGCATGAGGCAGTTTAATGGACTGTAACATGATCATTTTTATGTTAATGAATAAATGTTCTTTGCTTGACTGACTTGGTTTTGTACAACAAAAGAGTACAAGCCTATTGGATTTTTAGGTTTGTCTGCCATAATACAATTTATAATAATCAAGTAATCATATCATATTTTTTCATCCCTAAATGTAAAAAGGAGACTAAATCAAATGCTGTAATTTCCTTCCTCTTTATCTGAAAATAAGTGCCTGTTACACACGCACGTGCACACACGCACGTGTGTTTTAAAATAATTTTTTTCTTCCATGCAGTCCTCCATACGGTGTTCTCCCCAAGGGAACAAACTTATCACCCAGCTTTCATCCAGAGGACACCACCACCCATCACAGGTAGGCCACTGTCATTATGGCACTTTCCTTCCACCATTGTTGGGCGAACCGAGACTAAAGCATACATTCAGCATTACACTCAGATTTATATTTCACTTTAGGCCATTGATCTTTAATGTCAAGAGAAGTTTGTATTCGACTAAACTCTGTTATGATACGAGGCTGTAAGGCTCCACTGAGACTTAATTAGAAACCATAGAAGAGATGGCCTGTAGTATGGAAAATGCCACCTCACCCACTGTAAATTTAAAGGTCATTTGGATGTAAAACCAAGTGCAAAGCCTTGTATCAGTCCTCAAATCTTCAATTTACCACAACTGAAGCTTCTGCAGTGACTGTGCTTCGGTTGCTCACCATGTGTAGCAGGATTAATGTGTTAATACCAATTAGGCTGTTTGATTGTGACTCCTACGTTGAATTCTTTCCTTTTTAAATTCTGCCACATTTGTCACCAACTGATTTAAGGTACTCACTCTTTATTTATGCTTTCTTTCGCTGTCCTGTATTTGACTTTTTATCAGGTTTGGACTCACCAGTAGCGAGTTCCTTCAACCGTCCAGTACACAGGACTGACCCAAACAGCAGCCCAAACAGCAGGTTGCGCCTTTTTTCTCCAGACTACAGGTCAGACTGAAGCCCACTGTCCTGTCTCTGTTTCCAAAAGTAGAACACCACAGGCCGTTAATTCATACAAAATGTACCTCTGTCTCTTCAGATGAAGGCTGTGGGATGCGACTTGGAAGTCTAGACTTTGTTTTCAGAGAAAAGAAAGGCCATTAGGAGCTGCAAGATAACAGGGCTATTTTCTTTGTGTGTATGTTTTTTTCTGTGTGGAAACCAGTTCATATAAACTGTATATATGTCTTTTGTGTGTTTTTATACAAGAGCACTCTGTTATAAACAGAGCTTTTTGAGGAGTGCTTGAAAACCAAATAACTAGTTTGTGCTTAACAAAAAAAGCTTTTTGTGTTTGTTTGTATGTGTGCTACTCATCATATTTGATGTGAAATTTAATATCTCAGGATGAACATGTCTCATATTTTTGTGAGCATCTTTAATTATATTGTAGCTTATACAGTTTGTGAACTGAATCCGTCCTGCTCAAAGATGATGAAACCTTCGAATGTGCAGAATTCTAACCTGAAAAATGTTGTTTTATTTTTGTTTTGGGCATTTCTGAGGGAACTTATATTCCTGATTGTTTACCATTACTCAGTTTTTGAGCCAGAACACATGCAGATCCTTTCTAATTCATTAATGTGAAAGACTTGAGAAATGTGAACCATCATTCAGCTTTTATCCCTGTGTTGCTTAATTGCAAAAGCAACCAAATGTGACCTGGTCTTGCTTCTGAAAAAGTCTTCTCATATCTGCCCATGTTTCCAGAAACATGTTATTACTGTAGCGCTGTTGAGTTGCCAGGATATAATTTTAAATAACATTTTTGTATTTGATTAAAAATATTTTGATGAGTAATGGTATTTATACAAACAGTTGTCATTCAGTTTTACTAAGCTGAGAATGTAACGTGATGATAAATGGATTCAGTGTTTTTGTGTTCAAGATTCCTAGTCATGCCTTACAATCATACCTGAACAGCTTTCTGCACATAATACAGACACAAACTTATTTGCTTGCGTGAATATGCTCTTGCTTTTGCTAATTAAAGTTTTCGCTTATGTCCATTTGTCTTCCACTGAGAATTTTATATATAAAAAAAAATACTGCCCACTGGACAAATTATTATTATTATTTTGTGCTCACAGAGCTTTAATAATTTGAAATCCACATATAGATGCAGTCTAGATCAAGCTCTGAGGTTTTTTCTTCCACCAGTAACACTGATTCTGTCAAGCACACCCACTTCAACCTGCAATTTTCTACACTAACATCCCCATCAATTAATTTTCTGCATCAGTGCTATTTCATTTATCGGATTTTTATTTTTTTTTAAATACACATTTGTGTCCCTCCTTGTTACATGTTCTTGATGTCAAATCATTCTTCTGTTCAATATTGTTAATATCAGTCAACATTTTTGGGTCACATTTTAATTATCTTATCTGCACCATGTCCTGTGACTGCCATACTTTTTTTCCTTCATCCATTTTGTACATGCGGAAAAACCCATGAACAGCTACTTAGGAAAGGGTTGCGGGTTATCAGTTTAACAAGATTATGGTCGCAAACACATCGATTATAGTCATGCAAGGGAGGCACTGTACTAATGTAAAGCTCCTATTCATTTTTTTCCCCTAGAAATTAGTTTTTCTGTGTATTGGCACCGACTGAACTCCCATGTATCCAAACACAGCCACAGTCTGAAGCACTAGATACAAACAGAGGAGATTAGGGAGGGTGTCCTTCTCTCCAGCCCCCCCGAGGATGTGGAAAGGTCTGCGACCACTGATCAAATACCTCCCATCTGTGTGTGTCACTGCTCTGGGCTGCTGTGGTGGGTCTCTGTCACCTAGCTCATTTGTATGCCTTCAGCAGCTGCCTGCATGTCAGCAACTGCTACACAAGCTCGGGTAGGTAAGCAGAATAGACTGCTCCACAGAATGATTTACAAAACATTGCTTGTGGTACATTTCAGGGGCAGCAGCCCTCTGAATGCATATTTGGATTTCTTTGTGCATTGTTTTACCATTTTTAAAAAATTCATACTTTATGATTTGCCTTCATGGCTGCAAGCAACAGTTATCTTCATTTCCGATTTATGCTTTTTTTTCTTTTAAATCACAGTTAATTAAATGTTTAAAAAAAAAATTAAAATTGCTCACCAAGTTTCTCATGTTGCATGTTGACATTTTCAAATTGCTTGGTTCGGCAGAATAGAATCTTTGGATAGAAAGTTAACAATGTTGCCTTGCAAGGAAAAGCAACAAATTTTTTACAGTTTTCTCTGAAAGATGAAAAACTATTTTTTTTTTTTGACTGGCAAAAATGTTGAAGATTATCTTTCTTTTCAATCTGCCACTTGAGCTGAAATTATTAGTGAATTTATCAAGTGTTATTCCTTCAAGGCTGATCACAAGGATCTTGAGATGATGTTTACAGACACATAAAACCCCAAATCATGCACTTCTGCATAGAAAAACCATCTTCAGTGGGACATATACAACAGCAGCCACAATCTCTCTGTTATTTCCCATAAACTCCTTATTTCTCAGAGGGGCGAGGGGGAGATGGAGCTCCAACTCAGGCCTAAGAGGTGTTTACAAGGAACACACGAAGAGCAGCTATGTGGCTCAGGCTATTGCCACAACAGTGGCTCCAAGGTATTTGTAAAATGTGAGCTGGCCAAGCTGAAGCAAAAACATTAACCGCTGTGTTGTGCAAAGAAACACCAGCTGACTGTCCTCGGCAGCTCCCTTTATGAAACAGCAGCACATTTGATTTAATCTGCCGTCTGTTTTAGTTGAAATTATTTGAAATTTAAAAGGAGAAATTACAGTTTTTTAAACCGCTTTCATCAAATGATTGTATCATGTGGGGTTTTAAAAGTGACGTTGCAGTGTATCCATGGCTCATTAAGGCAGCCATCCGTGTTGAGCGAAAATGACACTCAATTTATTCTCTCGATTAAAACACAGTGGCTGCATAAACCCCACCTGTCAGGCTGCTGAGCTCAGAGCCGTGGTGTCACCTCCTGGCTGAAGGGGAACCACAGCTGTTCCACATGGCTTACTGTGCTGTCAGTGGAGGGGATCAATGAGGTGGGCTATTGAATGAGACCTGACAAGAGCTGGCAAGGCAGATCTCGCAAGGATTTCAAGAAGATGTGACATGTCCTGCCTGGAAAGCAACCTGTCCTGAGCAGGAGGTCTGAGGTAACTGTTTTGGTTCTAAAGAAAGCCTTAAAAACCTTCCATGTTTTTTTTTATCACAGCTCCAATGAATGTAAACACAATGGATTCAGACAGGTTTTCTTTTGTTACACAAGGTAAAGAAATTCTTCAGAGAAAACTATGGTTCTTTTTATGTTAACACAGCACCTTCTGTATTCTTGCAGTTTTTATTTGTCGTGGTTGCACAACAGAGGAACTCCCTGACCTATTTGGTTTTGATTTTAATTATTCATTATATGAACATCATAAAATGAATTGAATTACTTTACTACCTACGGTTTTCCCTCTGGCACAGATCCATCACACACTATTTTGGGGGGGGGGGGTTCCTTTCTGTTGCTTGAATGATTAGAGATCCTCTTCAATCACAGCTTGCAGATGTTTTGTCTGTGCTTTTGGGGGGTATTTGCCTTAGTGCAAATATAGGAGAGCTGTCACAAATTGGACTGCATCTCTCTGGCTGACACTGAGGTATGACCATTCGGTTAGAAAAAGAAAGAGAGGAGCGAGAGCCCGGGAAAAATATCAGGACAAGTTGTATGTTTTGTAGTGGTTAATATCCTGTGCTTGCTGACATTCATCATCTACAGGCAATAAGTTCCAGTTAACTCACAAATATGAATATGTATTACTAAGGAAGCTCTAATTTTCTGTGTAATTGTGGACTAGAGAATGTGAAAAATCTGATTTATGTTTCCAGTAACATGACCTTTTATGGCTTTTTTTTTAATCTTTTTTTTTCACACAGGTTCACATCAGCATCATAGCTGGAAGCCATTGAAGAGCTCATGAGGGGACACTGAAGCTGGTGTCATCTGCTGTATGTGGGCCCTTCCAGCAGAAGGATGGTCTCTTTTTCCTTCCTCCATCGATGGCAAAATGTTGCAGTTCTGCTGTTGGAAGACCTGCCGTGATGATGATGATATTAGGTGCTGTCTCTGACGTAATTTCTACAACAGGAGAATAGAAATACATCAGAACTAAAGCCTTTGGCAGCACTGTCATGCAACACCACCCTGAGACTGTTGGCCGCTGATAGCTGTGTACTGTAAATCCTTCTGGGTAGCATTTGGAGCCTCCTGCAGGCCCTCTTGGCCTTCTGCCATGTAGATTAGCGAGCTACAGTAAAGGGCCTAAAATACTCCATCTCTATTCTATGTCCTCAATCTGCTCCCCAATGCCTCTGGTTTACTCCAGCATCAAAACTAGTTATTGGATATCATCCGAGTGCCACCAGGAAGTTAAAGCTCTTAGTTTCCTGGACAAAACAATCATCTTTTCTCTACTTGCTCTACAATATGCAAAAACCCAAGTGAGATTACTTGCATCGGTTATATCTATATCTAACATCTTTTTAAAAACTTTCTCAGTTCCTATTTTAAAATCACATATCCATCAAATGCAACAATTATTATCAGTTGTCAAATATTTAAAAGCCTCTTTTTCAGGGTTGGCCGGATGGAAATGAGATGGGTCACCCATGAAACTTCCATATGGGCCTCGTTAAACCTCAGAGAAGTGCTGAGGTCGTCGTTTTTGGATTCACACTAACACACAAACTGCTCCAATCTTATTTTTATTTTATTTTAGACGTTAGATGGTGAGAAGACTGTACACAAAGAGCATAATAAACAAGTCTGCAGGCAAAAAACTAACAGAAAAAACAAAAAACAAAACCAAAACCCGAAAACGCAGCACTGCTCCTACCAGGCTGTGCAACAGCATCAAACCCATGGGGAGTATGGATACAAAGTTGTTTCTGGGGTAAAAAAAAAAAAAAAAAAAGTAATGAATGCGATACACTGACAGATTTCCTACATGGATTAAAAAATTACAGATCCAAAAAAATGTGCAGTGTAACTCAGCAGCCCTCTCCTGCTGCAGAGCCTCACCACAGCTCAGCGCGACCCG
Source organism: Remorina albescens (assembly GCA_034769265.1). Lineage (NCBI taxonomy): Eukaryota > Metazoa > Chordata > Actinopteri > Carangiformes > Echeneidae > Remorina > Remorina albescens. Next base: position 16,495,297 of record CM068482.1, on the reverse strand, counting down.
CAGATTCATAAAACTTGCAGGCCACGCCCACCGGACAGCCAGCGTCTGTTTATGAAAAGTCACGGGAGCGGCGTGGAGCCGGAGCGGCCGGCCAACATGTGTCACACCGCCTCGCCAACAGGGAGGGCGGTGAGCACACTTCCCTCGGCGCCGGCCCCTACCCTCACGGTGCTGCCCGTCACGTTTGGGGCTGATTGATACCAAACCGCCTGCTGACGGTCGGCGCTCGATGCGGGATTAGGAGCTTGTGGTGTCGGTGTCGGCGGGACTTCAGCTAAACGCGCGGACCGGGAGCGTTTTTTTCTTGGACTCAACTATCGCCCCCACCGGCTTTAAAAACAATGGCGAGGCGCAAGAGGCTCAATCCGCTCAAGTGTTGCGCTTAAACCCGGCTCGGACTGACCCCCCCCCCCCCCCCTTCCTCCTCCTCCTCCCCCGGCGGCTGAGATAAAACAGGAGACCCAACGGCGCAAATAAAAAATAAAAAAAGAACAAAAAAGAAAAAAGAAGGAGAGAAACGGGGGCCGTGGGAGCGACATGGAAAGCCCGACCGAGAATCCAACCAGGGCTGCGGAATATCTGAAGGAGCTCAACAAGATCATCGACACCCAGCAGGAGTTGCTGGAGAGGCAGAGGGGACGGATCGAGGAGCTGGAGCAGCAAGTGTCCGACCTGTGCACGGAAAACGTGTGTCTGAAGGATCAGTACCAGCGGCACCTGGCAACCTGCAGGCTGCTGCAGGGCACCGGCAGCCTGCTCACCCTGGGAGCCATAAAGGAGCATATCACCCAGGAAAAGTAAGCCACAGCACCTATGGTCGACTGTCAAACTCTCACAGTCTCTTCTTACCTATATAACCTTTGCAAAGTAAAAAAAAAAAAAAAAAAAAAAAGCGCTTAATTTAAGTGAAATAGTTGGAAGTCTCAGTCCGACACGGCCACACTGTGATCCGCAGGGACAACATGACCGCTTCTGCATCTTTTCCCCCCTTTTTGCTGATGGAAAATGTGTCGGTTACAGAAAAATGCGTGCTGTTGAATATCACACAGCTTTTATGGTCACATATCTGGAAACATGCAGCTCTGAGTTTGGCCAAAGCTCCCAACATTAATGTAACTGGTGATGACACATCAGCAGCCCCCCCACCCCAACACACACAGCTGATTAATTTGTACTTCAGCTTTTTAAAAATGTTGTCTTTAGGAATCTGCAACTGTCTTTTGTCATACTGACATATTTAAGGGATGCAGCCGAGCTTGTGGTATGCTGATATGCTGTAAGTTGCTGGGACAAATATAGCAATGGCTCTTGTAAAAGGACTGAAGGATTTATGAAGTGGACTTTTAAAGCATCTCTGATGATTTCTGCTTTGTCATCTTTTTATTAGATTGATATCTGGTGTTTCTGTGATTAGAGCAGGCTGATATTTAAGCTGCCTATCCTTTATAGCCCCTCAGTGGTCCATCTTCTATATATATATATATATATATATATATATATATACACACACACACACACACACACATGATCAATGGAGTGCAATAAATACAACCATTGTCAAGAAGGTGCATATGGGGGAGTGATCCATAAAGCCATTATATTTCAGGGCTGGTTCCATCTTCAGTCAGTGGATTAAGCTTTGAACAGAACAGGGCGGTCAGGACACATGTAGTGGAGCATTATATCAGTCTGTCTTGGTAGTCAGACACTCCAGACGGACTTTTAGCTCTGAGATGAAGTTCACTCTGTGTCGTCTGTATTTCTGAAATGCCTCGGCATGTCGACATTAGACTTGAGTTCATGTGATTGTGCTTGACCTTTATCTCTGGGGGCGTGTTAGTGTCATGAAAATCAATGGCAGCAAATCCATACTGATGACTCATGGACTATGTCACTGCTGTCCGATCCAGGCCAGATTCATGAGATTAGGACGAACCGTAACACTGGCTTTTAGTGTGCTAACTTTGTAAATCTCTCTTGAGCACTTTGGTGTATTCCATCTGATTTCCCTGGAAAATCACTCTTTCAACACCTCATTTTGTGTGGTTACAGTGTCTGAACACTACTGCAGTCCAGCTCTGGTGGACTGACACAGAGGCTACTCTGGAGCCTGTAATTACGCCAGTGAACCTGATGAAATATGACAGCTGTTAATAATGTAAAGGGTTGGTTTGTGGAGGATACAGAATTTAAAATGTCATTTAAGTGTGGTGAGTAATTTAAAGGATGCATTAATCTTATAAGGAAGACTGATGCTAAGATCTGCAAAGGTCATTTTGGCACATCCAAAGCGGGATATAAAGTGTGAACTTCAATAATAAACTATCAGGCCATCCAATTTTTTATTTATTTATTGTTTTTTAGAAGGACACGGTTGTAACAGAGCAGCCCAGACGGCCTTTTCCTCGAAGCTTTACTTCAGGTTTTCCCGAGCAAACTCCCTGATGAACTCCCAGACTCTGGGCTGATTGCACATGAATCTGGCTTTTACTGCAGCCATCCAAAGGGAGTCCTGAGCAGCTGGTTGGAAGTATTTATTACTTTTAGCCATCCTGCCAACCTGAGAGCTCTTTGGTGGTTGCTTAGATGGTGAGTCGATTCACTTTGTGACAAACTGGAAGAAATAGTTAAATTTTGTCCAGAACTTGGATTCAAAGAATGTACTAAAAATAACAAAATCAAATAACAACTACATTTTAAATCAGCCCCCAGTAGTACTTAGTTCAAATTAGTGGATGTTAGCATGCTAAAATGCTAAACTGTGATGGTGATACATGGTAAACATTAGCCTAAAAACAACAATAAAATAAATGATAAATTGGAAAATGTATTTGATTATGAAAGCATTTATACAGAGGAGCAGTAGCCTATGTGGTCACATTTTAAACCCATTGTGTGTTATTGTGCGGTAATGTATGTTAAGGTCACAGAGCTAACCATCAGGGCCTCAGTGGCGATGTTTCACCAACTCAGAGAGTTGGTGTTGTCCAAATAAATCTGCCTGAAAATAATAATAATACAACTTTTGATCAATTAAAAAAAAAAAGGATTTTTGATATGTTTCCAAAATTGCAGCTTTCCCAAATCAAAAAGAATCGAAAGAGTTATTATTTTTCTTACCAAGCAGGACTGTAGATTCAATATTTTTTCATGCAGACTGTTAGTGTTACAGATTTTAGACAAAACCTTCACAGTCTGACTATAAATGACCTTCTTGGTTTTCCAAAGAACACCGGTTATTTATCTCTTACAGAAACTGATAGACAGCATTGTTACCTGAATATATGTGAATGCATGAGAGGCATTCACAGGGTGTCTGCACGTTGGGCAGCTTTCAGCACACTGTTGGTGCCGATTTTGAGATGAGTCCCTAACATGTCCACCTGCTCACACCTCACCTCAACAGGGTTGTCTAGTTTTTTTTCTCTTCAGGGCTTTAGACACGGAAATGTTGGCACTCAGTTTGACCACAAGCTGAAACAGCTGAAGGGCACTTGAATGCAAATCAGACATCACATGCCTGAATATCAACATTATCAGCAAACATCAACCTTGAATGTTGTTGACATGCCAAGAATGTGGACACAACTGTCTGTCCTTTTCCCTTCTTACCATGGTGGATGACTTTGTTGCTATGTAAACAGGAACTGATAGCACCCGCTACAAGGAACAGGGTGAATGCAGTGCCAGTTACATAAAGTAACTTCCAATAACTAGCTGAAATGATGGAACGCAATAAACCAGCTGAACTGACAGGTTTAATGTCCTCTGAGTTATCAGTTTAAGTCAGGCATCTTCTCTGAAGTTAGTTTCACATCTTGGGAAATGTCCTTTTTTAGGTTTCCTTGCTGGTCAGGAACAAATCTGCAAGAACTGCAGCCAGCCAGGAAAGTGTATTCTCATATGACAAATAAGCTGCTCATGATGCAGGGATATGTTTCACTTCACTGACCCCTGTGGAAAAATCTGCAAAATATAAGCCAGAGCCTTGAACTCAAAAGTTAAGTTTGACAATGCTGCAGTGAGATCAAATGAGAACTGCTGAGTAAGAGAGCATTTTTTTTTCTTTTTCTGCAGCATAATTATGTCGACGTTTTTGAAAATTAACTAAACCATAATTATTATTGACAGCTCCATCATCTAAGTACGACTGGACATGTACTGACAACGTGCTGTGTTGCCAAACAAGTCTTAAAAACATGCAGATTTTCAGGCAAGTTCTGAAGTGACCTGAAGTCTGCATTGTTTTGTAATTATGATCTCTTTTTTTTTTTTCATTGCATCATTTTATGATATCTCTTCTTGAGATTTTCTCTGATAAATGCAAGGTGATAAGATATTCATGAGATACAGATTATTACAACATAAGGTCTCTAGGTATTTTTCTTTCATGATTGCAATGTGCATCTACTGAGCTCCCGAGTGTTTAAACTTTTTATTAGGCGTAAACACAAGCTTGGTTTGGGGTTGTGGGGACTGGACCTGCTGAGGGGCCAAAGATTTTTTTCCCTCCCTTTTCTCTTTATCTTCAGCCCCAAGTGACTCCTTTATACCAATTTATTGAATTTATTTTTCTTTTTGTTTTTTTCACACTCCTCAGTGTATTCAGGCTGTCATTATGTCTGTGGTGGGGCTATATTGCATTGTGCTTTACTTTCATTAGGGAACTTATTACAGTTCAGCTTGAAAAGGTGGTTTGTTTTTGTGCTTCCCTTTTTCTTTTCGGTGCTGTCAGTTAAAAGTAAGTGCCCGTAATCAGGAACAGAGTGATTTATTTGGGTTTGATTTAAATTGCTGCTGTTTGATATGTTATAATTAAGAGACATATTGGTAGGAAAATTGTAAAAGAAAAACGGTGTAAAAACGATGGCGTTCCCTTCCAGAAAAAGTGAGAGCAGATTGGAAAAAAATGTTTTCTGCTGAAGGATGCATTAGACTGTTTGCTTCTATCTTGGGTTGGCTGCAAATGGAAGGCTTTTTCAGACTGTGTAGTTTGTATGGCCTGTCCCTCTACTTTGCTGTAGAAGCAAAGTGCAGAGAGCAGGAAATGTAATGCACCATTTACAGTGGAACCTGTAATGCCAAGTCAACAAATTCCTCTGTGAGTACTGCAGGCTCCTGGGTAACATTGCTGGTCATTGAAAATCAGCTCGGTGTGCACTGACCCTGATGCGCATCCATAAACTCCACCCAAGTGATTGTAACCCCCCAGGAGCTGGTTGAGCAAGATGAGCAGAGTGGGTGTTACTTTGTGTCTTGGTGAATGGGTTTCTGTCAATATAAAGCAAGGACACTCTACTTTTGCTGTCACACTTTCTTGAGTTCTAATCAAGAAATGGTGTGAAAAGGTATCAGATGGAGCCCTCAGAAAAGAATTAACAATCTCAAAAGTATCATGTTTCTTTTACTCATGACTGCCTGGTCAGCCCTTTAGTCCAGCAGGATTTATGCTGACCACATGCGGGTTTCTCCCATAATTGTGCTTGTTTTTAACGGTGCTTTAAAGTCATTTGTGTCACTTTTTCTCTCTTTGGAATTAAATGATAGATAAAACAAGAGATAGTTGTACATTTTGGCAGCAGACAGTTATGAGAAATTAATTTTCATCAGCATTTAATGGAGACTGACTTTATTTTCTGGACAAATGCCTGGTCTGTCTCGTCAGAGAATGTCATCTGTTGGAAAGTGAAAGAACAAAGTGAGGGAGTTGACAGAGTGTTTTCGTGTTATTTGTATTGCTTGCGTGATGCAGTGGCGGCTGATGGTTTAATCAAACAGGATCTGCAGTGATCTGAAACTGTCCTCTGGGTTTTGTTGTGGAAAAAATGCCTGCAAGTATTTTCATTTCTCACGCTCGTGGATGCCAAAGAGCTGATGTAAAAGTGAAGGGGAATCCAATGCAGAAAAGCCTGAAAACTGCATTCTATGTAATGACCTGGGAGCCTATCAGGGCATGATGCCACTGCTTAAAAAAAAAAAAAAAAAAGGATAAAGCAGTGTGTTCATTTGGGCGTTGCTACTGTGTGATTAACAGACTGTACCACAAATGGTGACCTGCCGGAGAAAGTATAGAGCAGTTCAGATCCACCTCTTACTCCTCCTCAGCTCCACCTTCTCCTCCAAATACGTTTTAGAAAAGGCCAACATGGCAACAGCTACTTTACAAGGTCAAGGATTCAAAAAGGCAGCTCACAAACCAATAGCTGACCTCACCCATTTCTTGTCCACCCCGTACCTTTAAACCATTATAAAAGTTTTCAGAATTTGAACATGGCTGTCACAATCTCCGTTGTAAATTGGATGTTGATCGAAATGACATCACGATTTTGACCTTCGTATTCAAAGGTTTAGTCGAGGATGTAGCCACGCCCCCAATCTCGTGTCCCGCAAGTATGGCAAACAGGGAAAAAAGTGTTGAACTCAGGAGAGTCAACATTAGCTCTTCTAACTTTAATCTGCAGCCGCTTAATTTTACATTATATCGTTAATAAATTATTAAGATTTGACAATAAAGCCTTAGTGTGGTAAGTTGGAGAGTATATCACTCATGACATTATGTAGACCATCCTATGAAATAAGAATAAAAAAATTTAATGAGTTATCACAGTATAGAACCAATGACACCTGACACCGATACAAAATCATTATAAGAGTTTTTGCGACACCTATTTAGTAGAAAATTTTACTTGGATTTGAGGATTATTAGACTTTAGTAGTCAAAGGTCATTATCTCAGTGTCCTCACAAAACATATTTTTTTACAATACCAAAAGGTTCATACATAATAATAGATGTAGTGAAGTAATCACTACACATATTACTTACAATATGTACATATATTACAAACAATGATGCAAACTGCTGAACGGCTGGTTAGCTAAGACAACGACGATGAGGCAGTAATTTGTTTTTCAGGCAATAGTTTATATGCAGTGTGATTTTTTTTTTTTTTTTCCAGTCAGTAAAAGAAGCTGGAGTAATCTTGAATGGTCAAATATTGATGAATCAAGTGACAAATCATTAACATGCACATTCTCCCTCTTAATGCTTCAATGGAGCTATGATGAATGTTTGAATGCTGATGAATGAACAGCAAATCATTCAAGTCCTCACCGTGGCAATTAGGTGGCACTTGAGCAGCAGAGTCTGTTTGTGGTTTTTTATTTATTAATTTTTTTTGTTAACAGGAGAAAAACCCATTAAACCCTTGCAAAATAGGGCCTTTTCTGACATCATCATCTTCAGTTTCTTAGATCATGAAATAATCTTGGTGTAACAAAAGGCAGCTGTATTAACAATGTTGAGAGGCAACTTTGTACAGTTTGGTGCCAATCCAGATTAATATCTTGATGCCACAGTCATGTGCCTGATTGTTTGACCTTGGTGGAGCCGGATGCGCTCTCCTGAGGGTAAATCCACCTGACTCTGTGCCAAAACACAGCCAGCATGTGTGCCACAAGGCGTGGTTACTGTTCCAGGAGGACTTTGGGGGAAAAGGGAAAAAAGCATGCGCTCGAATACATTTGATAAATTAAAAATGGATTATGCAAATTAGGGTTTTAGATGGAAGATGAATGATTGAAAAATGTGTTCAGTTACATTCTGAACAGTCATCTTATCATGTATTTTACTGATACTTATGGCTGTTGTGCTTCTGTTTTTGGACTATGTTTGTTTATTTATTTATTTATTTATTTATTTTCCCTCAAAAAATCGGACAAAATTTTTGCTGGATGATAGATTTTGGGGAACTACACTAGATCTGATGTTGTTTTCTGCCCTTTGAGAAACCTAAGAAATTCACTGATTAATTGACTATGAATATAGTTCTTAGCTTTATAATATGAGCTTTATGGAAAAATACAGAGAAACTTGCACAAAAAATACAGGCCCAAATAAATCTAAAAGTAAAAAGTGTTCTTTTAAATCATTACATAATTTTGTAGTCTCCTTTTAAAAAGACCACAATGAAAACTGTAATGTTACAATCTATTGCGCATTGTTACAATATTTCATATGTTTATATGCGTGTGGATATGAAATATGCTATACTGCTACATTTCATTCATGTCATTGACCTTCAGTGTTAAAATGCACATCTCTGAATCCAGAACCAAGCTGGAAGAGTTAATAGACGTCAATGGACGCTGAGGTATTGGATAAAGGTTCTTTAGACTGTCGATCTTTGGCCTGTGTTGAATTCACCTCTATAATGTCAGTGGGGGTTTTAAACTGCCTTCTGTATTGGTTGTAGAGACTCTGTTGGCTTTACTCCTGTAATTTAAAAGGCAGACAACTTCAGCTAACCCTCCTGAGTCCCCCGGATGGAGCTTGTCGACTGGAGATTGGCAAGTTCATAAATAGTTCACCCCGAGCCGGCACTACAGCCTTAGCATGTGTTTTGGGACCCTTTGGCAGGAAATAATAGCATGATGGAGAAAGCTGCCTCTTGTGGCTAGCGGCATCCACTCATTTACCCAGCGATCTGCTGAACAATCAGTGTGCCACACTAAATTTATGAGCACATGAACTCCCTCTCTCCAGCAAAGCCCTTTCTAATGAAATACCTCTGCTAGATTAATGTCTACACGGGGGTGATTTGCATTCAGACCCACCTATAATTCTCTAGCAATGGCCAGAGACACTTTGCAACTCACACTCAAAATCAACTGCAGGCTGCGTTCATCAGTAATGGACCTTCCACCTCTGCATCTCAGTGTGGTTGCAGTTTTGCTGGACAGAAGTCAGGCATTCCTGCAATAAGGCCTATTAAAACAGAGGTTAGCTCGTTTTTTTCCCCCTTTGAAGTAGCTGGTTGTCCCACAAGAAAGGATAATGATGGCTTTAATGAGCACTGTTACCTCTATCTGATGTGTATACTGGTAAAAGCCACACGAAGGGTGGTCGGATGATGGATCTTAGTCCGAGTCAGACAGCTTTATTATGTTTAAATCGCCAAACCCAAACTCTGATATAAGTTTTAATGAGCAAAAGTGCAAAATATTATGTCACGTGGCATTTGATGATAATATTATCAAATTACACAGCATTTGCGGAATAATGTGGCTTCATTTCAGACATGTAGGTCAAAAAACACTGATAGTTAGATTATGATTACATTCAGACAAACAGCTATCAAGCAGAGAAAACTCAAGAGAACTTGAAGGCAGCTCTGTGCGTCATTGTTATTCCGCCCATGCGATCTGCAAAAAGGAACTTGACAGATAGAAGACTGCTTACGTGTGTAGGTAAGGTGACATGTATAGACATGCATGGTTTTAACTAAAGCCTCAATCTGCAATCAGTGCTAAGCCATCAGTTGAATCTGCAAACGGTTTCGCTTCACTTTAAACTAATACAGCTGAGTCTCATTTGTATTGAAAAAGATTTAAAGCTTTCCTGGAGTTTGTGGCTGTTGGGGTTCTGGCTGTACGTGGATCCCCCCAGTTTGTTTGTACAATTGATTTCAACGGTGAAAATAGCTTCAAATGTTTCCTTATGAAAAGGATTGAATTCATGTTTTCTGATTGTTTCTACTGCTGTTAAAGTTAATGTCTGCAGCAGGGCTCACCGACTGGTGGACTGTGCACTGTCTAGACCGAATCCAATTTGTTGAGAATTGCTGCACTTTGACAGAGCTTTACTATTCAAACCTGCACAGAGTTTCTAGCATTTACAGTACTAGTTTATCCCTGGTGATCCTCTCAGCCAATCAAATTTGGGCATTCTGGAGTGGGTCAGTCAGACGGGCTGGAGAGAGACGAGGCAAGAGAGTACAGAAGATAAGACTAGAATAATTATCTGCCAATGAATGCACAGAAGAAAAAGAAGACGCTAAGAATAATTTCACATGGCGTGCTAAAAAGAAACACAGCTGAGAATGAAAATAAGACTTCCGACCTAGAATTAGATTTTCCTAAAATGAAGCACTATATATAAAGATACACATTTTCCAGTTTATTTGACATGTGTGTTATTTTTTTGATGTGTCCTTGGTTTTACTTGAGAAAAGAAGATGTGTTTATAGTAGCCTAGTTATTTAAAATGGTTATTAAATCAAGTAAAATATTAAGATATAATAATATATTATTTGGTTTGAAACTGAGTTGTTGATCGTACAGCTGACGGGAATGAAAGCATACTCAACTTCATGTGAATATCACACAGTAACAGAACACAAGCAATAATTTGATTGAGATACAGAAGGAAACACATATCTGTGAAATTGAGGGCACAAGAAACACATGTGTCACCACCAGAACTCACCTTGAGGCCATTTTATTGTACTGGAACCTCATTCAATTTTACTTGAATAGCTCTGATTGAGAGGGTTTATAGAGAGAGGGAAGATTAGGTAGGTAAGTGGGAGTTGCGGTCGGGGGGGGATGTAAACAAGCAGATTGAATTTCTCATCAAATTGGGTTTGATGAACACACCTTGAAAGAACTGTACGATATTTTAGGTTCGCTGCTTCAGAGTTAGATTGATTCCACTCTTCATGTGTGTAAACCAAATGTGAAGAATTAGCTCAGCTAATTTTATTGTATCAGTTAATTAAAATCTAATATGAAGATAGTTAGTTTTAGATGTGCTGATAGACTTTGTGATCGTTGGCCATATTTTCTAATATGATATCTTACTTCATTACGCCCACAGGATACAAAAACACAAGTAACCATGAAATGTTGTCCTAAAGCATTTTTTCTATTTTGTTGGTCTGTGACAATATACAATCCATTCTTACAATATGTGTAAAGAACACTTAAAAGTGTTCTTTGAAGCTGATGCGCACATTATCTATAATTTACCCCTTTTTTATTCAAACACACTATGTCTTAATATTTCTTTCCCCCCTCTTATCATTACAGTCAATGATCAACACTAAATCAACACATTCAATGGGCCCAGGAGGCCAAAGTACAGTGGTCTGTTCATTCTTTATTTCTCCACTGTTGAACCAATTATCCGCCTCTCAGCTGTCAAAACCAGCTGACACAGCAGCTGAATCGAAGGCAATTTGTAGCACAGTACCTATGGAGAGCTCTTTGAAAGGCTGCGACTAGTTTTCTGCCAAGTGGGAGTTAGTGTGTGTGTGATGTGAGCATGGTGTGTGTTTGTGTGTCTGTGTGTGTGCATGTGTGTGGATCACTGATGAGGTGAAGGCTGAGTCAACAGCTAAACACAGATGAGGACCTACTGCTCACACATCTTCTTAGTACGATCAGATATAAAACACAGACTTCCTCACAGTTGGCTGGACCTTGGAAAACCAGTATTTGGGTGTAAATTGTTGTGGGATGTGAGGCGGAGTCATAACACTACGCTTTAGTGGTTCACAACAGCTCCTCTGCTGTTGTGCTGTTTCTCTTGTCTCTTTTGTGTGTCTTGAATATAGTTGGTATATTTGACTTCACTGGGCAGAAAATGACTTGCTGGTTCAGCTTCACTGCTTCCACCCGTAGCTGTCAAGCTTTGTTTCCGCAATGGCTGATGGTGCTCACTGTGTGATCCAAACTTTTCAAGAGATTTTAGACTCCATACATTAATACTAATTAATGTATGGCTTAATTCCAAGCAATATGTTCATAAATGCAGTCATGGTGAACGTGAGATCTCAGTGTGAGTTCTGGTGTTTGGTGCAGCCAAGGTTGGAGTTGTCCGCCGTTTCAGCATGAACAAGGACTGCTCTGAGATACGGAAGTAAGATCTTATTAAAAACAGACGTGAAAGTTTCTGATTAGGATTTCAAATACAGAGAAGAGAACTGAAACATTTTGTCAGAAATGTTTGCTCTTTCGGCGTCAGATTTCACCTTGGTGTGTGGAGCCTGAATGTAGTCAAACAGATTTATCCTCAGCCTGATAACATTACTAATGAATGACAGAGTGAGTTTATAAACTCTTAAAGGTCCAGTTCTCCCGAGTGCATATGTGTGTTTGCAGAAGAGGTTGAACCTCCCTTTGTTCAGGGACCAATGGTAAAGCTAGGTCACAGACCGCTAACGCCTAAGAGATGTACAGTGTGACAGCAGCATGAGAAACAAACCACCACAGAAGACTGAACTGCCTCATTAGATCTGCTTTGCCAGACACATTTCTGCCTGTAATTAATTGATGATTGATATAGATCATTTAGGTTTAAGTACTATGGACACCAGTGTTTAAGTATGTATTACACTGACAAGCCTAACACATGATGAATGCCCTTCATTTATACACCAGAGTGAGAGAAATCCTTCAACCAAGCAAACATGCACCTGGTCAGGGAGACAAGAACAAAATCTACATCACGAACAGTTATGTGTTATATTGTAACTGTAGAGTTCTTTTGTAGAAAAGTCTATCTAATAATACACTGACAATAAATATGAAATGCTGTACAAGAGCGTTAAGCTTCACAGTGTTTCCTCTTAGCAACCTGTCAGTGTGAGTGAGCTGTTATAGCAGACCGCAAGTTCAAGCCATTGATCATTTGGTGACATTGTTGTGAATGGAGGTAAGAGCCACAAAATTGCAAGAAGTGTTGTGCCCCCCCCCCTTCCTTTTCTTTCTTTTTTTTTTTCAATAGAAAGTTTTGTAAAGTCAGCTTTTACTTCAGATGTGATTTATTCTTTTTCATCACAGCTTGAAGGGGTTTTTTTTTTGCTAAGCTGGAAGCATTTCGTGGCTGTCACGGTATATTCAGCAAACCCAGTAACTATTTGGGTAACTTTGGAAATAACTCTGGTCAAATCAGTTCAGCTAAGGACTCTGTATAGTTCATAATTAGTTAGTTTCTCCATGCATAGTCCTGGTGAATGACAATTAGGGTTGTGTCAGAATGTTAACTTGAAGGCTGGTTAAAGAGAACAGAAAAAGAGGTAAAGAGGGAATAAGCCCCACATGGAGCATTGTTTTGTGTGCAGTATCCACACACACCTAGAGAAAATGTGTCATCAGTTTCACACCATGGATGAACTGTTATGATTCCTTCCTGGATTCAGGAAAGGAAATAGCCACACATGTATATCCTTTATCGCATAAGCATTCAGCTTTGTTTTCTCACTGTCTTACTAAGGGTGGAAAACAAATAATGGATTTATAATTACACTGGAGAAGATCTTTCCTGGAGCAGCAAAGGAAAGGGAAATAGCTTTAGGGGGTAAGTGTCCAAGCCATTATGATACACAAAAACAACAACAAAGAAAAAAAATTCTAAAAACACATTCAGAGCACGAATGCATAAGCCACAGCTTTGTGGCCTACAGCATATATGATGTTCCAGCTCATTTAAAGCGGGACAGGGAGCTATGATTAACTGAGAAGACGTGTGTTTCTGTGGTCGTTTCCAGTTGCACTTAGTTTTGCAAAATGACAAGCTCTGAGTCAGCATTTTTTTTTTCCACTGGAAGTGCCATCTGCCCAGTGTCTCTCACAGCAGGAAACAGGCTACCTTCATTGCAACAGACTCTATTTCTGATCCACAAGGGGAATAAAGGGCTCAAAGATATACCATTTACACACACACACACACACACACACACACACATTCGTACATTAAAATAAAGGTGGGCATGGCAGTAAAGACAGAAGTGCAATATTTGGTTTAGGGAAGCAGCTTTGAGTGTTAATTCTGCCATTGCAGGTTTGACGTCTGTGTTTGGCGATGTGGGAGAAACAAATCTCGCAGCTTGTGGAGGCCTTTCTGTGGAATGATACCTCCAATGGGATTTGGCATTTCATGCATTATTTAAAAGGCCTTTTTGAATGCACCTTAGTGAACCTCAGTAGCCAGTATTTCTGCGCAATGCAGAAGATGAACAGTTCATCTTGCACTCTAACTTCCAATATCCCTCATCATAAGGATGATGGATTCTGCTTGGATAAGGCAATAAAATGTGTAACCTATTAATTCAATAACCAGACAAATGAGCTTCCTCTAGACAGCAACCTGAATGAATTAATACTTTATCAGTGAGACTGTTGGATTCATGCATTCTGAAATTGACTTTGCTCTAGAAAATGTAGAACAATTTACCTCAAATCCCCAAAAAATATAACTCCCAGATGTCCCTTGATTTATTTATTTATTTATTTAAAATTTTTTTTTTTTTTTTTTTGTTTAAAGCAGCTCTTAAAAATCGCAGTACTGCAGCAAATTTCATGAATAAAAGTCAAATAAAAGTTTAGGTATTACAGTGAAAGCAAAGTGTGTCTCTGCTGTCCCCTGCAGGGACGTCATCAATGAGGTGATGAAATTTAGCTTGAATAGCAATGACTGATGACACCCAAAAATAAGACAGAGCAGACTGTCTGGCCTTTTCTCTGCAGGTGTCACACTCCTGCAGAATATGCTAAAATTACTCGAGGCATGACCCAGATAGCGGCGATGCGGTTGTATCGGTTTGACTTTCTTCTGGCCGGAGGAGCTGTCCAGGGTTCTGACTACTACTTCTAAGTTGTGGTTTCCTCCGAGGATATAGTCTGTATGGCTGCATGGGAGGCAGCCTCAAAGATTGCACATGTCGTTTGACAGAAGACTTGTGTAATATGGGTTCTGTCTGATCTCTTTTTTTTGCTGATGCATCGTATACACGCCAATCGATGGCTTTGGTAATTGCAATCGGATCTGGGCTGCTGCATGTGTGTCAATGAATCCCATCCTACAGTTGCATTATATTGACCCAGCTCTAGCTTTCAGCTGAATTTTACATTCATAATGGGGGTCCTCTCTAATGAAAACACCAGCACTATCAAGTTTGTTCTGTACCTCATGGAGTAATTAAAGGCTGCTTTAGATATCATTGCCAAAGTGCCAGACGAAGTAAAGCAGATGATTAAGTGATGCAACACAGTCTGACCTAAAGTGAAATGTGCAGTGCTAACACAAAAGAAGGCAAACATGTAAAGTATCTCAGAGTGCTGAGAGAGGAAGGGGAGAGTAAAAAATACAACACTCAGCCAACTGAGAGTTAGCCGAAGCATTACGCTGTCAGCGGATCATTATTTCCTCCAGTTCACTGAACAGTACAGTATTTCTAAGAAGAACCATTGCAGCTACAGCTATCAGTAGAGTCAGTCACTATATTGTCCTCCCGCCATGAATACCTTGTTGTGTTCTTCACATGAAAGGTGAAAGGGGCAACAAGGGGGCTCATAAATTTGCCCTGATGCAGCCCTGCAGTCATGTTACTGCTCCCTGGTGCTAAGGTTCACAGGACAGGCTACATTTTGTTTCTGCGGTCTTAAGAGTAGTGCTTTACTTCCTGTTAGATAGCCATTAAGTGCAGGCCTTCTCTAAAAGGAACAATGAAATTTGAGAGCACAGGGTGTAGAACAGTAAACACAAAGAGCCAAAGATGCATCAGAATGATGGTTTGATGTGTTTTACTAGTGGTAAACAATACACATGTGCCCAAAATATCCATAAGCATCCAAGTAGGTTGAGCTTTCCCGTTGAAACACTCAGCACTGTTGCACAGCACTTAAACCTTTTTCACATAGTCACATAGTAGGAAGAGCACAGAGGTATAAGTAGTAACCTTAACTACAAAAATAAATGATAATGTGACAGCAAGCAAAAAATAAGGTAGATGATCCTACTGTTTCAGAAAGTGTTTCCCTTTTTTCTGAATTTTCATTTCTTTCTAAATGAAATTCTCAATGTTACTATCCTGTAAGTGTTTGCAGGATAGTGACATTACCGATGAGCCTCAGCTGCCGTGGCCATGGAGGAGACATCAGTCAGAGATAGAGTGCAAGGGAAGCTTTTAATTCTTCGGGCCAATGGCTTTCTCCTTTAAAGTTATCGAACAAAAGCTATGTAGAATATCCTAATTAGAGTTTTACTTCACATCAGACTGGAAGAGACGCAGGGAGGCAACACAGTCTGCCCTTGACCACCTGCAGGGAATTCAGCTGAGGTGCCGGCGGAGAAAGTTGGCAGGCAGACTGCCAAACGTCCATCAGTTGAGGGATCCAGTGGAGACAGTCGCCTGTAGGTACATGTTGTCTCCACGGAAACTGCTCTAGATAGTGTCGTGGAGAAGCTGCTGACGTCCAGCACCAACTCCTGTAGTTTGATATGTGCCTCGTGGCTGGCGTGTGTGTGTGTGTGTGTGTGTGTGTGTATGTGGCCATGCCTTGTTGTTGTTGTTCTTGTTTTTTCCCAGCAGGTATCATGGGCAGCTGCACTTGGTTTGCAATCATGAGCCCTGGCATAAATGCTGGAGGAGTTCCCCTGGTCCAAGGAGTGTGTGAGGTTGAGAGGGCCAGCCGACTGTGTGTGAGAGGCAGATTGTCAGACACCTCCCCGGTAGCTGGTGGACTTGTGTGGTGTTATCCAGTGTGTGGCTGGCGGTCTTTTTTGCCTCAGGCCGCTTCTCTGTCTCGCTTAATAATAAATTCCGTAGTGGTTAATTTTAAAACCAGCCTTCTGGGCTACATCTGTTTCTGATCCATAACTATCTTTATTGTTGCTCCCCCCCCAACCCCACCCCAGACAAGACAGGGAACGTAACACAGCTTCAGACCAGCAATATCTCCAATTTGAAGATTACTCTTATGCCTAGCTGACTATCTGGTCAGATAAAATAATATTTTAACAATCATATTTCACTGGTAGTTTCCTTCAGTAGTGTAGCCTTATGATAACTGGCCAATACATCTTCTCTCCCACAATCGCCCAATTCATTTCACACTTCTTTTCTGAGAGTGAGTGAAAACATTTCTTCCTTGACATTGTCCTTATGTGCTCCTTGACCACAAAAAAATTAGAGATCCAATTAATTTTGAAGTCACAGCCTCCTATGCTAGATTTGTTGGATATAACATCTTAACCAATAAATGTATTAACGTTCTTCGTCTGAAGTGGGAAGGGATGCTCTGTTGAGCTCTGATGAGCATTTTTAATTTCGAAGTGTGGAATTTCCAATGCTACATTGGACTAGATGCCCCCATTTTCAAAAGTTAGTCAGTCATTTTTCTTAACCTTAAATCTCATCAAGCCAAATAAAGAAAGCTGTTTGTGTAAGATGCTTTATATTTATAATTTTATATAATATAGAAGATATTTTATGTATATATTTTTTTACATACATATCTGAATGTCACATCTTGAGTCTTTGCCTGAAATAAAAGTCCTGTTTCAAAGTGCCAAATGGTAGCTTTTGTCTGCTGTGATGTAGTTGCTGAATCAAGCAACGGTGGTCAGTGATTCGTTTTATGTCACCGTACATATCGTTAGCTGCGTTATAGCTGCACTGGAAAAATACTTTCTATCTGCTCAACAAAACCATTGAACCGGTGTTTTTCTGTCTTCCAGGTCTGAATGCGACACATCCAGAATGGTCAGGTATGTCCAGCTTGAAAAAATGCACTTTGGGCTTTTCCCTCTGCCTATGAATATTCTCCTTTTAAAAATGGTGCTGCTTGTATTAATGCTTTGGTGAAAACCTGGTGTTATGTTAGTCTTTTGATTTCAGTGCATAAAACTGAATGATCAAGGGTCACAGTGCTATTCAGAGTTTTCTTTTCATGGTCTTTGTGGACAACACAGTGTGGAGGAAAGGATGAGATTTTATGTCAAGTGGAGTTTGAGGTCACATTTCACTGTTCTTATCGTGTTGGCTGTGTGAACTTTTCTGGCCGGAGATTTGCAGTGTGTCTGCTGACAAAGCTGCGATGTGGGCTGCTTTAAAACTGTAAAGTGAATCCATCATTGCTGAGCTAAGAAATATGGGTTGCATATAGAGAGTCGATGTTCTTCTCTCGACTGGTAAACGTGCTCCTTGTTGGCTGCTTCTCTCTCCCGGGATGTCTCGTTGTGGGATCCATACAGCCTGTTTCTCTGCTTCTTTTGCAATGTGTGTTAGCAACACGAAAATGTCTAGACAAGTTGAAGAGAGTGCAGTAAAGCCTGTACTATGTTTTTAGTGAAAGTTTTCCAGGCCATGCCAGTTCTTTCAGTAGGTGCTCTACTGCCTGTGCTGCTCCTCAGGCCGCTTTCTCTTCTGCTGTAAATGTCCCATTACGAATTCGAAACAAATCTTAGAGGGTCAGAGCCTGGAGATGTGTGCCAGCCTTTGTATTTGTAACATCCCAGTTAAATGTATGAGTGTGTGTGCATTGTTGAGAGATGTGAAGTGCACGCAAAATTATTTCCACCAATAGCAGTGTGTCAAAAAGAAAAAAGGCAGAGAAAATAGGTTATATCAAAATGTAATATGTATTTTATAAAGTCAATTGAATAGATTGAAAAACGATCTAATCAGTTAAACATTTGCTGCTACACTCTTTTTGACAGGGCTGCCAAATACAAACTCACTCAAAATGTGCAAGTGATGTAATGTAGGTTATTTGAATATTTAAAAGTTACAGTGGTTCTAAAACTTTGCCTTGGGGTGAATTGGTTTTGGACAATAGAGGGATTTTCTAAAATACTCAACAATTCAGCTTTCAATAATGGAAGTCCTGAAGTGCTCTTTCACACTGGCAAATCTTAGACATGAAATATGCAGAATTGCTTTCACTGCTATCACTGACTTTCAGTCACACTTTGCAGCTCACGGCGTGGATAACTGCAAACGGAAAAGGACTGCAAAAGGAAAGCATGAGTTCATTTCCTATCCCTTTTTTACATTTGAAATTTCCCTTTGGACATGAGGATGTGTGTGAAACCTGACTGTGAAGTCGTTAGTTGATTGAGTTGATTAAGATTTTTAAGATAATTTAGATGTCATACAATCCAAAGCAAACACTATTATTTGGGTTTTATGTATTTTGCCTGCATTTTGTTGCAGATGTGACATCATCAGAGGTTCTTTTGTTCATATTTATTTTTTCCGCATATTTCTTTGCCTAAGCGAGTGCTGCTGCTGCTGCTGATGGTAAAATCTAAAAGCATAGCAAAAAGAAATGGAGGTCAAGGCTTTGGAAGCAAATAATCCAATCTCTCCAAATTGATGCTTTGATGTGATTGGAAACCCTCCAAACAGCAGAATCATTCTTCGTGTTGTCCTCAGTTTTCAATTTGGCCCCAGTTCCTCAAAGGTCCCCTTCATTAATATGAGGCCGGTATGTATCGGAGATTTTAACTGTGCTAAGTATGAGCCTTCGAGAGCCTCTTTAAGTGCCACAGTTTGCCTCATGTGAGTTTGCGGCAGCTTTACATGTTGGCATGAGTTGTACTCCTGATTACTGACAGACGTGATGGCACTGATCCTGCAAATCAGGGAAAAGCTTCCAGACATCAGGCAAGAGAAGATCATCTCCAACTGTCTTAGGTGGAGCTGATGACACTATTGTAATGAGCCACTCAACATTTGTCCCAATTCAAGTGGAAATGTCTACACGTCAATATTTCCTATGCAGGTGTATTAAATTAGATGACATTTGACAGTGAACGGGGACAGCAAGTGGATACATTAAAAAACAGGAGAAGATAGTAAAAAATATTGTGTAATGGAACAAAACAGCACATTCTGGATAGAAGACTTTACTAATAAATACTTGCAATAATAGATGCAATAATAATGAAAGAATAAGAATAATCTAACATGCCACTTTAGACAATAAAACTATGTATTTTCTTTTTATAATAAAATGAATCTCACAAATAGATTTTTTTGAGTGGGGTTTATTTTCATTTTAATTAAAAAGTTGTCTCTCCATTTATTTTTCATTATTCCAAATTATTATTTCTATGGCTCTCCGCCGATTTGTTTCAGTTGAAATCGGTTGGTTCACACCTCACAGTGTCAGACGCACCCACCACAATCACAAGGACAAAGAGCAGAGCAGTGAGAGCTCATTATCAGCACGCTATAAACAAAACACAGCTACACTAATAGGCGGATAAGTGGTCCAACACTGTGTTTTCTAGCTACTTATGGCTACTTTAGATTTGAATTCTACCTCCTTCATGCTTAACTTAAATTATCCCTTGATTTATTGAAATATTTCACTTAAAAGGTTTTTCTTGTTGGAGCAGTTGTGCTTTTCCTATGAATTGAATATAATATGAATATTTCTGTAAATATGTAGCAGCATCTCTTTGGTATCAACCAGAGGCCAGTTTGAAATTGCTGTGACAGTTTCTATGAATTTCTGTCACAGGGTTTGCCTTGGCACAAAGTTTCTTTTGTGCGAAGAGCTGTTTAAATTACCACAACTGCCAGCACAGCACTCAGCTGACAACACACAGCAGACTTACAGTCACTTACATCTTTCACCCTGTTAATATGCCACACCATGACACAACTGAACCCGGCTGCTCTAAAATATTTTTTTGTTACACAGCTTGCTGGGTTTCATTATCATTAATAATGGAAAAGCCACAGAACTTGGCACAGGCGCTATAAATAAATAAGCCCTGATCCCGAAGGATTTCTTTGCACTGGTTTGATAGAAGTTTGTGTGTGTGTAGAGAGGGAGAGCGGCCCTGTTAGTGATTAAAGGAGGATGGGGTGTGTGTGTGTGTGTGTGGGGGGGGGAGGTTATTCTCATACACACTTCATGGCTAATGAGAGAGGAATAACAACATGGCGGTGTTTAATTGGCCTGCTCTTCAGTAATCAGAATGGATAGCTTCATTCAGATGTGATTAGAACCAGGTTGAGATAGCCAGGCAATCAACGGCCTCGGTGACTTCCTTTTATTGGCTTGTTCTTCAGTGAATGTGTGATGATAAGCTTTTTACTCCCACTCCCTGATGCACTTTTGTACAGCACTCATTCATAAACTCAGACCAACACATAACAGCCCACAGCTGAGGAATAGTTTGACGCTCCACCACGCCAATTGCTATCCAGATGGAGGAAGCCAGTGGTCTCATATGATGCTGAACAGCATTTGAAAGTCCAATTGTGTTAGACTTTTTATTGGTGCCTGGTGAACTTGTGTATTGTGATGGATGGCGGTTGTTTCATTTGGAGCGGCTGGCTACAGAGAAGCTAATTGAAATTTCTTGCGGTTTCAGACAGTACGTCCATGACTGCTGGTCTTCAGAGCTCTGCACAATCTCTCTATTTTTTAATTGAACATGTTAGGTCCTGTGCATCCAAAGGGCAGTGTAGTTTGTCAAAGGACTGTAGTGTTGTCACTCATTGGGGTTACCCTGACAAGCTTCGGTTGGGTTTGGAGCTTTTATTTCCATGAAAATCCACTGAGAACTGGGGAAACAGAGACGTGGGGATTATAACCCCCACCCCTCAATTTGCTGTTGTGATGACAATGAGGAGTGTGAAGCTTTACTGGGCTGGTGTTGTGGAGGTTAAAACCTCTCTACGGGTGTGCCTCTAAAGAACTAATAAGCAAAGTGTTTCCAATCAATTTAAACATTAATTCAGGCCAACTCGCTGTTATATTTACAGCAGTGGGAACATTTATAAAGCAAAATGACATGCTACAGGAATTACCATACGCTTTTAAATACAAGCAAAGAGACTGCACCCATGCAATCTTCTGTTTGTAACAGATGAGGTATTCGCTGAAATGGCTTTGGCTCTGCAGTTTTCTATCTGCAGGCAGGACATTTCTCTAAAACAGCACAATGTGTGGACTGAACTGTGTTTGATTCACACAGGAATGTAACTTTAAAAGAGCTGGCCCGGTCTTGTGCTGCAGCAACGGTACATGTCAGTGCAGCTGAACTCATATTTGTCTGGAGGGATGAGTGTTGACAGCGCTGTGTTTCAGGACCGGCCTCATGCTGTCTCTCACCCTCAGCCAGTGCTCTCCAGAGGGCCTGCACAAACCTATCATCTTCGCTTGTGTCCTTCACAAGGTTTTGTTGCTATGGAGAGTGATGCATAGCTTTGTACTTCTTCCAGCCCATTTTTCAGAGTATTGTGAATTTCGGGTCTTCTTTCTAACAGCTGTTGAACACAAAACACCTCCACAGCCCTTTTGCAAAGACAGTGAATGACGCGCATTCTTAAGTCATATCACAATGTGCACTCTCCTGGTGAAAAAGTGGCTGCCATTTTCAAAATGAATGGGGGTTTGTGCATGAATCATTTCAATGGCAGCTATTGAACAAGGTCTGACACTCCGCAGCACTATCAGAGTAAGTTATGGCAGAACATTTTGACTAATTCAAGGTTCAGAGCTCCCAACTCAGCCAGAGCAGAGACATTAGCATTTTTTAAATTAATAATTCATTATGCCGAAACAGCAGCAAATAGCAGCAGCCATGACACAATTATCCGCTGATATTACAGTGCAGGCCTCGGTGCAGGATGTTCACATACAGAGGCTGCAGAGTACAAGGTGTGTCAAAGAATGAAGGATAATCATATTTTTGGTATAAATGGTTCTTACAAACTATATAACTGTACTTTAAAGGATGAAGTCAAACGCCGTGAAACATTTGGAATATAGATTGTTTCATTTGGCTGGATAATTAGGAGTTGTTCTTACACATGTGCATATGTGTGTTGTAGACTTGACGGCGCACTGTATGGAGCCAGATTTAGCTTTATGTTTTCAACGAAGACCTCCTCCCCTGAGCAAGATGGGGAGGTTGTTTGGTGTTTGACTGCAAGTTGACAGCCTGAGAAATGTGCCTGGCCTGTTGTGAGACAACAAGCCCAAAGGTGGCACGGCTCAGTGAAAACCTTAACAAACAACAGATGAGAAAGAAATATCCCTACAGAAATGGGGTCCAATGGAAGGAGATGAGATATTTCTGAACACTCAGAAAGATCAGGAGAAGACAAAACTGCTTTATCTACCAGTACCATTAAGTACCATGAGCAAGTATGTAGTTGCATAGACAAAGCAGATGTTTTTTTTCCCCCTTTGTCATCCAGGTTTTGGGCATTTATTCATTTTCCATTTCTTCAACTAGCTGTCTACTCCTGGTGCGTGGTTTATTATTATTATTATTATTATTTGTAGAATCAAAAATAGTTTTGTTTGGGAACTAAATCTGACTGCGGATGTGTATTATTGACCTAATAAATGTATATTGGGATATATAAAATATTAAAGTAGTCTTTTATATAAAATATATATTTACATTACATCAGTATAAGATGTGTATTCAAATATACTTTCTCAAATTAATGCATTCATATGCACTTTGGAATTATAATCAAGTTTATGTAGAGTTGTTTAAATTATACACGATGCTAGCACATGGAAATATATTTCTTCACTAATCATGAGTGCATATGGACCAAAATCTAATATGCTACAATAAAGTACAATTTAGGTTAAACGTGGGTTTTATGAAAAATTCACATAAAACTTGCAGCTCAAAAAAACAAATGAAATTTTAAAGGCACTATTTGTAAGATTTGTTGTGTTTACAGTTTTACCTTTACCAGTTGTTTACTTATGAGTGCCATAATAAAGGTTATAATCAGTGTTACCGCCACAGAGCGGACTACAGTGACTCGGTACTGGGCAGGGACGAGGCAAGCTGACTGCTGTGATCTAACTGGTTAACACGTTAACTTCAGAGGAAGAAAAGACGTGATAAACATAGAAGCAAAACAATAAGTTTGTTTTTTCCACCACTGCAGAAAGCTCTCAGTTAAAATTAAGTTTGGTGCACAACTCGCAGCATTTCTTCGACACTGCTAAATAAACAACTGTGAATGCTAATGTTTGCTGTGTAGCAATAACTTTCCAGTACATATGCATGTACAGTAAACATGCAAAGCATTAAAAATTGTTCTATCATTTTAATCCAGAGGCTTTGGAACAATTATGCAACATTTACTAAGCTCTCATCTCATGTGACACTTAAGTCTTTACAAGTTTGGCTGTCAGGATATACAGAAATAAATAGAATCTAACAATAAATAAATCAAATAGACACACTGATGTGTGGGTTTGAGGTAGTTTATTTTACCACAATACAAGCTCAACTTAGCTTTGCTTTCATGTGTCATCACTATATTGTTTGTTGTGTTGTGTACTTCTTTTAATGCTCAGTGGCTAGTGACTCAAAACCCATCATGTTTGGAGGAAACAGGAGTTAAAAAAAAAAAAAAAGGAGTCACAAAACTCCAGTGGGAAGACTGAGGGAGAATCAGAGCAGTCACTTCCCATTGAAAGGTTTCTGTAATATCTGCCCCTTCATGTCAACAGCCTGAGAAGTGTGTCCTGTTGTAATACACTTTGTCCCTCTGTAGGAGACATGCCTCGCTGCCTGTCAAAGTCACAGAGAATCCTGGGAGGTTAGTGTCTGCAGGCTGCAGAAGAGTCGTCCCCTGCCGCAAGTGGAAGTCAGCTTCCTTTGGGTACAGTAAGATTTTATCATTATGATTACGTCCTTCATGTTTAGTTTGTCCTGGGGGGGCGATACAGCATTTCCACTAGTAGGGCAGAGAACATTCCCCTTGTCTTGCTCTTGCCTTGTTAAAAACTGCTGTGTTCAAGTCAGCTCTTGTGAGTGCCCTGCTAATTAGCTTTACTCTTGCAGATGCATTGGTTGTAACAGCTTGACAGTTGCAAACCTTGCTGAGTCGTAACGTTCTCAGTTGGGCAGCTGCTGTGCAATCACCAGCTTTTTTGACACTGCAGTTTTGATGCTGCAACTTTGTTTTCCTGATGTGCACAATGAACTCCAGCACCAGAAATGCACCGTAAGAGGAGATCATTTAACCTGGCCTTAATGAAATGTAATGAAATGTGATTTGTGAGAATATGAGTCTTCATTGCTGCTCACCCATTAGCCTGTGCTGAGCTTGGAGCTTGAGACGGCCTCTCAACAAATGAGGAGTGATGAGCGCACAGTGGCATCGCTGGAACAGACTTCGGGGGCTTCAAAAGGCTGGAGAGAGTTTCAAAGACACCTCCCACTGCAGTGTGCCTCATCATCAAAAAGCAAAGTGTGCCTAATCCATAGCCCACTTTTGGCTCATGTGCAGCATAAAAATAAATCCCAATGCATAGTGGGAACGTGTTCTATTTTTAAAGAGCAGCGTTCAGAAGTTTTTGATGAGTAGAAACATCTATGGGTTGTTTTTAGACTCTGGTAACATGGCAGAGTTGAGGAATTTGCTATTTCTCTCTGATTAATACCTCATGCAGTTGTGCTGTCTCTATTTGTCTCAGTTTGATTGTTGCTCTCAAAGTAATTTTCAAGCTCTGCTGAGAGCCAGTAGGTTAAATGTATCATGACGGTAAACAAGAAGATGGCTGTGATCAGAGGTTGATTGCGTTGCTCTCCAGGTCAGCGGCATTATTTGCTCCTGTTCAGGCTTATCCATCTCACACAGATACACCGTAACAGTGCACTAATTGCCAATTGATGACAGTGCAAGTAAACATGTCCTCCAACTCTACAGCTGACGGGGGTGTTATCTTCATTATCACCCATTTTAACTTTGCAGATTTAGTTCAGGTGGCTGGTTTATTACTTTATTACTGAGCTCCAGAGTAAATCATTACATTAGAAGAATTCATTTTAATTCTGTTGATTTTTTTTTTTTTTTTTTTTTTCCCCATTATTTGGAGAATATTATGTGCCAAACACTTCTGGATCTATGTCTCTCTCTAGTCTCCGATTTGCTTATTCCTGATTTCTGGCCAGCTTGTAGGATGACATTGCATGTGGATGGGCAATGCAAACACTAAATGCATGCCCTCACTGCAAGGAGCACTCACACAACACTTCACTTTTAATAAATATTAAATGATAGATGATAGATGAATGGAAATATTTTGAGTTGTGCAGTGTAAATAAATGAAACAGAAGGCAAACAGCTATCATAACAGCTTTGGTTACAGCTATTTTTTTTTGTCACATTTGACTCGTTTTTTTGTGCTTCATTTCCTCCAGGAAGGGAGGAAGCTCATTTCACATAAAATGACAAAGGTTGTGGGCCAGATTTCAACGCAGGATGTTGTATTTATGTATGTGTGATGCACTGCAGACCAGGGAGTTGGGTGAAAAGAACATTTTTCACATTGTATCCAAGACGAATGCCAAAAAAGTGTTGGGTAATTATTCTCCTGTATAGCTGTGTGGCTGTGTGCGGCTGTTGGTGAATGATTGATCTCACTGGTTGCATTTTTGTTTGTGTGGCACTAAAAGGAAGGGAGGTAGTGAAATATTAATTATTATGCCATTTGCGAGGTGCTGTACCGTGCCCCACAGTAATCTGAATCACTCCACTTATTTTAGATGTTGCGAATGAACATATTGGAAAAATCTGAAATAAAGCTTTAATTATAGGAAGTATTTGTGGCAGTACCGAGCAACATCGGTGGCAAAAGGAGTTATTACTTCCATCTTTAAGCCCGTGTTATTTTCAGCCATTGGTTTGATGTTGTCAGTATTTAAAAGGTTCAGTAATTTTTCAGGACTTTGAAAATGCAGTTAAAAAATTTGGAAGTAATGTGGTAACTTGTGTGTTGGTGCACGCTTATTCCCGAAGAATGGCTCGTTCATTGTGCCTTATGGCAGAGCTGGGAAGATCTCAGGGGATAGCCAGTCACACACAGAGCAAGCAGGGCAGCTGCTAGATGTAATAGCAAAATCATACCCGAGGGATTGACTGGAATAGTTGCCTCTGGTAAAAAAATTTTTCTTCTCTTGTTGAGACAGCCCCCAGGCCTCAACACCAATTTTCTGTTTATTTGGTTGCTGGCAGCTGGGGAGTGGCTCATTAAGTGTGGTGACTGACACCTTGGCTGGGGTAACTGCTCCACCTCGATAGAGTGCATACGTGCCCAGGCAGTCAGTCTCTCTCCTCTCTAGATTACTTGGTTCATGCATCAGCAAACTCCACATATTATATTTATTTTAAAGTGCCATGTGTGGTCTCCACATTTTGTCCTTCCTTATCCTTGTTTGCATTCATTTTGTACTAGTCATTCGTCACAGACTCTTTTTTTTTTTGTGACCTACCTCTTTATCCAGCCTCTTCCCTAACAACGAAACAGTCCGTTGCAGAAGTACAATTTAATCAACTATGGTGCTACGCAGACATTATAATAGCTTAGATTTTAGGGCTTATTTTCCAGGCCTGAATGTGAAAATATGAGTCACTGTAGTTAACTAATGATGTAGTTGTTGGGCCGCTGGTCATGATAATTCTGTTACTGGCTCTACCCATTAGAGGGAACATGGACTAAATTAGCTCAGAACTAAAACAGTAAGCCTACAAACCATTCACCTCAATGTCACTACCATGGAATAGCTCATCCAAATGTCGGAGGGATAAAAGGAAACTTTATTTTGTTGTTATGGTTCTGTATAAAGCCCCAACAAACACACACAGTGCAGACAAAACAGAGACAGTGTACCTGTGCCTTAAAGGTGTCCTTTATAGCTGTGTGGCTGTGTGCGGCTCTTGGTGAATGATTGAGTGCATTAAAGGTGCATTAAAAGACCCATTTAATGCACATGCTATCTGTTTAATGTCTCTATTGATTGTTTAGTCTGTGAAATGTCAAGAATATTGAAAGATGCCCATCAGTTCTGAGCGGCCAAAGTTATGTGCTCAAATGTCATGTTTCTGTCCAACAAACAGTCCAAAATTATATTTGAATAACAGCAAAAAACAGCAACCCCTCACATTTATGAAGTCGGCACAAGATAATATTTGCCATTATCTCCTTGGTTAAACAATTACAACAATTAAGTTATTTGTTCAGTTATCAGGATAGGCTAATTGTTTGAGCTTTGTTCATTTACTGATCTAATTATGCATTTTGTATAAGAAAAAAAACCCAAAAAACAAGGTTTGTCTCTCCTGTGGTTCCAGCTCTGATCCAGATGGTAATGAGAAAGAAATAACTTATGGATGAAATTCCCAGCCTCAGGTTTCGGCACCTCGGACAGAGATATGTTAATGAGACTCCAACGTTTGTCACGTTAGTGAAAACTTTTCCCATCAGACAGCTAAATTTATGGGATGTAGCAGGTGTGGTGCAATAGAATATCTGGGAGATTACCTGACCTTTGTCAGAATAATGAAATCACATCAAATCAATGGATGTGTTCCTTAAGCTCTGTAATGCGTCTCCATTCTTGATTTGCCTGCACTGCTCACTGGCACAGTCAGTCAGCAGCTGGCAATTAACTTGAGCCTTCAGGGCCCAGAGCAGAGAGGAGAAACGGTGAAATAAAATGTGAAGCATAGAAGTGGTAAACCGAACGGTGAATAAAGTTAAAGCAGGTGAATTACTTTAAAATATTTAAAATACTTTAGTTAGAAACATTGATCCATTCAGCAGCTGACCTTTATGTAAACAAATCACTCATTTGTTTTTTTAGGGTGGCAAACATTGAATGGCATATTCAGTCTATAAAAACAGACATAAATGTCATTCTACCATATGGTGCTAATGTGTTACCATTACACACCAAAGGAGGGTTTTTTTTTTTTTTGTGTGTTTATATGCATGCGTAATTTGCTTGTTTACTTATTGTGGTTGTGTAACAATGCCAGAGCTGCTACCAAGAATTTCTTTTTTTAGTAACTAGTCCGATCATCAATGAATCTGCAGACCATGGCGTCAATGAATTGATTATTTGTCAGTTTATTCGTCACATTATCCCAGAAGTTATTGCACACACTAGCAGTGCGGTCGGCTGTGGTTTGTTTGCATGCCACGTTATCACAAAGTCTCAGGTCTGGGTTTGGCTCATGACCTATGCTGGAAGGTCATTCCCCTCTCTCTCCCTGTCTCACCACTGAGTTGTATTTTTTCCCCTGTAGAATGGCTGTTCTGCATATCTTGGTTACAAAAGAACCATTTGAAGATTGTGGTTAATGTTAAAAACCATCGTTATTGGCTGATCTAAATGGCAGTGAAGGAGAAGAAATAATATTCAGAAATCATATTAGAAGCTCCAGATGGTTTGCTCTGTAATACCTACAGATTTTTACAGAACTATGGCTACCCAGCCCAACTACATCACCTGAAGAGGTGATCACTACATCTACTGTACACAGAATCAACGTAAAACTTATTATGGGATCTGTGACGTTTGCAAAAGTTTTCTTTTTTGTCCTTTAATATACCACCCTCATTTTTCAGTGCAGGTTATTTTCCAGTGCCTTTCTCTTCCATCATATGTTACACAGCAGTCCATTAGCAGCAAGCCCTCTGTGAAAAATAGTTTTGTGTTTGTTGTTACTGTTGTTAAGTCTTACACCTGCATGGTTTCAACTTCTCTCTTGCTCTCCTGACTGTAACGTTCTGTGAAGCTGCGCGAGCAGGTTGAGAGATTGAAAGTGGAGCAGTCGGCCAGGCCAATAGAGAAGCAGAACTGGAGCTTATTGTGAGAGAGGATAATTGCTCTATTCGGTTTACAGAGAAGCAGAGAATCAGAAATTTATCTGAGGGCATGAGGCTGCAATTTAAAAGGAAATGGCACAAAATGCAGTTTTATACTATATAATATGAGCAGCTCTGGAGTAGGAATCTAAGTCATCACCAGTAGAGTGAAAACAACTTAAATTTATCATTGCCAGTTCTTCAGTAATAACCACATGAACAAAAAGCATGTTTTAACTGACTGGAGTATTGCCTGTGCAGTAGCTGCTGTATTCATTGCCTACAGTTGCCTCCTAGTTAAGTCCTGTCCAGAGTTAAGACCTCTCTGTGCTGAGGAAGCCCAGCTCAAGACTGAATGAGTGCTTTTAACTACCCAAGATGTTCTCCCTCTCCTTTCTCCTCCCTTCATGTCTGTCTTTTGATTCCTTTCTTTTCTCTCCACATGTTTTTCTTTCTTCTTCCGTGCAATGAAAAAAAAAAAAAAAAACCCAAAACATCTGCTGCCCTATATGCTCTGTTAATTGTACTGCTGCCTGTCTTGGCCAGTACGCGCTCATGAAAGAGGTTTTAATCTCCATGAGACTCTTCCAGGTTAAACAAAGGTTTCACCTTCTCTTACTCTGACTATCTGTGCCCCTCTTTCTCTGTCTCCTCAATTACAAGAGCACATCTGACTTGATTAATAGATATAGGCAGGGGCTTCGGGGAAGTTAAAGGTAGGGCTCGACGGTCATAACAAAATGTAAATCTTCTAGTGTTAACCCCCCTGTTTTAAAGCCCGCAGGTCATAAAGCTCAAAATATTGCAATGCAGTATTTCTTAGTGTTCCGGGTTCAGATGTGACCATTAGAACAGATCTAAACCAGGAGCTCCATTTCACGTATAAATAATTCAGATGCTTTATGATCTTCATTATGGCGAATGACTGTTTTAGAACAGGACCTGTGATTATCTCCAGGCCTTCTAATAATACCACTGCAGAGCTGATTGATTCATGGGAATGGCCTGCCTTCCCAGGATCACAGACCCCCGGCCTGCCTGGCACAAACAGGCTGCATGTTATTGGCTGACGGTTGGACGCAGCTTACGAGGCTGTGATGTAGCTGCAGGGGTGGAGAGGCTGGACAAGTGACACGCTGCAGAAATAGAGAAATGTATTACTGTATTTGTTTTGGTTGCTGTGCGTTTTCTGTCTGCATGGCCCTGGCAGTGAGGTCATTCAGAAAAAAGGTTTAATGGCACAGTTGACATTTACTCTATGTGGTAACAACTGGTCCTCGGTCGATGAAGGAGCAGTTGTGTAAGATTTAGTTTAAAAAATCAACAATGAATGTGCCTTCAAACCTCGAATAAAATTCAGCCGGAATGAATTCTGTGTTTATTGGGCCTTTTTTATTTACTGCTGTTATTATTGTGAAGTTTTGATTTCACCAGATGGGTAATGGGAACTGCACAGTGATTTTTAATGGGCCTGTGAAACACAGGACCAACTTCCATAATGTGTTTGAACTCTTGAGAAAGCTCTTGATTGTCTTTGAAGTTCCCAGCTTCTGGTTCGTCATCACATTCTCTTAAGAGTTAATTACAGGCTCCTCACTGTGCTATGAAGCTGGATCACTGGAAAACATACAGTTTTGAGGCCATGTGGTTTATGATAAGTTGCTTTGACTTGTAGTATCGGGGCTCTCTGCATCATCTGCCTTTTACTTGCACAGTTTTGTTGTTGATCTGTTTTAGCAGAGGGAAATGCATGAATGTGCAGATCTTCTGCCTGTATGTGCCCTTGTTTTGCTCATAGATAATTTTGAAGGACCATGACATAGTCCTATAACGACTGGACTGCATTCAGTCCTTAGATAGTCTGTGTTTCATATCTGGACTCCTAGTGCTTTTTAAGTACTTGAGATTTAAGTTCAATGCATCACCTATTATATGACACACTGCCTATAGTCTATGACTATACAGTCACTGTAAAATTTATTTTTAAAATGATACATTTTTGCAACTTTTTCCAATTAGTTATTTTGTAGGATATTCCGTTCTTTTGTTTTCTAACACTATATGTTAAACGTCTTGTTCACATACATATTGATGTGAAAAAATACTAAAGATCATATTGCAATCTTCAAACTCTGCCACCATGCCATCTTGTGAAGATGTTACTCAGCAATTGTTTTCATTTTCTCATTCAGAAGTAAGAGCTGTAAACCAGCAGCAGCCCGGAATTACCTTGACATGTTATGAGGTATAATAACCAACATGTCCTTTTATCCGCTTTCATCACTTCAATGAACACACATCATAAAAAGCCATGTAAACATAAACCCTTGAAACATATGTCAGCCACCAAATCTCCCTGTTTCCTGGCCATGACATTATCTATGATGTGGTCGTTGATAAAGACTGAGAACACTGAGACTGCTTGATAACTTTTGTCAATCTTGAATCTTCCTCTTCACGAAGGCAGCAGTCTGTGCTTGAGTCAAGGCTGAATAAGTGCAATGTGCCTGTGGTAAATGTTTCCCTTCAGCAGTAATGAAAAGATACCCAGGTGTCCAGCAACAGTGCACAGGTGTTACATTGCAAGACAAAATCACATTTGACATGAGTGTGATTTCAAAAGCTTTTATCTGATACAAGCGCAGCTGTTGCACCTCCAATCCAGTGAAGATGCGCTGGAACATCTATTACCCACTGCCACTGGTAAAATAGATATAGTGAGAGATTAGTGATACTCTCACATATCTTATCCTTTCATCAATTCAGCAGCAATATCTGGCAAAAGGCCTCTGAGTGCTTCAGATCTATCCCAGAGTCTGATAGGAGGCATTTGCAATTCCGTAGATGAATCCCTGGTCAGATGAGGTAGAGCTCACAGGGATGAAGTGAGGGAGTAAAGAGTCATGCACTTTCCCCACAGGAAATACAAGGAGAGCACAATCATTTGTTCACAGCTGCTTTTCCAGCAATAGTACTCAAGAGGAGGGATTTGTCTGTGTATACGCAGGGATATAATGATATACAGGATGCTGCTGCTGCTGTTCCTGCTGAATGTGTGATCTGTTTGTGCGTAGCAAGTGTAATCTTTGGAGAGCAAGAAGCAGAAAGTGCAGATGACATTAAGGATTAGACAGCAACAATAGAATTATTATTGTTATTATTATATATTTTTTTCTTTTCCATCATAGACCATGATGAGAATAAATGAGATGCACAAAAGCAGCGTAACCTGCTCAAGGAGCTCTGGACTCTTCATTATGCCTTTGTATGTGTGACACTGCATTTTGAGAGCATAATAAACACAAAATCAGCATCTCTTTGGCTCTGGCATAAGATTCACGAGCAACAGAGTGGAAAATACGTGCTTCGTTTTTCTGCTTCTCTCTACTGTACGAGTCAAGAAAGTACATTAAGAAAATCAAGATAAATGCTGAGGCAAGCTGATGGCAACAAGATAATAGATAAAAATCTGCGACCCCTGAAAATCAGGCAAGGTCCTGCAAGCTGGCTTTGTCACTGAAAGAGTAATTACAAATTTATATATATATATGGTGACAGAGGTGTTATGGTATGTTTGCATGAGTGCAGTGAACTCTACAAATACTGTGTTTCACTGCACTACATTATCGCACAGATATACACAGTACAGGTTACTTGCTGTTACATTGTAAAGATTAAACCGCTGGCTCCCATCCAGTGCTGTCCCATGCTTGCTTCACACCCTCAGGGAAGCAGTTTGTGTTTTAGGTCGAAAGATATAAAGCTATCCAATGTTTTCCAGTCTAAAGCAAAAAAAATATTTAATATAACTTCATTTTTTTTACCTTCCAATCACATATATCATCTCACAACTCCTCAGATTTGTTTGACCTGCATGACCCCTTGAAGGGAGCTTGACCCAAACATTGGGAGCTTGACATCAGTATTACCGACATCAACTTAAGTTAAGAAGTGTAAACTTGTGCGATGCAGTGGGGAGTATCAATAGAGGCCTAAAGGGTCACGAACTGGCTCAGTCTGTTCTTCACAGTTCAAGGCAGAGAGAAAGCTCTTTGTTTGGCCTATGAAAAGCTTGTCTGTGTTCTGCCTCTGATGTTCTCAGGCTCAGGGCCATTTCACTGACAGAAGGAGCCCTTACACAGCGCTGTGCCCTCTGCCAGAGAGCTGTGGAGATGCTGCGCTGTGTTGTTACATAGAAAAAAAAACCAAAAACAGCAGGAGAACTGACCCCCTCACCTCCCATCTGCAAAGCAGCGTGTTGAGGTCACCAACCACTGGGGAGTTCAGTTTTTCCAGCTGCTGACTCTAATGGGAGTGCTTAGAAAAATGTTTTTGTGGAACAGAAACCTTTGTTATTCCACAGAGCAAGTTACTGAAAGCTGATCACAACAAAGCTGAAATAACTGGAGGTGACATGGGTCGTAATGTTTTTCATTTGAGTTTATTAAGCACATAAATGGTACCTATTTAGGTTAGTCCCTGAGACTTAGTGATGGCTGTTGTTAAAGTGAGCCTTCAGCTTGATCTGGCACATGTGGCCTAACGTTAACCTTCCTGAGGGAAATATTTCCCCAACATCAGTGATGGTATTGATCATCCCAGCATGGAGTCAGCTGATTTAGAGAAGAGGTGATACACTGCCATCTTGTGGTGTCAAGTTTCTAGTGCTCTCTTGCTCTCTCTCTCTCTCTCTGTCCATCTGTCAGCCTGATGGGTTTGAGATGGGAGGGATCTCATGAGAACAGACAGAACCCCTGCAGAGCGCCTCAGCTGAACACAAAACGATGCTTTCCCACTGTTTGGCACAGACACTTCCACAGTACTGTTCATCCTTCATATTGTACAGAGTCACACAAAGCATTTGAACCCTGAACATACAATTTCTTATCAAGGGTTGCAAAATTCTTGGAGTTTTCAAAGTTGGAAACTTTCCTTGGGAATCAGTGGGAATATATGGTAATATAATGGGAATTATCTGGAATTTTACAAAATTGAAGGTTGGCCCTTAACAGGGAATTTAAATATAATCAAGCAAACCATATTATAATATCATCTTGGCTAAAACAACTAGATTTGATGCAAAGACACGTGAATATCTATGCAATTCCTCAATCACATGCACTTCACATTGTTGGGAATTAATATGAATAAACTGGCAATTTTAGAAATTTTAACTTAGCCTTTAAAAGAGAACATAAATGTTCTTGAGCAAACTATTTTTATACCTGTGCATTGCCTTGCATTGCTATTTTTACAAACCTATTCTTTATTTCTCTAAATCTAACATTTAAAACAATAAATGTCCAAAATTGCCCAGCCAAAATTACCATGGAAAGTTTCCAGAAATTCACCCGAAATTTTCGCCCCTTTGCAGCCCTATTTTTATCAAGTAGGGACCTGATAAGATCCAAGGGGCCATTGGCTTTACAAACAAGAAAAAGAAAATGTACTTTCTTGGGAACAAAATGTCGCATTAGTTTTGAGATGTCAAGTGCACAGATTTTGGTGCTTTGTGACCTCTAACAACTGGACATCTCTTATCTCTCTGCTCATCAGCAAAGGCAACTCAACACAGACTGACAGCCATTTCAGCCAGAAACTGTATTGTGAGATGTTGCTTTGTTGGGAAATTCTCCAGTCTACTAATGTTGTAATCTTTCTTTCTTTGTTCTATAATCCAAGTTTATGCAGCAGCAAGAAATGTTTAGTTTCGAACAAGTAGCCAATTCAGAGACTTCTTGATCGACAGCTAATTATTTTCCAAATATTTTTCTGCTTCTCCACTAAACCCTCGGAGTGGTTTAGTTATGTTTAGAAAATGGGGAATCACAATTCTACAGTGCTGTAGTTGGCTGCTTTGTCTATACTTGACTGATTGTACATTTGACTGTGATTTTTATTTTATTTTTTTTTTGGTCTCCAAATTTATCCTGCTGCTAAAGTCCAACAGCTCACATCGTAGACCAGGGCCAGCTGGATTAATAGGGGCCATATGGTGACAGAGGAGAGCGGGGAGGTTGGCACTAGAAGGCCAATGTATACAATATTGTACAGTACGTCCAACCATGTCCTGTGTGCAGGACAACACTAAAACAACATCTTAAATATTAACTAAAGCCAATTGTAATTGTGTGTTTGCTTGTGCTTATATGTATGTACACATGCATGTAGAAGTATAAAAGGCTGCACTCTTCGGTTGAAAAGCCGTGAATTTAAGGCTATTTGTCAATTTGAAAGCGTGTCTTGCTCACTGCTCTGCTCCTCTATCTCTGTGTGTTCCCCGATTGCTAACACTGTGCTCAGGTTCTGCTAATACACACTACAAGTGTATGATCGGAATGGAGCTCACCGTTTCCTCGTCTACTCTACTCCTTAGTCCTTCTTTCAACCTTTTGCCATCCATGAACATACAAAAACACACAGTGAACATTTCTAGATTGATGCTAATTGGTCAACAGACAACCTGCAAGTCAAATTACACGCCGTGATTTGACAGAACTGTCACTGGGTTTTCCTGGAGCATCTCACTAATGAACTGTCTTTGTGCTCGGAAGGTGAGAATGAGGAGTTAGCTGGTCTCCTTGTCTTGCTAGTCTTTTTGGCCCATTAGTTAGTGACTGCATTCTTTAGCATGTTCAACCATTGAAAATGTTGGAATGGATGTCAGTTGTGTGGAAACAGGGGTCAGTTATTAAACTGAGTTTCTTTCTTCCCGCAAACATGAGTGGTCTTGCAACCTGCCTATTTTGAGATATATTGTCTCAATTAATATCATCTGAAGAGCATGAATGCTGTTCACTGACCAGTCGATTTGAATGAATGGATTGGGATTCATTCGAAAATGACACAGACTCACACATACTAAGACACACTGCAAAAATGAAGAGCTGAAGGGATCGCTTTTGTTCAGAGGTTATATAGGAGTGTGATTGTAATGGCAGTGAGACGACACCGACATATAATTAGCTACTACCTAAGTTCATTAACAAAACGACAAAGGTCTGACAGCACTACTCAGCTTGGCATTCACACTCGATACATTGACAGCACTGTGCCATCAAGTCTGTCTTGAATGGAAAGCATCCTCCCCTGGAGACTGTAAGATACGAGCCCAGTGTTCCTGTCTTTAGCCTTGTGTGTATTTGGGTGTGTGTGCCTGTGTACTGTATGTGTGTGAGTGTGTGCGCATGAAGCCTTGAAGAGAGCTTGTCTCCATAGACACACTTCTGCCTGCTTACCATCCTGCTTTGAACGCTATTAACTGGTGGAGGAGCCAACAGAAGTACCAGTTTGTGTTCAATTTGACCCATTTTGTATTCAAAATTAAAATCCCCTCTCCCACATGAAGACGGAGGATTCAGCAGCTTTACTTTATTTCTACTTGAAATTTTTACACCCATCTGATTTTGGAATCACTTTTATGATGCAACCTGTGTGCAAGCCACATAGTTTCTATTTCACCGACTTAGTGCATCTTCTGACATGAAGAGCTCGACTATAATGTCGAAGTGCAGTTTTCAACTAATTTACCAAATGAGCCGATTACTTTTACTGCATTTTTTGTTGCATCAAATGCCTCCTCTATGTTTGAATTCTGTTGGACGCCTTTTTTCTGCAGACATAAATAACCGGAGCCGTGCAACCGGAGCATCTGAGGCTGTTTGCACCATCTGTCATTTGACTGGAAAAGCCTTGTGTGTTTTTGAAAGGCACTACAGTGAAAAGTGCATTGATTTCAGAGGAGCGAAAGATGGAGAAGGTGGTTAGGTATGTGGGGGGGGCAAATATGTATAAGAGAAATGGGAAAGGAGAGAGCGCAAGAAGGAGATGAGAGAGGGAGTGAAAACAAAATGGGAGGGAGGTTAGAGAGAAGGCATGATAATGAGCCCTACCTCTGACACATCCTCCTGTTCCTATGGAGACCAAGGAGCCAATCGTATGGCCCTGCTGAGGACTGTACTACTGAGGAAAGATAAGAGGGTGGAGACAGGATATGCAGATGCGTCTCTGTGTGTATGACAGGCAGGAAAATCTCTCATCAGCTCTCCTGTAGGTTGTGTCCTCTTGGTTTTCCCCCAGGCACTGACACCAGTAAGGAATTACTGGAATCATAAACCAGGATTTAAAATCCGAGCCATCTCACCAGTGATGGATCCTTTAGTGTTTTAGCTCTGCGACTCCCCCTATCCCACCACCTCTCCTCCTCTACCTCCCTCACCATCAGCAGCTCCCCCCCCATCCGACAGCAGCCTCTTGGATGATCCTCGTTACATCACACACACTGCTCTCTAGCAGCCCATGTTTGTGACTGGGAGGGAGAGGGAGAGTGAATGTGAGGGAGACTGTGTGCACACCCCGTCCCGCCATCGAGTTCCATTGACCAGCATACAGGATGGACAAACCCAGCGTGTGGCGTGCCGTGGTGAGCAGCACAGACCCCAGGCGAACGCGGGACCCTGGGTCCCACTCAAGCAGACCGGGCTCTGCCATGGGCTACCGACTCTACGACATGTGAGTAACATGTTCATGTGTGAGATCTGTGAGTGTAGGCGCGGACAGGCTCGCTGCTTAGGGTGGCACTGGTGTAGCTCCCATTCATGGAGACAGCAGTCGAGTGGGAGGAGGTGCAGGAAAACACGGTGCTTACCTCTCCAGTGTGTATGCTGAGTCACCTATGGCATCCAGAGCTCGCTCTGTGCTCTCATGTTCCCGTCCTGTGCACATAGTAAACAACATCGCTCTCCTGGGGAGGGCGGTGAGATCCGTTTGTGTGAATGAGATGGACATATTTCAACAAGATGAATTAATAACGTGTCTTCATAGACAACAATGAACCCTCAGTGTTGCGTTTAAAATTTTTCTGAGAGTCTTACGTTATGACTGAAATCACAACAAGATCATGTGAAGGATGGGTTTAGAGCCTCGGGCGGCTAAGGGAAAATGATTCATCTCTGCATGCTGCTGTGACAGTTCTAACCGGGCACATGAGTTCCTCCCAGCTTCTGCCATATATTTGTGGGTGTGATGCTTTCCTGTGGGTGATTGGTACACAATGTATGTGTGCGTGCGTGCGTGTGTGTGTGTGTGTGTGTGTGTGTGTGTGTGTGTGAGTGTGTATGTGTGTGTGTGTGTGTGTGTGTGTGTGTGTGTGTGTGTGTGTGTGTGTGTGTATGTGTAAAATGCGGCTGGTTCTGTGATGTTATTTTTGGGATGGCGATGAGTCCTACAGTCTGTGTGTGGAAACCTTGCATCTCTCCTTCAGTAAAGCATGAGTCAGTCGTGTTATTATTTTGGAGTCATGTACAAGATATTTTGCACATTCAGTCCTTACCTACTAGACCACACTGGCTGCATTTGGCTGAATAAGCATTCCGTTGCCTTGTTTCTCTGCAGAGGCACATTTAATTTGGTTTCTGGGGTTGTAGTGTATGTGTTGTCTGCACCACATTGGACCCTCGGATTCCTTTACAGGCCCTGAAGTTTAGCAATGTACATGAACACTTGCATTTTTCACACATTTTATTCACCAGCTGGTGCATAATGTTGGGCTGAATTACCCTGTCATGTCATGATCTAACACCATACATGATGATCAGTCATCTTAATGAATATGAGACCTTCACGGGTCTCCCGTGAGTCCTTCACATGCAGGCAATGTCCTGCTGTCATTCGCCGTCTTAAATCTCTGCCTTGTTCCAATCTGTTTGACTCACAGCAATGCATGAATACAATCCTCAGATTACCAAGTTCCATCACTCTACCACTAATTATATTTTCGTTATAATCATGGATTCTGTTTTTGTTGTTACATAACAGGCAAGCGAACATTTCTGTCCTTGTGCTTCTGTGTCAGCAGCTGATTTATTGCCATCGTTTCCGCACAGCTTCAGTCCAGGCAAAGCTTTAAGCACCCACATGACTGGGTTAGCAGCCAGAGCCTAGGAAGGTGAAAGCTTGGTGCAAATCTGTTAAATCGTTCTTGTGCTGCAGATTGACACTAGTATGTTGCCTCTCCCTGTTTATCAGAGGCTCCCAGGATCTGGTCAGTTTGCCTTTGATTAGGATTTACAGCAGGATGAGTCTGCTCTGTTGTAAATGTCATTTCATCATCCCTGGCAGCCCTCAGTCCTTGTGGAATTTTAATTCTGTGCCTACAACACTGGGAGGACAAGAGCAGGACATCTTTTAGTTTGGCCTTTAAAGATATTACACTTCACTGCTCTGGCCTTGGGGGATGCAGAGGTTGCCTTGGGTTGAATACTTTCAAATAACATCAGGCGCATTGTGTTCAGTTTAGCACCATGGAATGTTTCTACCCTGAAAATACAGTTCTCTTCATGCAAGAGAGGCTGAAGATGGAGGACCTGAAGCGTTTCCTCTCAGTAATCAAACTGTGCCTGTGAATGTGCTGTCATGTGGTAAGCCATCTGACAACGAGTTTAGGTAGCGGGTTGTCATATAGTTTACTGGTGCCGAGCACTGTACAGCTGGGCCTCACAGCAGGGGAGAACACTGTCTTGACACTGCGCATAACAAAATAATCAAATTTAGTGTAGGATCAAAATTTTTATCATGATGTATATTTATAAAATAGAAGTAAGAAATGACAGATTGAATTTTTTTTTTTTTTTTTTTTGCCCACAAGGGCATTTCACTGTTTCACCCTTTGTCGCAGATGTGTAGATGATTTTTAATCAGTATTTCTATCCAGGTTACTGTTCAGTAGTTGTAAATCCAGCTTGGCTCATGAAAATGAAAGTGCTTTAAAATAAAATGAGATGCTTGTTAGTCCTGTTTTCCACGACTTTATTATCCAGGAGGTTTGATCTTTGTGTGTAGTTAATTCTATGGGATCACTTTTCTGTACACTGCACTGTGTTACACTACATGGACAAGGTGGCCAATAAAAATCGATAGGCTTTACCTTTCATTAAGATAATGTCACACATCCTCAGAGGGCGTTCATGCTGTAAAGCCGTTACAAATTTCCAATTATTGGCTGAGAGGTTCTTAATGTGATGCCCATGTTCACGTAATGCCAGTTCTGATGGAAAAAGTAAGTGCGTCATCAGAGCTGTAAGGCACTGGCAGCACGTTCCCACACTTTGAGCCTGAGCCTTTAACAGCAGAGTCTGCGAGGGCAAAGGCAACTGCTAGCACAACACTGAATACGACTCCATTGAGAGAGTGACAGTAGGATACATGCAGCTATTACATAAGACAATATCTGTCCACAATGCATGGCATTGCCAGGACATGGGTTGGCATAGAACATGCTGTCAGTTCATATAGCGTCAGTGAATGGGGGCATAATAGTACAGAGCAGGAAGTGAGTCACGGGAATACATGCTGTTCACGTGGAATGGCCTGTCATTATAATAACCTTTTGATATTTCACTTGTCTAACTACAGTAAATGGCCACAAATGACGACTGTCATTGTGTAAAACTGACATATCTATGGCCATTACAACACCATAATTCTTAGTTAAGTTTCTATGCCAAAGGCTCTATAGCTTATTTAACGATCAAATGCTTGAGCCCTCCCTTAGTAATGACTTTGATGGACACAGCACATTCACATCCTGAGATTTCCCATCCTGCATCACTTATGTTCACAGACAAAACTCAGTGCACTTCAAAAATACTTCATAGCAATAAGTGAAAATATAATAGACCATGAGTTGATCAGAAAGAATGATACAAGAGTCACAAATCGCCTCTCTGAGGTGATTTGACATTGCGAGTGTAAAAAGAGCACCCATAGTAAAGCCACTCACTGTACCCTTCCCATCCCACAATGCTACAGTAGCACTTCGGCTCTCGCCAAAATAGCACAAACTTGGCTAAGGCTGAGCTCAGTCAGCTCAGAGGCTGTCATTTGCACAGTAAAACGTCAGCAGCTGGACATCTGTAGGCTGCCACAGAGTTGGCTGAGTCTGCAGCTGGAGCCGTGTCAGCCATGTGTAAGGATTATCAACCCAGCAGGATCTGTTGTGCTCTCGAGGGCACATCTCAGTGAGTTCAAGTTTCTTCAGGGGGAGAAGCTAGTGCTGAAGCATTCGTGGTTTGAAACGGCCCATAATAAGTCCCTGCCTTTGCCAATAGCAGCATCAGAAGTGACAGAACGGAGCAGAGTTGGTTGCATCAGAAAAGGATGCATCTTCAGAACATTTTGTTCCTCTGGCAAAAATAAAAACAGATTTGAGGTTATGTTTATCAGCAGCAATGTTATATAATGATAAGCATACCAAGATATCACTGAGCATGTTATCTGTTGTTGTTTATTCTTATTTCCATAGATTTAGGTTCACTGTTTCACTTGGACTAAGCTGTTCCTGCAGAGTGTATATGTAAATACAGTTTAGGCTTTTTGCTGTCATGACTCTGGGCCTTGTGTACAGTATGTGCTGTATTTCCTTACCTCATTTCTTCCCTCGGATTATGAAAGGCCTTAAAGTAGCTGGCAGAGACTGAAGACTCTGGGATCCACCTCCAATCAGCCTAAGATTATTTTTCTTCCTTTTTGTCCTCTTTTATTTAGCTTTGCTGTTTGTCTCCGCTTGTGCTTTCTCCTAAAACACAAAGCCGGAGCTGGAGGAGTGAGTCTGCAGTTATTGTGGATCCCTAGTCTCCTTGTCCTCCTTCTTTCTTTTTCTCATTGTTTCCTCACCCTCCTTCTCCTCCTCTTCTGTTTCATCCTTTTTTTTTATTTCCTCCCGCCACCTATCTTCTGCATGATTGCTTTCAGGCTGACAGTCACATAGCTCACACAGTACATTTCATGCAATACAAGAGCTTGTCTTTATTTAAACTGTGTAACTTTCCTGTAAGATGACCCCCCCAACACACACACACACACACACACACACACACACACTCCCAGCCCACCAGCCCACCTCTATATTATCTGTCTTGTAGTAACATGATGCAACTCATAAACGTAGGCACTTACAGTATTGGAATCTCTTTGCTCACTGCAGGAATTTGGTTATCATCCCAAACAGGGGAAGAGGCACAATTGTGTATCGCATCAGATCAGCATGTATACAAAGAGAATAAGTTCCACAGTACAAATTTAATCTCATGAGTCATCCTGGTTCACACTCTCAGCTGTGTTTTCCATTTAGCAGCCACAAGCAGCGCTTAATGATCTAAAAGCTTTTTGTCTAAACATGTCCAAGTCAGCCATTTGAGGTCTGAGGTCTCCCATTTATTGAATGCCTCGTTGATGCAGCATGAATAAGGAATAAATGAGTTTCCATTATGTGTAACGTTGATTTGCCCTGAGTGAATCAGCATGCCTGTGAGAATCCTCATTTACCCCGATCACACCATCTTATTGGCTGATAAACTCTGAAAGCGTGGAAGGTACTCCCATCGACCACCAGGGGGTGAACTTTTCTAACACATCCTTCCAAGAGGGCAGTCCAATACACAGACGTTGCTATGAGCTCATGCTCTCTTGTGTAATCAGTGAAATCC
This sequence comes from Remorina albescens, assembly GCA_034769265.1. Taxonomy (NCBI): domain Eukaryota; kingdom Metazoa; phylum Chordata; class Actinopteri; order Carangiformes; family Echeneidae; genus Remorina; species Remorina albescens. The sequence goes on along the minus strand of CM068482.1, from coordinate 16,452,592 downwards.
TAATTATGAGGTCTTTATGTATTTTTAGTACAGCAAAACTTGACTAGCTTTTTTTCCTCTATGATTTGTGGCAGGGCTCTTGTCACAAATCTTCTAAGGTCCACTTTTAAATGGCTCAGTTGTCCACAACAATAATTTGTCCATAACAGGAGAGACAGGGGGTCATGGGTGGTGTTAAGGTATTAAACCCTGCGTTAATTTTATCTGTACAATCTTTAAGATCCTTGCTGTGGTGTCTTTTCCATACGTTGTTTATCTAGAGTCTTTTACCACCTGAATACTATCTATCCGCCCCTTTCCATTCAGCTCTGTTTCATACCATCATTCTGTTGATCAGAAGATTTTCCGCAGCAGGCCATTTTGAGCTAAAGTGTTTATTGACTACACATCTCCCACTCAGTGCAGGTCGTAGTGAAATCCTTGGCTTATCAGTGATTGACTGGGTCAGTTAGAGGGAGAAGTGGCTTCCCTGCCCTGGGACGCTCAGTATCAGCCTGCATCAGTGCACTACAGTACAATGCAGCAGGGAGACAGTATGTACTTGTGCAGAGGCTTTTCATATGAGATCATTTATTCGGATTGATGGCTGAGCAAATACAATTTTCTGTGTTTTACAGCCTTTGATCTCTGAGGCACTGTAGAGCTATATTGATCTGCCTGCAGTGGAGCTGGGATGTTGGGCAAGAGGAAATGAAATATTTGTCATATTTTCTAAATCCTTACTGTAGCCTTTGCAATATTTTTGACTTACATACACATTGTTGGTAGCTTTATACAACCCATTTGATAACTGACCTTGACTCTGACCTCTACAAAAATGGACCGACATTTGCTGACACCAGAAAGGCAGGAGAAAAGTCTCAAAAGCAATTTTTTTTTTTTTTTTTTTTTGTGAGTCCAGGTAGCCTTTTGGTCCGATACGCTAAACCACTTATCAGGATACCATATTCTCAAAGAAAAGAACACATCAAGTGTCTTTTATGCTCATCTATCACCCACTTTTTCTCTCAATACAAAATGTCTCGGAGTAAAATGCAGGTCATGGATAAAGTGTCACAGTGACAAGTGGAAGGAATGACCAATAGGTGAGCAGTTCTCTCCTCACACACTCACACAGGGTCATCATGCACAGTCATGCCAGAGCACTCCTTGTAGAGATAACCTACTCTTTAAATCAGACCCATATCACGTTGGTATATGCACTTTCTCTCAGCTCTTTATCCTATAAAAACAAATAATAGCCTGTCATGTACACTTGGATCAGAGGCATCTACGTTTGATGCCAGTCAGTGTTGCAGTAATTGACTCTGTTTCTGAACATAGAAACAGTGGGAATTTCACTAACACTCACCACTCAGGGCACGGGAACTAGAAAAGAGGGAACTAAAAGGTTCTCCATCTGGCGTGACCCACACGACGAACAACAAGCATAATGTGCATGATCAACAGACACAATGTGCATACGAAAGTGGTGGGAATTATGTTTTAAAGTGTAGTTGCTTGTCTTTTAACTGTTGTTTAAATTGTGGTTGGGAGATTTTACCTCAGGCATTATCCCCCATCTGTAATTATTATCTGATTATCAGCGCTAATGCCTCTCAGAATCCACATGCAGAAAACTGAACAAAAATAATCAGTCGTTATGGAAGGACAAGTGCAGAATGAAAGCTATTTTTCATCAAGGCATATTGAGATGGAGAGGTTCATGTCAGTGTGTGGTAATTTTCTGTGAGATGTCTCTAAATCAGGAGGCCTGAGTTGCGATGAATGGTTTGTAGATTAATTAATTCCTCGATGTCCCTGCTGTTCACACAGTATAGCCTTTGTGCTGCCCTGGCCTTTCTATATCTTGGCTTGGGAAAACAGAGGAATCCCATATTGTGCCAGGAGGTGTGTGTGTGTGTGTGTGTGTGAAAAGAGTCATGTGGAGAGGATGTGTCAGGCGAAACAGAGCTAACTATACCAATTAATCTGTTAATGTGTAAATATACACACACATTAATGTGTGTTTGTTTATATGTGTCACTGTGTATGCGTAGCTGAGTCTACTTGTTTGTGTAAATATGCAACATTTTCAGTGTGTGAATGTTTGGACACTGACAGTGGCTGAATATTGATGAGAGGCCCCTCCACACCCCTTTCCCATGACTGCTGGGACGGGTTGGCACTGCAGTGTGGCACTGCATCTCAGCCGGAGAAAAGGCAACACTGTGTTTGTGTTCAAATGAAAAACCCCCCTTTATCAAGAAAAGACAGCAACATATTGTGTGTAAGTCTAATAGTCTTGCTAAGTACTGCAGCTCATTCCAACATGACACACTCTACAGTTCAAGTTTAACACGCTTGCCTCCTAAAGCACAGAAACACAAATTCAAATATTCCTCCACCACTCCTCTCTCAGACTTTCCATTTCATTCACATCATAAATTGCTCAGTTGACTGCAAATGAGCATTTGCTCAGGAAATCTAGGTGTAGTTGTATTGTTGGTAATGTTTCTATGACCTTGTTGAATCAAATAAAGCAGCGTTTCCTTTTTGGATGCTGGACATTTACAAAACATGAGAGCACTTTAAGCCTGTATTTATATAAACAAAGCATGTGAATAAACTCATGTGGTCATACAACATTGCAGCAGCCCCTCCCTGCTGAAGAGCCGACCAATCACAGGCCGCTCTGCTAGGCTTCCATTTGAAGCTTCAGTAGTATGGCAGTGTTGCCCAGCAACCGGAATCGGCACATTTCTGGGAGGTCCTGTGTGGATGGCAGTGGCTGCAAGAGGGACCCAGGGAGAGTAAGAGGGAGAGGATCAGGAGAAGGGGACAGAGATAGGAGGAGAGAAGGTTCAGGACTTCACCCGAGCAAGGAGAAAGGGGGGAGGAGGAGGAGGAGGAGGAGGAGGAGGAGGAGGATGGGGATGGGGTTAGGCTGAAGCAGAACCGTACTGAGAGTGAAAGGGAAGACCTGGTATCCAGACTCATGAGAAAGTTTCTGCTTATAGGAGGAGGAGGAGACATAAGAGGAGGCCTTTAATGATCCTATTTGCATCTGCGCCTGTTCAAACAGAGATGAGCGAGTTTTGGAGGATTCCTCCTCGCCGCCACGCTCCCACACATTCCACTACCTGTGCCTGCTGGAGCGGTGCAGAGCTTTGGATGTAACTGTAATGTCTCAGAGGATCCAGGGCTGACGCACTGTGTGAAGGGGACCAGCACAGAGGACAGACTAGCTGACCTGGATAGGATCTAAAACAGCTGAAGCGGCCAACGTAGAGCTTATTTTTAGGGAGGTGGATCCTGAGCATTAATACTGGGTCCAAATCAATCCTGCAGAGGGTTCCTGGCAGGCCCGGCTTTCTGAGTCTGTGATGACTGAGACAGGTCCAGGAGTGATGTGGTTGTTCTGGGCGGGTTAAAACCACTCAGGCTGTCATCCAGTGACAGTGGCGAGGCTGGAGCTCCAGAGGAGGACAGATCAGAGGACTGACTGGCTGAAGAAACAAGCAGCGGTCCTGTGCTGCCGCTGCCATGGTGCCTTTTAATGTTGTTGGATCTCACTGCCGTTCTGCCCTGTTGATTGTCTGAGCTGAGGATGTGGAAGTTCAAAGCCTTTTGCCTCGATTACTGGCATGTGCTGTGTTTGCACCCACACAACAACTTTTACAAGAGGTATGTTTCTAATATATATATATGTATTTAAAAAAAAAAAAAGCTTTACTACAAATGATCACAGTGCTGTCAGTCTGTTGATGCTGCTTCCAATGTCGAGGTGCTGCTAGCGTTAAGCAATAAGTGTATTTTAAAACAGAATTACTTCATTGGACAAAACTGGAGGAACCGTTATGGTGCTCAGCTCTGCACACTGACATGCTGGCTGGCAGAGGGAGAGAGAGACATTACTCAGGAGTGCGTGAGCTGGCTGAGCCGTTATCGATTTACTTAGAGAAAACCGCGTTACAGCTTTTATTTTGTAGCAGCACCTGGTTAAGTAACTTGGCGCCGAGAATGATCTCGTTTGTGTCAGTTGTCTGTTTAGCATTGGCACTGTTGAAGACAACAACTCGAGCTGGCTCTGACTGAATTCATTCATCTCCGTCCCACTGGGACCTTCTCTCATTCACCTTTCACCTACTGCATAATCGAAGCCTGATAACAAAGTCTGGCTTTGGCATCTGGAATCTATACTCTATGTATCTATAATGTGTTTTGGGATTTTGGGATCTTTCACTCAAACATGCCAATCATATTGTCAGCTTTGATATAATCACTTTAGGTGGTACTTCAAAACTGCAGTAAATAAGAGGATGCCAAATCTGCTGTGTACCAGCTGGCAGACCTTTGAGTTCCTTTTCTTTTGATGCATCACCTTAGATGTTTCAGCATTGATTTGTGTTTTTCACAGCTTCCAGGTAAGTTTCAAAAGGTGCACACTCCTCTCTCACGCTCTCACACTCTCTGTCATACTCAATTACCCATCCCATCCCCCTGCTGCTCTTTTGAGACCATAAAAACTCCTGTCTTTTGCTGCCTGTCACGACACAGATCTGATGCTCCACATACTATACACTCTGAACTGAGATCCGCATTTAGCTGGTTAGCACATAGCCACAATTACCTCCTTAAGTATGTAAAGAAAAGCACCAGGAGGAATGACAAAGGCACCGTAATGTTTGGGTGGTCTTAGCATAATTCATCATGTGTCTGATGCTTTGTAATCTCACGTGTATTTTGAGCTGTAATTTCGGCTTCAGGGGACTGCTCTTGTGCAGAATTGCTACTTTCCCCTTATACAACATAATTTAGATACCAGGTTCTGGAGTTGTACAGACAACAGATGCAGTATTTTAGTTCCTCCATCTTCATAAAGCACAACAAGAAATATTCAAGTGATGTTTTTCCTCCATGTAGACCCGGCAATGAAGTTTGAAAATCAGTCACCCGCCTTCTGTCACAGCTCTATATGCTTAATGCGGTCACGCATATCTAAACATTGTTTGTCATGAGCATTAGTATTCTGAAGGTGAGGATTCATTGTGTCCATGATTCATTAATAATGCATCACTGATTTAGCTGGCAACTCATCTTTGAACGTAGGCTTGAGGGAATCCCCCCCAGCTGTAAGTGCTATCTCAGTACCAAATGACTGTGGCATTATAACCATCCTTTTTATCCTTTAGATTGCTGTTGGGTTTTTTTTTGTTTTGTTTTTTCTCCGCAAAGTCCCAAACTTCAAAAAGTGTGTGGTTTACTTGGTTCTCAACAATTAACAAAATCTTTTTGTAAGTGCTGCTTACAGCTTGTCTTAGTGATGACTCAGTGGTCTCTGGATGTATTTAGGGCAATTGTTGAGGTTTTTTTTGTTGTTGTTGTTGTTGTTGTTGTTTTCCTTTTCCACACACTGTGAAAAACTCTTTGCACATCTAATCTCACAAAGTTGCTGGAATATTCTTGTCATTGGGTGTAACTCATTACATTGCTCTGTTTTTCACGTTGAGTCCCAGGACTTAGAGTGCCTTGTTGAAGCAGGATCAGTGCAACTCAAAACAGCCTCTCCCAGCTGCTGAACTGGGGTTCACCCTCCCTCCTGCATGGCCTCCCACTGAGAACAATGTGATTGTTGGATATAAGTCCAAGTATTCCTGTACACGCCAGGGCCGAGAACTCTCTTATGTTGTTTCTATCCAACACTTTCTCTCTCTCTCTCTTGCTCTCTTTTAAAGTCACTTTTACATAAATAAGCACACATCAAACACACAACATAGGCCCTGCCCATCAGCACTGGGGAGCATACATCATGGGAGCTCCAGATGAGTGAAAGATTGCATTGGACGGCACAAAGAGGAACAAAAAGGAAGGGGTGTCTGCGGAGAAGAGAAAGAGGACCGCTGTGTGGTTCACTGTGGGTGGAGAGCTTTTGTTAAGAAGAGGGATGATTTTCTTCTCCTATACGTCCTGGGCCTTTACCTTACTTGGTCATCAGGCAGCTTGCTAGATCCCAACATCAGCTAGGGAAGGGAAAACTTCGAAGAAGGCACAGGCTGAGTAACTTTAGGAGCAAAAGAATGAACTTCTTTGTGGGTTCTCTATGGAAAGTGAAGGATGTGGTGTGTAATTTGCGGTTGAGAAGGGAGTGAGCACAGGCTGTACTTCTTCTGGTTCTTTTAGGGGGAGTTGCTGCACATTTGTGTTTTTAAAACTTTTTTTAAACCTCCTTTTGGTGCCATGCACTTTTTTTTCGGGCATGTCTGATGCCTCCAGTGATGTCACTGCCGTGTGGAATGCGATGTGGAAGTACTGCATTTCCAGCCGAACTATAAGGTAGGAGACCATCTGGCATGAACCAGTTTGGATGGCAGTGGCCTGCAGTATAAGTGGTGGTTGCCGTTCTGACTGACCGCAGCAGTCTGCGCAGATATTTCTGACGTCTGTCTGATTGAATAACATTCCTGTCTATATGCTCAAGCTTGGTGGTTTCCTCTCTAAAACCATGGAAATATATTATCACAGTGCACAGTGGAACCAGGCAGACAGGCAAAAATATAGACATTTTCAAGGTCTTTCAGGACATTCTATTTATCAATGACATTGTTAATAAAGACTTGAAGAATAATCTTTCGATTCCTTTTTATTCCTTTATGCCTTATTATCTTCTTATCCTTGTCTTTGTCTTTCCATTACGATGAATGTCCTTTGAAAATTCCGATTTTTAGCACTGAATCTATTACATTGATGACCAATGTGGAAAGAAGATCATCTTTCTTCCTTAATTTATTCCACACAAAGCCCATAAACCTAAATTTATGTCTTTGCCTTTCTGCTACATGTGCAGTCAGTTTGTGAGATCATATGAAATTGTCTTTAATTTCATAGAAAGACATTTACCAACATTTTGAAGCTTGTACCGACATTGATGAACCTGTGAGAATTTGAAAGCAATTAATCAGGAGTTTTTAGTCTTTTATCATGACTGAAAACATGATTGCCAACATAGCTTTTTCTTACATGTTAATTAAAAGGGTCTGAGGACTTTCTCCTTGATATAACATAAAATCTGTATCGACAACCTCACTGAAAGGTAACATGAAGCAAGGCACTACTTGCTGTCTCTCCAGAAGGGAAAAAGACAAAATGTTTTAATGACACTGTGAGGCTTGGTTACATCTTGCAGATATGATTTCTATTCGAAAGGGTCTGTGTGGGCCCATAATACTGAAATAGCAGATTGGATTGGTGCACCCTTTAATGTAAATAAAGCTTTTAGATTCATACTGAGCATGACATTTGAAATCTCTGCAATTCTAACATCTGGTAAAATATATTTGAATCATCAGTTGCCTGTATACCAATTTGCAGTCAGTTAACTGAGCCCATCCTCTTGCTGTCCTGAAAAATATCGGAGAAATTAAAGTAACACAGTCATGCATGTACATCTGGCTCCTGTAGCAGTGACACTCTAGACATTATGGTACATTTGATCTGACTGTGGTTGTGTGTCAGAGAGTGCAACAGCATTATTTATTTAAAGCATGTGGATCTGGATTTTTTCACTGGTGCCTCCTCATCCCGCAGTGGATAACCATGAGACAATTCATATGAAAGAAGCACTATAGAGTCTTATCGGAATAAACTGGAACGTCCAACATCTGCTTACGGACCTGAGCTGCTTCGTCATAGGTAAATGTCTCACAGTACTCAATTGGCACATTAGTACATATAAGTGTTGGGTTAAACTGGGCCTTGAGCTGGAGAGGAGGAAATCACCATCTTACTAGAAGATCAAATGAGAGAAGGCACTGACCCTTGTGTTGATTCCCTGTTTTGGTACACTGGCTAAATGACAAGTGAGGTCTTTTTTTAGAGGGGGAAATGGGAGGAACAGCTTGTAATGGAAAAGTAGCAACTTGCCAAAGCGACCTTGCAGTTCCACTGTGGTGAGTGAAAAAAAAAAATACTCTCCAGGGTGGAAAAGCTTAGACGTGTCTAGGATGGAAGCTGTATTCTGGTCAGAAATGCCAGGACAATGATGATGTGAAGTGTAGCTCAGCTGCTGTTAACCATAACAGAAAAGTGAGCTGTTGTCCTGGCTTCCAGAGTTTGTGCTGAAAATGTTAACATTTGTATTAATATTGGGTTGTTGTTTTTTTTCTTTACAGAGGGGGGAAAACCCTTAAACAAACTAGTGCTGAGCCCAAATGTTGGTGATCATAGTTCATTCACCATATCTAGTCACCTGTTTTTATGTCCATGCCCAAATGCTTAACTGGGTGGAAAATTGCAGAAATCTGTCTCCACAGGCTGCCCCATAGGCTGGCTTTTAATACATCCTTCTGGAAGGGTTTATTTTGTTTTATTTATTTTTTTTATCACTGTCTAAGAGCTAAGCATGTCTTTGTGCTTTGGTTAACCAAAGGTTTGCCTGGCATTTAAAGCCCTTTCCATGTGCAGGCTTCTTCTGAGCTATGTTTAAATTGCAGTCATTGTCCACACACCAGTTAATAATTTAAACTTGTGTTTCTCCCAGAGGACATCAGCCCACTGAGATGATATTTTCTCCTCCTCTGTATTTGGAATATTTTGGCTACCCTGTTTTGCTGAGAGGACATTTAAACATAGCATTAATAAATAGTTTGCTGTGGTGTGGCCATGATGTGGCATGTGAATAAATTCCAGCCTCGCTGTCTCCTCACCCCTCCATTGCTGCGGGGTTGAATGTATTTGGGAGTATCACTTCTGCTGCAGTATGTACACTGCACATTTTAAGCTGTGTGGCTTTTGAAATGCTAATCATCTGAGGAAGTCAGTTTGTTTATTCTAATGCTCATGAATGCCAACCTGTAGAGAGAGGCTGCTTTTTATTTTCAGACCGTTTACTGAGGTGTCCGATGAAGAAAATGCTCACAGTAGAAATAAAAATGTGCATGGTTGGAAAAAATTGTCATGTTTCTCGCAAAATGCACTCTTCTTCCTCTTGTTTATATTATGTGTATGATTAAAGCAGGCTCCAAATATGTCATTGCTTCTCTTCGGCTCTTTGTGATCAGTGGGGGTCTGTGAAACCTCAGAGGAAACATAGCTCCTGTCTTTTTTTTCTTTTTTTTTTCACTTTTGATGACATATTCCTTTGCATCTCTTCCCAGCCCCTGCCCGGAGAATAATGAGGGTGTGTGCTGCAATAAGTTATGTAATGGCGAGCAAGAGGAGGGGTGGGATGGGGGAGGGGAGGGTGGCAGTGATGGTGGTGGCGGCAGGGCAGTGAAGGAGGTGGGGGAGAAGAGCGGAGTGATGAGCTCATGCTGCTGCACTGCAGCTCTTGCATACACCCTCTGCACCTTATGGTCTCTGTGCCACGTGCATTATCATGCACATGCACATGCACATATGCATATGAGTGCCCTCCAGTTTATATGCAAGGACCAGTTTATTGATTGATTCACATTAGTATGCGTGCACATGCAGACACAGACAGAAAGAGAGCATCCCATTATTGCTTAATTAGAACGCCATTCAGAGGCAGAATCTGGAGGCTGCGGTGCATTTCTTCATCTCCTTATCGTTGCTCGCTCTCAGTGCTTTTCTGTGAATGGGAATTGGTATGTGATCGCTGTCCTTTACCTGCATTGCTGTAGTTACAGAGAGCTGATGCCCAGCTGTGAACAAGCTGAGCCTTCAGAGCTCAGGTTGGTAATTGCTACTAAACCACAAACTCTTTTCTGCAACAAAGCAGACTCTCATTATCCAGAGTATGTTTTGATTTATGTCAAAATGAGCAAGGTGGGATAGAGTCTAAGGATGGGGGAGTTGATAATGGCACAACACAGCATTTACATTTACGAGTGGTCCCTTTGGGGTGCCTTCCACTCTGCTTCAGCCTGCAATGAATAGATGAATAAATAGATAATATACTGCTCTTGGCAGAAGATTAAGCGTTAGAGCAACATTGTCCAAGATCCTTGATGCTAATATGATAAGCACATGCAGTTTGTAGCAAAACTGAGGTGATATACCCGTCATCGAGATATTTGTCTGTATTATTTACTGCTAAATTTGACATTTTGGCATTTCATTTGACCATGAAATGAGTTAACCTGCGTGCTTGGTGTGGCCACATGCATTGTGAAATTTCTCTGCATGAGCGTAAAATAACCATGCTGTGAGGGAGGATGGGACTGTGTCTGGTAAACGGTCATTAAAATTGAATATTCATCTGTAATGGACTAATTGCTCTGGGTTGTGTGTGTAAATGCAGGCCTTTCCCTTTTTTTTTTTCATGCACATACACAAACATCTATGTCATCATCTACAGCACGGTCAGTACATTTTTCTATAATTTTTTTTTTTCAGTCAGCCTTAGCTGTTGCCTTGACAACTGGCCTTTGAAATCTGTGCACGTGGATGCAATTTTGATATATTCAGCTATAAATCTATGAAGCTCTGTCCACAGAGACACGTTGAAAAGTCTGTATCACTCAGTTTGGTACTTTTGTTTTTTACCTTTGTTTAAATTTGATTTTTTATGTATTTATTTTTTTACTGTTATCACTCTATCACTTTTTGGAAATTGATTAGTCTCACTTTAGAGAATGAATTTGTGCTTATTGATGATTACCAGTGCTGTGATTGTTATAGTGCAGTAGGAAAATATGTGTTCTCCACCTAATGTTGGTGTCAGGGATTATTACGCAGACTACAGGCAGTCCCTTTCAAAGTAAGGGCCACTTAAGGCTTGGACTAGAGAGTCATCTCTGACAAATGAGACTGAGAGATCAAACCTGTCTCCTCATAGAGACCCAAACATGTCCGCCTGCTGCTTAAATGAGCTCCCATTGGGAACCAGTGAATAAAGTTCCTCTCCCTCCATATCTGAAGCCCTCACTCTCAATCCCATCCCTCTGCACATTCTCCCCTTTTCATTCCATGACAATAACCCTCCCACTGCCGGTCTACTTTACATCAGCTTGTTTCCTTGCTCGCTCTTGATAAAGATGAGTGGGAGTCTTTTGATCAGCCATATATCCTGAAACCCCTACAGTACATCAGTCTGAGTGCAGTGTTGACTGTACAACAGTGCCATCTGTTGGTAGTTGTCCTCTCAGACAGAGAACCAGCCTCAAAGTCTGAGCAGATCTCCTGTGACTTTGTAAGAGGTCTTATGTTAATCTCCCTCCCACTGTGCGGTTAGTCTGTTAGTATAAGAAAAGTGGTTCTTTCACTTTTTTATATAAAAAAAATTGCCCATCAGAGTTGCCTGGTTGTTAATGGTCACTCTGTCAATGATTCAGGCAGTCTGCTGTTAGCAAGTCAAGGGCAGAGAGCTAAGAAATTAAACAATGGGAGTTATTTTAAGTCAAATAAATGGACAGTCCTGAATTCTACTGTGATGGACTGGTGAGTGGATAGAAGACAAATGAAGGCAGATGGGGGGGCTGTTGCTTGGTCTGGAGTCCCACAGAGGCAGCTACAGCCTTGTAGTCTGTATCTGGCTCTCTTCCCAGATGGATGGTACAGACGCTTACTGCCAAGGTTTACCTAATAACAATTCCACCTTGGAGCAAAAGAATGACTCACAGATTTGTGATTTCTGTCCTGAGTCATTATTGTACAATGCAGAGAGCCACAAAGGAAAAAAAAGTATCTGGCTGACAGTTGTTTTTTTGTTGACATCATAGGAAGCCACCCCACAAAAAGTGTTTTCATTTCTGAGAATTTCTGTCAGCTGTGGCCAACTGGACAGAACTGGCCTGAGTGAGACACAGAAGTAGAGGAAACCTGGAGAGGTGGATGCTCACATCAGGACAGCAGTCTTACCTTTAGTAACACATACAGGGTCTGTTTGTTTTCCTGTATAACAAGGACATACTGTATGTTAACAGGTTTCATCTGTTCATGGAAACGTATATATTTGTGTATTATTGTATATTTGTTTGTATGTGTAAACAAGTGAATGGCCTTGCTGTTACCTTTCAGATTGAAAGAGACTGTTCGATGACCTGTTATCTAACTGTGCTATGGCTGTCTGAGGATGTGTTCGGGTTGAGGGCTCAGATTCCCCGTTTGGCGACGACATGTGTCCTGAAAAGGGAGGAGGGGGGGAAAAAAAACAAAAAACAATGGGTGACCTTGCAGAGCTCCAACACGCAGGCTCCTGACATGTCCTTGGTGAACCATAGATATCAACACAGCAGCTGAATAAATGACTGCAGACAAGAGTGGAGAGGCATGTTGGGGGTAAAAGCGAGGGGGGAAAGAGTCGGAGAGAGATGCACCCGTGAAAAAGAGAGATTCAAAGTGAGTTAGGAGTGAGGCTGTGTGGGAGATAGCTAAGTGAGGGAAGGGGAGGGTGCTCTGAGTGAGGGGAGCCTCCTCTTTTCATTGACGTTTTAGGCAATGTGCTGATTAGTGGAGAGTAAATCAGTCAGATGGAGGTTCCCAGTCTGCTGCGCCTGACAGAGCCAGTGTACCTTCCAGTAACCATGATCACTTAACCTTAATGCAGCAAGCAGAACAAATCTGCCAACACAAACCCGGATCGTGTTTCATTCTGTATGGGACAACCCAGAGACAGCTGCGTGGTGGTAGGTGGGCCCTCCTTTTAAGGTGTGTGCGTGTGTGTGATCTCTATTGTTGTGAAGTGCAGGTTCATACAATATAGATTCTATCGTGCAGACACAGCAACTGTTTACATTGTCAGACACTGCAGGTGTGTATGACAGAAAAAGAATTGCATACATGCAGTTCTGATAATTGTTTATGCCACTTATAAGCCAAGCAGGAATGTGGGATAAATAAACGAATTAGTCAAACATTAAAAAGGAAAAAAAACATGAGAGGTAAGTCGATTTAAAGGTTACATAGTCTGTGAGAGTCTGTTCGTATGGATAGTGTGCAACATGAAGCTATTGTTTGTTCACTGTCCTGCTGCTCTGTAGTCTGAGGTGACATCAATGCTGACACACAGTGCAATTAGGGAGCAGAGAGGTAGAGTTGTTTATGTCAATGATTGTTTCTTATTTAGAGGGACATACATCTTCATTAAATTGCACTGTATTTTGAAGCAAACTTGTTGTGATTTGTCACCATGGCTGTTTGGCCTTCAGCTTCTCTTTGCTCTCAGACTGGACAAGCCTCCATTTCCCATTTCAACATGTTCCTGATTCACAGCGCATTCCTGCCAAATGTCCTGCACATATCAGGCATACTCTCGACATCTTTTCAAACCTATAAGCAGGACCTCCGCTGCTCTGTTTTTTTTTTTGTTGTTGTTCATTAAGCTTCTGTGTTCAGTCCACTCAGACCTGCTTTCATTAGACCTGTCAACAGAAAGGATGGTTTAGTGAGGCCATCATTAGAGCCTAGATCATTAGATGCAGCAAGCGTCAGAGCGTGAGACGGCTTCTTCTTCATCAGCCCAACTGTATGTGAGAGTGGACGTTTGCACACATTCAGTACAGTGCAGCTCTGTTTTCTCACAGTTTTGCACACTTTTTACATCAAATGCAATTTTCATCCTTTTCTCTTCTGTCTTTCCCTCAGTCCATTTCTATCACCCAGCAGGCCCCACCTCCCACTCCACCCCTCCAATATACTCTTTCTCTGCCCCGTGTTTACCCTCTATCAAGTCACATATTATCTTGTTGTCCTAGTGGAGGACTTGGCTGAGTTATGTTTGTCATACAGATAATAAAAGAGAGAAGTCCCCACTGGGGTTATTAAGTACCGTACAGCAGCTATGAATTTCAATAGCTTTTTTTACACTGAATTCTTTGGAGTTTCATCATCAAATGTGAAGTAATGGCAAAAACGGTCATCCAGTGACTTTTCTGATTACGCTTTTCATTATTCTGTGGTTTGTCCGCATGGGAAATAAGGTCTCAGTGTTTCTTTACCCAGACGTCGAGGAGCAAGCGTCTCCCGAAGGCATCCTAACCTTATTTGGAACAGATGTTTTTGTGCTTGGGCAGGAGGTGCAGCAGACAGTACAGTACACTTGTCACGCTCGGACTGGACCCACGTGAGCTCAGCTCCCAACACATGGGATGATCATACAAGGAAGAGGATCTCATCCTGTTATCAGAGTTGCTTTGAGGATGTTACTGTGTTGCTGACTCACCATATCCGTCCCTCTGAAAGTGCTCCTCCTAGCTGTCACTGCAGTATTTTTGTAGCATTTTGCACTGTTTAGTAAAGGTTTAAGGGAGCTAGTTGACCTCATGTACTCAGTGGCTTGGATGGGAAATCTGAAAGGCTGACATGAACTATTAGCCACTGTGTTCATCTTATTACCTTCTTAATACCTGAGTTAAGCGTGAGTCTGATGTAAACTCAAAAAAAAGTACAGAACTGGGAATAAGGCCTACAGTACAGGAAAGGAAATGAGGTTGGGCAGATGTAAGACAGACTGTATAACTATTCCTTTTTCCACATAGTTATTGCTTTACCCGGCTCCTGCCAAGCCATTAAATCAAATGTGGAAAAAAAATGAAGGCCAAATAAACTTTGGGAATTCAAACTGTAACTTTACTGTAGAAGCAGCTTGAAGAAACACGCTGCTCCAAAAGAAAAACATTCTCATATGGATCCGTGTTGAGCCGAATGTCAGACGTAAATTACTGTATGGGTGTGAGAATTGCTCTCCGCTGATATAGCTGCCTGCTTCTGACTGACACCCAAGGATGTTAGGAAGTTCAGTTGATTAAATTGACAGAATTAGGCCAGTATTTAATCAGTCACAGGAGCCCAAAACTGGCATGTTAAAACATATCCCTCTGCTGGCTGCACCCTCGACTTGTCATTTATTTTGGAAGCAGGCACAACAAAGAAGGAAGAAAAGAAAGAGACGAGTATCAGTGTCTCCTGCTTTTTGTTTTTTTCTCACGATGACAACACATTAATCACTTTGGTTAAGACTGATGCATCTTGACATGATTACAATTTAGGATACACAGAACCGGCAGCGTAAAAGAGCAGTTTGTTTTCCTGTGGGCTCAGAGAGATGGGACAGAGGTATATAATAACTTACTGAGGGGCTGCAGATCGATGAGCCCTGGGCTGTGCTTTCAGTCAATAAAACAAAAAGCTTTATAGAACATACATCAAACCTCCAAAAATATAACCGAAGCAACAGGTACATTCATTCCACATTTAAAATCAATTTCTTTGTGATGACAGGATTTTTTTCTCTTTCTTATTTCCTCCAATCAGGGCTAAAGTACTGCAAGCACAAGGGTTGAATAGCTCTTTTCTGGATGTCCCCTGAAGGATTCCTGTCGTTATTGTGTTCCAATTTGTGCCAGAGAGCATCCAATAACCTTTTTTGCTGTGTGAATGAAATGAAAAACAAACAGCATTAGCTGCTGTCAGGTAATTTGTCATAGAGACAGTGAATACATATGCTCCTTTGTAACCCTCTCTTCTTGTAAATGCTCTGGCAGTGTCTCAAGTGGAGGTTATGGGAGGCAGTGATAGAAACGAAACAATAAACAAGTTGCTGTGTAACACCCTACCCGCCTATTTAAAGCGGCCTTGGTCATGAGTTTAAATCTGCTTGTTATTCTCAGGATCTCTCCTGTCTCCTGGTCTTTAAATCCAGGGTTCGTGTTCGTCTTTGCTCCCCTGAATGGGGTGTATGTTGAAATATAAGATGTGCTGACTTGCACCCACCAGGTCTTGGGGAAATGTGGTATGAATGGAACTTGCCCACTCAGGGTATCTCGTTCCACTGGAATATGTCAACATGAATCCATTTCTCAGCACTCTCATGACCTGCACAAAACGTTCCATCAGCTTCCTTTTTACATTCCCGAGGAACAGGAATGTAGAGAGAGCATGATGGCTTTATCTCTTTGCTTTTGTTCTGTGATTGACTGCTTCCTGATTGTCCATGTTACTTTGCACAAAAAAAAGGACTGGTCATTTTTCATCCTTTTTAATTTCTTAACAGTGCTTTTGGCTCACTGTTGACTTCCAAAAACCTTGCGCTGCATGACATAAAGAAGAGTGATGGGAATCATGAATTATTTCTCTTTTAATTCTGCTTTCTTTGTTTAGGTTCTGTCAGCTGTGGCTCTCAATTAATATTTAAATGTAACTGATCAGGTTTTCATTGCCTCTGGGCAAAGTTCTCATCACATGTAAACTGATCCTGGATTTGATGACTGTGTCTGGAGAGAAGAGTTTTTTTCCTGCTTGGCTGTGCAAAAAACCAAAAACCCTAACAGTCAGTATTTCCTTTGACAAATGGAATCCTGATGCAGTAGTTTCACTTAGTTCCTGACTTTCATTATTGGTCAGACTGGAAAAAATGAAAAACTTAATTCTGAATGAACATATGGCACCAAATCTATATAGGTTTGATCCCCAGTGGTATGAGAAATGTATTATCATGGTATACTTTTAAATCCATTTTCCTTTTCTTTTTCTTTTTTTAGACATATACTTTTTATTGATTTATTCATCCACCACAATCACACTGATCAACTTAGGAGTGTTCAGATGACTTAACAGTATTTGTGTAGCAGATTATGATAGTCATAGCTCCTGCCACTTCCCTACATCTGTATTCAATCTGTCCCTTTAAGTCTGTTTTTCTTAAAATAACATTGTGTTTCCTGAATGATTCTATCACTGCCACCCTAATTAGGGCCATTAAAATGAAATATGTTTGGTGCTTTAGCCTCCAAGCAGAGCAGAAAGAGAAAGAAAACTCTTATATTCTTTATTATGCTGAAATCGGACAGTGGCTGTGCTTGTGGTTTGGTTCCCAAGAACAAAACAACAAATTTGATTTGGCAATGTCTGACATTTTGACACATCTCATCAGCACAGGGCAGCCCCTGTTGTTAAGTCACTGTGTTTTTTCCCCCAAATCAAAGACTGAAAAGTCAGACATGAGAAAGACTGCCTTTATACACAGTGCCAACACAAACAATGGCCCATGCCAGTGTAGACGGCAGAGCCGTGAGGCGCTTCGCAGGGCTCAATAGCCACAGTGTTTCTGCTGTGGGTTTTGGATGCCACAGCGGCATCGCTAGCTTGGCCAGGGAAGGGCAGCAAAGCACAGCAAGTATCTGGAGTCCTGACTGCGCCGTCCTGGGTTGAAGGAAAGCATAGCGAAGAAAACCTGTGCAAAAGTGATTAGACAGCTGTGTGTGGTGAGGTGAGTAGCGGTGGAATGTACGCCATTGCAGTCTGAGGATTGTAGGAATGTGAAGGTTTTGATCTGTGCTTCCTCCCTTCATCTGTTTCTTCTCAACCTCAATCCCACATCTCTGTCAGCAGATTATGTTGTAAAGTATGTTTCTTACAAATATTCATCTGTGACTGATGGAGAACAACTTGTTTAAGAGCCTACAATTAACATGTCTGACTGTCTATCTACTGGAAAACTATTTAATAATACAATCAGCTCTAAAATATAACCTTATTTCATGTCCTACTGCTAAAGAAATCATGTTGAGTTTTTTTTAATGATTGAACAGCACAGCATGTGGAAAAAGATCAGCTGTTTATCTGATCAGTGGTGCAGTCGACTATTAATGTAATCTGATTGGAACAGCCATTATTTTCACTGTAAGCCTTCTAGTTAATTTATCCAGTTCAATGATGTCATTTAGCTCATGGCTCCAAATTGATTGCATTGCCAGGCGCACAAACACATCTACACGCACACACTAAATAATTTTAAGAACACGTCTGGTTTATGTTAAAGGTTTGATATGATTAATTTATTATTATATGGGATTAAGTTTATATCTGGCTCCTGGATATCAGTTCTGGGGGAAAAAAGCAGCAGACAGACATGATTTAAGCACATTTTTAAACAAATTGTGAGTCAGTCTGAATGCTGGTGTGGTGTGTTAGGTGAGGAGGCTTATGGTTTAGTAAGGTTGTGATTTAAATACTGAAGGACTAGTTACATAGCTATTGTGGAAGAGCAGAAGCTGACGTGTAATTGCTTGTGGCTCATATTGCGTAGTTCATTGAATTAATTAATTAATGGAAAGTGACTAAAAAATGCAGTCTATCAAAAAAAAAAAAAAAAAAGCCCCACATTTTTTTATGGTAATCTCTGCAAATGGAAATGCAGTTATGTAAGACATGCTGAACATGCTGTGCTTTACGACAGGTGTGAGACTGACACTTGCCTCAAATAGATTGTTGCGCTGACCCACCCCCACCTCCTGGCCAACATCTCCTATCCAGTAAAAGCTGGTCTGTAACACCCTGGGGCCTTTGAATATGCCAGGCAAACCTCCTGACTTGCAGCCACGACAAACATGTCTGACCTCAGTCGTTCTGAATGACATCAGTGGCACATGCCCCTCCACCCCCACCCACAGGCCTGGTGTGCAGCTCCAAGGGGACATGTAGTATAATTTCTAACCAGTGGGTGGCACTGTGACTCTGATAGCTCACTGTGGACTGGGTCTCATCATAGAAGCTCCGTGAGGTCTGTTTTGTCGAGGCTGGTTGTCGTGCCTAGGTCCTGTGACCATCCTGACCAGCAAAAGTATTTATACCCGCTGCGGCCTTTGTCGCATTTACAGTCAAGGCTGCTTTGAACCCTAAATACTAGAGACACTTTCTAAGTCTTGCACTGTTCTCCACCTGACCTCAAAATTTCACAGTGTCATGGAAAAAAGCTGCTCATCAACCTGCACAAAGGAAGCGATAATGAGATGGAAATCAGCGGGGCATGCAGGGGCCATTTTTACTTGCTCTCCATCTCGGTCTTTACAATATTGTTCATCTTTCAAACTGCATGTTTACCAGAGTGTGCCCCCTCACATGGGTCTATTTTTAGCCAAGAGAGAATTGTGCTGTAGTGCATTTCTGTACCGGGGAGGGGATATGGTGGAAGAGTTCAGAGAAATATGGTATCAGATAATGGAGTGAACTGAAAGGAGAATATTGTAAATGGACAGATAGGGCCTGCTTCTAAAAATGGTAACAGTACAAAATACATGACCTCTATCTGCCTTTTAGAGAGAGTAGATAGCATGTGTATGCTATCAGGACACATGCACCTTCGATGTCCTGTGTTTGCTGTGATTTGAGAGAAAAATTTTCACAGGAATGAAGTAGGATGGTGTCGCGCACAACCATGTGGTGGAGTTTTAAAGGGAGTGTTTAGTTTGCATTGTAAAGGAGTCATTTTATTGATGCATTTTCTCTGCCAGTTCTGGCCTGGAGGGCCAGAAAAAATGGGAGGAAAAATGTCCAGGAACAAGTTACCAGATGCCCATGTTCATATTTTTAGGTGGTTTAGTGCCTCGACTCCACCTGCCTTGCATATGTCTTTGGAATGTGAAAGGAAACCAGACGAAACTCACGAAAAGGATGGAGAGAACATGCAAAAACTCCACTCAGAAAAGACAGGAGCGGATCCAGATCATTCTTGCCCTAGGTGCTACTTAAATGCTGGTAATTTAAAATTGTGGCTCAGAACTGTAAAATACTCGGTTAAATGTCTGCCGGTTAAATGCGGCACTACAGCCAAGCAATGGTTGATTGGGCTTTGCATAAGAGTGGAACTAGTATAGCGTGTCTAAAGGAGAAAAAAACACCCACGAGCGCATCTGAATTCCACAAATGATAACTCAAGTTTAAAATCAACTAAATTTAGCTTTGCTTTAAGGTGCAGGTATGTGGTTGAATGTCTTTTTCATTATACCTGTCTTGGAAAATGGATTTTTGGCTGACTTGCCAGTTTTTGTGCTAACTCAAGCTATCCATCTCCTGGCTGAGGAATAATCATTTATAACATTTCACTCTTTACAAAAATCCAGTGACCCAACGCTTCCCAAAATGTCAAACTATTCTCTGCAAAAAGTTGTCAGTTTCTGGTACTTTGTGCACTTTTTGAGTATTTTCATGTGTCTTGACAAACAGATTGTTTCTGTCTAGATTGGAATCATTCCGAAGTGAACTGGAGAAAGGAGAAAAGCCTCTGAGCCATCACTTGCTGCTGATGAACTTTGATCATTCCCATAGCATCCCAAAGGCAACACATCTGCTCTAGCTTTGCTGCCAGGATGTGATGAGCAGAGGCATCATATCCTTTAATTACTCTCATTCCAGCCCTATTTATACATCTGCTGCCAGATACTTCTTTGTCTCTGAAAATGCAAAGGGGAAACAAGTTTTTTTTTCCTTTCAAGCCTATACAAAGTCCTCTGTGTTTCACAAAGCTACACGGGGCCACTACATCTCATTTAGTATGCTCTTGTATCAAACTATGACATCATCCCACTCTAATTGTTTCCAGACCGCAGGGGCTGGGTTTTCATTTTATTTTTCCATTTCCCTAGCACAGGTCTCAGTTGCTCAGCATCCAGCTAAAGCAGATAATGAGAAACGGTGCATGATGTCATGTAGATGGAGCAAATAGGGCGCCAAAACCTTGTGACCAACTTTTCCAGGAAGTTCTCACTGTTATTTCCTTTGCCGTCTTTTCCCCTGCTCTGTCTTCTTTCCTTCTACTCGCAATGGGAACATCCAAGTTTTTTCCAATGCGTCTGATTATGTTCAAGTGCTACAGCACAACTGCGGGAATGCACCTGATAAAGGCTTAGTCCCAAATGTAATATATCTGTTTCTTTACTCTCAAACATGAAGGAAGAGGAAAAGAAGGAGAGGCACAGAAAATAAAGGGGAGGGTGGAGGGGGCTTATATGCAGAGAGACCATATGTATTGAGTTGAAGAAATGGCGTTTTATGAGCACGGAGTGGGCCTCAGCGTGGAATTCTCAATGACATCATGGTGGAGCCGAGCGCCGTGCAGCCAGGAGTCAGGAGATGGAGGGAGCCCTCACTCAGTCGGGGCAACTAGACTGTAGCAAACAGTCTTCCTAGAGGAGGAAGAGAGAGACACTGGCACAGGCAGACAGAGATAATTACGCCTTGTGTCTCTAAGTTTGTGAAAACTTTTTACAACTTGTTTTTTTTTTTTTTTTTTTTTCAACCTGGAATTCATCTAATTTGTTCGTTTTCAGCAGAGCTCTCCCTGATGCTTAACCCGATGCTGCCTCTGAGCGTCATACTAACCAGATAATCATGACAGGCTTACAGTCAAAATGAGACCTTAATTTTGCTTCATATCTAATCCCCAAACAAATAAACTCCAGTTAGACGCTCCCTGTGGTCTGCCAGCAAAACAAAGTCTGCCGTGGGGCTAATATTTAATATGTGCAAATTTGAAAGTCTAAGTATCTGCCTCTATCAGCACCTCATGAGTGACAACATGATAGAATAATGAGGATGCCACTTTTATTAAGGGGTGTTTTAAATTCCCTGTTCCCTGTTTTTTTAAATGTTTTGTTTATGGGCACTCAGAAATAAATAGATTGCAGTAAGCATGGAGAGATTGCGTGATAGTTGAGGTCTGTAAGTTGAGTCAAGTGTCTGCAGCACCACGAGGCTTTAGCAGCTGTAGTCACCGGAGTCCAGGGCCAAGGTCTCAAACTGAAATAGATCAGTTGGCTGGTTGTTGTCTGTCTGCCTTTCTGCAGGGCAATAATGATTCTGCCTGAGTCCCACATGGCAAGTAAGTCTGTGTGTATCTCCCGCTGTGATTCATGCCATATGTTAAGATATGCAAACTTTTCTCCTTTCGGTAAGTTTTCTTTTGCTATTGTCTTTCATCCTGTACCTTGGTTGGAAGGCTCAGATAAAAACAGGCCAGAGGAAGGTGATCATTTTAAGGGCTCTGGCCTGTAATTGGAAGACATCAACGTGTCCCTCCCTGTTGTGTGCGTCTGTGGATGATTGGTGTCCCTGTAAACTGGCTCCATGTGGGAGCCATTCTCCTCTGTTTCCTGTGCCTGTTGTCATTAGATAGAAAATACCTTTGACTTGGGGGCAGTTTATCCCAACTCCCTTCCCCCAGAGGGGTGATTAGTCTCGAGCCTGTCGAAACACCGCTGTGAAGTCCAGTTACAAGGCGCAGTTTGAAGTCCGGGTGAGCTTCGCAACGATGCTACAAAATGGATGGCATTTTAGCAGCACAACATTATCCAAGAAATTAAACAAAGCTTTGGAGGAGGAAGAGGTTTAAGATGAAAGGGTGGGAGGAGGAACAACCTCTACACTGCTTTAATTTTAAGCAGCAGAAGGCACACAGTCCTGGCTGGTTCATTTCTTAAAGCCCATCTCAACACCCTTAAATGATCTGTCAAATCTACACTGTCAGATCTCAAACCAAAGCAGGAGAAACTTGTCAGACTCCACTCATCCCCTGTGGTCTGAGGTGGACTTACTCCCATCGGGCGAGAGATACGCCTCGTCTAGATATAGGACAAACAGACTACAGAGGTACTTTATTAGTACTGTTACTCATCTTTTTTTGCCACTTTATCTCTGTTTAGTTCACTATTATATTTCTATTTGGCTGTTTCGTTGTTGTCCAAATTTGCGTAGATGAGAGTGATAACTACTGGCTGCACAATATTTGCCCCATTTGGACACAATAAAGCTGACCTGACCTGACAGTCCCCTCTCAGCCCTGAAAGGCTTCATTAATAGAGCTGCTCTCTCTTGTATTTGCCGTCTTTACATGCTGTCCTTTTTTTCTTCTGTGTAAAAACAATAGGTACTGCTGACATTCACATTCAACACTCCCAACCCATTTTTCTTCAGCACCAGCTCTTTTTTTATGCCAGATTCCCCTTTTTACATGTTTCCCATCTCATTCCTTTATCTCCTGTACCTATATATACCTACCTGGACCACGATGACACCCTCCTCCCTAGTCTCTGTGCTTTATCTTTTATTCCTAGCCTTGGCTGTCTTAAGCTCTCCTTTTTATATGTTTTCGCATTCTCTGATAGAATGGTTGGAAAAAACAAATGTTCTTTTCCTTGTCAGCCACTCTAGGGTCATTCAGGTGTTCTCTCTTTCCACGATTAGTACTGCGCAAGAGGCATTTCACCCCCTTCTCTCTCTTTCTGCCAGGCTACAGAGGCACCACACTTTCACACCCTCTTTCCCTGCAACCCACCCCCTTTCCATACTGCTCAGAGTCTGGCAGAAACCCACACTTCTGTCTCCGAGCCTCCGCCTCCCCCTCCCTGTTATACTCCAACTATCCCGGCGCACCGAGGACAGAAAGGAAGAAAGAGAAAAAGAGCCCCACTTGTCTGTCAGAGATCACAGACTGCCACTTACTGATCATCCCCGCCTACCAGCATAGGAAGCTGCTTTCACAAGGCAAAGAAATGGGAATGTCGTTGAAGAGCAGAGAGCCACAAGCTACAGTAGATGGCAGTTTGAGATCAGCATGTCTGTGAAAGAGACCTTTTAGGGAGTAATGGGGACTGGTGAGTGGGACCACGAATGTTTGGAGTACGTCGTCTTGTGAGTGCCAGCCAGCATGTGGTGTTTGCAGTGTAATTCAGAGAAGACCCAGTCACTGTTGGAACTGGAACTGAATGGCTGGTAAGAATAGAAAAAGAGTGTATAACACAATTTAGTGTGTGTCTGTGTGCATTTGCATGTGTGTGTTGTGTCATTGGATGGGGGTTACAACAAAATTTAAGAGCTCATAAAGCTTTGTTTCATAAACACCAGAGATAGGGTACGTGCACGCTAGTGGAAAGAGCACAACTCACAGAATGCATTAAATAGCCTCTGATGTGTTTTTCACATAATCCGCACTGGAAGGTGGCAGAATTAATGGGGCGCTTCAAGCTAAGTCACAAAGATCAGGAATTTAAAAATGGGGTCTGCCATTTCGACTTGGACGCCCTAAGTATGGAAAACAGATCACGTCCCCTCTCTGAGTCACTCTGTGTTGTGTGTGTGTGTGTGTGGGTGTGTTTAGTCTTACTGTACAGACTCCATCTGTGAGTTGGACCCTCATACTCACACACATCACACATCACACACGCAAACACTGCTTGGTTGAAGGGCATTCCTGTGGTGTGTCGTGTCCCTCCTACTTTTTGGCTGGGACTGTGTGCTTTGTCATAGTCTGATC
Source organism: Remorina albescens (assembly GCA_034769265.1). Classification (NCBI taxonomy): domain Eukaryota; kingdom Metazoa; phylum Chordata; class Actinopteri; order Carangiformes; family Echeneidae; genus Remorina; species Remorina albescens. Next base: position 16,428,624 of record CM068482.1, on the reverse strand, counting down.
TTCAAGGGCAGGTGCTGAGTTTGGAAGATAGTTCAATTATTCATTATTGGGGGATAATGATAGCAGCTCTCTTATACCTGTTGTTGTTGTTGTTATTGTGTGAGTCCTGACGGTTAAAGATATAATAAGATAGTAGCAAAGTTTAGAGCTTTTGCATGCAAACATAAGATGTGTTACCTAGATGCGTTACCTTGGTAACGGATGTGTCTCTGGCCAGTTTGAATTACATGCAAAATGATAGCTTCTGATTTGTGGAGATGCCAAAGTCCTGATGCTCTTGGACTTACCCAACAGTAGTTGCCATGAGTCAACCATGAGTCTTATGAGGCTCGTGTTGACTTTCTGCTGTCTGCTGCACAACTCTCGAGAGTGATTCTGTCAGTCTGCCGGCCTGCGGAGTTTTCCAGTTTGCAGCTGTATCAGACAGTAAATCCCTGACCTGCTCCTTGCTGTCTTTTTATTGCTGTTGCAAAATCATCCATTAGTTGGGTTATTGGTGCTGAAATAGCCGATACCTCTGCCCGTGTTTCCTGGGAGTGTTACCTTTTTGATGCTGGACTTCATTAACATGTTACCGTGTGGTCTCCCGACCTCACATCTGTATTTATGAGCTCTCTGAGAGGGGGCAAACAGCTGCTCTTGTTGTGTTTGGAGCACATGTTGTTGATGTATGTGGGGTGACAAATTCAATTATGGAAATTTTGTTTGATTTGATTGGACGGGCCAGTTCACGGGCTATGTTTACATACACAGAAAATGTAATTGTGAGTAGTCACATTAAGACAGGAGAATGTGTAGTGCACGTGTTGCATAAATGTTATTCATCATGTTTTATTGTAACTCCCCCCCAAAGAAAGTATAGTCCTGTCCTACCCCCCTCACATTCCTACAATTCAATGCCGACAGTAGAGGAAGTTGTAATGTATTGCTCCAGTTTCATTACTTTCAAACATAGCTGAAGTGAGTTTTCCGTGTGCACGCTCACCCTAAGAAATCCTTTCATGATTAGATGAAGTAATGGGGTTCAAAACAATTCTTCAACGTGAAAAAGGCTATTAGATTTAAAAGATTTAACTTTGCAAGCGTACTGCTTCTGGAAAAATGTTTCCATAAAAAAAATTGTGTGTTTTTCATTTTAATCTTTGGAGGGTGTGAGAATGTGTTGAGATCACAGTTAAATAGGGAATTCAATTATGTTCTCTTGAATTTAAATAATCAAATTTAAAAAAATAATAAATAAATAAATCCCCCTTAAAATTTTAATTAGGTCTCAGTCAACTCTCTGCCGTCAGTACAGAGTTGTGTTGGTTCCTCTCTGTAGCTTTCTCTTCCTCCATAGCTCCAGCCTGCACTTCATTAGCCTTGTTCTATTCCCAGAACTCCTGTAGATGTGACTCCTCTTTTCCGGGATGGAGGAATGTTTCTCCCCTAGGTCTGACTGATGGAATGGGTTGAGGCCTGGGCAGGGGCCTGGGCCTGTTTGTTCAGGATGTGTTGGGAGGGATAAAGTGAGGTAAGAGAGATGGTCAACGCACCCCCCACCCCCCGCCCCGCCCAAATCCCTAGATCCCATGGCTGAAAATCACTGCCAGCTGAGCTGACATGCTTATCCATGCCTACATCTGAGCTAATGGGGTCTCCTGGTGGATAAAGAACCAGACGGTGGTGCAGACAACCAGTTAGCAGTTGCGAATATAGTGAGATCAGATTTTAACAGCTAAACTGTCACAATTAAACGTTGTTGGGACAACCAACATTTCTTCAACAAAGAAAGCACAATTCTGGGCAGTGTGTAGTAACTTCTGCCTCTTCTGTGCAATAATGTCGCACCACTTCCTGCTCCACTGTAACCCACTAGCTCTCTTTGCTCTTAAAAATCCATTACAGCTTAAAACACCAGCTTTTGAAATGCTGCTGTCTTTTACATTCTCCCCATTTTTTCTGCCATCATGAGCAACTGACTTCAATCTTTGGAGTAATGCAGTGACCTCAGAGCAAAAAATACTGCAGCACTTATTCCCACTGTACGCCAACTATCACGTAGAGCCGGGATGTTTGGATGGTAGAAAGTGAAGCAGAGATAACGTAATGGAAGGAAAGATGCTGGCTCCAGGTCTCAGTGGGAAAAGGCAAAGCCAGCTCTTACTTACATTTACTTTATTTCCGACACATTGGTCCATATCAGTGTAAAAATAAAATCATACCAAGGATGTAAATAATACACAAATAAAATTGTGCTAGTAAGAGACAGATAGAGCGCAAATTCCAGAGAAACGCCGTAGTAGCTACTCAAAGCCATTTCTAGTCTGTTGTTTTTTCGGTTATTTATTATAGATTCAATTTTTATTCTTACAGCTGTGTTTTTATATGGTGTAAAATGAAACATTAGTTTATTTTGGTTCATAAATAATTACAAGCAATTAGGGAAAACAATGGAGAGGCAATTACCCCAAACAAAATTGTTCAGTTGTAAACAAAACAAATTGACATAATGGAGCTCAGCATATACAGCCACGCTAGCTGCTTTCCGGGGCTGCATGTAAACAGCTCTGCTTTGAGGTAAATCTCTAAACAGACATATTGCAAAGCTAAAAATGTTTCTACGGGCTGAACACAACAACAAATTATTGAGCCTTAAGAGCAAAGGGCAAACAAAAAGGTACAATACTGTACTGTACCACATAAATATCACTTTGATCATGTTGTCGTACATCTTTCTTTTATTTCTGTAACACTTTCTAAGGTTTCAGAATGGGCTTTATTTTTTCACTTCCTCTTTCCCAAAAGAAAAAGAAAAGAAAAAAATGTAACTAGAACATTGTAAATTTGTTTTACATTCCCCATCAAATAAGGATTTCTTTCATTTTATTATGAATAGGATATCACTGTATCTTTAAAGTATAGTCTTGGGGGCTTTTTTATGCCTTTATTCCAATGACAGCAAGTCAGTAAGTCAATGTATTGTTTGGTAAATTCAAATGAACCAGTCACAAAGTCTAAAATTACCACTGGCTTGTTCCTGGCGCTGTAACACCATGCAAGGTGTGACTTTTAACTCCAGAGACAACGGCGTCACAGTTTGCCATGACAGACTGAATGGATAATTTTCAGGTTTTTTGTGTGGCTCAGTGTGGTTTTATGTTGGTCCAGCAGCATGAAAGCCTTCTCTTTTGGCCTGCCTGTTATGGGCTGGTCCCGACTCTGAGCTATGTGTAGCTGTTGCCCCCTGGGAGTCCATCAGCAATTACTTACTGTGAATTTTCCCCTTTGTGCCGCTATGGCGTCGGCTGACACTGAAATGGTCATCTCCTCTTCGAGGGGTCACTAAATGTGATGAACATGAATTCACTCTGCTGCAGCATTTGGTGGAATTAAACACCTGTGCTTTTTGGGACCATAATATTTCCATTCACATCCAAGTGCCAATCTTAGCTGTTGGAATTAGATTATTCGAATTTCTGGTTGCTGTTCATCTTAACAATAATTGGTGGGAGTTTGGCAGCCAAATTTGGGTAACATGTTTTTAAATGTTTGGTTTTAAAAAAATGCCTTTTTTCAGAGAGGAGGCGATTCTCAGCGATCAATCAAAATTGGTGCCTGTATGAGTCACTTAAAATAAGCTTTGATTTATACTAACTTTACATCACGTTGTTATAAATTTACATTCTTAGACTCTTAAAACATTTGTATTTTGCTTAATGCCAGTGTCAAAAAGTCTTGATCATTGTTATTATTACTTACTTTGTAAAATCAGAAGACAGAAAGGCATTCAAATATACAGAATGGTAAGTGTGCATTATATTGTGTGAAGTCAGGTTTAACTACTAGCTTTTTGTCACTTTTAGTAAATACTATGTGAGCATTCTGTGCTGAGTGAGGTAAATATTGGAAGTCAGAAAATTTATATTCAGTTAAGAGCCAAACTTGATGAACTTTCTCTCAAAAAAGTTTACAAATTCATCTGCTTCTTGAACTTTTGACTGCATTCAGTTCCACTTTTTCTCTCTTCACTGTTGACAAGCTGTTTTTGCTGAATGTTGATTGGAGGGTGTCTAATGAAGGAAGTGGATTGTGTACACTGCATGGGTGTGTCGAGTCACAGTTCAAACACATTACAGCCAGTGAACAGTGAAAGCACTGTACCATGACGGAGAAGAAAATGACGATGAATTAATGTTATTTATGGCAGGTGGGCACCACGCTCAACCACGCCTTAGCTATTTCTGAAGGACTGCTTACATTGTGTTTGCTGTCACTCTTCTCTAAGCTGGACTTTGTAACGGGCATTGGAACAGTGTGTCGTCGCTCTGGCAAACATGATGCAACTCCCATTGGTCACTGATTGGCTCATAATGTGGCATAAACGTTAGTTTCCTGGAGGAGCCTGTGTACTCTGGACTTCACTTGGCTGAAAGAATGGTGGACAAGATATGGAGGAAGAGCTGGCAATTTATAGAAAATAGAAGGTCTTTTCGCAATAAGCAATCCTCTAGTAAGGTGGCAGAATGTAAGAGTGAGTGAGTAAAGTCCTTGAATTTCTTCTTTTCATATTAATTGTGTAAGAGATAATCTTTTTAGGGACATCAGGATGTGTTTCATATGTAGAGATTGTTGACATGGCATTTGTGTTCTGTCGCAGACTGTGATTACTAAAGAGACCCAAACCAGTATTAGGCAGTTTAGATCTTAATGAAACACAGATTACTGTACTACACTATTAAACTTAGAAATCATCCCAGTTTCACTTATTTACACATTCTGCAGTTCACCCGTGTAATACCATACTTATATCTATATTCCTTTTAACAGAGACACAACTGCTGATTTTAAGACCACAAAAGCTTAGTCAACTTTTTGTTCAGACATCCATTTTAGGATTAATGAGAAAGACAGCTGTGGTCAATCTGATAATACTGAAACATTGAAAATAAAATATTTGGGTGAGAATTAAATTTTAACTTTCTAAGTGAGATGAAATCTCTAATCACCCCTCTACTGTCTCTCTGCAGTGTGGAAGGGGATGGACGGTCCAGTGACAGTGGCCCTTCCCTGGACGGTGGAGCCAGCTATGGCCAGGGTCCGGTGACTCACGGATCAGCCATCAGCCCTGACCGATTTGACAGCCCACTTTACAGCCACGGGGTCCAGCCTGGGCCTCAGAGGCCCCGTCGGCCCAAGCTTCAGCACTCACAGTCCATCCTCCGTAAGCAGGCTGAGGAGGAGGCAATCAAACGGTCCCGCTCACTCTCTGAGAGCTATGAGCTCTCTGCTGACCTCCAGGACAAACAGGTATTCCACAGTAGCGTGGCTTTATAGTTTGTTTTGACGTTTCTCATATGTTCATGACGATTGATAGATGGAAAGTGGTACATGTAATTTTTGCATGAAATATCATGAATATGAGGGTTGCTTATCAGTAACGCAGCCTTATGAAATTATGTAGTTTTATTGTTGGGTTGTCAACAATCCGCCAACAACTGGGGGAAACAAATTATCATTGGCATACAGGAGGATGACCCTCTACAGCTGAAAGAACTAATTAAATATTCTGTGGTTGTCATGGTTTTACAGTCAAATTACTCTGTCTTCTCTCTGTAGGTGGAGATGCTGGAGCGTAAATATGGTGGAAGATTCATAACTCGGCATGCAGCCCGCACCATCCAGACAGCTTTCCGCCAGTATCAGATGAACAAGAACTTTGAACGTCTCAGGAGCTCTATGTCTGAGAATCGTATGTCCAGACGCATTGTACTCTCCAACATGAGGATGCAGCTCTCATTTGAGGGCCCCGAGAAAGTGCACAGCTCTTATTTTGAAGGGAGGCAGGTGTCCATGACGGAGGATGGCACCCCGCTGTCGATGGTGCAATCTGAATGTGGAGATATAGAAGTTCACCAGCCGGCCAACATGGCGTCTCACCCAGCTCAGCAGAGTGACCTCACAGATGCCATCACAGAGCTGGAGGATGCCTTTTCTCGACAGGTCAAATCTCTGGCTGAGTCAATAGATGATGCACTGAACTGTCGCAGCCTTCAGGGGGACGAGGGCCCTGACCCAGAGGCCATGGTCTGCTCCGAGGTGGAGAGGAGAGAGCCCTATCAGGTGAAGTCCCACCGCAGGGCGGCCGGGCGCATGCATGATGAAACAATGGCATCATATAGTGATGTTACTCTGTTCATCGACGAGGAGGACATGACGCCTTCTATTGCTTTGTCAAGGTCAGGAGACCAACCCTCCAGCACAGAGTCAGACTTGCGGTTGCGGTCAGTCAACTCCTCCCAGGAGTACTGGCCAATTGACCCTAAAGATGAGGGTCGAGACACAGACACAAGCTGCCGCAGTACTCCTTCTCTGGAGTGCCAAGAGCAGCGTCTTAGAATGGACCACCTTCCCATGTTGACCATTGAACCTCCCAGTGACAGCTCAGTAGAGCTCAGTGATCGGTCCGAACGAGGCTCTGTCAAACGGCCACCCGTGTACGAACCACACGGGCACATTGTAACGTCATCTCAGGCAAGCCCTAAACACATTTCCCATGGACCCCCACCACGAGCTCCCTCCCGTGACGATGAGGCACCTCTGCGCCACCGCCACCGACAGCTGGAAAGCCACTTGGCCATTAACGGCTCAGCCAACAGACAGAGTAAGTCCGAATCTGACTTCTCTGACGGGGACAACGACAGCATCAACAGCACATCCAACTCTAATGACACCATCAACTGCAGCTCCGAGTCCTCATCAAGAGACAGCCTACGAGAGCAGACGCTCAGCAAGCAGACCTACCACAAAGAGACTCGCAACTCCTGGGACTCGCCCATCTTCAGCAATGATGTTATTCGCAAGAGACACTATCGCATCGGCCTCAATCTCTTCAACAAGTGGGTACTCAGCTCTGATGGAGCAGGCACTTGACCAGTGTGTTTGGAGTGATTAATGTCCCAGTGAGTGGACAAGATGTTAGAGAAACCTCCTGGAAAATCATTCATCCACTACGTGTTGACCTGTAAACTGTAATCTGTTTCATTCATATCAACATTTACATCATTCACCAATATTTAATTTATTATATTATTAATATTTATTTTGTGTGTATTTATTTTATTTATCTGTTTGAGCTAACCCCTTCACAATGACAATTATTTTTTCTTTAAAATCTTTAAACGTCTGTCCAGTTTTAAGGTTGAGCTGCATCCTAATATCAGGAATTTAAAGACATAACTGTCTGTCCATGTTGGATTTTATCAGGAAGCCAGAAAAAGGCATCCAGTACCTGACTGAGAGAGGTTTCATTCCGGACACACCAGTTGGCGTGGCTCACTTCCTGCTGCAGAGGAAGGGGCTGAGCAGGCAGATGATTGGAGAATTTCTTGGCAATCGACAGAAGCAGTTCAACAGAGATGTTTTAGAGTAAGTGTGAACCCCCAAGCACACACACACACATATGCATCTCTTCTGACCAGAGGAAAAATGAAAATTATTAAACTGAAATTAGTGTAAATAAACAGCCTGGGATACGTGTCCACATATTGGCTCCAAACCAAAGTTATTAACACCAAAGAAAGACAATATATTCTTTAAAAAACACTGAGATATCCTCCACGGTATAAACTGCACCAACTCAGTCCGAAAAGATATTTACAAATTAAGTGATGAAAAAAAAATGTAATGTTTGCGCTTCACTTTTCTCTGCCTCCTTGTGTACCAGCTGTGTGGTGGATGAAATGGACTTCCAGAGCATGGAGCTGGATGAGGCCCTCAGAAAATTTCAGAATCACATCCGTGTCCAGGGCGAGGCCCAGAAAGTGGAGCGGCTCATCGAGGCTTTCAGGTGAGACGACTCACTCACTGATGGCCTTTAAACGCTGCTGAGGGTAGAAAAACATGAAGTATTGATTGTCAGAGATCAGAGATTATGTTTATTGAAAGAGGAGATCAAATACTCACTCTGTGTTCATAAATACAGGGTCTGTAGTCTGTTGTTGGAGGAAGGTCTCTTACCCAGAGCCTGTGAGGAAAATCGATAAAGTGTAATGATTATTAAACCACGCAGATCCTGAACTTATACTGTAATTCCCGGTATTCCCTTTCTCTATTTACAGTCTAGATAGTTATTGGTACATAAAGAGAACCTGTTCTAGTTTGCTTCTGCTTTCCTCAGGCAATGTTCAAAACGTTTCCTCTGCATGTGTGTGTGTGTTTTGTAATCTGAGTTTGTTTGTAAGATGAAAGGTTGGTCACACTCTTCTCCCCTCTCATGTCTCTAGCCAGCGCTACTGCATCTGTAACCCCACAGTGGTGCGACAGTTTAGGAACCCTGACACTATCTTCATCCTGGCCTTCGCCATCATCCTCCTCAATACTGACATGTACAGCCCAAACGTCAAGCCGGAGAGAAAGATGAAGTTGGAGGACTTCATCAAGAATTTAAGAGGTAAAAGAAAATAACAAACACAAAAGAGTGTTTGCGAATATATTTGTGCCAGAGGGCCTAAATTGGGCTAAGAGTATTGCAGATGACAGAAGTGTTTTTATTGGACATAAGAAAGTGATGAAATCAGTTTCTGTATTTGCTAGTTTGTGTCTATGTTGACATGTATGTGTGTTAAACTGTAGGAGATTAAGTCTTTTTTGTTGTTGTTATCAGACTTAGGGTTTTTTGTGTTGTGCCACGTGTGAAATTTGTAGAATGTTTAAGATTATTTCCACGAGCTTCAAAATTTTTCCATTTCCCACGTTTCTAATTCCAATCCCCTGACACAGCAGGTGCTTTTTTAACGCACCCTTTTACATCATGATTCAGCTCCATTTTCTTCCTCTGATCCAGGTGTGGATGATGGAGAGGACATTCCCAGGGAGACTCTGGTTGGTATATATGAGAGGATCCGTAAGCGAGAGCTCAAGACCAATGAAGACCACGTCTCACAGGTGCAGAAAGTGGAGAAGCTCATTGTGGGAAAGAAACCGGTGAGTAATATTTATTATGTTCTCTAAAAGTTACTAGAACATTCTTGTTTGATCATCTTCATTGTAAGGCATGACTTCAGACATGTTTGTGTTCAGACATATTTGGCCCTCAGTGTTTAAACCCTAAACCCCTAATGTAGAGATTACATCATAGAAAGAATAGGGAGAACTAGAAAAGTCTTTGTACCATTGTGCTATTGTGCGAAAAGGGATTCACACGTAGGCTTAGACCTTCACGCTTATTATTTTAACACACCTAAAGCCCTTGAGCAATGTCGCCCAGTACTGCAGTCCGATGAAAAATGGGCCCATGCTGCCACCTTTCTTCATCATAGTTGCGACCTAGTTTTAGAGGAACAAATAAATGCAGCGATTGAGCGTTCCATTGTCATCAGTGTCTAACTGAGCAGCACGTGCTACATTTCAAATGACCCACTGATTCTGTAATAACTAGTCAGTTTATATCTGAGTATTAAAAATGAACTAGAGCTATTATCAAATTTTGTCCTGACTGTGGTCTGGCCCCTCAGGAGGAGGGAAACAGCATTTCTTGCAGTATTCGGCAAGTAATGATGTGTCTCTCATATGTGAAGGTTAAAAGTGTGATTAACCTATGCAGCCTCAGGGAGAGGCTTGTCTTGCACTGATGACTTTGTTTCAGTCTGTTTCCAGGAGGTTAGACTCTCCTCTACTCTGCTAGTAAAAATTTTATGTATTGAGAAATTATCTCATGTTACCATTTAGCTGCAGAATTAAAAGCCCAGTAGGCCAAAACATAAGCATAAAAACCAGATTGGCATTCCTTCACATAATAATCTGGTTGACTGGTGCTGCAGAGAATGAGATTCCCTCCATGTCCCAGCATCATTACAGACCACCCAGGTCTGGCAGCAAAGAAAGGCCCCAACTTGTATCAGGAACTCAGATTCTTATATGGGATCATTTGTAAAAGAGATTACATTTTGTCATGTCACCAGAGGCAATAGCATAAAACATTCAAACATAGCAGCTTTATATAACAATATCTTTGTCTTTTGTATGTAGATTGGATCCCTCCATCATGGCCTTGGATGTGTGAGTATGCTAAATAAGCACAAGTGATTCTATATTTGATCATTTTTCATTCCTCACTTAGATGTACAGGTTCACATTATTCCATATCTGTCGCTGGACATTGCCATTAACGCACAGAGTCAGATTACCTACAAAAGACAATGATGCCTGGCCTCCCAATACACATCTGTTGTCAAGAGATGAGCAGTTGTTTCTTGACTGAATTGACGTAATGATCGCACGCGAGCTCTCACAGTGTTTGAAGAGTCAGCAGGGTGCACATTACTGCAGGGTTCATGTCTCGCTATTTGTGTTGAGATAATTAAAATTTAAAATATCTTTTAAGATTGAGTTATCCCTCTTAGCGGCTGCTTCCCACCGCAGTAATATTTATTAAACAGTACTTGCCATCAATGCTTGTTTTTTGTCCTTGAGTGTCAGGTCACCTCAAAGTCCACATTAACTGTAATAGTTAGCATCAGTGCATATGGTAACTTAGACAAAAACGAAAATAACCGCAGCAGCAATAATAGTGCTTCGTGCCATTTTACCGGTAAACTGTCACTGGTAAAAACAGCAAAACAACAAAAACATTTTTCTGCAGTGAGTCATTGTGGCTTTCACATTGCAAATATAAAAAGAGATTTGTTGGAAAGAACATCTTTCTGCTTCACATTTCAGGGTTTATTGGCAAACGTTTTTATATACAAGATCATGTTTTAGTCCTTATGCATTATTTCTGGGAACACATTATCTCACAGTCAGCGTCACTACTTTTCAGTATTTATATTTTCAATATAAATGTCAGCCACCATGTGGTCAGCCTGTTAGATGTTGAATGAAAACCATATTTAAAGGATGAAGTCAGTGATATTTATTGTTTTTTATTGTCCATAAATTTCGAGACCAAAAGCAACAGTCTCCAGACATCGGCATTTTCAATCGATCCATCAATAATACTTTCAAAAGTGGCTGCTGGAAATATGTCACCCAGTGCATTGATGCGGCTCGCTGATGCTTTGTCGACCATTTTTGGATCAAGCAGCCATTTCATACTTCAGCAACACAAACATTAGTAGAAGGAGTTCATCATTGGCTCATGGTCAAGTTTGATCTTCTCATTGGTTTCTTTGACAGAAAGAAAGAGACAAACATCAGACTTAGCCTTTTGTTCAACACATTAGTAGTCAGTTCCAATGTCCCGAACTGTGGATCGGGACATTGGACATTGATGAATAAGAAGTCACACTATGGCTTCTTTAAATTCTGCTCAGAGCTGACTTTTGTTCCTCATGGACTGAAACCATAATGATCTCTGAAGTGTTGCTAATTATTACTTTTGTTTTTATCATTATTTGTAGGTCCTGTCACTTCCCCATCGCCGACTGGTGTGTTACTGCCGCCTGTTTGAAGTGCCAGATCCTAACAAGCTCCAGAAGCTGGGCCTGCATCAGCGGGAGATCTTCCTGTTCAATGACCTTCTAGTGGTAAAACTCCCCTTCTCTCATCTCTTCCCTTCTCCTCTCCTCCCCTCTCCTCTCCTCTACCTTGACCAAAACCTCTTCCTATATTCTTTCAGGTAACAAAGATATTCCAGAAAAAGAAGAACTCTGTGACATACAGCTTTAGACAGTCCTTCTCTCTGTATGGGATGCAAGTCATGCTGTTTGAAAATCAGTGTAAGTGGCGTGGGGAAAAATTCCTCTTTTTTTCATTTTCTGCAGCTTAGTTAGTTGACAGTGTTTATCGCAGAGTTTGATTTAGCACAGCAACAGATTGAGCGGAGATGGGAAGTCGATCGGATGGGCTGTGACATTGTTTATACCCACAGAACTTCAGACAGATTCATTCGATGTGTTTTAACTTGGTCTTGATCAATGGTCCTTGTGTAAAGTCCTCTCCCTCTCTGTTTGCCTTTGGTCCAGATTACCCAAATGGAATCAGACTTACATCTGCAATACCAGGTGCAGACATCAAAGTCCTCATCAACTTTAACGCACCCAACCCCCAAGACCGCAAGAAGTTCACAGATGACCTACGAGAGTCCATCGCTGAGGTCCAGGAAATGGAGAAATACAGAATAGAGTGTGAGCTGCCTCTTTTTTTCCTCCCACCCCCTCCCGCTGTGTTGACTTCAGGGTGTATAAAGTGGAAACAGGGCATGGTCCTCATTACTCAACTTTGGCAGTTTATGAGGGAGAATGTTTACAGGAGTGAACAGGATGGTGAGCTCTTTTTTTTGGACATCTGAAAGGCAACTCTTCCAAGAGCTGCAAAAACAGGATACTGGAAATGATGTCGATCAGTAGAGGAGGTTCATCAGTTTCAGATGAAAAAAATGCGGCTGATGACATTTGTTAGAAGATTTTAAAGTAATTTCCTAGTCGGAGACTCGACTGTCACTTACTTCAGTCTTGCCTTGGCTCATTCACACAGCTGAGCTGGAGAAGCAGAAGGGTGTGGTGAGGCCCAGCATGTCGCAGAGCTCTGGTCTGAAGAAGGAAGCTGGCAACGGGAGCATGAATCGCGCCAGTCTGGATGACACCTATGCCATGGGGGAGGGCCTGAAGAGGAGCGCCCTCAGCAGCTCCCTGAGAGACCTCTCTGAAGCAGGTACAGCCGAAATATCTTTGTTTGCTTTACCAGCTGGGTCTTTTGTGGGAAAACTGCTCTCCTTCTGTCATCCGGCTCTCTGTGATGACACCAAGGGGATCAAAATAGCAAAATGTTGTTTCACAGCACCATACATTGATGTCAGAGTGCTATCCCCTTTAAATCCACTATCTAACTCACTCATGACTGGATATTTTGGTCTAGAAAGTGTACATTATTTTTGGAGAGACCAAAGACTGAATACAGACCTATTGGAGAAGAGAGCAATTGTTGAGTAAGCTAAGGAGAAATTTTCTAGATCTGTCTTCTAAGTGATGAATGAAATTGTTGGGCAGTTGTCACCACTAATCATCTGGATAAGTTTACATTACATTCCCATCCATGTTTTAATTTTTTTTTTCGTAGCACTTGTGCCTTCCTTAGTTTGTTTTTAGCCAACGACATCTCATGATAATTTTCGGTTTTATTAGAGAATCGTGGCATTTCCTCTCACGTATATTTGTGGACCAAACAAAGCAGCGCTGATGTTCACCTCTTTAAAGCGGCGACAATATTGAGATCTAGTTTCAGTCTTGGTGTTAGCCGTCATTTCACATCCAGCCGCTGTGTCTCTGGAGCAAGAATGCATTTCATTCATTACAGATAACAGCTATGTGAAGTTATCAGGTGATTAACTTGATAACAAAATGAAATCCAGTCAGGTGTCTGCCTCGCTGATACACTTTGTTCTTATGATCACTTCTTCAATGGGAAACGATAGGTCAAACAGTGAAGCACTGTAGAAGTCCCTCAGTCCCTTCGCCCTCCTGTCTCCTGTATTCCTTTTTCTGATGCAGGATGTGGCATGTTAGTGGGGTAATTTTTGTTAAGTGTTTTATTTTTTTCCTGTCATACTCCATTTCATGTGTATTTACTGTGTTCTTTTTCCATACACATCAGGTATCTTCCTGTTTATGTGTGATTATTGGTCATGTATCATTGGCTGAGTGTGCCTAACAATGGCAGAAGTGCTCTGTTTGCCCTCAGACCTGTATATGCCTGTACATCCCATGTGCAACAACCACTGTATTGCTTTTGATGTCTCTCCTCCTTTGTGACTGTCACTGAGACTGGCTACCTAAATCCTTCAAAAGATCTACCTCTGGTGGCAACATTAAGAAAAAGCTGTCATATTTGATCAAGGCAAAAAAAAAAAAAAAAAAAAATTTAAATTTCTCTATAGGCTTCAACCCAGAGCAAAGTTTTTTTTTTGACAATATACCACAATCTTTAAGTAATCAACTTCCCTGTGGACATTTTTCTGGTCTATCAAACTCAATGGAGACAATATTTGTTGAGAAAATGCATCCAAAATTTTTAAGAGCCTCCATTATGAATTGAGTCTTAAAACATAACCCATTGAAATTTCATTGCAGCTTTAGTGTTCAACCTGAGTGAAGGTGTCACTTCACTGTACAGTTAGCCACAGTCCACTGTCACCCACCACGCTCCCAAACCTGGATGCCCTCTCCCCTCTCCCCCCGCCCATATTTGGACCTTACTCACAGTCACAATCCATTGCACTGCCCTCTACAGAACGGGGTGGGTGGCATAAACGTCTGTAGTCGATCCAGGAGTGCTGTCGATCTCTAATCTGTGGTATTGCATGTCTCGGGCAGGCAAGCGGGGGCGTCGCAGCAGTGCAGGATCACTAGACAGCAATATGGAAGTAAGTTTGAAGCAGCTGGTACCAAGCTACTCTCTATGTGATGATGTGCACTGTGAAAACACACCATTTATTTTTGGTCTTACACCTTTGCTTCATAGACTCAGTCCATTTGTTTGGATCATTTATTTTTCTTCCTGGGATGCCTTATAACCTGCTTGCCTCAGTTAGTGTGCATGCATGGGTTGCCTGCCTCTGATCGTGCCCCCTCCCCCCTTTTTTTTTGGAAGCCAGAAATCTCCTGTTTTGGTCATTGGTTATATGACCGATATACACTTTTATCTTCAGACAAGCATGACTCTACTAATCCCTCCCCTTGTCGCCTGTCTGTCTGTCATTCAATCACAGCGGTTTTCATTTGGTTCTTCTTCTCTCTGGCAAGGTGGTAGCTCTGTTCGACACTAGAAAACGGTACATCTTCAGCAGCCCCTCTCCCTATCTGGGTCTTACTTGTTTTCTTATCCACAATTTTTCTTACATGCTGTAAGGTTCAGGGAGGACCGTAGCTACTGGTAGAGGACTACTGATGGGTTTCACACGGACTTTTAAAGATGTGGATTTCATTCATTCATCTTTCACTCATTTCATGTGTCCATGAGTTCATGTGTTGGGTTGAAGTCTTGGAACATGAAAATTTCATCTTGCTTCCAGAGTTGTCATGTGGTCTTTCTCCAGTCTTAGATGCAGCATGTGCAAAAGCAAGGAAATTTTTTTTTGTTTATTAATTAATTTTTTTCTTTTTGGGGTGATTATTGAGTCGCGTTTGACCAAGACAGGGAGGCAAAGAGCCCAGGCCTGTTGTGAAGTTTGCACACAAGAGCTTAGTTCCTCCTGCCTTCTGACGTCTAGTTGAATGCTAATCTGTGGATGATGAGTTTGCCTGTCACATCCTCTGCATGTGGAAACTTTGCCTCCATTGATTAGAACATGCTGCATGTGTGACTCTTGAAGGGTTTGGCACCCTGACTGTAATGAAGATGCAATGTTGTCTTTTTCTGCACTTGTTGATGTCATTCATATGTCCAATGGCAATTACTGTTGTTACAGATTTATTGTTTTAGGCCATTTAGCTCTTTAATAGCAGAGCTCCTTTGAGGACAGGAGACTTTCATCAGGAAGTGTTGGCCTAAGCTGAAATATTGTTAGTGTTGCGACTGCCTATCATGACAACATTTTTAGTTTCTCATTTGCATGCCCTATAACATTTTGCTACTTGTTTACCTCCAATAAGACAAGTGTGAATTCACCCTGCTGGTCCCTTGCAACTGTAGTTTAGTAGCTATTGTGCTGTCACACTTGCACAGTGTCTGACAGACATGCTGTTGCCTTGTTTCCTCCCTGCAGGGGTCCATCATTAGCAGTCCCCACACACGCCGGAGAGCCACCACGCCACGTGAGGGCGCTCCTCGTAGCCATCCCTCCATCCCTAACTCAGCATCAACCTCCATCCTCGGGTCACTATTCGGCAGCAAGCGAGGCAAGCTGCCATCCCAGAGTCACCCCCCGTACCCTCCAGCCGGCCACCCTACGCTCATTTCCCACAAGCCCCACCCCACCAACCTACACCACACAGCACAGGTGGCACATGCGGTGCAGGCCCAACTCCAAGGTCACCATCCCCAGTACTGCCAAGTCCCACAGAACCCGCCGCCCTACCACCACCATCACCATTACCACCCCCCTCCCCACACGCAGTACCACCAGCACCCAGCCTACGCCCCACATGCACACCAACACAGCCATTCACAGCACAGCCATTACAGCCAGCATTCCCACCACACCTCACACTCCCAGCACGGTACACACCACCACAGTCAGCAGGCCGGTTCGGCACCTGGCGGACCAAAACCCAAACACAGTGGCATCAGCACCGTAGTGTGATGCTCCTAACACAGAGAGGAGAAGCATGGAGGGGACTGAATTACAGAGGGACAATTGCTTACACCAAAGGGACTGACAGCATAATTCTATGGCCTGTCCACTGTGTTTTACCGCTGCTGTGATGGAAACCAATCACATGCAGTCCAACCTTTTTCACCTCCAGGTCCAACAAATATGCAGGATGGAAATCGGACTCAAATCTTCCACTAGGGGCCTTTTACTAGTTTGCCTGATCAAGGGCTTGGCCCTGTCAGGGGTTTGGGGGAGGACTGGGAGGGGGAGCTCTATACAGGAAGATGCTCTTTGTTTTCCATACACACAAACACACCCACAGCCCGGCCGTGACGGCTGAAGAGAAACTGTGTTTTCTCAACAAGTCGCTCCACACTTCTTCATCTCCTCAATAGCCTGTCTTACCTTCACATAATCAAGGAGGAAAGATGACCTGAGACGAGAATATGGCTGACTGTTTTCTCTGTCACAGTGACGGCGTAATCTCTTGTGCACAGCCTTTTAAGACGTCAACTCTCAACTACTTGGTTTGCAGACCCTCCCATTATATGAATGCTACTTGTTGTTGCCTCCTGTAGAGCTCATATGTAGTGAAGACCTTAGGTATAATCATTTCACACTAACTTAAATCAAAGGACAGGTAAACAACTGAGTCGACCATCTCAGTCATAGTAGTTTTAGTGCTGTATTTACTGTAGATGACAGCTATATGTGTTGTCTCCTAGCTCTCATAAATAAATGTGCCAATTATTAATGCATAATCTATTTAGTCAAGACTTCATGTACAGTATATATTGTGCGTAAAGTAATTTGTAAGATTATACTTACAATTATTATTATCAGCAAAAATGAATTTTATCAGTATTATACTGACTCTGTGGTAAAGGGATGTAAATCTGACAGGAGTGAACTCCCATTCAGTCCAGCCTATAATCTGCTCTGAATTTTTGCCTTTCAAATGGATCAGACAGAACAGCTGTTGCATATGGGCATGGAAATGATGTGCTATCACAGCTGATGCTTCTAGGCAGACTTCCTGTCAACTCTCACAAGGTGATAAACTGGGCCAATTGGTTGGTTTAATCTCAGTTTACGCCCCGTATGGCGGCTGTTTAAGTGAGGGGGGGGTAACAAAGGTCATGTGTGGAAAGACACTTGGAGGCTTGTGTTACAGATGGACTCAGAGAATGCGGTGAACATGTTAAGTCTGTTGCCTTTCACATATCCAACAGCTGCTCTCTCCTGGCTCTTCAAAATCAAAATCAAATACTTCTTCAGATCTCCTTTTGCCTTGTTTTTTTTTTTTTGTTTGTTTGGGGTTTTTTTTTTTTTTTGGTTTTTTTTTTCAATTCACCAACAAGGTTTGGTGAGTGAACAAAATCGGTTCTTACATAGTCAAGTATTTTTTTCATCATTTTTCTATCATGTGTGCAATATCTTTGTACTGATTTTGTACATGAAGAACAAGTAAGGTGTCCCTCCAATTTGTGCATTTTTCATGTTGGGTCATTATTTATTGTTTTTTTTCCACTGTTTTGATTATTGACCCCTGTCAGAGTCTTTCACTAAATTAATGTGTGGCTGTCCTCATGGTCTTACAAGAGATACAGACTTGGAGTTCAGTGGAATGTGTAGTGAGTGATTATTTTGCATGTAATGTTATTGATGTGAGGCTATCCTCTGCACATTATATAACAAAATCAGTGTTACCATAGCAAGTTTAAGTGCAATCATGTTCAGAAAATGCAGACTTGTACTTCAGAGTGTTGGTAAGTCTGTTATCTTGTTGTCCAGGATGAGATTCAGGTGAAAAAAATAAAAAATAAAATCTTTTTTCATTCAAGAATATATAAATACTTATACAGTTCACAGTGGAAAGAGGAATGTGTGTATATATTTTAATAAAAGGAATATGCTTCTCTTTGGGCTGAACAGAAATATTTTGCTGGATAAGCACATATGAAAGAACACTTTCATTTTTTTCAGGAAATGCAGTTATAATATACAAAATGCAAACTGAACAGAGGACCTGGGTATATGTAAAGAATAACTTTCTACATTCTACAAATAAGAGTCTATTCTAGTGTGTAAATTAGTGGCAGTAATCTCTTTGTCCCAATATTCAGGTTGTAAATGTATTTTAACATTCACAAAGAAAACCTTTGCCATAAGTCGGGCTTTCTCTCACACATTAACAAAGAAGGGTCAGATGGCAGACATATCGCATAACAGGACATCAATGATCAGCTGAATGTGTCTTTCCATTGATTCCGTATATTTTTGCTCTATTTCTGAAATCTGCGGATGATATAAAAACCAAGGAATCTTTGTCTCCTTTATTTTTGTGTGTTGTAGTGCTTCCAGTGTCTACATTCATCCTTTGTGAGAACGTACCCCAACAATGCACTGCATGGATCTGATGCATCATGTGTCCTACTCACTGTGAGCTGATGGGCTTAAAGAAAAAAAAAAAAAAAAAAAGATCAGCCTATAGATTTTAACTTTCTGTTTCGGTTTTGACTATTTTGGAATTCCCTGATGTTGACGTGCTCTTGTTGTTCCATGTTAGGCTGGTAATTAATGAAGCTCAGCATGCATTTCATCCACAAAGCCACTGTGTACATTACAAACATGAAGAACATTGCACTTCTGTTGTTGAGGGCTTTCATCGTGTAAATATGGGATTTTGATGTGTAAACTGAAACTATATGGTTTGAGGGTTAATCTTTATGAAACTGTAAAGGGACCAAGACTGGGGCTGTATATAATGTGTATATGATCAGTACTCTATTCTGCAGTCAAGACCAGGATGTATATACATCACCTCATAGATGGATGTGAGGGTTTAAATATGAACATATCGATCTTCTTGGCCTCCAGCTGTCGTGAACTGACATTTGCTGTAAAAATAATTTAAAAAAACTGACTGTTAGAAAGTCCGTTGCCATTTACATCCAGCTCTCTTTTCATACATGCAACCCACAATTTACACGCACATACCCACATGCATACTGTACACACAGGCAAACGTACACACATCCTGCTGGAACCTGTTCAGTGTGGCGTGAGACACATTTTTAAAAGAACAAAACAAAGGAAAACACAAGAACGGCCTCATTTATATGTGCATTCTGTTTGTACAGTGAGTAGTGAGTCAGTAAAGACCCCAGTTATTGTAAAACTTCAACTGTGACAATGTTGAGAACGCGAAATAAACAAATATATGACTTATGGTACTGATGTGTGGTTTTTGTACTTTGTACATTCTCTCCTACTGCCTCCTTGTCTCAAAGGAAAGTGAAACTTTTTTCGTATAATCCATTTCCCATTAGTGCTTTATCTGCATGCTCTCAGGCCCCGACAATACAATTCCACCGGCGTTGCAGCATTTCCACCAATGCAGCAACACTAATGGAAATGTATTGTCATGCAATTAAAAAGAAAATCTGTGCCATTACACCACCTATGGGTGAAAATAGATTGCTACACAGCTATTTCATGGATCACCAATTGAAAATTATGTTCAAACACTTACCTTTCAGCTTTGGACTGACCCTGACACAGTGGAAGTGTGGCATTACTTTTTTCTTTTTTTTTTAATGTAGCATTTGCATATGTCTATTTTGCTTTGTAGCTCAAATTTTAGATCAAAAAAGATTGATTGATTGATTGATTGATTTATTTATTTATTGGCCTCAAGCTCGTTCTGAATATGGCTGCAAAAATATCTAATTCAAATCCCCACAAAGCTGCACATGCTCCCAGCTGTGTGTGTGAGGTGCCTCCCTCTGGCCCTCAGCACTGAAATGCTTGTCAGTGGCGAACACAGTATGGGAGAGCTTCAGATAGCCTCCCCAGCTCTTCCTCATAGATAAATTCTTATCTCCTGAAAGCAGATGGATTTCCCTCATGTCATGTGCTGACTGTGCAGTGTTATTGGTGCACTCCTCACACTCTGTGTTGGATCTATTGGCGGTTTAATCAGGTGTTGTTTACAAAGCCAGGGACAACTTCAGGTCAGGACAACTTTGGACATACTCTGAAGTTCAAAAGGAATATAGAACAAACCTGTGACGACACAATGAGATGTTAAGGATGATTGACACCACAAATAGAAACATCCAACTTGGCTTGAAAAAGGTTTGTATTTTTTTAAACATTGTGATGAGGACATCACACATTCATTTTGTCATTTCCTCATATCTCAATGCTTATCTTTGTCACAACTTCAGGTTACCCAGAAGTATTGTATTCAGGTTACATACTGGATAGTTTTTATTCATTCAGTGTTCATTTTGTATTCATTCACAGCTTTATGCCCATGTGATTTTACTGGTGGCTTTGCTGTAAGCACTCTGTGAAGCATTAAGCTAACTTTAAATTACAAAGCAGATAGGAAATAACATTTTTCTGATCTTGCAGGATGCTTCCTAGGTTAAGCTCGGTTGTCTTCCTCCTTTGGGTCACATCAAGTGTGCTTGCTTTTGGTCAACCACGCCTATGTTCAGTCATCCTGTCTACTGGTCGGAAAATAAACTGCAGCTCTTGGAACTTCATGGAGCTGCCCCTGCTGCCCTCAGACACCACAGAGCTCCAAGCACAGGGAAGTGGGCTCACCTCAGTGTCTCCAGGCCTCTTTGACGGACTGGTTGGTCTCAAAAAGGTCTCACTATCTGGGAACCCCTTCCATTGTGACTGCAGGATCCAATACCTGAGGAACTGGTTGCGAAAGAACAGAAATACCGTTTTAAAGAAGCCCACCTGCGCCAGTCCAAGCTCTGTGGCTCAGAGAGCTATCACTGAACTCAGTGACAACTACTTCTCTTCCTGTGTACCGACAAGCTGCTGCGGTGGCACTTACAATGTTGTGCTGGGAGTGTTGCTATGCTGCATCATTGTTCTTCTTCTGTGGAGCCTGAGACTAGCCAGGGCATCCACCTTCACTCTGCCCATAGATGAGAGACACACAGGATTTGAGGCTGACTCTTTGCTATCACTGAAGCCCAAACACAGGAGGAGGCTGCATACAGCAATGTACAGTTCAACAGACGAGCTGAGGCCGCTTACAAACATGGAGTTACTTCCACAAGTTCTAGATGTGCTGCACAAGAAGCACAATATAAAGATAAAGGCTGTCTGAGGGACCTTTTTTGGATAATACGCTGTTGAAGTTCCCTTTAACGATGTTTATATCCATCTAGCTGTCTCAAAACAATATTATGATTTCGGTTTTTTTTCCACTATTTCCTAAGACTTCTTCCAGGTAAAATATTATTTACAATGTGACCTAAATTGGTTAATTTTGCCTTCTTACTCTGTTGGAATTGAATTAAAACTTATTGGAAATGTTTATATCAGTAGCTCCAAAACCTAACCAACTTCAAAATCTCTCGGGTAAGTCTGTTGGTGGCCCACATGTGACCCTACAACAATACAGAAGTCATATCAAATGTTACCTTTTTCCCTTTAATTATAATGAAAAAACCTAATGTGTATTTTTTGGTTGATGGAAGAAAGGCCACTTGTCTGTTCATTCTTCCTTTTGCTACCTCGTGGTACAGCAGCACCAGAATGTGATGCACTGTTTGTGAATGATTTCTTGTCCCACCTGCCATACCTTCATGGCCCTTGTTTGGGAACTACTCCTCTACATAAAACAGATGCATTATATGTGCCCCACATGTGAGGTCTATGGGCCTTCTAGAAGTAGTTTCTCTTTTCATATTAAATAAAAAAAAAAAAAACAAACACACAAACAAACAGTTCACAACAGTTGTGTAACTGTTCTTTTCTTAAGGTATTTACAATGAATGAATTACTACAGATGATCAAATATGGGATGGTTAAAGCATCTAATGGACATTGTACTTGTATCTATATACTCTTTTTTTTTGCTTTTACTTCTGGAATTAAAATGTCAACATTATAATAAACAGGTAATGCAGAAAGATATGTTTACGTTTAACAAGGATGGAAGTCTGATCTGTGCAAATACTGGTCAAGGCTCTCAACAACTAGACATAATGCAGACAGACAGTACAATTAGGGCAATATTGCACATCAAAACATTTTTTTTACAGTACAAGTGTTACTCTTATATCCATGCATAGATTTTCCAGGAAAAATGGGTAAACAAATTACAAAAAATGCAATGATAAAAAGTCACCTTGAGAATAAAGGTCAAATGTTAGCTGAATATGCTTCTTAAAAACGCAATAAATTCTTGTAATAAATATAGGATGATTTTAGGATTTGTAATAATCTAAAACATTACTATCATCTAAAAAAATACTTAGTCGGATCAAATAAGGCAGGTCTCACAATTTTCCTTAATGAAAAACAGGTAATTAAAGGCTATCACAAAAACAATATAAAAGAGCAGTTGACCTCGCCAGTTACATGATTGATTTTCTCTAAAGTTTTTCTCAGTATTGAAATTTTATAAGATGATCCACATTTTGTTAATGCCCTGTCAGGTTGTAAATCAATGTCCACAGTGTTAGGCTCCCCCAGGCTTATGCATTAAATGGTATACCTAGTTATATTCCCTATTCCTCCTCCTACTTGTGCCTCCATCATCACATAACACCTGTTATTTCAAAACTCTACTGAGGCACAAACTTTTCCTGTTTGAAGATTAGGTCTACGGCATCTGCCACGTCCTGCACAATGTTGCCTGGTTCCACCAAAGCAGGGTCAAATCTGAAGTCCCGGTGCCCATGAAACACAGTCTCTTTGATGCAGTGGCTGGCATCAGAAGGCACCTCTGCTTTGGGGTTGTACACCCCGGTGCAGACGAGGACGGACTTACAGGAAGTTGCAGCAGGCAGCGCTAACTCGCTCTCCCACAGGTTGTCAATCTCCTCCTCCTCCTGTGGCACTGCAGTGGTGGATCCTGTGGCAGCCGCCATCTTGGCAATGGCTTTGGGGTTCTTTCTAGCAACCCTCTCCTCCAGGTAGCGGTTGTATAGGTTGGCGCCATAAATGTCAGTCATAAGGTTATCCCTGAGAGTGCAGAAAATGAAATGGTTTCTCAGTGCCTAGCCAAGATATTGATACAGCACATGAAAGAATGCTTTTATTTTCCACTGATCTACGCTGCCACACCGACAAAGACGCTATTAAATAAATGACATTGTGATGAAAAGTTTAAGTTAAACATACAAGTTATAAAACTCTTGTGGTGAGCTGTAAGGTAAGGTTAGGGCTCGATTCCTTTTTCACATGTCATTATTCTCACGAAATTATTGAGCATCATTATTGAACATTTCATTCAGGGTACTTCAATATTATTCTGCAGCACCTTTTCCTTTCAATGGACTGTATTTAAAAGTGTATTCTGATCATGGTGAAAGTCTAACTGTTTCCTTAATGTTTCTCCTGTACCCTTGAGTACATTTGCAAAATAGGAACTTGGCATCTTACCCTATGGCATAAAGGGAAGTGATGGGAAGTTTCCATTGCCGCTGCATGGCCTGGCTTCTGATGAGGTACTCTGCAAAGTGGTAGGTCAGCTCACTGGGTTTTCCCATGAGAGCTTCGTACTTCAGATCTTTGCCTGTTATCTTCTTGTAAATGTCTTCTAGGCACACAAGAAACGTCCCGTGGCCAAACCTGGGGCAAAATAAGAAAGATATTGTGGCTTGTTCATTCAGGAGCTTCCAGGACACAGCTTTAGTTGCCAGTTCTTTTACATTTTCTGTGACAGCACTTGTTTTGAAAGGTTACCGTGGAGAATGTGCCTCGGCCATCCACATGAGGTCCATGTTGCAGGCAAGCAAGGGGAGGTGAGGCATCTTTTGGATTTGGTGAACACTGCTGAGGTTACCATTGGTCAACAGGACATCAACTATCAGCTGCAGGTTGGTCTCCCATCGAATTGGCTCCCCGAACAGAATCACAGCTGCATGTTCAATTATGTGGATGAATGTGCAATCGTTGCCATGTTAATACAAACATTTACTGCCTAAATGCGATCCTAGTCTTCCATTTTATCCTAATACACATTTGTGTTAAATTGTGCCCAAAAACATGCTTTGTGACTTTGACCTATGATCACCAAAATCTAGTCACACATCTTTAAATCCAAGTGAGAATTTGAAGAAGTTCCCAGAAGTTTCACTGAGATATGAGAATGTGATGGAGGTGATGGGTGAATGGAGAACCCAACAACATCTTATTGCTCCCAGTTGCGACTGTTCAGACATAAAATTCTGACAAAGCAGATGTCAGAAAGACAAATACTTAATTCACATTGAGGATGAAATAAGAGTTGAACGTTCTTACCTTCGACCTTAGGAAAGTTACAAACAGGATTGGACTGCAATGAAATAAAGGAAACTATAAATCTCCTGTTGAGGCTGACTAAAGAGTAAATCAACTGACTAAATCAACATTTAAATAATATGCAATAACGCACTGGCAGTTTAGGTCTCCTGTTGTGATCCACCATGTCCAGCAATGGGTATGATTCCCTCAGCATATCAATACTAACAACATTCTTGAAGCCCAGACTAAAGACAGTGCGTTAAGGAGAAACAGGGTTCATTAATCAAATAGAGCTTCTATTAAGTAATGTGCAGAAAATCTTACAAACTAGTATTCAAGGATACTTTTTAGCAATTTCCAGGACTGGTCCTTGTCCTGACACCAGCACACACTTATCATGGAACTTCTTAAACATCCTCAAAGGACTATGGGACATGATGACTTGATCTTGTGTGATCTGCAAGCAAATCAAGTGAGAAGAAAAGTTAATAGGAGAGGTACTAGGACATAGATGATAAACCAGAAATGCATGTTTTATCCAATCAAAAAATCCTCTCCACCAGCAGCCTGATAACTCACAGGTACTCCCAGGATGTGAGAGAGCTGGTCTGCTTTAGTTTGTCGGAGGCAATTCCCTGCATTTGTGACGAAAACAAGTGGCACCACAAACTGTCCCTGAGAGTCGACCAACTTCTCAAACGCCTTTCTCGCTGCAGGGATTGGCATCCTTCCCCGGACAAGTACGCCATCAATGTCAAACAACAGCCCAAAGCTTGGCTGTGGCTGTTGAAGGGAAGGACAAGCCACTGGTTAATCAAAGTGCACAGTTTTGTCCTTACTGAAAGCAGCACAGTGTGGATGGAGGACAAAAACATGCCCGTTCAAAAAATTATTAGTCAGGGTGAAATTGTGAATCACTTAAGGGCTTTAATGTGGCCACTTATTAAAGAGGAGAACAGACAGGGGAGTTTGTGTACATACATACTATCAAAGGCTCCATTTTGTCAACTGTGAGAGCAGTTAATCTTGTTAAATTAGTTTACTGTATGTTATATTTGATTATTGATTCCACACGATACTGCTTTTCTAATAACATCAGTGACATATTTGACTAATGTGGGTCTTTTATTTATGTTGCAGCCACAGAGAACCCATGGAGGGGATCCTGTGGGGTCACAATAGCGCAGAGGGGGTTTTGGTCACATTGTTAGTATATAACAGACAATCTTAGAGCTGTCCAAACACACATGTAACAGATCCCTTATGTGCTTTGTCGTCAATGTTTTTCTTTTAACTGGGGCTGAGAAAACAAACTGGGAACACGGCGTATCTGCGGCTGTTCTTTCTCATGAGGGGAGAAATACAGTAGCCTGCAAGCTACATCTGGTGATCTCCGCGGTGCTACATCCCTGCCAGCGCATCCACGTCTCACTTCAGTTGAATGCAACATTGTATGCAACGTCGATTTTAATAACAAAAAAAAAAAAAATCGAAAACAAAGTATGGCTGTGTCAACATCGCATTGTTGGCCTGAGCCTACAGCTCCCACTGTACCTTGCCATTTGACTGAGTTCCGCAAAACCCGCATCGAGAACCGACAATCACAGCTTCCCGTCTGGCTTGACGGTTACTGAGGGTGAACAAACCCCGGCAAAACGGCACCAGTCCCTTCATGTCCTTTATTTATCACCAGTTATGGGCTTTCTTTAAAAAAAAAAAAAAAAAAAAAAAAAGACAGAAAGAAAGAAAAACGACACGGATCACGGCGATCCCGCATCAGGCGTGAGCCGGCTCGATGTGCTCGGCTTGTTTTCTCAGGCACTTCTTCTACTTTTTCACTTGACTGGCTGAGACCTGGTGACGACATATGAGGAGGAGGGTCTTTCTGTGCATCTCTCTGCTGGGAGGAGCCGCAGAGCTGCATCTGCATCACAACCCCCGCTGCCATTTTAAGACACTGAGGTGGAGCTTTCCCCCCGCACGGCTCACGCACGGCCATCACTGGACGCTGCTGCGCCAAACGCACGGAGGATCACAGTGACTGTGATCCACACCGAACACAACAGCTTTTATATGTGTATATTGCACAATGCTGGACGTGGGGGTCACACATGCTGCAAGTCAGTGAACACAACATGGATACTGATGCACCTCCAGACCGTGTTCTCCATTTTACGCCTCAGGACACTCAGCTGGCTTGGTGGGCCCTCGTGCCTCAGGGCGGCTAAATTCTGCTGCAAGAAACCAGAAAGAGCTCGACAGGGAAATCTGACCCTTTTAAGGGACAACAGGACTCTCCTAGCGGTTTTACCCAACGTCCTGTTATTGAAACCCTCCTCTTAAGCTCTGCAGACAAGTGTGGTTGTGCAAAAACTAATGCGGCTGAGTTGTAGAGATATAATTCTGCACAAACCATAAAACGTGGACCAAATAAACTAGGGTCCACTGTGTATGCTGTTAATCTACAGCTGAGTGTCAGTGATTTGTTTTGTTATGTGGTCTTCTGTGAAGGCCAAAGTGAATTATCACACAGTGAAGATAACCGGCTCACCTTAGATAAGACAAAACACCTGCGAAGGCATTTCAAAAAACAAGCATTCAAATTTCAACTCAAATCAGACATGTCTTCCCCGTGCTCCTCCAGCTTTATTGATAGTTTAAAATTACATTTCTATTTTCTAGGACTTCAGTTGCACTTTCCTTCCGACTTAAAAACTGAGTACAAGCAAATGGTATTTATACAGTAGTCTAAGTGATATTGTACAAAAATAACATTTTGATTTCTGTGAAAACATTTTTCATTCCCAAATAACTCCAAATTCTGCTGTTCTGACAACTGTTCTTGATGTTAAATTTTGCCAAGGTAAAAAAAAAAAAAAAAAAAAAAAAAAAAATTCCAAAGCCATTTTAAAAGGAAAAGTCTACCTTGGACTACCAAGTGATATTTAAATTGTAAACAGAGTTCTATAAAAGAATGTGTATCTTTTAATACTTCCAAAATTTTTTATATCTTAGCAATATAACATGTAGTTAGTTATCGCCCTCATTGCTGCTTGTAGGGCTGAAATGCATCATGTTATGAACTGTTTCCATGTCATACTCTCTTGGCCAACTCATATCCCACTAAAACAAACCAAAATAACCATACATGGAAGTTCGGTTTCTATTTACTCCCTTCTTCTATCTCATTTTACTGAGACTCATTTCCACAAGCTCAGAGGTCCTATAGATTCCCATATGTTTAGTCCCATTTATTCATCTCTGATAACCAGTGGCTTGGAAAGGGGGGGTTCTTTAACAAAGCATTATACATAACACCGCTACCAAACTAAAACATTTTTGTATTGAATGCAGAAAGATATTTTTTTCACCCCTTTCTTTGTATTACATGTCGAGAGGCTCACTGGCCTGGGACTAGCCTCTGTTAGCCAACCTTTGGCCAGTGAAGAGGATTCAGAGAAAATAATACAACCAACCATCAATCTGAAAAAAGGAGGGGCAACAGAGGGCACTGATTATGCGGTGGCTTCAATGGTGCACTCTTTTGCCAGGTGGCCTGCCTTTCCGCAGTTGTAGCAGTTAGTCTCACTGGCTTTACTGCAGTGCACAGCAACATGACCAATCTCGCCACACCTAAGGGGATGGGGGAGACACAAGATTAAAGTTGGGTTACTTCAAACTGAAATCAGCAACATATCTTTAAGGTCATAAACAGTTGACTCCAAATTCTTAACAATTTCCAAAAAACTACAACCTTGGTCTGGTACAGCAGGGCTCCATGGCAACACTCACCTGTAACATTTCACCTTATCGCAGAGTTTCTGGATGTGGCCAAACCCACCGCAAGAGTAGCACTTCTGCTCATTGGCATGATCACAGTCACGGGCCATATGACCAGCTTTGCCGCAGGTGTAGCAGAGCTGCTCTCTCTCCTTTTTGGGCTCCTTGCAGTCCCGGGAAATGTGGCCACTCCTGTGACAGTTGTAGCACGCTACAAAGGTGGGGGGGGTAGTTGTCAAATGTTTTATTGTCAGGAAAAGGTTGTTTGCCTGCTAAAACATTCAATGTTATTGATAAATCCTTCTCTAGTTGTATTGTAAACAGATACCAACTCACATCACCCAAGTTAAGATTAACAAGGAAAGAGAATTGAAATGCGCACCATCCTCAGTCTGGTCACAATCCCTGGCCATGTGTCCTTGGTCTCCACAACGATAGCAGAACAGCTCTGTAATGGGAAAGACAGACATTAAGACATTAAATCACTACAAGCTTTTAATTTGTGCCTTGATTCCCAAGGTGTTTCCCAAAATTAATATATTCCATCAGGAACTCTGTGCTGAGACCCATCTACAATCCCAAAACTATAGCTACAAGTTAATGACGCACGTGAAGTAAAAAAGAACACCATGCAGCCAAGGTATTTTGGAATAATTATCTTGTACTGGGTGCAGCCTGTATAGTATATAGTACCCTTGCCTCGTCCCCGACCCCTGCCCCGTCCACGTGCACCACTGGCATTGGGGCAATGCTTGATCCAATGCCCGGAGCGGCCGCATCCAAAGCACTCACTGTTGCTGCTCATCTCCATTACCTAAACAAACACATAACACATCAGTAAATGAAATTCTGTTTAAAATTTCTACATGATCTCAAACACTGGACACATTTCAGTTGTGCACCATTGTATCACACCACACAAAAGAAGTTAATTGTTTTCAGTGAGAAATGGTGGCATTAGCTTAGCGTGTTTCTTCATTTCCCAAAAGGTTGACTAAATTTAGTATTGACCCCTTGCTTGGCATGAGGTGCATGCAGAAAAAAGTGATAATTTATTGATGGAAAATTCAACTGCACAATCATACCTGTCACAAGCTATTACTGAGGGATATGGGTTTATGTTATTTCTATATCTTTTATTTTTTCAATGGAAAAGAAGCTTAGTAAACAGACCCAAATGATTAAGATGCTTAGTATTAACACATTAAACTAGCACACTGGTAATTAAATCTACACTATTTGCACATTTACTGAGATAATGTGCTTTGGCTTTACCAGACGCATATAATTGATCATATTCATTATGAAAATTTTTGAGCAATAAAAAGAACATTTATCATCATTAACATTTACAGCCGTTTACACCAATATAATCGGAAAACTGATTCACAGATAAAGCCACTTTTTTCAGTGCAGCCAGTGCTTACAAGGTGTCACGTATACTGTATCACGAAAACTGATTGGAGCTTAAATTGAACAAAATAACCATGTTTCTGAGTGGGTTCAGTTAATGATTTTCACAGTTTTCTCCATGTCTGGGTCAAATTACAGTGTAGCACTTGCACATCAGAACTGCAGGAGTCAGTCTAACATAGAAACTACCAGGGGGGTCTAATCTACAACCAAACAAAGGGGTAATAATTGTAGCTACCATAATCGGCCTTTTGACTAAAACTAACTACTACACTAACTTACACGATTTCCACATTGGAATCATGTTGTGATCGCCATAGGCCAAACTTCAGTTGGCTGACTGCTGCTAAAGACATCAAGTCAGGAAGAATGTGAGTTAATGAGTAATCAAGGTACTCACAATAAAAGCCCAAAAGAAGACATACGATGACAGCACGAGGCAGCTGGATTGAATTTTAGATACTCATCTTGATATAAAATCCCACTTGTTGCTTGTTGTAATAGTCAACCTGGTACCTATTGGGGCTGGAATGGAATAGCTTATATAATATGTATTTCGCTATCTAGTTGCTGGATAAAAAATTTTTTTTGATCGATTTTTTTCTGTTACAACAGCCACGTAAGAGTTCGTTTCCAGTCTTCCAACTAGAAATGCCGACAGCTGGACATAACTCAGTCCAATACAATGCAACACGCTGCTGGCTGCTGCTGAAATGGCTTTGAAAGCATGCCGTGGACTGTATGCTAACTTGGTGAGCTAACTCCAGAGGGCAGTCACATCGCATCGTGTTATGATGATTTAACATCACCTCAATCAGCCAGCACGAAGTCTCGTCAATATTACAATGTCTCGGCTGGTTTAAAAACTAACGGGGTCCATCTATGTAAATAAACCGAATAATGTGACTCCTGCCTCTTTCAGGCTTTGTATAAACAAAATCAAATGCCAAAGGTTGAAGCTACGCTAACGTCGGCCTAGTCACGTTGATTTTACTGCGTGCTCGCGAGACACTGGTGCTGCTGGCTAGCATATGCTAGCACATCACCTCCCAATCACGACCAAGAAGCACGGTTCAGTCGACGATCTACCTTCTTTCCGCATCGAGAAAGCGAGGATCGACACTTACAGCGATAAAAGGTTTGACTTAGATCATTCTCGACGGGTATTAAGGCAAATATACCATAAAAACAAAATTTCCCGCGCAGGGCGCACGACACCAAAGTCGTTGTGACGAGCTATCGCTAGCAGGCCGGACTGAGAACCCGATGCTCCTCCACTGAGCCCTCAGCAAAGCAGTGCGTTTTAACAAAGGAAACCCGACACAACGCCTAAATTTACGCCAGGCTTTATTTTAAAATAGTATCATTTCAAAGATTACGTGTACCCGACATGTGCAGATTAAATGAATTTCGGTGCCGTTTTAATGCTTACCTTGCTGGCTACCTAGCTGTGTCAGTGTTTACGCCTCCTTCTTTGCGCTACATGCGGTGTGAGAAGCAAGAGTTCCTGAATTGTCATTCAGTAAAAACCTGCAACGTCATTGGTCACATATTTTGCAAGTGGCCAATCAGAGACTAGAATATCTGGACACCGCCTCTACGAATCAGCCAATCATAGTTATGGAATGACTCTTTTTTTCCATAAATCAACCGGACGCATTTTACCCTTTTTCTGTTGTTGTTTAACATTGAAAACATCTTAGAACTACAAATATAAGGCAATGTAACTGTCCCATTAACACTATTGTTACAACTTCAAGTATTTCTATTTTAATGATGTATTTAATGATGTTTCATTTCCAAAAAAGAAAAGGGACAGTCTATATGAGAGATACAGGATGAAGGGAATAATATGGACTGTTTTCCTGTGATCATTCATTAATTGTTGGATTGACCCATGCATAATTAAAAACAGGTTGAGTAAATTTGCATTTAAAGGTAGTCTATTGGTTTTTGTGAGCAATAGGATGTCTGTAATCTTAGTAACTTCTCTGGTCCCTCCAAGAACCACATTCAGACAGCTTAGCCTAGAACAGTAAGCCTACTTAATATATGTCTCAGAATTAACTTTGTAAAATTAGTTCAATCATCTGCATGACTGTCAGAAAATGCTACTCCCATTACTGTCACTGTCTCACTATTTAATTGGAAGTAAAAAGCATATTTTCTGTGTGAGTATAATGGGTCAAGATTATTGGTAATAGACCAGCCTGATGAAAAAAAAAAAAGTATACACATAATGTAGAATCAAATTTTTTGCATTTTGCACAAATCAAACACACCTCAAGTGACAACATATAAACTGTTCACAGTGTTGATGAATGTTCCTAAGTTCCTAAGTTAAACTAATGAAACAAACCTCTAGAAATGTTTTAGTAAATTTTAAGACAATTCCTGGAAACTGAAAGTATCCTTAAGTGAAATGACAAAGGCCTAAAATAATCTATGGCCAAGGCAATCCAACTGTGGTGTGCATGTGTTTCAAAGTGATTTTTCAAACATATTATGGTATAACTCAGAGGCAGACCTTACTTGTTTAATGAGCCCTGTCTGCATCATATTTTGCATACAAGAGGACTGATAGAGGAAACAATCCATGGGAGCTGCAAACATCTCAGCTGACCGACCTGAGTGCTCAGTCAGATCAATAAGTGGGAAAGAAGCGTTCATCTCAGCCTTAAGGTGGCTTTAGGTTTAAATCCCAAGTAAGCGATTTCTGTTCCCATTGTCGCTATTTTGCATCAATGAATCTTTGAAAAAAAAAACGGGGAAATCAAGCAGACTGTGGAAAGTGAATTTGCAATCGCTTAATATCCTCATTTTAATATCCAGTGTTGAATTAAATGATGTGGTGCTGTTGCATGTGGGGCGGAAGACCTTAAAACGCTCCACAATGACAAAGCCCTGCCCTCCACAGAATTTGGTATTTTTACATTTCTGTGATTTGTCAGATGGGATACCTGCTACAAAATGCCCCTTTCAGAGAAGCAGACAGAATTGTAAAGTTACACTGTTAGACTGAAAGTATAATTCTCTGTTAAATAGGGACAGAATATGGGTTTATGAACAAGACTTCTGCTGCACCTTTGAAGAAACAATGTTTGCAGAAGCCACCAAGGCACATTGACCGGGTGTTTATGGGGCTGCTTTATTCTCAGATGGTGTCACCTCCAGCTTGTTGAGAGGACCTATGAGCCATCTGTGATTAGGGGACCTCAGGGGACCCAGACCGGGATGCTACAGAGATGATAAACACATGGTGAGTGCAACACACCCCGGTTTCATATGATACTGTAGGGCCAATGTAGAAAACAAGAAGCTTATGTTCAAGCCCGTTTTGACATTTGGAAACATTTCAAATCCCCGTCATGACTGATGGATCGTGTCAATGTGTCAGTTTTAAAAATCTTGGTTCTGTATGAAACATTTTTGTGACTATACCAAGTGGAATATTAGCTCTGCTGTTGACCGGATGCAAAAAATTTAACATTGCTGGTAAAATGTTACAAATAAAAGATTTCAAAGGCTACAGTAATGCACTGCCCCATGCCTCCAGATGATGGTGCAATTGTTGCTACTCCTTTACTTCCAAACCGGTAGTGGGCCTAATTTTTGGCTTTTCATAAGATACTGGAGCAGTTTATGACTTAAACGAATCAGCTTTGCAAGTATATTGATGTTGCACAAGCACCAGCCCTTTGAGAAAAGACAAACCTCGGTAGCAGCCATTCTTCGCTTTACAATCTCATAGCTTCGATAAATTACCTAAATAGACTTTAAATGTAATATACGAGTACAAGTTTATCATATATCAAGAGATCGGGATTTAAAAAAAAATCCGTACGCAAAAAGAGCAGTAACATCGAAGTGGGAGGGTTTTATAGTTGCGCAGTGTGAGTGATGCTTGCAACTCTTGTTATGACTGCAAGGTCCTGTTTCAATCACTGGCGTCAGGCGGACGCACGACACCAGCTCAAACCTTTTCACCCCCCCCCCCCCCCAAACAAAGTAAATATTGATCTGAAAAGCGAGGTATTACCGAGGGATTGGTGGGAATTTTACTCTGAAATGCTCCACGGGTCTTGAGGAATATCTCCCGTCGTGTCACTTTGAGGGTCCGACGGATTTTTTCTTTTTTTACTATTTACCCCGACTGGGAGATAAAAGTTTTCCGCTATTTTTTTAGGTGACTTATAAAAGGGACCCGCATATGACCTCGACGTCTCTCAGTGTTGTAACATTTACGGGATACAAGTTTATTTGACACGGTTTCAAGGTTTTTCGGCAACTTCGTTTTTTTTCCTCGTTTCTTTGAATGCGTTGCAAATATGATGATGTCACCGACGCCACTTTTTCCTGAAGTTATGGCGGAGCACAACTTTTCTAACTTCTCTTGGTAAGCACACACAAGCTCACACAGGCTCGTAGCATGGCTACTTTTGGACTGATTGAGCTGAGCTACGATACTTAAACCGACTCTTTACACGGCACACGACCGAGAAAGCGTATCATTTGAAGTAGTTAAATTTGAATGAAAGAGCTGTGCATTGGAGTTTAACGATATACTTGGCCTCTGAGGGGCCTACAGGCAATTTCATAGTTATATCTGAATGTACCAGGCCTTTATAAAAACACACGTAGTTAGAAGTAGCTTCTGTAGTTGTGCAAATTCTGCACGCTATTCACTTGTGAGTCCTGCCGTGTTGTCACTTTTGTGAGTAGTTTCAATCTAATTAGGGAGGCGTTCAAAGTCAGCCCAGCTCTGCCAATATGTGCTAACTTGCTGACATTGATCTCACCTACATTTCTGACTTCGGACTCTGCAGTCACACAAACGCACCGTGGATGCAGCTCTTAGCTCGTGGGGCTTGCAAAGCTGACTTTGCCACTTGTGTTGAGCAGATCTAAGCTGAAAGGAGTGAAGCCTTATTATTCTGGAGCCCCACATTGTTTCTGTTGTTGCCATTTTCTGGATGCTTGGCTCTTGTTTTGAACACAATTTCTGCAGTTATGATGGGAAGGGTGGAAGACCCGCAGTCCTCTCAGTTCCTGCTTTTCTGTACTAGTTACGTGCCGGTGAGTCTGCTGTGACAGCCGACCACTAACTGCACTAATCGTCAGTGTAAGCAGCTCTTTGTATGGGACACACCAGAGATAATGAAAGAGTTTGGCAGGGTAAGAGTATACACAGTGAAAATGAAGACCAAGATTTAGAGAAACCTCTGTGTCTTTGTGTATATATAGTCCTTTGGTTTGTATTGAAAACAATGCAGAAGAGGGAAAGTACAACTTGAGTTGTAACAAGTGAAGTGTTTTTCTTTTGACAGTGTCAGACGTTGTCTCAAAGCATTTTTTTTCTTACTGCTGTTTTCTTTCTTTATCTAATTTGACTGTATTTTGGGATCTTCCAATGTATGTGAGAAAGTGGTGAAATTTAGTTGTCTGACTGTGCAGAAAACAGAGTCTGCTGAAAGCATATGCTATTGATAACACAACTGAACTCTATGTTCGCCTGTGATTCTAATTTGCCTGAGTGGATTTGTTTGTCCATATTGCTGTTTTGCCTCTCAAATGAAAAACAAAGGTACCACAGTAGTACTTTTATGTTGCAAGTGGTACTCTGTAAAGAATAAACTAATATAAAATGACCACCAACATACATACATACTGTCGTTGGGGGAAATTGCCCTAATCATGCCATCATCATCCAAGAGGGTTGTATTTGGCGAGATTATGTTTGGAGATTACATCCCAGTAAATCCTCAGTCCCTGAAACCAGGTTTCACTTTGTTTTGTTGCTTTTCTTTCTTTTTAACCCTGTTTCAAAACTACAGGGCGCCTTGTTTGATATCCTAAATATAGATTTCAGAGAGTCCATTTTGCATTTAGATACCCTCAGTGGAGGGTATGTAAGGGTGAAGATGGAGGGTAGATTTGTATACTTTTTTTTTATGTTGACAAATTTTTTCATTCGATTTCATTAACACTCTGATGCTGAGTCTGCACACCATCAACATCCTTAAAAAGAAGCGAGAGAGCTAATGTAATATTAATTCAGAAGTCAACTGGTGATGTATACCCTCAAACATTCTGAGTGGTAATACTGTTTGTGTATTGTGTTTTGCTTTTCTTTTTTTTTTTCTTTTTTTTTTTTCTTTTCAGACCATTGAGAGCACTTGGCTTTACTAATGGAACACCTCCAGGGAGCGTGGAAGACCCTGAGCAACGGCTTTGGAATGAAGGACTCTGCATTCGAGGGCCCGTGCCTCTCACCAACCATGGTCCAGGGCTTTCCCTACCAGCGTCGCTCCTCAGATGACAGCAAAATGCCCGACTCCAAGACTAGCAGCACTATCCGAGTCTACCTCCCAAACCAGCAACGCACTGTGGTGAGTGGATTCCCATTGCAGATAGGACACTTTCAGGTTTCCAAAAACCCCTCAGAAACACTGCATTGGCACACTATTTTCTCACAATATACAGAGTAGCTTACATCCTGGAAGGCAAGAATGAATTTCATGTTAATGTTCTTTTATTCTCAGGTAAATGTGCGACCGGGTATGACCCTGCACAATTGCCTGATTAAAGCCTTGAAGGTGCGTGGTTTGCAGCCTCAGTGCTGTGCTGTGTTCAGGCTACATCCAGGACAGAGGAGGTGAGTTCTGGTCTGCTGGGGCTTTGAAACCAGTAAAATAAATTTTTTACATATCATAGTTTGACTTGCCTCAGTTGTTACATCGCCTTGATGCCCCCTCACTGAAATATTTAATCTGATTTTGTAACAGTAAAAAATTACGGATGGATTGGAATACCGACTCCACCTCTCTGATCGGAGAAGAGCTGCTGGTGGAGGTTTTAGATCATGTTCCTTTGACAACGCATAATTTTGTGAGTATCTGAAGCAAGTACAATGCCCTCAAATGAAGTGTCACTGCAAAAGAAATAAATGCAATGTCTTTTTCTTTCATTTTTAGGTTCGGAAAACATATCTGAAGCTGGCATTCTGTGATATTTGCCAAAAGTTTCTTTTGAATGGTTTCCGTTGCCAAACATGTGGCTACAAATTCCATGAGCATTGCAGCACCAAAGTGCCCACAATGTGTGTCGACTGGAGCAATATCAGACAACTCCTGTAAGTGTGTCTAGGTTGAAATTAAAGGTTAATGTAAAAGGGCCATCAGTAACTCATCAGTACTGCTATAACGGTACCTTTTCAACATTGCATCAAGAATAATTGGCCATAGCTGGCAGTTTGATTACATATTAATGTAATTAAATAGTATTCATAGTTCTTCAGAAGCTGTTATCAAGATGCCCTGTTTAGGTGTTGGCTTGTGCATATGTGGCGGTTGATACCTACACTAAGAATAGAAGCTCATTAGTTTTATTTTGCATACAGGCGATAGGATTATAATCATTCACAGATTCATATCATTGACAGTAACAAGAGAAACTCTGTTACGTGACAACCACTGCAGTCCTTAGCAGTTGTTCGTTTTGTTAAGCTTTCACACACTCAGACACACAGGATACTATGAGCTAGTTTTCTCTCTATTTCACTTTGTTTTCAGGCTGTGTCCAACACCTGGTGAGAGTGGTGCCCCATCCCTGCCACCGCTGACGTCTCGGCGAATGAGAGAATCCTTGACACGGTTTCCAAGGTTAGGCAAAGTTTTTATCCTTGATCTGTAGATGAATATAGATACGTTTCCTCAAGAGGAAATGTTCTTCACACTTAAGTGTAAATGATTTGGCATGCACAAAATAGTCTGCACATATCACAAAATATAAACTATGTGTATTATGAAAAGATTTTTTGGTCTAATGTTTTTAAGTATCAGTTTTTTGTGCGTTGGTCGATAATCTATCATAGGTGCTGGGTAAGTTGGTTTGTAAAACCAATTTACCCAGTTTTAGATATCCATTATCCAAAGAAATTTACAGGCATCAGTTCAGTAGGAGATGTTGGAGTAATCACTAAGGAATAAATCTGCCCCCCCCCCAAAAAAAAAACTAAAACTAAGTACATAAATGCACAGTAAGGGCGAGTTAGCCTTGTTAGGGTATAACATGTCTTTGGAGAGATTGTGTTCTTGGATGAGATGAAGCCTCGATGGTTTCCTGAAGCTAGAGAGGAACCTCCTTGCTTTGTATGAATTTAGCAGCTTGTTCCACCATTGGGGAACCGCAAACAAGAACAGTCTGAGCTAAGGTGGCTTTGTGAGTAGAGATGGCAATGCAGAACTGCAGTGACTGAGAAGGAGAAAAGGCCTTTATGATTGATTAGAGTTATCCTCCCATTCCTAAAGTACCTTAATCTTAATTGAATTAAATCCTGTTTTTAAAGACGTTCTTCGTTTTATGGGAGCTTACCTTTCCAACGGCTGATGTAATGAAGGGCATAAAAGGAGCTTGTTGTTTCAGGAGCTGTTAAAATGGTTAAAAAGCACCCTGAGCTTCCAAAGTATCAAGTTGTTCTGTGCAGAGCAATAGTCAAATACTCTTTTGAAACACAGTTTTGTTTTGCCAAAAGGGGGATAGTTCAGAAGCAGTACACTTGGTTGTCATAAGCGTGATGTAATGTGATCTTTGTTTACATATTTCGTTTAGCTGGAACTGGAGTTCCACTGTCCCCATTTTAATCAGCCCCTAAAGCACAGTGCAGGTAGTAGTCCTCTAAAGGGGGTTGTACCAAAGGCTCTGACATATTTCAAATCTGAAAACTTTATTGAAAGAAATAAGGCAAAATTCTAGTCATACACTTTAAAACATTTTAAATTACATTGGGGTTAGATCTATAAAATTCGATCTTGTGTTTGTATAAGTGCCATATCTGGCCTTTCCCTCTTTAACTGAGCAAATTCTCATCTTGCCACACATCAAGAGCAAAATACCTCTAAAGTCTTGCATGCTATACCAAAAATGGAGTAAGGTCATATAAAATTTACAAATAATTACTACCGTTTATTTTAACCATATAATATAGCTCAAATATATTTCTTATGCAGCCTATCAACAAAACTGTTGATAGATCATAAATGACTGATTAAAAGATGGGGAAAATGACTGCAAATAAAATGAAACCAGAAAGCCCCTCTACCATCTACTACCACCACACCCAAAATGGCCCAATTTTAAAGAACTGACAAAATTCAGCTTCTGTTTTTCTCACCAGTGTGTGTCATTTTGAACAGTGGGGCAGGATGTAATCAAACAAAAACAGCTCATTGTTAACAATTTATCCTTGTTCACCCTTATAGCTCAGCCCACCGGTATTCCACCCCCCATGCCTTCAACTACACCACACCTTACCCACCCACAGGTGGCGGTCTATCCCAGAGGCAACGCTCTACTTCAACGCCCAACGTCCACATGGTTAGCACTACTCTGCCTGTAGACAGCAGCATGATTGAGGTAACTACACACCACTTGGGCCTCTTGGGTACTCCTGGAGGTTCAAGCAACCACTCCTAAAATATCTCCTTTCTGAGAGTGATCTTGCCTCCTACGTAGATCTCAGGCATTCCAACTATGCTTGCCTTGCACTTATCTATCTCTCATCTAACTTCAGGTTAAGTAATCCACCTGGACAGGGTTGAGTCAACACGAGAGACAGCTAATATTAGTTATTTTAAAATTGACACTTGACTTCCCTCTGTTCACTTCTAGTTTCTGCTTTTTCACAGCCAGTGTTCTTGCATAAGCAGCTCACTAGCATTGCATGCTTTATAGAGTTTTCCCATATACTCTGTCCAGGTAGAAACCTGAGCATCACTCACTCTTGTCATTGTTCCTTCCTCACTTTACTTTACTGTGTCCCTTTCCTTCCTGTCCTCACTGCCTGTTGTATTGTACCCTGTTGGGGAGTAGCTAGACTGCCTGAATACCTCCCCCAACTCCTGGTGCCATAGATTCTGGCTGAAGAGGAAAGTAGGTATTGTGCACTTCTCCCAGTCTTTTGTTGAAGCCTCACCTGAGAGTCCAGAAAAGGTTAGAAAGCAGTCTGTGTGCAGTCTGAATGGCATGCCTTGCAAACAGGCTATCTGCATTCACTTCTTAGTGTTGAAGTTAAACCATGAGTGACAGCACAGCATGCGTTTTTTTTAGTGTATGAACAAGCTGACAGAAATTTATCTCTGTTCTCTTTAGGATGCGATGCGTGACCATGATTCCGGTAAGTGTTTTCTCTGAATTTTCACTAGTTTCATATTGTTGACTTTTGTGCTACTTCACACACACACCCCCCCGCTTCACCTACACCACAAATCGTCATCTCAATTCCCAGCGGATTGATATAGAATAGACTAATTTCAAACATCAGAACATTTGATGCTGAGGTCAACAGCTACATTTTAATAGTCATTATAAAAATAGCTAAGCAGAATAGAGTAATAATACTAATAAAGAGTAATCTAGATGTCATAGGCTGTTAAACAAGAAGAACGACTCTCTAGACACTTTTATCATCCATCATCTTATAGTTTTCTACATTCCTATGGTTGCTTCTACACTTAAATGTTGTGAAATGTGATGTGCCTCTCAGATTTGTTTTACTGTCACCAATAATGGCTCTCCTTTAAGAGAGAAAGGAACGCATAAAAGAAGAGAACTGGGACAAAGTCAAATTGTTCAATATTCATCATATAGCCACATAGTGTTTTTGCTTTTTATAGAGCACATCTGGAGTGAATTATTATCCCACTTAGTTGCATCCTAGAAAAAGTAGTGTATAATTGATAGCCACTAACAGAGCACTAGCAGTATGCTTTGCATCTTCTGTGCAATGCATAGGTGACCTGGGCCCAGTAATTGTTAGACACTTTAAGCTCTACATATAATTCCCTGTATAGTATGTTGTAAATGAGTTTAGACACAGTCATGTAGTCTCCCATCCTGAATCCACCCTTTTTGTGTTCCTGAAGCTGGGAGCTCCCCCAGTCAGAGCCCCACAGGTTGGTCCCATTCCCAATCCAAAGCCCCGGCACCTGCCCAGCGAGAGAGGGCCCCATCCTTCAACACACAGGAGAAGAATAAAATTGTGAGTTCTAAGTCTTCTATGCTGTATGTAGAGTGAATACTTTCAGATGAGTTTGTGAAATCCACGCCACAGAATGTTGCCTTATGATAATATTTTACATTTAAATTGTGTCCCCTCACATCAGTTGAGCGCTTTTGATTTCTGTTTCTACAGAGACCTCGGGACAAGAGAGACTCTAGTTACTACTGGGAGATTGAAGCCAGTGAGGTGTATCTGCACTCCCGCATTGGTTCAGGCTCTTTTGGAACTGTATACAAAGGGAAATGGCATGGTAGGAATGCCTTTCAGACTGGGCAGGGCACTTTCAGGTGTAACCACAAAAACTTTCACACTGTCCAACTACCCACAACACTTTGAAATACGTAAATGGGTCCATGTTAGGAAAATGGGCGGATTGGTTGGAAAATGAAATGGGATTTTTTTTGGGTAGCTTTTTCTTTTTGTTTTTTATGAGAGCTTACATTTGATTTTATGCATCAGGTGAAGCTGAGCAGAGTATTTTTGTTGCAGGTGATGTAGCAGTGAAAATCTTAAAGGTGACTGACCCCACACCAGAGCAATTCCAGGCATTCAGGAATGAGGTGGCTGTCTTGAGGTAAGAAATACAGGATAACGTGGGTACATTGTCTTAGACGTTTTACCAGTGTAAGTTTTTCAGCTGTTTTGGCAGTTGCAAAGTATTTAATTCTGTGTGAAACATCTTCATCATTGACCTTTGATTTTATCTTTGTTTGGTGTTTTCCTCTTCCTCTCTGCCCCTGTTGCAGGAAAACGCGACATGTCAACATCCTGTTGTTCATGGGCTATATGACGAAGGACAACCTGGCCATTGTGACTCAGTGGTGTGAGGGCAGCAGCCTCTACAAACATATTCATGTCCTGGAGACAAACTTCAAAATGATCCAGCTCATAGACATTGCAAGGCAGACAGCTCAGGGCATGGAGTAAGTGCTGAAGTATGAGTTTTTTACACTTCTTAAAAAAAAACAAACTAATTTTTTTTATATATCATTTTCAGCTATCTGCATGCAAAGAACATCATCCACCGTGATATGAAGTCCAACAGTATCCTTTTTTTTTCTTTTTTTTACTGGATGCAGAGTTAAAGGTTTTGTGAGTGTGTTTTAGCCATTAATTCCTTGACCATGCTGTAGACATTTTCTTGCACGAAGGGCTAACAGTGAAGATTGGGGACTTTGGCCTTGCTACAGTAAAGGCCAGGTGGAGTGGTTCTCATCAGGTGGAGCAGCCCTCTGGATCCATTCTCTGGATGGTCAGTGTCACAACTTTAATTTCATTACCACAATAAGCCAACTACATTGAGATCTATTAGTTGTGGAGCCCAGTAATAAAAAACATAATAACGACAATATTAACAATAAAAATAGAATAGAAAATGCCTTTGCTTATGTCTCTTTCTTCTGTTATATCCGCAGGCTCCTGAGGTTATCCGAATGCAGGATAACAATCCCTACAGCTTCCAGTCTGATGTATATTCCTATGGAATTGTTCTCTTTGAGCTCATGACGGGAGAGCTCCCATACTCCCAGATAGCAAATAGAGATCAGGTAAATTTTCAGAATTTATACATGTCATACTGTTTGTGAGCCACCTTAGTGGCAATGCAGCTTATGCATTAAGAAGCTATAGTGAGGGTTACCTATTTTGTTCTCCACAAACTCTCATTGTTTTGTCTTGCAAAATGTATTTGCAAAAAACACAAGGCTTGCTAGATTTGGTCATGCAGAAAAACCTATACCACCACAATCAAACATAGTCCAAAGTCTGGTCCTCGTCTGGGTCCCTGTGCCAGGGCAGAAAGTGGTGGAAAGACACTGGGTTGCTGTCTGAAGGGGGTTGTAGAGCTGGCCTAAAGCCCATCATGGAACAGAAGCGGTCGCCTTGGAGCCGCTGGCCTAATTTTAGACCCCGTAACACAACCCTGTAGGTGTGTGAGAAAAGGGGTGCACGAGTGCACATATGTGGTCTGTGGTTTTTCGTCTTTTTGCAAGCCACATGACCTGTTCTTGATCGTGTCTGGCTTCATGTTCTGTCCAGTTTACTGCCTGTATTTGGATCAGGCTAAAGTTGCTGTACAAAGTGTGCCCATAAGTGCTGTTATGATCCACTGTACTCCTAGTCTCTCCTTGCTACTGTAGAATGACTTTGTGCTCAGCTGACCTGGCAAGCACATAGAGTACTCCTATCATCCTTTATCTCTGCAGCATCATGCACTCATGCCTTTACAATGGCTCCAGTGTTTTCAATGCCTGTCACCTTAGATTCACTGGCCATATTTATAAAGTATCACCGAGTTGGACTTCTGATTTAGTATTGATCGGGTGTCTCTGACTAGCACACTGACTTAGATCAATAGTTGAAATCTAAGATATTTTATACACATTTCCTAGTCTAATTTATTCCTTATGACTCCTGTTTTCAGATTATATTCATGGTGGGGAGAGGCTATTTGTCCCCAGACCTCAGTAAGCTCTACAAAAACTGCCCCAAAGCTATGAAACGGCTGGTGGCTGATTCCATCAAGAAGTCCAAGGACGATAGGCCGCTCTTCCCGCAGGTGAACTTCTTCCCTTGATAATTTTAGACATCAGACGGAATTTGGAGTTTTGTTTGAAACGAATCTTTCCTTTTTCTTCTTTATTAATTTTTTTTTCT
Organism: Remorina albescens; assembly: GCA_034769265.1. Classification (NCBI taxonomy): domain Eukaryota; kingdom Metazoa; phylum Chordata; class Actinopteri; order Carangiformes; family Echeneidae; genus Remorina; species Remorina albescens. The sequence goes on along the minus strand of CM068482.1, from coordinate 16,385,221 downwards.
TTAGATCTTGTCCTCCATCGAACTTCTCCAGCATGCCCTACCTAAGATAAACCGCAGTGCCTCAGAACCGTCCCTGCACAGAGCCTCTCACACTGAGGATATCAATGCCTGTACTCTGACCTCCACCAGACTGCCTGTTTTTTAGAGGCTCAGACAGCACTGCCCCTCCTCCTCTTGTTCCACTTGCCTTCCTCTTCCTCTTTGAAATAGTCCAAATGCTAAGTACAACCAAATTCTCTACATAGAGATGCCAATATAGACCTAAAATGTACATGCAATCATACATAAACCCATGCTAATAAATAAAATACATAAGGAAAAGAAGAGAGAGGAAAGTGAGGACAGAAGTACATCTGAGATGAACTTTGGTTGCAGTGGGATGTACACAAGAAGATAGTGGCATAAGATACACAGAGGTGGTGCCTTGCTTATCACTGCACGTATTAAGAAGTATGCAAAGGCTCCATGGTGGCAATGCATTTGGTAAAAGTTGTAAATACATGCACGCACACCTACCTAAGACAGATGTAAATGGACTTTGAATGAAGCTCAAGAAAGACAGATAGATTTGGGTTCTGTGATGTGAAGCACACCTATCTTTCTGGTTACCCCTGTTTCTAATGAAGAGGACCTGCAAAGCTTACCTGCCTTAAGAGGAAACAAAGCCTGGACTAAGATCCTGCACAACATTTTCCTCTTGTTATCACAAACAAAGCCGTTGGATGTAGTCCATTTAGTTGCACAGTAATAGTTGATTCTACATTTTCTTCTTTGTCTTTAAAGATATTGGAGTAGATATGGGAAGTTGTCTTTATTTTTGTTGTCGTCGTCTTTGACTTCTTTTTATCATCTTTGTTTTGTTTTTTTTTCCTGGGGGGGTCTTTTTGGATGATGTATAGCTTGTCAGACAGCGAGCATAAGTGTACTTTGCACATTTTAGCAAAAAGCAATGGTTATGTTTCAACAATAAACACAACAGTTTCATAGCTCTGAGTAAACTGATCTGTAGATACCTGCACACTCATCAGTTCTGTCATGGGTAGCTTATCATGAGCTGGACATTTGTTGTCTTAAATATTTAAAATCGTTTGGAAACTAATTTGTATTTGTTTATCATGTCTCTTTCAGGAGGTTAAACGTTTTATTGTGAACTTGGTGAGAAAGTTGTCTATTCAATATTTTAATAAAATTAAGTTAAATTTCTTTGCCAGAGAAGGTTGCATGGGCCTTTTCTTACTTCTTGAAAGAGAGTGATTAGACAACATCAGTTGTATTGATCTACGTATCGCACTTGATCTTCCTTTTTAAATGCAGCAATGGACGCAGGTGAGATTGCTGGTTGACATCATATTGTACTTCTCTTCTTCCTCAATAACAGTAAAATCCCACGCAAGTGCAAGACTTTGTGACAGGGTGTAATGTTTGCTGTAGCAGTGGCAACGTGGTGTAACCTCACAAGGGACCCGGTCCAGACATGCAACCAGGGGATTCCATCATTGGTTGATTCCACAGCACACTGCATAGCCACTGGCAAGCACAGTGGAACAACAATCATTCAGCAAGGGAGGGGACATGATGGAAAGAGAGAAGACAGTCATATTTTAAGTACAAACATCCAACATGTAGTTCCTGTTGGGCAGGACCACTTGGTTCAGTTCCAAGTACAAATTTATAAATATAGGCACATTTGCTGTGTATCTGCAACCCCTAAGTGTCTATTTCTCATACTTTGTGGCCTTTTAAAATTGAGCTCAAAGCAGGAGACGTGGTGGGAGTTCCAGCTCTTTATCTCATCAGGATCACATGTCGCAAAAAGCAGATGTTAAGTGGAGCAACACAATAAGAGCAAAAGCCATCGGCTGACCACTAGTCATCTATTTTTACAACTCTTTTGCCTTATGTGTTTATCTGTTCTATTTCTGCTTTCTGACAAGCCACAGAGGCTGGCCAAAATGAAATCACCAGGGCTCAAACGTCAGGCTCCTGTGGCGTACAATAGCTCCATCTACTGTGTGTTTTCTTCGTAATGCGGCTCAGTCTATTTCATAGGAGAGCTGTGTCAAAGTCGGCGGTGTGAGGAAGATTAAAATCCTAAAAAAAAAAGGCAAGAATGTGACATTGTTACATGCTTGTGCAGGTTGCAGTTGAGCCAGTTTGTCTACTCTTATTGCAGTTTGGTTGTTCAGTCCAGTGGGCCCCAACCTGATGTTCAGCTTCCTCAGTGGGGCCACAAGATAAATCTAAGGGGAGATGTTCTCCATCATAAAACATTTTAAGGGGAAATCACTCTTAGTAGAAAAGCTAACAACTCAGACTTCTGAAAAAGAGACTTGAGTCAAATCAGCAAATATGTCTTTGCAGATGCATTGCAAACTGGTTTAACCTTAACAATGCATTTCATGAACTCATCAAATGCTCCAAGTTTTGATGTAAAATCTCACTCTTGAAATAAGTTGGTAACTGAAGCTGTCGAATAAATTTTGCTCAGTAAAAAGTACAAAATTTGACTGTAAAATGGAGAAGGAGAGCTATCAGGAAATGGAAATCATGACATTTAGTACAGTAAAATGTCCATAGCTGCAGTTCACGGAGGGTATATAAGTGAACTGTTACTCACAGAAAGAGAGAGCTGTCTGTTCTAAAAGAGAGGACAGAAAGATATTTTCCTTAAATATGAAGACCTCCAGACAGGGGACCAATCCTTGATAGGAGCTTGTCAATTAATTTAACAGCGTCTGCCAAGACAGCTTCTGTGCTCTCTCTGCTGTGGCCTCCAACTCTAACTTCCTCCATGACAAACATAAACATACACAACACTCTATTGGCACATGTTGTGAATGTCATTTCAGTGGCTGTGTACATTTTGTAACAACTGCACAAGGCAAAGCCTCATATTGCGGCTTTACTGGCTGATGTAACCTTTATTACACAGGTTCTACTTACAGAGCTCTCATGTCTCAGCTTTACCACCAGGTGGCAACAAGGACAAACACATAGTGGATACACCCCCTTAGTGCGCCATATCACTAAGGCAGCAGTAGTAATGGCATTGGCAGCTGAAACACCCAACAGAGTATAGTCTGTTGCTGCCCTGGTTGATCAGTTCAATCAGTTATCAAACTAAATACCCCCCCCCCCCCCCCCCACAAATGTATACATTAATAAATAAATATGATCACTGGACTTTTTATGGAATTAAACATGACACATCAGAAGGTGTAAGGATTAACAATCAGGGTATTCATCAATAATGAAATTGATTGATTATTAGTTGCAGTCCCATTTCATTCATTTCACTCAGTTCCATTTTGAACTAGTGAAAGCAATTAATGCTGTACTACTAATATTATAGATCTTGCACCTCTTTATATTATACTTCAATATGAGTTGGAAATACATTCTTGCCATTTTGATTTGGCAGATGGTCAGAGCAGCGCACACACACACACACACACACACACACACACACACACACACGGGGCACAAGTTGATCATGTTGTGCAGCAGCCTGGCAGACAGCTGGGAGGAGTTTGGATGGAAGCGCCTCAGCTGGAGCTTCAGGGGGCCCCAGCATCATTCCTCTGAGCCATCAGTGGGGGTTTTTTTTTTTTTACCTCCACCAGGCCAGGTCAGTGCACTTGTTGTGACAGGAAAACATCAGTTTCAGGCCAGATAATGTGCATAACATCTTTTAGCTGTGGGAGATGCTTGCTGATATTTAGTAAAGCAAACTGTCCGACTCTGCTTAATGAATCATGCCTCTTGCAAAAACAAATAAGTGCTGTGATAGTCTGACATGGAGTCGCCTAGCTCCATTATATGGGGCTCATCAGTCATGTCAGCTTCTCATGGGTCACCTGTGTGCATGAAGTGTGCGAGCCCTGACAGCTGTTAACGGTTTTCAGACTTACTACTGGCTCCTTGCAGTACAAATACAGACAGAGTCAGAATACCAAGGCCTCATATCAGTCCAGCATCCTCTCTGCTCTGAAATGTGCTTTGCATACCATGAACGCTCTGGGTGTTTGATCTCCACTGTGCAGACACTGTGCAGTATGTAAAATGTCTGTCATTAGATGGCTGATTTCACATCCCTCTGTTGGAGGCAGAAAATTTTATATGAGATTGCTCTAAACCTGAGTTTAACACTTTATGTTTGGGAATGATTCTGCAACAGCACAGCTGATATGTTAGCTAGTTGTATTTTGCACGCAAATGGGCATACTGGACTTTCCAGTTGTGCAGGTCTGTTCTTTTTTCCTGTGGTTAATCTTCTGAAATTAGTCATTAAACAATAAAACCTGTCGGCGCCTCTTTAATTGATATTGATAACTTTCTCACATGGTTTGTCTCATGTCCAATCAACCTCACTTTCTTCAGCTCATATGGAAATTACATGAACTGAGCAGATTATTGTGCATCTTTGTGTTTTCTCAGATAAAGTAGCTCACAGGTAGATTGTACTGTTTTGTTTTGTTTTTTGTCGCTGCAGAAAATCCCTGAGGCGGCAAAATGAAAATGTGATGGGACATGGCATCACTGTCACCAGTTGGCAGAAGCAGAAACTATAAAGTTATAAAGCTCAACAAACAATGTCATAATTGCATCTCAGAGCACCTTCACTAATTCTCTGAGGTGCCCTTCAATGAGGCAGAAGCATGAACCAGAGAATAATAAAAGTCAAATCGGAATGATTAGCAATCGGTGTGCCCAATAATGATGATAACTACCCAATTTAATAGAAAGGCAGGAAGTCCTTCATGATAAATTAATCACATTTTATTAGCCAGGATATCATTTGCTGCCTCTGTTCATCTAAAAGTTTGCACTCTGAATCTTAGTGGGAAGTGTTCACCTTGACTCACAGAGAAATCACTGAGTTGTGCTCATCCAGAGTCATTCATTCATTACCAGACGGCTCTAAATCATAACCCAAGTTTTTAGAAATAAATATAAATGAACAATGTAACCACTTTTTTCCATACACACTTTAGCATTTACTAAAGATAAAAATTAAAAATAACTTTTAACTAATAACAATGTAGTTTTACTTGTTCTGAAGAAGTGCCATTCTTTTCAAATGCTAATGAATGTGTTACTGGTCATTACTAGCAATATAAACTATAAATAGTTTTACATGGATCAGAGGGCAAACATCAAAATAAATACTGTTCTAGTGAAACAAAAATACATTTACAAGAAAAAAAATGACTCATCGTTATACTTGGAGAAGGCAGCTAAGACATTCACCTGACATCTTGTTCTTATTATTAGCAATACACCTAAAATACTAAAGCTGGTTATGAATCACTGGATTAAACTTTTTTTTTTTTATTCAGAGAAGAGACTTGCAAAGGACTTCCTCAAAGTGTGCATTGTCTCAGTATTCGCCGTGTCTTGACTGGCAGCTTTCAAACCCAAGGCCCTGATCAGGGATGGGGATTGGCTAAAAGAGAAGAGAATCATGAGTTTGAATGAGCAGGGAGAGTCAGCTGTATATACAAGAGGAAAAAAACATAACAAAACAACTTTTGTCACGTACAGTAATTTTTTGACTTTTTCATTGATTAATTGGTGGTCGTGATGTTGTACTCAACTTGGGTATGTGCAAGGAATTACAAATAGCTCTTAATATAACGTAGTTAGGCAAGCACAACACCACTTATTCTATGATCCTTGTGAGAAACACATTATTTAATTTCTACATTTCAGACAGTCTCCTCAAAAACTGAACACTACAAACTGTGCAAAGGCTGAATTTATGGCTGATCTTTAATGAGTCAAGTCCATATTGGAGCAGGACCAGGTGAAGGTATTTATTCTTACTTCAGCTGTGGTTTCTCCTCTGCAGCGTGATCCTCCAGCAGAGACTGCTGTTGCTCCTGGTGAGCCACAGTTGTCGGTGGGTGCAGAAATGGGTTTTCACTGGAGCCTTTCTGAGCCCGAGACTGATCCTGGTATCCAGCTTTGAGAGAGGTAATTGAGTCACACCGGACCTCATGCAGTCTTCCTGATGTCAGAGGGTCTTGGTTTGTGGACAGAGATAGCTGTGCTGTTGGGCTGAATTCTGTGGTTACATCCCTTGCAGTAGATTTGAGGATCAATTTTGCAGCAGGTCTTTTTGAACGTGTTCCATGGGGTTCCTCTGGGCCCCCTAATTCCAGCACAAAAGATATTTATAATATTCAGGCATCTTAGCTGTAGAAACAGGAAGATGCATGAAGGTTTTTATCTTCTGTAGTCTATTCATTTGTCAGAAAAAAGCACAATGCTAACACATAAAGAAGACAGACACCATAAAATAGCTGCACAAGTGAAGCAAGAGGGGGATAGATTATCATAAAACCATTATGCTCTCATGCATTGGAATTAAATCAATATGTGCAGTGTGTATGCCCAGCAGCTGAACAGATGTGAGTAGTATTTCTTTGACATTATCAAATATATGAGTTTCCTCAAGAAACAGTATTACAAAGTGACACGTGTGCCACAGCATGAGGACGTAGATCAAATGAATATTGCAAATGAAGCTTTATTGCCAGTGACAAAGGGGAAATATCCAGAACGGACCTTTTTCCATTATATATTGTATTCTGATCTTGATTTAAACAGTCCATCACTGGTTTTAAAAGTACACACATTTAGCAAGTTACTATTGGCCTTAAAGTTCTGCAAGTCTGAAGACATAAGTTTCACCTCAACACAAGGCCAAATAAACACATACCATTATGATCTATCAATCAGTAAACCGAGGCTTAACCATGCAGCTATTGCGACCTGGGTACCCCAGCATGATCCTTTCTTGGAAATCAATGTCATGGCATATTTCCTAATCAATAGAACAATACATCCATAAAGCCTCAGGCATGGCTTTTACAAGGATACGCTCACAGATACAATGGCACTTTATACAACTTGGAAAAGAATTGCACACAGAGCTTGCTGAACATATTTTATACTATAATAAGAAATAAAACGTTGGAAATGGTCCAGATTTCTTTTTACAGTTGATTTGGTTGCTATTTAGCTGTTTCACCACTCATATGAAGTGGCCACTGAACAACACCTGAATGACTGTGACATTTGTGTAAAAATGCTTTAAAACAATTCAGTGAGTGGATGAATATAGCTTTTTGATCAATTTCATGGAAGATCTGATTTCAAAAGCAACACATTATTTGAAAAAAAAAATTAAAAAAATACAAAATACAAAAAAGACTTATATTGCACTTTTCTATCAGCTCACTGGAATGGTTTAGTTAGGGTAAACATGCTCAATCTATGAATTTCTGTAAAACGGGCACAAGTCCGCACTGAACCTCAGAGCACTTTCATTGTTGCCATGGGAACACTGCTATGTTAACCAATATCCACTGTGAGGGGCCATGGAGGTAGAGGGAATTAGAGGGGGATCTGATCTCACAGGAAATGATACGTTAAACACTTCAATTATCGATTATAATATCTGCTTCCATGCAACTGAATGCAAGGGCCACAACAACGGGATGCATGATTTGCAACAGCCTATCTGCACCTTCTTGGAGCTGTTTTGTGATAGAATTACACACTCCACCTGACACACAGCAGTCCCCTCACTGTTATTTACATTGTGGGTTACTGGAGTGCAAATACTGTTATTAAAAGTAAATCATTTATTCTTTGGTTCAAAATGATACAAATATACTGAAGTTGTATGTGTGCAGATACTTGCACATCCGAAGTAAAATCTTTGTCTAATTTTGATTATTTATTATGAGTCCATATCTTAATGTTCTATATTCACACTAAATAATCTCTTTTATCGTGAGGAAAAAAAAAAAAACTTTATGAAAGGCAAAATACTGCATGTCTCTATTGTATATATGCAGGAATGCAGAGAGTCACTCTCACTGTGTTAATGCAAGTTTGGTCATGAATATATGTATTCTTAGAGCCTATATAATATGCCTTTCTTATGACACATTCACAATGCATGAATCACAGGGTAAAACAGTGATGTTACATGAACATCCCACTTATTCGGACATTTAGAACTGACCTGCACCTGTCATTGTTTCAATCATGCAAAACAAAAATAAATATCTATTAGTAGAAACATGAAAATAATCACCACTACAGCCATACACACCCACATACTGTATACATATTGAGATATACACACACTTCAAACTGCACGATAGTCCACAGTTTGAACAATATCTAAAGGTACACACCAAAATAGAAAACAGGAAGGGGTTGGGTGGTGGGGTCGTGGGGCAAATGAAAGATTCACAGCTGGGTCAAACAAGTAGCACAGAGCAGCACTGAACTCAGTGTAGGCACAATCTGCTTTTTACATCATCAACAACAGCCCCAAAAGAAAATCCACAGCTACCGAAACTTAGGTGACCGATACAAGCACACAAATGAACAGGTCAACAAGTAGACAGTACATTTTGACACTGCATAGAGTTAAAACACAGTCCAGGCCGGCACGCAGCTGTACTGAGCTCACATCGCCAAGATCTGATTCTAGCTATCAGCGTCCACACACACCCTTGCGCTCGCGTTCAGCTATGGTACGTCATTGTTTTCTAGACTCTGAGACTTTCCCCCATTCTCCCGGGTGACTCAGTTGGCCTGGACTGGTTTTGGACCCACTGCAACGCCATTACAGTCGAGGATGTACTGCAGACAACCTTGAGGTGGGTGACCAGCGCCGCTCTTTGTGGGCTCGCCAATAATCTCTCCCTTCTGACCAGCTCCCTAAAAAAAACAAAGAAATTATTAATTTATCCAACAACAGCTCTTAGTGGGAGTAAAATATTAATTATCAGAATATTGCAGTATATGTGTCTAAATAACTGAAGTATGTGTATTATTATATTATAATTAGATGTATTTTACACTGCACCTGGGATGGCTGCATAGTGGTGGGTCTCTGGGGAGCATTAGCTTCATTCTCTGCCAACTGGTTCATTCTTGCCAGCACCATCTCAGCAATGAGCTGCCTGTCTTCGGCCTGGTGGTCCCCTACCAGAGGCATGGAGGAGCCTGCCACCTGCATACAGGATGAGTTAGCAGAGCATGATGGGATACTGACATGACTGTATTATTTGCTTTATGTGGAGCTTGTCCATGTATAAATTTCGGCTTGTATACTGAAATAGCATCTGTACTTTTTGTATGATTATATGTCAGTATATTTCTGAGGTTCACCACAAGTAATGCACTTTGACTGGTCAGCTGTGGCTTTGAAACCACATCATGGAAGACTCCTACCTCTGTGATATAATCTCTTCCATCTTTTCCATGGATGGCTTTAACTGCACAGATATCCAGTCCCCCAAAAATCTCACAGCAGGTGTCAACCCAAAGCTTGTACCTAAACACAAGAATCAACACACAACCCAAACCAGATTCTGATTATCACTTATTTCCACTTCAGTATAACATTTAACATGTAAAAAAACGACAGGTTATAGCACCAACGTGAGCTTCCTTCTAACCAACATGTAACAGAATGAGAATTTTTGTGATGTCAGAATTGAAATAGCCTTTGTCCTGCAGTGTCGGATTGTGTTGTGATTGAGCACTTACCGGTCAGTCATAGCCACCTGTTCAAGCATAGCTGAGCCTGTGTTGGTCTTCCAGGTCCCAGATATAGATGTTCTCCTGACGAGTATGATTTGCACCAGTTAAAACAAATTCAGGTTTGTTTTTTGTTCAGTTCTGAAGTTAAATAATACATACATGTAGGCCTTATAGTCAGTGCCAATCTTCTGGATCCGGATATCGTACTTGGAGTCAATGAGAGGCTCTGTGGTGGTATAGGTCTGGGTGAGAGCCACGACACTGGCTATGTCCTGGAACTTACTGTGATTGTCCACCTTGACCTGTGCATAAATATAGACATGCACAGGATCGAGACGGGCATCTGGCAACAAATAGAGTCTTGTAGACAACATGAGGCATACATTACCAGTATGTGTATATATTTATCAAGACTAAAACCTTGAAATGTCAAGAAACAAAACGATGCATTTTTTAATATTGAAACAGGAAACGTCTACCTTTCCAATTCCAGAGTGGGCGTGTCCAATCTTCACAACAACAGGGAATGATGGCATGCTTACCTAAAACAAGAAAGTGAAACAAGTGATGTTATTGCCTCATATTCTCCTCTCTGATTTTATATTATCGTTCAAGGATGTGAGAATTATTTTCAAAGATATTTGTCTTGCATCCAGTCAGGGATGATGGGGTCCTCACCATCTCTTTGTAGTTTGGATAAAAGGTCTGCTCAATCAAAGGGAACTTCTCAACCCCTAGTTTCCTGTAGGTGTTTATAAGTTGAGCAAACTGTACAGAAAAAAGAAAGTTAAATCAGACACATACTTAGTAAATGACTATTATTTCATAGATAAAATTCTGATTTTAGATTTAAATTTTTATTCATATTTCTAAAACAGAGTGAAGCTTTCTGTGGCTGCTTAACGCCTACCGCCCACGGCTTGTCACACAGGTTGTAGATTGACTCAAGGGAGTTGATGCTTGGGACTCCTCCGTATTGGAGACCAATGATCAGGTTGCGAAAGTCTTCATTCTGGGTCATACTGAAGGCATGTTGACGAATGAGGACAAAGTCTGGCTTGAATGACCTAAAAAATGAAGTTAGAACCGAGATGTGACGGAAATCTGAACAGAAAAATTACAGCCTGGAGCAAATCCTGAGAGAAATGGGCACGAGTCAGACATTCAGTCCTGTGGGTGGATTATATTGATTAAAACAGGATGTAGAAAAAGTACAGCAGTAAGATTTAAGATTTGAAGGGTGCATTATCCCTTTCTTTGTGTAAAGGTCTGTGTGTCTCACCTGATAACCTTGGTGCCATTCCTCAAGACCTGCATGTTGACATTACAGGTCCCGTTGGCATGAGCCACAACATTGATCTCATTGAATTCGGCCTGTGGAGTTGATGATTATAGAGTCATAGCGCCATATGAGGAGAGAGAGATCAATTGTTTATATTCAGTTTTATAAAAGTACTTAAAACGGTTGTCACTGGTTTGGTGAAACTCACTTGCTCCACTTTGATGTCATAATCCCCATAAACTTTCTTTCCTCTGAATAATTTTGCCCTGTTTAAAACAGAAAAAGAAATAGTTTATATATCACTTTTAATGTAAATATAAATTCCAGATCCAGATCAATTATTTACAAAAAAAAAAAAATCAGACTGAATTCCACTGATGTTCAAATGTTACGGAAATAATGACTTCATAACAACCTGGAATATGAATTAGTGTTGCTTGGGTCTCAAGTGTAAAGGGTTGACAAATGCTTTCTTTCATGCTTCCAACTGTTGACGCACACTTTTTTAAAACACTTCTCCTCTTCAGTCAAGCAGAAAGGACAGAGATAAAACCTTACAGCATTTTTGAAGGGTGAACAATTTTCAAAGGTCGTATAGGTCGTATAGGTTGCAATGCAATTCGGTATTTAGTACTGCCTAGTCCATTTGTAGTACCACTGAGTAATTTAATACATTTATTTATTTAAGTTAGTTTTACAGTTCAACTGCAAGGTATAAAACAGATGTGTTTCAATGAGAATTTGTGGCTGCCGTTATAAATACAGTACATTTTCCTGATCGCTATCACACCATAATGCACAACTCATAAAATGCGATAGCAAATTTGCAATGATTCCGATGCATAGTAAGATAACAATAAAAATAAGGATGATGCAATCGGGTAATCTCACACTTTTAGAAAATTGCTGCATCACTTTTTAAAACTGGGTTTCTGGCTTTCCTTTGAATTAAACCAACATTTCCATGTCTTTAAGCAGCTTTTCTCCTGGGCTGCTGCTGAAGAGGAAATCTTTTCCCACATGATTTCAGATTAAGATGGATCAGTGTCTGTACACTGACACTGCACAGAGATTGAAGCTACAGAAGTGACATTGTGAGTGCAGGTGTAAACATATTCGATTTCTTCCTCTTTTTGACACTGATGTGTAGGGGTTGGGCCTGACAACATCATCTTTTACAGTAGAAACATCTGCGATCATATCGAATAGATTATTTTTAATGCACAACCTATGAAGAATTCTTTCTATTTCCTAAAATTTGCCATGGTGGGGGTTTCATTGCAGCTTCTACTTGCACAGCTCAAAGTTCACACTCCAAATGCAAGCATCAACTGCAGTGCAACAGCATCAAGCCACTGTGCTGCTAAACAGTATGAAACCTTTATGCAAGGAGAGTTTGTAAAATGTCTGTGTATGTATTTAGGTTTTGGAGTTTTCATTTTGTCTCTGAATCACCTGGTTGTCATGTTCCCTGCACTTCCTACTTATTTAGTGCCGAGATAAGGCAAAATAATTCATCCTCGGTCTAATTATAGCATGAGAAGCTAATTGGCTCTGGAGGAAAACAAGCTTTAAAATGTGGATTTGAATATGAATCACTGTATCTGAATAAATGAAAAGCCTACTTTGCTCTGTGATATAGGCTCGCCAAAACATACTGTATTAAACAGTGCTTCCAAAATACAACCTCCTGAAACAGATAAGGCACAAAAAACTAGCCTCTGATTTCATTTTGCAATTCAAATGTGATTGTTTAACTCTATGGACAGGGTATAGCATAATTCGATAGATCGATGTGTTATCCCTCTGCAGACACATGTCAGCTTGTTATAATGAGGATACAAATTTCATATTCAAATGCTGCTATGTTTAACATGACCTTTTAAGCATTTGGCACTGCTAAGAAACCAGGTCCTCTTGTTTAATATCTATGGGCATTGTGTGCTGAGTGAAACTGCTCTCTCTGGTAAATTCATCCTAAGTACAGGGGGCTTTAACATTATGTGTTAGCAATAGTTCAGCGTTTGCCCTTGGGCGAACACATTGACCTTAAAAACTGGACTTTGCCACTGGGCACTGCATTTACATCAGCTCACCGGGAGGGAGACGAGGGTGTCATAATAGAAGCTTGGATCATTTGAGACTAATAAGGCTACACTCACAAAGCTCAACATTTTTCATTTCATTTTCATTTAAAACAGTCCTCTATGTATTTTAACACTGAGTGACTGAGAAGACAGAGCTCAGTCATTAGTCTGATAAGTGAGACAGTATACCATCTGCTCCTGCTGTCATGAGAGCAATTTATAGCAAAGCATTCTGGGAACAAAACAAACCTCTCTGGTTGCCCGGCAGCCTCATCTAATGAGTTAAAGCAGGAGATGACAGAAAATGTGTCTCTATATGGGCTGTGGCCCTGGGAGTCGCCTTGTTCAGAATAAACTGTTGACATTTTATCTCACAAATCTTTTTAGGCTGCTAATCTGTGAAACAACAAATTGCCCCTTCAAATACTCATCCATGCTATTGTGTTTCTCTTTGATGGTAATTTCAAAAAATTCTGACGTTTTGCATTTACTGTCAGTAACCTGCGGTAGTCTAATTTCTCTTACTGCGGCCATTTACAAAAGTGGTGTCATTTTATAGTACCTATATAATAGAAGTTGACATCTGAGCCATCTGGCTGATGGGATTAGTCTGGAGGACGTTTTCATGTTTTCATTCTGTTTTCCAGGGCCACTAGGACTCATTTTGGTTTTCCTTTTTTTTTTTGGCAGCATGCGGCGGTATTAATGCTACAGGAGCCAAGCGAAGCTGCATTATCCTGAACAAGCCAACATAATTTTTCTTATGACCATTGAGATTTACAACCACTGAAGGTCTTATTCAGGACTGAAAGGTCTTATTCAGGCAACTAGACAAAAACCCATGCTTGAGAGCAAACATGGACTGTTCCCCTCTCAGTGATATTGAGCAGCCATGAAAAATAGATGCAGCACTCAGACAGAGGAGCCAATCTCCCATGTGTATGGGCATTATATGTGCAGTATGAAGCAAATAACTGTTCTGTGGAGAATACAGTAAACTAACACATTATATATATTTACTTTGTTGACTTATCTTTTAACTGTATTAGGTACACAGAAATACTATCAGAGCAGGCAATGAATTGACAATTTTCTTGACAGATGAACTATTACATATCAGATTTTGTTAAGCAGTGTAAAACATGATCTTAGTCTCAGTCCAAACCACTCACTGTTTTTTGATAGAATCACCTTCAATGAATGGCATAGTCTTTGGTCTTTTTGGTTTAATGTATTATATTGTGTACCCAATTCAGAAAAATGAAGAGCAGCATCAGTGTATTGGCACACCAGACTGTTATTCTAAATTCCCAACTGAACTCATCAGGCTGACATCCATCCTGCTGACAGTGGCTGAGCTAATCAACATTGCTCATTGTTTCTATTATATAAATTGCTGGTCTTACACAGGATAAAAGACCTCCTAAATTAAGCAAGACATTGCACTTAAACTTGTGTGATTTGGTGTGTTTTGAGGTCAAGTCCCATTTATGATTTGAATTCAGTGCTCTATCGTCGTAATCAGTGAAAAAATACCATCCTGTCATAATGATCATCTGTGATCTCCAAGCAATGCAAAACAAAGATGACATGCTAACCTTGATATGACATAGAGATAACATCATCAACAAAACACACAGATTTCAAATATAAAGAGCTTTTGCAATAGGGACCGTACACTAATGTGCCAGTTTCCTGAAACATGGATACAGAATACAGTGATGCTGTCTAGTCTTTATAAAGGGGAATATAGATTTAATATTGATTTCCTTTCCATGCCACAGTTGGAAACTAGTCCCTATGTGCTTTACATTGCTGAGGGATTCACAGAGATCAAGTTCCCTGCTTTTTATCTCTTGGCTGCAAGGAGTAGGGTCTATACATAATCTAAGAAAGGAGACAACAGAAGTCACAAAGATCAATTGTGTAAATGTTTGGGGTTCCTACTGTTCTTTCCAGCTGCATAGTTCTGGCTTGCATAATGCTGTGGAAAATATGTCAGCTGTGTAAACAAGTGTTAATCATGAGGACAAATGTTTTTAATGTTCAACAAGATATCTGTCTCAATGCAAAATAACCTGCCTCTAAATCCACAAGCATTCTGATTCAAAGCTTTTTTACCACTCTTGACTGACAGAGATGTCTGCTTTAAGCTGGCTCTGAATAAGACCTCCCAGGAACCTGACTGTCGGTGTAAACCCATTCTTGACATGAATGACACACACCTCAGCCCTGTCACTATACAGGCTGTGAAATATTTCTATCTACTGCAAATCACTTACACCTGATTGACTAATGGAAACAAGTGCACCATGCACTGTAGTAAGTTACATCGATTCCTTCCTAGGTACACTTTGTACGGGGCATGTCATGTGATCTGTTATCAGCAGGCAAGGGGGAAACCCCATTGACGGAGGGAAAACACTGCAGTATTCAGGCTAGTTATAGGAAGTAATGTACATTTCCCAGTTCTGCATCAGCCATTTTTAAGAATGGTAAAATGCCACATTACAAGATAGCACAATGAAATGTTTTGGTTAATTAACCATATTTTGATAGAGACAGATGGTTTAAACCATAGATTCTTTTGTTTAATTATACCTACACACAAATATATATATACTACAAAAGGATAATAGAGGACAGTAAAAATCCTCCATCTTGGTGTTATGTCATTACTGCTAAGAATCAGTGGACTGTATTTCCCCAAGTGGTGGCTGCTTTCATGTATTATTGTAACAGAGACATGCTGCAAAATCAAACCACAGCAGCAAGGCACATTTACATCTGCAGGGAGCTTCATATAGATGTTGTTTCCAACGTTCCTTAAACATTACCTGACTAACAACTACATTCAAAGGATCCATGAAAAGAAAATCCAAATTAAGGCTGGAGCAAATAATTAAAACATGAGGAATAAATGATTCATCATAGAATATGTGATTGAGGAGTTGATGTATTTTCTTACCACTCTTGTTGTGGCTCGTCGATGACCAGGAGAATTTTAAACTTCTTAGGTGTCGTGACTTGGGTCTGCTCCACTAGCCCTGCTGAGGCGGCTGTCTGCTTAACAACATTGGTGATGGAACTAAAGAAACCTGCTCCGGTGGACTGACTCAGCTGGGGTTTCTTTTCTGGAGCAGGAGAAGTGGCTGAAGGTGTGGGCCCAGCTGTAGGAGACTTGGCAGGGGTGTTGGTGGTGGTGGCAGGTGGAGGAGGCTGAGCGGGGTCAGGCCTCTGGAGGTCTGTCATGTAGCCATTAGGCAGGTTGGAGATGAAGGTGCTGTCCGAGAGGCGCCGACGCAAATAATTCATGGCTGGAGCTGAGAGATGACTAGAGTCAACACGCACAGGGTGTGGAAAATTATTCTGCAGCAGAGTCCCTTTTCTTAGTGTACAGCTGATGACGGCTGAGCTTTCAATGCAAACTAGCAGCAATTGTGTTCCCTTCCCAGATCAACGGAGCATCCTCAGAGCTCCCCCTCACTGGTGGTGACGCTACACTCCAGCTCAGCCAATCCCCTTTCGCTGTGCTTTCTTCAGCCTTTGCAAATGATGCTCTAGCTGTGCCTTTGCTTCCTCCTCTTGTCCTCTCTCCCCCTATATTCTCACATACTGGCATGCCCGCCTTCCTCTACCCCTCCCCCATTTTCTGCTGCCTCACAGCCGGAATGCTTTTTTGAGCCACTCTATGGAAAGCTGTGGAGTTTCCAGTGAAAATGCAAGAAGCTAGACTGGGTGCTACATCATATTTGCTTCATTCCTTCTCCCACTGTCCCCCATGTTTTCTCTGCCCTGTGTCCATGCAAAGTATCCGTGTAGGTATAAAATGAAGCCATGGAATCTAAAATGGCTGTTAAGACTGGTGGGCAATGTTGAGTGAGAGGAAAACGTCAGCAGCAGTCCCTTGAGACACAAATTCATGCACTAAATTCTCTCTCTTAATTGATTATTCAATACCTATATAGCTATTAAGAAGATTAAATTTTCTACAAGACATGTTTAATCCAATTATGTCAGTAGATTTTATTCAACAGCACTTTAGCATTATGACCATTTACATTCTGTATACGCATTCACATTTGTGCATGCAAAAATCTGCATGATAAAACAAAAACAGAGCTCACAAAATTTCTCTGTACTAAAATATCTGTTCATTATATAGTTGCACTGAGAAGTGTCTATCTCTCTGAAGTATATATTAAAAACCTAAGAATTAATTTTGGAAGAAATTATATTTATAAGATAATGGAAACATTTTTTCTTAGAATACTTGGGTGTTCTAACAATTTAAATACATTTATACACAAGAAATAATAAAGGAAACTGTTTCTGTGTGGTGAAACCACGACAGATTACCATGTGTCCATCACAGAAAACAAATGGATATTCTGAAATAGCCAAGAAATACATCAATAAATCAATAACTCACAAATCACCAAAGTCACAACAAATCTATCTTATTTCTTATTTCTCAGTGTGGTGTTCTTCTTCAAAACAACCATAAAATTACGAGTTAGCAAGTGTTATGATCAACCACTGATCTTTGAACACATTTAGCCTTCTGGAGATTTGAATGGTGGTGAAGGGCAAATAAAGGCCACAATGCTGAACTTAATATAAAAATTATAATGGGTAATGAAATCAATGTGTTAAATCTCAAACAGTCAAATCTAAGCATAGGATACATAACATTCTTAGAAAAGTTCTCTGACCGCATTGATTTTTAGCCCATACTTAGGATGCATGATGTTTAATATATTGGTTTCGATAAACAATTAGTTTTATGCTCTTCCATGTGGTGCAGAGAATGATTTTCATCATTCTATTGTTACTATTTCTGAAACAAGGTGTAAAACTTATGTCTAAGATATTATTCAACTGAGTTTCCTGTTGGAGCTTTTGTGTATCACAGTTAAGGAGAGGTGAGGCTCTCTATTTCTTACCAATGGAACAGAAGAGTGAATAATGAATAATGATAAAAGATTTAATACTGCTAAACAGAATAATATAATTTGCCAGAGCAGAGCTTCAGAGATATTGCGTTTTGTTGAATCCATGACAGTGACAACTTCAGCTCTAATTACAGTCTTTATGTTTGCACTTTGTTAAATATTGTCATCTTATTTTTCGGTATTGTAATTTCACTGTCACTCTGTCTTTTTATTTACATCTGTTGCAAAAATTACTGTATTTTCCTGATCAATAGGCAGAGCAGTTTTCCATAATGACAGAGGGTGTCAACTGTTGTGCGGATTGATTTAGGACTTTGGGACATGTAAATAAAAGATAATGTTGATATGTTGTCTAGTGCAATACTGCTACGAGGGTGCAAAAATTCATTTTCCTTTATTTTTATTTTTATATTTGCTCATTGGAAGCGGTGGCGTGCAGTGTTTCATGCACAGATGCAAGGGTGACGCCGACTGGCAGCAGTGGCGCAGTGAAATAAACCCACTAACCTCACTTTGCTGAAATCTGCAGCCCAGCTTTTTGCGCAAGGAAAAGGAGAATCTGACATGTCACATCTCTCCCTCTGACCTCTGTGATCAGCAAGGTTTATCAGCTGCTTGCATCTTTGTTTTGTTTTGTTTTTGCCAACACTGCGCTGTTACAATGGCAGTAAATCGTGCAATTGTACATAAACACGTGAGATTAAGCCATATCTGTGGATGCAAGTGCGTTAGAAGCGATAAAATAATAAAAGCAGGCTGCGGACCAGGACGTTTTTCTTTTTTTAATCACCGCACTGCTGAGCTGAGACATCGGTGGGTAATGGTAGATTTACCATATCCAGACATGACCTGTGTGCTCTTCTCCTCGCCTCCACTAGGGCCGCCCTGACCTCTTTTGTTTGCGGATTGGTCTGCTGGGAAAGTGCGTGAGGAGGCGGCGGAGCTCAGTTAGCCATGATGTTGTGGCTGGGAAGCTAAATTTTGTCGAAGTGAGTAACATTGACGGTTCACGTTACGGTACCGTGGAGCTCAGTTGATGGGCGTAAAGTGGCTGTATGTAATCCGGCTGCAAGTTGTTACTGAGATTTGAGTCGGTTCGTCGATTAATTTGAACTTTACTAACTGAATCGAGGAGCTTCAAGACTCACTCCAAACTCGGTGTCGAGCTGAGCGGCTAATGTTAGCTTGTGCCATATCTAGCCTTTCTAAAGTTAGCTAGCTAGTGAGGCAACTCATGTAAATAAAAGAACAGCTAGCAGTGTTGATGAATGCACATTGCTGTTTAAAAAGTCAATATATTTTATTACAGCCTGGATTTTTATATCGGATAAGACTTTTTGTGCCTGGACTCACCCGTTAGTTTTATGTAGCTGTTGGAGCTAGCCTAGCTAACCCAACTGCTAGCCTTTGAGTCGTTAACGTCAGCGTCGGGCATCGTTAGCCAGCCAACTGTTTAAGTTAAGACAACTATCTTAACTTAAATTGCTCCGAAAGTCTTCTCTAACTGATGCTTTGTTCGTTGTCCGATTCTCCCAATTTCTCCTTTTCAGGAAAGAAACGTGTTTATTCTCTTCGCTGGTATATCTTGCTAACGTCGATGTTAGCAATTAGCCTGTTCGCGTAAATGCTATTCACTAGAATGGACCTGTTGAACTCTCAGTTCCTGGACAAGATGAACAATAACATTGGGAGACTGCACTATGAAGGTTAGTTTACTCCCAGATAATATAACCTGGCAAAGATGTTAAACTCATTATGGTGTGTGTGTGGTTCAACAAACTGCAGGTCTTGTGCAGTCATAACAAACACAAAATCAGCTCTGGTTTATGTTCACGTGTAGGACTCAAGATCACACATTAAAATTATTTCCTTATTTGATGAAGCAGGTTGCAAATTTTTGCTAAATTTTTGTCTATTGAAAGTATATATAATCAAAAAAACGTTTAGAGTAAAGCAAGAGGGTCATTATTCTGACGGTAACAGTAATGTAATATCTGTTGTGCATTTTTAAATTACATTCAACTTATTCTTTTGCCCTCAGATGAGTCCAGGACACCCTCCCTGCCTACTGCTGTGTCTAACATAACTGGCCCTCCTCCACACTGTCCAAGCAAACGAAAGTACGGAGAAGAACAAATGGATGACCATATTAACTGTGATGATGACCACATGACCAAAATGAGCAGATTGTTTGCCACTCAGCTGTAAGTGCCTCTCAAAGATTTAAAGAATGAGTTTTTCAACTCCTGGCATTGCTGTCTTTGCAGTCACAATTCCAATTTTTTCAGGCATCCCAAAAAGCCTTACTGACATGTCCAAAGAAATCAAACCTGTTCACTCAAAAGAAAACTAATGAAACCTCTCTTATTATAATTGCCCTCCACATTATATACAATTGATATTTCCACAGCTGAAGGACTAATAAAGGATTATCTTGCATAGACAAACAGCCCAAGAACCACATTTACAAATAGATATGATTGGGCATAAAAGGGAAATCCTCAACAAATTAAATACATTGAACGAGTCAAATCATTCAACTTGTAAAATCCTGGTTTGAGGTAATGGAAGCCTGTACATGACCTTAAAATTTTGTGGAATCTAGACACTACCTCTCGGCTTTAAAGCCTCACAGCTGCAAGAGACAAATTTGATTGTATTTCCAGCACAGCATATGTAGGAAATCGTGTACTTAATTTTCAAACAATTCCGAGAGAAGCTTTAAATAACAAAAATACTGCACATTAAAGACAACCAAGACTGAAATCCCAAGCTATGCTGTGCGATCTCGTGTATATGAATTGTTTATGAGAGGTTGACACTGTTGGGTTCCATCGGTTGAATTTATTCAATTTGATCAAGGGCCCGTCCCTCTGCTGGAGACAACCGTAATGAGCACTGGAGTCACAGTCCCGTGGAGCACATTACTTCCTCTGCCAAGGGCCTCCATGGGACCCACCTGTATGCTTCCATTTCTGGCTATGCTGTAGACCAGCCTCTGCCTCTGACCAAAACCAGCCCAGATATTGGAATTGGGGGAAGGGAGAGGTCCGTCATGGGTGGCACTGTAGAGCGACAGCAGGTATGTCAACTAGTAGCACACATGATAAGTCAGTGTTTATAGTGGCAAAATCTAGGCACTAGACCTTTTAAAAGGGGATTGATCACAAGATCAATAAATAAAGTATTATGCGTGGTCCTGATTTTATGCAGTCTTAACTATAACCAGCAGAGGAACTGATCAGTTTTTGTGTGTTGGATGTTCCAATTTTCTAATTGTCTGTGCGTCATCTACACTTCACAATTTCAGTTTTGGCCATGTTTAAACATGGCACATAGGATTAATTGTGTTCTTTCACAGGGTTTTTTCAAGCAAGGTAGCAAGACTGATGAAACTGAAAAAAATTTTAACTTCCACTCCCTAAACATTATTTTGTAAAATGGAGAACATTGCAGTAAAATGTAAAACTATACATTGTTGGGACACGTTAGATCGGTATCATAAGGAGATTTGTAGATTGTAGAATTCTTATTTCAAGGGGACCAGCAGATGTGCTTTGAAATATTTTGCGTATATTAATTTTATGTGTGGGATCAATAAGAAGTGTACAAGCCTCTGAATAGTAGAGTTTGTCTGCTCTACATAGTTTTATGAATTTTACTCCATCAATAGAATCGTCCGTCAGTTATTACCTGTGCCCCTGCAAGCAACCGCAATTGCAACCTCTCTCACTGCCACATGAATGGCTGCTCTCCCAACTCATCTGGTGATCAGAGAAAGACCAATGGTAAGCTTATCATAAAAGGTTTGTTGTTTTTCTCTCCGTAATAGTTTCAAGTAAATGTAAAAAAAAAAAAAGAGACTAATAGACTATTAACTGTGACACACTCATGTGCATAAAATTAAATTTTCACTGATTTAAAAACAATATTTGATATTAGAATAACAGAGCAGTCACTTATTGTTATTTTTGCTATCATGAAATAAATAAAATTACAGTTTATTTAAATTTTATGAACATACAAAACAGCCGCTGTTATTTTGGTAGCTTTAGTTGACAGTAATAACTTTGATCAGATTTTGTGACCTTTACTGCCAGTCAGGATCATATACAAGTCAAAGTCATTGAGATTATGCCTGAATGTTCCTTAATTAATTTTCTATCCATTGAAGGCTTATGATTTTGTTTCCCCTGCATATAACTTTATTCTAGCTAACACAGTATGCGATCCTGTGATTGAGGAGCACTTCCGACGCAGCCTTGGAAAAAACTACAAAGACATGGAGCCTGTGTCCAACTCAGTGTCTATCACAGGTTCAGTGGATGACCACTTTGCTAAAGCTCTGGGAGATGCCTGGCTCCAAATCAAGGCCAAGGGTGGAGGCCATCAGACCCCAGATGCAGATCCATGAAGCAGAGTGGAGTAAGCATTACTATCACCTTCTTAGTGTATGCTTCTTGCCAAGCATCAACTTCCCCTAGCAAAGAACAATGTAAGACAAATAATGTGGTGCTCACCCAGCGTACTCGCTAATGGACACAGAGGTTGACTTTTTATGAGAACATTCAGCTCAGTTTTGTACTAAAACTGGGACACCGTCTCAATCGAAGAAGAGAAAATACTTAATGCATAGATAGATTGACGAAGTTGGTTGTCTAAATAGCACAATCATAGATTTTATTTTGCAATGAGAGTCACAAAGTTGTTGGTTGTCAGCTCATGTTCTGTTTTCCCTGCCTTTCACTTGCCTAGATAGCCAAAGAATCCCCTTTTCAATCACCACAAAAGCCATAGATCTGGTCCTCATTGTTTTGATTTTACAATCATACTGCTTTTTGAGTCTGCATTACTTGAAAACGACAGCCAGGTCTCAGTTGCACTATTGCGTTTCCAATGGTTAAGGTAGCAGGTTGCCTGTTGTAGTTGGAACTAATGTGTTCCAAGAACATGTCTTGCGATTTAGAAATTGTGATAATGCAATTAAGGCTCTGGTCCCCCTGTTTTCTGGAGACACTAGACTAATCTGTCTTTTTTTTTATAATCCTGAACTGGATTTATCCACTGTTAATGAAATAATTTAATTTCCTTTCTATATGCTCACTGTGGCTGATTACATAGTAAACTGATATCAATCATAGTACATATCTTTTACTAGAAAGCATGTTTCAAATAGCTGGTCTCTATTACAATCCTTATTCTATACTATATATTTACTCAGAATTTATTTTTTACCTGTAACATTTTAGAAATACTCACTGCTGGTACAGTTGTACTCAATATATTTTTTGTATCTGGTTTTCATTACTATATATAGGTTTATATCTTAGCGTCCATTTACATATCACAGCCTCTGGCAAGGTTGTCTGGATGCAGTTTAATGGGCTGCATTGCGTTGTTATTCTGTGGAGCTGGTTGCTTTATCCATTACTGAATACAGCTAAACCTGACCCTCTGTAGCACAGTCTCTTAGCAGTGGCTTTATTTATTCACATTTTGATGCTTTCATGTTGACTTTTGGAAAAAATTTGGTGACAACAGAGTTCTTCCTTTGAGTATTTCTTCATTGCTTCCATGACAAAATATATTTCCCTTAAAACGTAACATTTTAATGCCAATGTGAGTTTCCTTAACTGTAGAGTAGGGATTGTCATTCCACCATGACTGTCTGTCACTTCAGTTTTTTAGCAAATACTGTTACAACTGTGTTTGTCTTTCTTGATTAAAATGATGGGGGGGCTCGCAAAATTCTCCTCAACTATGTGGAAAAGGTTTCAGTGAGCCACAAAGTTTTCATGCAGTTGAGTTCTGTATAAATTAATTTCTCACCTTCCTAAAATTATCTACTTATAGTAGCATAACCTATTTGTCAACACTGATTAAGATATGGTATTGTAAATTCAGATTTTTTTTGTATATCAATTAACTGTCTGTGAAAACATACATTCGTATTAATATTCAACTGTTTTTAAAATTTTTACGTACACTATCTTGTCTTTGTATTTTATTTTACTCATGTAAGACTATCATTACGCCGCGCGGAATGATCATGGATATTTTGTTTTCTATTAAGAGTAGTGTACTCTCTAGCATGGATGCTCATTATCTAACCGTGGTTCTTTCTTAAAGATGACTATTTTCCCACAGGTGTCAGATGATTAAAAGTGCAGGAACACAACAGTCTATCGATCAAAAAATGTCTTGGTGCAGTGTCAGAAAGACTTATACACTAACAGCTTAAAGAGTTTGTATCTGTCTGTACCATAGTGGAATTTAGGGATTATCATGGGATCTGCTTGTTTGACACAAGTAGATGTTTTTGGGTTTTTTTTAGTAATATTGTTGGGGTTTTAGTCCATTGTTATTTAATTTCTATGTTTAGACTACCTGTATCTCAAAGACCTGCTCCAGGTGTCATCTACATATAAGACACATGTTCACTTTTGACCTTATTTCTCTGGAAGAAAATGCCACTGTTTGTACCTAATTTCTTCCAAAATAAATGTAGAAATGACAGTCTTTGTGTATTTGTCATTATTTTTACCATAAAAAGAGACAGTTTAATCACAGCAGCAGGCAGCAGGTAAGATTCGATTTCTATTTGCCAATTGTAATAATTATAAGCTTGACTCAGATTGCACAATTTTCTGCAATGTATTTTTTGACAGGCTCACACAAAAGCATCTCTAGTGGTAAAATGTTGAAAGGCCATCCATCCATTCCTTTTTGGAAAAATCGGAAATGCGGCAGATAGGTTGTTAGCATAAAACAATATAAATGTTTCTTTGTAACCTCAGTGTTTCAGACTCTTGGGCCACTAATGGAAAGCAAATTACACTGATTAGAGAACCACTACTTGAACTAAGCCATCAGGAGTCATTACACATTCTCTATTTTCATTGGACACTTGTTGCCATAGTTACATGAAGTGATTTATGAACATATTGGCAAGCCCGCTTTACGACGGAAGGCCGAGCATTACACTAATGGCCTTTTTTAGTACACAATAAGTGTGATTATCCTTTCGTCAACCAAATGTATGTGCAACATCAGGTGATGTTGTTTGTCTTTATTATTGGGAGACAGTTCTGTAGCATTTACCAGGCCATGATTTTAGGTCCATTCCGTTTAAGGTTTTATTTTTGCTATTGTCTAGGGTCAATACTTGTTTTTCTTCAAAGGACAGATATTAAGGATTATTGTCTCACAAGAGCAAATTTCTCTTCCAGTTCTACAATTGTTCCTTAGTTTTCTCCAGTATGCTGATGTTAAAATGATGCTGCAAAGGTCTGTGTACATCTTAGGTTGTGCCAAGAAAGGTCTTTATTAAGAGGACGGATGTCTTGCAGGTTGATGTGATTCACATGTTTGGGTGAATGTTCTCCTTTAATATCTCTGCTGGCTGTGTGCGTGTGTTTGTATTTACTTGTTTGTGTTATTTCTTGCGAACTTCTCTGTTTTAAACACCACCTTTATTTCTACTAGAGCCAACTCCAAATGAGGAATAACACTGTATTTGAGGTCCTGGTTCAGGTTTGGGTTGTCATATTGTCCCAATAAGGATAGCTGTGCCAGCTTGTGTGTGTGGGGCAAATTTTACTGTGGAGTCTCCATGTCCTCCACAAGCAGCTGAGACTTCCCCATGCAGACATTGCAGTTGTAACTTTTAAGTATCAGACTTGTGTTTACAAAACATTGAATAATTGCTTAAAATAATGCCACGCTTTTAAAAATATTAAATCCACCTTGATAACTTACTTTCAGCCTTGACATAGAAATTGTTTTTCACACATTATCGCGGTGCAGTGGAAAAGTGATGATAATTTCGGGTTATGCGACCAGTTCTGTGTTTGGATCAGGGACAAGCGGACTTCTCTTTACCAACCAGCAGATGGTGGCATTAAACCATGTTACAGACACCCTCAGCCCCTGGAGACCAAACAAAGATGCAAGTGTCATCATTGTTATTTGACAGATTGATATGGATCCCGGTTTTCTTTCATGTGTCAATGTGACAGGGTGCTTTCCATGTAAAATGTATACGTAGCAAAACACATTTACGATATTGAGGGCAGAACCAGTTGTAGACCCTAACCAACATGGCTCCACATCTTAGACTGAGAGATCTTCTTTCAAATTGCAGATGTAATTAGGCATTAGAAACATTATGTTGGATTATCATATCAGTAGTTAAATTTTAAGATAGCAATGAAATCTAAAAATGTTGAATGAAAGTGTAAATTTGATCATTTGAATTTGTGCAGCATCATTCATAGCACAAATCTTTAAGATAGAAAAGAAAGATTTTTTTTTTTTTACCCCTCCTTTAGTTGTTGCTACTCTCACCCCTCAGGCTCAAATCTGCTCAAAAAGCCCCTCCAACAGACCACTGCCTCCACGAGATTAGACCCAGCCATTCACCAACCACAATGCCCCTGTTACTGTTGCTCTGCTCTTGTGGGATTATGGAGAGGAGATCCACATTTTCTTTGCTTGTGCAAAACCAATCGCGGATCCTCATGGAGGCACACACATGTACCGTACACTGATATCAGGATGCGTTGGCGTAGTGTCTAAATCAAGATGACACATCAGGGTCACGCCAAATTCAGCTTGGCTCCTTCAGTGTGTGAAGGCCACAAAGAGCATGACATCCGTGCTTGTGATGGAGGACTGGTCTCTCAGTTTCTGCCTCCTTTCATTGCTGTAACAGGATGGACTCTGCTGCTTTCAGATATGGTCAAAACACACATTTGTCAGACACTGTCCCCTCCATTTTCCCTCTCCTGGTTACATAAAAGAAATGACCCAATGATGACGGTTTAACACAGTGCACTCTGTACGTGGTATGAAGTTATAATTGAGCTAATTGGATAGATACATGATTTTACTAAGGGCTATCTGGGCTATAGTGGCACTTGCAGTGGCACACATATTGGCTCCCATATTCCTGACATGAGGCTCCACAAACGCCTGACAGAGATCAAATTTTTGCATAATTCCAAATTTGCTGTGCCTGAATAGAACATGAGGTTGCATTCATATTTACAGCATGCCTGAGTGCACAACGTCTGGGGAATTTGCATGATTGCCTGTAGATTATTTGAGCATTATCTATTCCCCCCACCTCTTCTTTTTTTCTTAATTCTGTGGCTCTCTGCTGTGAGGATGCACACACATCCTTGGGCAAAAGAATCTAAAATAGATCATACAAGCAACTGGAGTAGATGCACAGGCACAGGAAGCAGCTCACGGGCAGACTTGAGTCATGCTGGCAAGATCATGCACCCTGAGCTGACAGCCCAACACACCCGATTACCAAACACGTCATTTCTAAAACGCAGCTGAAGCTTCACTATAGGTCACAAAACAAGAGGGTGAATATTGAGATCTGTTGCCGATTTACCAGTAAATGACTCTGATTGCAGTGTGGACTGAGAGCAAGGTTGAAAATTCTTGAAGACTGACTTGATGAGCGTCTCTGGCTCAAGCAACAGTGGCTCATTCATTGTGTCATGTGGACTGCTGGCAATGGCATAACCTTTGTGGGGGGAACAGAAGACAACACGGTCACTCTGGATAACAGTCTTGCAATGAACAGAAACAGACCCTGTCAGGCCATCTCAACATCAGTTCTCGGCTGCACACCATCAACACACTCCACCAATTACTCTTTACCTTTTCCTTATTTCCTCCTCCCATCAGTTTAGACAGCTCCTTCTTGATAAGGCCCTGTCATGTGGTGATCTAACAGGATCTTATTAACGCATTTCTCCTTTGCATCCCTCTATGTTGCATGTTTCTCGACTCCATCTGACCAGTTTTGTTGCACACATTTTCGCCGTGCTGTTTGGCCGTATGGTGCTTGACACAGCCAATGATTTCCTATTGATACAGTTGGCTTTAATTTCAAACTTTTATATATTATTGATTGATCTGTAAATGATTTATATAAAGAGCCATCTGCTGCACAATAGCACAAATGTGCTTGATGTGTTGTTGTTCCTTCAAGATAATGAATTGCTTCCAATTAGGACGTACAGATGACAGACCAATATTTCTTGTTAACCAGAGACTGTACTTTTCCTGCAAGATCAAGAACCCATATAATTATACAAATTCCTTCTCTTAAGAATAGGCGGAAAACGATGTTTATTGAGACAGTGGGTTTCAGGCACTGAGCAACATAAAAATGTTTGAACCATCACTAAGGGGCATTCTCATTTCTCATTATGGGGCTTGTTAGGGCCGACATTACAGGGGCTTGACTGAGCAGCCTTAATAAGGAGACTGACCTAAAACCAATATGAGCAGCAATGGTTTTTTTTTTTTTTTCCCTTTCGAGCCCGTTTACTACTCTCTTACATGGCCCTATCGCTTTTGTCTTTTCTGTCCGCCACCCCCTTCGTCTTGCCACAGCAACCTCCTCCCTGCCCTACCACAACACCACTACCACTCCCCCCCATGTGCTTGGCAGCAACACAGTTAGCCATGTGTGTGCTGAAGATGTTACATAATGCCCTCCTTTCACTGCACTCCAGATCATAGAGAACAATTCAGCACAGAAAAATTGCTCCTTGCTGCTTTGTTGCCCCCCCTCCACCATCCAATTGCTTTATCAGACTTCACTACCAAGACGCTGTACAGTAGACGGCATTATTATCTGCTTTAGCATTCCTCTTCATATAGAACACCAAATAGAAAAAATAGGGAATGACCAGTGGCTTAAAAAAATGCTTCAGGTGTGGAAAGACTACAGGTCACTTTTCTGATGCGCTCTCAGTCATTTACTTGATCTACTATGCACTGAGACAGTGGTAGGAAAAATAAACCAAGATGACGGCGGTTTAGTGTAAAAAAAACAAAACAAACTACAAAACATAAAATTTTTATTTTAACTTTGATGCATTTTCCTTATTTGGAAACACTGATGCAGATATGGTGAAATCATTATTCTGAAAGTTTCTGCTTAGTATTCAGCAGAATTCTCTTCAGTGTGTGAACAATCAGAATAATCCTCACTATGACATAATAAACTAATGTGACTAAATGTTCGATCACACAAGCACTCACAAAGCTGGGATGCCTTGATAAAATTAAAGCAATAAGAATAAGTAAAAAAAAAAAAAAAAAAAGAGGGGATGGGGTGAGGTGGTGGGCATTGTCTCCTTTTCACAAAAAACAAAGGTCTCCATCAAGTGGAAGAAATGGTGACACAGAGAGAGAAAGCAAGAGAGCATCAAATGCTGTCAGAGTCGCTGGGCCTGTCCACAGCTTTGTGAGGATTGAAATAATGAGTGTGCTGGGGGAACATTTACCTCCAAAGCCTAATGTAGGCCGCACAGTTTTGGACCAAAAGGAACAAATTAGAAACTAAAGTACTGCAAGGAAGCCATGAGCCCTCAGTGAACAATATTCAGTGAATAAGTGCTCTGCAGGAGGAAAAAACTTTTTAAGCAGTTGTACAGTAGTGTAAGATTATCATGAATGAAAGTTAAAAGTGGAGCATGTGGTATGTTTTTACAAATATGTAACATTGTCCCTGGCTCTCTAAATCTATGCACAGTAAACCTTAGCTGATGTCAAGTATCTGATTGTGGGTGGGATCATCAGTAGTCCTTATCTGGGTTAAACCCCCCCAGCAAGGGAGAGTGGCTCTCTGGTCTGCAGGAGCAGAGTGGCAGGGTTATCGCTGGCCCTCAGCTGGGGGCAATTATGTAGGTGAACCAAGAATAAAAGCATCTTTAGGACAATGTACATTCTTGCAGTGACGCATTGCAGATCGCGAGCTGTGCAGCTGCAGCATCAAATGAGTTGTGGGTGAATGGGAGAGGGCAAGACTTCAGAGTGGGTTTGGTGGTCAAACTGTTATCACACCTGACAGTGTCTGGTTTGGGATCCAGTGGTGCACGCGGCACACGTAAGCGGCTGGTCATCTGTAAGGCAGAGTGATATGGTGTGACGTGTCACACGCCACATTAGGCCCTGCCCGAGGATGTGTTTGACAGACCACAGGAACTTCGGTCCAGCAAAACAGTTTGCCCTCCACTCATAGTATCCAAGTTCACATCTACAGTCTTATGTTTATTCACTGGAACTTAATGATATAATTATAATTATAGCAGTATGATGAAACGCATAAAATACATCTTAGGACATGAAGAGTGTTTATTCTGTTTACATGAAACATGAAATACATGAAATGTGTATTTTTGAAATAAATGAAGGAAGCATAGCAGTGATAAAACTTTCTCTTTTCCACTGTAAATTTTAACATGACCAAATTAATAGTGTGTTTTCCCATTGAAGTGAGAAATTATTAATGATTTTATATGCAGTGCTGCAAAAGCTAATCTGCATTTTCAACTGCCTGACCATTATGTGACTCATCAGTAAGAGAGTTGTAAAAAAAAATCCATGAATTCTCAATTCAGAATACATGTTGTTCTCTTAAAGTGTCATGTTACTTATCAAAATATGAGGAAGATGGCAAACATCGACTGACTATAACTGATTGTGCAGCAGGTGCAGCTGCTCAAAGACACAGAAGACGTGCTCAGTTCTTACCATAGTTTGGAGTTTGGACCTTTGGGAGAGCCGGTGTTAGAATTCTCAGATGTCCTATGTGTCTTTTTTACTTTAATAACAAGAAGACCATATATTATATGTGCCGGCCTCCTTTATTCAGCTCTATTGAGCTCTATATAGAAATTTAAAAAACATTGAAAACACGTGTTTATACACATGTAAAGATTGGATCACATTTGTGTACTTTTGGACTGCAACAGCAGTGACAGTGCTGTAAATCCATGACTGACTGACTGAGTGAAAGAACTGAGTGATCACAGACCCCACATTGGTCAGCTGAAAGCCCTGCGACTGAGATGGAGTTTCTCTGCTGGCTGTTATACTTTCAAAATGATTTGGCACAAACTGTTTCTACCAGGGTATCAGTTTATCCATACGTGTGTGTGTGTGTGTGTGTGTGTGTGTGTGTGACAGAGGTGGAGCAGCTGTTTGTTACCCAGATGGCTGCTGTGCACAGAGATTCAAAATAAAAACAATATTCTTTAGCATCTAACTGATATTTAGAAATAAATATGGCTGAAATCACAGCACAGTCTTATTGATTTTTGGCAAAAACCATCACAGTTAGAGGGTCAAGATATTGCAGTGTAGTTTCAAAGTCACTGCTGGGTAGCATGAAGTCTTATGGAGTCAGGTCACACTCACTGTTTTAGATTCAATCCGTTGTCTGACAGCAGAAATGCATAAATGAGAATTCAGTTGTGTTAAGATACTCTTTGTATGTGAGCACAGAGAGAAGGAGAGGGAGAGAAAGATAAAGGGCTGAAACTGGCTGACATGAGACTGAATGTAGTTCAGCTATTTCAGCTTTCAGTAATTTCACACACTGATTATATACTATCTGGCCACTAGGATTTTGTTTATTTGTCTTTGTTCAGAAAAGGTGTCTAAATTTAATTGCTTGAAATTGACCACTTGTTGGGACCATCTTGACTGATATGTTTAGAAATTGTGTGACTTTGCAGGAACATCAGAGGCTTCTTGTTCTCTTCAGAAACTTCAGTCATGATTGGGAAAAGCAATACAGAGAAATCATCTTTGCCAAAAACTCATATGCGCTGTTACTGCCAACAGCTATTAAATATCGAACACACAGAATGAAAAATTCATCAATTTCATATTAGAAGAAGCAAAAGAACAAAAAACAGGGGCTGAATGAAGTGGGTGAAATTAAACTTTGACCATTTATAAAGTTGAACTTTGGATTGGAGCAAGCTGCGTTTGAAGTATTAAGATTTAATCATACTGAGAATTTGCTTATAATTACAATTATTCAAGAATAGTATTTATTAAGTGATGATGAAGGAATGAATTCATTAAGCTAAAGAAAAAAACTGAAATGTGGTTAATGAAACCACAGTTCATAAATATAAAAACTTTTTTATATGATACTGAGATAGGCGTGTAAAAATACAATATTTTTATAAAATTAGACTGTAAGAACATTTGTATGAGTTTACTGTGGAATTATTTAATATTAAATAAAGGAAAACAGTTTATTTAGATTTTTCTTTCATTTCTCTCTGAATGCCACTGAATGTTAACTCGCTCTGTTGTTCATGTGTGCCGGATTTGGCTCTTTCTTGACCTTTCTTGTTTGTCTCTGTCCGGCAATTTGCAGGCGGCTCTCAGGGAGTCTCACCTGTCACTTTTTAGCTGAGGGGAGGGAGATAGAACAGAGCTGAGGTGCCCGAAGAAGAGGTAGGACAGGCTGAGCAGGCCGCTGTGGCCCTGCCTGGTCTAGCTCACTCATCAGTGAGCACTGTTCCCAAGCTTCCCTGACAGATCAGAATAGAAAGCATGCACCACATCATAGCTATGATTCACTGAAGCCCCAAGTCCAAGCGTACCCTGAAGGCCCTCAGACCTCTTAATCATCGCGTGTGCCTGTGTGTGTGAGGCAGACACCAAATGAATGAGCTTGTTTGCATATGACAGTGCTTCTATAAAAGTTTGCCATGTGTTTTATGGGTGTCAGAAAGAGTAAAGTGCATCTGAACAGGCCTTCAAAATGTCTCCCAGAGCATAGCAGTCTACGCATCTTGTGTGTTTGTCCGTTTGTATTTGAGGGAGGTCAGTATTTGTGCATGTGGGCCGGCTTAAATATCTGTCTTATTCTGCACAGTCATAATGTGCAGTCAAGGGCATAACTACATGAGTGAAAATGTCATGCAACAGTAGGGCTATTACATGCAAATCACATGTGGAGGTCACTCGGTCACATTTGTGTAAAACCATGTTTCAAAAATAATAACATCAGTACCAGTTTGTGCGCACAAAAACCGTAAATCTTACAATAGAGACAAATCATTTCTCATATGTGTGAGTAAAAAGATCAGTCGAGCAATTCTTTACCAGTTTGAATGTCTTTATTTTAAATACTGTCACAATATTTCAGGATCTTGAACCTCCTCAAATACCTCTTCTCCTTTCACTTTGCTCTCGTTTTCCAGCAGCAATAAATTGAGGAGACTCAGCCAATATTCAGAGGAGTGAAGTGTTAAGTATGTGCTGGCGTAATCTGACAGAATTTATTTAGGATTCAGATCTTTACTAAAGCTGTGCCTGGAGCAGCTGCCTGCTCCTGTCTTTACACTGAGCAGGCGTATTGGTACACTTTCACATAGAGTAAATCCGTGTGAACATACTCACACTCACATCAGCGTGCATACACGCACATGCATCCATTTGTGCAAACACAATCACGTGCGCAAACATACAACGTGCATGTACAAACACGGGTGCTTGATGGTACAGCATTGCCAGTCAGTGTGGGTAAAGTTCCAGGAGATTAGCTGGAGAATAATGAAATTCAGTGGAACACAGAGTACACTTCCTCTGTTGTCATTTCAGTGTAAGAGCAGGGAAACAAATAACTCCATTTGATGTCGGCAGAGATTTTCATTTGTTAGCTATTATCAGAGTCCCGCAGCCTAAACTCCACCGTTAAGAGGAGCAGGGTAGAGTGCAGGGCTGGAAACCCTTTGGGCAGGGAATCCAGGAGGAAGCCATTAGAGGAGCTTCAATGGAGAGTTAGCCCTTCCTCCCACTGGCTTCACATCAGGGCAGAAGATCACCCAGAGCACCCACTGTGCGTGACATCCAGGAAGAGTAACACGTCTTGCTCACCATGTGGAATTTCTCCCCTCGGCAGAAGTTTGGCATGAGATATTCAGTCCTGTGAATCAGTCATCTCTGAAAGTAGTTGTTTGATATTAGAATGCATTTGTTCAGGTTTTCACACATTAAAATCAATAACACATTTATAGAATAAGAGAAAAGTTGCCGGTTCTTTTCTAGCTCTCAGATTCTTTTTTCAGTGTTTCCATTTGCCTGTTTTGTGGCCTGATTTGCATCCAGTCTTTGACCCAGGCAGTAATCTACAATGACTCCCCCATAACCCTCTGGCACATTGGGGAGATTATTATAAATTGTGACAAAAGACAAGAAGCACTTGAGCAAAGTGAAGGTAGCAAAGGAGAGTCTCCTGATTAACCGAAATGATCTCCTTTATTGGGAGTTCAAATTGACTCTCACTAACACGGATGCATTTTCATTAGTTTTCTTTTTTTTTTTTTTTTTCAAGGAAAGAAATGTTCTTCCCTGCTTGGATTATTACAGGGTTAGGCTAAATTTCACCATTGTTTGAAAAAAAAAAAAGAGAGATCAAAACACAGGAAATATTTATCTTTGCCACACAGCTGAGGCAGGCAGGTACAGGTTTCACATGATATTGTAGGTTTATGAGCCGCAGATTGGGGGAGGGGCGGTGTAATGTAAATGAAAGCCCATCCGAAGGGTCTGTATAATTTGCAGAAGAGAGGGATTTGCTCATTCAAACCCATAGATTTTCTTACAGCCGGCGTGATAAACCCTTATGATTTGTGACAGAGCAACCTCTTTGGCTTAGGTTTCAGAATCTGATATTTGCATCCTAGCAGAAGTCATGTGCCTGGCTTGCCTGCGAGCCTCGCTGCCTGGCACAGCCGTGATAATTGCTGTGTCACGAGAACACATTGTCAAACAGCGAAAATCATTGGAAATTCAGGATTTCACATGTCCCAGTGTGCACCCAGTAATCTCAGATATTACCCCGCAGTAATATGAGCAGCGGTGCAGTTTGTGTGCATGTGCAAAAAAAAAAAAAAAAAAGACTTTGCCAAAGCAAAAAGTGAGCCGGTAAATAAGTTAATTTCAGCAAGGTTCATATTCACATTGAAAAATGGAGCCCAATTAGCATATATGCAGAGAGGCTTTGCATGCTTGACATCCTCTCAGCCCCTCTGCTGGAAATAGCCAAGCACAAAACATCCGCTGATTACATTGATATGTAGATTCATGCATCTGCAAAGATTAGTTATTCATTAATGTATTTGCTTCGAATTCTCGGGTGAACGTATCTCAGACCAAAGTCTGGGGCAAACCAAATGCATCAGAGGAAAAAGCGTCACAAATGATCACACAAAATCTACATCAAACATATTCAGGTTCTGTGACCCGCAACACCGTAAACCCAACAGGGCGTTATGATGAAGAAGATCCTTTCACACTGGGGTTAAAAACAGAGAAAATATTTTCAGTCTTTTCATCTTCAGAGCAGAATTAGTTGTTCTTGTTTTACTGGGCTATGGCGATTAATCATCGCAGCCTGTGTGAATCTATAAGCTGTAGCGTTCTGTCATGCTTTCATAAAAGCATCATGGATCACCAGTTTGCTTCCTCAGTGTCCTCTCTTGCGGCCGCACTGCAAGCACTTTTTAACTTTAAAAATAGGCTCGCCACAGTGTGTGCCAAGAAATGCCAAACACCAAACAATATCCCTTTGCTCTGATCTGGCCACAAAATGGAGCTGAGGCTGCATGAGAAAAAAAAAACCCAAACTGTATCACATTCAATAATTCAATCTGCATTCCTTTAACAGTCAGCTTGTACAGCGCTGATGCAGACACACACACCAACAGCACAGTGTCAGTTTATAGTCAGGTTTATTTACATACACTGCCAGTCAAAAGTTTGGACACCCTTTCCTATTTGTTTGAATGAGAAAGTGTGTCCAAACCTTTGACTGGTAGTGTAAACCTTAATCACAGTTACAGAGCCTCACCTCATCCAAATTAGGAGACAGGAAATGGAAATGACACCCCCCCCACTCCCCACACACAGACATACCTTAGGGGGTGTTCCCTTTATTTTTCCACAAAGGCAAAAAAAGGGAAAACTGTCTGATTAAGATTGGCTGATGAAATTAAAGCTCAATCATACCGAACTGCAGAACATGGCCAACTATGTTACCATCGTCCTCGCTGTTATTTAGGTAATCAGGAATAATGGCTGCTACACTTGAATCTGTGATCGGTCCAGTTTTTTGACGAAGGGTCAGCCACAGGGAGTCTGATAGATTTATCAATCATTAATTGATAATTGAATACATTTCAATGCCAGTGCACACCTGCCATGATAATACAATAAAATTCCTGCACAGGTCACACAATCCAATGGGTCCCAAAATCAAAGCAGTGTGTGACAGGACTATTAAAGGAATAGAGTGGAGAGAAAAAGGAAATAAGGCAGCAAAAACAACAACAAAAAACCCCCACAACAGTTTGCACCCCACAATAGGTCGGACAGATCTGGATTTTTTTCCAGTGTGTGAGAATATTGGAATGAAAAAGTTTAAAGTTGAATCCATCACTGCTGGAGCTGCTGAAAACGGGTGCCCCCCCGACCTAAGACTAATTGTGTTCTGCTAGATTGCTCCCAACTAATCAAGAGCTTCCTTCTCCTGTCCTCCCCAGCCGAAAATGATGATCTATGGCTTTTGTGGATGAAACACATCAGTTTGGGTTGTCTTGCTGGTGACGGTAATGATGTTAAATTACACAACTGGGAATAAAGGAGGCTAGTAAGTCATCCATCAGGGGCTAGTTTATGTGAGCAGTCATTGGTGGCATTATTCAAACCCTGGTCTACTCAAATACAGATCCCCCCCCCCCATCGCACGCTTTCACTCACACACACACACACAGTTTGCCATGAGCAACTAGAGGGAACATCTCATTCTTTTATCCATGGCGAGTCATTGTGGTGGTGTCAGCTGGTGCCGTCTCTTTTATTATACTGGAAGCTAATGGAGGCAGCAACTGCAGGGGATGGGGGGAGAAGATGTAGGCACAAACACACACGCACACACAGCCATGTACGGTTGGGGAGATGGGGCGGGTGACGCCAGACCCCGGGGCAGGAGCTGTTTTGTGGTGATGTTTTTCTTGCTTGCTGAGGTCTCTCTATCAGTTCGTATTTCTGACACTCAAATAAATCATCAAGGAACGGCCCCAGAAACTTTCTTTTCATTCCCTTTTGATGTTTCTTTCTTTTTTCTTTTCTTCTTTTTTTTTTTTTTTTGGTATTGTGTTTAGTTCCTTTTAACCTCCGTTGCTAGCTTTAAACTCAAATTCAACTTCTGAAAGAAGGGGTTTTTTTAAATAATTTTACACATCCCACCTGGCCTCATTCTAACTAAAAGGAAAAATTTCATCCATCTATACAACACTTTAGATTCTTCTCATCTAACACGGCATTTTATTGAGCTCGCATTTTTCTATCTTTTGATTAGAACACGTCTATGGACAACAAGATAGCTTATTCACAAGACATGAGACAACAGCCAATTACTGCAGGACAATGTACATCTTTTGATAGGATCGTCGTGGTTGACCTAATTTCCTGTGTTGAAAAAGCAAAGGGCTACTACTTTAAAGACACATTAGCTATATGGGACATATGGCAGGCATGTATTGTATTTATATTTTCTATAATTCTTTATTTTTTTTTAGTCTTTTTCTCTTTGTATAACATAACAATCGTGCTTTATCATTTGACACCAATTAGATACACATTATGTTTATATTATGTTTTACATTAGGCAGTGAGACAGTTAAAAATATACAAAACAATATTGTCATTTACTAGACATAGTATCTATTTTTAATATAATCGTCAGCATCTTCATTGTCATCATCATTTTGTATATTTCTGTAAGATATGTGCTTTAGCTTCTGTGATCAAAATATTATTGCAGAAAACAGCAACTCCATTTTTTCAACATTTAGACAATAACTTCCAATGTATTACAGACATTCACAGTTACATGTTTTACACAATACAGTTTTACAACAAAGTTCCAGAGAAAAACTGTGGTAGAGTAACTTTATACAAAATTCACAGGACATGAACTGTAGCCATTTCACATTTTCGCTCAGTTGTTTTGCTTTTCAAAGTAAACATGTTCTGTTCAACCAGATGCCTTTCACAGTAGCTGCCATAGAAGCAAACTAACATTGTCCTAACATGCCATGGCAAAAGTCTGGGGAAATTAAAGCTTTG
The DNA here is from genome assembly GCA_034769265.1 of Remorina albescens. Lineage (NCBI taxonomy): Eukaryota > Metazoa > Chordata > Actinopteri > Carangiformes > Echeneidae > Remorina > Remorina albescens. The sequence goes on along the minus strand of CM068482.1, from coordinate 16,347,353 downwards.
TGCTTTTCATTAGTAAAGCAAAGACAACAGAAACAAAAAGAGAAACAGACCACTTGCTTACTGGCCCCCACTTCAAACATCTACATAAGTATTGCTGAGTACATATTGATCAAACTATAAGTGATCATTCCACATAAAGAAAATAAAAATGACTGTACTCAAACACAGAGTTGGTCCAGGTTTTTGTGCTCACATACAAAGTGGTATTTTGAATTCTGCCCAGTCTTGTAAACAGACTATGGCTTTGTTGAAATGGGTGTACTGGCTTAAGGCCTTCTCTGTTCTTCTTCTTCTTCTTTTTTTTTTTTTTTTTTTTTTTTTTTAAATCTTTTTCTTTGTCCTTTTTTTTACTTTTTGTCTGTCAGGAAACATTTCAGAAATCTTTCACTGATGTTCCTGAGGAAAGCATGCAAAACGTAAACAGGATTGACTGTCAGCATTAAGGGATAGTTGATATTTGTAAATCACATTTCTAACCCTGTGCTTTTTTTTTTTTCTACTTCTTTGTACCCTGTGCTTTGCCAACCGAACACTAAATGGCATAGTGTTTTTGTTTTTTTGCTTTTGTCTTCCTACTGATTTTGGTCCTCCATTCCAACACATATAGTATAAAACATCCTAAAAATAACTCTAAAAATGCTTTGATCACATAAAAGTTTACTCTCTCTCTCTTTTTTTTTTTTTTTAATGAAAAAAGGGAAGGAAAAAAAATAAGTCTCTCTCACACACAAAATCTTTTGCAACAAATACTGGATTTCTCCAAAGCTCCTAAATATGAACTTCTTATTGGCATTGTGCTTACTCAGAGCTCCCCGTTTGCCTGGTGGCCTGTAGTTTACCTCACAGAGTGCAACATTTGGAAAAGAGACAACTGTGTGAGGTTTAGTAAACATCCACAATAAAAATTGACACCATCCTTTGCATTCTTCAGTGATGTCAATTTTGTTCACTACTTCATCTACTATATTCACACAGTATTTACTTGATTCATGAAGATATTTAACAAATCTCTAATCTATATCTCTGTTTTTTTCTTTTCTCACAGTATTACACAGTATGTTTACAATTTTTTTTTAATTCAGATTTATAGTTGTATTTGTGAACACTAACAGTCTTTGATATTATTTTCAGTATCCAAACCAACAATAAGACATCATTGGCTTGGTTTTACAAATGCAGAAAAATGAAATATGGTTTGAAAATCTGTTTTGATCACGTATTTCCCCTGGAGGTAGGTGAATCAATTAAAATCTTGGAAGTCCTTTGTAATGTTCTTTTTTGTCTACATGCTCCATGAGGGTTTCTTTGTTGTCTACACATTGGCCTCGGCATTGGTCAGGTTGGAGGTCGGGCTTGTTGGGTTTGGGGGATTGACAGGCTCCATTGGGCTGGCTGGGTTGGGCGGTGGGCTGACTGGACTGACAGTCGAGGTGGTGGTGGCGGGGGTGCTGGTCGATGGGTTAGCTGGACTGGCCGTAGTGGTGGTGGTCACGGCGGCAGCAGTGGGACTTGTTGCCGGGTTCGCCGGGCTCGCAGCAGTGGCTGGATTAGCTGATGTGGCAGCTGGGTTCGGCAAGGTCACGGGGCTGGTTGAGTTTGCAGGGGGCGGATCGGTGGGGCTGGAGGGGTTGGTGGGAGCTGGGTTGGTGGGACTGGCTGGATTGGTCGGATTGGCAGGGCTGGACAGGTGAGCGGTGTTGGTTTCCGCCTGCTGTTCAGGCCCGTTCTCCTGACGCCTGGTGACTGCAGGAGGCTTAAGCATTATCCGAAGTCGCTGGGGGAAGAAATACAACAAGAGTGAATGACATCAGAGAAGGGTATCTCAGAATAGAGTTTAAATCTGGCAACACAAAATAAAAAAAACCAACAAACACAGGCTTCACACACCCGACAGGCAATTCAGTTCTTACCTCTTTGTAAGTGCCCTTGAGTCCAAGATACATATAGATCATGTACCCTGGTATGAGAACCATGGAGGACAGTGCCATGAGCCAGCCCACTCCCTGACCCCAGCCTGGGAACACGTAGTCTCCCATTTTGAGAGGAACCATTTGTATAGCACTGAACAAGAACACCCCCTGTGGGAGACATGAGACACTTTATGCATCCTGACACGATTGACTACGGGCACCACTGTCTCAGCCTGACGTGGCTGCAGGCCGGTAATATTGACTTTATTTATTGTTTCATTTTTCATGTCATGACTTTAGATGTACGTTTGTATTAGTACAGAGGACTCACACCGACAATGAGAGGGGTGAACACGACCCAGCACAACTTCCACCATATACAAGGCTTGTAGCCAATCATCTCCTGGATGTTGTCGTAGAACTTGTTCACGCCTGCGAAACAAATCAATCTGTGATCAGAATAGTCATATCCAATTGATTTCAAATTGCCGGCGGTCTGCCATGCATGATGATGAGGATGATGAGGATGGTGAAGTGGAACAGATGAATGCTCATGACCTTGAGGCTGAACAGTGTTTGAAACAGCGCTAATATCTCTGGGTAGGTGTGGTGCTTTATTACCTTGATATTAAACCCCCTTTTTCCACATATATGATATTTCCCTCATTTAGTTTGTCAATTTGAAATATTTTATGATAATTTTGCTCCTATTTTTGGCGTATTCAATGAAACAGTGAGGATACACACCGTAGCACCAGGATATGGAGATGCATTCAAAGAAGACCAAGAACAGCAGACACATTCCACTGGCAGAGTAGTAGTCAAACAGTTTGAACACATAGATCCCACCCTGGTTACAGAAAAATTAATTAGTGTTATAAAAAGCCTATGTGCAGATACAGAATAACATACTTTGGTGAGGTCATTGTTGCTCAAAGAAAAGGAAATCAGGATTCAAATTGGCTTCTGCCAACTCCATAGATGGATTTTACTTGTATAATTTAATCACATCTCCGTCTTAATCACATAATGGACAATTTTACTTGAATCATTTAATCACTTTTATCATTTAATCACAACTCACAGTTATCTCACAGTAAGAGCACTGCCCTGCTGTACCTGTGTGATGTTTGAAAGTCCGATCACATAGGACACCAGACAGACAACTGCGATGAAGATCTCTCGTCTATTCCTAAGAGCTCTGGGAAATTCATCCACCAGAGCAGTGATGAAACCTTCAACAGTGCAGAACTGAAGGACAGAATCATAGAGAGATCATTACGCATTAACGTGTGGGTGTGCACTATTTGTACCTTGCTGTTTTTATATTCCCCCGAATCCTTTAACGCAGACAGCATCGTCTTCTATGGGTTTATGCTACCAATGTGGAGGTCTAAATATTATTTGCTAAATATTTTCTCTAACAGAGAAGCTGTAGTGGACAGACTGACTGATGTTAACAAATGACAGAGTTGCAGTGTACCTCAAACTGTGGGACAAAAACTAATATATGCTATGACATGGGGTCTGAATTATAAACCTATAAGTAGGATTATAATGTATATCTTTTTCTTGAAGCGCTGGTGGTCATAACCAGTGTGCAGCCACATGTACATGTGTTTCTTTAGCCTCTGTGGCCTTATTCGAACCCAAATATCATACACAAAATAGAGAAACACAGACAGTGAAACCTGCGGGCACATGGAGGTGATAAAGTTGCATTAAAAAGACTTGACAGCTGATGTCAAAGCTCAGCTATATCTGTCCACAAGAAGCAAATTGCATGCTTATCATGCAGAGAGCAGAGGTAAGCTGCATGATATGTACCTGCATTTAAATATTTAGGTCAGCCCATGAGCAGATCATCTCCAAGCCCCTTACCTGGCTGTCTATCCCCAGCATGAGCAGCATGGAGAAGAACAGGATGGCCCAGAGAGGGGATATGGGCAACTGAGTTACAGCCTCCGGGTAGGCCAGGAAGGCCAAGCCAGGACCTGGATAGTCAAAAAAAAAAACCCAAAACAAAAACACACACACACACACACACACAAACCCCCCCCACCCTCAGATTTCAGCAGTTACTCTCATAGCATTCTGATTCTCACATAAAGGTGAGACAGCTGTTTAGCTGTTACTATCAATGACAGTGCACCTTTCTTTGTGCAGAGACAGAGCAATTACACAAGAAAGCACGGATGTTATCCATAGTTACCTGAAGCTGCCACGTCGGCAATGTCTCTCTTTGTCACATGTGCCATGAAGCCAACAATAGAGAAGATTACAAAGCCAGCAAACATGCTGGTACATGAGTTGATGCAGCACACAATGATAGAGTCTCTGGGGAGAGGAAAAAATAGGAAATACTTAACTCATATTATTTTTTTCTGCATTGAGCTTCCCTGAAAACTGCACACAGGAGAGACTGAGATCTGAAGGAGTCGCTATGAGAAGGTATCACTGCCATTTATTTCTTCTGATTAGTCACATATTCACCAAAACCCCAATTTTATTGTTTAAGACACACAAAGATATTTTTCTTTTGAGGACGTCATGTCAAAAAAAATAAAAGACTTTATATCTACGTATTTTTTATAGTTAAAGATGTAAAAAGACAGATCCATTTGAGAGACGCACACAAAATGAATGCAACTATTTTTATGTAACTGATTGTTTATGTGACCCAGAACCACGAGGCTGCCAGAGAGATACTGAGATTTTGCAATCATAGTTGTTTTTCCCCCCAGCATGTAGACTGCCAGAAAAAAACAAAAACAAACTGCCTTCTCCTTAGATTTTTTTTATATTCAAGCCAACTACTCCAATTAATAAGATCATGCAAGAGCTCTTACACAATACCCACTGAATAAGTTCTTTAATATATGCTCATAATATGATAAAATAGCAGTAATTCAGTTGCTTCAATTTGCAAACTGGGCAGCACCTTTTGTATCTCTCTCACAGATTAACCCCCCCCCGAGACATCATCACCAGTTTTACCTGTAAACATTGTTATTGAAAGGATTATAACTGCCCAAAGCTATAAGGGAGCCCAATCCCAAGCCATAGGAGAAAAAGATCTGGGTGGCAGCATCCAGCCATACCTGACAAAACAAGACAAGAATTTCAGCTCTGCTCACTCGGGCATGTTGTATGTAAGTGTGAATCATATAATGATGTATCATTACCTCAGACTCTTTGAGTTTTTCAAAGTCAGGGGTGATATAGAACAGAATCCCCTCTTTAGCTCCGGGTAGAGTTAAACCACGGATGAAGAGAATAAACAGCATGAAGTAGGGATACGTAGCTGAGAAGTAAACGACCTATAAAGTGTGAAACACCACTGTTGTATCATAAAGATGTTATACATGATGCATGGACAGTTTGTAAATTTGAAATCCAACTATTCAGATATTCTCAAGAGGGTTTGAAATATTCTCTGGATTTCCTTCTCTTTTCAGATTTTTTTGCTCTCATTCAGACTCCAAAAAAGAGAGAGAGAGAGAGAGAAAGAAAAAGATAAAGATGCCAAATATTCAGCAAAGAAATCATTGCAGCTTCACTTCACTTTAAATCAGTTCCCACTGTCTCTGCACATTTATGAGACTGTGCAAGCAATTTGTGAGCAAGCTGCGCAGGGGGTGGGGGTGTTTTGTGACCAAGACAAATTTTATTTGCCATGGTCACGTGATGCAGAAGACTTTAAAAATGTGGCACCACAAGGGAGGGGAAACTGCTCCAAGTGGAGGGAGAGGACAAAACCAGATTGTAGTGTATGTTGGCTTGTTGCCTCTCCTATCATGAATGCACACTCAGTATAGACACAGTGTCAGGAGGGTTGGAATTAGAGGAGCCACCACAAGGCAGAGCAAGATTAGTGAACATGACTGTTTGTCTCTCCTCTTATTTTAAAATCAAGCTGGATAATGCTGACTGTGGTCTAAAAGATTGATGAGGCGGTATTAGAATGATTAATATTGTATCACTGTCACACGCTGCTCCTTATTAGGATTCAGTATAGCGTAACAGGCCTTGGATAATCCAAATCTTACCTTCCCTGTCCAGCTAACCCCTTTCCAGATACAGAAGTACACAAGGATCCAGGCGATAGCCAGCGTTATTGCCAGCGGCACTCGAATCTGGCCTGGTTTTTCCAAGCCATCGGTCATTTCATGCACGTTGCGCCTATAAGTCAGAGCGAGCAACAATAAGACTATTGTACACAGGGGTGGACTAAGAATGCAGCAGAAGAGGCTGGCTTTTATGGATCTCTGGGTTGCATGCAGGAGTCTTTAAAAGTCTGTTTTTGTCAAAGTAAGAGAAAGCAGTTAATATCTTACTCCCAAAACTCCACCACTGCACTGGTGAGATTGGTGGTATCTGCAATGGAGTAGTTTGTATAACATTTCTCTGTGTTCCATGGATTGTTACATGAGCTCCATGGAAGTTCCTGAAAAACAAAAATTACATTTTTTCTCCTTTTCTATCTTTCTTTTTTTTTTTTAAATCATCCTTGGAACATTGTGGGATTTTACAAATTTCTCTACAGGTATCACAGGCTAATATTCCTAACAATATCACAACCTTGACCTCTTGCCATTTTCTGCTTTTAATCAATCACTTGAGTACAATCTGTAATACTTACAACGGTGAAGGAGTTGTACAAGTAGTAAATGGCCCAAGAAATGATTACAATGTAGTAAATGTTAAGCCAGAAGGACAGGACAGCTGCTGCGAGGCCCACACCTATTACACAGAGATAAAGTAGGCAGTGTAACTATCATTGGGAATGTGTGTTATGTGGCCTCCATAAATCCTTAAAATCATAATCCTTTCTAACTAAGCATCATACCATAAAGATGTTGCAGGATTGTTGCAAATTACATTTTTTTTTAGATAGGCCTGGGATTAAGAAACATTAAAGTGCATTATACCTTTGAACATAGGAGCCAGTTTCCACACACCAAGCCCTCCAATGGAGGTGTACTGACCAAGGGAGCATTCCAGTAGGAACAATGGGACCCCAGCAAATATGAGGGTCAAAAAATAGGGAATCAAGAAGGCTCCTGGGTGGACAGAAGTAAATCAGGTTATGCATTAAAACAGTGTCTAACACCACAGACCGGCCTCAGTCAGTAACATCTGCCAGTGCAGGTGAAGGTCAGTTAGTGAGGCAGAAAGAGATAATGTGCATTCTGGGGTTGGTGCGGTTTTTCCTTAAATTTGCAGTGACATAAAATAAACTAAAAACATGTTTACCTCCGCCGTTTTTCCCACACAGGTAGGGAAATCTCCATACGTTTCCAAGTCCAATAGCATAACCCACACAAGACAGGAGGAAATCAAATTTTCCCGCCCATGTTTCCCTGTCGGGCAACTCTTTTTTCTGCTTCGTGTCCAGTGACTTGGGCTTGTCGTTGCTTGTGGCCACCTCGTTCAGTTCTGTGACCTGTCCATCCGTCTTGGTGCCGTTCGTCGCCATGTCTCTGGGTTTGGCAGAGGTCCTGGCCGTCGGACGGGAGGCTTCAGCACCGGTCCACGTAGACAGCAGCTTCGCGGTTGTGAGGTCTAACCTTTTGGACCAAATGTCTGGATATGGATGGAGAAGCCTGCGCACACACGGCCCAGTCAGTCAGTTAACCTGGAATCGGGAATAGAGCGGTCGGTTTCTCGTTTCGGGGGGTATATTTACTTATTAGGACACATTTTTTCCTCTCCAATAAAAGAAGAATGGTTATTCAATGCAAACAGGGAATTTAAATGCAATTCATGCGCTGAAAATGTGCAATTAAAAACGCAGACTGAAGCATCTCATGAACATTTGGCTCCTTCACAAAATTTCATTCACATCAGGCTCAACAAACACAAAAAAACCCCCCCCAAAAAAATAATAAATAAATAAATAAATAAATACAGCGATGGGAAAGTCATGTTGGACTGGTCCCCTTAACTGAGACAGATTGCGCGTAACAGCACTCCAAACCAGATCAGCACACAAGACAGCCTAAACAAAGTCTGCTGGTAGATGTACCGAAAAAAAACCAAAACCAAACAAAACAGAAATCTTACATTAGTGTCTACAATCCACACAAAAAACAACTTTAAGACAAATGATAAGATCCAAAATGTGCACTTCAGGCGCAAGACGCACCGCAACAATAACAAACAAATTAATCATAATGAAGTGGAGTCCACCAGTCACCACCTGCTGGTTTTCCTAACAGTTATCTGGATGGGGAATTGGAAGCAGCGGGGATACAGCGAAGACTCAAACAAACTGGAACACAAAACGCACAGGGAAGACAAAGGGATGTCCAATGCGTAAAAGCTTTACGCATGAGGCTGCACATATAGCCACCCCATTCTCCCTAATGATCCGAGAACCAGACGCGTTGTTAAACCAGCGAGATTGACTCTCCACATCCGCACCGTGCATTAGTCCAGCAAACTGTGATCAATTCTACATTTAATTGGCGGTAGCATGGAGGTGCAGAATCCAGCAACATATCGACAGTCTCATTCACAATTTGATCGCACTCACTGTCGCTGCAAAGACTAAAAAAAAATAAAAAAAATAAAGGGATCATGCATTAAGCAGAGTGCTTTGTATGAAGGTTCAAACGCGCGCACACTCGCAGGCATACGCAGGAATTCAGCACCCAGTTTACTCACAATGAATCTGAGATCTGCGCCGCCGAGGATACGCTGCCTGCCACAAATCTCGAAACGAGGTATCCGTAGATTCCTCCCGCGGATGAAGTTGTAAACTCCCAATGTTTCTTGGAACATAAATAGATTTTACTTCCATTAAAATACTCAAAGGGACCATGCAACGTTAGAGGTGTCCAAGCAGAAGCTGTCCAGCGGGGAGCAGCAATGAAGACCAGGAGGATGAAGAGGAGGAGGAGGAGGAGGAGGTGGAGGAGGAGGCTGAATCAACACGGGCAGCAGCCGCTTCGCCTTGTGCGACTGTCTAACATCAACAACCAGAGACCCAACTCCCATCTACACAGCCTCAATGTCATCTCAAAGTCGCCCCCCCCCAATCCTCCTTCTCCTCCTCCTCCTCATCATCTTCCTCATCTATAGGCTGCACTGAAATCGCCCTCGCAGCTTGTTGGTTTTTTAACATTTCCAATTGTTTTAAAACACACACACAAACCCCAAATATAATAAATCCCAATAATGGGGTGCAATTTTTTCCCTGTGTAATAGATGAGAGACAGAAGTCCATTCTCAATAATAATAAGAATAATAACCATTTTCACATTCTTTGCCCCCAAACACTTTTATTGAACTGCTTGAAACTGTGATTGTCTCTGCTGACCCCCCCCCCCCTTACCTCGCAAAAAAGCCCCCCCCCCCGCGCACGCTCCCTCCCCACCAGTCATAAATACATTGTCGTGGTTCAAAATGGAAACATATGGAGGGAAACACATAAGGAGCATGATCAGGTCCCAAAGCGTGTGTGAGGAAGTTTAACTGTGATAAAGGGGAGCCGTCAATAAAGGGAGGGAGCACCGGCTGCCTGTAATCGTCCAAAGTCCGACGTCTTCCACAAATGAAGGGAAGATGTGAGAGGAATAAACTCCTGCACTGGCGTTCACAGTAAAAAAAAAAAATATTTAAAAAAGATAAGAAAAAAAAAACTGACCAAATCTTCGAAACGGATCCAGTTTGGATTTTTTTTTCTCCTCTCCCCCTCCAGCCCCCCCGGAAAAACCAACCGGAAGGTCAAAGACAAGGAGCAAACTTTTTTTTTTTTTAGGAGCAGTTTGTTTGATTTACTTGGATATTTGGTAAGTTTTCCCTCTATCTACTGATTTTTCTTGAACAGTTTGTCATGTCTGTTTACCAACTTCAGAACATCTGAAGGTTTTGTAGTTTGTCTCCATGCTTGTAGTTTTTTTTTTTTTTGTCAAACTCCATGTGTGTTGTCTGCTGTCACTTAGTTTCCTGCTCATAAATCAGGACTGTTTTCTGTGTTTCCTTCATGTCACTGAGTTGAGGTGGAGGGCTCCTGCATGTTGACATGGGGTGTGAGCTGCTGTAGCTGCTCTGAGCATTCAGATTTCCAGTGTGAATGTTCCCATCGCAGGCTGAGAGGGCACCAGATGGCAAACCAATGAGGGGTGAACTAACCTACTAAATGATACCACATGAAATGCAGCATTTAAAATCCCATCTGGGTTGCGCTCCCCGCGGACATGGAGTGTGAAACATGACACATATGTATACACCTGCTGATGGAGCATGCAGGCAAGTCCAATAAGCTGGTGACATGTACGCTCAGCCAGCTGACCTCCTAACCCTGCAGCTTTGGCTCGACTCAGCTCACTGCCCTTCTCGCCAGAAACCTCCTAGTCTCTTAATTTTAGTTGGAAGCTTTTATTAGCTCCTTGTGAAGGCTGTACGTGCTCCATTAGGCTGGGATTACTTGTCCTCCATTTGCAATGGCTTTTAGATCATGTGCCTCAGATTGGGTTGGGTTACCCCTCTTAGCTGGATCCACTGACTGTAAAATCATCTTAACGTTGGAGTGACATCTCCCCATGGACGCAGCCATCTAACACCGACAGATCTTCTAATGATTTCTAAATAGTTTTAAAGGCCTATTTAGCGCAGTTATGATCATTCCGTTTATTTATTTTGATCACATACATTCTTCTTCAAGTAACGCACGTGTCCAAAATGTGTGACAAATAACAGCGAGCTAAACATTAAGTTGCTTCCTTTATTCTGTGGATCCCATTGATAAAAATTCAAATAATCAGAATTTTTAAAAAAAGAATGATTTTATAAATGATTCCGCAGCAGAGTTTGTACTCTGATGTTAATGTTAAGGATATATATCATTGAGTGTAAAATAAATCAATCAATCCAGTAATGTTGGAATATCCTCCTGAGCATGACGTCAGGCCACTGCGAGTTTCTGTCCTCCATCTTCTCTGCCGTCTGCACTTTTGAGTGACCTACCTTGGAACGATTGTTGTAACTGCTTCCTAATCTCTGAGCCTTTTTTCACTTTTTGGATGCATTTCCATGGGCCCGAATTTCTCGACACCACACTGCAATTTGAGGACACAAAATGAACTGATTAACATGAGGATTAGTCATTAGTATGCTAATCATAAGCACTTCCCATATTTTATTCATATTGATGCAGGCTTGTTTTTCTCCTGCTCAGATTTTGTACACGTTACACTTTATTTTTTATTGTAAACATGTAAGTCAGACTGGTGGTTGCTGACAATCCAGATGGGGAATTTTTACCCAAAGTGCACTCCGGCACAATGTGCACGCTGAGAGCTACATATTAGCTGAATGGACTTGGAACATTAATGCTAATTATAAAGGACATAACTATGCTAAATGGTATGCTATAGCAGAAGCTACAAAATATAATTCAGATAGAAAGCAACACTAAATATTTTTAAAACCCTTGTTTTGACAGCAAGGCTGTATTCAACAGGGTTTATTTATTTATTTTTAATAAATATGTCTCATTAGGTGATCAATTTGCAGCCTCTGCTCTGTTGCTGTCTGCTTTTTGTTTTCCTTAGCCTGGAAACATGAGTGCTGCTGTAGATTTTTCTTGACTTGTAAGTGTAGATAAGAACACCCTCTGCAGCGTACCATTTGTGTCTTGGCTATACAGAAACTGGTACGTGCAGATACATGCATTTCACTGGGTAGTGATTTCTAACCTAATAACCACTCACTTGATCTTTCTTTATAGAGCATAAATCGTATTTGCTTTTCACTGTCAGGGATGATTGATCAGATTAACCTCACACCTGCATGAGATGCAGCGAGACGCCTGAGACGTTCACTACATGTATACAGACAGACACACACTCACACACACACACATGCATACACCTCCTTTAAAGTCACTGTACAGTGTTTAGCTTCTGAAGATACAAAAATCACTTAGAGGCTAGAAGCTCTTATTTGTCTGTGCTTCTCTAATGTAGCATTTGTTTAGCATGACCTAAATTGCTGTGAAGTGAATGCCTCAGCAGCTCTGTCTCGCCTCTCTCTTTCTCCCCCCCTACGTCTTTCTCTCCGTCTCTTTGTATGCCTCCTTTTTTTTCTTTCATTCTCTTGCTCTCTCTTACACACACACACACACACACACACACATGCACACACACGCTCTTCCACAATCTATAAACAGGGACAACAAGCTGAGGGGACAAGTTAAAAAAAATAAAAATTATTATTATTTACATGCGTAGTGAAGTATTGTGGGATCTGGGATCTGTGAGGTGGGCTGGCCAATGATATTTCAGAAAACACTGAGTGAATCAGCCACCAAATTTGTGGAGCATGCTCTGTTTCTCCTCTTGGCGTGTGTGTGTGTGTGTGTGTGTGTGTGTGTGTGTGTGTGTGTGTGTGTTTTTTTTAACCCTGATTTTACCTTCCTGAAGGGATGGACTATGCAAAGAAGTTAAATTTCATATCTGCAAAAGACCATCTTTTATCTCTGTTGGAAATCTGATGTGTATTATACTTCCCACTCATTCAAAAGAAAATCCATTTGCACAAATCCATGCAATCAGACGGCCATGTTTTTTAAGAGGCATCCAACCGAGTTGCAGGTTAAACACGTTTGTCAGCGTGCACAGTGCAGGATGGGGACGGGCACCTGTGTCCATCTGTTGACGGCTCTGTGTGACGGCCAGCACACGGTGTGGATTTAGGAAACATATGACCTCCATGATAAACAGTATGGGGGCACTAAATCACTTCAAATTTTGTACGTGTTGCTAGGCAACAGCATAATCGGTCTCTTTCGCTCCCTCCCTATAAGGCTGTCTACTGGGATTGCTGTGCTGCTATCACTGAAAATGGTTAATTAACTTCAACGAAAAGTCCATTAATGGGGCAGATTAGGCTGCAGAGGGTTAAAAGGCACACGTAGACCATGAAGGAATCTACGCCAACATATAAATGCACGGCAAAGACTGGAAGGGCCTTTGAAATGAATTATCCTAGAACAGCAGAGATGGTCATATTTCTAGCAGTAATGGCTGAAATGATGTGTGTTGAAACATAACAAGGTCAGACACTTATCGTCGAGATTTATGATGTTTGCCTGTGTGCAAACACAATACATTAAATACAGCGCACACATCTTTTTACACTGATAGTGACATGTTATGTAATATTTTCTGACCACAACAAGGTAAACATTTGTGATGAGTTGATTTTAGAAATATTGAATATGTACAGTTTCATTGCAAGGTGTAAATAAAAAAATGCAAATTCACATCAAACAGCAAGCAGGTAACACAAAACACAAAACACATCACACAAGTACAAGACGGACACATTTTTCGACAAACTCAGACATTTCACAAAATCTGTAGAATCACAGTTGTACATAATTTTGTAAGTTTGCTTATGCAAGATATGTTTGTAATATATTATAATAATGCACAAATAAAACCTACATTGACAAAATTAATACACAGAAATTAAAACTGATTTATTTTTTGATAGATATTTGTTGAGTACACTGAGCTGAATCTTATCGTGCCTGCCATTTCAAGAAGAAATAACAGGAATGAGATAAAGCTAATGAAAAAAAAAAACAACAACCCTGTAACTCGACCTAAACCTGACCCCCAATCTCAGTTGTCACTTTCGTTTGAATGCAGATTTAAGATATAAAATTTATCAAACTTCTCCTGTTATCCCCGAGTTCATACAACATAGTGCAAGATGAATATTTATTTTCAGCTCAATAAGAACATATTGTATACATCTACCTCTTTGAACCACCTGGTGACATTTTGCCATCAGCATGACATGTTTATTTGTTTTTCTGATGAATAAAACAAAAGTGAGCCGAATGTTGCATAAAAGTGGTTACACTGGCTTACCAACTATTTGACAAAAGCCCATTTTCATTGAGACTGACTTCAACACTGAACCTGTGTATTGTACTGCACTCCTTTTTATTTAGTGCTTTTTTCTGTTTCTGTACTTTTATTTTGGGAAAATTACTTAAAATGTTGTTTTGGTTTTTTGTTTTTTTTTGCTTCTTTCAAATTTGAAAATAGACATACATATTAAAACCTATTTTTGTCCCATTTTAATTGTTTCCCGACTTGAGTTTATATAGATATTTTAAATGAACAAGTTTTTTTTTTTTTTTTTTTAAATCTGCCACCATGTTATACAATTTAATCACACTGTGTATCAAAGGTTCATACTCGGAAACTAAATAAATTACACTTCAGATTTTCATTGTTTGCAGATTAGTTAGAGTGTTATTTTTGCAGTTAAGAGTCACAGATCAGCTCCCATGATTCTTTGCTTGGTAAAGCTGCCAATCTAGGTTGCAGACTAAGATAAAAACATTTTATCTATAAATAAAATCTTTGTATTTAAATTACAATTAGTAATCCATAATCTATAATCTTGTGATTTTTAGGTATGAACAGAGAAAACAGCCAGCATGTAATGATGGACATTAACAAAGTCAGTGGCCATCATGCAGCATGTTAAGCCTTTAAATCTAATGAAATCTATTTAATGTGTTTATTTCTGACCATTTTGCTTCTGGTGCTGCCTCTGCGTCATTTTTTACCTTACCTTTTTTACCTTCATCAAATATTTTACACCTGAGAAAGTGCCCCTGAAAGGAGACAGCGGTTCCTGTGCACCATAAGAATGTGTGTGTGTTTCAGGGAGAGCGTGGGGAGTGAAGTGAGACGATAGCTCCATCATCAGCATCACCAAAAAGGATGGAGCTGCAACACTGACTTCTTTAAATACAAGCTTTGACAAAAGCCTGCAGACCTTTCTTGCCACACTGCCCCTGCTAATCCCCCTCCATTCAACCACATCACTATGGAAACTGACTGGATGTCTCACCCTTGCTGCCTAACTTATGCCATGCAGCCATGGCTGCTGCTGACATGGAGCTTGTGTTCTGTTACATGTCATGTCTCCTTGTTTTGACATTATTGGACATTACTGGCTGCCGTGCTGATGAAGATCCCTTCGGTTAATGTGTAATGAAATCTGGAGGATACCTGTGGAAGAGAAACCTCACTATATAAGCTAAGACTAAGCCTTTAAAGAACAGCTTGGCTGTGTAGTGGGGACTTTGAGGTGGATGGGGCAAATTTTCATATTTCTGTGCCTGCTACCTATTCCATTTCTTTGCCTCTCCTCTGGCAAAATTGCAGGAGAATATTTGTCATGGTTTTAAAAGGTTTATCAGCTTCAAAGCGGAGGGAGCTGGTCGTCCAACCCATCAGTGAGACCACGCAATCCTTCCAGCACTGACAAGAATGAGTTAGAGCGTGTGGACAGAATTCCCCAGCTAAGCTCCCAATTCAGAGCTTTTGCATAAAGCTTGGAGATGCACATTTGCATTTGGTGTTGACGTCAGCGTTAATCCTTGCCAAACGCCTTCTTCAACCCCCTGAACATCGCAGAGAAGAGCTTCAGTAACTGGTCATTGTAGGAAAAGGATGGTTATAGTCACGGGTTGCTAACCCTAACCAATGAGCTGGAGTCCACAGGTAAACATAACCCAAGCACAGGCACGCGAAGATACTTCCAGTTCAGTGACTCTAAAATAAACCAGGAAACCAGCCTTGCTGCCCAAACATTTATGTTTGGCTCGTTGCTGCCATCTTACATTTACCAAAAACATTGCTGCTAGAGGAGTTAGCTGCCTTGGTGAGTCTGAAATGTGTGCATTTATTCAAGCATTATTAGTCATTTTTTTAAGGCCGATCAATCACTAAATAACAAAACCAAAATATAACACACGGCAAAGTGGAATCTGACCAACGCTCAAGCAGGTAAACTCATTGTGGAGCGTAGTGTCTCCAATATATTTAGAATAATACTGAATAACTGACTTAAAATGAGCTCAATTTTATCCACAGTATATTAGTGGGCATATTGAAGACTTGTACAGTCTTTATCAGGAGAGATGAGCTTTAATATTGCCATACCATAATATATTGTCTGTTTATTTATCACTTCTGCTGGAACTTATTGTTATTTGTGTAACACATCAGAATATACTGAACTATGAAATAAATTAGTCATGTCCTTATGCCATGCATTCTTACAAATTGATATTTAGCAGTGCAACAACAAACACTATTTTATCATTTATGAGGGTGTGACAGGACCAACTCATTTGTCACTTGCACAGATGCTGATGTTGAGTCTGTCTCGGTGGAGAAAAGAGCATCTGGACTGACGTGTTTAGCCAATTCATATATATTTTTCAAAGGTAAAGGTTTTGGGCAAGTTCTTTTTTTTTTTTTTTTTTTTTTTTTTGCAGCTGCAAGAAAATGTCAAGCACAACTTTGTTTTCTTCCACACCGAAATAAACCAATTCCAAAGTAAAATCTTTTGAATTTGGTTAATAGTAGCATTTCCTTAACAAAGTACTGATTTTAAACTTTAACTAAAAGCATTCACTAAATCCTTCTTTGCACCTGAGCTTAAACATGGGCAGTAACCAGGTGTTTATCATTGTTAACACCAAGACGAAGGCCTGACATATCTACCATTGGAAAACTTTGAGGGGATGTATCCGATAGAAGAGACTTGTGACCTGTATGTTTATTTGCTCAGGAAGACTTTTTATCATGATGATGACAGCAACATGCTGATGTTATGCAGGCATACTTTTTGTGACGGCCCTATAATTTAGTGGTTACAGTAACTGCAACATATACTAATCAGCAGCATTATACTAAATACTAATGCTAGCTGAAATTGATGGGAAAATAATTTGTTTTGCAGGGATTTGATAATGAAGCATTATTAAACTTGGGGCTTCCCCAATACATCTCCAATCTCAATCCAATGATGAAAAATGATTTGAGTTCATTATGTTGGTTCTGAGAAATAAGTGCCCTGCAAATTAGGAAGACATCATAATCAGTCTCATAATACGTGTGCTGCCAAAGTTCACAAGAAATCCAAATGCATGAAAGTGCAGCAAATACTGAGAACACAATTGAAGTGCTTTAAAAGTCTTTTAAAAGTGGTGAAGATAAAATAAAAGTGCGTTCAAACCGAGTGAATAATTTTTTTGCGCCCCCTTGAAAACCCTTCCACTGTGTTGTGGTATTTTCAACACATTTGGTTGTGTAATGTCTTTGCTTTTGAATTTGCTTGTGATTTACCTTCTTATGTCTGTTGCAGTGTACTGAACATTCAAGGCCACCATAGATCATAAATGTCTTCGCTAAACTGACCCTGACGTATCTGAGGTTGTATCACTGTAGTTAAAAACTTCACCTGAACTGAAGCCTGTTGGTTGTGCTATGAGGCATAAAGGTTGTCCAAATTATTTCCAAAAGAAATATGTTTTCATTCCAAAAATAGAGGAAATATTATACATAGAATGGTCCAAAAGTCCCACCCTAGAAAATTGGTCTTAGACACTGCAATCCTCCTGTATATGTGTTTAATTAGAAATTAGCAGTTCAACCTTCTGGCTCTGACATTAGAGCTGACTTAACCCCTTGGAAGGTTCTTTATGAAAGAGCAAAAAAAGAAAAAGAAAAAAGCTTACTTCCCAACAGGAAATGTTAATGACTGTCACATTTCACATGAAGCTCTGTCTCAGGGGCCTCCTGACCCCTTGGGTCCCTGTGCCTGTGCCTGATAAGAATATCCAGTAATTAATCCATGAGGCTGCTAAAATTTTATTTTAAGTAAAATGGGAAGTCACACAGACTTAAGACTCAGGCAATATCTGAATTTAGCAAATTTTTTCTAAAATGGGGCACAGTAAGTTGTTGGGGTTGTTTTCTTCCAAGAAATATAAAACTATAAAACATATTGGCTGGTTAACTTCTGCAGGCTAAATATTTCCATGGAAAAGAGTAAAAAAAAAAGGCTACTCTTTTGGTCATGAGGCACATTATTGTTCCTGTGGCCTGCACCTTTACTGTCTGTAGTGCAATTAGCTATAGAACATAAATCCATCCCAACTGGTTGGGTTTATCACCCCTATCCTGACCGCTCTGGCTAACTTCTTTTTTTCCCCCATGGTACAATAAACTGTACAAAGGAAGGCATGTTTTATTTAGAGAGCACTTGATTTCCCATGGTCACCGGAGTGGATTGGAAAATGGTTTTAAAATTGTCCAATTAATCAGTGTGATGTGTGTTTTAGCAGAGGGGCAGCTATTCCTTCAGGGACTTCCACACAGCAGACACTCCGTGTGTGTCAGCATCTAGTTTCTCTTTACTTTAACTGCAGTTTGACTTTAAACTAATTATTTACTTTTTAACTGTTCTTTGTGTATTTTTGAACATATTTTAGGTTCTGTATCTCTTTACATGCAAATAGCAACTTTTTTTTTTTTCATGGCATTGTGTATGGCGTCTGCAGGAGAATGATGTTTTGTGATATGAATGCATGGGCATCATGAGGTAGTAAAATTGAGCAGCCGTTTCAGCTAAATCCATGCTTCTAGTTTTCTGTCTGTTTTTCTTTCGGTGTGACCGAGCTAATTTACACTCTTTAACCTTTTTTCACCACGCTGGGATAAAGATCACGGATCACAATCTGCTCTCTGAGAGAAGCTATGGAGACGTGTAAACACTGTTGTCACTGTCAGACATGACATGCATCAAGACAAACCCAGAGGTGGAGAGCACGTGCCACATGCCTGTTGGGATGTGCGTGTTGGTGTGTATATGCATTTAAAGATGGCGGATGAGCTTGTGTAACAAACCCACTGTGCGTACGTTATGCATTCTGATCGAAATGCGGATGATCATTGCAGTGTACGGGCAGACTGATTCAACACCTCAAATGTATCCATCTCCTTAAATGGAACAGATGCATGAGCAAGCCATGAAGTCACTTAATTTTAGTTGCCGGCAATGGCATCAGGAAACATTGACCTTTCGTTGCTTCCTTAAGGCCATGAAGTGAGTCACATGACAGCCGGATATTTACAGTGCTTCTCGTCACTGGCCTTGTCAAATCACAGCACACTTCACTGAAGCCTAGTAGGCCCGAGGCAGGACCTCAACTATGCAAACAGATGCAAAGGTGTTTTTTCTCTCCCTCTCTTTTAGCCTGAACATACGGAAACCCTGAATAACGCAGAGGAATACGAGGGCATTAAGGGAAATGTGTATATTTGTGGCAGTTAGTGTGAGTGTGTTTGCACCAAAGAGTGAGACATACAAAGGGAGACACAGACTGTTTGCGGGACTATACATTTCTGGCCAATTTATCTTATGAATAAGACTCTGGAGGGCATTCATCCCCTGACAGATTTTTTAAGTGTATAAGAAATCACACTGTACTCCTGCACCTACATCTCACAGAGGGCAAAGCTGGAGTCCTCCAATGTTCCACTCAGGATCTTTTTTTGTCTTTTGATTGGTGAGATTGCAGTGGATGAACGGGATAAAATTAGGCATACATCAGGGTTCTGCCAAAAGCCATTACTCTTGTTTGCCTTAACCTTAAGTATAAAACTAATAAATAAGATAGCATGATTTTGATTTCATCTTCTGGTAAAAATGGCCAAATATGCAAAACCATTCTAAAATTGATTATTTCTCAGGGATGGGATGATTTTCCTCCATTGTATCCCCATTTTATGATTTAGGCTGGCAGCATTGGTGCAATGCGATGCAAAGTCTCACCTGCAGCAGCTTTAGTGGTGACAGTCTGTTCCAACATTATCTCAGCTACAGAGCCTCCTCTTGGACACAGCAGACAGAGCACAGATCAGTACTGGCCAATTGCAAATACCAGGAGAGAGAAACAGTAGCAGAATTTTATCTGTCTGCATGCGAGCTGCTCTGGGGGTTTATTTAACTGAATGCTCTTGTCAGCAGGCCGATGTGTTCACACTGATAATGTTAACATGTTACAATGTCACAAATCTAACATATTGCTCTTGTTAACCTTACGAGATTGATTAGTTGAAGTGGAACCTTTGCAGTCATTAGCAGACCTAATAACGATGCTGATGAAAAGCCACTAAATCCTCCTGTGGAGAACACAAATATCGGTGTGAAGTTTTGCAGCAATCCGTGAAACAGACATTTCACCCAACATGACAACGGTCAGCCTGCTGGTGGTAGAAAAGATAAAGTGCAGGTTCACCATTGGGATAATGAACAAACAAAGGGAACCATGCCAGTTTAAACACCGTTTTTTCAACCTGCTGGTGGTGTTAGAGGAAAAGTCAGGCAATTGAAAACATGGACCTGGTCCGAACTACAACTTCATTTAAGGACTGTTCTTCCATTGGCTGTTGATATATCTCGCTAAAAGAAGAAGGCTTCATTGTTGCCTGCATTTTTATGCATGGAAATATCTGAGATTTATGTTTTTAAAGGAAATGATCAAACTTATAATTTTGACCTGGATTCTTTAATAGAGGACATGGCTCTACCATTCGTTTCTCATTTTCATATATTTAAATGAATATTTTAATAAGAATGATCAAAGGTTTAATTTTGGAAGGAGTAGGATGAATAAGAAGGGTTTTCAGCACGGCACTTAAACTTTGATGTAGCTCAGAAAAGTTACTGACAGCCAAAAAGGGGTTTGATAAGTTATATTGTGTCCCACTCTCTCTGGTTACACCCTCAATCAATCTACCTATTAAATTCAATAATGCTGAACTTATACCGTGGTTCATTTTACTGGGAACTGTTGGAAACTTCATCAGAAACCCTGAGGGTCATTTCAGAGAGCAGTTATTACCTTCTTACCGTATTAAAAGTATGTGGAAATGCACAGTATCTTATCCAAAATTGTTTGTTGATAAATGTGTTTTAAAGAATCAGGACAAATCATGAGGTATCCAGGATACTAAATACACGTTAACCTGGTTCTGTTAAAGAGGACATTTTGATTAACTCCACATCAGTTGTTTGTTGAGTTATTAACCTTCTTAACTTGAGAATTTTAATCACATTAGTTTCTATTTCATCTGTAGTTGAACAGTAAAAGCATGCACCTTCATATTCAGTTAGAGAAATGGCCAGTTGAGTGTCACTAAGGATACTATTATATTTGCAGAGAATTCTCATTTTGTTTGAAAAATCCACGATTCTGCCTTATTTTCCACTGTAAAGTTTGTTTGATGACGAATCTCCACACAGACTCTTGACCGCTCCTTTTGCTGTCACACAAGAGAAACACATTTTCTCTCTTGCTTGAAGGGAATTATCTCTTTCATAAATCTGAGGGGAACTCTTTTCTGGGTATCTCACACACTATTATAGAGGTTGGAGTTGGGAGGGGGGCTTCTGGAAGAAAGGGTGGCAGGTCACTTGGTGGTTCAGTGGACTAGAAAACGCTGCCCCCTGGCAGAAAGTTAGTGCTGGGCTTTATCGGTGCTGGAGCTAATGTGGCCACTGGTTCATTAGAGCTCTGATGTAAGGGACAGTGCGTAACGCCAAGAACCTCAGCCCAAAGAGTTTCAGAGAAGAACCACGGAGCACAGTGGGGTCTAGTCTCTCCCTCCTCTCTAAAGATAAATCCCTCAATTTGGGTTAGACACTGTCACTGCTGAAAAAAATGAGCATCTAAAGCACTTACAGCACAGACAGATATGCTTACATAGTGTAAAAAAAACAGCCCTGTTTATCATTCAATCACAGGCGGAGGATTCATAGGCTGCCACAACAGGAGCTGCTGACAGGTTGGTCATCAATGAAAGGAGTCAGACAGATAGAAAGAGAGATGAAGGGAGGAAAGAATTGGGAGAAAGAAAGGGGCTGACAGGATCAGCCCCCCTCCTCCCCTCAGCAATCAAGGAGGAGAGGATGGAGAAAAGAGGAGGAGGGAGCAATAGACCTGTGATTCAAGCACAGCTGAACGTCAGCTCGATCATTGTATCGTACAAGTATTCAAATCAACGCAATGCATGCTCTGTGTAGTATTAGATCCTCAGAAATGTGGTCCAGCTGATTCAGTACAGCCAGTATGAGATGCTATGCCTCGGGCATTTTGACATATTGCACTCTTGTAATCTGTAATGTTCTCTGCAAAAGAAAATAAATTTTGGTTGATGATGGAAATGAAGCCTTTCAAATGACAAGTCAGGCTGAAGAGAACCAAAGCACTGTGTTTCAGTATTCTGCCTGAGACATGAAATATAATCATATGGACTTGTAGATTTAGTTCATTTGCATGAATTGCTCCGGTGCAAAAATAACCATTCTTACCCCTAATTGTGACCCACACACAAACACACATATATTTGGTTTTGATGTCTGCATGCGTGCATATAGGAGGCAAAGAATAGAAAATAGTCACTCTGAGGACAAAATGTGGTGGCAGGGAGGCAGAGAGGGGAGGTGGAGGGGGAAATAGCCCCACTCATCTCCTCTCATTTTCTGTCCGCTACTACCCAGCAGAGTTTCTATGGCAACCCCTCAAAAAGCGGCGTGCGGTGAATTGTGGATTTGAAGATGCGCTGTCTGATTGCACTGTGTGGAGGAGATGGCTGGCTCTTTCGTCAGCCTTCCTCTGTAAGAGGAAATTGGTGGAGAGTTCCACTGAAACAGCACTCCATATGCTTTCTTTGATCTGTGTGCCAGTCCTCGGTACAACAGCATGTGCTCATGTATGTGCGTATGCATCTGTGTGTGTGTGTGTGTGTGTGTGTGTGTGTGTGTGTTCGTGTGCTCCTCAAAGCTTTGCATTAGAATCTAGTGCCCCCTGCAGAGCTGCTCATCACTCCTGACACCCACCAGACTGCGCTCAGCTCTCCAAATGAATCTGTCTGGCTGACCATGGAGACTCATCAGTATGCTTCAGGTTTCAGCTGATGGAGTCAGCGCCACTGATGACGACTCGGTTCTGTTCTCCGTTCCAGCAGCAACATACAATGCAGAGCTGTGTGTTTTGATTATGAAAATGTGAAGAATGACTAAGAAAACGTGCAAGGACAGCGGACACAACATCTTTTTGCCTCAATCTCACCGCCTGTCTGTTTCCATAGAGGCACAAACCTATGCAAGTGGCTGACGTGCACTGATGTCAGAGCTTTTTGTCAGGAGATGTGTGTCTTTATCTGTGGAAGAGTAGGACATGGATGTTGTTCAGTGTGAGCTCCCTCCCTCTCGCTCTGAGTGGCTGTATGAAGCTTGTAAACTGTGCCAGTCCCCATTAGCATCCCATTATAAACCAGCATGATCACTCGTCACTTAGGATGCCTGCCACAGCATGCTCTGTGCATGTGTGTGTGTGTGTGTGTGTGTGAGCATGTGTGGGCTTTTTTTGTTAAAGCAGGCGTGTGAGCGTGTGTGTGAATAACACAGTCAAGTGGCTGAGATGGCCTTGTTTTGAAGGAACATGGAAAAAAAAATTCTGCAAAGTCTTGCGCTGTGTACAATTCAATTTAAATGTGTCTGCAAGTGTTTGGTTTGTTTGACCCAGATTTCTCACCTACCCCACTGTTGATAAATTGGATATCTGGAGGCAGCCTTCCGAAACAATTTAATTTAGTTGATCTGTAGCCAACAGCACCCTCTGCTGACAAATTTTGCATCTAACGTGAGGCCTTAAGAGCCAATATCCTCCTGAGTTGCCTGGTGTGTGTTCTTCATGTATATGATTTCATTATCACTGTGTAATACGAATTAATTCAAGTAGGCCCTGAATCGTGTTGTTAATTATTTTGAGACAATAATAGCTTCCTTTTCAAGGGATAGCTGGAGGTGAATGGAAATTTTGTCTCTCCAGGTAAGCCCCAAAAATGTAAACATTTGATCAAACAGTGTTGAAGAGTGCAGAAGATGCGAATATCCCGATACAGTCAGACAAATGGATGCATCAACTATAAACTTTTTGCCTTTCACAGGTTGAGCAGCTGACAGATGAACAAAATAACGGTGCGTCAATATCAACCATTTCTTGGACACATATAACTCGTAAGCACGTTCAGAAGGAAAAGTGAGACTCACCATGCCTGAGTCCATACCAGAGTTTTCTAATACAGGTAAATTAAATATTTGTTTCTGGTGCTCACTTTTGAACAAGAATTAGATTTTTTTTATTGTCCACTGTGGTGGAAAATTGTCTTTGGTTCAACAACACAATGAACAGTTCACTAAAATAGGACAGAGATGTATAGAAAAGTATATCAAATCCACGAAGTCATAAAGATGTTAAGAACTGAAAACAGGAGATAAAACACAGTTAACTGAATTTACTGAATATTTCAGGTTCAGTAAAAATCAACATGAGAATCTTTTTGTCTTTACTCTGGCTCATTGTCAGACCTGACAGAGCTGTTCATAGTGATGTGTGTGGATCATTCAAATAAATGTGAAAGACTTTGAGGCCAATTTATTTGATGTCAACGAAAAAAACTAAATTCCATTTTCAGCCGTTGCAGTTTCGTAGAGCCACAGACCTGAAAACCTAAATTAGAGGATGTAATTTCTCTCTCTCTCTCTCTTTTTATTTCTACTTTTTCTGTGTGTGTGTGTGTGTGTGTGTGTTTGTGTGTGTGTGTACAGAAGAAAAAGACTCCTGTTTTCAGTTGCAGGAAGAAGTAATTTACTTCACCTCACGGTCTATTTTCGCAGCAGGCATATTGACAGATTTTAGCAGTGAAAGCCGAGGTGGCACAAGCAACTTTAAGAATGGCTTGATTCCAGTCTGCTGTTCCAGGCCCAGGGCCCTGGCGGCTTGCACTGGCATGGCTCACTAGGAGCCTTAAATGGAACGGAGTCATGTCATAGTCACAATGTTGTTGTGTACACCTATGATTTTCCTACTATAACTTAAAACATGTACTAAGAAATGTATCTACTACATCTCTGTGGATACCTGTCTGTGTAATCACATTTAAATTACCCCCCCCCACCCACCTTCTTTTCGTGCTGCTGGCTATAGTCTGTGCCTCACTCATTGTGTCCTCACCATCTTACCTCCTGTGCCACCCACACCAAACAGACACAGCCTCCCAAGTACTCTGCGTCTCTGGTCCAGGTCTACAGGAATGTTGAGTGTCTCTATTGCCCCCTCTCTGGAGATTAGACTTTACCATGCCACCCCACCCCTCATTCCATTCCAAAGTATGTCCCATTAAGAGCTGCTGGATTTTTATCTTAGCCCAGTGATTGTGACAGATTGGCCAAATGACACACATCCACATTCGTGGACACAGGCTGAGGCACAAACAGAGGGGTAGCTGATTTGTCCAGGGAGGGGCCAAGCGGCAGACTCCTGCTATAAAACCCTCTCAGGATAAGGCCAGCGTCCTGCCCTGAGCTGGACTTTACATCCTTCCTCTGTGCTAGGACGCCGTCAGGACAGGCAGCAGACGAGCCTCCAACATGAATGACATCTACAAGGCAGCGGTACGTCCTCTCACAACTCATGAAGCGTGGAAGTGTGAAGTCGATCACCAATAATCTGCGTGAGAACTAAATTGGGTATGAGAGTAACGTTGCTTGAGATCTTAAATTACAATCTCTAACAATAAATATTACTGAGATAAAAGCAAATTAACACTATATTTTCATTCCATCCCATTTAGCTAGCTGTTAACAGCAAGGTTTTAGTATTTGTGTATTCATTTGTCATGTAAAAAAATATCCCACATTAGTTTGTCTGACATCTGACATCAGTTGAATGGTTGACAAATCCCTGTTGATGCAAGTTGCATAGTGCGTCACTTCCATCAGCAGCTGATGCCAAAAGAGCCTCGACACCATTTTGGTCTCAAGATGATCACCTACTTCAGCCCTATCAGAGCTGATAGAGGCCACTGAGGAGGTCACTGACAGGACGGGTCCCTGATCCGCTCTGCTGCTTCATTCGTGACTTCAAATGGAAGAGTCCCACTTCAAATGGCTAATTTTGGCCGGTTGATGAGACACTTCTGCGCCTGTGGTCCTCTGGTGCCAGAGAAGGGCTTCAGGTTTAGATAAAACCCCCCACGGCTGAATTCCAGCATTATCTATGAGTCAGAAAGCTGTGTGGCTGTCTCTCCACCTCCGCCTGTATGGTCAGCTGGCTGTCCTGTCCACGCCACATCCCAAGTGAGCAGTGCAGCTGAGACAGTAAAAACACACAGGAATGCACATTACACGTGCTTGCTCACATAGATTTTTTTTTTTTCATATGTCACCAGTGGAGTATGTGTGTATGAGTGTGTCTACATGTGGTGTGTTTAATTTATAGTAGACAACAGACAATAACTCTTACATAAGCACCTGTCTCTCTCTCTCATTCGAGGTAGCTTTTCCGGGATTACTGTTCCATTGTTGGGCCAGATCCACAGCTATGCTAATTTAAAGCACTGTGTGTTGTGTCCTTTATTTGTGGTTCTCGATCCTCCAGGCTGTTTATTTTTAACTCCTACTCTAACTGGTTCTCACATATGATGTATAGATTCTGTGTCTTGTCAGGGAAGGCTCATTCTGTGGGACAAAGAAATTAACTTTGTTGCCTGAAAGGTTATAAAAACAAAGACATCATCTTGTTCAGCAGCTGGTTTCCCACCTCATGATTTAATATATCTGAACCCAAGTCCCAAATCAAGATCTAATCAATTAAATTTATGTATTTAGAAACAAACTAATTATTATTTTAGAGCATTTTTTGATATAGAGAAACATTAAATTTATGAAAAAAAGGGATGACTTGCCATAAAGTACCTTGGGTCAGACTAATACCTGGGCTTCTGCTAATTCTAAGCCATAATAATACATGCTCTATAAGGTAAGCCCCTTGGGTGCCCCCCTGAAATTGAAACATACTGTCATACATATGAAAGTGTTAACCATAAACTTTTGCCCCTTTACAGGTTGAGCAGCTGACAGACGAACAGAAAAATGGTACGTGGATCTCAACCCGCCACAAATATAACTCAAACTTTAGGCACGCCCATTAGGAAAAGTGAAGCTCACCCTGCCTGGGTCCAATGGATTTGTAATACAGGGTTGTTTTCCGCTGTGATGTTGCAGAGTTCAAGGCCGCCTTTGACATCTTTATACAAGATGCGGAGGACGGCTGCATCAGCACCAAGGAGCTAGGGAAGGTGATGAGGATGCTGGGCCAAAACCCGACACCAGAGGAGCTGCAGGAGATGATCGATGAGGTGGATGAAGACGGTAAATGAATACACTGCACTACTGCGCTACAGTCGATGATATGAAGCCATCGGTTGACTGATGTTGACCTCTTTATCCCCACATACTGACTGGCAGGTCCATCATTGATGAGTGTAGTTCAAACCCTCTGAACTTAATATCAAATGATTGTCGAGGATCTTAAATATGACAAGATGTATCAAGATGAATTAAGAGGGAAATGCATATCAGACGATTTGAATTTTCTGTGATGCAACGATGAAACATAATTACAATTTTGTGTGATAAAGATTAAGTATATGTGTTGTATTCTTTAAAAGCTGGGGTTTTTTTTCTAACTTTCTAACTTAAGCTACATAAGATGCATATAAACGACCGTTACGCTGACTTTTGTAAACAGTGGTTGCTTTAACCTTTTTATCCATGTTCAGTGATAGGTTCTGTGAGCAGATCACTTGGGTCTAAACACTGTGAACTTATGTGTGCAGGGAGTGGCACGGTGGACTTTGAAGAGTTCCTGGTCATGATGGTGAGATGCATGAAGGACGACAGCAAAGGGAAGTCAGAGGAAGAGCTGGCAGAGCTGTTTCGCATGTTTGACAAGTGAGTTTCCCATTTCTACACTGTCACTTAATTGAGTTATAATAACCAAAGAAACAAAACTGTTAACTAAACGACGGACTTGACAAAGTATCCACAATGGGAGAACAACCGCAGACAATCAAATTGCTCTTTATAGCTTGGCTCTGGCAAAGTGTCTTCCTCCATGTGCAATTATGTGTGCTGACAATATGCCAAGTAGCTCTGCAGAGTACAACATGTAGTTTGCTTCATAATCCTTTTTGACAGCACAGAATAATTCATACGCCCACCCAATGTAAGCCAGACACCTCGTCTGAGCATCAAAGAACACAGTCACAGTACTCAATTCCCCCCCCCCGTTGATTCTCAAACATTCAAAACTTCAGGACCTGATCAGTCACACACAAACACACCACCTCTTCCAGTGCCACCCGTAAAGCTCAATCCAGGAATGCTCCGTACAAATAATGCTTCTTTTTACCCCTTTGATTGCAGGAACGCAGATGGTTATATTGACCTGGATGAGCTGAAAATGATGCTGGAATCTACAGGAGAGGCAATTACTGAGGATGACATTGAGGAGCTGATGAAAGACGGGGACAAGAACAACGATGGCAAAATTGACTATGATGGTAGGGAGTTTCAACGACTAAAAGAGACTTGGTGGAACGGTTATGTAGAGCGAACTTATTTTCTATAATCCATCATTCATCATTCCTCCCTCATACACGGAAGCTATTTGTTAACAGTGTCTCTCTTAATTTTACAGAGTTCTTGGAGTTCATGAAAGGAGTGGAGTAACCCTGAACAAGATGCAGAGTGTTATTTTTGTATTTCTCTGGAACTTCACATCTGTGCAGAACTGGAAACTGACTTTACATGCCACTGAAAATGCTTGGTACAACTTTGCAAGATTTGGTCAAATACTGTATCTGAGTATTTCTGTATTTTTTCACCATCTCTTGCGTTGCTGTACAATACAGATTGTAACTACTTTTGATGCCCATGTATACTGTATTTGTCCAGGAAGGACATGTAACATAACCATTTGGCTGCCTTGAAATATCAAATTTCTTTTTGTTTCTGGCTCAATCTTATCTAAGAAGTGGCACAGCCAGTTTACAAACCTTCTTACTTAGAGACTGATGTTGTTTAGCTGTGCAGAAAATGTATGTGTGTGCAGAGCAGAACGTATCCATGAGTCAACATTGTTTTACACCAGGCTCTGGTAGTCTAATCATACTTTTTGAGCAACGTGCTGGAACCGGTTGGTAAACCAAACATGTAATAATGTGCACATATAATTCAGTGTGTTCAAAATAGTCTCAGGTCTTTTTATGCCTCTCTTGTGTCCCTAAAATTTCTCAAGCATCCGCATGTTTCTACGTGAAAACCTCAAAATGTGCGCTCATGGAATACACAAGATGCATTCATCAAAGCAGTCCTTTCTGTCACTCTTTCATTTTCCTTGAAAAATGTCATTTCAATATACTAACATTCAATTCACTGAGACTCTTCAGAAGGGTTCGACTCGATGACTCCAACAGACATATTCTACTTTCCTCGGGTCACTGTTTATGTTGAACCTATGATATTTGCAGGAACGTTGGCATAAAACACTCACATCAGTGTATGGTAAGTGTGGTGTGCCATAACTCAGAGCTTAAGTCAGCAGTTGTTGCTGTTCAAACACTTATTTTACCATCTCATTCCACAGTTTACAGGCTGATCACATGTTTGCCTCTGTGCCCGGCCTGGCTCTTCTCACAGCAAACAGACAAGCCATGGGGGGGCCTGAATTTTTGACCGTTGTCATATCACAACAAGATATTTTTGTGTGAAACTGAGCAGTTGAACTTCAATTTTTAATCATGTCTGAATTAGTTTTCTACAGTGCCTTTTGTCTCTGGTATGTGAACTATTCACATAGTTGTCGTGGATGTATCTAGTTACAACGTCTATTGGGACAGGAGCTATTTATGTCTAATCACGTTAGTGCCCATGTTAGGGGATTTGGATTGACTGACACCAGTTGACAATCAGATGCCTTTGACCATATTAAGGAAAGTGTTCAACTACAAAGCGCTGACAGTTCTATTGTTAACAGGTTTAAATCCAACATATGTGTTAGTGTGGTTAAACGTACGCATTTCAGAATAGACATGTTTACTTGTCAGCAACAGGCATCTCATTCAAAAACATATAAGGAACCAGTTAAAAATTTGGACACACTTTCCAAAGTGTGACTGACAATATATTTTTTTTTAAATTCATTTCTCTCTATTTGTGATTTTATATGCTGGTGCCACATTCAGAAACAATTCCTTATCTTACAATAACAAAAACACATTCATAACATCCTGTTTTGTTTGTCTGAGTTGAGGAAAATATCACACCCAGGAGAACAAGCTGCCCGTTTTACTAGCTGACAACTTATGCA
This sequence comes from Remorina albescens, assembly GCA_034769265.1. Lineage (NCBI taxonomy): Eukaryota > Metazoa > Chordata > Actinopteri > Carangiformes > Echeneidae > Remorina > Remorina albescens. Next base: position 16,317,332 of record CM068482.1, on the reverse strand, counting down.
GTTACTTTTGTGGCCACTGGATGTCAGTAGGAAAACACAATCTTATCTCTTCGATTTTTTTTTTTTATTTCTCAACAGAGCCACACTCTCTCTAATCTCAGGTAATACTTAACTTGCACATCAATTAATAAACATAGATTCATTCAGGATGTGAGGTGGTTGATGATTTATTGTATTTTTCTATTTCAAATGGTTAAAATAGGCTTTGAAAATGACAAGAACAGGCTACAACATTAGCTTATCATAATATTTGAAACCAATCTAATCCAAATTCAGATTTTCAGTTTAAAATGAAGGTAGAATATTTCTATAAATCACTGAACTTTTCTACTCTTTGATTATGAGGATCAACTGTGTTTTGTGCGAGCGGGTGACGTCAGTGGCCTGACTGATGACAATGCCCCAAAGCCTCCACACCTCCCTCCGTCTCTCTCCATCTCCCTGAGGGTCCTGTTAGCTCCATTCAGTCTCCACGGTATGAGTTACAGACGGGATCCTAAATCCCAATCAGCAGTGAAGCACAGCTGCTCTACCAGACTGATCTTAACTGTCTAACAAATATAACACACTACATCAGCTGCACTATCTGCACTGGTCTGCACCCGTCCAAAAATACTGCATTAAAGGCAAGCAATAATATGAGATGAAAAGATGCCACGTTAAAATGTGATGTGTTTCGGGCAGATTAGGCTGCTCTGCTGACTGACTTCTTCAGAAACTCTGAGCTTCCGTCTGCAGTGTGAAACAGGATGAGTGGTGCTCTCTACGCCATCAATGGGAGGCTGGGCAGAGGCACAGCAGCGCCTGAATGAAATATTGGGTGTGGCATACTAGCAGCAAGTTGGGTGGAGAAGTGATGCAGTTATGTAAGACAGGCCTGATGACTCATGCCTGCTGTTATTGACACACTGCGGTTATGAGCCACTTTTGACAATTGGGAGTTTACAGACAGCAAAAGTCACTACTGTTTCCCATTTGTGTGCAGCTCTCATGTTCCTGTAATACTGACCTTTAAAAGTGCCTGAGATATCGCCGTTTTGCACTGATAATAGTAAGCTATCAATATGATGTAACTTTCATTCAGTTTTGTTGCATGTGTGTGTGTCTATGAAAGGTAACGCAACCTATCACACTGGCTAAGAGCAAAAGTGAGTCAGTATATAGTAAACACACACACGCGCACACATATATACAAATACACTATATATGTTCTTACCTTACCAGCAGGGGATTGTGGGATATCAACATCCATGTGTGGACAACTATTTTTAAAAACAAAAAAGAATGTCTCCTTTTTTAAAACACCCAGGGGATGTGTTTTTGACTTTTTCTTTGATTGTTAAATGGTGTCTTGCAGCTCTTGCCATCAGCCAGGGTCACATCGTGGCAACTTCACAACTATGTTCTAACCCCCGAGCTCTTTGGTCTGACACGTCTCAGCTGCATTGCCTCAAACATTCAAGCTTTTAGGTGTTGGAGCTCAAAATTCAGTGAGTGTAACAAGGATCAAAGTCATGTGTCAAAATCTCCATCTCTCTTCCTGAGCCTTTTGTAAAAAGACACTGGAGTTGCAGTGTTTACTTTATGTGTTGGAATTCAACATTCAGACAGGCTTCAAAAGTAGGTTCTCCTCTAATATCCTGGGAAATCTGATTCATAGCAGAGTCCTATTTCCTTGAACATTTGATAGTTTGGCTAGTGGAGTCAATGATTAAATTATTCATTCAAAGTATTACCATCCTCTGACAATCTTTGAGTCCTTGAGCAAATTGGTCAGGATGATTTCAGTGGCCTTTTAAGAGACCTTGTATGTTCATCTTTTGTAAATAGTACATCACAATTCAACAAACTGTCTGAGGTTTCAGCCCACAAGCTCAAAAGTTCAAATCAGCAATTTGATCAGACCACACATGAGCTGAGTTATTTAGAGCCTTTGAGACTTCACTTGGGTGAAAGATTTCAATATCAACAGATTTTCAGCATCCTGCCTACCAGCCTGTGCTCTAATAAAGTGAGCTATATGAGCTGTTTCATTTTGTCCTTGCAGATTTTCACTCTTTTGTCTGGATGCTGTAAAAACAGTAAATGATTTAAAGGGTATGTGATAGATCTGATACCCTTTGGTGGCTCATATCACAATGTGCAATGAATGAGAAGTCCTCTGTTGTATAGGTATGCAAGCACATACAGACACCAACAGTCACACACACCCCACTGCTTTATTGATGAGTAAATCATCCGTTTCAAACCATTAGATCTCCAAGAGTCATGATCCACCATGAAATTGTCCTAAAACTGTGTTGCAGAGCATTGGTGACAGTCTGGTGTTTTCATAAACTCTTCCCAGCTCGGCATGATTGATAGATGTATAAAATCCCCTGACGAGTGTGGAATACCCCGTTTAGACTCATACCATCTCTCTGCCACCCACGCTTTCAGACCTCATTTGGAGCCAACAGGTTTTTCTTGCTTCTTCCAACATCACATGATGTTGGAAGTTGTCCAGCTCCAAATGTCCCAGCCCAGTCTCAAAAAATTGTTTTCATTCATCTATTCATTTACATGAATTCATGCTATGGATTCATGTGAGTTTTTATTTTCATTTTTTTTTAAGGTTATGTGATAATTGTTTGTCTATGCTAGATATTTTGTGTTGTAGATAGTCTACCTCTAAAGGATGAAAGGGTGATTTTATGCTTCTGCCTTTCCAAAGACAAAAGGAAATCGTCAACTCATGATGAATGATCACATTCTGAATAAACGCAGAAACTCAGATGGTTGTTTTACCCCCCATAAATACACAACAAGGAAGTGGCACACCTCAGACAAAGAGAAAGTGGAAGGACTGCAAATTAAATTTGAACAGACAGAATATTGTATCATGATGCTCCATCCCACTTCTGGTGCTGAGAACACTGAAGTACTGTTTCTGCACTGCCCAGCCATAATGGCCCATAGAAGAGCGAGACTACAAGACACAGAACTCACAAATTCCACAATAACTATTCACTGATTCAAATGAATAACAGTGTTGTTTTGTTTTAATGTACCACTGGAGGGTTTATCTATTTTTTACCACTTTCAAAAAGGAAACTTGTGTATAAAATTGTTGAAGAAAAAGGCTATTCAAATTAATTTACTTAACACATTTAGGAATATTGTGTATCTTTTTTATGGCTAAAAATTATTTGTAAATTCAATGTAATAAATTAATCATGTTAAAAGAACCTATTATTTTGATTACATTACTGAAATCGGATATATTATTATTAGATTTAAGTTCCTCTCCAGACATTTAAAAACCAGATTTTCATTTGACAGTGTTAAAATTATTTCTACAACCTTACATTGTATTTTATAAGGTGGTCAAACATTTTACACTTTTACCATTAAGGCAGCTGAGTCAAATATTTGTATTTGTCTTTGAGATCCAGCGAAGTACTCAAGAAAGAAAGGTAAAAAAAAATCTCCCATGTCATAACACATGTCATTTGATCATTTACTTTTCTGAAAATATTAATCACAGGTGCTTTAAGTAAAGCGCCGGTGAATGCTAGTTTTGTTACAGTTTAAAATATATCTTCTCTAGGTGGCTTATTGTGTATTGATTGAATTGTTTAAGTCGAAGAGAGCAGGAGATTCCTGTCCTTTGCGTTATGATGTCACCATTTCGGTCAGTGTTGTCGCAGAAGCACATCCTTAGGCTCAGACGTGCTCTTGGCTCACTCTGCTGTTTTGTACTGTTGGCAACATACGGCCTTGTGTGAATGGCATACCAGACAGCAGGACGATTCCCGGTATGACCTCCTCTGTAGTCCCCAAACAACAACACATGACAGACAGATGACCTTTACTTCGAGTTGGGTCTGGGAATGTTCATTTTCATTCACTTTGCCACAGATTAATCTTCAGACAAATGATGCTTTGTTCCTCTGCTTGGTGAGCGCGGGCTACTGTACATCACCGGATGGTAAAATTGGCTGCAAAATGAGAGACTTCTGGTGTTAACAGATGGCTGCCTCACTCCGCCACTAGTATTCCATGTGGCTCTGCTTTACACATGACCCACTATTCCTTTTGCCAAAACTCACACTTCTTTCCTCCTTTGAGAACATCCATGTCTCTCGGAGAGGATTTATCCCTCATAAGATTTAAGGAGGTTGTGAGGACTCTGTATCAGTCGTAGGTTCTGGAGAGATAGACTACTTCCTGGAAAGTGGCTAGAAAATCTGGCTTGACTTGAATGTCATAACAGCAGCGATGTGAAACATCATTGTTAACAAGTTAAATATTAGCCTGTGTAGTTTGAAAATTTTACAACGGGGTTTCAAACTGGACAAAACCTCTATCTATGCGATGTGTTAATTCGAGATCAGAAATTATTCATTTCCAAAAATAGAGAAGCAGGAAGTACTGCACAGAGTTTCATTGTGTTACATGAATTCTGATTCTGAGAACGAAATGGTAATTCCCAGCAACCCACTGGTATGATAATATACACCATTCCAACAAAGTGATAAAAAACTCAATGAAACCATTATTTCCCCTTTTCACTGCACCCACGAAACAAAACTGTCGTAAAAGAAATATTTAAATGTTATGTTCTTTATCCTTATCATCACTGGTGACAAGCATTGAAGGCATTCCTGCCATACAGCTCTGCCTAACTCCTAAAAATACGATTGGCCTTTCTCAAAAACAGAGAGGGGCATGGCTCAGAGGATGGCACAGCATCCATGATGTCATCCCCTTCCTCAGTGGCATGATGTCAGTGACAGCGTTTGGCCAAATACTAAGATTAGGATTATTCCCCTCGGCCCTGAACGTCTGCTGTGCACAGACAGAGTGAAACCGCTGGGAGTAAAAAGTCCCTGCAATAAAGATGGTAGTTATTCAGATCAAAGTGACTTTTATAGCCAGATGGGACGAATTTTATCTGTAATGGGATAACAGTAATAGGATAACAGTGACACTTTCAGAGATTTCATCACTATTCAAAATATTATTTTGCATGTCACAAAATGCTAATTAATTCCCCCAATGAGGTGAATTGGTCCTCATCTACTGAGGCCCCACTTTCAAGCAAGGATGTGCTGAATAAAATACTACTGTAGTTACTGTGCCCAAGAAGCAGAAGCAGCTTTGAAATTATTGTCAGTCATTCAGTATGCAAAGTATGTTCCTTTAACCAAAGCAGGTGTGAACCAGCTCTGACTGGCTTCTGCTCAGCCTTCACAACACAGAGATACACCAAGCATGATTGCAAACAGACAACTCTCCCCAACCTGAGCTGAAATCCTGTCAGTCTCATGCACATCTGCTTCCCCAGCAACTACTGCTGAGCAAGCACTACATTACCCTCTGCTTCCCTTCACAAGTGATCATAACAGGACAGAAATACTCCATTTATCTGTCACACAAAACATAGAGGCAGCAAAAACAAAAACAAAAAAAAAAACTTGTGGACTAAACACACATATGCATAGCCTTTTTTTAATATATATGGGATTTTTTTTTTTTTTTTTTTTTGCATCAAAGGTTTCATTATTAAAGTTCTCTGTTCCACTTCAGAATAAGCTCTATAATTTCTATTTACAAGAACACGCAAGAGTTTGATTTCCTTTTGGAGTAACTTAGTAACGGGGGAAAAGTGGAGCTGTCAAGACCCCACACAGTACCTTTGATGGTGGCAGCAGCAGCACACAACATGATTTGTAATTACAGAATCCACAAGTCTATGCTTATCGCTCAGGTGAGACCCTCAACAAGGAATAGCTGATGACAAACAGTACTGAGGAGCATCTGTGAGGGAATCCCACTCATAAACATTACAGATCTGAGTAAGAAAGTGTTTGAAGACAATGCAACTGCAATGAAAACTGGTATCTGGAAGTGCATAAATATATAGATCATTAATTATTAGTCTTCTATAGAAGTGCTGATAAAAATGTAAGCGTATGGTGCTAATTAGAGCTTTCTGAATAATGGTTCTCACCTCATCACATCTCACATCATCCCCAGGCACTGTTCTTTCCTTCCTGCACTGTAAACTATCCATTGCCTCGGCCTTATTGCGGGTGTCTTTTCAGACCTAATCACAGTTTTACCCTGCAGGTATGTGGCTAGCCAGGTTCAGTCATGCTGTAAAACCCATCACTCAACAGCTTTTATTGTCACAATTGTGAGGTGTTACAGGGCAAGTCTGATCATGTGCTGCTGTGAAAGTTGAAAATTTTAGTTTTAGTCCCCTACAACATTCTCAAGTCATCTCAGCCCAGTAGCTAGAAGTAAAACAGTTTTAGTGCGGCATTTAAGTCATTAAATCCAACAGAGTGACAGTTATTAGATCGTGAACTGCAGCACCGATCAAGGCCAGAACATTTGTCCCACCTATTTTCTTCCTAACTTAGAAAGCTGGGCTTTAGTTCATGAGGTTATTTCTTTGGGAAAGGGAATTCACTGCGTTGTCTTTCCGTCATCTGGCGAAGAACACACGAATAAATCTTCCAGACAAAGAAGAAACAATACCAAACCGATCAAACATTCAGGGAGCTCGAATGAAACATAGTTCTGAGAAAGCTCAGAGAAGGAGACCACATATTTCTTCTACCAAATTGGTGTGTAGTCTAATCACTGGTTGAGAAAGCAAAACAAGCCCAAGAGATTTCTGCCACTACCAATAAAGCAAATACAAACCTATTCAAGTTCACCTTGTGAACTCCTATGACTAGTTTTGCCTGGCATTGCACCACATGTTTTGTTTTCCTTCCAAAAAAGCTCTTTGAAAATATTATTTTGGATGTAAAATGCTAACACGGGACTAAATTAATAATATAACTGTTACAGATTCATTGTAATTTTTTTTCACTAAATATGTGCAAAATGTGTTGATATTGGGGAACTTCCATCTACTCTTTTTAACATAAGAGAATACATTTTTAACATTAAAAAAAGAGTATTGCTCTTTTGCCGATTAATGTCCAAACCACAATTATCAACAAAAACATGCTGAACAAAGAAACTTGTTATTACACTGGTTATTGCACAAAACTTCAATTTGACTACTCCCCAGTTGCAGAGGAGAGCTGTCGGAAATGTTTTATCTGTGGTTGAGCACATGCTGTGTCATCTTCCTCTTCCTTTAAGTGCTATTTGAGTGACTGCTGGTGGGTGTGGCTGCGCTGTGGTATTGACAGATCTGGCACTGTCACATGTCTTTGTGTCAAAAAGCCCGTGGGAGACAGGAAGCCAGGCATCACAGTGGACAGAAAACAGACATCTGACCACACCTACAGACTTGGGACTGGCTAACATAGAGCAGCTACTTGCTGCAAATTTCCGACTTCAGAGCAAAAGTACTTTTGTTGAAATACTTTGTGCTACCAACTTTGAATAAAGAAGTACAAAGTGTAAACAGTGACAAACAAAAGATGTTCAAGTAAAAATATACAATATATTTGTTGTATAAAGTTGTACAGAATGTCTTGGACATTTAGTTTTACATACACTATACATAAGGGTCAAAATAGGATCACTTTCGCATTCTTCATGTTTCTGAGAAAATGGTCTTTTCACAACCATATTTTATGTACATCTTTACAAACATACCAAACAAAACAGCCCTTGGATGCAATTTTAAGAGGCCATGAGAAGCTGCAGATTCCTTGTATAAAAATCCCTGAAAATATCTCTCTATGAGGTAAGAACACATTTGTTAAACTCATTTCCTTTCATTCCCTCTCATACATCAAACTAAAAAATTTGTTCTGTGACAACACTGGCAATAGAAAACACCTGATTACACTTCATGCTTCCCTTAACATTACTGTGCCACAGAAGGAGTAGCTGCAGGCTGAAGATGGACAGAATAAAAAATATGATGGACATCCATTCCTTTATGCGCTGATTACCTGCACAATTGTTCGTTTCAATTGAGGCAAAAAACCCTGCTATTCCATATGTCTCGTTTCATGTTAAGGTATGGTCAAGGCTGCAAGAGTAACAGGCAATATGACCTTAAGGTTTAAAAAAAAAAAGGTTATTTGTAAAACAAGCAAATGATGCAGTTACTAGCAATGGAATGTGCAGTAGGGTTTTGGAAGAGTAACATGATTTATTTATCATATTTCGCAACAGGTGGCCTCTTTATCTAACATCCTGGTGTTTATCAGATATTAGTTAAGGTACTCTGACTGAAAGCACAAGAAAAACTGGATAGTGAGACTGCTGAACTAGCTTATATTTTTTCCGCTAGAGTACCGCCAAAACGTCTCAAATCGGTCCGTGGTAGAAACAGTCTGATTAAGAAGTTGCCTTTAGACCATCAAGGCAAAAGTCATGACTAATACAGAGAAATACATTAACATCCACTGTACAGCTGGTGAATAACAAGTAACAGTCGAACAACAATCCAAGATTCAATAGAAAAGTTATGAAATGTCCTGCTATTATGGCTGTACATGACCATTCATTAATGCCATGTATGGTGGATTATAAAATTCATCCTTGTGTTAGATATTAAGGCATTGACATTTAATCTAATGGAGCGTGTTCTCTGCTAAGGGTGCTGTTCCTTTAAAAAATGTATGTAGGTCCTTTTGGTGCAGAAATGGTGTAACTGACTTACAACCCGTGTCACTTAGTTGGCCATCTGACAGGCTCACAAAACCCCAAAGACACCAAAGGGAGCGACATAAATGCCGCCAGATTGATCCTCATGTCGACTCCAGCCTGTCCAGCTGGAAGACATTGTGATTGGTCGGTGTGGTGAAGAAGAGCTGCTCCTCACTGGTGGAACGGTTATCACAGGGACTGTGCAGGCCCAGCGTCCTCTCAAAGTCCAGGAGCTGACCCATGAAGTTGAAGTTTGGGGAAATATTGGACTTCTTCCTCTTGACAAAGTCATAAGCATCGTTGAGAGAAAGGTTGAGTCTCTGCATCAGGTAGGCCACAGTGACTGTGACAGAGCGACTGATGCCAGCCAAGCAGTGGACCAGGATGCCACACTGCTTCGATCGAGCCTCATCTGTGATTAAAGAGGAAAACGGCGGTCAGCAAAAACCTATCCAAGGTTAACTACGCAAGCACAACAAATTCCTGTGCTGTATTCAGATGTACAATATTCTTAATTTAGTAATATTTTGCTGTACTATTGACTGTAGTAACCCTGATATCGGCCAAATGATGGTGCTGCAAAGTTCTGGCTGTTGACCGACAAGCTTTAAAAAAAATAGTATATAGTGTCCTCTTTGTTACAAACAAGTGTCAACTAAACCACACTACAGCTTGTTTGTTGTTCAGTCAAGAGAGTGGAACCAGCAGTTATTTCCTCTGTCTACCACTAAACCTCTATGGAAACTTGTCGATGATACATTACCGTGCTACTACCAAACAAACAAGTCAGAAGCTGTGGTTTCAGGTGCTCTCATGGCGAGAAAGAGTGAATCAAAAGTGAAATTGAAAAATATTGTGTTTAAGGAGATACATTTTTATAATTTCTAGCTCTACAAAACGAATATTATTCGTATTCATAATATTCTTATGAATATTATATGACAACAGGGGAATTTTTATTGCCAACAAGTAATTAAAAAATATTGACTACCTCAATACTATTAAACAGGATTAGTAAGCAACAACTTCATTCATTTTGAAAGGTACCCAGACATTCATTGTGGCAGAACAAAAAAGTTTTTTAAAGTATGAGTCTGTCTGGAAGTTTTATGTTATACAAAGTTATCAATCCACTCACCTATAAATGATATGGCCTCTGGGAAGAACTGAGAAAGGTTTTGACTCCAGTGGTCCGAAATAGGAATCTGTTTGTACCTGAAGTGGCCATCATGCTCAAACATGTTGGGGAGATTGGGCGTGACGTTTAGAATGTACTTGATGTTGTACTGGCCCAGCACGTCGAGGTTAGTGGAGTCTTTGGCGCAGCCCAGGTAAAGGTATGGAAGGATCTGGACAGGAAAAGCAGGCTGATTGCTGGGTATGGGGCTCTCCTCAGACTCCGTGGCACTGGTTGGCTCACGATCGGACTCCCCATCAGAACAGTCTGAGCTGATCCCCAGATTTCCGAAGCCCAGGACAGAGAGCGGAGGTGAGGAGCTGGGACAAGAGCTGTCAAGGAGAGTCTCACAGTGCTCTGGGTACTCTGTATGGAACTTCACAAATCCGCCTGGACAAGAGACAAAACACAACATAACAAAATCACATCTAGATGTTTAAATGAGTTTTAGATTAAAAATCTCATCACATATATGGAATGATATATATGTATGCATATGACATTTTAAACAAAGGAAGCCTGCTGGGCATTAAATTAAAGCCTTAGAATACTAAATCAAGTTCCCCCCAAAACGACCATTCATGAAATGCATGCCTGTTCCTGCAAGAGCAAAAACATGGCGCAGCCATTTTGGAATTTTAATTGAGAATCTCAGTGACACAAACTTTTGAACACGCTGCAGAGCAGAAACACAAACCAAAGGGCCGGACACCGTTCACTGACAACAGCGTTGACATAAGTAACGTTACAAAATGACAAAATCGGGGAAACAACAACAACACCAACGATAACAAATAAAAAAACAAAAAAAAACAGGCTTGACGTTTGATGTTCAGATTAAAGACGTCGGCCTTTGAACGTTTAAAAGCCCCTTCGATTGAAAAGCGTCTGTTCAACCTGACAACGTCTGTTTTTAAAGAATCAGTAGCTTTACGTCCGTCTTATAACCATTTTATAACTAATTAGACAAAATGTTGTGAATGTTAGCGAATAACAGTATTTCAATGAGCGGGTTGGAGCTGTGATGTCGCGTCTGTAAGTTGACTCCCGGCGTTAGAAACTACTCACTATGCCTGCTTAAAAAAGTCCAACTAGTTCATGTGACGGCAAACAAACAAGCAACCAGCCAGCCAAACAAACAAACAAACAAACAAACAAACAAGCAAAGAAGCAGAGAAGAGCTTACCCTCCAGGTAGTACGCCTTACAGCCGTCCTCCCACAGCTTCTGGAGAAGTAAACACAGGACCGAGGGCGAAGCCCCGCCGTCCTGCTGCCAGTCCAGGGTGCACTCGTCGTACAGGACCACCGTGTCGGTCTTGCACCGCCGGATGAACTTCTCCTTGTCCTCGTGGTTGGGGATGATGGTCCGGATCGGTATGTTGCCCTTCTTGAACCGGCGGAGCATCAGCCCCGGGATGGCCAGGTTGATGGCGGTCTCTATGTGGGACGACTCGTAGAGCTCGTGTGAGCGGCAGTCCAGCAACAGCAGAGAGGCGCCGCCGCCGGACTCCAGCTCCAGCTGCAGCCATTCCACGCTTTTACTCGGCGTCACATTAGTCATATCGGACTCGGATCTCTACCGCATGCAGGGTGGGGATAAAACACTTACTACATGGTCCACCAGGCGACGATCAACTCCATCTCTCCCACCAAAAATATAACAATTATAATAATAACAATAATAATAATTAAAAAAAAAACCAAGTAAACAAAAAAGCCCCTGAAACGTTACATGTTGCCCGGCCAGTGCATGCTGCTTCAGCTTGATCGGAGAGATTTCCTCTTTTTCCTCCTCTCTGTTCCCATCAGTCAGAAATCTGACCTGGCCCGGGGCTACTGCACACCTACTTCCACTCTGAAGACCGACACACCACTTTTAAATGTGGATGTTTCAGAGCCGACAGTGTCTTCATCAACTTCAGCCGCTCCACACCGTACCAGGGTCTTCCATGCGCATTCCCCTTCTACCATTCCGATGCATGGGAGGGTTTTTTTTTTTTTTTAGTTGACAGTACAGCAACTCAAGAGGGAGGAGTTTATTCCTTATGATTTAAAGTCATAGCAGAAATCTCACAAAGTTTGGTAGTTTTTTTGTCAATCACTATTTTGCATGGTGTTGTGATATTATGGTCACATTTCTCAGCAAGTGTTAGTGATATTATAACAAGTTTATACTGACTTCTGTGGCGATTGTTATCACCACAAATACATATAATTCCTACATCCACACAAAGGATTAGATAAATTGTGTTGTAGGTTACCAAATGATCGTCCATTGACCTTGCGTAACTTATTATTTCACATTGAAACTTTTATATATAAATACAAAATGTGCCTGAGGAACAGTAATATTGTAAGATTTGCATAGTTCTTGACAGATGAGGTTGAATTACATTATTTAATATCATAATGCATTTCCATGAGCAATGTGGGTTATCTAAAATCCCATCGATTCCTTATTTGAAATACAAATATTTAGGATTTTGGCAAGGATTATATCATCATATGGGGCAATATCAGAAGTTGCAATGCTTACAATATGCTAATGTTTGCAATAAAATCACACCCTCCATTTAGTAGGCAAACACTGACAAATAAGCTTGGGGATGCTAGTTTTCTTTTAGTTGGTAATTATAGGAGGAAATACCACTGACCTTAATTTAGACAGCATTTTGTGTTGGTGATTTTTGCAGCAGAAGACTTTGCTACGGAAGTGTTTTTATCTTTCATCACGATAACATTCATTATTACATTGGACACACCCCTGAAACTGCTCTCTTCCTCAATTGTCATTTTATTTATGAGCTGAAGTGTATCAAGGAAGCTTCTTTTTTGTTTTTTATCAAGCTACATCACATGGTGACTGGAATAAGAAATTTACAAACGTGTTACTGTGCATCAGTGTCTTTTCATGGAATGTCAGCATTACATTTAATTGGTTCACTATTTGATACTGTGAATAATATTGTAAGATAGGGATGCATGAGGAGGAATAACAGAGGGAGAGGGAATGAGAGAGGGAGAGATGCGAGCAGTGGGAATCCAGCCATGCAACTCATCTGTCTGCACACGTGAGAGGTGGAGACACAGATGTGCAGAGCATCAGGATTAACACAGAACGACGACTTTAGCTTAACGTATGCAAACACCAACACAGAGACTCACACAAATGCTCTCAACCAGAGACAGATCAGATGCACAACAACAGGCACCATAGAATTGCCACTCACCAAAACACTGTTTAAGCACCTGCATCCAACAGCCACATAGAGTCAAGAGATTGAAAACCAAGACACAAACACATACTCCTTGATTGAAGCCCCTCATAATCAGGTTTGGTGGTGCAGCTTAACTCTTCTCCAGGAAGACAGGATTTGCTGGATCTGTCTTAAGACTTTTTACAATTAGAGACTGAGTGATGGATGAAGGAAATAATTTTAATGAATTCAAACAACACACAAAGCAGTCCTTCCATTCTGACCTCATGAATTTACTGCAAATCAAGATAGATAGATTTGGTTGTAATGGGTGAAAGCATGCCTCGTAAGGAATATGTCTCCAAATCAAAATCACTCCAACAAGAGTAAAACACAGAACATTAAAGATAGATATTCTTAGTCTGCTGCATGTGCACAACAACAGTAGTCACCTGACTGCTCCATTTCCACCGACACTCCACACATTACATAATGTGCTCCAAACGTGAGCTGATGGTAATTCTCTCAGAGGAAAGGCCTTCGGCTTTCAGCATCCTAGGTTTTGCATGTGAAGTGCAGCTTTGAGGGCTTTCATGCATACCCAGTGGACACACAAACACACTTGTGTCATGTGCAAACGTACAGTGGGAAGGATTCAGAGATGAGACAGATGGTAGGGGAGCTTCCTCCCCATTGATGCTTCTCTGCATGTGGGAGTATAGGGATTTTATTGAACTAATTCTTTCTTAACATAGTTCCCATAGGCCACAGGATAGATGTCAATATGATGTCAATAATAGTGTCAATACAACTTTCTAATAAAAAGCTACATTTCACTCATCAGGTTTCTATGTAAAGAGCATGTAACTCTGACTGTTCAGTGAATTTTAAATGCTCTACAACATCAGATATTCCATGTCTGCTACGCTAAGACACGCTTGGGAACCCCATGCAAGTGTATTTGCTGCATTGTATTACAACCAAATTGATCTTCCACATTTTCTTGATGGCAAACACAATATCCTGTTCTCTGTTGATACCATCTAATGGTTGATGGTGCTGGCTGAAAGCTGCTGCACCAGCTATGACTCATTTGCAAAGTGAGGAGGTGTCTGGCGTCACAGGCTCAGTTAAAAAAAGAAGCCAGTATGCCTCCATGTGGCGCTACCAAGAATGGCATCAAATGTATTTCATGAATGAAAGACCAGATGACCGCAAATCTGCCTTTAAGCTGATTACACTTGAAAGGAACTTGAGACACGTCTTTTTGCTAAATCGGCAGGTTCTTCAGTAAAAGAATCAAACCAACGCAGTATATTACAAAAATATGGTAAAAAAAAAAAATCTTATTTAATTTGAGTATTTATTTGATTGCAAAATTTGTAATATGAATAGTGCGGCACCTGAGCCGACAGGCTGCTCCATCAAGTTGTAGCAGACTTGTGAATGGGAATGCAATTTCACATTCAGAAACATGTTACATAATCTTTTCCTTCTGGAGCACTGTACACAATGAAATAGTTCATATATACCAGTATGTGCATCAGATATCCTGTGTGTTATATTTGTATAAGGAGAAAACTGTATGAGTCCACAAAGATGTGGGTGCTCCAGAGTCATGATCTGAGATACCATGTTTAGCGTGTAACTAGGTATGAGAGAGATTGTGAAATCCATCCCTTCTGACATCTCAGTCTCTTCATATTTGAAGATTATAGCATGAAATGTTCAGATATTCCGATTACATCTCATATTATGCAACGCATAATATGCACATTTGCAGAAAATCTGTAAGACGGCCCCCCTAAATCCCTGTATTTTTTTCATATTATATGCGAGTCCATTTGTATTTAGGATAGCTTTCAGTTCAGGTCAGAGCTTTACTATCCCATGAGAGGATTTTATTTTCCAGTTGGCACATATAAAAGGAATAAAATTTCAATATGACAATGATGATTCCCGCCGCTGATGGCCACTACAAATACAGTGCTTTAATAACCAATAGTAGTTACAAAATGTTAATTTGACCTTTAGATGCCCTGAAACCTAGTTTTGCACTAAGAACCTCAGACAACTACATTTTTAAGAGGTCATAGTCAGCATTTAAAAAACTTGATGAGTAAGTAAAGACTTTACCCCCAATTTTATTGTTAGGACAGATCTTACATATGTATAGATATATTTAAATTAAATAGAATATATTAGCTTTAAAAGAAACAGGGTTTCATATTTTACTCCATATCAAGCCATTGCTGAAATCATTTGACTGAGTCCTGTGAAATAGGACTTTTCTCTCTCACTCATCAGCTCAAAGTGAAGAGGTTGTTGGCAGAAGTTACACTCTGCTGAGGAATGTGGCCTTAGTTCCAAACCCACCTCCATCCATGTTTTCACCAGTCGGTCTGCAGAAAGGGAGCAAATACACAGGTGAGGATACAACCACCATAGCTGGGGAATATGGACATCATAAGGGCAAAAAAAATAAATAAATAGATGAATTGAACTTTCACATCCCAACAAAAAATATTTTAGCTTTAAACCTATGTGAAAAAAGCAAATTCCTTGTCGGCCTACCGACAAAGTAGTGCATCATTTGTGGAGTGTGGTGTGGTGTGGGGGCGATTCGCAGCAGCTCCTCTCCTTTAGCTACAGTGGGGTAGTTGATTGCCTGGACGTAGATGTTGTAACGAGACATCATGATGTCACAGATCTCAGTGTTCCTCTCTGCATCCGCAACCTGACGAACAGATATGCTATGAGTCAGAATCAACGACAGATGGATAGCCGTTAAACTTTTGGACAAGGTTGCCTGTTGGTTGAATATACTATTCACTTAGTCTCTGTTGAATTAGACTGCATTAGTTTAAGCTAACTGTACCTATTAATATACTGTGACTGCTGGAGAGCTGGGGAAACAGATACATTTTTCATGTCCTTACTCGAACAGGAATAATGTGGCTTGGGCAGTGGACCACTGGAAGGCCAGTGTCCATCAGCATCTGTCGGAGCAGTTTGACACTCCTCTGATGTTTCCTCCTTAGCATCTGGCCTTCTTCACTTTTCAGGATCTTGATGGATTCCTTTGCCCCTGCGAGCAGCATGGGGGGCAGGGCAGTGGTGAAGATGAAGCCTGCAGCGTAGGAACGAACTGTGTCCACCAGAGCACTGGTGCCAGCAATGTAACCACCCACGCAGCCGAATGCTTTTCCTGGAAACGAAAAACCCCATAACAAGTCAGAGAGGCACATATGCAACAGGCAAGAGTGTTATGAAATGTTTACCATCATTAGTAAGACTTTATCTTACCAAGGGTACCAGAGATGATGTCCATCTTGTGCATGACTCTGTCTCTGTCCCCAATCCCTCCTCCCCTGGGGCCATACAACCCCACAGCATGCACTTCATCCACAAAGGTAAGAGCACCAAACTTGTGGGCGATGTCACACATTATTTCTAGGGGGCACACGGCCCCTTTAAAAAGCACAGTGTCCATTAGATGGATGGTTTAATAATTAGGCAAATCTTTCCTTTTTAATAAAAAAAAATATTACCAATAGTAGTGTGCACTTTTTTAAAATGAATACATAACATTAAGAGTTCTGCTAAATAAAACTGATAAGTTGAATAGCAGTGCAGTGCTACCTACCATCCATTGAATGCACTGTCTCAAATGCAACAATCTTCGGGGTTGATGGGTCAGACTTCTCAAGCAGCTCTTGTAAATGGTTGACGTCATTGTGACGGAAAATAAACTTCCTGACCCCACTGTTTCTTATACCCTGAATCATTGAGGCATGGTTACCAGCGTCAGAGTAGATTTCACAACCTAGAAGAGTAAACAAAAGACAGGAAAATGTTAACGCTACATCTACAGTACGAGAACATTCAGTCCAAATTGGATTCAGTTTTCTGTTTTTTTCTAATATTTCCAGACTATCTAATGCACCTGGCAGCATTTTTGCCAGAGTAAACAATGTGGAGTCATTGGCAACAAAGCAGGAAGTGAACAGAAGTGCAGCATCCTTGTTGTGTAGGTCAGCCAGCTCCTGTTCAAGTTCCACGTGGAATCTGCTTGTTCCAGAAATGTTTCGGGTTCCCCCTGCACCAGCACCATGCTTTCGTACAGTTTCACTTTAAGAGGAAAAAAAAAGAAAATAAATGAAAAGAGTTAAACTTATTATGTTGAAACGACTTATGTTTTGATATATTTATGACATATTTATGACACTGATTATGAGTTATCAGTGATCAGTGATGTGTGTGCTTACTTACATGACAGCCCGGGTGACTCTGGGGTGACGGCTCATGCCAAGGTAGTCATTACTGCACCACACAGACACGTCTCTTTTTGCATGAAAAGACTGAGAGTAGTCATCTGCCATTGGGAATGAGGAGGCACGTCTGTTCACCGTCTTAAAAGTCCTGTATGTGTGATCCGTCTTCTTGCTTTCAATCTTCTTTTCAAAAAACTTGTCATACTGGAAAGTGACAACTGATTGATGAAAAGAGAGATATTTTCCAAATTAAATTAAAATAATAATAATTAAATAATCTCATTCTCTTTTTGTGAATTATTGCTCTTTGGGAAGAATTTGGTTTTCTTACCCTCAGACAGATTGTCCTTTAACAGGTGTGACACTTTGGAAGATATTGTTTTGAAATGGCTTTCTGGTACCCCTGTGTTGATAAAAATTGATTACTGGTAAATTTACAACCCTTAGAAGATGCACAGCGGTAATAATCTTTAAATCAGTGCATGACGTTCATTCACTCTGCGTGTCACATGCATATCTTCATCTTCAAAGCAGTGATTGTTTAACCTACTGTATAGGAATCCAGTAGTAGGTGTGACTGTTTACCTGTGCAGACAGAGTGTATCTCCTGGACATCCTCCTGCAGCTCCATGCTGGCCTCTCTTACAAGCCTGTTGCCTTTTGTCTGCACCATCTCTGCAGCCAGGAAAGGACATTTAGAGCCTAAAGCCTGACCTGCAGGTGGCATGATGTGTCCTTGAGGGGACTTGGTTTCATGCTTCTGATCTGAAATATAATGCAGGAAAAATCTAAATTATAATGAGTCTACAAAATAGGAATTATGTACTACACTCATTTAAATATTATTTTCAAGTTTCGTTACAGCAGTTAATCATATGTAATTAATGTTTGTCTTGTAACTGACCATTATTTGTTGGAGTTCCTTTTGACAAAGAAGCTGAAGAAGACAGAGCTCTGGCCAGTGGTTTGGAGGCCAGATCCATCATCACAGGGCACTTCTGGGCATAGCTCACCAGTGATGAATGCCTGGCCAGCTGCAGGAAAACACTGGGCACAGCGGTAAGGAAAGGACATCGGCGGACCACGGCATCCATATGAAATAGTCTTAACCTAAAGAAGAGGGCATTCAAAGTATGTTCAGATAAATGGATTTCCTGTGAAGTCAACAAAAAAGTTGTCAATAATTAGATATTGGAATACAACCTACTCCTGGCTACATTCAAAAAACGTGATCAAACAATCAACAAGGACAGAGACAGCATACATGGTAATAAAGCCAATTATAAAGAAAATAACATTTAAGATCTCAGAAAAATCTTTTTTTTTTTTACCTGAACACATCCCAGTCCAACTTGATGTGACAGATCAGAAATGCCTTGCAAAACATGACTGATCGATGACCATTGAGACCAGAGACAATGTTATGTTTAAAGCCTGAGAGACTAATTTCATTCACTCTGCTCTATAGTCAGCTGTCCTTGACAGGCGTAAAAGGGAAGGCCTTTCAAGGACTGTTCTATTTACTACAGCTGTGTGATCTCACCTAAGACAGTATGAGTACAGCCCTTCAGGCTGCTACTGATGAAGCAGAATGTACTGTAACCTACAGACACAGGACAGGTTTTTGTTGCAGATCTTCAAATCCAGCTAGGTTATATTCAGTGCTCATTTGATCTCTTATCTGAACTGTTAAAGTTTCAAATTACAAAACACAAAGTGACCTTGTCCCAGACATCATTACTGAGATTACCTGCAAGGACAACACTTATAAGACCTAGACTGTTAATGGTAAATCTTTAATTCATTACACATCGATTCACACAGTCCTATAATTATTACAGCATCCATAAGGTTATCATTTAAACCACGATTTAATTTGAAAACTATCAGTGAAGCCGATAAACATCAGTATTGAACTGTTTTTAAACACACACACACACACACAGACATTATGTGCTGGCTTTTAGTCCCGACTGATAAAGCACCATTTTAAAGTTGCAAGCTTAAGGAAGAAATTTAAAACAGTATCAATTCACCGAAACATGAAATAACTCATGATATTCATAAAAATAAAACAAAAAACGGTTAGATCATCTTCAACCATCTAGGAAATGACTACATGACAAGCGAAGCATCTCTTATATTCTGTCATGCAGTTGGTTTATTGACGCACCTGAGTGATCCTTTCTCACTGTGATGATGTTCAGTCTTCAGACTCCTTGGTTTTTCTCTGGATTAATCTTCTCTCCTTTTAGGAAACTCCAGCCGGTAGAAATTACAACACACACCGGTGACGTAGCAGCGTGTGTTGCGCAACCACGAAGCCACGCCCCTCGCCGGTGATGCAATGACACAGTCGGACTTCTCCGGACAGAAAACTCTGTAAACTGAACGAATAAACTAAACTTCACCGCAAAAAGCAAACTATTTCTGAAGTTTACGTCCATTTGCCTCTCGTCCGAAATAAGTCACCGAGTTACAATCATGATGGGCGAATAAAAACTTAAATAATCGGCTACAGGATTATAAAGGCATCAATGACAGCTCATTGTTATTCAGTGGAATTGTATTTGAAACATTGTGGTCATTTTACGCGATTTACCAAATGAAGTGTTTACAGGAACTTACAAGGAAAGCTATGGGAACTGTACTAAATAGTGTTAGAAAACAGCTACAGCTCAACTAATAGCAAAACTCAGACATTTACACATTAACAGAAGTTATCATGAGTCATAATAAATATATAAAACCACATACAACACACTCTGCATCAATAATAATGACTCGGTAGAATATATATAGGAGACTGAATACATTGATTCTCCATGATGAGCAGGTAACATTGGCTTTTAATACCTTGAGGAGATCTTGGTGCCAGTACTTGAATTTTGCTGGCTTTGTACTTGGTATATACATTAAAACTCTTTGGTACCTGTAGTTTCACTCAAGTAAATCCCTAGTTCCAGGTAAGCCTACATTTTGTTTGTTTTTTTTGTGTAGAGTTTTATAAGGTTGTCAAGCCACCCCACCCCATCTTATAAAGAATAAAGGGTTATTAATATTTAATAAATATTTTACAGCATACATATTCTTTTACCTGACCATTACCTCACATTATTGTTTGTTTTCTCATCTATAGTACAGTATCTTAAAACAGTGAAACCACCTGGTTTACCTCATAGCGACACATGAAACCTTCAAATAAATTAAAAGTTCATCACAATAAGTTAAATACACAAAACTTTTACACAGTGATGATTATTTACCAACGTCAAAGACAGAGGTGATAGTGTGGGCTCTGTATTTCATAATTTACAACACCTAATTTAATGCGCACTGTCTCCACCTGCTGGAGAAGAGGTTATATAAAGAAAGGTGGTGCGAGCTTTGATTTGTTTTACATTAATGAATGTCAACCGCACAGATACTCCAGTTCCAAGCTATTAAATAATCATCTTTATCATATCTCTTATAGCCTTTATATCTGTGATCAGTGATAAAAAGTGGTATGGTGTGTTTTAAGACACTGCAAGAGCCAGTCCAAATATTTTGGATTTATAATCAAGGCCAGAGAGGAATAAGAACTTGAACCTTCCTCTGATTTGTCAAACGGGTTACAGTGGCTTTAATGGTATGATAAGACATTTCTGAAACACAGAAAACAGAACTACACCCTCATTGATATCAATGCAAAATGAACTAATACAAATCTAAAAACACAAATTGAGGGTGCAGTCAGACATTTAAGTAGGAAATCTTTTTTGTCTATTAGCTTCAGCATTTTATTTTTCTTCCACTAGGTGGCAGCATTATGTTCATACCCAGCCTCCATAACGTAACTTGTTGGGCAGGTAAATGCTGGTCAGGAAATCAGGAGCTATGGCTGCCAGGGACTGTATTTCAGCCTTGACCTTGCTCTGTGTCATCAGTTCCATCTACAAGAGCAAACATATCCTTTTGAGAGGCATGCAAGAGGAGACTGTGAAAACAAGAATACATCAGTTCCTCCAGCAATTCATGTTGTCATGCAGCAATCAATGAATATTCAGCCAGTCCCTGTGATATTTGGGCAACCTTGCCATTTTATCCAGTCACCGCAACATGTATTAAAGAAAAAGAGTAGGCTATATAGAAGTTTCAAAACTGGTAGTCCCAACACAAATTAGAGTTCCAACCTCCCAGGGTCACTATTGGCTCAAAAAAACAAAACAAACTAAAACAAACAAAAAAACCCCCAAACAATTAAATAAGCAAATAAACAAATAAAACAAAAAAACAACAGCAAAAACCCATTTTTGTCTGTAGCGCTGCAACCAAGAGTAAACAATTCTGCCACGTATGCTTTCTGACTTCAGCACATTAGTTTAACTGGCTACTGTAATAACTGCAGTTTGAGTCTGCATGCAACTTTTTTTTCTCCCCCATTCAAATTGGGGGCATTTTTGGGGACAGGTTGCCCAAATTGGGGACATCTGGTACCCTATATTTTGTCTGTGTCTCAAATGGTGCGAGTGTGTTTAGGGGAGTTAACAAGTGTAAGAGGGATATTTTACAAATGGAAATTATTACCGTGAGAGTAGACCAAAGTTGGGGATGTCATTATTGACTTTAATGTGCAGTAGATAAAAGTAAATTGCTGTCAATGTTAAAATATGTTCTCTGCACTTGATTTTAATATGCAAATATAAAGCATATTTTGAGAGAATAGTTGAAATCCTGTGCTTTTTTGGGCTAAGGTTACAGAAAACACTTAAAACAACATAAAACATTGGTAAAATCACAAGCTGATGCAATTATATAGAAAAGAAAAAAGCTTCAAAACATCGCAACTTTTGCCACATCTTTTTGAAAAAGCTGTTGCAATCAGGCATTTTAGGCCGCAACAATCACAAAAAAGCCTGCAAAATCCTGGAGGGACTGATAAATCATCAGCCTCTACAACTGAGTGGCAGCAAGCTAAGTCCTCTCAAACACATCCCCTGGGTCACATGAGTAAAATGTTATGACTATATAAACCTCTGAGGAAGAACTTTTTTTTCACATTGAAATGAAGAAAAAAAAGCAAGTAGCCTTATATTAACATTCTATCAAATGGGCCTACAAAAGGAGAGTGCAATATGTTAGGGGTGTGAGAATTATCCTTTAATATTGAGACCATGGTTAGGATGAATATGGTAATGATTACACTCATTAATCCTATTAGGTCAGATTTCTTTAGTGCTCAAGTGAGACAAAATTTCTAAAACAGCAAAAGAAAAAAAATCTGCTACTTCAGATCTGAATGAAATTATTATTTTATTTAAAGTGACATGTCCCATTAACACTCCTTCATCTCACTTTATAAATTTTTAAATTTCATTTATTTCTGTGCAGCTTTCTCTCCGTCCCTTAATCTTTTTCTCACCTCTTTCTGCCAGTCTGGTTGGCTGGTTAAGTAGGGCCGTTTAAGGAGGCTGCTGAGTTTGCTTTCATCTCTCTTGGTGAGGGGGATTAGGACATCCTTGGGAACCCACAACCTGAGCAGTTAAACATTGATTTTACCACACATGACCACATTCAATTCCTAAAAATGACAGCAGAAATAAGACAATTCTACTGATGGAAGTATTTCTGATGGCACACTTCCTCCCAATTTTCAAGGGTGTCTGATTGGAGTGTCATTATATGTACGTTTAGTGGCAAACATTAGAAGAACTGTAAGGACTACAATCAAATGTATGTCAAAAAGTCCTTTTGGCCTAAATTTGTTCAAGGGGACATATACTTAAAACTCAATATTCACTCAGACAGAGTTCCTTTAAGGAAAAAAAGTGAGGGCGACAGCAACAAAAACCAAAACAAACAATCTAAATGTCCCCAGAATATAATCCCAATTAAAGGCAGGAGGAGGAAGTAGGAAGTAGTGAATGCTGAGTCCAAACCTCTGGAGGTCAGAGGGGAGGAGGCCTAGCCACATAACGCTGGGGACCGTCAGACTGTGGGCCTCAAAGGACATGGCCTATGGAAAAACCCATGCACATAAGAACACACGCCCAATCACACTCAGAGACACATGTCCTCCTTAAACATACAGTATGTCTCAAGTACATGCGCAGATAATCAGCACCGGGCCTCCATAATGTGGTTATGCCCAGCATATGCTCACAATAAAGTTAATGAACACAAGGATGATTTCACTAATTCGCAGTGATAAACAAAGACATTGCTATACAATCACTTAACGTTTTCACCCCATGCCATGTCAGTTTAAATATTGTGAGATGGATGATTGGTCCATTTTTTTTTTTTTTTTTTACTTAAACAGGGGCATAATTACATATTGCTAACAGAGAGACACTGAACAGGCCACATCGGATAATATACAGTACAGGAATAACTGGGATTGCCAGGACTCACCACTGATCCGTACTTGTAGATACACATGATCTCAATGCCTGAGAAAATGAAAGAGAGAGGGAGAGACAGACACATGCTGCAATCACCAACATACCAGAGCAATAATCGTCTAAGATATGTGACGGAGTTTAGAGCAAAGTAAAGCATTACACAAGCATCTTGTCATGCAATGGGAAAAGGGTTGGAGGTACAGAGATTGATGGAAACAGAGTGATCCCACCTGGACATGATCAGACCAACTGAAATAATAACCAGAAGAGGCGCAATGACAGGTGTTAACATCTGCTGTCTTCGTGGGACATGCAAAACTACTGAGCATGTGTGCAGATCAAGGGAGAGAATCGAGTACTGTTAAATATGTGAAATTATGTGAAGTATGTGTGAGGGGTAAAATTGTTTTGCACTCGGGCAGATGATGCATACCATGTGGGTCGGCATCCACCAGAGCAAATATGGGGATGTGCAGCGTGTCCCATAGCTTCCTCACCATCAACCTGCTGTTCACATCTGGCACACCTTTGCCCTGATGCACACAAGCACATCTGTCATGAATACAAAACACTGACACTACCCCCATGAAAATGAATGACTTATGTCACATTGAAAGGAAACACACTGTGATTATGATGCATGGAAAGAGCTTTGTGCAGAAGTTGTCATCTAGCAACCGCTGGAAAGTTGCATCCTTCTCAACTATTAAGACAAATTTTGCAGATGACACAATATCTGAAAAACAGTCAAGGGAAAAAGAATAGAATTGAATAGAATCCTACAACAATGTGTGATGAACACAGAACAAAAATTATATATATATATGATAGATATGCAAACAAATAATATGTGGAAAAATACATGTCTTAAAAGCCTTAGAAAGGATACTCCTGATCCCACCAATGTTTGATGAAACTGCAACAGCCTGAAACAGAGACATAAAAGCTGCTTCAACTGTAAATCCTCCTGTGGAGTTGTTGACACTTCATGGTACTGTGGAGCAATGTTTGCACATTGTTTATGTTGCATATTTTGGCAGCACAGTTTGCAGACATGCACATGTCTGCTGACTGTGGTAGGTGTTAATTTGGTACCACAGACTGTATGCAGTCTAGGGTTGATGCCTGCAGCAACGTCCCATACACCAAGTGAAAACATTTCAAGACAGGCGAGAGGAAGGTGGTGAGACAAATTCTACAAGTAAATGCAATAACATTTCTCTCTTTTTTTTAATTGAAATAAAAACTCCTCAGCATAATGTAAAATTTTCAATGTAGTAATACTGACAATGTGTCAGTCAATGGTGGAGACAGCATCTGTTGACAGGACTTACCACAGAGCTGGAGCGGCAGTCAATCCTTGTGCCGTCCTCCTCCATGTAACGCAAGTCACCTGCAATTAATCCCTTGGATGTGGCCAACTGATGATATAGGATTTATGCACACATGTAATCATGTTAATGCATGCTCATGTTAACAAATTCGGGTTCAATTTCTGTTTGTTTGTCATATTTTTTCATGATGGATACATGAAGCAGAACAAAATGCTTAAAATAACACACTAAACTAAAAGGTTTCATCTGTGGGGACCAAACTGTAATAACAAAGAGAATTTGGAGGAATTTAGTGAGGTCTTAATGCCACACAGACACATTATATTATATATAAACATTATATATACATATATACAGTACTTTTCTATTGAATGGGAAAGTGTGTCCAAACTGTACTGTATATGAGCCAATACTGTATATGATTTCACACACAACCATGGACATGCACACTTACAACATGAAGTGATCTGCGAGGAACTTTTAGCATGCAGGAGATATCATCCACTATATGATCAACAGCTTTCTGTGAACTAAACAGCTGAGTATTATCATAATAGACGTCTCTGTGGAAAAAAGATGTCAATTTCCATGAGAGGATATTTGCCAATAACCAGGAGAAAGCTGCTTCTAAATTTTTACTAAATTTAGTAAGCACTTGGTGTATGAATTGATAGTGAATCGAAAACCAATAACCTTTTTGTAGCATACGAGTTTCTCTGCACAAGTCTGTAGATGACTGAAAGAATCTTGAGAATCTGTGCTATTAAAAAGAGAGAAACAAACAACATTAAACACAACAACTCTCTGTTGGACATTAAACACAGTACCGACTGTTATGAGTTTTGTACTCGTCTTTAAAGGGCACTAGTGAAAAAAGGAAAATTCTGCTCTTAATTTGGAAATTCATGTGGTAAAAATCATTAAAAGGCTCTTTCAACATGTTCTGTCGCTGCCAATTTGTCACCTAAGACTAAGTCTGACTTTTACTGCCGTTTGTGCAGTTGATACATATGTTCACAATGAATATAAATGAAAGCCACATGGAATCCACTAGCACTGTGGAGATTTTTTGACTAAATGGAATGCCTGCTGTC
Source organism: Remorina albescens (assembly GCA_034769265.1). Lineage (NCBI taxonomy): Eukaryota > Metazoa > Chordata > Actinopteri > Carangiformes > Echeneidae > Remorina > Remorina albescens. The sequence continues at coordinate 16,291,256 of CM068482.1, read as the reverse complement.
AGGAACAGGAAAGTCACATATGAAGCAATCTGAGAAAATAAAAAAACTGAATGTGTGAGTATCTTCTCACCAAATTTAGTGACAGACGAAGGACAGTCGCTCCTAATGATGCTGACAGAACTTCCTGAACTCATTTGAAGTCCGATGGCTCTGTCAAAACTTAAGTGGGGAGAAAATGTATGGAGGTTTAAGTGGGAAAAAAAGAGGCCATTAAAGAAATCCTCACAGACTGTGCGTGCTACATTTACTTTTACAGCTTTGAAAATCAGCTCCCACCTGTAACCCATCTAAAATTCCCTACACCCTGAGGGCTACCTATGAGAAGGCCTCCCTTTGCACTTCACCTTTATGATTTCTCTGTGGAACTTTTGCACAAACTATGGGATTCTCAGATTTGAAAGGGCCGAGTCAGAATGTGCTTTAAGCAGCAGCAAATTTTGATCAAAAAAAGACCAGGCAACCTGCTTTGTTCAGAGCAAAGATCTCTGCAGCCTTGTCACATAAAAGCCCTTTGCAAATTTGTGTTTCAGCGTTTATGTAGGTGTATGTGTGGATCAGTGCTTTTCAATTTCCTATCACGATCATCTACTGAGCTCAGGAAGTTATTTCATCTTCAAAGTTTTAAGTTTTGATTTTTTGGTTTCCTGTATCATGTGTTTAAAATACCTGGTACAAATTCAGAGCTCAAGTGTGTATTTCCTTTTAAGTAAATTTAACAGCAATTAGATCATCTTGTGTGGCCTGACCTCCCACAAAAAGATCTTTGTAGGTAAATGTTTATTTATTTCTTTACACAATATGACTGCTTGTGTTTATCTTCTAAAGGTCAGAGAGCTTGCATGGATCCAAAAGGGTTGGTCTGTAAAATGACTACAGAGGTGGGGGAAAAAAACTTTTCATGCTACAGTGTTTAGTTTACCTGATGTTGGACCAGCTGGATCTGTTGGTCAGTGTCAGGACAGGGGCTTCACCTTTGGACAGACTGGTCACTATTTCTAGGATTATGCCTTCAATGCGAGTCAAAACTTCCCTGCTTCAAATAAAGATACAATCATGTCAATAAATTTAAAACAAAGGACTGACGCAAGTTCACTATATAATGTCACACAGTACGGCGTCCGTTTTTTATGAAAAATGTGAGAAATTGTTCATGGATAAAATATTCAAACTGAAAACACATTCAGTTTTCAGTTTATATACCTCTTGTCAAAGGGTATAGAGATATACTAACACATCGAGCGGCTGACGTCTGACAAAACAAACTCACCGGCAGCGCTTTTAGTGACGTCATCAACCGCCCCCCCCCCGCCTCCCTCCGCTACATTAACCTCAGATTGACAAAAGGCTAGATGTCACATTAGATGCTACATTATAACCAGGGAAATGAACTACCAGCTGCATTTCACGGGTATTTTTCAGCTGGAGAGCCATTTAGGACAGCTAACAAGGTAACAAGCTAACCTTGACATTAGCTTCGACAGACAGCTCCAGCAGTTGACTGAATTTACTCACTGGCTGATTATTTCTTCGCCGTGCCGGCAGTCTGTAGTGTCCTCTGCATTGTTCAGCAGCTCAGCACGAAGTTTGTCAACTTCGAAAAACAATTCAGCCGCCGGGGATCCCATTAGTTTAATATGAACCGTCAAACATGGAAGTTTTCGTTTCACCCCACACCGAGTTCCCGCCACACGGTTCCAGTGCGCAGCCTCAGTGCGCAGTTCATTCATTAAACTTCCGGCAGGAAGATGCAGAAATGTAGTCTTAGAAAAAAAAAAAAGCCCAGAAACTGCGCCGCGATGCGATTACTGCCGCTGTATTTACAGGGTAAGTCGATATTCAACGTGTTGTATGCATCATGGTGCCTGTTTAGTATTTTCTAAAGAGGAATAAAGTGAAAAAAGCTCGTCAAAAGAAAACTTGTAGTCCAATACCTTGACTATCCTGCAGTTACTTAAATACTGTGCTCAGTGACGTATTTAAAATTTCTGCCAGTCAATACCATTTTACTCTATCTGTAAGATAAATGATATTTACTTAAAATTTTACTAAAAAATATATTAGAGAGTGTAACTAACAGGTTCATTCATGTGAACAAACCACTGGATGTTGTTGATTACAAAAATGAAGGCACTTAAAGTAAGATATATAATTAAAGCATTCATGAACTATCTATCTATCTATCTATCTACCACTGATGTAGACAGGTATTCATATTTTTTCCCCCAACATTTCTACAAACTGTCAATCTATAGATCAACAGTATTTAGCTACAGTTAACCTTATAATAATAAAAACAAGTCTTTCATAACAGTTTTTTTGTTTGTTTTGTTTACCTTTTGCTTTAATTTGTTAAATGTTCTCTGTATTCATGCAATTATATTGGAAATGCAGAGGAACCAGACTAAACAAATAATAAGTATTGATGTCCTGAAATGCATAACACAGCCTCTAAATGACTGCAAGAAGCTACCGGTGTTCTTCTTCAAACCAAAGGTCAGCACACTTATGCAAGCCATGTCCATTAATAATATTCAGGTCTGTGTGTGGGCCAGTTAGCACCTCATTGGTGTAAGGTTGCAGGCCTATGCTGGTGGTGTTTAGAAAAATCCCCGTTAGCACCCTCCATGGCACTCCGTAATGAGACCCTTTGTGTGCTTGCTGATTCTTGTCCAAAGGTGTGTCTAGTGTATGTTTGTTTCTGTTTTTGTGTGGTGGTTTCAGTAGGGTGGGTGGGGAGTAATTGGCTGTGGTTAGAGTCCTAGAGAAAGCAAATATCTGTTGTATCTGTCAGCCATGTGGAAGTGATTTTTAAATGATTTTTAAATTGATGATGGTTGTGTGTAATGATATTGAAGGTCGACATGTGTTTCAGGGCTCCATAAGGTGCTACAAATGTTGCTCGTTTTTCCTTTCACTGTTCATTCAAGTGAAAAAGACAGCTAATGACAAATTACAGTTGTTTTAAGCCCTAGACATCACATGACATTAAATTAATACAGTGCCCTGAGGGAATCCAGGGTATTGCTTCACCAAAAACCCTTCAAAACCTGTTTCTGTTTTTTTGTTGCATCATCTTGCAGTTATGACTATTAGGTCATCTTCAGTCCCCACCTTTCAGAATTGCTGGCAGTCATGCTGTGTGTGTTTGTGGAGGCACTGCAGTCTGTCTTTCATAGTGTGAAGGCTGATCAGAGTGTGTGGGAGCCAAGATCTAAAGAGAAGAGGTCCATGCCCCAGACCTGACCCTGAATATTTCCTAATGCAACTTTACCAAAGGTCCTCCTTTCCCCTGAGTGACTTTGACAAGCTGCTTCCGTAGTAATGGCTCTTGATTTCTGAGTAATTGTTATCTCTAACCGATGAGGGACAACCCCTCACCCAATGAAAAAAATCTTAATATATGGAAGACCGCTGGTTGTGGGGTTCCTTTTTCTTTTCTTCCAGACCCCTGCTGTGCCTTTGGCCTGGGACAGATTTGTGTCGAGTGTAAGGCCCTAAGCTGAGGAGACAGAGTGCAACGAGTCATGTGCTTGTCTCGGGATGAGTGTTTTTGCTGGGCAGTAGGGGGGATCATGGGGGAAGTAGGGGCTGTAGGGTCAGAGGAAAGAGAGGGTGTTGGTGTGGGTGAGGGGGGGACCCACTGCAGGTGAGGGGGATTAGCTGCAGCTAGAGGCCCAAAGAAACTAAATACAGATCTGTCAACCTAATCCTCACAAATAGAAAACAGAGCTGCCCTCCCTTCACAATTCACATAGTTCAGCACATCTCCCCCTCCCCAACTTTCTACCTCAGGCTCTCCTGTTTCTCTGTTTCTCATCAGCTTTTGGCTTCAGCCAATGCTGCCTCCTCTCTAATGGCTCTTCACTCAGACCAGCATTTTCTAAAGAGGAGCTGACTGATCACCCACGGTCCTCTGTGATTGACAGGCCAACACAGCATTACAGAGTGATGAGAGCAAGAGTCAAAGGGGCAAAGCCTGTAGCTGCACAGGCAAGAATCTAAATGTGACCCCTTGTTTGAGCCGCATGGACATTTATCAGGCCCTCACACCTCGGTAATGGATGCTGATAAGTATGTGGCCGGGTGAGGAGAGCAGTTCAGTGTCAATCCCAGACTTTGTGCCGATGACACAAGTGACAGGGATCCTGAGTGATAACATCCTGCAATGGATCAACCCCGCTAAGCTGGGCGTTATGGGAAGCTTAACTAAAACGGCATCTCTGACTGTCAGTGACACCAGCTATGACTGTTGGAGCTGGCTGGACTAAGAGCTTTAAATCAGATCCAAACTACTCTGGTGTTCCCGAGTGCCTTATCTGGCTACAGGCAGACACAGGAGTGAGGGGACATATCGGAAACTGGTGAAAGTAGCTGCTGAGTGATAGCAAGGAGGACTGGAAAGGCAGGATTAGATAAATACGTGCTCTTTGGCAATATTTATGTCATCTAATCCTGTCAGTTTACTAAAAGAAAGGCAATAATGTAGTGCTTCAAAATTTGATTAACAATACAAATGTACTTGGACTCAGTCATTTAATAACTAAAGATTTTTACAAATTGTATCGTGCCCATAACCTGAATGGGATATATAAAGTTTACTATTTCAAAGCAGTTATACGTCCACCCCCTCTTTTTCTTCTCACAGCTGTGCCTCATATGTTCATGAGGCCCCTGGAAGTGTAAGACACCAGAAGGGGAGCATTTGCAATAGTTCGGCTCCACCTGGTTAGGCTGTTTTAACAGGCCGCTTGTTTGTGCAGTGCACACAGTGGGGTTATGCCAAAAACGTAGACGAGGGTAGATGGGACAAGCAGGCAGTGAGGGGTGTGGAGGAAAAAATGTGCCTCCACCCTCTCCTCTCCTTGCACCCCGACCCCACACTGCTTCATTTGAGGTTCAGTTTACGTTGAAAAAAGTTTTACTTTATCAGTCTCTTGGTCTGCTCGGCCAGATCGAACCTTATTTGCCTCCCTGCATCCACAAGCCTTCAAAAGACCGCTGCCTGCTGCTCTCTGAGCAACATATGAAAAAAATACTAATCTGACCTCTAACCACATGCTTTGGGCTGCTGAAAAGAGATAACCAGGCAGACAGAAAGAGCGCAAACTATAGAGAAAGAGAAAAGAAGAAAAATATTAAGTGGAGTGTTTTCTTGTGTTGTGGGAGGCTGAAAGAGTTTCCAGGATTTTTTCACAACTCTACTGTGTGGTCTTCTTTGCTTAGTACATGCTCCAACCTGTTGAAGTGGTGTGTATTTGTGCAGATTGTCCTGGCTCATAGTGGAAAGAGCGTGTGTGGGTGTGTGCTCTCAAAAATGCTCTTGGCTGAGTTTGGCCTAAATTAAAGTTAAAACCTGAGATGAAAGTGGACAAAAAAGACAGTATACAAGACAATGCTACAGGTACTTGAATGTGTGTATCACTGGTGGCCTAAGTATGTTTGTGGTTATGTGTATGTTTGATAAAATGTCTTCTACGTTCTTGGATTTATTTTCGATGTGGATGTCTCTGACAGAAGGATCAAACACTGTTTGTTCTGCTTTTCTGCTTTAGTTCTCCTTGTCAAAGGCCCCTCAGTGTGGCTTACCCAGCCTGGCCTCAGCCTGTGCCCACTGTTTACTGTGACTGTCACCAGGCCCATGGAGGCAAAAACAAAGGGGGGTCTGTTCCTATTGTCTATTCCAGGATTGTCAGCCCGTCTCTGGGTACAAACTGAGCTGGGGGCCAGGGGCTTTTGGATGAGCATGGAGGGAGGGGTTGACCTCTCCAACCTTACAGCAAAAGTAAGGGAGCAACAGAACAAGTGTGAGGAAATGAGAGAGGTAAAAAGAAAGTGAGAGAGAAAGAGAAGGAGAGGAAGATGTATGGTTAGAACTGAAACCAAGACCCTTTGAAGCCCCCTGTTGGAAACTGCAGTAATATAAACACCTGCGGCCATTAGCTGATTCTATCTGAGGCACCGGATAGAAATGTTTATATGTTACAGGCTACTACTGAAAGGCCATTTTAAAGCAAACAGGGGATTAGATACACAGAATGAATGGTGGCAGGCTATGTAAGCTTTTGGGTTTCAAACCATGTTGAACATGTCATTGGAAAAAGTAGAGTGGAACGCCTTTGAAGACAAGAACAATCACATTAAATGGACAGGAAGGTGAACTAAGAGTAGAATACTCCAAGACATGCTCAGCCTCCTTTCCTCTCTCCTCCTCTGTTTGCAATCATAGTTTAAGCCGTCTGGCGGCCTCTCTTGCTGTGCTATTGAAGTCTAATTTTATTGTCATAAAAGTCACCTGGCAAGCTAAAGCCTGAAACCACCCCATCTACAGAGCCTTTTAAAACATGCTCTCTGTGTAGTGTAAAAGTTTCAGGAGGTCTGGCCGTAGAGACTGGCCGTTCTTCGTGCAAGGGCCATCTGAAATCCCTCTCTCTGTGTCGGGGAGAGCAGACTGTACAAGAGGGTCAGGAGCGTTCCATTAAAGTGTGGTGTTTAAGAGGTGCTGGGGCCAGGGGGCAGATGGAGGGGATGAAGCAGCTGCCAAACATCTGCACCTCTCCTTCAAAGCCTGTGCTCTGTCTGTGGACCGCTGCCTTTGTCACAAACTTCCTGCTTTAGCAGAAAGGGTTTGGAAAGCTTGGATATCTTCAGAAATGACAGTTGTGAGGGTTTAAAACTGCCTTTTTGACATCAAAGGACAACTGACTGTAAACTCTCATGACCTCTTGACCTGAGCTATTCAGATCTGCACCTGCATAACACATAGTGGCGGCAGTGCAACCGCATGTTCCAACATCTCCCACAGTATTTATAGATAGTTACCCTCTAATATTAAGGCAATTATTTTCCATAAGCACACCAGCATTGAAAGCTCCATTGTCATCGTCTGCATATTAATCACTATTGAACTCACACAAGCATGGGAGAACTGGGAATTGTGGGAAAGGACGGTAAAAAGTTTTATTATAAACTGATGCATCACGATTCAAATCCCATTTTAATCCGCTTTGTATTTGCACATGTAGCCTCAGGCCTTTCAACAACTGGCAACAAAGGACAAGTCAGCTCTCCAAGAGACAACCCCGATCTCGCTTTCTGTCTCTCTGTGTCTCCTTCTCTCTGTGATCTGCTCCTCCCAGCACACAGCGCCTCCTCCTCGAAACTTGTTCGTCCCTCTCCCGATGAAACGAGCCCGCTCGCAGCTTCCACTCTGCAGTTTGTAGGCTGCACTCCAGTTGGCCGCTGTGCACCGGTGGATGAGCGCAGAGGATCCACACGAACACTGTCTACCCAGAAAACTACGAAAGGACTTGAGGAAAGGTTGATGTTTCACTCGGGAGTACTCCCCTCAACATGAGGGTCCGCCACTGATTTTTTTTTAAATTTTATTTATTTATTTATTTATTTTTTGGGATATTGAACGCAGGCTGCCTGTTGCTCACAGTTCAATATCCGTTTCCCCGGGTTTCGGCGAGCAGAACTGGGCGCAATTACGCACGGCGAGTACCATGGCACCGATTTTGGATCGACGCGCCCCGGCTCTGCTCTTGGTTTGGAGCTACTGCGTCCTGGCGGATAACGCCTTCACGAACTTTTCTTTGGACAACGAGTTCCACTCCAGTTTCATCCACCGTCGGCTGAAGAGCCAGGAGCGCAGAGAGATGCAGCGGGAGATCCTGTCGATCCTGGGGCTGCCGCACCGGCCGCGACCCCACCTCCACGGAAAGCACAACGCTGCCCCAATGTTCATGTTGGACTTGTATAACGCCATGTCCACGGAGGGGGACGAGAACAGATACTCGTACCCGTACAAGCCCGTCTTCACCACTCAGGGCCCACCGATAGCCAGCCTGCAGGACAACAACTTCTTGAACGATGCTGACATGGTCATGAGCTTTGTCAATTTAGGTAGGATCACAATTCTTCCTGTGTTTGTGTGGCCGAAAGCTACTGGAAAAGTTTTATAAAATTAATACAACAAAACAAAGCCCGGAGGGTAATAGTCATGGCACAATAATAACAACAATTAATTCATTATTGTGTACTCATTCCTAGTCCGGACACCTCAGTTCTTTCAGTAGCATCAATGATAATAGTGAGTATCTCTCTTAAATGATATCTATACGTCTGGCCACTGTGGCAACATTTGATCTTATCATTACACCTCCAGGAGCAGCACATGTATTTATTTTGATGTCACACCTGCATGCACAATAACTGTGTTCACTCATAAAACTACTCTACTATGTGCAGTTATCCAGCTAATACCCAGGAGTGTTACATTCCTGTGTCGCTCTCTGTCAAACAGCTGTGCAACCAGCTAATGTTCAGGTTCTGGAGCTGTGCACGATGGGCCAAACAGCCAGCAGCTAATATGTCAACCATGTGTTATCTAAAGAATGAGTAAGTCAACAGCAGATGGGGTCAAAGTGCACAGCGTCCTCCCTCCACACTAATCTGGAGACATCCCTTTAGACCACACATTAATGCCAGTCAATGAGGATCTCAATTTTGTTGCATTTGCCACTCAGTCATGTAGTGTGATGCACTTAACTACGATGGAGTGGTTAGATAATTTTTTTATTATTTCTGTTAATTGTTTTGTTTTTTTGTGTCATCTAATCTAATCAAGTTGGCATGTTCATTGAAATTAAACACCATTGGATTGTTTCAGAGCTGCCAACAGCAGTCAGTGGTTGTTAAGTGCAATCATAATAAGTAATTACAACATTAGCAGGTGGTGTCAGATTTATGGTCAGATAAAAACACCATTATCCCCTCAATTATTCAACAAATTATACAGCCACCTGATTAACTTTGTCTTATTTTAGTTTATGACCCCTTATCATACTTCCTCAGAAAACAGACATCATAGTGGGCTGAATGAAATTCTCGGCAGACGTGTGGTAACGAGTTTCAGTGTAGTTTTGTCAGGACTTGGAAGGTTACATTCACTCCTGGAAAGATCATTGTTGGAGTGTCTTGGCATGGGAGAGGGAGGTGACACTGGTTCCTCCACTGCACTGTGTAATTACTGTGGGAGCTGCTGCATTGTGACTATTTTTGACAGGCTGTGACACAGATGGATTTGACCACAGAGACTCTCAAAGTCAAGGGCCTTGCAAAGCCAAGGGCCAAGGCAGTAAGCTGACAAGAAAGAATTAGGCTTTTGAGAGCGATAGCACGATGAGAGATTGTTGGGACTCGGCCCATGTCTTTGGCCTGGATGATACTCAAAGCAATGATAAAATATGATACTCAAAGCAGCGATAACATATAAACAAAGATGGGTCACATCAACTTCAGGGAACATTTTTTTACTAAATATATTAGAGGTTTGTGGAAATGAAGTCACACTGTCCTCCTGGAGTCTTGGAGTTAATGTCATTGCTGATGGCATCTGCCCATGCTGAACCTTCCTGATGTCACATGTTCCCGTGCATTTACATATTAAAGTGGGTTTGTGCTATTGCATTATGTGCAGACTGCCACGTATTGCATCTGCCAGTTGGGTTCATCCTTAGTTTCACATGATAGCATCAAAAATGCTTCCAGGCAGCATGATTTAAAACAGTAGATAATATTGGGTTTCATTACCCTTCACATGAGACCAAGAGAGACACAAAGAAGTAAGTGATGGCTATCAGAAGGATTGACTATTTCCTCTCCAAATTCCTTCCTCACCACATTTGCTCGTTGTGGCTTTGTTTTCCTATTTAGGTTGTCTGAGAGCAAAATGAGTGTGGCTTTTATTTAAAAACTGTCCCTCAAAACTCTGACTAATGTACTTTGGCACAGTAGTTATGGAGACATGCAGACTTTGTATGCTGGTTACTGCTGCCTGAGAGGCCGTCTTTCGTGCGCTTTTTGGTATTTTCAAAGTTGAAGTCAAAGACCATAACTGATTTCACTGTGGGTACATCACAGAGCTCCGGTGCAGAGCGACACATCTAATTATCACAGCAGTGTAAAAGACCATATTTCAGCGCTTTGAGCTACTTCATCATTTTAAGCAGTGCTTTGATATTTAAAAGAAAAAGATGGTACTTGGACTTCCTTTTCCTTCCTGATTGCCGTTCAGGGAAGATTGGACACTTTATTGTCAGCTTGTGTGAGTGCTGCACACTCCGGTGCACTCAGTTTAGGATGGGTGTGGATTTTGGGACAGACCCCAGGCTGGGGACGTCCTCTCACTGAGTCACTTCAGTTTTAAAGCCCAGCTGTGTAAATGACTTACAGCACACATTCAGAATGTACAATGCTACATGACGTGCAACACAGGTCACCTGGGCACTGGGTGTGTGCCGGCCATGCCATGATAACACGCCAGCAGGTTAACACAATACACAGACTCAATTTATCTCAGGGTGGCAACAGAAAAGAATGCGTTCTTTCTCTTACACTCTTTCTCTCTCCCTGTCTCTATCTTTCCTTCTCACTCTCTCAAAATGTATCTATCTATCTGTCTGTGTGCCTGTCTGTCTGTCAGTCTAGATATCTAGCTTTCTCTCCATTTATCCATCCATCCATCACTTTTGTAATAATTATTTAATCACATCTCAGTGGTTTCTGGCAGCATTAGCCCTCAGCCACTGTGAATTAAGGCATTTCCTCCCTAACAGACCACAGCTTCCAGGGCTTTTGGCTGCTACTTGGGTCTGTGCTGAGCCACAGTTCAGTTCAGTTCATGTTAAACTCTCGCACAGGCCAATCCCGCCTAACCATCCAGGCACACGCTCAAACACTCATAATACCGATGCGCAAATGCCCGTTTACTCCTCCTAGACCACAGGAAAATGGCTGTGACTTGGACGTCTGCTATTTGCATCCTGGATGACTGACACAGTGGCAATACCATCACCTGTGTTTATGTTTGGGAAGGGGATGTTACAGTCTTTTACTTCCAAATGTCACCATGAGGCGTGTTAGTCACAGCATCCTTATTATTCCTGTTCTCATGCAATCCTGCAATCCTGACTGGATTGGTGTAACCTTTGGTGAGTGTTAGGAAAAGAGATAATGCTACATTCCAGCTCTCCATGTAGACATGAGGGCTAAGTAATAAATCACTGCAGTGGTTTATCTGTGTTCAGCAGATTCATATTGGGACAACATGGACCGAACATTTTTTTGTCCTTAAATCAAAGAATAAGGTTGACATTATTCTGCTTTTGTTTTATTTCAGTCTTAGTCAACAAAACCCAGGAAAAGATCACAGCCAAAATATATTGCGACCTCCCTACTCTACCTGTGGAACCCAGTCTTGACCGCAGTGGTTCCTACTGAAGACGGTAATCTTTAATAACAGCTCACAAATACGTTGTGTCTCTGTAATTTATTTGAAGAGTGCTGGACGTTGTAGTTTTTATCAAGTATTTCTCACATTGAATTTGCTGTAGACTATTCCTGCTGTGAATTACTGGATTAGACATTTGGTTTTCTGGTGATGGATGGTGAATGTGAGGGGACTCAAAATAATAAAAAGTAATGAAGGAACATTTTTTAAGGATTTTTTTTTTTTTGACAATAAAAAGCCTTAGCTCCTGATAATTCTGTGAACATTTACAGACCTACTTTCAACATAAGCTTTTTGAATTTTACATATATAAGGAGTTTGATTCTGTATTGTACAAATCAGTAACACAGTTTAAAGTTCTAAACATGTATTAGATTATGACATAGGTGATTTACCATACATTTTCCATATAACACTGTGTCACCATCATAGAATATCCTTGCTGTACATCATGATTGTTACCGTCCGGTTTAAGCCTGCTGTTGTTGTACATGTTTGTTCGTCCTGTTGCTTTTCTCACTAACTAAACCTTAGCTGATGGATGACCGCATGTGTGAGGCTTTATATCACTCTCCAGGCCCGCACACTCAGAGGTGTGGTGCTGTAAAATAAAAGCATCTAAAAAGTGAATAAATACCAAGCCATTGAAAACCTGCGTTACCAGAGTACATTTAAGAATGTGCTCTGCTGCAGTTAATCAGCACCAGATGTCACACATTTCAAGAAAAAGAGTTGAAAAGCAGTAAACAAACAAAGCCCCACTATGCTCTCTCTCTCTTTCATTGTATACATTTGTAGTATGTGACAGCTTGGTAGCCATTATATCACCCAATTTATGCAACAATTTCTTATACGGTGAATAGTTGTAGTTGTGTGGTGTGTCATGTTACATCTCTGCCTATGTTTGACTGGTGTGTCGAGGCTGTGATCGTTGAAGGGAGAGTACTGAATCAGTGCACCACCAGGTAATTATCGTCTGTGTTACCTTGGTGACTTGACAGGGCACCACCTGGCCCTCCACCTTACATGGCCCTCCATATACTCCCACTGGAGCTGCCACACCAATGTTTGCCAGCTCTCTCTGCCGTGCAGAATGTGTTAATAAAAAGGAAATGGAGAGGCGAGAGAGGGGAAGAAATGCCTAACTGCTAAATTAGTGTGGATTTATTGGAGACTTTGGCTTTCAGATAGCATTGTGTCACTGGCTGAGACTTTCGCGGCTGCGTGCTCACTCACACTACAATCAAGCAGCTCTGGTTTTATAGAGTTGATAGAGGTCGACACAATTTCAAGTGAGTAGCTCCAATATCTGTCTTTAAAAAAAATGATACTCATATCTCCTTTTCATTCTCTCCCCACCCTTCTCTCTATCGCTCCTCGCATTCCTCTCCACAGTGGGCTGCCTGTGGTGCTGAGGTTAATACAGATGTTTCCCTCTGTCTACAGGCCAAAGCAGCTGTGCACTGAAACTTTATCTTTTCATAGTCCAACAAGTCCCCTCGTCTTGACCTCCACCACTATGTCTGGCCCGGTCTCCCATCTATCCCACATGCATAGCCATCTGATACCAGATTTCTCTTCCAGCCCTCCCTGAACCAGCGATATTGATTATCAGCACTGGCCTCCGACTTTTAATTAGTTAGTTGTCATATAGTCCCAGTGGTGTTATGAGGAGGTTTCGTCTCCAACCCTCTGCTCTGGTTCTCACCTCCAGAGGTTTAAATCTCCCATGAGACAAAAAACATTTCAACACTTTCTAAAGTTCTATTGTGTGTTTTTCCACTCCCCACCTCTTTCTCTCATATACACACATACAGTACCAGTCAAAAGTTTGGACACACTTTCCTATTCATTTGAATGAGAAAGTGCGTCCAAACGTTTGACTGGTAGTGTATATACACACACTTTGTCTGAACCCAAAACACAGTTTTCCCTGTCTCTCTACTTTGTTTCTCACTTCTCCTGCTCATAAACATACACATCCAGGAACACATTTGTACTTTTTGTCAACTGCTGAGTTGTTGATGTGATGGATTTGTCTCTCTTCGCTTCTCCATCACACACTACTAGCTGATTTTTGAAATGTGGGCATGTGGAATAGACAATTAAAGCAGAGGCATGTGTTGAAACTGAATCTTTCCTCTCCAGCCTGTCCTTGACACTTCTAGTACACCTTTTTTCCTCCCTGAAGATTTATCTGATTGCTTCTGTGTATGCTCCCAGTGAACTGAAAGAGCATGCATCTGTATATACTTGGATATATATACATGCGTGGAGAGAAAAAAAAAACCCCAACAAAAAACGCACATACAATCTTTCCCTAAAAGGAATGCTTCTGGAGCTAATTAGTGTTATTGAGTGTTTTATTGCCTTATGTTGGACAGGGAGTGAGCAGGGGCAGAGGAATGTAACTGTTGGTACAGATAGCCCTGCCTTCCTGTCAGGTAGTTTATGCTAATGCCCTCCACAATTTGATGTATTATGCTGAGTTCCAGCGTGTAAATAAATACTGCAAATGGAAACAAGAAATTTCTCCCAGCAACTTTAGACAGTGCACAGCTGGTGAGATCCAGGTAAGCTATGCTTTTTTTCATTTGTTATCTCCCAGATTCACCTGTTGAACCCACAAGTCCAGAATTGACATCTGGACGTTCATAGCAGAACCTCTGTGCTTCTGCCCAGACTAAGGCACTTGCTGGGAGAGATGATGAAACACTCTACGGGTGGGATTTGACAATATGGCGAGTGGTCAAAAGGCCCAGATGTACCAAACAGCGGGTGCTTTAGCTCTCCTTCAATGATGGACGGAGCTTCTTTATTGCCAGGAATGCAGGGCTCATTTTAGACTTTATAACAATTTCACCCTCCTGCTTCAGAGGTTTTCTTCTTTCTTTCTGTTTCTCAGAACATGGCTCCAGTTTGGAGTTAAACTCATACAATATACAACTACTGCAGACCCAGTTAGAGAAAAAGAATAATCAATACACCAAAGCGAGCTGTGAAATTTTAAAAAAGTGCAGCGAATCAGAGAATAAATTATATTTCCACCCCTTGACCGCTTGTCTTTCATCTGGGTTGCTTTGCCCTGCCTTATCAGTGACCTGCAGCACATAAGACTCCTCTGCACTTCCATGACAGCGGGTACCAAGCAGTGAAGCTAAGGAAAGCAGATGTGGGCCAAAGCGAGGGCCAGCCAGAAATCGTGGGACCAACAGCTGTGCTGCTGCAAAAACAAATTCAACACTCTTTCCTTGGTGCTGGGAAACTGACAGGGTGATGGAAAGAGAAAGGATGAGATAAGAAGAAAGGAAAGTGCAAAAGAGGAGAATGTTGGATTATAAGTGGATGCTGAATTTCTGTGGAGCAAGTTCATGTCTTTTCTTGTGGGAACTTAATTCTGCTGTTGGACCTTTGTTTTAGAGCTGTCATGTGTGTGTTTGTGCACAGTAAAACACTATTTTAGAGTCAGCTACCCTACCCAGTCACCAGCTGCACTGTGTGATGAGTGTTAGTTCGTCTAGTGGAAGATTACGTTAGCGGAAGCTCGTTATACTTGACCAGGTTCCAACAGCCAAATCAAAGCTTGTAAAAGCTAAGTAACAACTGTATTCAAGTGTTTTATGATAAGTGATGAAATATTGCAACTTGGAATTTCCAAGTTTCCATTTATTAAGGCAAGTGTGTGGCTGTGTGTTTCCAGATGATTTATTTATTTGTAAAGGAATGGGCTCTAATTATATAAAATAAACAACAAGCTGTGAAGATTAGATTGCCAGTGTGCCCATTGTTTGTGCATAAAGTCCTACACAGGGATGCTGGAGGAAATTATTTTAACACAAAAAATTTAGTAGACACAAGAAATCAGTATGTCTCTCAATGGCAATGTGCGTATTGTATGTGAATTTTCCTGAGGTCTATAATAAGAGGCGGCTTGGCTGGTCGAAGAGGGTGTGGCCCCTGTAGCCACAAAATTAAAGAACATAAAAACAAGGGTATGAGGGGAAGCGTGAGTGGGGGAAACTAAACGGCTGTGGTTCCAAGTCTTTGAGTTGCTCGATCCAGCAGCTAAGGGGAAGTGCAGATGGTCACAGTGTCATTAGCACATGGAGTGCTTGGCGCAGATATGCCCACACCTCTTATTCCACATCTCTCAACACATCACATCACACCACAGACCAAAGACGGGTGAAATTTTAGGATGTGGTTTCTTTGTTGGCATCATTGCCTTTTACTAATGTACAATCTTTTCAACAGATTGGAGAGAACATGTCAACATCTCAGCTCCAATATCCAAGATGACTCAATTTGTCCTGCAGGACTTCAGTAAAAGAAGCATAGGATCACCAGACTCATTTATTTATAATCATATAAATGAATATGAATTCAAAATTATAAAAAAGCATTGTTGATATTATAGATAAAATCTTGTTTTACCTCTATTGTAAAACAAAGTGAGAGTTCAGGCTCTTCTACAAAACTCTTTTGGTCAAATCCTCAGAGCAAGATATTAACGACTGCTTTAGAGAGTAAAAAGATATTGGCACGCAAAAATGTGTGTGTGAAGTTAAGACTCCCAAGATGCTTTGTATCAAGTTACTGATTTTATCCACATATTAAATCAATTTTAATGTGGGGTATAACTTCATACTTCAGATTTAAACCTCTGGCTCATTTCTTTCTGTCAGTCCTGCAGCCAGGTTTCAAAGGTTGAAGTTGTCCATTGTAACTTTAATTCATCAGGATGGATCTAACATGATATCAGACCAAGGTGAAACTTGTAAACTTGATCCTCACATAATCTGGTAATGCCTTGATTTATGTACATCAAACACGTCCCAGCTAGGAAATAATCCTGCACATTAAGTCTTGTTTATATATTTTTTTTGTACAGATTAAATAATCAATGCGTTGATTAGTGAATTTTGCAGGTGGATTTAAGTGGATTTTTTTCACTTTTGCAAGGAGCCAAGCATGCTGCTGTCTTCTGGCTTTATGCTAAACCAATTTTTAATTCATATTCATAAAGGAAGGCATAAATATTTGCATTTAATGCTCTGTCAGGATTTGACTTAAATCCATAATTAAATCCTTTAAAGCAAAACTAGTGCCAGACTTTAGAGTCAGATACAGTTCTTTGAGTTCCACTGGTCAATGATGCCCATCAAAGCATGAGGCGAAACCTATAAGCACATCTTATGGGAGTAGAGAGCATGTGTTTCAGTGAGGGCGAGAGACATAGAGAGGTTACTAAAGCTGCTATGAATATAATCTACCCCCCCCCCCCCCCGAACCCCAAGAAGAGTTTATTTTGACCTCAAGTCTTAAATATAAAGACTGTGTTTCCTGTGGTTACTTCCTCCCATTGCAAACAGGCCCAAAGGCATGTGTACGTGAGTGTAGCACACGCACTAACACTGCGGTCAGTTAATGATTGTTAACTGTGAGTAAGTTATAGCATGACAACATCAGTGACCCTTTCTCAATTCCCAGGGAGCACTGTCAGGCACTACAGCAATATAAATACATCAGACAGTCATGACGTCTTGAGTAGTCGCCAGTGGGCAGGATGTTTCCTAAAGTTGTAATGACCCTACTGTGGGTAGTCACCCGGTACCCAGGAGGTCAAACCCTCTTTTTACTGTTTATAGGATAAACATCTTGAGCAATCTGCTCCATCCCTGCACTCAGTTTTTCTTCCCCTCTCTCCTTTTAGCTTACGGAAACTATGACTTACTTGTTCCC
This sequence comes from Remorina albescens, assembly GCA_034769265.1. NCBI lineage: Eukaryota > Metazoa > Chordata > Actinopteri > Carangiformes > Echeneidae > Remorina > Remorina albescens. The sequence goes on along the minus strand of CM068482.1, from coordinate 16,274,221 downwards.
AGTTTTGGGCTGATATTATTGTCTGAGTAAGAGAAACTGAATGAGACAGATCATTATGGTGCATTATGCATTATGGACTATATAGAGGTACAGTCCACTTCATGGACCTCCAGATCCCATCATGAAATGATCTGATCTAGATTTAGCTGACTTCATACCTTACTAGCACTTGTTTTTCCTTTTTTTTGGGGGGGGGGGGTGTCAGGTGTGTTGTTAGAGTTAATGGGCTCTACAGAGATTCAGAGTGAGGTGCACATAGTGGCGGTGCTGTTAACTCAGGGGAACTGGAGGTGGTGAGCTGGGAAGGGGGGCAGGGGGGTAAAGCTTAAGCCATCAGTTTAGCAAAGTGAGAGTGGTGGCAGGGGTGACATCCCCCTCCTGCCGAGCAGCGGAAGCATGTGAGGTGTGAGGATGGCCAAAGGACACTTGGCCTAATACGAGCTGTCAGGTGTGTCCGCTCCTGCTCCGGAGCCTGAGGTGTCGGAGAAGTGTCTTAGGTCTACAGACCCAGGCAGGACTGAGGGTTGGGGGTGGTTATTAGAGGAGAGGTAAAATGAGTGGAGTGGGAGAATACCGAGTTTAAGAATAAGGCAGACAGTTTCATGTATTTATGTTGTGGTCAACAAACTCATGAAAAGACCAAGACCAACAGGGTGAAAGTCTGCCTCCTCAGCTTTTCTGTCACTCTCAGCTTCAAGCACGTTTTTTTAAGTGCTTGAAAATGGGTCACAAATACATAGTTTCATACAATTTTTTCTTTTCAATGAATTGCAGTTTTTCAAATGTTGTGCAGACAGATTTTATTTAACTGTGTATTTGTTGTGATAGTGAGTGGTGCTCGTTTTTTTCTATTTTTGGACAACACTGGAGTTCCAAAACCCAAGAGGGATAAACTGTATCAGGCCTTTACTGCATGGTATTGTAGGATTTTCATCTTTTTCATCTTTTTTTCGTCTTTTCATGGAATTTATTGACACTAAGAAACATACAGTATGATAACAATTACTCTTTAAGGAAATATTTTAGTTTATTTCCACATATTTAGAAAAATATTTCTATAAAAAATGAAAATGTAATCAAATACAGAAAACAGTGGAAGGCAATAAAGTAGTAAAGCTTAAATCACTCTTGACTGCATTCTGGAAACAGATTAGAGGTTTCGTTTTTTAGCTGGAGCAATTCTTTGTAGTGGATAAAATGATAACGAGGCTATATAGATTGTGGGAAAGCATCGGTCTTGAAAAATGCTAACTTGGTTTTCTTACAATAACCCTCTGGTTGCCAGGTGCATGGCAGGGTTGGAAGATCATCCTCACATCTCTGATGTGTACTGCTGTGCACGTGTGTGGCCTGCACAAGGCAAATGATGTGGGATAACTGTGCATGATCATCAGTTTGCATAAAAAGCAAATCAGACGTCAACCCCAATGATAAAAGCAGCTCACTGTGTATGTGCATGTGTTTGTGATGTGTGTGTGTGTGTTGTCGCATCTCTAATTATGGATTACAGAAACCCATAATGATTGTGTTACTGTGCTGTGACGCACAAGACCGTTCACTTCAAAGGCAATACTTTACATGATAGTTGTTTTTTGCGCATTCAAGAGATGTGTGTGTGTGTTTGTGTGTGTCCGTGTCAGGACCAGCAACCGATCAGGATGCTAGCCACTCAGAAGAAAGGCCTCATATGGCATGAGAGGGTGTGTTCTCTGTGTTTGTGGTGAGAGACTATGTGCAACACAGGTGGGGCGATGGATACTCACTTCCTCCCGGAGGAAGTAATAAATGCTCCCGCTTGGCTATAACTGTGCCTCTTCCTCTCATCTAATGACTGCCATACTGCTGTAATGGCCTGTTAAAAGAGAGAAAGGAAGAGTGAGGGACAATGGAAGAATCATGGTGAAGGCTAAATCTACAACCTGTGAGCTGCTCTCATTTTCTCTCAAACTATACTGTTGAAATGAAAAGCGATGTGATAGGTAGTGGGGGAGTTTCATGAAGCATCCATCTGTTCTCACAAGCACGGACAAAGAGCGTTTACATCTAGCAGCTGCTGCCAGAGGCTAAAGTACAGGTCTGCCTTCCTCCCTGGAGGTAACGCACCTGCAGGAGGAAGGAGCTCCCTGGCACAGCTGAAAAATAAGCAGGCTCTGAGGCTGAGAGGTATGATGGATGAAAAAAAAATGTGTGAAAGTGCAGCAACAGAATGAAATCATTTTTTCCTGGAAGGATCATAGACTGAAAATGGTGATCCTTATTTTGTTACATATCTGTCACTCTGTTGTTTTATGCATTACCCCTGATGAGTTAGTGCCCAGACCTTGTGAGTCAGAACAATTATTATAAATCTTTATTAATTAAAATACTTTATTAACCCCTGGGGGAAAATTCATTCATTACAGTTGCTCCAGTACAAAAGTAGAAAGGAATTTCTGCACAGGATGATTAAAGTCATACATATATATATTTATTTTGGTTAGAGCTGGGTGGTATGACCAAAATTCTATATCACGGTATTTTTCAGAATTACTCCGATTTCATGGTATTTGACGGTATTTTTTTTTTTCATGCGTGATTCATTGTTGACCACATTTCTTCTTTGCATTTATCGGCGGATTGCAATACCAGCTCATAGGTGCATACCGCCATCTACCGCACCGGAGTATGTAGAACGGGATCCTGTTTACAATAACACACAAAAAAGGAGTTCATTCACCTACTAAATTCTATTAAACAATCCGGTGTTTACTAAGAATTTTAATACCACTCTCTGAATTTCTCTCACCCTAACACCACTAGTTCCTAGTATTCCTTCCAAATCCCAACCCTGTTTGCTCTCTCTCACCCTTTGTTGTAAACTAATTCTTTCATCCTGATATCCGACACAGTGCATTAGTACATACTCAACATTTTCCGTTCTATTACAATGTGCACCACCACATTTTTCGCTGATTTAGAGAAGATTTACTGCATTATTATGGCGACAGATTAGTGCCAAAAAGCACTGGCGCGATAAAACATACGTTCAGGTGTATTATATTATTTCACACGTGTAGATATTAACTGTGAGCGCACTCAGAGGAAACTGCTCCCCGAGCGAGGAGGGATATGTGACTAGCGCGCCAAACAACCACTCAAAAATCCCCCGCTCTCTTGAAGTTGATTTCTGCTCTATTGCTCGAAACTTTTGGCACAGTGGGGGAGGGAACCATATGCTGCGCGCTGGTCACATATTCCTCCTCGCTCACAGTTAATATCTACGCGTGTGAAATAATACAATACGCCCAAATGTATGTTTTATCGCACCAGTGCTTTTTGGCACTAATGTGTCGCCATACCACCTGCTCAGAGCTTCCTCTATCCATGTCCACCACGCTCAGCAACTCCACTATTATTTCCGCTCTGTTCAATGTATGTTTAGCGGCGCAGCAATGAAAAGGGTCCCTCGTGAAAGAATTTACCAGCGTGCTGCGTTCTGGACAAGTTTAGGCTATTTAAACCGGTGTTGCCGGTATATGAAACATTCATATCACAACAAATATAAACACCGTGTTTTCAGTACGAACCGGTATACCGCCCAGCCCTAATTTTGGTGACTTTTCGGATGATCTTTTCTTCTTTTTTCAATTGATGTTTTGGACTCAGTGGCCTCTGTGAATCTTTCAAATTAAGCAGTCAGAGAGGAAGAAAAAAACACTACGATGCTGTGAGGACAAATCAAAACTAGGCATTGGGTTTTTTATTTATTTGTTTATTTATTTATTTTTATGGGTGACAAGACCAGAGTGTGAGCTCAACTGCAGGTGTAGTTACAGAGCATGTTAAACTCTTCCTCTTTGGGGTTTTTCAGCAGTAATCTTGTAAAGGGTTGGTTAGATAGATGGAGCAGTCCACAATTAATGGGACAAGTGGTAACAGCAAGGCAGCTGATTGAATAAGATGAAGTAATAATTTGGTCTTGGTAAAAGTGAATGGTGTTGAATTGATAAACGTCTACAGTAATGTCCACATAGATGTAAACCTCACTGATTACAGGATGAATTGAGTTCAAACTTGTCCAGTGTGTGAAGATAACAGCTGTAGGACATGCTAATGGCCAAAATAGTGTCAAGTTGTCCTTCTCTGAAGAATCATTAGATCCTTTCTTTTACTCCAACAAAGATGCAGGAGTGCAATGACAGAAATAACACACCGGTTGTGTAGTAAAACATTCATTTCCATTTTGTTCACTTTTATTGCAAACAGTTGCAGTAGAACGAGTGTGTCATCATCAGGAAGTCATTTAATTTGTAATGCAGTGGTACTCGTTAGAATGTCCACAGATGTGGATGAGTGGGAATGTGCTGGTAGCTCAGCAATGATCCTGCGTCATGGTATTTTCCTGCCAAAGTTGGAGGCAAAGAAGCAATCGACTCTGATAAACAACTTTCGAGTAACCATGGCTAGTGGATAGAAGACTGCTGGAGTTTGATGTTCTCTGTTAATACTGTACAGAATAATTTGAATTATTCAGTGACTGATTAACAATCATTTTTAGTTCATGTACTGAGTGACTCTTGATGTGGTTTTGTCACTGTTCCAGATCCACTGTTGTGGCTTGAGACTCTGTTTGCGAGTAATATGTGATCTATTTCCTTTGGGTGATGCTTTTAAATGTATTGATTTATCAGCCACAAACCCAAATATATTTATTTTGCAATTAAATCATATTATTTCCAGTTATATATATTTTTTTAATAAACTAAAATGGAAGTCATAGCTCACATCGCTGACATTACGACACGTTTGTGATGTTATTTGTATCTGCACCAAATTAACATGGTTTAGTTTTTCTCATCAAACTGTTTTAAAATATCCATCTTGTAATATTAAAGAAAGTTTTTTTTGGGGGGTTTGTTTGTTTGTTTAAGGAATATGCACTATCAACTGGTTCTGCAAGTGCTTTTTGTGTACTCCTGCTGACAAACCAACCATCCAACCAATAACAACAACAACAGCAAAAAAGAAAGAAAGAAAGAAAGAAACAAACAAAAAAACCAGATGAAAACATAGGAAAAGTAGATGAGATTTTATCCCATTTTTCATTGAATGGCTACATTGTTTCAGCAAAAAACTATATAGAAAATGAAGACTGTTAACAAAAAGCCCCAAATGCCATGTTCTTGATTTTGTAGGTTTATAAAGTAATTTTCTGTAGTAGTGTGTATGTTTGTATGGATGCCTGTGCGTATGTGTGGGGGGTCTGTCTGACAGTTGATAAGGAGGGAGGTGGAAGGAGAGTCAGGAGATGATGAGAGACAAGGCACTGACCCCAGGGATGTCTTGCTGGGACATGAGAGCAGCGGGGTCATGGGGGGCACGTCTTGGGGGCACGGGGGTTGGAAATTTGGGATGTGTGGATGAGCGAGAGGAGGAGAAGGGGATAGGGTACTCCAAACATGGAGCCCCAACTCATGAGAACCAGATGAAGGGCAGACTGGATGACTCTCTTGGGCTATGAAAGGAGGAGAGAGAAGAAAGAGGCTCATAAAGCTGTCAGAGTCATCCTGCAGCTCTCTATTGTGGCTCAGTGTGTGCCAGATGAATCGCTCACAGTGCTAGTCCTCATAAATGTTTTAATCATGAACCAACATGTGTACTACATATCCATAGATGGGGTTTTTCTGGGACTTATATAGTCTGACAAACTATGGACTCTGGAGAAAAAATAAATCTTAAATAATGATAAGAAGAAGAACAGTCATATGTATGTAAAAGATTACAAACATAAGTCTTGTTTACCTTGACACCAAACAAAAAGCTTTTTTTTTTTTTTTTTTCTCTAGATGAGTGGGAGAATGCAGAATAACATGAGCAGGGATAACATTTGGATACAGCAACAATAAATGATGATACACATTTATTTCTTTTTCATATTTGATTTCAGTGGAGCATGACAAGGAGTTCCTACCGGTGCGTCGGCATCATCGAGAATTCCGATTTGATCTGTCACGGATCCCCGAGGGTGAGGCGGTCACTGCTGCTGAGTTTCGGATATATAAAGACTTCATCCATGAACGTTACAATAATGAGACCTTCCGCATCAGTGTCTACCAGGTGTTGGAGGAACACTCTGATAGGTAAGTATGGTCTATTTGTCTATGAATATATGTATGCATACTTACACACAACTACACTTCAGATTTTGCTGTGCTCATATACTGCTTCTGCAAATCGCTGACATTTTGGCAAACTGAACAGTCATTTCATTAAAAATTATTTATCAACAATAAAAATCAGAAATTGCTTTTCTAATCTGGAATCTTATTTAGTCATAACAAGACCTAATCTGGGGCATCCCGTAGGTGTACGTAACTTTGGAATGGCCCGTGTCCCGCTCTCTTTGACTCCTCCTAAAGGTTTTTGTTGTCCAGAGGGAACAACACATTCATTTATTCCTTTGCCAGAGACAGGCCTGGGTACGTGAATGAACCAGAGCTCTGTGACACACAATCTGCCCAGACAGAAAATAGGTCGAGATTCATGAATGGCCTCACAAAGAACAAGAGATTTTAGTCTCCAGAGGGGAATGAGTAGAAAATCACTGCGGGACAATAGCACTGATATGAACAGTTTCACTCACTGCTTTTCACACAGTCCACAGCTGGGTTTTTTTTTTTTTTTCTTCTCTCTCAGTTTTTTTTTCTCTCTCTCTCCCCCTTTGGCTTTCTGGCTCTCAAAAAATTCCAGCGAATGATGGACTCTGTGTAGTGTATGATCGGACGGGTCGTTTATAAAGCCATTATTGTCAATTAAGAAAATGAAGTGTTCCCCTGGGCCTCACCATCTGGAGTTCTCCCTCTCTCCCTCCCTCACTTGCTATCTTCTTCTATCTCTCTCCTTGATTCACTCTGTCACACTACTATGACTCTCTCTCTCTCCCCTCCAGCACTTTGGTTAACACTCTGGTCACTTAGCTTTACATTTTGTCTCATGGTTTCATCCTGTCTTTTGCAATTGTGCATGTAATCCCTGGTGATTTATGTTATTCTCTGTGTGAATTTTTACCGTCCTCTCTGCCCTGTCCAGGGAGTCAGACCTGTTCTTGCTGGACTCACGGGTGATCTGGGCAGCAGAAGAGGGCTGGTTGGTGTTTGATGTGACAGCCACCAGTAATCACTGGGTCCTTAACCCTGGCAGGAATCTGGGGCTACAGCTGGCTCTGGAGAGCAAAAATGGTGAGTGTCAAACAGATCGGCGACAGTAGATGAGGCATATACATGAGAAAGAACACAAACAAAGGGAATGAGGACAGCAGTAAAAACACCTGATTCAACATCCGCAAGAATGAAAAACTTCACAAAAGCATGATATACACCAGGGTTGTGCTTTTAGATTCCACGCGTGTAAATTATGGCAAAAATGTATTGATTCAAAAAAAGGACTTTGTTGAAAACATATTATACAGAAGTAAATGCACTTCGTTACCTCCATCCTTGAGGTTAACCACGCAGAAAGCATGAAAAACTGCAGAGTGCTATAAAACCTCACAACCATCAAATTATCATATCCTTCAGACAGACCAGACTTAGCTATATGTATAACGTGGAGTTGTTGGATATTGTTGGATGTCTTAAAAACAAGAAGGCCTGCAGTATATTAAAACATGCAGGCTGTTCTCTGAAAGGCCAATCACAGGATTTATTCTTTGAGCGCACACAGTAAACATAAATCAAACCCCACTGCTCATCATTCATCGTCAGCAGTCTGCCTTACCCTCAGCATCATTAGCAGCCATACAGAAAATACACTGCGTTATAGTACGGATAACATCTCAGCAGTTTGTCATGAAGGAGTTCAGATGTTAGTCAGTGGAAAACAGTTCAAAAATGTGTTTCGGAGCATTATCTCTCACAAGATGGCAGGATGTTACATGTTAGTAGAGAAAAACAAGCAGTCTATTGCTTTTATGTTGTGGGAGGGGTGTGCTAGGGAGGTTGTATCCTTGAGTGCGTGTTTGTGCGTTGAATCCCGTACGAAGGGTGATAGGTGAGCATGTACAGACAGGCACATGGGACGTTCCGTCGCCAGCAGCGACCAGAAGTCTTGATTTACCACCAAACGGTGATCAGAGACACATTCTTCCGTGTGAGAACAAGGTAGACGTGGCTGGAGTGTACATGCACACACGTGCACAAATACATGAACACAAATTCACACACAACCACGAGTACACAAGTATAGAGACTGAAGTTTTGTGTGATATGTTCTTGGCATTTCAATGGAGGTAAAGGGATGATAAAAAGGGAAAGGAATTCACATTTATAAAAGTGATTATGATGAAAAATACATGACAAAAGTGTGGAAAGAGAGGGGCACACACATCTGCATAAAAACTTTCTTTCATGTTATCTGTTTCAATGTAGAAATAAAATTTCCGTTTCTTTTGAGATGACACCTGTTACAGCACCCTCTGTCTCCCCCTGCAGGAGAGAGCATAAATCCTCGTGTGGCCGGGCTCATTGGTCGGAGTGGGCCTCAGAATAAACAGCCCTTCATGGTGGCCTTCTTTAAAGCAACTGAGGTGCACCTGCGAAGCATCCGCTCAGCACCGACGGGTGCCAAACAGCGTAATCCTAACCGCTCCAAAGGGGCAAAGAGCCAAGAGGCTCTCCGAGTGGCCAATGTTGCAGGTAGGTGTATGTGCTTTGCCTACAGTCAATGCTGATTTAGACTCTTGTATTGGGCTCACTCCCCCTTTTAACCGGGCTTTGTGATGAATCTGTAGAATGGGATGCAGACGACTGATACTTGGTTTTCATAGCACATGGGCCAAAAACGTACAGTAAATGCTCACATGCATCCACAAATATACAATATATCCAGAGCCAATAAAAGTATGCCTTTGGAAGTGATGTGGTTTTTGCTCAACTTAACTCACAATGCACACGGAGGGCCTTTGTTTTGGAGGTGTGAGAGGGCTGTGTTTATGTGAAGTACTGAAACATTAGACTGTAATGCCTTAGCTTCAAATATATCTCTGCTGTCTTTGTTTATTTACACAAGCATTACAGAGCAGTCAGGGCCAAGTTCCCTGCATGGAGGTAAGGCAGCGCAGGCTTTTATAGCAGAACACATCTGTACTGTGTTGTGGGGCAACAGGGGTGCAACACATGGGCCAAATGGGCCTGTTTGGAACTTTGGATACCAGTGGTCTTTAACTAGATGATGAGAACCAGTCACTTGAAAGCATTTCCAATGAGAAACACTCTTAGGAACTATTGTATCATAGGACTTCAGAGGTCACCAAAAGAAGGTGAAAGAGAAAGAGAGAAAGAAAGAAAGGGAGAGAAGAGTAGTGAGGGTGTTACCATTTGACAGTAAACCAACTCGTAACACATGGATGAGACAAAAAGAAATGCTGAAGTGAGTGTGGGGAAAGAAGAGAAAAGGCTTAAGTTATGAAAAATGCAGCAAGCCTACTGTGTGCACATCTGTTTCAGCCAGTGGAAACTCAAAGCCTAGCAGAGTGACCTCTGAGCAGGGTGGCCCATTCATTTTGAGCAATTACCAAACTGCTGCTGTATCTGGAGGTGATTTCCTTCAGCCATTGTCTAAATGTTAATGTTTTGGGAGGACACTGGTTGTGTTTGGATCTGTTCTTTATCATTTCTGACTAATTGGGGCCTGACTGTAGTAAATAGTTACTCTTGCAGCTGATTGGGATAACGGCACATATATTGATTCTCTCTCTTTTGTCTGTCTGTGCTTGTCTCCTCAGAAAACAGCAGTACTGATCAGAAGCAGGCCTGTAAGAAGCACGAGCTGTATGTCAGTTTCAGAGACTTGGGGTGGCAGGTACGGAAAATATTCCTCTCCCAGGTAGCTCCAAGTTGCTTGGACCAGCGGTAACTGGTTTAATCTCAGTATCTTGATGAATAAGACTTAAATTGCCCCACATTTTCTTTAGCCAGAGAATGTAATTTCCACTGGGCACAAGTCCACTCTAGTTTTAAAGTTTCAGCCTGATTTAACCCCTAAAAGTGTGTTCTTGGGCTCAAACAAATTTCTTTGCCACGATTGTTGCATATCAGGCAACATACAATCTGTGCTAAACATCTGTTGATGCAGCAAGCTCTGCAGACACTTCCCAGACCTGTAAAAACATGTAAGCAGTACCATTATTTCAGCAGTATTTTCATTTCATAGACCTAATATTTAAACTGTTTATCACTATATTTATAATAGAAATATTTCACACTTCAATTACAAGCTATTCTCCAAAAACATGCTAGTCAAAGACGGTCAGTAAAAGGGCTGTGACCAGTTTAGTAACAGTTCCAATTCAGTATCACCCTGCTGAGAAAAAAGGCTAGGAGCATGACGCATGACTCTTACATAATATTTTTAATTCTAATAATTGGAGATAAATGCAGGAAATAGTTTACACATATAAAAAGACCTAGTTTCATGATCCCACCATACTACCGCCACCCTTCTAAAACCAGTGAAGGTTTCTAAAATGGATCTATGGCAAATGTAGATGTGGCAAGATAAGCTTTAGATAGCAGCAAGTAAAGCTTATCTTCACACATCTGTATTTATTTAGCCGTATAGGAACAACATCAATCACATTTGGCCATGAGTATGCTAAGCATTGTGCGTTATTATATGGCTACCTGGGCTTCACACTCCCTGACTCTCCTCTATGCTTTCATTTCTGTGTTACAGTCCACTGTCTAAACCATTTCCCCAGTTCCACAACTTAAATTTCTCTCTGACTCCCTCATCACTCTCAGGACTGGATCATCGCTCCAGAGGGATATGCAGCATACTATTGCGAGGGAGAGTGTGCCTTCCCGCTGAACTCCTACATGAATGCCACAAACCATGCCATTGTGCAAACCCTCGTGAGTAACCATGAAAACAGACTAAAAAACCCAGCAGTCATGTTAAGAGTCTAATCATCTCATCACCTGTCAAAAGAGTGCAGCGGCTTCTGGAACTGTTGTATTTAATGATGTAACAGGAGTTTCAGATAGTCAATATTTATTCATTGTGTAATGATGGATCAACCATTAACTCTTTTTCCCAGGTTCATTTCATTAACCCAGACACCGTCCCCAAGCCTTGCTGTGCACCAACGCAGCTCCATGCCATCTCTGTGCTCTACTTTGATGACAGCTCCAACGTCATCCTCAAGAAATACCGCAACATGGTGGTAAGAGCTTGTGGCTGCCACTAGACTCTCTCTAGCATCTTTACATAAACGCACAAAATCACAGGCACACACAACCTAATCATATGTGGAGAGGGCTTTACTCCAGCTGTCATTTGAAACACAGATATGAGGAAACAGTAAAAGAGAGGTTTTTGGACTTGATGAACGTTCTGAGAATTCAAGATGGTTTCCTGTGTGGAGAAAAAGCTCCAGTCTCATTTTCAAGGTTGTCCTGAAGTAAACATGTTGTTGAGTGGCTAAAAAGAATTTCAATCAATTTTAGATTCCACACTCCACCACAAGTGCACACACACACACAAACACACACACAAACGCACACAGACGCACACACATGCACGCATGTGCGCAAACACAAACACATGCGAACACACTCACGTTTGTGCTTTCTACTGTGTATACAAGACATTTAAAGCAGTGATTGTACTGTATATTCATTCACAGTCAACAATCTTTTGTTTATTTCAATAATTGTTATTGTAGTTCATTCTTTACTGTAGATTTTATCATATATATATATATATATATATATATATATATATATATATATATATATATATATATATATATATATATATATATATATATATATATATATATATATATATATATATATATATGTGTGAGAGACCCAGATGGACGTTCTGAATTTCTTCTGTGTACAAAACTGTGTAAATAATTTTTTTCAAACAAAGTAAGAAGTGTATTTATTTCCTGGAATATCACTTGGGTTTGTTATTTTTTTCTCCTGTATGTAATGCTGCCTGTTTTCTTTCACATCATTGTACACAGAAACTGTCATGCTATGGAAAAGAAAACACAGTTGACAGAAAACTACTTTGACTTGGGCGTTGAGGTCAAATTCAATGCACCTCTCTCTGTCTTGTACGCTATACACAGACGGTGGGAGGCAATTTATGACAACTTGGACTCGTGGAAAGGCTTACACGTTTCATTAGTCAAAGCTGTTACATAAACCTGATGCACATTTTTATGACAACAATCACTTGGACTGTCAGAGAGAGGGAGGGAGATAAGAGAAGACAGAGATTTGTACAAAACATCTTTCTCCGCGTGCAAAACATTTTCAGGTTTATATTCCTCTGCTGTAATACAATCTATCATATTTAATAGGTCTATTTATTGAGATCTGGCTAAGCTGTTTCTACATTGTGCGCCATTGTCTCAACCATGTTTTACTGCTGAACTGGTACAACAATAAACTGGGAGAAAAAGCAATAAAACCACCTTGAGTTGTGTTGTTTCATTTGGACCAAAAACAGAATTAAATTGCTGGACCCATGCTGGTATTGCTCTCTCTTACACATTCCTGCACAAATATTTGCTTAGATTGTGGCTACATCCTTTACCTGCTGACCTTAGAGCCACGATAATTGCTCCAACATTTAAAAACAAAATGAAAATGTCTCTGTTTTTTCAGGCTCGTGATTAGTTACGTATGTGTTTGTATATGGTTGATGTCCGTGAGGTGGATGTGTGTTTTTTTTTTGGGGGGGGGGGGGGGGGGTTTCTGCGTAGGCAGTTGTTTTCATATGAAATTTAATTTAAAGCACATTCAGTTTATGTATAACAATGGGCAACATTAATTAAAAGCCAACCTGAGCATAATGTTTGACATTGAAAGGTGTAGTAAATTGTGAGAAAATATTCTCAGCATGTGTTGGTGTTTCGTTTTTTTTTTTTTTTTTTTGTGTGTGTGTGTTATTATTATTATACTTGTCTTATTGTTTTTAACTGGAGAAGTGTTGTTATAATTCTGCAGTTTGTAGTGTTGTTTTATTGGGCCTCATATACTGAAAGGCTTTTATAATGGCATAAAAAAAAGATCAAGATGAAAATGAAAACATCCTTACCTAGTATTTATTTGGAATAAATTGTATAAGAAGCCTGTGCACAAGGCAATCTCAGCCCAGACTCTTCTCATCTGTGCTCTACTAATGGTGGGAAAGCTACTTAACACTCTCAGAACAAAAACCTCTTGTCCTCTCTTGAGAACATCTCATATCCTAACACTTTTTAACACCCTTGAATGTCTACAGCGCCTGCTGTCTACTGTCTGTGCCCTTCCTGTCATGATCTCTTCACACTTATCAAATAGATGTACTTACTTGCATCGAGTAAACTTCACTGATGCTTTAGTGTTTTCCCTCACCTGCTCTGTAATGGAAGTCGCTTTGAATAAAATTGGCTCCTAAAGGACAAAATGTAAATACCAAAGGCTGAACCCTTTAAATTTGGTGCTCTTAAAGTTGTTATGAGGCAGACTTTTGGCATTTATTTTCCATAGTAATGAACTAAGGCTCCAATAAACTTTGACTTTCTGAGATTTCAAATCGTACTGACTCTTGAATACATTATAAAATGTTTCCTTTGCTACAGAGCCACTACAGGGACATAATGTTTTTGTGTACTGATTCAGACTTGATAGTGGATGGACTAAACCGGGATGGGGAACGGGTCCACGGGGACTTTACTGCTACATGACTGCACAAAATTATCACCAGGTCCAGCAACAAGTACCAACGACCGAGAGAGCTGCTCTGATTGTGAATGAATGAACTAATGTTACTTTTCCTGCTTTCAGTGCACTTTAAATTCAAATACACTTTGTGTGGGGAGTCGGCAGGAACACAGATTTGCACTGCCCTCTGCTGAGGAAAGCAATAGCTGCACTGTGTAGAATCAGACAGCATTGCAGCCCACTGTTTGCTCTGAGTAACACCTGTCTTATCTTTGTCAGATTTCTCAGTGACTCTATCATTGGAGCTGAAGGAATGTGATAAATCAGATAAAATGGATGTGGAGCCTTCGGGAGGAATAATAAAAAACAAACAAACAAAAAAAACCCTGTACACCCACATACTTTCATTTGCACATTGGACCTTTCTGTGTGATTCAGACAAGTATGGCTGTGTGTGTGTTTGTGTAATACTTCCTGGTGCTGTCCTAAAGCGATAGTGAAGTGAGGCTTTCTCAAGAAAACGAAAAGTTTCTTTTAACTTTGGTCTGCCTCATCTTGTTATAAATAATATTTAGCTGAATTGGTTTTGTGGCAGCAATAAAGACAGGCATTCCGAGTGGATTTAAAAATGAGCTCCCTTTGACAAAGACTTGGGGTCCACAGATTCATTTCACACAGTGACCCCCGCCCCCCAACACACACACACACACACACACACTTTGCTTGGAAATTATTAAACTTTCGCTGCTGAGCCTGGAAGACCAGGGGAAACCGAAAGCATCAACTGAGTACAAAGCTTTCGCTTTCGGTTCCACACTCACTCAATTTTAGGTTCGACTTCTGCATTTAAGTTTGCGATGAGCCGTCTTTCTCTTTAACTTTTGGAAATTAAGTATTTTTTTATTTGATTTTATTTTTTTTACATTACCATACTAAACGTTGCTTAATATCAAAAGCAGCATCAGAAAAAAAAACCTTTTTTGATTTGGTGTTGGTTTTTTTTCTCCCTTTTTTGTTGTTGTTTTTTTTTTGTTTGTTTTCAAGGATTGGAAGTGGACTAAAGAGTGGTCGAGCTGCTTTGAATATCTCCGTGACTTTTAGTCTGTTTGAAAGCGAGTTATGCGCTGAAGATGACAGAAACAGCCAAGCTGCACCTGAAAGAGTGGCTGATCAGGCAGATAGACAGCGGCCGGTATGAAGGTCTGAGCTGGGAGGATGAGGAGAAGACCATGTTCAGGATCCCGTGGAAACACGCAGCCAAGAAAGACTACAAGCAGACGGAGGATGCGGCTCTGTTTAAGGTCCAAACTTTCATTTTCTCAAACATAACGAGGACCATGTGGAGTTATGCTCTAATGCAATATTAACATTTTGACTTACTGATGGAGGGGATTTAATCAAAGCATTGATTGTTTGAAGTTATTGATCTAACAAAACACATACATTGACTGGAATAATACAAAACGTTTGTATTTAGCTAAAAACTTGATCAATCCTTTATAATTAGTTGTGCAATACCACGAGAAAAAAAAAAAAAAAGCCAACAGCTTATTATCACTTCTTGTTTATCATCTTACATATCAGAACTGCTTCTTTCTTATCAACAAGAGAAACAACGATGGTTGGTTATTTATTAATTTTGTTTGTTAATTCGACGAATGTGCTGCCATGAAGCATTATGGTGGAGTTGTAACTCGAAAGTAAATTGATAAATCACAATAACACCTTGCACTCTGGTGTCAAGGCAGATTCTTTTTTGGAGGTTTTTGGACGCCAGGCCCAGCAGTAACTTCAGCACATTACAGAGACTTTATTCAAATTTTTATCACAGATAGACCTTTACAGGTTTTTAGTTTCATGTGAAATGGGAGAATTTATGTAGTAAATCCATGAATGTTTTTATCATCTCGCCAGATTGGCAAATAAGGGAATGTAACTGAGTTCTTACAGTATGACACATCTGGATTTAGTTGAAGATAAATTGACGACAACAAATACATTGTTATTAACCAGCTGTTTTACTTTCATTCTATGGTGTTTTTTTTTTTTTTTTTATGTTTTCAAAATGCCCACATAAAGATGGAATATTTTGATGTTTTGTTCAGGCCTGGGCCGTGTATAAAGGCAAATACAGGGAGGGAAGAGATAAAGCTGACCCCACGATGTGGAAGACCCGTCTTCGGTGCGCCCTAAACAAGAGCACAGACTTCCAAGAGGTCACCGAACGCAATCAGCTGGACATCACTGAGCCATATAAAGTCTACCGTATTCAAGGTGACAGTGGCTCAACCGGGCCAGCAGGTACAACCAAAGAAAATATCTCTTTATCTTTTAGGTGTTCTTTTGATTAACTGTTGATCAATAGCACTGTATTTATACTTTCCTTTATCAAATAGGAGCATAGTGAGTTTTGTGCTTTTAGACTTTTTTTTTTTTTTTTTACCCATTCTTCAATTGGTTTGTTGTTTGTTCTATAATGTTCCTCCAACTTAAGTCTTTTATTTTAATTATATTTGCCCTCATTTGTTTCTTCTCTCAGAGTCTCAACAGGTCAACGTTCACATGATCATTCAGGCTAAAACGTCTCCAGTGTTCACTGGTATAGTGGAAAATGAGGTGAGCTACAGAAAAACAAGCTATCAACTGACAAAAATGAAAATCTTTTTACTACCGTTTCTTTGGGTGCATTTTTGCACCAGAAAACTCAGCTTTAGGGATGTGAGAAAACTCTGCTCTTATAAAAATGGCCATTGTGTTCCTTAAAAAAAATTAATTTTATACAATTTTATCTAATATTGGGTTTTGTTTTTTTAGATTTGCCCTCAGAAGGAAAAGTTTCATGCGAATAAAGACGAAAACCTGCTGACTAGTAAGTGCTACACACACTCACACGTTAGCACTGCATTGTTGAATGGTTATTGAGAATAATGCCCATTGATATCAGAAGGATATTTCTTACCCACCAACCACCAATAACTGAGAAGAGTCCATCTGTGATCTCAAAGCCTAGAACAGTAAACTTAAATGACAAAGTTATGTATCCCAGTCGACATATACGTGTGGACATAAGATGTTTGGTCCCTGCACTTTGATCAGAATTGACCAACTCAAACATCCATTTACCTCAAATGGGTCCCATGAATGCTGTTTATGTGAGATACTTTATCCAGGTAATGTTTGAACAAATACAGGAAACCAGTCAGGTGTGTAAATGTACTGATGTCCATGGTGTTGTCATTTTGACCATGTCGGTGTCCTGGTTTTATCATTTAGCTCAAAGCACTGCTGTACCTAAATAAGGTTTTACAGAGTGGCCAGCAGGACTGTTGCCTTAGTCATTTCATTTAAGGTGAGATTCACCTCCACAAAGGTTGTAGACAACTTTTTGGTGCCTGGCTGCTTGAGAGAAAGAGCATTCATTTACAACTGCAGCTTTAAATGGAGATTTAATCCCCAGCTGCTCTGCCTTGGCCTTCACTGTATTTTTGGGTGAGGATCTGGCAAAGGAACATGTCCTTCCTGGGACAACAAATATCAGTGAATAAATGGGACATCTTTGCAGGAATTGATGAAAAGTTAAACTCATAATGACTAATCATGTGCCCTATAGCCAATTCACATTAGGCCTGCTAACACAAGCTGTTAGGGATTTCACTTCTGAATTTAATGTCACCAGCAACACCAAACATTTCATTCTATTCATTCCTGAAGTAACCTGGTAAATGGACTCATCGTAAGCTTAGAGATTTTACTGATAAATCATGTCTATGTTCTCCTTTAGGAGACCTGCTGAAAGAGCACACGTACTGTGAATTAACAGGGAAAAATCCGATCCCTGCTCCTTTACCCATCATCAGCCCTACATCTACTATGACAGGTACGGGAATCTGCAATGAAGGAAACAGCTGAACATGGTCCTTGGACTTTATGACCTTTAGAAAAATGTGTTTGTCTGTTTGTGTGTGTGTGTGTGTGTGTGTGTAGATTTTCGCATGCATGTGAAGTTATTTTACCAGGGCCAATGCGTGATGAAAATGACCACCACAAGCCAAGATGGATGTTTCATCCTGCAGGGCTGCATTCCTGTGGGAAACGAACAGATCTACGGACCGTGCACCGCCCAGCAGCTCTCGTTCCCTTCCCCTGCGTCTGTGTCCCTCCCAGCATCCATAGCTGCAGCAATGGATTGCCTTCTCCATCACCTGGAAAGGGGCGTGCTATTATGGGCGGCCCCAGATGGGGTGTTCATCAAGCGGTTCTGCCAGGGAAGGGTGTACTGGAGCGGTCCCATGGCCCAACACACTGACCGGCCCAACAAACTGGAGCGTGAAAAGACCTTCAAACTGCTTGATATACCCAGATTTGTCAGCGGTAAGGCAATGCAGGCATACTAAACAAAATAGAATCCAGAATTAGATTTATTCATTCAGTCAAATAAAATAAAATACCAAATGTTACATTATCGCTCTACACAAAAAGGCAACATACTCATACGGGTGATCTCTTCCAATTATTGTCTGTGTAGAGCTGCAGAACTGTTTACAGAGGAAGGGACCTATACCTCTGTACAAGATTGACCTCTGCTTTGGAGAGGAGTACCCAGACCCCAGCAACCCCAAAACCAAGAAGCTGATTATGGCACAGGTCAGTCACAATTATGCTTGAAAAGAACCTAAACGCTCTCTGTTTTCAAATTTATCTGCTGGTGCACATTTCTTATGATACACATTGTGTAGTTGTATATTTGTCCTGTAAATCCGGGATTAGGGGTTAACAGATGCTTCACTTCTAACCCAAATTGGCCTCATATCAGATATAGATTCCTGTGTCCTGTGAAGACAGGGGTCAGGATTTTTCTTAAGACAAGACAATGGAGATATAAGTTAACGATGATTTCCTTTCAGGTACATTTATAATTTTATCACCTTTCCTGCTATATATCAGCAGGATTAAGCAAACGTGAACTGATTTGATATCTGGTACATTGGCAGACTGGGCATCAATTTGTAAATGTTTATTCATTTCACTGGAAATCATTTATGACCTATTTACGTTTTATAATGAATAAATTTATAAGTTTATCGGAGTGTTTATTTGTCTCATGACACTTACACAGACACATCTCAGAGTGTTTAGCTTTGGCAGAGGTACTATAGGTGCTTTACTGAGTGCCATCCTAGTTTTAATTTTACAATGGATTTAAATACAGACTAGATTCCAATTATTCTCAGTGTATAAACTGTTAAGATAATTCAAAGTCAATCCATTAACAAGACAAGCAGAACTTCTTAATTCTGGTTCGAATGCTGCCTGTCAGATATTTACCATCACCAGTAGAGGTCCTCGTAAGCATAATGATTGTTTATTGCACTGTGCTCTGTTGGCCAGGTGGTGCCAGTGTTTGCAGTGTCGCTTCTACAGAGGTTCGGCTTGGGAGAAAGCGAGGAGAGGCAGTCGGATCATGACTCCAACACAGAGTGAGAGAACATGTAGCTGCAAAAAAGTTACCCTGCACCAGGGTAGCAATGAACAATAGATTACTCAGGAGCGACTTCAAAGGATACAGAAATTCATCATCATAGCTGATGATGCTCTGGAGAAATGATGGAAGTTCTGCAATGTAAAGTTTGCAAGGTTTGTTCGTAGAGTTTGTACTTCTTACCATATAGCGGTTACTTTTACCATCGACCATGCAGCCTGACTGGCAAAATTTAAATATCTTGTTTAAACACGTGCTGAGATCATTATAGTAATGTAAAGTAAAATCCTATAATCACAGAGAAAATAAATTCACACTGTTAATTAAATCTATAAAGCTTTTTTTCCCTTTATTTCTAGCGAACATCATATTACAGATTCACAATTTTTTAAAAAATATACATATATTTTTGTAGCTATAACATTTAAAAAGAAAAATCATCAGGTAAGGTTTTCTTTTTGAAAAGAAAAAACAAACAAAAAAAAAAAAAAACTAAAGTGAAAGAGTGTGCTGAATCAGAGGAGATACCCGTATCTGAGTTTTTAAATACTTTCATTATTTTCCCTGCCCTCAAACATATACAGTACGTAAAAAATGAGATGGGAACAGAAGCGTACAGTACACAGGGGTCAAGAGTATTCACAAAGCATCATGTTCCAACGTGTTATTAGCACCATTACTCCTCAGCCATACTGCACTTTTACTCTTTCCATCATTCAGTTTTTAATGGAAAAACACCATGAGTGTCAAGGCGATGTGGCACAGACCTGTCTGTGTAGGTGGGATTGTCTGTTACGCATTTTTCATTAGTGTTCTTCCTTTCTCAGAGATAATGTTAAAAACATATTGGAGGGTAATGCCTTGATGAACAAATTGTTTGAAATGACTCCTAGTGATGAGAGTAAAAAAAAAAAATTAAAATTAAAAATTAAAAAGGCGAAGAGCTGCTCATACATTCACCTTGCCTGCCTAGGCCGACACTTGGCTCAGAAGCAAGAAACAAAAAAAAAAAAAAAAAAAAAAGAAAAGAAAAGAAGAAAATGCAATTGCAAAATTGACGGAGAGATTGCATTAAATCTGTTTAGCATATTTACTGTATATAACATCTGTAACATCTATAGTCAATTTTTGTTCATATATCTCTGCAATTCTTCAATAGCGTTTACTTTCATACCACTGATTGAGAGTCGATACCCTGCAGGAAACACTGTCAGTGTGGGGACAACCGTTACAAAAACAGAGTGAACACGGACAAGTGCTTGATTGTCTCACTAAATGTCTTCAGTGTATCTGAAAAGAGCCTCCCCAAGATCCTTCAGCTGCTGCTCCTTAAGTGTGGACACCTGTAAAATGAGTTTTTATAGAATTGTTTTATTCCTTCCCTGCAACCCTGCCTTCAGGTCTCTACATCGTTTGTCTTCATGGGCGCAACAGAGACAAGGAGGGTGTGTATGTGCTTATGTGTGTGTGTGTGTGTGTGTGTATGTCAGTATGCATGTGTTTGCATGTGCAAGTTTCTACTGCCACTTCATTAGCTTAGAGCCATGAGGTAAATCCAGGAGGCTTTCATCAGGGCTGGTTGAGGGAAGGGTGTCCGGGGCAGACCAGCGCCGCTTGCGTGGACGTGGCTGCTCTTGTGCGGGAGGCTCTGCAGCCAGGACACTTGGAGGGGCTGGTGCATTAGGGGGTGGGTGGTGAGGAAGAGGGGGAGGAGGAGGCGGAGGAGGCATCTCATCCCTGTGTGAGCTGCTGGACTCTTCCGTAACCCTGGAGGGGTGTTGTGCGCGATGGGCCCTGGAGCCGGTGCGCGTGTGTGTCCGGTGAGTTTGGGCTGGTTTGGGGGTGAGGGCCAAGCAGATATCCCCCTCCATGAGCTGGCGGCAGTGTAGGCCGTACAGCTGTGTGGTTCTCTGGGGACAGCAAGAAGACCAGCCTTGGTCCTGCACAAAGAACGGATACTCCACCAAGACCTTCAGTAACTCCTACACAAAACCACAACATTGTTACACACTTCACAAAGAGAACTCTCATGCCTTCACACTAAAAATCACCACATTATGAATTTGGTACTTAAGATAACGTGTGAGATGTTAAATTGGTCTGGATTGTTTCCACATGTGAAAATCAGGGAAACAACTGTTTAAACTGTTACTGATTTACATTAACACTCATCTTGTCATGAGGCAATTCATTCAATCATTTGCAATGCTCTGTCGTACATGTTACTAAAATCTACAGCAAAATATGTATCTGAAGAGAAAGCTGACCTGAGTGTTGCGGTCGGTGAGGTGGACCTGCAGGTGGCTGAAGCCCTGTGTGCTGCTGGGGGAAATCAGCAGCACGGTGCAGGTGCTGAGGTGGAACTCCGGCGAAGTGTCCGCGCTCCGCAGGAAGTCCTCGGTCCGCAGCTCCTCCACACGCTTCAGCCGCCCACTGGCCAACTCAATCAGAGAACCCTTGGTGAAGTGAGGTAGGAGCGCAGGGGGAGATGGGTGAAGGTCTGGGGGTGAGGTGTGAGAATGGCAAGGAGATAACTCCCCTCCTGTATCTCTTTCTCTGTCCCGTCGTTTGTCACGCTCACTGCCTCTTTCTTGGTCTTTGTCATGGTGAAGGTGCTTGTCTTTGTCTTTGTCTTTCACGCGCTCCCTGTCCCTGTGTAGGGCTTTTTCTCTGTCTCTTTCTTGGTCTCTGTCCCGGTCTCTTTGTAACCTGTCATGGCTATTGGGTGGACCCAGGCGTGAGTGAGGTGAGTTCCTTAGATTGTGCTGCCTGGGGCCTGGCTCCCTATGTAGGTTGTACATGTGTGTTCCTGAGGGGCTATAGTGTGGGTAGGGCTGAGGGCTGTTGTGGTACACCGATCCCAGGGAGTAGTAGATCTGAGCTTCAGCTGCTGTGGCCCCTATGGGGTCCAGTAGTCCCAGTCTAGTTGCCCTGGGGTCTGGTCCAATGGGATGGGGACTGGTGGACATAAAATGTGAGCCAGTCTTAACTATCCCATGTGGATGTTTGTCCTGCAGTGAGGAATGTGGCTCAGGGCTCTCCTGGGCTTGAGAATCTGACAAAAATGGCCCACCAGAATGGACACGGGATGTTAGATCCTCCTGCTGTCTCCGTCCACCGTTGGTATGGGAGCTCTGTGTACTGACATCCAGTCTAGTTCTGCTGCTATCACTCCCATATTCTACTGTGAGCAGAGGTCTGGAGGCTGAGGCAGTCCTGCTGCCTGGCCCATCCAGACCATTGGGCCTTTTGCCCAGGTACCTGTGTCTGGTTTCGACAAAGCTTGTGTCTTGGGGGTAGAGAGAGGGCTGGCTTAATAAGTACGATGGGGAGAAGAGAGGGGAGCTGTAGTCTCGCCGGCCACTGTTGACGTAGGACCACACCTCTCTAGAATCGGCTGGGAAGGGAGTCTTGAAAGAGGGAGCAGAGGAGGAAGCTAGGGAGGGGGGCAAAGAGAAGGAACCCTCCCCTCTAAGCCACCTGGAGGTGTGAGGCAGGGTAGAAGAGAGAGGGTCATCTCTCCACGCTGGAGACCCTGAGCCCCTCCTCTCGCTGATCTGCCCTGGGATTAGGGGAAGAGAGGCAGAGGGAGAGTAGCTCAGGTGCCATGGCAGAGGCAGGGGGAGACATGGTGCCGGAGCAGGGAGAGGTGGAGGAGTGTGAAGGAGATTAGGGTTCGGGGCGGTCAGAGCTCGGTCCCTGTCGCTGGCCTCCCTGGCTCCCTCCCCCCTCCCTATGCTGGATCGACTTCGAAGTGGCACCGGGGGTTTAAACTCGTCCGAAATGACGTGATGTTCTGTTGATCCTTGCCGAGACTCCCTCTTCTTGGGAGGGAGGCACTCTTTGCCGCGGTCGGGGCTGGGATTCATGGGTGGGCTCCAGCGGCAGTGGGGGCCCCCTGTGCGTGGGTGTAGGCTAGGTCACATGGGCCTCACGGGAGAACGAGGGGTGCGGATGTAGGGGAAGGCTGCTACACAGCATCACTGTTGGATCACTGCGGATTCTTCAGTGCTGAAGCGCTGCTCACCTGTAGAAAGAAGGAGGGGGTGGCGAGGACAGAAACAGAGGTGAGACATTCAGCTTTATCATACGGAGGGAGATAAAGCAGCCAGTGACTCCACCTCCCAAACTACTTTAAAGTTTAGAAACATGTCACAAATTAGTCATTACCTGTGTGCACTGTGGTGGGACTGAAACTACTCAACTTACTCGTTTCATTCAAACACAGTACTCCCACATGTGGGCTAAAAATATATTTTGGAGCTCATAAAGTTCAGAGACAGAGTGGTGTGTGTGTGTGTGAGAGAGAGAGAGAGAGAGAGAGAGGGAAAGAGAGAGAGATAGAGAGAGAGAGAGATTGGGAGTGAAAGAGAAAGAGAGCACTCACAGCAGGAGAGTTTTCATCTCTGACTCTCAGGGGATGATTGGAATATGTAGATATGTTTTTGTACCACTTTTATGAACCACCCCCACAACACCCCTGGGTGTTCTCTGGATTCTATATATGCTTACTACTAGCACCCGAACCCCTTCTCTTTCAGACACGCACACACACACACACACACACACACACACGGACAGCAACAGAGACAGAAATACTCCCTCAGGCGGCTGTACTTACTCCCCCAGTGATAGGCAAAGCTGGTCACCACCCACCCAAAAGCTGACAGAAATACTGTTGATATTACCACCAGTTGTTGTGGATACAGGATATGGGTCTTTGCATATTAATTATGCGTCCCAGCAGGGGTGCAAGGAAACATGCGTGTGTGCCATGTTTGTCAGTGTATGTCATTTTGTAATGTTTTTATAAATTTTTTACATTTTTGCGGGGGAGAAACGTGTGTAAGTGTTTATTTGTTTAGGTCTTTGTGTGCGTGTGTGTTTGTGTTCAAGTCCTCGAACGTGTCAGAAAATTTGCAGCCTGGTTTCATTCAGTGAGAAGTGCGGGGGAGCTCTCCTAATTCTTCTCCAAATGCTCTAAATGGGCTCTTTTGGAGACATAGTTGCCGCAGCACCAGCCCAGCTGTTCCCTCCACCACCACCGCCACCATCGCTACTCTCGCCACAACACC
The DNA here is from genome assembly GCA_034769265.1 of Remorina albescens. Classification (NCBI taxonomy): domain Eukaryota; kingdom Metazoa; phylum Chordata; class Actinopteri; order Carangiformes; family Echeneidae; genus Remorina; species Remorina albescens. The sequence goes on along the minus strand of CM068482.1, from coordinate 16,249,967 downwards.
ACAGCACCATGATGCCACTCAGCCCCTCACTCGCCTGCAAGTCTGTCTCAACAGCCTACCAACTCCCTGCCGTCTCACCATCCGCCACACTGTCACCATGGCAACTGTGTCCATACACACACGCACACACGCACACACACACACACACTCACGAATCCAGTCGGTTGGAGAGGTTAGATGGGGATACTCCATGAAGAGGCGGGTAAACTGTTGCTCATCGAGTCACTTGGTGCAAATACGAATGAAGTGTCTGAGTGGAGGGGGAAACTGAAAACGGAGTGGTGGGAAGAGAAACTGACAGCTCAGGTGTGATGGAGGAAGGCATGTGAAATAATGTTGATGGACATTTCTTATCAGATGTCATTAGGTAAGCATACATGTTACGTTCGTGGTGTGAAACCTTTCAAGTCCAGATTTAATGATTCAAGCTTGGATATAATATGAACAAAAGGGTTCCGTGGGCTGAAAAACTCAGTGACCCGGGCTTCATGAAAACTGATATTCTGGAAATATAGAGGAAAGCCTTCAGATGGCAGCAGCAGCTAGGAATCAGAATTTATATGCTCCTTATCAACACATATCCACACATATTTATTTACAAGTATCCACAATTTGTATATTTCTTTCAATAGTCACTCAAATTCATTATCGGAATTTTAATCTAAATGTTGCAACTAGTTCATGAAAGCAACATAACACCTGCAACAGATCAAGCAAGCAGTTGACGTAATATAAATAATTTTAGGGATACACAGAATATAGGGATATACAGAAAATATCATCGTTTTCTAAAAAATTCTAGCAGTAACCAGACTTTTTAAATGTGTTTTGTAGTTTATAGTTCCAAAGGTCTGAATTTCCTCCTTTTTTTCCTTCTGATTTGCTTTTCACTGCTCTAGTCTGGAATCCAGATAATGAAAATGTCTAAAAACCGAATTTCATTTGTCCTGAAATGCACTTTTGTCACATCAACAGCCCTCGTGAAAAAAGGGTGATCAAAACAAACCCAAGATAAACTTTGGTGAAAAAGCACCAGAAAACAAAGAACACAATTGTGCATGTGGAGGAGTTTGCAGAGAAATGTCTTCTAGCAGAATACTCCTACACTGTACAGCCATGCACTCAGAGCTGGAGTTTTTACTGGAGATACTTCGGTCAAAGCATTCAAATATATCAACATCCCAGATCACAGCAATAACAATATTCCACATTTCTTCCAATGAAATACTCCTCCAGCTTCTTTATTTGCAATGTAAGCATAAATACAGTTTGTTCAAAATATTTTTTTTCCTTTTATCCTAAAACTGATTAAAAAAATCTAAACTTATTCCAGTTAGTTTTTATATTAAAATGTAAATTTTTGATATTGAAGTTATTTATTATTTTGAAGTTTAAACATTTCTATATGCGCTGCTCTGTCTCATCCCGCCTCTTCTCTGTATGCATATCTTAGGAGAACCGTCAAAACGTATCTCCATGCACAGAAAAACAGAACTACATAAAATTTGCAACTAGTTTAAATTTATTTTACAATCAAAGAAGCATAAACAGTTACTTCAATGGTGCCAATCGTAACAGAAGAGCAGCAACGGCTCTTGTGGGGCTGTTGTTGAGCAGTTAGAGAATGTGGGAGCACACAGACAGGTTTGTGGAGCTGGTGGTTGTTGTAGTGTGATGTTAGACTGACCTTAGAGCGAGCTGAGCAGACATCCCAGTGTTGGCAGTCATTCATATTCCAGTCCTCCCAGAGGGTCAACCCACTCCTCAGCTCCTCATCGTGCTCCACTGCTCCTCCATAGCACCACCGACAGTTACAACACCCGCAGGTATCAGCAGGCTCCAGCTACACACTGCCTCTGATCTGTGTGCGCATGAAATAACACCAGCAAACCCACCAAACTGAGGAAAAGAACTGAGAGCCTGCTATCCGTCTCTCTGTCTTGTTGTGTGTGTGTGTGTCAAGAGAGCGAGTGAGCGTGTGAGAGTGTGTGTGTGTGTGTGTGTGTGTGTGTGCACTTGTGTGCAAAGGGCTGAGGAAATGAGTAATATCTAGCAGTGAGAAACATGTCTGCTATGCAGAGCCACACAGGCAGACCAGTTGCTGCTGCCGCCCACTTGCTTTAATCACTGTGAGGGATACAAATATGCATGCACACACAAACACACACGCACACACGCACAAAGAGTCAAGGATACACCACATACAGATTATATATGTGACTATAAGCTCCCTCTACACTGTCTGATCTTGTGCTTTCCACATACATTTCTCCCTTTAAATGTGCCTTTAATGATGAAAAGTTATTCATCAATCAACTAGTCACCATTCAAAATATTAATCTATATTTCTAGTGAGCACTTTTCAGAAGCCTTATTGGCACATAAAAGAGAGGGAAGGATGGAGGGGAGGCAGAGAGACAGTTGATGAGAGACAGGGAGGGACGTGGTAGGAGGTTCGTCCTACACACATTCTCAGACTTAGGCTTTTGCTGTTGCCTCTGACTCAAAACTAAACCTCACATCAATCGAGCAAACACACACAAGCACACATACGTGCACATACACACGCGCACACACACACGCAGAGACACGGTACTTGTTCTTTTTGTTTATCTTTAGTTTTCTAGTTATCAGCTGAATATGTGTCCTTTGTTCTCATCAAAGCACTTTGTGATGAACCTGCTTATTAAAAGAGCTTTTATGAATAAATTTGATTTGACTTCATACACATGCACACACATACATACACACACAGCCTCATTTGCTAGCAGGAGCAGTGCAGGAGAGCTTTGAATGATTTGCTTCAGTGATTCAGGCAATGTAAGTGAAGTGTGTTGGAATGGCTGGTACGGCATATTAGGACTGAATTTTTGAGGGCTGTGTTGTTTATGTATTGCAAAAAGAAAGAAAACTTTACCAAAAATAATAAACAGGCCCAAGGTTGAAAATTAATCAAAAAAAAAAAAAACCCAAAACAAAACAAAACAAACAAACTCATCAGCTCCTTGTCAAAGAAACAGGGCCAAACCTCAATTTAAACAGGCTTATGTTAATTATCAGCGCAGAAATGCAATAACACAGTGAGAACATAAATTGGAGCACAGGGAGGAATCGGATTTAATGAAGCAATTTAATCATTATTGGTTTTTAATTGTTAAAAAGCAATCAATATTTTCTTTCATATTTCTACAAGCAATTCATCCAGCCCTCTGAACATGGTGCAAAATCCAGTCTCATATCTGCCAACAGCAAACTGGAGCTTAACCATGTCTAACTTCCCTACCTCAGGGGAATGGAAAGCTAATCAGACCTGTAGGTGTACAGACACATCAGCTTGAAGGCCACAGTGAAACGTTCTCACAGCGTGGTGACAATTGCCAAGAAAGTCTCCTCTGACATTTAGTAAAAGATAACTTTTTTTTTTTTTTTTTTTCAAAGTGAATGCCGTTTGAAGATACGGGCACTGAGGTTGTGTGGGCATAAGAGTCGTCTGCTCCATTATTTATTTTATTTATGTGGGTTAATTTTAAGTCTCACCATTAATAAAGAGTAAAGCAAGAAGAACATTTTGGATTAATATTAAATAAATATGTGGTCTGATATATTTTTTTGATGATGCAGCCACATCATAATATCACATTAACTAATGGAAAGAAGTAGCAAGAACATTTAACTGTTATATATACAGTACCAAACTTTTATATAAACATGTTCTATAAATAAACTTTTAATTGTGAGGATTAAATAATGAAAAATCCATCTGTTTATAATTATAATTTAATTATAGTCAATAAAAAAGGATCAGTTGGTCAATGATTTAAGGATTCTTACTTACTATAAAAACAGATTTTTTTTTCTCATTAAAAAGATTAATACCCAATTTAGCTGGACAACTGGCTAAACTTAAAAACAAAGCTCTGCTACGGTTTTTCAAATCAAGCTGTTCAGTTCATGATTTCTTTTCTTTTTTTTTTACTTAAACCATTACATTTTCAGGTCAGCAAGCTAATGACAAAACATACAATGTATATTAAAATATAAGAAGCGGTAATATGCAGACCAAGTGTTTGTTTTTTTTTATATAGATCATTAACACCTTTATCCTGCTGTCTGAATTCAGAACAATAGATTTACTGTATTATAATGTATTTTAAATATAACTGTATAATAAAGCAACAGCACTAAGTCAGTGCCTGATATACATTTTGATATTATAGGCCAGTCATACTGAAAAAAGAAAGAAATAGAACAAAGACGGGGTTCATCAAAGTGTATTTACTACAGTATGGAGATGTAGAAATGACTACTGGGTGCTACTTATGCATGTACACACACACACACACACACACAAACACACAGACAAACACATACACAAAGGCAAACATCAACACGGGCAAACACAACATGGGGTCATATTGTGCTGTCAGTCATTTATGGCACCACCGAGGCTTTTGGTGTACACTCTTTCTCCATTTCACCGGGCTGTTGTTCTACACACAAGCATGCACGCACAGAGTGAGGCCTACACAAGAAAGGTCGGATGAGTCAGACTACACCCAAGTGGAGGAGAAGCAAGTTAGCAACAGGGGTCAAAGGCTTCCACAACATTCAGCCCCCTCTCCTCAACAGTTTCCACTTCCACAAAAAGAAAGAAAAAAAAACAAAAAACATTTTGCACTTTATTTTTTCTTTTCTTTGACCTGTCCTCTTGTAGAGCCTTGTATCAGGTATCTGATCACGTTTCAGGCTGAGTGAGGATCTGTGATGGACGTCTGATGCAGCAGAAATTTGTTGCTGAATGTAACAGATCTGAATGAAGGGGAGAGTAGAGGAGAGTGGGAGGAGGGATAGATAGATAGATAGATAGATAGAAACTGAAGTCTTTGAGGGAGAGTTGGAGTGATTGAGGAAGAGGCTGGGGGGAGGAGGGGAGTACTACTCGCCTTGTGTGGTGGCTTACTCCACAAGGAGCCAGGCTAAGCTGATAAAAGGACAGGGTGATACAGGTGATAGCTTAATGGGCAACGGGCCAGGTCAGCCTTCAGAGCCCTGACCCATTCTTCAACAGGATGAGCCAGCAGCCCTGCCCATACCAGGCTCATCCACAATGAGGATGGGCTTATAGCTCAGGAGTTACTATGAACACCGCCCCCTCCCCTCTTCACTGTGCAAACTCTTGACATATCTTCCCGTGGCTCAAATTAATCAAAATATCTGTCTGCTGTTTAGTATAAGGGCATATGGTGCGTGCCATAAGAGTAGCAGAACAACCAGAACAAACCACCTCCTGTAAATCAAATTCTAAAGAGGGTTTGAAAAGAGATGATGGGGAGATAGTGGAAGAGTGTTTGTAATGCAGTGTAGAATTGTGACGCCTGTAATGTATTGCTGGGTTAATCCCTGTGAATCCTAACTGGTACTGCCTAAGGCTGGCTTAGTATAGTTCTGGGAGGAAATCCCCCTGTGTGGTGGTACAGGCCATTAGCCCCTGGGGTATAAATAGGGCAGCTATGGCTCCTTAAGCTGGCTTTTACGCAATATCAGTTAAAAATATGACTTGACTAATTACCAGCCAGTCAGCAGAAGCAAAAATTCCTCCACCTCATTCTCCTCTTCCCTTTGACCACAGCAGAGCACTGCAGTCTGCTTTTACCTCGAAATACACACAGATATATATTGCACATCCAAGTGGGCACCCTCAGGTCCACAGCAGTTAACAAGTATTCTACAAAACTTTGTGGCTGACATTTTCTAATGCAGGTTTCACATTGTTGTCATTCATGGACATTTACATGTTTATTGATGAGTTTCATTTTGACAGTTTTCCATGATCTCAATCTTATAATATGCAGCATCTGCACCTGCTATATTTTCACCCACAAAAGGGTGACTTTGGTTTCAACTTGCAAGCATCAAATGCGCCACAGAGACAAGACAAGAAATGAAGAAAACAAACGTAAAATATGCAACTACTGATTAGGTGACAGCAAATTCTTATGCAACTGCAGTGATACCACATACCGCCTGCCAATGCAGAGTCATGCTTTTGTATTTCTGACCTTGCAGCTTCCTTTTTTTCCAAATTTAAATTCTTTAAGTGCTTGAGGGTAGCAGTCCCTTTCTAGTCTGTGACATGATTAGCCGACTCAGAGCCCTGCGAGTAATACTCTGTAACACTATGTAGTAATACTATGAGATCAGGAAGGGTGGATGGAAGAGAAGAGGAGGAAGGCAGACAGAGAGAGAAATTCAGAGAGTGAGACAATGTCTGATAGGGTAGATAAAACTTGAAAGAGCAAGGAGAAGAGTGTGTGTTTGTGAGTGTGGAAGAGGAGGGGGATTACTTTCCATTCCAAAGATTTGTTGTTTCTGGCACTGTCCCCTGACGACTGCCAGTCAAATCGAGTTTGTGTTGGTTCTCTGGTTTAGCAGCAAAATGTCAGCAATCTGTAAGCAAACATAGTGATGGCATCTCCATGGAGAGAGCATGGCCAGACCTGGCCGTGGTAGCTCAAGTGCCATTCATTTTCAGAGAGTCTGTCTAGACCGACTTCATAGATACTGTCTGGAGTACCTTTATCACTGGTGGTATTCAAGGCAACATTGTTATACACCGCCGTTATTGCTACTGCTCTACAACCCCTCCCACATCAAATATGCTGCCCAGTCACACACAACCACAGCCGTTTACTCACTGCACTGCTTATGCTGTTCGTTATAGAGGGTGCTGCAAATGATATTGAAATAGAATTGAGTGGGCTTAGTGCTTGTTTTCAAAATGAGAATAGGGAGACTCCCAGTCCCACTTGAGAAAGAACCTTTATCACTCAGCTATTTGATAATCTCTGCTGATAATGAGAAATAAAATAAGTCAAATTAAGTCAGACAAAGATGTTGCTGATTTATTGATATTTTTTTGCTACTGTTCTTGTTGGGTGGATCAAAAAAAGAGATACGATGATTAGGAAAGCATTCCAAAAGTAAAAGGAGATGCAATTCCAATTTCAAGAGAAGCTGTCAGGGCAGTATTGATGTTGTATAGGCTGCAGGATGTCTCAGATGTTATACTCTTTGTGTAGTGATACCGATACCGTGCAGTATATTGTGTTTGTCCATGTTCGGTCTGTCTGTGTGAAGGAGCAGATTTATTTGCATGGGTTGCAGAAAGACAGGCCTAGCTGAAAAACTGTGGGTGTAAGTATCGGGTGGGAAGGGTTGAAGGTCATTGACCTCTATTGTAGATGAAGTGTGGAGGAGGAGGAGAACATATTGCTTGATCATACACAAGGGTTAGTAAGTCAAGGTCAGGGAAAACAATCTGCACAAACACAAAGTGAGGAGAAGCCTCAGATAACTGACAGACTGCATGGGCATGTTTGCATCTGAGTGAACGTGCACACTCTCACACATATGTGCTGCACACCAAAGTAGAATCTGAATGCAAACGCATCTAACAAAAGATCATTTCCAGCACTTTTCTTCTCCCAGGACACCTGGCCACCAGATGTGCCTGTCACCTGTAGTCTGGCACAATGTCAACAGTATTCAAACACCTGCCTCTGTTTGGGATTATTCATCAGCCTCCTGGCTCCTCTGATGAGCTCCCCAGTCAACTCTCATACCCTTCCAACTGTTAGAGTGCTGATCTGGGAACAGTGGCCATGCAAAGCACCATGAATGCCATAAACATAGAACAAATTCATGATCAACACATACTAAAAGAAATATATGCCATTCCATTGAGTTACTTGGTGTTTGCTTTCCTTGCATGCATGTGGAGCTCTACATGCCTGAGTTGACATGCTGGTTAATTAGTCACTTCGCTCAGTGATCAAAAAACAGGTGAATTCATATTTTGAATTGATATTTTTTAAGCAAAATAAGTTAGAAATATCTCCACACATCAAGAAGGGATGGGTGGAAACTCACGTTCCATTATGTGAAAGGACGACATGCAAAGACATGCCAGTCTGACCAGAGGTGTGACTGTGGGTGACAGTGAGAGTTATTATCCCTCACACATGAATTGGTGTGTTTCCTGCTCTGTGAAGAGGAACGGGGCGGCAGAGAAAATTATAATACAAATCATGTTATGAGGGGTTATGTTGTAGCTTTGAGTACCTGTGAATCTGTGTGTCACCCACAAAGCGTTTCAGAGGATGAAAGACATACATTTTTCGAAGCAAACACATTAAACGCGGCCCCTAAAAATCACAAATACATCCGCAACACTAACGCACAGATTCACACAATCATGCAAATGTGTAGTCTCTGCATCAATGTACTCTTCACTATGTAAGTTTTCCCTCTACGTCTCTTTCACTTTCAGCCCCCACCCACTCGCCGTCTTCCTCTCTGTCTTTCCCTCTCACTCATCTGGCTTGTCTGTTTGAGAGCACACACTCAATGTGGGTGAGAGTGCTAGAGTAGAGTATACGACTGTCAACACATGGTGTGTGTGTGTCTGTGTGTGTGTGTGTCTGCCTATCTGTGTGGTGCTGTAGGTGGAGAGGCACAGCAGGGCGTGAAGGAGCGCTGTGATAATGACAGGGCCATGCATTATATAACATGCAGATTGCATAAGGAGAAGATTATTTTAGGTCCAGATATTGAGGATGTATAAGTAATTTTTTTTTATACGTGGGTGTTCAGCATTATGCACACCTCTAAGTGCACGGGTGTGCGTTTGTGTAAAAATGTTCTGAAATGTGTTCATTTTCTGCAGATTCTTTTGAGGACTGTGTGGGTGTAAGACAACTAAAGTGTATTATGTGTTTGTAAGAAGGGGGCATGAATGTTTTCAGATTTCTTTCTTAGCTATCTGCATATCAAAACAAGTATGTGGGAATGTTGGCACATTTGCGTGCAGTGTGTATAAGCTCCCACTCATTATCACTTTTAGACTTCAGAGGGATCCACTTTTAAAGGTCTGATTCTCCTTATTGGGTGCAAACATCGTAACTTCTAGTATGGAGGATTTTCCTGTAGCAGCTTGCGTTCAAATAACACACGCTCCTCTCCAGAATAAGCAAGTTTTGCAGCAGTTGCCCAAAAGCGTTCGGTCCTATAGGATGGATTGTGCAGAGTCACAGAGGTGAGGCAGAACAGATAGTCTCCATGTGCCACTGCCTCCTCTGTGTGCCTTGCTCCTTGCATGAGTGTGCCCCTGTAAAAATAGACCTCTTAAAGGGCCACCATCCACTCAACCTTTTCCCACAAGAGGCCTGTTCTGCTCGGGGTGACAGAGCTCGAAGAAACACTGGATTGGGAAAACATGCAGTATTTGTCATTCAGATCAAAGAGACAAGTTGTTTTTCTTTTTCCCCAAACAATAAAAGAAACATATGAATGCCCAGCTTTTCTTTGTCATCCTTACATCATTCATGAGGGCACATCTCTGGTACATAGCAGGACTGTACAACACTGCTTGGGGCTTTGTCCTGCTAAGTTACAGTGAAACACAAAACAAACAAAGGATCTAGGTTTTGGAGCCACTTGAATACAACTAGGGCCCCACCTTGACACAAATTCTCACCGATACAGAAAAGGGTTCATGCTTCAACACGCAGGTGACAAATCCAACAGAAAACCAACAAAACAGAAAAATTGCTCCCAGCAAATGAAACACACTTTGTAAATGTATGCTAATAAAACAAGATTTTCTAGAAGCCATCCATCAGTGACTGGGCACTTCCTGTACGCTGCAATGCTTGTCCTTGGAATTGAAATAAGTGAATTGAGCCAGGAGGGAAAAATGTCATATGTGTCCTATAGCTGCGAACTGTTTGAACCTGTGAAGTGGTCCTATATACAGCATATGGAATATCACTGCAGCAGAAGGCCAGCGCCGGCTGTAGCAGAAATCGGACATACAGAAATCACAATCGGTGCACACCGGCATAGTATTTCTCCATCGAGAAAGGTGAGAAATGGGGAGGGATTTGAGTGGAGTCAGAAAGGAAAGCACAAACACAGCTTTGTGTTCCTGACAGAGGGATGCAGAAAGAGGACAGTTTAAAGTCTTTGACTAAGGTAGAGTCACCAAGTTCAAATAAAAATATGACAGGAGGTTATTTCAGTGAATGTTTTCTCTTTTCTCCTGCACTTTGAATCAGGAGTTAGGCAGCTGATGCACCTGTGCAGCCACAGTCTCTCTCTTATTGCATGAGGTTTTTCCCAACATCGGCACTTCCTATTTTTCTCTCTATCTTCCTCCTCCTCCCTCATTTTGTCTCTTCCCAAATTTTCCCCAACTCATCTAACCCCACCCTCACCAATCTCATATCCGTCCCTCCCAGTTTAAGCGGTCTCCTCCAGGGCCCCTGGCTATCTCTGGACCAGGGCTATTTAAGCCCACTGCTCTAATTCTGAAAGTCCTGATCTGCCGTCAGGCTGAGTGATGAACCTCCACCTCTCTCTCTCTCCGTCTGTCTCTGTCTTCCTCACACACTCCCTCTCTGGATCAGTCACACTCTTCCTTTTGTTCACACTCTCTCTGTCACTTCCACACACACGAACACCCCCACATACACGGGCTGACTTACATGAGTGTGTGCCATGAGCAGCTCATTCACACACACACACACACACACAGACATTTAACATACATACTTTCTCTCTATAATCTACAATTAGCCCTACTCACTCTCAGTCACCTATACCTAACTCCACCTTAAAGTGGTCTCCTCAGAGCATTCAAATCACACAGCACGGTCTGCCTACCCCTTCATTCAAAGTTGCTATCACACCTGAGCTCCCTCTCCCCCCCCTCTCTCTTTCTCTCTCCCTCACACAGACAGACACACACACACACACACAGTGGCAGCAGGAAACGATGCGGTCACATACCTTGGTGAGTGCCTTTGTGTAGCAGGTAACAGAGAGTTTACTCATTGAATCAGCCAGCAGCAGGCACGTAGGAATATCCAGTTTTGAGACTAAGTCTCTTCCTCCTCTCTACCGCTCAGGCTTCTCTCCCTTCATCCTATTCCTGCCTCTCCTCCTTCTCACTCTCTAAACGCCTCTTTGCTCTCTCTATCTCCCTGTGAGTGTGCTCTCTTTCTCTCTACCCGGCTTGCTTGATCTTTCCAACCCCCTCCCTCTCTTGTTCTCTCTCTTTCTCTCTTGCTCTCTTTCACTCTAAATGACACACACCTTCTATCTAACCCTTACAACTTCAGTTTAAATTCATCCTTCTCAGTAAGTCTCTCTGACACATAGTGGTACTTGATAACTTTTTCTTCCCTGTGCCTAATATGCCCCTCCGTCCCTTCTCTCTCTCTCTTTCTCTCTCAGTCACTCCCCCCCCCCTCCCCCTCTCTCTCTCCCTCCCTGGGAGTGTATAATTAGACAGAGCTCAGTGGTAATACAGTCAGGCTCATTGTGGGAGCCTTAGCATTGCTGCTCATGCTTGGCTGATAGCCCAGTGCCTTTACTCATTAACCTCCCTGGAGCTGCAGAATAGACCGGCCCACGGCTCATGCTATTTGCTTCAATGCCTCAGCCTCTTAGTCCATCAGCCAATTGCAGCCCACAGGGATGACAAGCAAGGTGTGCTTGCCGGGCAAGCAGGGCTGTAGGTGAGAGAGAGCTAAACATAATCTCTGGGTATTGACATGTTACGGCAGGGACAGTGCAGCCGAATGCCTGCCAGTCAAATCTGACACATAAAGATTCTGTTAAATTTTAAACGAGTAATTTCTCTTTTTGAATTGCTCACTCATTCATGACCTGTGTGTAGTGGTACCACGTGCTTCTCTTTCAGGCAAGAAACTACAAAAGACCACTCACACATCTTGTGGTGAAACCCGCTGCCTATGGGACAGCATAGTAATGTCCTGTGTAACGCAACAATAAGTCATATGTTATTTGTATTGCACACCATGCTTCAGTTCCCATCACAAATATCCTGGCGTAAACCCTTGAGAGAGACTTTCTTCACCTCACTGACCCAACTTCATGCATGGGAACAAGACTGACAGCTTTTGAGATGCATTTTAAACAATTAACACAGACTAGTTATATGGTATTTGATCATGCCTGCACTCTTAAACATTAACAGCTCAACTTTCTTTTACAAACAAAATCCTTTGTCATGACTGGAAAAAACAAACTCAGACCTGGTGCTGTCTGAACAGGCCAGGTCAAAAGAGGAATTTACGTGGCTATGATTTTTTCTGCTGTACAGTGTCAGTGGGAATTTATACCCGATGAGTCAAAGGCTAAGCGAGAATTTATTAGCCATTCATTATGTCTCTGCTGGTTTAAACAATTATACCAAAATTACTCCTTTTGTTGTATTCTTGTTTTAGTCATGTCCATTGTTATTAGCTGAACCTGACAAGAAAAGCTTACATATGTAACTTTCAATTACTCCAGACCTATAATTAATGTTGTTGATTTGTTGAGATGTAAAACTGATATCTAATGGCAGAGAATTTGGTGACGTCACGGTACCTCATGATATCGAGCCTCATGAGAAAGAAATGAATAAAGCGGGTGAAACTTTACTGTGAAACAATTCTTACATTAGAAACGGTACATAGGTTTTATAATCGAAAACAAACTGAAACTCAGCCTTCTCTACGCACCACAGTTTAAAGCTTGTAATATTTTTCTTCTTACATTCTCACATTTTTACTGTCTTTGTTCCACCATTTTAATGTTTCCACAGGCATCATCAAGCTCTATCACGTAACTCTGAGAATACAGTAAAGCAATTTACAGATGACAGCTACATCTATTCATGTAACTTTTACCAAGCTTATTCTCTTTTTATCAGCCTCATAATAGTCAGATCTATTAAAAGTTATTATATCAAACTTTGTGATATCACACACAGGCCTTGGCTGTCTTCAAGCACTTGATCCTAATATAAATGTACATTACCAGTCAAAAGTTTGGGCACACTTTCCTATTCATTAGAATGAAAAAGTGTGTCCAAACGTTTGACTGGCAGTGTACATGTTTGCAGAGATTGTTCTTTGTACTGCCAACCAAACATTTTAACTGGGCATAAAAAAAAATGTAAATATCCAAGTTAATTTCAACAAAGGTCATCACTTGATTTTGTATTGAGTAAGCATTATCCGTCAAAAGTTTCTGTTTGACTTGAGCCCAGAAGTGGGAGGGAGATTGTGATCAAACATCCAGAGAGCGTAGGAGGGTGTGACTACAGCACCAATTGAGAGATCACATGGTGTGTGTGTGTGTGTGTGTGTGCATTCACATGCATGTGTCTTTTGCTCCTGTGATCATTAGGCACCATGCAAGCCAAACGTCTTAGTATCATTTCCTCTCTCCTTCTGTCTCTCCCATTCTCACTTCTGCATTCACACTACAACATCCTATAAAAACTGATGTAATAGAAATGGGAAACAACAGGGCACCGGTCACAGAGGAAACCTCCCAAAATCTGAATTATGAAAAAGGGATCAGCTGCGTTACCTTGAGGTTTTTAATCAGTTTCTTTACGTCATTGATGCCCCTTGTGGTTCAGCGAGATACCAACTCAGACACAAAACAAATTAAATTGAAATGCCAGCAGGATCTTTAAAACTCACTTCAGGAGTGATCTGACAAATCAGTGATGTGGCTGTGCTTGCATGAACAGTGTGATGTTAGGTGTTGTAAGATAAGGTAAGATACGGGGTCATCAAAGAGTGCAGGGGTGTCAGGGTTTCTGCTGGTTAAACTTTACAATGATCTTCCTGGAATCGGGTAGCTGGAGCATATTCAGCTCTTCCCCATCATCACTGTACAGTGTCTGATGCTGAGGAGGCCCATTGGAATGAGAGAAATGTATAAACTCTGCTAATCCATTGAAAAAAAAAAAGGAAGTTACTAAGCTCGTGAAAGCGTGACCATGAAAACCGAGGACGGGGAATCTTTGACATGACATTTTCTGGGCAAATTCAAGTCACAGTAGACGTGAAAATCACATGGTAGTGAGACACAAACTCGTGGTTCCTGCCAATACACACACCACAGTCAGCAGTGACAAAGCCAACATGAGACAATTTCACAACCGTGTGTGTGTGTGTGTTACATTATATGCCATATATGTGTGTGTGTGTGTGTGTGCGTGTGTGTGTGTGTGTGTGTGTGTGTGTGTGCATACGTGTGTGAGAGAAAGTGACTCACCCCGTGTCAGTTACTCCTCTACTAAAGTGTCCTTTCCTTTTTTACTTCACACCTCTACACTTTGCTATTTTAGGGCCATGTTAGCAGAACTAGTAGTATCCAGCAAGTCTTCCAGACAAACACGCACACACACATACACATTACAACATGCAAAACCCATTGGGAGTGTTTCAGAAGAGTGAGAGGAGACGTGGATCTTTCATGGTGAACTGGCACAGTAGCTGATTCAAGGGAACAGACAGAAATATCCAGGGTTACTCGCAAAGTGAAAAATATTGTATTGCATAAGATGGTGAAAGGACCTGACCACGTAAATGCAACAGTAGCTCTCTCCCACAAAGGCACACACGCACTCACACAAGCCCGAGCACAAATAAACACTCACAAACACAGGCACACACAGAGAGATGTCCTAATAGTGTCCTGCAGGGAGGTGGGCAGTGTCGGGCTGGGGTAGAGAAACTGGAGCTGAGGCAGAGTGCTGACTCAGGGAACAAACCAGTGAGAAAGAGAGAGAGAGTGTGTGTGTGTGTGTATATGTGTGTGTATGTGTGTGAAAGAGAGAGAGAAAGAGAGAAAGAGAGAGGAGGACATTGTGCTACACAGAGGCCTCATGACTTTCGTGTGCAGACCATAATGTCCTGACCACCACCCTGAGCCCTTTATATTATTTTACCCAACACTTTGCTGTGAAGGCCAAAATTACTTGGTGTTGTGACAACTGATTCTAAAAACCAGAGAGCTACTCCAGTAAGAATACCATTCAGAAAAAGGAGAAGTAAAAAGAAGAAGTATATTTCAGTCTTTATCTTTTAGTCGTATTATGGTACTCATTCGTTGTTTTTCTGAGTAACTGGTTTGTCCGAGGCCAGAGGATTGTTCCATTACACTAAACTTGCAACGTTAATTCTGGTTTGGTCAAGCTTGAAAAGTGTTTTCATAGATTTCCCTCCCATTTCTGTTGCTCATGAAAATAACGTGGCAGACTTCTGGGAAAGAGGTGACATTTATAAAAAACAAAGTGACATAAACAATATGTTTTAGACCGGCTAAACTTATGTGCAACAGAAAAAGAGGGTGAAATTAATAACGAAACTGTCTGCCTGTAAATTGGGCCACACTTACAAATTATTTTAATTTTTTTCAATCTTTTGCCAATATATTTTGGAATAAATGAAATCATTTGTCATTGTAAGAAATGCCCATCATAACTTCCCAAAACCCAAGTGATGTTTGCAGATGTCTAGTTTTTGTTCAACCAAAACATAGATGAAAAAGAAAACAGCAAGACAATATTTAGGAAAAACTGAAACCAAAAAATTAGAGCAACTTTTTCACTAGTTTCTGAAATGAATCAGCTATTCGGCTTGGAAATATCAAATTAGTTACGTTTCAAAATAGTACTTGACCAAGTTTTCTGTTCCAAAGCAGTGGTTGGGATTAGATTTAGAGATTGATAGGTAGTATGTGTGGTGAAGTCAAATCCATTTCCCCGTCAGTGTGTGTTACCTTACCAACACAAACTGCCTAACCCCCGTCAGTCATCTCTCAACCATGTGGGGTTATTGCTGACATTTTGGTTAAACTCACTTTCGGTTTTATTAAAAAAAAAAAAAAAGAAAAGAAAAGAAAAGAAGAAGAGGGAAGCAAGTTCTCTGACCTCTACTGTTTCTCGCCCCATCAGATTTTGCTGTAACCCTGTTTTTTTCTACATAGATCAGAGCTGTTATTTTCATAAGAACAACGTCATTGTAACTGATAAAAGATGAGAGCCTAAACTAAAAACAATCTGAGTCTTTAGATTCATGGTTAGATGTGTGTGTGTGCGCATAAACATGAGGTATGTGTGGCTCTGAGTGCGGGGATGTAATGCGATGTATATAGCCTGCGCTTTAAACAGAAGACGAGCAAGTCAGCAACATCCAGGTGGTTTTGTTTTACCCTCAGATTTCACTTCCCCCATCTCTTTCTCTCTCTTTCTCTCCTCTCTCATTCCTCTCTCTCCCGCATGCGTCCCCTTGTCGTCTCCCTCTGTCTTTCCTGCTTCATTATTTGTCCTTTCTCTACGGCTAAAAATACTTGCTGCCCTGTCACTATAACAGATCACCTCAGAGAGGAAATTCACTGCCAGCAGTGGACAGCGTTTGATACAACAGCAGCACCTCCCACTCACACACATGCACACACGCGCACACACACACACACATGCCATGAGTGTTGGATCATAATGGTGTCACTGGATTAGTATTCGCAACTGTGGGCTTATATATAAAGTACATTTGTGCGCGTGGTAGGCAAACAGGTGCAGGAACCTCATGAGGTTGACTGAGCTGTTTGGAGGGTTCATAACGTAGGTGCAATAGTTACATTAGATCACAGCAGTCTGGAATAACAGATACACGCACACACGGAGCATTACACCTGCGTGTTGCCGTTCAAAATAACTGGGAATATATTGTGTGAGAGAACTACTGAGTGGAGTGATGCAGACAAAGAAAATATGTGTGAGCAAATGTCCATGGGTATGTGTGAAAATTGGGTTTTAATGCAGGAGAGAGATGGAGATGGGGAGAGCGAGTGCGAAAAAGAGTGGGGTTGACAGGCCACTCTTGTGACTCGTAGGAAAATTAAATAAACAACAACTTCTCACTCCTGCTTTCACACTTGATGTGCAACTCAGCTGAGTCCGTCGGAGACAGCGTATAAGGTGTGACTGTTTAGTGCTCCGGAGAATATTCCTTTATGTTGCTTGTTCCCATGGCAACCGAGCAATGACCTGTGGTGACCTTCGAGGGCTGGAGAGGGGCACAGGTGAAGTTGTCAGTTTGCGCAGGTCAACGGATGAATATTGTTGCATTCATGATTTCTTGGAGGTCACCACGCCGAAGCCGACGATGAAAAAAAATAAACATGATGTACATGAACACGGCTGATGAACTACCACCATTCGTGTGTTGGTTTATCAATATGATGCAGAAACACTGAATCTGTGTCAATATTATGCTCCCAGTGTGTCGTGTTATGGCTGATAGTTGCATACTTTCTTGCTCTCAGTGGGGCCTTCGTCTTTCTTTTTCCATGCCATCTCTCTAAATATGAGTGTGTGTATGTATATAAAAGCACAAAACACACACAGCCCCACTACCTGTATTTTCAACAGGCCGTGTTGTCTCATTATCAGAGTGACATTTGTGCAGTCCTGTGCAGCCATCTGGATGCGTCCCACACACATGTGAGAGAAACCAGCCTGGGTTTGGATCTGACTCACATCAAACAGTCTTTCTGCCCACACACACACACGCACACACACACACACACACACACACACACACACACAGTTAGATACACACAAACACCAAATAGAGACAGCACAAATAGAACGGTTTCCAGTAGAAAATATCTGACATTTAAAGAATAGTGAAATGAGAGAAAGCTTGAGACAAAAATTCCAGCAGATGCTTCACAGTTAGAATTTCCAATCACAACAACTGGGGCCAGTTTAAAGCAACTTCAGAAAAACATCAACAGAAAATGGTGCCCCTCTGGAAATAATGTCAGTCTTAGTGAGGTGTGTCATCTCAAACACATGTGTGCGCAAGAGCATGAATATGTATGGGACAGCCCCGCAGCACATGCAAATGGCCATACAAAGTGCCACAGGTTGGAGTTGTGAAACTGTGTCTATGGTTCACTGGCCCAGATGAAGCTGAACATCAGCTCGTGGTTCCAGGCGGCTTAATTGGCCAGGAAAGTCCCAAAATTGAATATATGATCAGAGTTATTGCTTTCTTTTCACTTTGAAGAACATAAAATCTCTGAATGTGAAAGAAAATGGTCTCTTAAAAGAAATCAACTAGTACCGAAGAAGGTAGAATATGAAATTTACTCAGATAATAAGCAGATTTACTTTCAAGCTCAACAATGGATGAAAACAATTTTCTCTGTCTGTGCTTATGTTATATTAAATTCCTAGAATCACCACTAAATTTATCTCAGAAGGTTGCGGTCTAGTATGTGTAACGTATTCTATAGTTACTGGGAGTCAAGAGGACAGACTAGAGGCTGGCATGAGTCAAACACTGACAAGATTAAAGACTCTTTAGCGTGTTCATTCTAAAGTGCTGCATCTGGGCCAATTTTATGTCCTGGTTTCGGAGCAAGCTGTAACCTACTGCGGGGATTATATGACTGTCACTCAACATTTGTGAAAAGACCAAATGTAGTTTCACAATGACTGTGTCAGTGCAACAAGCCAGGAAAAAAACACAAATGCACACATATCTGAACCAAAAGTGTTCAAAGTTACCACACTGAGTCATAATCAAAGAAATGCTCTTGGTGCAGTGTGAAAGATGGATGCCCACTTTAGACTTTCGGGGATTCTGGGCCCCCAGAGTCGATTATCTGTGAAGCTCTGAGCATGCAGGTTGCAGAATGTCACTGTGACGAACATTGGCATGCTAAAGCTCTGCTGCATGCAAGGTAGGCCTCACTTTATCCCCTTCATCTCTCTCTCTCTCTTTCCCTCCTACCTACTCTCATCTATAATTGATTGTTCCCACTGTACAGACTTCATTTGCTGGCTGTGAATAATGAATGAGACACGGAGTGGAGGCGCTTTTTCCTCTCCGCTGGTTTGATACCCGATTAGCCATTTACAGTGTGTATATGCTATCCGTGACCAAGCCTGGGGTTCCCAACGTGTGCTGCCAAGTGTAGAAACACCGCTGAGAAGGTTCCTCTGCCTCAGGGAGAACCGGCATGACTGTGTGGAAAAAAAAAATAAATCAATAAAATCAATCCCATTCATTAAAGGCATTCAAGACCAAAGAAATAAGCGTCACTTAGGAACAAGCAACACCCATGTGCTAAAGCAACAAGCATGTTTTTTTAATTCATGATTGAGCTTGAAAGGCGATGGACCAGCTGATCTGTCGCATGGAAATGAACTCTGTGACTTATGCCAAATGTATAATTCCCATTATAGCCGTCTCTCACATGCATACATGGGTGCACGTGCTGCCTGCTGTACCTAGCGCACAGCCGCACACTTTCAAATACACACACGCAATCCCGCATGCACACACACACATACTGTTACTCTGCTGCAGTGAGATGTGCTCCTTTGCGGTTCATGCCATGTGATAGAGATACTTACTTACCTCTTCAACGCACCTCAATGGACCTCTGAGCTGTGTCCAAACAGGCACATTCACTTTCTCACACTTGATTCACACTTGCTTAACCAGGTTCATTAATAGCGTGTTTCAGTTCCACAAAGTGCTGCAGAAGTGCAAGCAAAGCAATTTGGGATTCAGGGGGCTGTGGATGACGTTGCCATTTGTTGGGGGGTAAAGTTACATCAGACGGAGGCTTAAAATGGCACCTTACATGTCCTGGAAAGGCTGACATGAACGGCACGTCCCCCCACCCCTCCCACATCCAAACTCACACACACACACACACACACACAAACACACACATCCCCATTCATGAAATAAGAAAATAGACATGCCTAGAAACAGATAAAAAGAGCCACACTGTTGCCAGTCTGCTGATGGAGAGAGTTGTAACTACACAGCAGCTGTTCGACTTTCTGCATCCTGATGGAGCGGGTGCGTGAGAGCAATGATGAAATGACAAGAATAGGACGTGAAGAAGAAAGGTGGCAGTGAAGAGATGGTGAAGGGTGGAAATGAGGATGTTACATATGACGAGTCCATCTACAGCTCCATCTGACACCTTCTCTCTCTTGCTCTCCGTCCTCCTCTTTCTTTGTGGACACATCTACACTTAGTGAAGGACCCTGGGTGTGTGTCTGAACCCGACACACTTAGAGGATGTCTGAGTCTGAATAAGACTTGATCTGCAGAGGTAGCTACACAGAGGCGCAGTTATAAAGAGAGATGGAGGAAGTGTTTGTAGGTGAAAAGACTATGAAAGTGAGGGAGCGTGAGAGTGTGAGAATGAAAGATTTACTGTAGGGAGCTGGAGGGAAAGAATGCAAGAGAAAGATGGAAGGAGATGAGCATGAGAATGTGTGTGAGAGATAAACAGAGGCAAAGCGAGCCTGAGGAGGGGGAGAGTGTAAACAGCAGAAGGTTCACTGGGTTCAGTGTGCAGTAGAGGAGCTGAAAGACGGGCATCAGAACTTAAAGCCCAGGGGGCTGGATAGAAGTGCATGACTCACACACTCATGCATACATTCACACGCATACACACACACACATGCACATGTTCACAAATGTTGTGTGCGTGCTTCGCAATGAGAAACATCTAAATGGCTTTTTATTCCTGAACATGAACCATTACACACACACTAACCCAGGGGAGTCAATGTGGGATATATATAATAATATATATAATTGGGAGGGGATATTCCACCAACAGACCTCCGTGAAAGAAATATTCTGGTTTACAGGTTTAATGTTATGTCACCTTTGCATAACACAACAGTCCTCATACAGTGGACCTTCCTTTGGTTTTTGACGTGTGGACTCATGAAATATGAAACACCCGACAAACAATCTATTTTCATCTACAGGAAACACAAAATATAATTGGCTTTTATATTTACTGCTCATCAAATTCTTAATGTGTGGTTTGCTTTTTCATCTTGCAATGACTAAGATCCACAAGAAAATACTAAATCTAGTGTTGTATATCAGTGGCAAAGCTCATCATGACGAGTCAAACTGATACTGTCAGTCCTCCAGTCCGAGCAGCCTGTTTTCTCCACATGAGTCACTAGATCTCATTTAGACACTGAAAAAACACTGCACACACTTGCAAAACTGACATCACTAACCATCATGTTAACTCAAAAGTCATTCCTCAGTGCACACACTTTTGCACACACGTCAAATAAAGAGGTGAGACTATTTCAAATTTAAAGATCCTCCCATGCGAATTATAGGTCACGAATGAGACGTGTTGTGCTATACTGAGCTTTGTGCTGACACAAAGTTTTGGTCACACAACAGGTAGATGCACTAATTAGCCACAACATTTAGAGCCATTTAATGCTTTTAATGCTGCAGCTGCTCGGAGGATTCGGTAACTGTCACATCCACTGCCGGCAAGGACAAACAGGGAGCACTGAATGGTGGTGGTTGTACTTATAAAACACTGCTGCTTTAAAAGAAGCTGTCAGTCACTCTGTAGCATTCTTTACAATGTCTGGCAAGACAAAGCTCTGCTTCGCACAAAAGGTTGTGCATCTCACAGCTGAAGCAAACACATTCCTAACAACTTTCTACTCTCACAAAGGCTAATTAACACCTCAACAGAGCCGTGTGCTCCTCTCTCTGAGAACAAAGGCATTGCGACTGCTTCTCCGTCCTGCCACATTTAGCAAACAGCACCTAGATACTGCCTAACAGGGAGGCTCAGAGGCACAAGTTGGAATACTGGCAGGCAGGTGTGCACATTTGTGCATGTGGCATTTCGATGTCTGTTGCCATGGTGACCCCCAGAATATCCCCACACCACACAATGTGATATTTTTAATAAAGTTTGAGGGCTTTGACTCTACTGTCTGGTGCAGATGAGAAAATGTGAAGTGAAGATGAACTTTTTGTGTGTGTGTGTGTGTGTGTGTGTGTCTGTTGCTGAGGCTCATCTGTGTGGTTCACCTGAGAGAATCCAGCAGGTTCACTGTGTGTTGTACAACCAAAGTTTAACATGAATGCAAAGGGAAGAGTATAGTGACCATGAGTAGTGTGTGTGCATGGGAATACATGTGTGTGTGACTCCGTCTTAATGTGTATGTGCATGCATGTGTATATTTACCACAGCATGACTCACTACCCACATCAGAGACGATGCTGCAGAAAACTGAGACAACACAGTTTCAAAGAGGAAGCCAGCACTGGCAGAGCTGAAAGAGAAACAGGCAAAACATACACATTCACACACACACACACACACACACACACAGAAACACACACTCATGAGCACAAGGATACAGTCACTGGAAATCCCCTTTTGTTCACCTGAATGAATTAAACCTGGGAGCATCTGAAGCCTGAAAATGCAAATTTGAAATTTATTTTCTGAGCAAACATCTAATCAGAAAGAACTAGAAGAACAAAAACGCTTGATTTGCTGATACTGATGAGGTGTTCAGAATTTTTACTTTTTGGCATTTCACTCACAGAAGTTGAGAAATCCTTTTTGTGTTCCAATGAAAAAAATGAAAAAAGGCAACACAAGGTGATTAAGATTGAGCTAAAATGTAATGCACAACCCTCACCAGCAGATGCCAATGTTGACTCACAAGTGACGTTAAGATGAGGACCCTGTGAGATTTACAGTAATAAAATCTACAGCAGCTGAAGTGTTAGCATATCCAGTGACAGGGAAACTCTTCTCTCACATCTGTGAAAAACCTTAACACTCACGAGTTGTTATCAAATCGTGCTTTCAGTCTACAAATGGAAAACAGCTGACTCGTGGTGCCTCCAGTTTTGCACAGAGGTGTGACGTGTGCTGCAAATCCCATGTCAAAACAGACCCCCTGTGAAATTGTGCTGACAAACAAAACGCAACATATTTCTGAGTTCGAAGGTGACAGCAGTGTCAGAGTGCAGCAGAACAGGCCATCTCCTTACATTTTCCCTGACATCAGTGGTTAGACTGGAGCTGTGTCTTCCAGCCAGCTGTACGGAGGGTGATGTAATTGGCTGTTAGAAACCTCTTATTAGGGAAGGGTGAGTCAGGACCTGAAGAATCCACGATGCTAAGTACCTATTAACCCCATGTGTGATAATTATTCTGCCTTTGCCCCAGTGTGTTGTGTAGTTGTAGCATTGTGTGTGTAGTTGTGTGGGTACTCAATTATATGTAAGTAAATGCTGCTGTTCACAGTTGAGAAAAAAAACAAAAAAAAAAACCCAAACAGAACCCACCCCACCCCCAACCTTTTCAACAAACATCCCAAGAAGAATCTGAGTTGTTTTGCGGAAAAAAAACCAAAACAAAAATCTGAACAAAGATTTGATACAATTCTTTGATTTAATAGATAATATTTCATTTATTGAATTTTCCAACTAAACCAACCAAACGAAACCACAGTACCTGCAAGCTTTCCAAATACTACACAGCATGATGGGTGGAAATATCAGAGACTGCGGTATCTGTTGCCATTAATACATAATTAATGTCTGATAAGCCATCATGCCTAAATATGATCAAACCATTAATAAAGGGAAAACGATCTCTTGCGGTTTAATCAGATGTCCTGTCAGATGCTCTGGAATTCTTTTCCAGAAAGTAAGACGTTAAGCTGTTTTGTTGTGGCAATGCTCCAAAAAAAAAAAAAAAAAAGACAAGTGTGCAATGCCTGAGGAGCCTCCAGATAGGCCGACGAACTTAGTTTAATCTTTGATTTCAAAAGACACATTAAACAAGCACAGGCAATATATAATTGGTAAGTGCTGGGTAAACAATTGGAGGATAAGGCAAAAATATTATACAAAAACCAGTTTCCTGATCACGGAAAGTTGTACTCAGGCTGTGTAAAGACTTGTTCAATGTGAACATGGTATTGTTGGTTTTTTAACTCTAACTCCCCTCTAGTGCCACCACAAGATTGAATTTGGGTGAAATAAAATTTGAAGTTAAATGGATTTGTTATATTCAAGGTCTATAGAGGACATATCTGCACCACTATCCTTTTTCTTTTTTAATCAGGCCTCTAATTTGGTTGATGATCAGTTCTCACCGAACTCAGCAGCACTTTATGCTCAGTTTATAGTTTTAATCTGTGAACCTGGTACATGCTAACTGGAAAATGGTGTTACATGGTGTTTAGAATCAGTATGATGCTCAATGCACCAATTTTACAGCCTGACAGAGATGCTGAGAACTGGCTGTTGACCTGATGCTGGCAACTTAATCAATCTGAACCTGTTTTGTTTGTTTATTTTGTTTTGCCTTTTTAAATTTTGTTTAAACATAATCACAATACGATGGTGTTGAATTATGATGAAAATAAAAAAGGAAAAAATGCAAACACCAACATAGAGAGAGAGAGATAGTTAAATGGGATAGCATGATATGAGCTGATGTAGCACAGAGGAAGTATAATAAATAGCAGCTGATATGTTTCCTTATACTGAGAAAGACCATGGTGATAATCAAATGTAGAAGATTTGGAGTTCTCTTATTGCAGTTTACTGAAGCTTTCATCCATAAATACATGACATAAAACAAAGCTATGAGGGTTGAAATAGGAGAAGTTTCATTCTGGCGTGTTCTTCAGTATTACATAAAAAGCCTTTACTCCTCCTGAACCTGCTGACCCCCTTGTAGTCATCAGTTGGTACATGCCACAGTGCCGTAGCTCACTATAACCCCCCCCCTCCTCCAAGCTGCAAAGCTCCCTATAACTCTACTGAGCCTGTCTGACAGAGAGAGCAAGACAGCGTGCGTGTCTGTGTGTGCGTGCAAGACACAGGGGCAGCTGAGATGAGAGTGTGAAGCAGAGAGAGGGAAAACTGTGAAAGAACAGCAAAGGCAGTCAGAAAAGGGGGGAGGACGTCAGCCAATACAGCAAAAAAAAGGAAAAAAGAAAAAAAAAAAAACACAGCAGAGCAGAAAAAAAAGAGAAGAGGGGAGGGAGGCAAGGGGCACTGTGAGTCTGAGTTCTGTTTTTTTGATGGTTCTGGTGCCAAAGTCAAGAGATGCTATGAATAGATGACCAGCCAAAACTCACACCAGCATCCTGTCCTGGAGCCTTGACGGGAGGGGACGAGAAAAAAAAAAAAAAGAAAAGAAAAGAAAAAGAGGAGCCCACTCTCTTCAATCAGTCCCACATCCACTGGATCATGTCATCTACTGGCTCGACCTACCACAAAAAGCGACTGGCATGTAAGTAACAATAACAGTAACAGTGTATGAGTAACCAAAAAATGTAGCTAAAGAAACGGGGGGGACACACAAGACTTGCAGTACTATATAGATATAGATATAGATACATTGTAATTTCTGCTGGGGATTTCTCTGTTTTGTTTCATTTCTGGGCAGCAATTCAGTCCTACAGCAAAGTCTCCTTTCATTTTAAAGAGTCCACACAGTGGACAGGGGAAGCTTCAGTGCAAAATAGACAGCAAGCACTAAATTCAAGAATCGTCAAGCTAGTTGAACTCTGATTTATAACTTATAACAGTCAACTTCTTCATGAAACATGCGCAATAAAGCGTTCTTTGATAAAATTACAGATAAATAAAATATGTCTAGGAGGTACTGCATGGCTGCTTTGTAAAACTCCTCTGGCAGCTGTCTCTAAAGGATTAATTATTATCATTGCACACTGGTCCAGCCCTGAAACAACCCTTATTAGCAGCTCCTGCAGAACAGTTGGTTTTTTAACCAACTTAGCCTGACATCCTTGATGGTGCTTGATCCAGATGAGGTTTAATGACGGTAGAGCCATAACCCTTCCTGCAGTCTGACAAAACTAAGGAACGTGTCTAGGTTGAATCAGTGGAACAATACGAACTGCTGCCTGCTTCCCAGAGAAATATTGTTCTGCTATCTAACTGAGCAAATCACCCCCAAGAGAGCAGCTTGGTCTTAAACATAGAGAGAAAAAATCTGCAGATTTCTCATACCGCTTGCTGCCTTAATGAATAAATTTGTGTACGTTTTTGCTAACATATATAGAATACAGGCTGAGTACTTCCTATGAGCTCTGTGCAGATTACTGAAAGCCCTGTTTTGATTGGCCTTAATAGGGGGCAGTTGCCATGGCTGGAGGTTATCTTTGCATTTAGCCTTGAGTGAAGTGCCCTAATGGCTTCAGGAATGGGGATGGGAATGGCCTGGGAATACACAATCTGATCAGACACTTAGGGAGCGGGTGGTGAGACAATGTTCAAGATTATTCCACAGCCTTGGGATCATAGGAGGCTGAACATCAGAGTGAACTAATGGACTAAATCTAGTCTTTAAGATAGAGAGACGTGGAGAGGATAAAAGAAGCACTGAGTGATCATGCTTGCATTTCAATGGTATGTTCTCGTGAGGCCACAGGTTCAGCGTTCTGCAGCATGACGTAGTATGATGAAAATGATGCTGGATTCTGTGGTGAGGTGGGAGGTGGTATCATTAATGACCAGTATGGATTTACTTTCTACTACAGGGTTGTGTGTTTAGAGGTGTGTGTGTGTGTATGCAGTCAGGGGAGTCGGGAAGCATGGCGGGGGAGGTGGCTGTTGTGGTGCAGTGATCTCACTCATAAATGATTTATACTTGATGGACTGCCGTGGCTACAGCAGGAGAGTGATCGGCTCTGTAAATAACAACAGCAATACCTAAAACTGATGTGGCTGTACGCTGTTAGGAATCGGATGACACCATCAGCACTCCTGAAGGAGGCGGGGTTGGGGGGGGATGGTTCGGAGATAGATAGGCTGTCAAATGTGACTGGCCATGCAGCACAACTACCTCAATAGCTCTGTCTTATACTCGTAAGCACTGTTGATTGTAAGCAGAAAGATGGTCATGAGATTTCTTTCTACTCACCACGGGGGGATCGAATGCTACACCATGTGACTCTACTTCAATAGGAGCATTTGTTTCCTGCTTTCTTGCAGTTCCCAAGACTCTTGATGTATGATTGCACCATTAAAATGACAGAGTGGCTGATGATGCATATATTCAGTGTTGAATGTTTTCATCGTAGCCAAAGATGAGACAACAGAGAGAAACAAGCACAACTTGCAGACTAAGTTCAAATGGAACTACCCAAGAGATGGATGTACACATTTTTTACTTGATGTAAAGACCAGTGGTGTGTATTATCAAGAGCACTGCAGTGGGATTGGAGGAACAACCAGAAAGATGAATAAATCATGTGCTTCAGCTAAACCCTCACCTCTGACCCTGCACCACCCGCCCCCACCACCTCAGGAACACACACACAGCAATCTCTCAGCATATGTTAGAATCCCAGCCATAAAAAAATTGTTTATGATCTCAATAACATACAACATAACATAACATAACAACACAAGGGCTTTCTTGCTGTATCCTGTGATTGTTTGCCTTGACACACCATAAATTAACAGCATCACTGCACAATGGAATCTGTCAGTGTGGGGTTAAGATAGACAGACCCACTAAAGCTTTGAATGAAATCAGTGACAGTACAGTTACTTTCTTCAAGGAGTAATGCACATCATGCTCAGGTTGCATAACTTTTCTTTCTTTCTTTCTTTCTTTTTCTCTCTCTCTTTCTTATCCTGCATGCATACATGCACATACACTGAATTTAAGGCAGTAAGCTGTGTAGTAATCACCTCAATGTTGCTGTCCCATGTTGTTGAGTGTGTAGTTGAAAGATTGTAAGGCTATTGTATAACACTAAGTCCGGGTAATTACAGCTCAGTGAGATGGAGCAAGGATTTCCTGGTAAGGGGCATGGGCCCTGTCAAAGATCACAAGTTTCGTGGTATTTCAGAAGGGCAGCTCTCAGAATACCGTGAATCTTACTGTAATGTTGACTTTATGGTATGAACCAGGGCTTGGTTGTTACTGTAATCTAGCAGAGCTGTGAATGAGGCTGCATGTGATGTTCAACAGGTCTTTACCAAACCAAAACCACAAACACAAAGAAAGGATTACTTTGATGTCAACCACAAACACTTTATCTCTATGAAGCTTGCTACCTGCTGCAGTCTAGTTTTGGTTCCCAAGGCAAGGGGCTTACCGATATTATTTTGCATGGACACAGGTTATAGTAGAACTGCTGTCACAATAACAGCGACTGTTTCTGTCAGAATCAGAATCAGAAATAGTTTTATTGCCAGGTATGTGTAAACGTACTAGGAATTTGACTCCGGTGTTTCTATCTTGGACACGTTAAGGGAAAGACAAAAGAAATAAAAAAATAATATTAATAAAAAAATATCTATACATTGAAATATGTATTTATATATATTTGGACTCAATTGCCCATCATGGTTTAAAAAAGTATGCAGCTGACTACACATGCAAGGTTTTAAGGATATGGCCTGACTACTAGGGTTGAATGCAAAACAGCCAATCAGCCTGCTTCCTCCTCTCCCAGTCTGTGATTGGCTGCCCTTGTTGGTCATTTACATACACTGTGCTGACAGAGTTGAGCAGATGTGAAGTGCAGCTCGAGCCCGGCGACTGCCCATCACCGCACAGATCATTATCACTGTGCCCATCAACTGTGGCACCAACAGGACTCTGTAGTTTGGGCCTGGGTTGGCCATCGTGAAAGTACGAGAATGTGAATCATGCCAGAAGCGTGACAGTTGGCGTTCCGGAATTATCAGTCAGACTTTTGCCAAGTAATGTTGACTAGCTGGTTACAGATTGCCTGAAGCAAATACAAACTGAATATTGCCAAAGGCTGGTTGGGATGAACTTGTAAACAGGCTTCGATAAAAAATCAGAAGAAATTAAACCTTCAGTCCTCCAGAGACTGCGCTGCACATTTCAAGGCTGCATGCATCCTTAAAAAGAGGCAATTGCTGAACTGAGACTCAAATTCCTGGGTGCTCTCATGCGGTAGTAAGGGTAAAAACACTTCTACTGCGTCCCAGGGTAATCATCAGCAGAACGAGTCTGTGATATGAAATGCTGCCAGAAGCAGTTTTTGCACAGAGCAGTCATCCTGAATTATTAATTCTGACTGTCTTTTCGCATAATATTGCCTTTGCTGTCCATCAGTGGTTGTAACAAAATCACGATCTGTTTTAGAGCAGTGTCAGTATTCGGAGATTTTCTGTTCTACCCTCAGCCTTTTCCCATCTTCTTTATTAATAAGCTTCGTCTTTTAAAATCCTGATGCAAACACTTCTCTAACAAAGTAGCAGAAGGCCATCACAGCTTCTGTCTTTGTACTGACCCACCCACAATAAATCCTTTCAATGTGACCTGCCTGAAAAAGGGCTACGGTTGCAGAAATTAACTCAGTTGATTTTCGTGTCTAACACCAGTACTTTTCCGTAACTTTGCGCTTAGTCACCCTTGCACAAACTTCTCTGGTAACACCATTGTTGTCAAGCCTTGTGCTGGAGGGCGGTTAACATACTTAGTTCAGTGTAATATTAGGCCAGAATGACTCATGTTTTACTTCGTTTGGAGTAATTTCATTTATCCAAATGTAAAGAGCAAACAACATTGGAATTGAAATTGAAAGTGGAAAAAAACAGCCACATATGGCTATTTGGCGGTTAATAACCTCTGTCAAAAGCGAGGGATTTCCCAGTGGAGGCCACCAGCACCATCTGGGTCTCTCGCAGTGCACAGTAGTAAAGTTACTGAAGCAAGTTTAGAGAGAGACCTCTTGCATGTCTTCCGCAGCAGGGTGGTAAAAAACTCTGAGGTCATCTCGATGAGTCAACCTTTTACATACACAGTTTTCTCCCACGCAAGGGCAGACAGATGGAGATATGAAGCTGAGGTTGCACGTGGGTTGGACACGTCCGCTGGCTATCTCGACCTTAGTAATGAAATATGATTTTTAGATGAAGAGACACACACACACACGCACACACAAAAAAAGGAGGAGGATAAAGATATTCTCAGGGAAGGAGGGAGAGAGAAACCCACACGGCCAACAGGCAAAACTGAAGTTTATGTAAGCTGTATAGTTTCTTCATCATCATACAGAAGCCATGTCACTGATGTAAGAGCCTGTAGTAACTGCTGAGGAAACTAAGTGGGCTGCTGGTTTCTCACATGCTTCCTAGTGCTGTGTGTTGTTTTCTTGAACTGACAGGAAAAGGCTGGGGCTTTCTTTTATTTTCGAGAGCTGTTAATTTAGCCAAAACACCGACATGTGATAAGCCTTTAAATGCTTCTGTCTGTTATTTTTTACAAAATTATCTTTGCTTAACAGTAATTTGTCAATTCCTTTATGTATTTATAAAATAGAATATGTGGAACAGTACGGCTACCACAACAGTTTTTGGAGTTACATGGATACGAAATTACTTCATTTGGTCCATGTTTTTACAATAATAAGCATAAATTAAGCAAAATATAACTGATTTATTTATTTTTTGACCCAGGCAGTGGTTGTGTAACCCAGCGTCTGTAGTTAGATATATTGCAGCAATGACATTTGCATTGATCGTATTTATGTCTGTCTAATGATTTCTATGTAGCAACACTATAAGCTTGACGCCACTGACAGTATTCGTAGTTTCACCAGCTGTTCTCACCAAATATTAGTGAGAAAGGCTGCAACCAGTTTCCTGCTGCCACAGGCAGCTTGACTGACACACTAAAAGGCTGTTGTTAGTGCATGCCAGTGGACGCACACTCCTCCGGGGTTTTGAAAAAGTGATGATAGACTGACTAGAAGTGAGTCTCCAGAGGTAGAGCTGTCTGAAGACTGTTACACGTTACACACACTGGGTGACAAAATGAGCATAGACGGAATAGCATGCAGCCACAAAGGAATGACTGCAAGCGCAGACGTGCAGTTTATGTGAGTATGCTCACACTCACAGATTCATAAATACAGGCCACGTGCACGAGCACACACACACACACACCGAGAAAAACACTTGTGACGTAAGTCAAAGTGTCAGTTCATGGAGCCCAGTGGGAGAATGCTGTGGATGCAGCATTATTACACAACCACTGCTGGTTAGACAGGTTGAGGTCAACGCTGGAGGCAGACTTAAGGACAGCTGTTCTCTTGACTTTAATGTCTGTATTTTCATATACTGAAACCCCCCCCCCAAAAAAATCTGCCCAAAAATGCAACATTCGAAAAGATAAAAGATTATCTGAGATTTATGAGGTTTGCAGAGGCAAGTCTGCAAACGCCAAGAAACTGCAGCTAGGAATGAAGAAGTAGCTCTGCCATAACACCGCTGTTAGCATAATAACCAGATTCTTTCAAAACATCAGCGTATAAAAGACAGTAAAAATTTAGATCACATGTGCCCAAATACACTGTACCGACAACAACATAAAGGTTCAACATCCTGTAATGCAACTCACTCATTGTTACGCAAAATGCACAGGCCCTCAGCCAAGGCTGAATTTTGGAAAATTAGATGCAGCAAGTATCAATGCAAATATTTGGAGATGGACAAATAACTCATCCTGTTATGCAGAGTTGTTATTCCTCACACCAGTTTCCAGCTTTTGAATAAAAGACAATGCATACATAAAAGACAGTTGAAGTTATGTATTCTTCTGCTTTTTTGTGTTCTTCTTTGCGCAGCCGAGACAGACAACTCTCAGAAGGTTTTAGACAATGAGTGTGCCCAGCACCTGAAGATGAGGGAGAGACAGCGCTTTTTCGAAGACGTCTATCAGCATGACGTTGACAACAATTTCCCTTCAGCTCACCTGCAGATCGACAGCAGGAAACGTGAGGAACTGTCGTCTTACGCTGCTTTCTGTCCTGGTGGCAAAATATGTAGAAATGTTTTAAACAACTGTTTCACTTTTGCCCACTTTGCTCTGAAATAACTACGAATTGCTGCTTTACAGTGCATATCTTTGTTATGGTTGCTCCTCTCATACATACAGCTCCCATGGGCAGCATCTCATCTATGGAAGTGAATGTGGATGTCCTGGAGCAGATGGACCTGATGGACATATCGGACCAGGAGGCTCTCGACGTGTTTCTCAACTCTGGCTTTGGAGCAGACGAGGGAGCGCTGGCATCCCCACTACCAGGTGCTCTACTGGCCTTTTTAGTATTTTAGTATTAGCCATTAGTATTTTAAAAATAGATATAGATAGAAAGTAATTTTCCTCATTTAAAACTGGGACAAGAACATTGAAATTGTTCTCAGATTTCTCAGATTTCAATACCAGACTTAAAGATAGTTTCTTCCCCCAGGCTGTCTCCCAGATCTCCCCATAAGCCACCTGACAACCTCATGAACATGTGAACATTACTGCACTATTGCACAATTGTATCATATCCCACTTCAAATATTTCTAATTTCAATGTATATATATTTATATTTCCTTTTCTATTTTTTAATAAGATTGAAGATTGAAACACCGGAGTCAAATTCCTAGTATGTTTACACATACCTGGCAATAAAACCATTTCTGATTTTAGTTTTACTACAAAAGCCACAATTCATAATCCATTCAGGTTTTGCAGCTTCAGGTTTGCTTGTTCAGCTGCAATGATTTTAGGTTTATGACTGTGTGTATTGCACCATTACAGGAATTCCTGGACTGGATTGATGTGGCAATAGCAGATGTTTCCACACATTGAGAATTTATTTGCACCTTCCATGATAGAGTAATTCAGACAATCACACCGTAGTCTTCCGCAGAACAGCACAGCAACTCTGTGAAAATTTGTTTAAATTTAAATTACAGTTTTTTATCCTAACTAACTAACTGATATACATTTTATCCTTGCAAACATTGAATAATTTAATCTTTGAGTGACATATCCATATCCTTTGCAATCGTTATTATTTTCCCTCTGGGTTTGTTGGATCCCTTTAAATAATTCTACAAAGAGCCTGGTCTAGACTTGCTTGAGATAATTTTACTATGAGTTGGCGCTATATAATTTTTTGATGTGACATTTACATCTTCTCCAGAGTACTGTTATTATGGTTTTAATTAAAACAGAGAAGAAAGAGCACATTACTTCAGTTCTAACATCTTCGGTTTGGCTTCCTGTCAGACACACCATTTAATGTTTTGTTTCTTTCACTATTTACTGAATTATCTTGTCACCTATTATGCACTTTACTTCTATTATGTTTCTTTTATTTACGTTAAAAGGTATTGAATGCCCTTCGAGTGAGAACTTATTCAATAGAATTAAAACTTGCCTAGTCCATTGCAGGTCCAACCAACTAAACTGCAAGGATTGTTATTGATGTCTATTAACAGCTTCTGTTTACAGAGTGCGAGGACGAAGATGAAGACGAGGAGGATGAAGATGCAGAGGTTGTGTACAGAGAACATGCACCTTTGAAACGGGAAAATGAAGTTTGTCGCAGCGCAAAGTCTCGTATGTCATCCACATCATCTGGCTCCAGCGACACCAGCGGAGCTGAGGTTGACACGCCTGTGATCCAGTCAGACGACGAAGAAGTTCATGCTGACACACTGCTGCTGACCTCCATTCCCCAAACCAGGGATGAAGAAACAGAGGAGGAAGAAGAGGAGGAAAGAAGCCTTGCGATGAAAAGCTCATAAACACTGAATCTATGATGGATGTTTCTTTACAAGTATTTTTTCTGGTATATGTTAAAACGAAGTTTCCAAAGCACTTGGCAGCATCTTATTGCAAATAATGCAATGCGTACCTCTCCTATGCACAAGCATGTTGTGACAGGATTAAACGCGTCACTTTATGTTTAACTCCTCTTTCTGGGAGAGCTTTCCATCCCTCCCATCTTCAAACCTTAAACGGTTACAGTGTGTGTTTGCTTAGGCTTTTTTGGTAAAACAAGTAAAAACACAACAATGAGAAGTCACACGACAAAAGCAGACATGTGACAAAACATTGAAACTTCAAACTGACAAACTGTAGACAGCATAGTTTCAATTGCCAATTTATTTATTTATTTATTTTTTCAGAAAATCAACATGGAAAAACAAGGCACAGTGAGTGAAACCAAACAAGGAGTTGAATTCCTCAAACAGCGTTATCAGTGATAAACTTTCTATGTGCATGTGCAAACTATTTTGGGTATCATCAATGGAACTGTGTTTGTTGCATGACATTTTGTTAGTGTTAGTGACTACACAATATGATTTCAGTTTTGTAATTACACATGTTTCGTTACTGATCCAATATGCTGACACCTGTACCTGAAACCAAGTTATGCATCTCATCCACGTGAAAAATACTTTTACAAGGTGATGTGTTTGTTTACACGCCGTGCCGTGTGTTTGTTTGGGTGAGTCAGTGCATTCATGCGAGGGTGTGGATGGCAAACATTACAAAACGCCCTGCATACAGTGTCCATCATGATGTCTGATTCTTACCTAATTGAACAACTTGCTATGAACATATAAAAATTAAAAAAAGATATGTCGATCATTGTTGCTTATTTCCTCACTGGCCTGTCTTTTTCAGTTTTTGTGCCACAATGTGCCACAGTCAGCCATGGCTTTCGTCACATTTCAGATCGGAGGATTACTCTTGTTCTGTGTTCTGCTTTTTTTAATCGTATTTTTAACTCAGTGGCCGTGAATACATTATAACAAATGAAGCAATGCCCAACAAATCATGCAGTCTACACTGGCTACTGTATGCTTCAAAGGGCTCTTGGTTTTTACCTGACTCACATATCCATATACACAAGTAGCAAAAATCAGACTAGAAAAACAGTGGCTTTAGAAGATAATCAGGGAGAAACCAATAAGTTTCAGCACAGGACAAGAACTGTACATTTGGTCCCCAATCCCCTTCAGCGGATGCAGCGATTTGGTACTATCCCAGACCCGATATCAAACAAATGTTGTTCAGTGTTCATATTGGAACCAAGTTGAAAATTGAAACATGTTAATAATCACTCTACAAAGCTGACACTGAAATGTACTGGCAGTTGTTCTTCCCATAATAACCCTTTCTAGTTCTACTAGTTTTACAAGTCGACATTTAGTTTCTGCTCAGTTATTGTCAATTCAATGGATGCAATTTTGCTCATGTACTCTGTCAAAACATTCTAAATGTTTCATATAAAATTAAATGTCTTGAGGCCAGCATGGTGGCATAGAGGTTAGCGCTGTTGCCCCACAACAAGAAGTCCTGTTCGGTTCCCCGGCCTGGGGCCTTGTCTCCCTGTGCTTACGTGGGTTTCCTCAGGTGAGTAGGACTTCCACCCTCGTGTAAGGGTGGCTATGCCCAAACCTATAACCCTGACGCTACTTGCTTTCTCAAGTCCTCTAACTAAGGTCAACATCTGTTATACCTTCAAAGTGGAAACAAATCCCTGTGCTCTTCACAAGCCTGAATGAAAATGAAATCAACTCTGTATGAGCGTGTACAGTGCCTTATTAACTTTGTGTCCCTGGCTATAAGCATGCATGCCATGATACCAGAGTGGCTGCTCTAAAGGCACCTTGACCCACATGCCCAAGCACTTTCAAACAAACCAAAAAAAGAAACCCACACATCACTGAAAGTAATCCACTGACATTTTTCAATATCAGATAATCCCACTTTTCGAGTTTTACAAATGCCAAACCCATTTTTCACCGTAAGGTGTTGCCTCAGTTACCTGCCCCTCCTACTCACTGCAGGTCAGTAAAGCTGAAATCGAAGCTGTAACCTACTTGCACATTTCAGGGGTCCTTTCCAGTGACGTGCGGTGAGGTTCATGGCTGGTGAGGCACTGACTTCATCACAATCAGATTTACAAACATATGAACCCTACAGAGTAGCTTATTCACCATTTGATTGGCAGCAGTTAATGGGCTGCTGTCACTTATTCTGCAGCCGAGGAGTCGCAAGAAGAATCACTGGGATCATGAGTGCCCCCTACCATGAGGCAGGAGAACCGCGTGCCTCACTTAGTGCCTTTTTGCAGCTGTTTTATGATTGCTCAGCACAAGAAACACGTTCACACATACAGTTGTTGACAAAAAAACACTGTACATTATATACATCAGCTAAACTATGGAAATTTAGTTCATATAGCAAAAGTGTTTGAACATTTTAATAGCGACATAGAGAGTGACAGCAATACGGTCTCACTGCATAGCATGCCAGCACAGTTAACCAAGTCATTGCGCAATCCACGGTGAGGCTCATCTGTCTGCTGCCTCACCGCACGTCTCTTCTCAGTATTTGAACAGTAAATGTGAAAATGTGGCGATTTTGAATAAAAAATAATCTAAAGCTGGTGAAGTTAGATGGAAAATAACTTCATAGTACAAATCACTGGATAATTATAACCATTTAATTAATTTTTTCATTTAAATTTTTTTCTTTCCATGATGACAGGTGAGGCACGGCCTCTCCTGCCCCCCCTGACCGCATGTCACTGGTTCTTTCTGGGCTGAGATGGAACCAAATGGGTGCAGTGCTCTGGTAAATTTTTTTGGCAAGTATTTCCTTTCAGTCACTTACAACTGCTACTGAATAGAAATTAATTTTGCAATACTCCAACACCCTAACCGCATGACAACAGGTCTGAAATTATACAGAGATGAACAAGATAAAGGTGACAACAGGGCCTTGGGTGAGCCCTACAGTATTTTACAGTGTGCACCACAACTTTCCAACAATATCCGCATGCGCATATCACTATCCAAGTGCTGCCAATAACAGGGTTACTGAGAAAAGACACGCATGCTGAAGACACGCTATATATGTTCTGAAATGGAAGAAGATCAGGCACTCTGGGGCAAAAACTGTCAATGTGTCATGGCGGTGAAGATATCACATGCCATGTGAGAGCCGACAGCAAGCAAACATATACACAGACACACAACCTTTTGTGGGGAAAACAGAATGGCGTCCAAAAACTTTGTATAAGTAAGTTAACATGGAATCTATGAGACCTTACAGTTGCCACTCAAGTTGAAGTCTCAAATAAAACCTGAGTGACTGCAGTGTGAATGAACAACTTGAACAAGTCAAGCCGAGCAAGACGTGTCACACAAACTTTAAAGAAACCCAATTTCCACGTTGAAAACACAGTGGCTATGAAATGTTTCATTTTATTTTCAACATTATTCAAGAACTGTTGCAGCTGCTTGCAAAGTGAGAGCTTGTTTTACACACAGAATCGGTCGCTCAGCTGCCCTTAAAAATGGAACAAATTCAATAAATACTTGTTTCTTGGAACAGTGGATTGGCCCCTGTTTCCAGCAGTGATGTCTACAATTATGCTTACTTTTTATTTAGTAATTAAATGAAAGCATTTACAATCCTCTTTTTAATCGATGTGTTACTGAGACAGGTCTACAAGCTTTTGAAATCAAAGTCTGCTCTTTTCAACTAAAATACTCCTTATCAAATATTCATATAATTTCCCTGTGCCAACTGATGAGAACTGTTCCAATCCAATCTGATCTCAAGCTCATCCATGCTCAAAAAAACCTTCCAGCTGATGATGCCCAAGGTGAGAGGCTCAGCTATATTTATTTGAAGATCAAAAAGTAGCTCGCCCACGTCCGACCCCATTCAAATAATTAGTGTCTCTGTAAAAATGAGTCAGTCATCAGCAATCACTAATCACTATCAGACATTATAATCATGGTTACTATTGCTGTTGTTTAATTAATCCTACAAACACCGTTTGGTTGATTTTAAAATGCCACTCCTGTCACTTTCCCTTGGAATTACATAATGGACGGCACAAAACAAACAAAAAACAAAGGCAACAAATGGGCTGCATTAGAAAGCTGTGATCACGTGATAAACCCAGTAACCTGGGAAGCACAGAGCCTGGGGGGGTTGGGGGAGGGTACACCTGAGCTGAGCCACGTTTCCAGGCTCCAAACAAACAGTTCCTTGTTGTATGAACTTAAAAAAAAAAAAAAAACAAACTACCAGAAACAACCCCCTAGAAATACATTTAGATAAGGAAGCAGGCGTAAAGATGTGTCTGAATAACGTGATCACAAACTGACAACAACCTTGGTGCCATTACGCGTAATTGTTACCTTCGGCAACATTCTCTGAAGTGAGACGTCAGCCAATGCGCTGCCTGCTGCCGCTGTGGGTTTATCATCGCACGCCTCAGCCGCGCTGAGCTTCACCCTGTCAGGTCAGTCCCGGACCAGGTTGCGAGGAGACCGGATCAAGATGAGGACCGTCCTCCTGCTCCTCGTGGTAGGTTCAAATGCCATTTCATCCGCGACGTTATTGATCACTCATAAAAAGTTGGAAAGGACTCATCAGTTTATCTGCATATCCTGCTGCTGCATCATTCTCCACAAAGAGAAGTGCAATGTACAATTACATGCATTTGGCCGTTTTTTTCTTTTTGTTTGTTTTACTGTGCTAAAACATCTGATTAGATAATCACCTTTTGGGGCGAGCTATGTATTTCCCTTGTGGGCTACATTAGAAATGTGTTTGGCATGGTTGCGTTCCGCGGAGATAGCCTCGAAGCTTGTCATTATCTGATGGAAAACAAGTCTGAGGAACTCCTGACAGCAAAAAAAATAAAGTCAGATCATACGGATCAGATCATGACTCAATCGTTCAAATAGCTGTGTTCAAACGAAAGTGTTCGTGAATTCATATTTCACATAAAAAAAAATTCATATGTCAGTAATGCCATTACATAATTTGTAATATAATTGATATATAATATTAAACTTATAAGGAATATTATTTATAAGGAAAATTGTCCACCGTTTGTCCAACTGATGTGTTTGGCGTCAGGGATTGTTTTATTTGGAAAAGTAACACAAACAGACGGACAGGTGAGCTCTGATGTGCCATCGTTAAGGATCATTAAAAGCTTTGGGAGCACGATGAAAATAATAAGTTGGTAAAGGTTGGTTTTGAGCGTAGCCTCACCAAATCAACAAAGTGAAAGGACAGAGCTGCAGAATCTCCGGTGGCTCACAGCAGATAGCTGATTGAAGCATAGACTGGCTCATATGGGCGTTTATGTGCTCGTTTCCTTGGAACTCATTTTCTCTTTTGTTTCTTTGTTTGGTCTGGCTTGTTTTGACTAAAAATAAAATTCAGTTATCTGTCCCAACCCTTAAAGGAGTGTGCTTTTGCTTAGCCGGGGTTGGGACACTCCTCCATCGGTCTCGGGTCAGATTCATACCTCACAGCTTAGAAGCGTTCTATTATAAAAACATAAATTGATAATAACAATAAAGTAAACTCATGCTTCACTTTCTGATACACAGTCCCAAAGTTTGGACACACTTTCCTATTCATTTGAGTGGGAAGGTGTGTACAAACCTTTATATACCTTTTAGATAAAGACTTCCATATTCTGTATCTAGCTTACTTTAGCTTAGTGGAATACAGTTGAAAATAAGGCACTGGGATGAATATACAAATAAGATTTAGCTATAATACACATACATCACCATTTATATTTGTATGAGCAGGACAGAAATCTCAAGATATGACATTTTTTCCAATTTCTAAAGTGTTTTACATAAACTTTATATGTTTAAATTTTATATAGTATACACATAGATAGATAGATAATTTATTAATCCCCGAAGGGAAATTCAAATTGTCCTTAGCTCATCCAAGATATAAGTGCTTTTTTTTTTTTTTGTCCATAGCTCATTCAATTATAACAAAACAAAACAAAAAAAAAAACAAAACATGACACTAATATACATGTCTGTATATGTATAGTAGATTATTATTATTGATAGGAAATAAAAGTAAATCAATGGTGATAAATTGTGCCTATGAAGTATTTTGGATTAATCTTAAATAAATCTCTTCAAATTCTCTGTGATGATGAGAGTAATACTGTCAGGCTTCCCTCTTGTTTCAGGTTGCATTGGCAGTCCTGGGAGAGTGTCGCGGTGGGCTGAATCCAAAAAGCCGTAAAAAACGGGTAACCGTCTGGAATTGCAAAGTCCTATAAAATGTTTTGCTTTTGGCTGAAATGAAAAAAAAAACAAAACAAAAAAACTGAACAAACTGCATGTGTGATTGACAGGAGCTTTTGGAGCGATACAAAAGAAGGTGGGTTTTGTCTACCATAGAATTAACAGAGGAAGAGCCTGGTCCATATCCAAAAAAAATTTCACAGGTGATGATTTGATTTTGTAAATTTTGTAAATGATAATAAAAATCAGTGCTTTGGCTCAGCATTGTGGCTACAACACGTATGCGAAGAAATGCAACTCAGTTGTTTATGTGCTTTCTCTCTAGATGTTTAACAACAAGTCGGACCAAGTGGGAAACAGCCACAAGTTCAGGATCAGTGGAATGGGAGTGACTGAGGAGCCACTGGGAGTTTTCTCCATTCATGAAGATAACGGAATTGTCGTTGTCCATCAACCTATCGACAGAGAGAAATACAGTCTATTCCATGTGAGCTAGTACTGGATCACCACACACTGATTAATTGCACTTCATGTTGGTTTTAAACCCTCAGACTAATTTTTACATGACCTTTCACCCACAGATTAAGTTTGATATCTTAAACAGAGAGACCGGTAAAAGAATAGACAGGGAACTAGCGTTTGATGTAGAAGTAAAGGACATCAATGACAACCCACCTAGATTTTCAAATCCAAACATCCAAGCCAACGTGATGGAAAATACAGAAGCGGGTGAGGAAGGACTTGTACTATGATTGAAGAGAGATGTGAAAAAAATAATCGTTTCAAACATAGACTTCAACTTTCATCATGTGTTCTCCCCTCTCATTGCCCAATTCCTTTTTCTGTAACATGTTCACTCTTGTGTGTCCCTTCCTTAATTTCACCAAGGGTATTTGTCAGTGCAACTGCACGTCACGGACCCAGATGAAGAACACACTCCGGCCTCTACATTCACTCTCAGGGTGATTTCACAGAAGCCACCAGAGCCCAAAATTTATCTGCAGAAGATTGATGACGTGCTGACCCAGCTCAAATTTGAAGGGTGTTTCAACTATGATGTGAGGTTCAAAGACACGTCCTGGGCAGCATCATGCACACACACACACGATATCTGAAATGTCTTTTTCTATCTTTTCTATCTACCCCAGAAAATGAAGACATATAAAATTATTGTTGAAGCAAAAGATCATGGAACACCATCTCTTTCCTCTACTGCGGTCATTACTCTCAATGTTGTTGACTCTAACACTCATCTGCCAACATTCAAGGAAAGTAAGGTAAGGTTAGATATGGTACTGTTGTAATGAGTGGAGGTGCTCTTGAGAAAGATGTTTGATGTTAGACTTGAATGTGTTCTGCCTGTCCAGTACCATGGTGAGGTGAACGAGTCAGTTGTCCAAGATGATATTTTGAGAGTTGCGGTCGATGACAAGGATGTCCCGAAAACACCTGGCTGGCGTGCCAAGTACTTCTTCATTGAAGGAAATGAAGGAGGACACTACAAAATTGAAACTGACCCAGAAACAAATGAGGGTATTTTGAGTGTAATCAAGGTAACTGTCTCTCTGACTCCATGACAAACTTTGTTCATTCACATTGGGCTGAACTAAAAGCCCGACAACACGCTTTTAATGAAGAGCATTAGCAGCTGCACTGACCTAAACCTGTGTGTTTCTTCTAGGGGAAAGATTTCGAGAAGACAACTTTAACAACTCTGAAGATCGGCGTTGAGAATGAGGAACCCTTATTTGTTTGCCAAGACGGATCAGGTGGACCAGCTCCGACTGCAAATTCAGTCACTGTCACGGTCAAAGTGATTGATGTCAATGACCCACCGCAGTTTTTGAATGAAATAAATAACGTATACGTGAAGGAAGAGGAGCAGCCAGGAAGGGTGCTGTTCACGCCAAAGGTTCATGATGTCGACTCTGACCCAAGCAACATCAGGTTTGTGTCAACAGCTGAACTTATTGCCACATTGTGAATGCAATATTTCAGCTCTGTCAGTGCTTCATTATCATATCCGCTCCACTTGTTTACTGAGAGACAACCCAAATCAATGAAACTCTAGTCCACTTTTTTACTGTTACAGTACTGTAGCTCAGACTGGTCAGTTTTTTGGCTGACAGTCTCCTGGTTTGATGTATTTGGGCCCCAGACCACATGGACATAAGGAGATTTCTTTAAAAGAAGAACACCGTAAATGATCATTGGAAGCAGGCATTTAACTTCTGATAGCTATATAATTATTAGCGACGACTCTAAATTAGCCATCAAATCAATTTCTGCACCAGAATACAGTAAATGACATTTACTCTGTTTGAAATTACATCTACCTATCTACCAGTTCTCCAATATGTTTGCTCTACTCTTCACTCTCTCCTACCTGCAAACAGATATGCGATATTAGAAGATCCAGCTGGCTGGGTAACCATTGATGAGAAAACAGGAGAAGTCAAATCATTGAAAAAAATGGACAGAGAGTCACCCCATGTAGAGAATGGCATTTACAAATTCCTCGTCGTTGCCATAGATGATGGTATGAATGACTTCTGCTGTTTACTGTAATGGAATTAAACAAGTTATATAACATGGGCAGTTGGTGAACTACATGGAGCTAGTCTTTTTCCTTTATGTTCCTTTACTAAGGTGAGCCTCCAGCTACAGGTACAGCCACTGTCCTTATCTACCTCAATGATATCAATGACAACAAGCCTCATCTGGTCAAAAAGAGCGTCATCCTGTGTGGAGACAAGGGTAACAAGGTCATGCTGCCCGTCAAAGACCTAGACAACCATCCTTACAGTGGGCCTTTCACCTTCACTCTGGGGGGTGATGACAAAAACCTGAAGCAGCAATGGAAATTAGAACCAGCCTTTGGTGAGTAAATATCTGTACACCCACCTAACAGGGGACATCTGTTTATTACAAATAACTTAAAGTACACCAGCTAGAATACACTGATTTACAAACAATCAAAAAAAAGAGCAAACTCTTCCACTTCGTGCCACTCGGCACCAACATGCCCAAAACAGTTTGTCAAACAAAAGTGCATATTTGCTGCTGTGGGACAACAAAGGAACTGCTTGCACATGACAGCATCCTCACCAAAAAAGTGATGTCACTGTAATAACAACTTCATTCACAAGTTTCAGACTCATTTCCAAAACATGTCGACCAAAAGCCAAAGAGCGAGAGAGAGAGAGAGAGGCCCAGGAGCTTCCAACTACCACCATCAGAGGACTCTGCCTAGATACCCATGGCATGCTAAAAAAATTAAGAGAATGAGCAACCAAGAAACTAAAACATTTAACTGGAGCCTACAAACTGAGGACGGACCGAGGGAATGTCACACAACAAAAAATTCTCTACCCTAAGAATTACAACACACCTCTTTTTATATTCCCCACCAGGTGAAGAAGCTGGCCTTGTCAGCCTGAACAAGCTCTATAATGGCAATTTCTCCGTGCCCCTGGTGATTGAGGACCAACAAGGCATGGGTGGACAGGAAACCATTATCGTGACTGTGTGCAACTGTGGAAAAAGAGATGTTTGCAAAGTTAAAATGGCGTCCTCGTTGAACCTTGGACCGGCCGCTATTGGGCTGATTTTTGCAGGCTTGCTATTATTTCTCTGTGAGTATTGAAATATAACAAAAATAAATAAAGGCGTTAACCACACTCACACAACTGAACTCAAGCAGTTACATTTTCACATGTATCTTGCCAGTAAGTTCAGCAGTTATTGGTTCATGGTGGTATACATTAACAATTTGTTGTATGTGAACTCTTATTTGTGTTATTGTGTGTTTCCACAGTACTCCTACTCGCCTTTGTGTGCAAGAATGGAGGCCCTATTTCATCTCACCATAGTCTGGATGAAGGCATCCAGACTCTTATCCCATACAACCAAGAAGGAGGGGGTGCTGAAAACGCAGTGAGTCGTTTGTTTTGAGAGGGACTAAAATATTGACAGTAATTTCTACACCAGTCACATTATGTTGAACATTTTGGGAGTCTTCCTTACTATGTCCTTCCCTACCTTTCGTCAGGCCGCACCTACTGTTTTGACGCCTACAAGTGATATCTTTTTGACCGACGGCCCACAGCAGAACACCATGCAGGTACTTGAATCTCTCCCCTCAGCTGCATCTCCTTCCCCCTCTCTTGACTGACTTTACAGATACCGCTTCTTAGTTTTTAGTGCGAGTGTTTTTTTTAGTGTCTGTCATAAGGCAAGAAATTGATAGACTTCTGCAGTAAAAATAGAAGAG
This sequence comes from Remorina albescens, assembly GCA_034769265.1. Lineage (NCBI taxonomy): Eukaryota > Metazoa > Chordata > Actinopteri > Carangiformes > Echeneidae > Remorina > Remorina albescens. The sequence continues at coordinate 16,206,067 of CM068482.1, read as the reverse complement.
TAATAAAAACAAAGCAGTTGGTATGTGGGAACACACAGTTGACTCATGCCAAAGTCTTTTGTACTTCTACACCAATGACTGACTAGTATGAGATCAAAGGAACCGGTATAGGTTTTTGTAATAAATTACATGTCGTGCATAGGCTATGGTTAACTTACTGCAAAGTTTGACACCTTACATAATTGATATCTTCATTCGTATGTAGAACCTGTAAGGAGGACTACTTGATCAGACAGGTTGATATTGTGACAGAATGCTTTGTCAGATTTTGTAGACAAATATACAAAAATGTTCAACTTATTTTGACTCGACTCTGCTTCATTAATTCACTCTGCTCCACTCTTTCACTCAGATGGAACAAGCAACGGCACAGGACAGGTTTACACTCAACTCATCAGCCACTTGGGTGTGTAACAGGTCTTCAGATAGTATGTTTTTGAGACTTTATAAGAGAAAGAATAATGGGGATTGAAAAGAATGATTTTTCAGGGGCAGGATTTGTTTAAAGAGATAAAACAAACTATAAATGAGCCACTGCATCTGTAGTTCATATTTAATCCGTAATAGTATGTTGTCCCACTGTAAGCTTCAATCTTGACTATATTTCCCCTACAGATGAACTCTAACATGTATTCAATGGGAGAACAGTATCAAAAGGGCTTCGAAGGGAAGGCCATGGTGAGTGATCATGAGTAACTTCAGGCACACTCTCGCAGAGCTCAGGATATTTTGGATTCATTTATTTATTGTATTTTTTTCACATCAGAGGAAAAAAGAAAATGTAAAAAAATCCCAAAAAGTCAGAACACAGCGGTTATATAATATACGTAGCGAGTCATTAAAGTGAATTCCATGTTAGATGGACTCTTAAATGAAGCAGCAGCTGAACACGGTTTAGCTCGTCCAATGGCAAAATACCTCCATAATTAACATAAAAGCAAAAACAACCTTCTGAATATGGATGGTACTGGATTTGAGGAGCAATGTACTAAAACTTTTTGGATTAAGTAGGGGAGGAGTTTTTAAATTTGATATTATAGGTGAAAATCATAACCAATTTTAGGATTTTCTATAGTGTGTTTCTTCTTTCTGTCTAATCTAAAATAGCAAAATCTATATTAGCTATTAAGATCTATGTGTGGACAATGAAGTGAGGTATAGTCCTGAAACTTTCTATTGTCTACATTAATTGTAGTCACTACTGTAGGCCACATGGAAATAGGTTGCAATAGTTTTTTAAAGCAATTCCACAACGTTTTTATTAACAATATGTCATGGTTTGACCTCATAGCTTTAATATCTTCAATATCTTCATGTCACCACCTTTAATCCACAAGATGGTGCCAAAAGAAGCTCAGGAGAAGTTTCTTTTGGCTGTCTATTAATCGGCACAGTATGTTTCATTTCTTAATTATAGTACACTTCATGGAATAAAAGCACAACAAACAACTTAGTAAGTACTTCTCTCTCTCTCACACACACACAAACATATATATGCATTTACATATAATTTTTTCCTGTAAGAACTAACAATCCTCTCTGTCAACAGGGCCACTCAGTGAGGTACGAGCACTCTTTCAGCCTTGACCCACACATTACAGAATACCTCAAAATGGTAGGAATTTGTCTATTTTTGTCTGACTTCACATATGTCCCACTTTTCTTCGTTGAGGTCCAAAGTCAAATAATTGCACTGGCTGTATATCACTCACTGGCAGACAAGCCAGTGCACACAAAATGTAAGGTTGTCTGGAGGGGTAGGCAGTAAAAAAGGGAATCTACAGTGCTGTACTTAGGAGGGGGAGATTGTACGCATGTTTCAACTTGTTGGAGGAGGGGGAAAAAAAAGTGTAAAAAAGTGTGAAAAAAGTAATATCTTTATTTAAAACTGGCTGTGGACGAACACTAGCTATGCTAGAGGGCTGTGGTGTGTAACTAACTTAGGTAGTTTCTTTTTTTGTTTTTTTTTTACCTGTACAAGCTGCAATAGTGTTAGATTTTTAAATAACAACATCTGTAAATAACATAACGTGTTCACATAAAAATGTACGTTTGAATAATTATGGACCTGGTAAGACCTCTTTTTGATCTAGAAATCTTTGTTTTTAACTCAATTCCACAGAAACTCCCTATGGTTGTACACCCAGTGTACCAACCGCATGTGTATGCCTACGAGGGAAACGGAAACTCATGTCAGTCACTGGATCAGCTGTCACTAAGCAACCCTGGAGATGATTTGCAGTTTCTGGATGATTTAGGGCCAAAGTTCATGAACCTGGGAGGCATCTGTGACCAAACAGTACAAAAAAATAACATAACGTATTAAAGGGCATAGCTAGGAATTTTTTATTTTTTTTTTAATCAAAAAGGTTGCTTTACATCCAAAATTTGTGATCGTAATTACAGATTAATCTGACCAGATATCTGGTGCAATAACATACTACAATTGATGGATTTTGGGCAGCACGGCAGCATAATGGTTAGCGCTGTTGCCTCAACAAGAAGTTTGCAGGTTCGGTTCCTGGCCTGGGGCCTTTCTGTGGGGAGCTTGCATGTTCTCCCTGTGCCTGCATGGGTTTCCTCCGGGTACTCCGGTTTCCTCCCACCATCCAAAGACATAATTTTTGGGTTGATTGGTGACTCTAAATTGCCTGTAGGTCTGAGTGTGCGTGCGAGTGTGAGTGGTTGTTGGTCTGTCTGCCAGGGTGTACCCCGCCCTCGCCCAGTGTGAGCTGGGATCGGCTCCAGCAACCCCCATGACCCAGAAATGGATAAACTGTAGAAGATGAATGAATTAATGAATTGATGGATTTTTTAATCTGTGGACATCAACATTTTACCTTAAGTTGTAAAAATGTGGTAGCACTGCTGAGCAAATTAGAAATTTAGTTGATTCCTAAAATGAATTGAAGTAAAAACAATCCCTGCAGTAAATACACAGTTTTTAAAAAATTATTTAACATTCTTCAGATTTCACAGTACATAATTTACTTCATGACCTTGACTAAAGTTTGACGGTAACTATAGCATATACTACACATGTAAGGACAAAGCTCATTGGAGATCCATAGCATCCTTCTAGTTGTAAGACAAGAACTTTTTTGAACTTGTACCACAAAGATCAGGAAGATCAGCAAGACTTTTAGATAAAACAGTGAAAGGGAACAAGAAAGTAAATGTCCGAAATGGCATTGCTGGTTAAAAACAGTGGCAGGAAGTTAAAACAGATGACTTTGTCAGGATAAAGCAAGGAAATGAGTGTTAAATCTCAACAAATTCTGAATGCAAATGTAATCGATGTCACATTACTTGTGAAAGTGAATTTGAAAAGAGATTGGTTTCTACAGCAGCACACATTGCACACTACAAAATTCACTGTGAACTACTTCAAAAAAGACACGGCAAACTCCTTGACTTGACTCCAGCCCTCAGAGTCTGAAAAAGATTTTAAAAATGCAAACATGACAAAGGAGCCAAAAAGCCCCAAAACATTTAAGATCCTTAAATGATCTCCAAGTAAGGTCAGAGAACATTTTTTATTCAGGTACAGAAAGACTCCAAAAAGCATTTGCAAGCTTTAAAACAAAGAGTGCGGTAATATTTGAAGAAAGAGAAATGTTTTTGTGTCTGTATGCTACATAACATGTAATTTACCCAGGGGTTGTCAAACTTTAAAACAAAGCTGTATTTAGATCTGGATATTGGACTGGCATCGACCAGCAAAACAAGGATCATGCAGTAGAGCCTGTATGTCACTCATTTGAAGATTTAATCCACCACATGGAATTTCATGCGCTGGTGAAACTTTGCATTTTGATACAGTTGGGTGTGTTTGCTTGTTTTTCTCTTCGCTGCACTGAGAGTAACTGCTGCCACGTCGAGTGGAGGTTTTGGCTGGAAAGTATTATTTCCATGGTTGAAATTATAACCTAACATTAAATTTACATGTGGAAACTGGAATATTTCATCACATGGACAGTAGCATGTTTTGATTCTGTAAGCATATCAAGAATAAGCATTCTAAAAGATTCCTGATAAGTAACTGCAGAGGTTGAAATCCTTGGTCAACAGTGCTAATGAAAATGTGTATGTCCTATTGTTCATTGCCTTTGCTCATTTTTAGAAATTAGTTTGACATTACTTAATGATATGCTGGTGGCAATTTCTGGGGTAACTTTTTTTATGTGGTGAAGGGGAAAAAAGGACATGTTCATTTCAAATAATTACGATAAGCTGAAAATAAAGGAGCAACTAGCCGTCCTACCATGTTCCAGCGTTAAGACTGTATGTATTATAATTGAACAGCATTGTTTAGCCTTGCACACCAATGGTCTAATATAAAAGGTGTTCTATGAATTGCAGAATATAAATAGGTTGTCAGTAAGGGAATGGTAACAGTAGAAATGTCATTGGAAGTGTGTTATTAGAGGGTGTGAAGCAGGTTTGACTTCTCTAATAATTTCTGTACTGGATCTTTTAGGGGGAACTCACTGCCGGTGATCTGTAAGAATCAGTCAGATGTCTTGAACTTAAGGTCTTTATTTCACCAACACCACAACCACATTCTGGCGTACAACTGTCTGATGAATCCACTGCGTACTCGTATGAAACTTTATTAGCAGCGTCTTCGTAACATCCTCTCTGCCCGCTAAGGCCAAAACTAAATGCAACTTTCTTTTTCTTGGAAGTCTCAGTCTCTTCTTCTGTCTCCTCATCGGGCTTTTCCCTTTCGTAAAGAAACTTTCCAAAGAGGTTTGTCTTTTACTCATTTTGCTAGCTTGTGGGTTCAATTTTAGCGGTAACGTATCACGTGACCGAGACAAGCGTCTTGACATGCGTCAAGAGTGAGTCATCGACGGAAGTTACAGAGAGAATCCAGTCATTTTTCAAATTAAAACGTCGTTCAGACTCCGATAATAAATAAAACGGAAATAATAGAAGTTATTTATTCTTTCTGTGCAGCCCGGGGGTTGGGGACCGCTGCCCTAAACTACTGAAAACAATAAGTTTAGGCCCATTTTTGGAACAATGCTGCCATTTTTTGGCCGCAAAATGCAGTACACCACCAGGGCCACGGACTCCGGTAATAACGTTAAACAAAGAGTCCGTCCCGTTACAGGTTTAGCAACCTGACACTGACTTATGCTGGTAAGTCACAAATACATCATAGGAAATCCCCCTTTCACTCAAGCTACATTACATACGACCAACGGCTAACACACCAGGTCAAACAGTAAGCTAACTACCATTAGCATCGGTGAAATATAAAGTTGCGCTCCGTAACGTAAAACACTGCACTCACTTGCGTTAGACGCACTTCACACCAGATGACAGTTGATGTCAAACAGTAACTTAAAGTCCGTTGGGCTTAAGAGCCTCGAGGAGAAGTTAATTGATCTGCAGTAGGTGCGCAACTCAGAAAGTCTGTGGAAGATAACGTGATCATGTGACGTCATCGTAGGGGACACTGGAGCCAGAGTCGCCACTAAAGGGGGGCTTTTCCACAGAGGGGTATAAAGTTGACTTGTGTCGGCATTGAACTCTTGTGATAATCCACCCTCAAACTTTGTGTTGTGTACTGAGTGAACATTTGTCAACATTGTTTTTAAAACTCAAGCCAGCGCCTGTACCGTTTGTCATCACCATTTCATGCCTTCAACTCTATGAATTTACTGCAAACAATACCAGCCTAAGCATTTGCTATGTTATGACATCTTCATGTAACCTGCATTTTAACAAGAGATGCTACATAACTTGTTTTACATATAATAAATCAACTGCTCATTACTTGTTCTAAGCGAAGAGGCCAAATGTTTTAATGTGTTGTACAGTTAACTACGGATGCAAATGTTTAACCCACATGCTGATTGCGAAGTTTAATCAGTCCAGTTTAGTTCAAATCAGATCTGTATTGTCCCACAAGAGATTTTTCTAAAGCAAAGCAGTATGAATATTCAAAAACCGCAAATACAAAGTACTTCACATGCCCACGACAACAGCAAAAATACTAATAAACACCAGAAGACACAAGATAGCATGACATTAAGTCAAAACAACTCAAAGTCTCTTGTCCAAATATGTTTTAAGTTGAATGTTTATAAATGCCAGAGTTTAGTGGCTGTAATCATCCATCTTCACGGTAGCGCCTATTCAACACAAACAGGCTCTGAACTTCCCAGCAATGCCTAATCACATTTTCAAAAGCTTTTCCAGAGAAGTGATGGTGTCACGTCAGCTGAAAATTATGTTTCGTTGAACTATGAATCATCCCCCCACCCCTGTGTGGACAATGGTACAGTGTGTGGGAAACTGTAGATCCGATGCAAAAATCATTTCATGCCAGATTTCACAACTGATTCTCTCAATGTTTGTGGCAGCTGGACCCCAAAAACTACTCAGTTTAGAGGCCACGCCAGTACATTTTATGACATGAAGTGGCAGGACAAAGAAACAAGGTGGTTTTATTTGGCGTTCTGAAAAAGATCTTATAAATCAAATAGATAAAATAAATAAATAATAATGCAACAAGATAGTTTGTTTTCATGCAAAGATTGTGTGGAGCAGATTGTTGCTTAACAGTCTGAACAATAATCCATTGACAGACTCATGGGACCTTCTAATGGGGGTTTGATAATTCAGAAATGAACCAAGTGCTGGTGTACATTGCACAGAATGAGTTCTGTCATTTCATCATGATGCTTAAAATGAAACCGTGTCAATTTACTTATTACTGAAACAACTTTGGACTTTACATTTCTGTTCTAGTTCGTGCTGAATACCATCATCCAGGTTTCATAGAGCCATAACCAGGCCCAGGGTATAAAATTTACTTTTTCACCTACCTGCCAATGGCAAGTAAGGTGTGCATACTTACCGGCCACTAAATTTTTCACAACACAAGGTTAGTAAAATAGTATGGAAATCTGTCAGTTGCCCATCAATTGATTTTTAGTAGGGAACTATTTTAATGACTGTTTTCTGAAGCTGTTAGCAGAAATTGAATTTTTATTTTAAATCTCACACACGGTACACCAGCATGTGTAAAACACAATGTGCACGCAACATGCGCACTTAAGTGCATTCATAAACCTTCTCCGATGGCTTAAATGTCATTAGCAACTATAATCTTAGCTGTTTCAGACAATTTAAATGTTAAATGATTTCATGTGACATACAGCAATGTGTCGCCACATACTTGCTATTCGCTTTCGTTGCTCGGCTCAATCTCTGTCTGTCGGACTAACTGACTGAACCTACCAGCCAGGGACAAATTCCAAGTTAAAAATGCAATCGCAGTGGTTGTAGCCTTTGGGTGTTTTATTGTGTACAACAGTAATTCCTTAGTAGTGACGCAAGCATGAGGCATATTTTATCAGACCAATGGCGAGTAGGCCTAATTATTTTGTACGCCAAAACATATTTGTACCTACAGGTGGGGAGTGGTGCTAATTTTCAATCTTGGCCATAACTATGGTTCTGTCTGAAACCACCCCCTCACTCCCTACTCCCTATATAGAGAGATGAATGTAGTGGACTATGTAGTGAACTCATTCACAAAATGAACAGTCGCTTTCGGACACTACTTTTGGCACCGTTAATTGCGTCATCGCTGTCGCGCAATTAAAACGTACCCAACTCGTGGCTAAAGACAGAATTTTTTTTTTTTTTTTTTTCTGTTTGTCACTGCATTTTGTTAAAGGCTTTTGATAATCTTGCACTGCACTGTAATTTTTATTCTCGTATTTGGTCTTCTTTTATTATATTTTTATTTTCTATTCTCTTGGCTCTTAGGTAACAGTTTTTAATTGTAATCTAACGTTACTTAAATGTACGATTATACTGTGTTTTGCACAATGTTAATGCTCTTTACATTCATGTAAACAGTACGTTTAATTGCCTTGTTTTTTAAATGTGCTATAAAATAAACTATGGAATAAACTTGACTCGCCTTTATTTTCTGTATTTTCCCGCCACAACTACTGAATGTGGCTCGTGCCTCTCATCTGTCATCTGATGACATGATGACCATCGGCTATTTACTACTTTTCAGAATGCATTGTCGGATACTTTGAGTGCACTACATTTGGTCGCAAAACGTGTCTAACTGTCTTCAGAGTCACTGTTGCGTTTCGCAAAAGAGCCGCACCTATTTTTTTTTTCTTTTTTTTTACTGAATGAAACTTAAGATAAGAAATTCATGCAAGCATCAAAATGATGAACAACAGGAGACACAGTAGATAATTAAGGACTTTAAAGTAGCTTTATTTTTGCTGTTAAATAATTTACAAAACAAAGTTCAAGTTCAACATTTTATTTAGTATGTGGTTATACAGTTGAAGGTGTTTAACATTATCTCATATTTAACTTAATCGTTTATTTTTTCTATAATTAAAGAGTCAAAATTTATTACATGTCATTTATTATTCTTAAATTGATAGATTGAAAGTGTTAATGCTACTTGGCTTGGGATGATGGCCCAGAGCCATTTGTGTGCAAGGCAGCAAATGAAAAACAGGAGAAGTTGCAAAGCTTGCTACACAGTTTCAATCCATTCATTCAAGTGAATTATTGCTTAAAGAAAAAGGTGCACGTGTTGATTCAGCCGATGAACAGTACAAGTCTGAGATTCCTTTAGATGTTCCAGGCCAAAAGCCTTATACACTATAAGTGAACTTTTTTTTTTTTCATTTTAAGAATTAGAAGGAGGGATTAAATCATGGTTATGGAAAATGGACTGGAAATGTTTTTTTTTTTTTTTTTTTTTTATATTTTATTAAAGTTATTTTTTAACAATCTTTGTTACTGGGTAAAGATCCAGGATGAAATGTGTTTTTAATTATAATATCATCAGTGTTTGACAATATTGACCTTTTCAATATTCAGCATACTATTTTCTAATCTCAATATTATCAAATCAAATCAACTGTAATTAATTATCATGACAGAGTTACATCAAAGCACTTTATATAAATCAGGTCTGGCCCAAACTCTTTATAGAGTTATTTAAAAAGAGCCAACAAATCCCTCCATGGTCAGCACTTGGCAACAGTGGCAGGGAAAAACTTCTTTTTAGAACTACTTTTAAGAGACAGAAACCTTGGACAGGCTCAAGTTTATATATTTATCTATATCACACTAATCATAATGTTTTAAATATTCGGCATCAATCAAAGGTGCTTTTAACTGCTTTTAAAGTAGTTTTGAAACACTAACCCTTTTTAAGGATAGTCATCAGCTTTCAGTAAGATGACACCCACATGCAAGACAGATGCCCAGTTCCAGGTATAAAAAACAACAGCAGATCATATCACAGGCCCTCCTACTCTGACAGACACACACATATATATATACCACAACCAAAAAAAGCTGGGGCAGGTTCCTTCAGGTGCATTTGAGGAAGACTGTGTGAAGGACTAAACTTGAAAACTGCACATTATCTGGACATAACATGGGGACAATACCTTTCTGTGTTTTCATGCTGCTGGTAAGAATCTATATTGGGTGACAGCACTTGGTTTATGCCTCCATCTGCTTCCGTTTTCAGTAATAACTTTCGTCTGAACAACTATGTATAACATGAATATAAGCATTTATTATTTGAATGTACACAATAAGCTTTTCTGTTAACCAAGGACTGAAACAGCTGTGGTGGAAAAATCTTTTCGCTTCGGGTTGTCAGCGGTTTCAACCTTTCCCTTAAATAGGGAAATTTGGAAGTTAATAATTGAATATATATTCACTGCAAGATTAATACAAAAAAACACATTTTAATTTAATGTAATATTTTTGCAGTGTTTGGGAGCTGATGGTTTGTTTTCAGAGATTATCCGGCGACAAAAAAGAGGCTGGATCATAGATTCCTTTACAATCGATGAAGGCTATAGTGGAACTTACCCATACACACTCGGCTCAGTAAGTAACTGCCTGTAGAGTTACAAGATATGATATGCCAACAGCACGAATGCCAAGCTAAAGGAAAATTGTTACTAATTTTCTGCCGTTGTGTTGTGACACTCTACAGGTGAATGTTGAGAAGACACTCATCCATTTTAATATACACGGTCAAGGTGTCGACGAGGAACCCAAAGGCATATTGCAAATTAACAGCGAAACAGGAGAGATTACAGTCTACGGCCCTGTTGACTATGAATCACACAAAGTGATTAAGGTGTGTGTGTGAGTGAGGGATCTTAGAATGTGGGACATGATGGGGATTTTTGCATCTAACTGCCTTCAGAGTCACTGTTGCATTTCACAAGAGAGGCGCACCTTTGTTTTTTTTACTGAATGAAACTTAAGATAAGAAATGCATGCAAGCATCAAAATGATGAACACCAGGAGACACAGTAGAGAATTAAGAGCTTCAAAGTAACTTTAGTTTTGCTGTTAAATAATTAACAAAACAAAGTTCAAGTTCAACATTTTATTTGGTATGCGGTTATACATTTGAAGGTGTTTAACATTATCTCATATTTAACTTAATCCTTTCTTTTTTTCAATAATTAAAGTGTCAAAACTGATTACATGTCATTTATTATTCTTAAATTGACAGATTAAAAGTGTCAATGATGAGCCCAAAGGCTTATTACAAATTGACAGCAACAGGGGAGATTATTATCCATGGCCCTATTGACTATGAATCACACAATGTGATTAAGGTGTGTGTGTGAGTGAGGGATCTTGGGATGTGGGACATAACGGGGAGTTTTGCAATCTCACAATTTTTGCTTTTGCTTTACAGCTGGTTTTTCTGGCACTTGATAAATACAGTCATTTAATCGACACACGTCTGGGTATTGAGATTCAGATCATCGATGCAAACGACAATGCTCCAAAGTTTGACTGTGATGTGTATGAGGTCACTGTGAAAGAATCAACTTTACAAGGTATCTTGAAAACAACTTCCTGATGTACTCTTCAGTGGTACCACTATGAAATGACCATTTGAATTAATTAAAGTTGCTTTGACTGTCAAAATGTCCAAAATGTTTCCTTTTCTTTTGTAACTGACAGGCACTGTTTTGACTACCATCAGAGCAACAGATATTGACTCCGGGAACAACCAAATTTTTGATTACCGATTAATTTCGTTCAGTCCTAAATCGGATGAACTGGAGTTCTTCTTGACTCAGGACTCTAAGTCTGCCACTGGAACCATTTCATTTAAAGGGTGTCTCGACCACGAGGTGAGAGGACTGCTTCCTAGCATAATTCTCAAATCAAAATCATCAATTTAATATCTGTTGATCTTAGAACTTCCCTCTTTTTAAATTTAAATTTGTTTTGGAAAGTGACTGTCCACTATAACCCATCAGAAAGCAGAAAAATACACAATTATAGTGGAGGCGAAAGACCACGGAGAAAAGGTACAGCTCTCCAGCTCCTGCACCATCATTGTCAACATAGAAGATGGAAATAACCACCATCCTGTGATCACAGGACAAACAGTGAGCTAATACCTCATTCAAATACTTTGACAGATATGACGGTTCTTGCCTATAATACATCAATCTCTTTCAAAATAAAGGTTTAACTCATGTTTTTACCCAAGGGTCCAGGGAAGGTGAAAGAAGGACAGGAAAATGTTCTTGTTTCCCGTGTGCAAGTTAGAGATGAAGACGAGAAAGGTACAGCAGCCTGGAGAGTGGAATATCAAATCTATGGAGACACAGGCAACAACTTCAGAATCACTACTGATCCTGAGACAAATGAGGGACTACTCTATGTGAATAAGGTATTTTATCTGTGCTCATGCATACAGAAGTACTGAGACGATCTTTTCAAGCTACCCTCCAAAAATAATTGGTGCAAACTGTTGAGCTTTGACCGAGCTTTGATCACAAAAAAATACCAGGCCTCTCCAAGGGAATCAGAAAGGGCTAAAGCAGATTCAACTGTGTATGTACTTGTACTAACAGAGGACTTCAGTTTATGTCTGTCTTTGAACTAAAATGGGGGTTTTAGTTATCGTTACACATCCTGCTCAGGCACGGCTCCAAAAACTGGACAATGAGGATTAAATCCTTGACCCACAATAACTATTTTCCACTGTATTTTTCTTTCCCATGTTGAAGCAGCCATTTCCACCACAGTTTTTTTCTTTCAGATGGTTCTTTATTAAAATCTGCAACACTTTTAAAGCATTGTATCTTTTCCATTATACTGTATAGAAAACAGGTTTTTATGTCAAATGTTTTGGCCTCTTTGACATACAGCACCAGCAGTGAAAGCAAGAGAGAAAGTTAGATGCGGGTTGGTTTTCTTAGTAATTCATAATATTTTTTCAGAATTTTAGTAGTAGTACTGTTAATAATACAAAAATCCCAGACTGCTACTGCATGATGAATTTTATGATTCAATGATGTGACATTATATCATTGCATGAATATCAAATTTTATTCAAACCAGAAGTCCATCTTTGCTCTTTTTGCAGCGTCTAGACTATGAGGAGGCTTCTATGTGGAGTATAACAGTTGCTGCAGAGAACGAAATCCCCTATTCTTTGTGCAAAGTGGAGAGTAAAAGCACCACTGGTCTTTGGAAAGTCAGTACAGTTGGTGCTTCCACCAGTTCTGTTATAACTGTGACAGGGTTGGGAGTTGGATCATCCACCCATCAAGTAATAGTTGCTGTGGAGGATGTCAATGAAGCTCCTGTCTTTGACAAAAGTAACCAAGAAGTTGCGCTGTATGAGAACGTTGAGTTGGTACAGGAGCTGGCGACATTCACAGCTAGGGACCCTGATATCAGCAGCAAGAACACGTTGGTGTAAGTAACAAAGATGCTAACTACATGAACCGCTTAGAGGACAACGAAAATCTATATGATAATCATCATGACAGAACTTGAAAGTGTCAAACACAACACACCTGTTTCAGATACATAAAAGGAGAAGATCCCGCTGGCTGGGTTTCAGTGGACCCCATAACTGGAAAAGTAACCACATCAGACAGATTTGACAGAGAGTCTACCTTTGTGAATGAAAGCATCTATCGGGTGACAATATATGCCGTTGACAATGGTATGACCTGGAGTACTATTAACATGCTGTATATGGTATTAACTTTGATTTTTTGATCCCATTAATGAAAATGTACAAACCATGTCTTGTTTAACAGGTGAACCTCCGCTGACAAGCACTGCAACTTTTACAATCCACATTATGGATGAGAATGACAACTCTCCTTTCCTCACTGAAACTATGATCAACATGTGTCAGTCTGATGGGACCTCAGAGGCCAAGATTACAGCTATGGACCTGGATAAGGACCCCTTCAGTGGACCTTTCACCTTCGGGCTGCACGGAGATTATGAGGGCAGATGGAAGGTCGACCCTTCACACGGTGATTCTGACATACGCCAATATCGTCGACACTGCTAACAAATCAAACTCTAATTTGTCAAGATTGCCACAATGATCTTTTTAAAAGTGTGACAACTCCCTTTGGCTCTGCAGGTTATACAGTCAACCTGGTGAAGGAGAACACAGTACATTCTGGACTCCATGACGTAGTGCTCAAAGTGTCTGACTCTCAGGGTGTTACAGCGTTCTGCAACCTGTCAGTTGCTGTATGCAACTGCTTAAACCCAGAGAAGCCAAACTGTCGCTCAGCCAAATTTATTTCATCGGGACTGAGCGGGGGATGGGTCGCTATCATCGTGTTAACCATCTTAATGCTTGCAGGTAGGACACATATCTGAAATACTTCAGTTGCCTTGTTTTGACTTTTAGTAAAACTATATTTCCTTTGAAACATTATCTCCTAAATTATGTGTATTACATACTGTATATAATTTCAAGTATCACTTCTATACTTTTGTTTTAGCCCTTTCTCACCAATAATTTGTAATGGCACATACTGCATGATCTGATATGTGGATGTTTGTGGGGTCTTTATATATAAGGTTGTCTACTTTTGGCTACTCTGATATCATGCAAGAGGAAATTTGAGACAACCCTAGAGGGGAGTTCAGGGCAATTCCTGAAACAATCTAACACGGAGGAACCAGGAACTGACTGCAAGGTAATTAGTTATATTTAAAAATATTTCAAAATGACCTGTATTTGATTATTGCTCTCTTGCACTCTCAAGGATTCATGACAGTACACACAAACCCCTGCTCTTAGTGTGTGTATGCTACTGTGTATTAAAATAATTTTTCAACAGTTTCAACAATTTGATATACTGAAACAAGGAGAAGGACAGCATTCGGAAGAAATTAAATTGCTGAAACCTGTGAGTTGTGTAAATTCAACCGTAATAATCATAATTTATGACAAATATACTCTTTTTCACTTTGTTGCCCTCTCCTTTATTTTTGCAGCCATCTGCTCGACTGCCAATTGCTACAGTGACAGATCATTCAGCATGCGGCAAATCCCAAGCTGGATCCTTCATTTTACATCATGTAAGGAAGCGTGCAGGCATGAAAAGACAGAGACATGACGATAAATGAACTTTATACTTGTGACACTTGTGGTGATACTTGTGGTTTTAAGTATTTTTCATATAGAAACAAATTGGTTTAGTCCTTAGAGTCAAAGATAAACACTGGTTTTGCTCTTTTCATGTATGGACAAAGAGGAAAAAGACAACTTAGGAAAGGGCTTTAAACCTTAATGTTATAATTTATTAATATGTTTTTGAATGTTTTTTTTTTAATGTTTTTAAAAGAATAAAAAAAAATCTCATTAATCGTTTGATAAAAATCAATTACGGACAAATACCTTCATTTTTTTATACTGGATAGTGACAAATAATTCAGATGATTGCAAGTGTTGTCAAGACTCAACATGTTTTTTTTCCCTCCTCCTATTCCTCCCTTATATTACAACCTGTTCCAGAAGAGAAGCTCAGTGGAGGCAAATTTTTCACGCAGCAACTCTTTGCGTTGGGTAATGAAAACACTACTATTGTTCCTTTTAAATGACTGAATCTGAGTAAGCCTGCAGTTCATTTAGTTCTGATCGTTTGGTCTCTGACCATTGTCATGTTTGATTTTCTAGTCACAGAGAAAAGCATCAAACATAAACATGAGAATGAATACTCTGCAGAGAGAGTCTATGCGTAAGGTACTGCAATCTGTCCTAGAATTCCTTATTTTATTGCTTTATTTTTTCACAGTCATAGTATAACTGCGGCATCACTTTGCACTTATTTAAAAAAGTTGATTTCATGCTGATGCTTTTGTTTTCCCAGAGCTTCAGAGGAAATGGAAGTATATACTTTCATCATGCAAATATTAAAATCCATCGTGCAACTCTGCTCAAAGCACTAAATCTGGTAATGACAACAACTATATTGGTCATGTAAAGATAAAGGTTGGGCTTCTTCTTCTTTTTTTTTTTTTTTTTAATAAAACTTTCTCCTCTTTTTTTCTGCTGTATACACCATAGAAGCTGTACTCGCTTCAGGCACCAGGAGCGGAACTGTGTGATTACACTCCTCACGTGTACGCTGAGGAAGGAGAGATGTGGCACAGCGATGAGCTTGATGCCATCTCCATTCCTGATACTTCTTTTGACCCAGACTCATACCTTGACCTGGATTTAAAGTTTAATACTCTGGCCTCAATCTGCATGCCAAGTGAAAGTGAATTCTACAGGACAGAAACCTCTTATACGACTGAAGAACATCAGACTGTTGTCTAAACTACGACTGTAGGTGAAAGCCATGAAAATGAATATGCCACAATGTTTGTAAATCATAGCTCTTTTGAATTCTGAATGATCCATGGATATGGTAGGAAGAACATACTCTCATGCTACATTTAATTTATCTACCATCATGAATGGCACTCCTTTCAGTCAATCAACTGCCTTGAACAATAGATAACAAATGTGTCATGGAGGAATTTCATGTTTCCGTTTACAAAAATAGAGTGCAATTCAATGAGCGCTGCCTTTTTTTGGGCAACAGAATATAATACAAAGATTAAGATGATAAAGAGCACGCCACAATACACCATGGTTATGCAGTCAGGTGCTTGGGAACATGTCATGGTGAGATATTATTATACTGCATTTGGAGTCATTGTGTGGTTGTAGAATCAGTTCAGAAATGTTTTAGTGAATCACAGAGGTGTTATTTTCTAAGCCGTTATGGTCAAAAAGGTTTCTTTACACTACAGGTTACAGTGAATATTAATGCAATGGTGATATGTAGTAAGGACAGAGAAACTGGTGTCACATAACTGTATTTATTTTTAGTTTGGTGGATATTTGGATATTTGTCATTTCACTTAAACTGGTCAAACTGCTGGCAGAAAGGCGAAAGGAGAAATGGGTTCTTGTTGAATCTTAATAATACACAGGAATAGCATTATGCAAATGACGCTTCCAAGGAAGATGAGGTTTTCCGTTAGCCACTAAGCAGCTTGTCAAACAGGTTTTGGGTTTGTTGCTTCAGAGTTGCAGGTAAAAACACAGGTGCATTTTTCAGCTGCCTGTTTGAGAGCCTATATACGCAAGTCAATACAAGCCAAAAGAAAAAGTATTATCAAATAAAGCTGTCTGTGTTATATAAAGTGTGACCTTAACTTGACACCTTTTTTTTTTTCCCTAAGTTTGAATGAATGAAATATACATCATGTGCAGTTTCGCTTAATGGTGAGCATCTATCTTTGGAACAACCTTTCAAAGATGCCGAACTTTCACATGCACAGAGTTATGTTGTGTAGACATACAGAGGTATACAAACTCATTCAGATACTTGTCTACTAATAGGCCATTACTGTAACATTGGGCCCAGCTTTATCTGCATAAAACAATCTGACAATGAAGATTTTATAAATGTTTCCTTTTAAATACTGACCTCTTGTGGTTATAAAAAAGACAACACTGTATGGACCTGACCATTTCCCTAATAATCCATGAAGGAATTACAACATTCCATGTTTCTTTATCATTTAATGATAATGAAGAATTTAAACTGCTGTATTGCTTCTCTAATGAATCAAACTGTAGCGCAATCTGGTGTATATTAGTGATTACATTGCTGATTTGGATCTGTTTACTCATATTTTTGTGTCATTTCTTCCACATAAATGAGATTTTAACTCACAGCTCATGCCTGTAAGCAAAGTTAAGCTTACCTGGGGAAGTAACTTATGAGACAACCAATTTCTACCTTCAGGAAAGAATGACCTAAGTTAACCGTAGCATGGGAGTAAGAATTCCCTGTATGTTATGTCTACAATAACAAAAACATTGTGGGGTTTGTTTCATGGTGAGCAACTGAGTAGACAGTAAATATAGCTAGAATCTGTATGACGAGCCTTTTCCTCTAAAAGAGAGCAGTTGACCTCACAGAGACCTGTTCGGCAATGCCAATTAATTATTGCATGACTTTGTGAACAAATAAAAACTTAGTTGAAAAAATTTTGAATAAATGTTTATTTTTATACTAATGAAATACTTATATTAGCACTGAATTTAATGACAATGGATAAATATTTGCTTGAGGTGACCCAAACATTATTTAAGCTATACAGACCTTTGAGCCATCATTGGTCATTTCTTTGGGGGTCAAACTGTTCAGAAAATGTCAGATCAACTCTCTCCAACATAAACTGCATCATGTTGACTGCCATGTTAAAGTTTTAAGTGTAAAGAAAGAACTTCATTCAGTTGTCCTAGGTCCACTGTGACCTCCATCATAATATTAGCTGCATGGAAGAAGGTTGATGTAGGCTATGGAGTAACAGAACAATAGACAACAGTGTCGCCACTAAAGCTTTTAACTCTAAAGTACAACAGTCCAGACCTTTTACGCTCCAATATTCCTCTTCATTTAAGATCAACAGCTTCCTGTATCTGTCTCTGCTCATCTATCCACTCATGAATATGAACTCTCTCCTTCCAGCTGTTAAATAATTTTAGTTCTTAAAAAAAAAAAAAAAAACCCAACAAGATCTACATAAACACACTAAACACATGTAGAATTTAAACCACATGAGACACATAAATAAATGGCTGCTGCGAAATCAGCCCATAAAGAGCTATGAATCATTGTGCTTGTGTAGGCAGGTAATCAAGTAAAGAGCGACAACAGCACACAGAAAAATCCAAAACCTACAGCACACAAAACAACAATAACATCGGGCAAGAAGGCAGCTGTGCCTGTCTCTAACTCCTGTTGTTTTTCCAACCTCGATGAAAACATACCACCTCCCCTGAATAATGACAAGTTTTCTGTTAACTTATTAATTCACATGTGTTACTCACCACAATTTGTGAGTGATAATACATGTTAGGCACAATTTTCTGACATTACTGAAATAGGCAGTGATTGAATTATGAGACGTCACAAACACCAGGATTGTCATAATTAAAACTCTACAGAGTTGTAATTTAAAAGTTTGGGCCATACAAAATTATCATACACACCCTCTGCTGGTTACTTTAGGGATTAAAAATGTTCATCTGCTGTCAGTTTTTATGTCCACACAGCACATTTTCTTTTAATGTGCAAATGAAACATAGCTACTACATGTACATTTTACAGAGGCCATGTTACCAATGCCAATACCTGTACATACAGTATTGCATAAAGATGTTATTAACTGCATTCAAGGATTAAAATTCCCAAGTCATTAATGAATCACAAATGCAGACATTTGTCCGGTTCATATATATTTTAAGGACATTAAATACATTTTATATCTTCCAGTAAATATATAGAATTTAGAGAGCACAGGGAAGTTTTACAGCCACCTACTGGGTTTGCCTTCCCTAATCCCTTGTCCTTGCAGGTTGCCATCATAAAGCTCTCTGAGGTAGAGGATGAGCTCCTCTGTGTTCTGTCCTGTGAGAGCTGACACAGGGATGACACGCTCATTGACATGGCTCCTTAGAGTCTCAAGCTTCTCCTGGGCCTCAGGCAGATCAATTTTGTTGGCTATGATGGCCTGAGGCCTCTGGGACAGACCAGACTCATACTGATCCAGTTCATAATGCAACTGTTGAAGCTGAGTCCAGGGCTCTGGAGTCGTAAGATCCAGAACAAATAACAGGAAACGACAGCGCTCTATGTGACGCAGGAAAGAGATGCCAAGGCCTCGGTTTAAATGGGCTCCTTGAATGATGCCTGGGATGTCTGCGACTAAACAGAGCAAGAGTAGAAGTGGATAATACACATCATACTGTGTAATGACTAAATTATAAAATTATCAAAAGAGTAAGAGTAAAGATTAAAGAGACTATTCTGTTGTAAAATAAGGAATAATATATTACTGGTTTGCTTAAACGCAACTACCTGCAACTTGCTCATGATCCCTGTAATTGACAATTCCCACATGTGGGTTGAGTGTCGTAAAAGGGTAAGGAGCCACAGCAGGCCTGGCATTGGAGATGGCTCTCAACAACGATGATTTCCCAGCATTAGGAAAACCTACCTGATGGGAAACAGATTTTTTGAAAACAGTTTATTACACGTGATGTTGAAAAACAGTGCAGCAATGTTATTTTCAAATTTAAACAACTGTTTGTCACCAGTCCAGCATGGGCCATTGTGCGTAGCTCCAGCTGAAAGACCCTCTCCTCGCCTGGCATTCCTGGGGTTGCTGTCATTGGAGCACGGTTCTCATTGGACAGAAAGAATCGATTCCCTTTTCCCCCAGCACCTCCAAACGCAGCCAGATACTCTTGTCCATGCTCAGAAAGGTCCACTATAGTTTTGCCCTGTTCCTTTACTACAGTGCCTATTGGTACCTTTATAAATGGTAAAACATCACAGGTAAGGTTAAGGTGTTCGTAAATTGTTATTTTTGAGCAAATGCAGGAACTTACACGAACATATGTTAGACTGCCGTTCCGACCATAGCAGTTTTTGCTGCCCCCTGATTGCCCATCCTCTCCCTTGTAAACCGAGACAATTTGTGCCAATGATTTTACAAGCCGATCAGCTGAAAAAATATAAATAAGGATATTGATGGAAACAGGTTTTGACGTGTTGTTGAATGGAGAGAGCTGAAAAGCCACCTTTTTAAAGTAATTCAGAGGAAACAAAATTACTTTCTTTTTATTATTCTTGATGTGTGTGTGTGTTTGTAGAGCCAGGATAGCTAACACAACACTGTCAATAGATAATCCATAAAGCACATTAAGGCCTTACCTACCCTTAATAATGATACTTCCTCCATCTCCTCCGTTCCCTCCATCCGGACCACCCCACTCTTTTCGGGGCTCACTGTGAAAGCAGCTGACACCGTTACCACCTGATCCAGCCACCAGCTTTACACGCCGTTGGTCCACAAAGTGACGGATCTATGGATCATATACAAAGTATAATTAGATAGTTGTGTGACATATGCTTCAAACTTTTTTGATGAGTCAATATCAAGTGGTGCTGCAGCATCAGCTGTAAATGTATTCTGATGGTAGAAAATCATTTAGGTAATGTATCATCATTCAGTTAACATATAAATGACCTACAGCTGGTAAAAGATTCTACAAATAGACTGATATAGAAACAGACATGGTAGTTAAGTGTTGGAGGGTTTCAGACCAGACATATATTTCTTTGACTTCGTGCATAAATAAAAAAGGTATTTCCCACGTAGGTATAGTTTGACCATTTGAAAAGGAGAGGGATAGAGCAAATGATACATGATCGCATTTCTCTTTATTATCAAGCCGGGTCGGTGGTGGAAAGTATGAGAAATACACACCAAGCAGTGAACTGACACACAACCGACTTCAAAACACAGTGATGATTATCATGATATTATTGCTGGTGTGGTTGTGTGTTGTTTGTCTGCTTATATAAACTTTGAAAATGAATTTGAGGGGACATTACATTAGGAACACAAATAGCTCAGGTACGTACCAGCTTCTTTTCAGACACCTCTCGCTTCTTCTGGACTCCCCGGACTTTGGCGCACAGCGGGCCGGATGAGCTGACCCCTCTGACCCCTGCAGTGCCTCCGAGCCCCCACCCTGCCGATACTGGAGGACTGCCGGGGTGAAAGGAGCTCATCAGTGCCTTTCCTCTGACTAAGTATCCTGAAAATATGTTGGCGGAAAGCCACCGAGGGGGTTTCACTCTGGGCATAGCTGTTAACATTATCTTAAATAACTAGCTGGCTTGCTAGCAACTGCTCCAAAAAATGTCTCTACCGCATCACGAGCAGCGAGCCGAGCGGGTTTCTGTGTGAAAAATCACCTGTCAAAGTTAACCTGTCCACTCAGGGTGAACACGGAGATCTTTTAAAAGCGAAATAATTCATTATAATGTCTGATCTCTGGCGTACAAACACCAACGGCGCCCCATGCAACTACGGAGTCCGAAAACGGACATTTAGAAAACGCGATTGTTAATCACGTCGCACCGTTAGGCCTCTAGCGCCTTCCTCTGTGCTGGAGGAGGTGTTGGCAGAAATGTTTATAAAGAATAACAATTTCATTTTAATAACCGACCTCTGTATCTCATTCTTCATTATATGGATTTGTTTTCCACTTAACATACCTGAATTTTTTAATCATTGTCTCGGTTGAAAGTCAAAGAAAATTGACTGGACTGGCCTTGTAAAAGTGATGGAGTTGTTAGCAAATCTGGGAACTGGTAAGAGGGGAATCTTGTGAGGATATTTAGACAAATAAATAGGCAAAATTCAATAATACAAAAGGTCAATGTCAGTTTGTTTTTATATAACAAACAGTAACAAAAGACAGCAGAAAATATCAGGCAATGCAGTCTTACAGTAAATGAAATAACATTCATATTTTGATTATACACACCAAGCTTGCCTCCCTCTTGCTTACAGTCTCTCTCACACACACTCTGGCATACATGTGAACACACCCACACACACACACACAGACAGACAGACAAATGCACAAACAAGGCATACCACTCATATCAGTGATGACACACTACAGAGAACTGGAAAAGACTTGCCATACATGTTCAGGTCACAGTAAAATAAATCACAGACACAGATTCATTGTAGTATAGAGAAGCCTGTCACTGATTGTCACTGTTGAGTGGTACATAGTTACTTAGCTGTTTGACAGCCAGGTATTTCCCATTCTTGATTAACCCTGCAAAATTACTGCAACCATTGTGTTCATTAACCCTTCTGAGGTAAGTTGAGTTACTACTGGATATACTGCAAATCTGAACCCTCACAGTCACGCTGAGAATCCTTATTACTGATCTAACTACAAGAAACAGTAATGAAGGAAATCTATCTATAGGTAGGTAGATAGGGAGACTGAAAAATACATATGACAAATAAATATAACAATATTCAAAATAAGGCTGCTTATTAAGTGTGCTTGTACACCATTTTAAAAACAAACCTTTACCCTTTTGTGTTGTTCTTAACATGATTTCATTCATCCAATACAATATATATGTATGATAACATTTTCACCCAGAAAAATGAAGCAGTATGCTTTATGTTTGTCATGAAAGACTTAATCTGGTCATAAGTCACATAAATACATAAAATAATTTCTTAAATATGTCAGCTGAAAGCCACAACATGCCATTATTATATGTCAAGCTACAAATAATGATATAAAATGTTCATCGTAAGTTCACCAGAAGAACCAACCTTAGCATGACTGACTGAGTGTATTGCACTTATTGAAGTAGAGCTGCAGGACACCATATTGTTCTGTTCCCGTGTTACTTTGGCTTTGAGGATAATATGTAAAAAAAAAAAAAAGAAAAGAAAAACCCTTCCTGAATTGCACTACAATATGAAATACCAAATAATATACGTAGCGTCACTGCAAAATAAAGTGCAGACAAAGTGGCAATGTCTTTTTATGTAAAATCCTTACTGAATGGCATCAGAGTAGCGTCACTCCTATTTGACTCTATTCTATGCTCCATGTCTGTGCAGATTAATGCCACTGAAAATATCGTGTTAAAAAAATACTACCACAGTGCATGATTATCATGGACAATGGTAAACACCTTTAAGTTCTGATCAGTCAGCTATCTATTGTGTAGAGACATGTAGAGAGTGAAAACACTTAATCTTAGACCACACAGCAACACATCACAGTTTGACTAACACAGACCCCCCCCGCCCCCAGATCAAATCAGGTTCAGTGACCAAGATTTCAACCTTCAGAAAATTATTTTCCGTTATTGTGAAATATAATAGTGTATCTACCAGAAATTTAAGCAAAAGTTGGACGTTGTATATTAGATACACTTCAATGAGCATACGGGATAAGCAGTAGGACATGAAATTAAACGAATCAAGGAGCATTTCCCTCAAGGCCCATTTGTTTTTTATAGCCACAGTCTCACAAGCCATGGGCATACTCTGTACACCAAAAAAAAAATACAAAAAGGCTTGTAATGTAAACTAAAACAGCATTGGTTAGGATAAAGAGAAGAGAAAAGCAAACTAAAAAGAGGTTTAACTCTTTTTAACTCTTATAACTTATATTAACTAATCCACATAGTAGGTTTACATCAACCCCTTTGAATCTACAAGCACCATGACTTTTGCAAGGTGACAAGTTGCACTTAATCTATGAGCTAAAACTTTGTAGATAAAGAAAAGCTTCACATTTGACTATTCTTTCATAAAAAATAATGACTGATGAAAGGATAAGAAATCTGATGCAGCCGTATCTTCTAATCCACATCTGAGTTCAGCACATTTTGTTTTCTTTTGACAGGAAAACAACTGGATTTTTTTTATTGCTGATAATTTCCATACTGACCCTGCAAAATGGAAAAAGATTGACACTAAGAGATGGGACTGGATCCCTTACACTGTGTAACATACCATCTCAGAAAATGCACAGATGTGTGCTTATGTACATTTAGAAAATATGACTTAAAAAACAAACAAACAAAAAAAAAAAAAAAAAACTAACATGAACCCCTTTTTAGATCATCCATATCCTCAAGAGTCTTTTAAAGGCATTAGTCATGTACCTGTTCATAGGCATAGGACCTCTGTGTCTGTGCTCCAGGGCCTCCCTGGGATGAGCGGTAGGAGCCATACTGTTGGCTTTGACCCTGTTGATACTGAGAATATTGGGAGGATCCACCCTGGCCAGGTCCTGTAGTAGAGGGATTACATTTAACATATTCATTTCTTGTGTTTATGTCTCCATGAATGCACATAGTGCTGTAGGTTATGGATTGCCATATGGTTATGAACACTAACCGTATCCCTGTGGCTGTCCGGTGTAGCCTTGTTGAGAGGGGTACTGCTGCTGGGTGAAGGGTTGCTGCTGGCCTGAGCTCTGCTGATACTGGGCCTGCTGTTGACTGTACTGAGAGTTACCTAGAGGCATACATGCAGGGGTGCATATGCTAGCTGTTAGGTCTGTGAGTTAGTAATTTCACTATGGCTTTGGTAGGAGCACTCACAACAAACTGAAGTGCCTAGTTACACAAAAATATACATAAAAAAAAAATACAGAATAATTAACTGTTACCTCCTTCATAGTAATGTTGTGAAGACTCATCAAAGGATCTCTCATAGCCTTGCTCACCATATGATGATTGTTGATAAGAGTACTCCCCATGACCTGGAGAGAACATGATTCAGCACACGCAAAATCTCGTCCAAAAGGCGAAGCTCACTTACATTCAGCAGAGATGTTATTATTCACACTCTAAAGCTGAAACTTCCATAATACATGGAGAACAGCAGAATTTCAAGTACAGACATTTTTCAAGGCTTCTCACTTCAACATTATGCAGAAAGCACAAAGTAACACCCTGGGTGAAGTTTGCACTCTCTCCTCCACACTCTGCTATTGCACTCTCTGAAATCTGAAATTTCGGCACACCAAAGGGGACAGTATGGACACAGACGCAGTGGGGGGACACTGAATTGAGACAAATGTTCGTCTTTTGCAATTTCTTTCAATACTTTTCAATACCCTCTCCCACACTACAATAAAAAGACTGGGCAGAAGAGCTGAAGCTTCAGCACTTGAGTAAATATGGTTCGATCGTGTGTGATTGTGCTAAAAGGAAATGGAATGACCTGTAATGGGGATTTGTGTGTTTCAGAGCTGTGTGTATAAAGTTTATGGGCGTGCATGATTACCATCAGGGTAATATTGCTGGTTTATGGGCTCGCTGGAGCTCTGAGTGTGTCCATACTGCTCTCCGTAGAATTCGTCTTGTCCCATGTACTGCTGTGCAGATCCTGAAAGACAGGCGACACCATGATCGGTTAAACAGTTGATGACTAACGGAGCTGCGCCTGAACACTTGGTTGATTTCGGCAGTCTGATGTGTGAGCATATGTGTGTATTAAGTTTAATAAAAGACAGAGTTTAAAGATTATAACGGACAATGTTATTGACAACCTTCTTGGAATTCATTTTTTAGCTGTAAAGCGAAAAGTAATAGTTAAAATAGTTAATTAATTGTGCTTTTTCCTTGTTATAATTTTGATTATTTTGCATTTTACTGGTGATAATTTTCATTTTTTTAAGTGGAGCAACTCTAATCAATAATTGCATGAGACATTACATGACATTTTGAGGTAAAAATGAGGATTACAGAAAGACAGCTATCGGAGAATCTGATCTCTGCTCAGTGGTGGTGTGCAGAAACTCCAGATTCCACTCCTTCCCTTTCCCTTTCAATTTTATCTAACAGAACAAAAACCTGCCAGAAGATGCACTGAAGAACCTTCCATAGTCTAATCATCTTTTCAAACCACAATGGACCATATATAGAAATGGGGTGTAGCGTTGACATTTTTGTCTAACCTACTGCAACAATTTCAAAACCATCTTATGGCAACATATCTGATATTTCCCAACATTACGCTCCAGATGATACCCAGCAACAGCCCCATAACCAATCAAAGGACAGCTGGTGAGTTTGCCATCTTAACTATGGACACAACAGTTTAACACATTTCCATTTGAATATCATTCACCCAGTCTTGTACGGATAATTGTGTACTGGGTTGAATGAGGACTTGCAGCCATGGCCTGTTGCCCAGGAAACAGTATCCCACTTTTTTTTATACTTCAAAGTTACTGCACCCTGGTCTTCAAAAGACAGGGTGACACAGTGGAGCTATTATTAGGCACATGCTGACACAGCACAAGTTATGTGATTTACAGAGACAGGAACCTAATGTGACTAGAGTGATACATCTCCAGTCTGCCTCTTAAAGCTTCAGGAAGGCAACTGAGATAGATTCATTTACAAACTTGAAATATCACTCTCACTTTATGGTCATAAGGCAATACCAGGATGCTATGAAAATACTCCACAGCAAACAGTTCTAACCATCAGGACACTCCTGAGCCACAACTGGAAACCGCTAAACAGTCCATGCAAACAATCCCAAACACACACACACACACACACACATCCATCCACTTAAACACATCAATAACAAACTGGCTGAGCCCACTGCTAAACCAAAAAAGGCATGGAGATGTTTTATCACCTACCTTGCTGTGAGGAGCGGTAAGAAACAATGGGCCTCTGAGACATCATACTGTTTCCTTGGCTGCCCTGTCCCAGCATGCCTATGGCCTGCTGTCCCTGATAGTGCTGACCTCCAACCTGGGCTGAAGAGTAGTGTGGAGTGCCAGATTGTTGGTGCATCATGGATACTAAGGATGAGGTAGGATTATGAGGGGAAGAGATCTCATACATTAATATATATAGATAAGCTTCATGCATGCATCAGTATTGGCAGCATACATAGGGTTAAGGGGAGAGGAGAGTGGCAGAAATGTGAATCTTTAAACTGGCAAGTAAACAAATAGAGAAGGAAGTCCTGAGCAATAGGATCATGGGAAGAAGCAAAAAAGAAGTCCATAGCTGGAGTCTCTTAAAAAACAACAACAAAAAAAAAAAAACATATTTGACAAGACTCATTTTAGATGCCGCCCCTAAATATAAATGCAAACAAAGCCAGTCAATTAACAAAAGTACAGTTAATACACACAGACATTCAGGGGGGAGGGGGGCTGCATCTCAGGGTCAGGAGTCAGAGGCTGGGAGAGGTAAAGCCTGGAGCAGAGGAAAGGAGGGAGGAGGCAGGACACTTCTTTGATGAACTGAATGTTTCTGATTATTATCATGGTTCCACTGGACTAGGAGGAAATTTGGAGGAGATCTATGAATGAATATATGCATGGGAAAAAAACTGTGTAAACAGAATCAAGGTGGTGTTTTTTAGGTAACCATTATATAGTGATATTTCATAAATCATCCACCTGTTTTGCCATATGGTTTCCATCTGGCCCTGAACAGTGGAGAGGCAATATACCAAGGTGACAAAATAAACAACAAATTGGGCATCTTGCATCTAAACAGTACGGTTCTGAAATTTTGAGGCCATAAGCCTGAAAGTATTCCTTTTCATTCATTCTTGTTTTATTGGGCTCTTCTGGCTCACCTTGGTTAGACTGCAAGTTGAGGTTGCTGCGAGAGGAGGAGGAAGAGGAGGATGAAGATGTGGAGGAAGAGGACGAGCCATAGCCAGGACCAAGGCCCTGGATCATGCTGCCCTGGGAGGAAGGTGCAGCATGGCTGTAGCCGGAAGCTGAGGCTGAGCTACCGTAGCTGCTGACTGGCAGGCTGAGGGATGTGGAGGAAATAGCCGACTGCACCTGACCAGACTGCTGCTGCATGGGGGCATGGCTGGGGCCTGACGACACACACGCACAGTCAAAGCAGCCAGCACACCATCCCATGTGCTACCATGTCAGGTTAATCGTGGACCCACATTCAGTTCATCTATTTACAGGAAGCTTGTGTGGTTATACAAGGATAGGGTCATGAGTGATAATGATGTGTGCATAAATAGTTCAGAAAAAAAAAAAAAAAAAAGCTGCTATGGCTGCAAACAAATGTGGACTCAGGTTATCCGCTGAATCTCAGAGCACAGATACTTGCAGGCAATAAGACAATAAAGAGAAACATGGTTGACTTGTATCTGCAGACAAACATGCAGCCATGTCAGGATCAGACAGGCATTCAGGACAGAGGACAGACAACACAATGGAGCTGAATATTTGCAGACGTGTGGGTTTGTGCAGAAGGTAATGTTCACATGAACTAGAGTTTATCCGTAACATTTCTGATGAAGACTCACCATTGTTCATTTGGCTCTGCATCAACGACGTGGGGAGCAGTCCTGGTGCCATGGTGTCACTGAGGTTGCTCGGGGCATGTCCCCCACTTTGACCCATCCCTCCAGAACCCATTAACATATTAGGAGTTGGAGGCTAAATGTTGAAGGGCATGTTAACTTGCTGCATTAACACTTGTAACTGAATAAAAATGTCATTTAGACATCAGACATCTTTTCACACTAATATACAAATATATTTTCTCTTCTTTCTGTATTAATTTCAGTTACTTTATATTATGATCATTGGTGCACTGGCGATTACAATACATTACATTTTCATTTGTGAATAGTGTCATCAGTAGACAAATAAAAAATAGAAAGCAAAGGTTTACTTTAGTAGCGTACAAAAGCATGTTCCTTAAGTGGCTACCCAGAAACACCCCGGAGAAAAGAGATGATGGAAGTAGTTGGATGGCAGGAGCAGAACAATGTGAAATCTACTGTTGCATTTCCCTGAGACCACATCAAGGACTCACCGCAGGGAGTAGTGACTGCATGTTCTGATTTGAATCTGCTATTGTTGCCAAGTAAACCAGATTTCTGTGGAGGATCTGCTGATACCTGTCAAAAAAGAGGGGAAATGAAACATAGCTTTCTTCATCACATTTGCTTTGATGTAAAATGGCATTTGTCATGAAGCGAGAAAAAAAAACCACACTACTTACTGTGTGCATTCAACTGTCTTCCCTTTGCTTTGGTAATCCATTATACATTGTATTAAATGATGATTTTCATCCAGCATCTTTGAAAGAGAATAAACAAGTTCATTTCACAGCAACTCAAGTCACAGTTTTTGGAAAATTATTCTAAATAATACAATATATCCTGTTAGTATATCATGTTGTCCTGGATTCTCAGAACTTTGACCGGCCTCGAATAATTTTCTGGGACGGTTTAATTTTTTTCTTCCATTTTTTTTTATAAGGAACCTGCTGGAGCAGCAGCAGTGTTTTACAGTTTATTTAGGACTATACCTGAAAGTGTCAGTGTTCAGGTGAGAAGAGGGCAGCAGATGGCTGTCCTGTGTCGCTCACTTTTCCTCCATCCTACACCACCCTGATTTCCCCAGTGTGTAGATAAACTATATATCTCTTTAATATAGCCCCCGTTTTGAACAAAGCAAAGGTCCACAATAACAATTTAGACCTAACGAGACGGCTGTCTGCCAAAGATCCAACACCTCCAATTAGAATGATTGAAAACAAATCAGAGCACCTAAAGCTGATGTATTTCTCATACAATAGGAGTTTTAGTATTTATCATCGGTCCTGGAAATAAAGAAGACATAAGCAGGAATCAGAGATGCTGTCAGTTGATGAGCATGTGAAAGCGCTCTCCTCCATCACCGCCATGGCTTTGTTTGGCTCGCACCTTCCGCTCACTGAAACGTTACAATACCAGTTGCCATTTCTTCTGATGTTCGCCACAGGCTACTTTCTCCCCCCTCCTGCACTGGCAGGCGGACCTCACACTTCCACCCAGACCGAGGAAATATTTTAATAAACAAATGTGGACAGCTCATCAGCTGTTGTCTTTATTTTTATTTTCTTTTTTTACCTTTTGGATGGTCTGCTGCGTCACCTCCCCTTTACTTCTGGGGCGCACCGACGAAAACGCCACCGACATTTTGTCATATGTGAAATAAAAAGCGCTTCTTTTATTCTAACATTATCTTGAGCGCTGCCCTCTATTTGGTTCCATAGTTTCTCCATTGCTGAGGGGAAGAGGGGTATTGACTGACCCGGAGGTCTGATCCTACGGAGGGAAAATCAGAAAGCTGCTGCTTTCTCTGATCCGGATCAAAGACGCGGCTTTGCTGGTTGTGTTATTTACGATCGGCGTGAAAATGACGACACCCCTAATGAACTTTTGCACGATAGGGGAAAATCTATCTCCCTCGGTTTTGGTACAGCCCAGGTGGTGAGCAGCCTACCGCTTTCCCCTCTCTGCAGCCGGGCATCCTTTGATTCACGGGAGCCAATCAGTCCGCCGTGTACGTGCTGCACGGAGAGACAATTTGTGAAGAGCGGTTGAAAAAAGTTTTAATAACAACTCCACATTTATGATACAACAATGTCCTGCTCGCACTAAAAAAATAAATAAATAAATAAATAACAGCATGTACCTTACACCTACCAAGCATAGTGTAGCCTGCAATTTTCCTAATCAACTGAATCAGATCAGATTTTCCTTTTGCTCAACACTTCATACCTACATGTTGAGGAACAAAACATAATCCCAAAAAAACAACAACCAAAAAACAAAAAAAAAAACAACAACAAAAAAAAAACCACAATCTAAATGTTTCCCTGATAAACACTGGCACTACACAACCACTTATACAGCAGGATACACTGAAAAAAAATTGGAGTGCTATTTACTTGGGAAAACCTACGAAAGTTTTTGCACTTAGAAATTGTAAGTAAATTCTACAAAGCCGATCATCAAGTACACTTTACTTGCGGATATGAGTTTCTTTTATTAGCAAACCTCAGGTAATCTACTGATGGTGATTAATATGGTCATTGAATTTTACTCTCTCCTTTTTAAGTTTTACTTTGACTCTGACTGTATCAAACTGAAAAATCTCAGCTAAAACCAATGGCTTTTCAAGGTCATTTGGAAATACTTTTCCTAACTTTTATTTATGGACTATATTTCAGTAACATTTACACAAAATTTTACATAATTTTTCTGCAGTTTAAATTGCCTAAATTTGTTCTTAATGTTTTTGTTGATTGAAACAATGACTTTTAAAAAATGAGGCAACTGTTTAATTTAACAACTTTTATTTTTCTTAAGTGACAAAACATCTGCTCACAGCTATATTCATCAACATCAGATTGTCCTTTCAACTTTTCTATACATTATATTTTATGCAGCACAACACACAAGTTCACTATTCAAAATATATTCTGCTTCATTTTAATTGGGAATAGTATGTCTGTTCTGTGATGAATACCTGAATAGCCAGAAGGCTTTGTTTGTGATACAGCTTGATGTAGTTGCTGCTTGAGAGGGCAATGTCTCAACTGTAGAAAGTTCTTGCTTTGAGCTTAAGGACAAAATCACAAAGACAAAATAATACATTAAAACTACAGAATCATGTAACCAAAATAAACTGTACCACTGTCAAACCAATGTATTTTTGATAGTATGCTGTCAAAATATCTTAAAATATTGCTCTGATCTAAAAAACTTCACAAATTTCATACAGAATTGGAACTGTTTCCACGTATATTATATGTGGAAACTAGCTTCTGTCTCTAGTCCCTGGAGGGGTCCGGTCTAGGCTCTAGTCTGCGCAGCAAAATCACTGGAGTTGAAATCCTAGTGTTAGGCCATTTTAGAATGAAGTGTTGAGGTTGCGGTGTTGATTCTGATACAATGAACTCCGTGCTAGTGAGAAAACATATCCACGTGGACGTAACTTTACAGAGTTAACAGTATCCAACACCTTGTGTTGGCTGGATATTTCTAATACAGGAAAATGGCGATATTATTGTTGTCTTACAAATTAATTACCGCCACTGTACATACAGGCTAAGCAAACATGCCGGGACACCTGTCACTTATGTTTCATGCTAACGTTAGCGCTTGGTTAGTCTTTGGACACAGTAAATAAACGGTAACGTAAACTAGTATAACTCTGAAGCTGTTTGAGTTGAGTTAAAATGGTTTCCACCTTTAAAAGAACAACGCGGGCGTCAGGAGTCATTAGCAAACAGCGGCAGCATAAAAACTGACCGGACTGGAGGTTAGCCCGTCTGTTATACGAAAACCCCCCCCCCCCCCCAAAAACATATATATATATATATGGTCTCTTGTTTAGTCTATTCTCTATTCTGGTCTGATCTGGTCTAGTCTCTGGGGGGGTCCAGTCTCTGCTCTAGTCTGGTCTCTAGTCTCTGGAGGGGTCTGCTCTCTGTGGGGTCTAGTCTCTCGTCTGGTCAGGTCTAGTCTCTGGAGGGGTCCAATCTTTCATCTAGTCTGGTCTGGTCTACTCTCTAGTCTCTGGGGGGGTCTGCTCTCTGTGGGGTCCAGTCTCTTGTCTGGTCTGGTCTAGTCTCTGGGGGGGTCCGGTCTTTGTGGAGGGGTCCAGTCACTCATCTAGTCTGGTCTGGTCCAGTCACCAATTAACCTTGTTCTGCTGCCCATACCGGGAATCGAACTGTGATTAGAGGAAAAAAAAAAAAACTAAAACATTTTTTCCGTTCCAGGAAATAACCATCTATTTCTATCTATTATAATAATTTTCTTTAAGGCCACACTGCATGCATGCTTCATGTATAATTCAACTTAAGTAGGCATGAATGGCAAATAGACACATCTCTCATTCCTGGGCAGGCAATGTCAGAGAGGAGAGGTCACTATATTGCACATGCTTAAAAAATATAGTTAACTTGCTTAAGGTACATCCATTTTTCTTCATACTCAGTAGCCATAAAACCTGCCAATGTGTCATTCTCCCAGTCATGATATACTGGCAGGAAGTGTTAATATTATATATAGAGGATCACTAGAGGCGCCTTTAAATTTTGTTACAGAAGTGGTCTAGTCTGGTCTGGCCAAACCTCGACTTTCTTACTGTGGGGTGACAGCACTAACCACTACTCGAGTCTCTGGAGGAGTCCAGTCTCTTGTCTAGTCTGGTCTAGGCTCTTGGGGGGGGGGGGGGGGTTGTTAAAAAGACCCGTCTAGTCTCTAGAGGGGTCCAGTCTCTCGTGTAGTCTTTATCTCGTCTGGTCGAACCCTGACCTTCTTATTGTGGGCGACAGTGCTAACCGCTACGCCACTGTGCTGCTCGAGTCTCTGGAGGAGTCTAGTCTGGTCTAGGCTCTTGGGGGGGGGGGGGGGGGGTCCGCTTTGGTCTAGTCTCTGGTCTCTGGAGGGGTCGAGTCTCTCGTCTAGTCTTTAGTCTCTGTCTCGTCTGGTCGAACCCTGACCTTCTTATTGTGGGCGACAGCGCTAACCACTTTCCGTGCCGTAGCCCCAGTCCATCACTTGCCCCCAATTAACCAATCAACCTAGACATGTTCGGGTGCCCGAACCGGGGAGGGGGGGGGGGGGTTCGGTCCCTGTAGGGGTCTGGTTTAGTCTCTAATCTCTGGTCTAGTCTGGTCTAGGCTCTGGGGGGGTCCGCTTTTCCTTGCTGGTCTCTGTGGAGGGGTCCAGTCTCTTGTCTCTAGTCTAGTCTCCGGAGAGGTCCCATCTCTAGTCTAGTCTGGTCTGGTCCGGTCCGGTCCGGTCCGGTCTAGGACCTGGGGGGGTTGCTTTTCCTTGCTGCAGTCCCAGTCCATTACTCGTCACCAATTAACCAATTAGACATGTTCAGCTGCCCCCACCGGGATTCTAACCGATACCTTCTTATTGTGGGGCGACAACGCTAACCACTACGCCACTACGCATGCGCGGATTCAAAACACGCAACTACTAAAACTTACTTGGTATTTCTACGTTCATGTGCAATGACTATGAAACCTTTGAATATTATGTGAAAATACATAGTAAAACTTACTCTTCCCACACAGTTTATTTATTACATGAACATATAGTTTTACTTGAATAATTCCAGTTCTCAATTATACTTACAATTAGAAAGTAAATATTGTGACAATTAACCCAAAAACTATTACACCACAAAAATAATTTTTTTCCCCCCAGAGTAGACGAGGGTTTGTTTTTGGGTGTGTGTGTGTGTGTGTGTGTGTGTGTGTGTGTGTGTGTGTGTGTGTGTGTGATATTCAATTCATGTCGTAGCCTGACATAATATGATGTGCAACAGCTTCAGAACATCTAACAAAAACATCAGCAATTTTAGGTTTATTTACATGATTCACACCTGTTGCTTCAGTGTGATAGAATAAAGCAAGCCACAAGATTTAGCATTTAAAGACAATTTAGTTCATAGCTTACAGTACGTGTTAATGAAATACAAGTACAAATTATGACGAGTAATCAAGAGGCAAAGCCAAGTACTTTTTCTTTTAAACATGAAACCAACACATTTTAGGCATCAAACTAGGAAAAAGCAATATTCTCTGCTCATTCAATAGAAAGAAAGAAAAAAAAAAAAAAAAAAAAAAAAAAAAAATACTCCTCAGCCAAATATCCCAAGGGGTACACAAGGAGAGAAAAAAAAAAAAAAAAAAAATTCTTCCTTCATACAGCAGAGGTTTTGGTCATCATGACAAAAGACTCCAAGACAAGTAAATTTTTTACAAGGGGAATAATCAGTGGAAGCTGCAGGGATGGAGGTGCTTTAGTACCCTGGTATCAAACGCTGACCTTTACAGTTGTCCAGTCCTGGTTCTGTAAGGAGGAAGAGTCTGAGAAGTGCCCTGTCCACGTCGTCCAGTATATCCACCCCTGAACCCCTGGCCTCGTAGAAACCGTCCAGGGACCCCGAAAGTCTCCAGGTTGCGCTTACGCTCCTCAGCCCATGATAGTCTGAAAACAGTCGTTGGCAGCAAAAAGAAGCAGAAAATTGGAGCCCCACATGCAAGAGACATTATTGTTTGAATATCGAGTATAAACAAGCCACTACACATTACCTGAATGTATTGTCAGATGAGATGTTGTCGAAGAAGGACTTTGCTTTGTCATAGTAGCATTTTGGTCCAAAATGATCCTCCTCAGAAGGTGAGGGAAATTCCTCTTTTTCTCTCACTTCTACCTCATGACATCCATCTACAGACAAAAATGTGCACTTTATGTACAGTGGAAGGGTATGTTCTAGGCAAAAGGCAAAAGGCAAAAAAAAAAAAAAAAAAAAAACTTCCAAGGGTAACAGCAGGGTAGAAAAATCTACATCTTTGCAAATTTATGGAAAGATTATAATTATCATGAAAGTAGTGTAATCATGCAATATATACACAAATAAGGGCCCTTTGAGCTGACCTTTAGGACAGTGTTAATTCTATATCATGGTATGCTGTAATATGGGATAAGGTTATCCTTCAGAAAGAAAAGTAGTTGAAAATGAAGTCACATTTGTAATTGCTTGAGCTGATGGAACCAACCTTTCATATTCATCCTGACCTGCCCTTCCCTCTCCAGTTCCTCCTTAATAAACTGTGCATTTGAAGAATCAAAATCAAAGTCTGTGTCAAACTTAAGGGTGGCAGATGGAGCATTAGTCACCATCAATTGGCCCCTACTACGGTTCCTGCGCCTCCGAGCCCCTTAAATTGAAGAAAAGAATATTGAATTGACTGTTCAGAGGAATTAAACAAAAAGCTAAACTGAGCAAATAAACACACACACAAAGTAGG
This sequence comes from Remorina albescens, assembly GCA_034769265.1. Taxonomy (NCBI): domain Eukaryota; kingdom Metazoa; phylum Chordata; class Actinopteri; order Carangiformes; family Echeneidae; genus Remorina; species Remorina albescens. Next base: position 16,170,689 of record CM068482.1, on the reverse strand, counting down.
GTAACGATTACCTTGTTGTCTTCTTGGTGGTGGCCTGTTTTCATCATTCTGCAGTTGAGTTTCCTGCTGAGCTCTGGGGACCACCGGGGCTGACTTCACTTAAATTCAAAAACAGCACTTATGCTCACATTCGGTAAATGTGCCTCATAGGCCTCATAGTTTACTAGCATTTCCAAAATGATTTCAAAACTGTTAAATGTCTTATTAGCAGACACTGTATTTAATTGCCCTTCATCACATTTAATTCTGCATACTAGTGGTTCCAGAGCCTCTTCTGGTCTGGAAACCGTCTCCTCTTGTCCTCTGGGGCTGCCTCCTTTCCCATCGCTGCTGGTTCCCCTGGAAAGTAGTCAAGCCTCTCCTCTGCCTGGACCTTTCTATATGGAGGGTTTGAACTGCCTTTTCCACCATGTTTCCCCTTCTAATATGTAGCCCTGTAAGCATGGGTCATGCATGAGGATCACATGTTAACACACAGTAGCTTGTTGTAAAGTATGCAGCTCCACAAAGGATGCAAATTTAATTTCACTTCCCTGGGAATTAACTCGTGCGCATTGACTTACCGAGGCCAAGTGCTGCAGAGTATTGTTGATTAAGTAGAGAGCTGGCTGCAAGCTGGTTGTAGGCAGGAATCCTTAGGGGGCTGAATGGGCCAAGAGTTGAGTAAACTCCTGAAGCGCCTGCGGTGGATGACTAAATAAAACAATTCGGCTCACATTATCTGGGTCTTATTTTGTACTTTACAAAAATAAAATAAATTTTGCAACTGTGAGACGTGCAGATCTCATATACCTGTACTATCGCAGGGTCAGGCGGGAGACCATGGTGGGAGCTTGGAGATTCACACAGAGTGATATCCTTAATATCACTTCCCCGGAAGGTGATGTACTCATAAATATCATCTTTGGGCGGTGTTGGTCTGTCTGTGGGTCGACCCTCTGTTCCAAAACACCTGACTGGTGAAAAGACAACGTTTGAATAAGCCAACAAAGTGACACATGTTTCAGTATTACTGATATTCCCCTTTACCAATAAGCCTGAACCACTCACCTTTTGCAAGAACTACTGTAGAATTTACTTTATCAATAGTATACAAAATCCCCTCATAACGATTTTGGGCTTTTGAAATTAACCCTATTTTACAGCCAATGTAGGGCTTTGCTGAACTCATGGCGACAAAATGTTCACAGCAGTTACGTATACATTCAAACGTGCCGGCACTCAAACCAGGAACCGACCACAAACAATTTATAGGCGTCCACAGGTGACTTGAAACCACGCCCACTGATTGGCTTGACACACCTGGCGATGTGATTTGCATTAATCCTCAATCCTCAGTCTGTCCCTGAATCAAATGAGTGTTTAATCATGATATCTAATATTTGATCAATTTTATTTATATACATTCACTTGGACAATGTGGTGTGGATAGTTTATTCTGATGCATCTTCTTATTTTCGTAACATTTCTCGGAGATGTCTAAGCCAAAGATAGGCTATGCACTCCAGCTTGAGAAAATTATCTCTGCAAATAGATCATCTGCATACCATCTGAAATATATGTTTGAGGCAGCTTCTGTGAGTCCCAAATAGCAACAACGCAGCCATTCTGACTCCACTACGATTAAGTCAAATGTATACAAAATGATTCGATACGCTGCATAAAGCTGCAAAGCGGAGTTATATTGATTAAAACTTTCCAGGACAGTTTGCTGGATGTGATCGGGTCCCAGCAGGACAGGCGGATCAGATACTACCCGGGGACACCGTACACACTACAGCCTGCCACCGTTCCTCCCGGGATTTATTTCCCCCATCCGACCAATCACAATGCCCGACCAGGTTGCGTCACGGACGGTGCATCCAATCGGCGCATGCGTCTCGCGAACGAGCGTAGCCGTGGAAAGATGGCGGCGGGCTCCGATTTGCTGGATGATGTTTTCCTCGACACAGAGCTGGAAGGAAAAGTAGTAAGTGATCTGGTCGGGTGTCCGGAGTCTGAGCTAACGGGAGCAGGTGGAGTCCACAATAATGTCAGCGCTCAGTCTGAGGCAAATCACGTCGGTAGTTCAGCTACAGGTAGAAATTCAAATGTTCAGGGCAGCAAAATGGGACTTTCACAACAAGAGCTTGCTAAAGCAGGTAAGATAGCTGCCCGCTCCGGTTAGCTAACATTAGCCTTTTTTGGGAGGTGGGGGGGGGGATCACGTTGTTAAACTGATTATAGCAAACTTTGATTCACGTCTGTGTTTCCCACCCCGAAACTAATACGAATCGGAGAGTCGTTGGATCCCCCCTTTGTTTTCACGTGTTTCCGCTGCTGGAGGGACGGGAGGTGTCAGTAACTGTGCGGGATACGGCGGCTCCGGCATGGATGGAGCAGCCGGGACCACACCGACAGCTGGAGCGAGTTTGACAGCCGCTCCGGGTCAGCCCAAGTCGGTGACAACTAGCGAAGTTGTTACGGTAGTATCAGAGGCGGCGTCTTTTGCCGGGAAACCTGGAACAACAGGTGTCCAAACCTTGAATGGAGGTTCCGCGGCGATGGACTGTCAGATCCTCGGAGGAGCGTCCGCTGAGAGCGACTCACCGCCGGCTGTCACGCTTTTAAACAACGGACCTGTTCCTGCGTGCAAAGACAACGCAGCGGCTTCGGCTGCAACGCCAAATACTATTCCTCGGACTTCTTCGGCTGTGACTTCCCCTGGGATCTCGTCCCAGCCCTCGGTTAAAACTGTGTCCACAGTTGCGCTTGTGAGACCGCCTATGCAAACTCCAACTAACTCCTCACCGAGCGGAGGCAACCCGGCCGCGGAGTCACCCGCACCGCCCATCGGTGTCAGCGGCGCAGCCGGACCTCCCGTCAACAAAGTGGACTTGACAAAGACGATTCTGCAGACTGGTGTCTTGGCTTCAACTGTTGCCACCGGGACCACGGTGACCCTGAGGAGCCCGACAGTTTTGCAAAACGCGAGGACTTCCGTAGCATCACCCATCGCCGCCTCTCCTGGTGGGATACGGGCTATTGCTCCACAGGTGTTGGCCCCCAGAGTCACCCAGCCTCAGCAAAACTCCCCAAACATCCATAACATTCAGCTCCCAACAGGTAACTGAGTGACTTCACATTAATGGCATCAGGACGTTTTCTCCAACATCTTAGATCTCTATTTATGTCACATAAGCAACAATAACTTTGTCAGAAACTTTTTTGCTATTAAACACAAACTCTGCTTTTCTTAAAATTTAGCTTGTTTACAAGCAAGAAATGATTTGAGATGTATTGTGGTGACCAAGCAGAGACACATTGATTGTCTTCTGGGGCCACCAACAGCACATTATAGATGTGGTACTAACTGCACAACAGAAGAAAAGCCTTGATCACAGCCAGTGCTTTTATTTCTCCCATGGCATATCAACTTAGCATTCAGTTGCAATCTATTTATTTTCTTTTTTTATTCTCATTTTGTCTCATCAGCGACAATAGCAAACTGTTCTTATATCAACAGGTATTTACTGTGTAACAAAGTATCTACCACCTGAGTGTTTTAAACAGTTTGCAAATGTTAATAGTTTGCCTCACGTATTTCTAACCTCGGTGTATTACTGGGATAAGTCAGTGTTTTTTTTAAAGCAGCATGAATACAGATCAATACATGGAAAGTGACTGTGCGTGGGAGTCCTGCTTAAGGAGTTATTCAAGCCAGAGAATGGCTGGTCAGACCAGTCACAAAAAACAACCTCATTCATCAACATTTTTATAATGGCATTAAATAACCTTTACTTCTTAGCAGAATCTTTATGCTTTTTGTTCCTATTTGCCCCAACTCTCTGGCTGTCAGATTCAAGCAAAAAAAAAAAAAAAATTCGACTTTGAGTTATGCTGTGTTGAGGACATGTAACAACCTATAATTACAAATTATGTTGTGGCTGCAGATACTTGTGATTAGTTGTTCAGCGTTTGTGGCTCTTTCATTTCTGACCACTGAATGGTTGGTCCCATCAGAGGTAATATTTGTGTATTAATAGACCTACAGATAAGTAATTTGTAAACCTTCATGTCAGCAAGTGTACACGGTATATCAAAGACGATGATCAGGAGAGAGAAGCCTTGAACTTTGACCTTTTAGATACCTTGATATTTGCCTCTTGTAGGCATGGTCTTGGTTCGCAGTGAGAGTGGGCAGCTTCTGATGATTCACCAGCAGACCTTGGCTCAGATGCAGGCTCAGTCACAGCCCCAAAACACCATGACTCCACAACCTGCAGTGCCCACAAGCACTCCACCTGTCCATGTCACTTCTCTACAGGTACAAGAACCGCTTAATACATGACCGAAGACACACACAGAAAACATGACTCACTCCTGGTCCTCTTAGGTCTGACTTACTTGATTAGTCTTTATACAGACACTGATCTTATTGAATAGACTGAATGTCAGCCAGGACTGCCTGGTGCATTTAAACACGGCCTCTTTGTCACTGCTATTATACAACTGTAGTAGCACATTCTCTTTGAAACTCTATGAACAATACAATAAAAGGTGATGTGTATAAAAATATTCACTTAAATCAGGAAAATAATGTGTAGCTTTAGAAAAATAATACAATTCAGTTCCACATTGTGGAGTAGACAGATTTTTAGTCTGAAACAGAAAAAAAGAACACGTCTATTAGATGTGTAAATAAACAGCATTATATATTACGTGAATTTTAGCTGATATGCTGAGTAAATGTATCAGGACTGAAAGGAAAAAAGTTTTATGCATCCATAGTATCAGGCTTGAGCAATATAAAATAAGACATTTTCAATAGTTGCTCGACAAATGTTTTTTTGTCATAAGAAATGTTGAGCATGTAATATAATGTCCACATGTTTTTTGTTTTATAGACAAAACAAGCAAATTAGTTTTCGTTTAGCACTTTGTAAATAACAACACTTAGTTCATTAGTTTTATCTAACATTGTGGACCTAATTTAATAACATTACTGTTGCTGATTTCATATGTGTGTTTTAACTGAATGAAAAATGTAATCAAAATTGACTGCTTTTATTGAGCATGTTTAGCATCCAACTTTAAATGAGTTAAGCAGTGAAAAGGAGTGCTCTAAGAGAGATAATTTTGCTTCAAAAAGAGACTATGGAGCAAAGAACAAAAATCTTCTCTTCAGGGAGTTGGAGAAGTTAAAAAGAAGCATATGTGTGGTGAAGTTGTGCAACTTGAAAATATTTTACAGATATGTAAATTAGTGTAATGTTATGTAAAATTTTTAAATGTGGTGTCATGTGTAACACTTTTTCATATCCTGTGCTGCTCTACAGTCTCCAGGAGCGTTACTGGCTCGTTCCGTTACCCCCACCACAATTATTAAACAAGCTTCCGTGGTCCCGACCACTGTTACACCCGCCACAAAAATGCAGAGGCCTCCTGTGCTGCAGGTAACTGCACTACATGTCTACATGTTTGCACATTTAATGCCCAGTGTAAGGTATACAGGTATCAAGCACCAAATGGCGGTAAAAATTGCCAGATGTACCTGTAAGGGTCATTGACGACAGAATGGTAACTAATAATGACTCAATTCCTGCAATTCTACACTAAACCAAGTTCATATAAAATGTTTCACAGAGTTGGATAGTATATGTTTGAAAATATATAAAAATAACAGTTTGGATAAATATGCCATTTTCATGTTGTCCCAGACAGATAAGACTTCTGTACTTTTAAAAATGCCATTTTGTTCTTCTAAATGACTGCAATGAAGAGCAGGGCTTCTTCATCAGGGCCAGCGCATTTGTTTTCAATTAACTGTCTTTTCTTCCTGCCATCTGTTTGCTTGCTTTTAAAACCTTGCTGGCTTTATTAATCTTTCTTGGGAATTACAATTACGCTGTGTACATGGAGGTTTCCTCGAAGCATTATATGTTATTACTAATTACTAAACATCATTTTCATTGTGAATTTAAACATTGCATTTTTAATAACAGGCTTGATTGTAATTAAGGGGTGGAGAAAAGGACTTCTGAAGCTCCTGAGAGCGAATGTTGTTTACAAAGTGTACAAATACCTGTGACAGCAAACGCAATATCACCTTGAAAAATAAAACTCTGAAAACAACATTGTATCATTGGGACACGTCAAAACTGTGTTTTTTCTGGCCTTGTCATTTTCCTACATCTCATCACATGACTGCACATTCACCGACTCATGCAGAACACCATTATGCTGGGAGGAACTGCTGCCACCCTGACTCAGCCGCTTGGAACACCAGCCACAGCACAGCCTGGATCAGCAGTCACTGCAGTCACAGCAGTCACACAGAGGGTTGGGCCCCTCGGAGCCACCGGGACCACTGTCACAGCTGTAAGAGCGAAGTACTTACCTTGAATGTTTTTGTCTGCATGATCTGTCCATAATAAAATAATCAACAGATATTTTGCTATCTATGTTAGATCTGATGTCTATATTTAAGAAACATGGTGTTTGTGTGTGCTTACAGGAGACACTGGAGAATGTGAAAAAGTGTAGAAACTTTCTGTCAACACTGATCAAACTGGCCTCCAATGGGAAACAGTCCTCTGAGACTACAGCCAGTGTAAAGGAGCTGGTCAAGAACCTGCTGGTACATTTCTCTCTTCTTTTTTTCCACCCTGTCATTCATCTCTCCTTTGTTTCATCTGCATCCTTAACTAAATGTTTTCTAAATGTGTCCTCGCTTTGTATTTTGCAACAGGAAGTGAAGATAGAGCCTGAGGATTTCACCAGCAAATTGTACCGGGAGCTCAACTCCTCACCTCAGCCGTACCTTGTGCCTTTCCTGAAGGTGAGATCAGCAACATCCCTGCAGATATTCTGTCACAATGGCAGGTGTGGCATTTCACAGAGTGTGAATATACAGACTAGAATTGACATGGATCCCCTCTATGATATATATATATATATATAATTTTTGTCATTATGTATTTATTTTTATTTTTTGTAACAGTTTTACAAGCATAACACTTCTAAACACATTCTTTAGAGGACTAACTTCCACATATGCTGCCTTCTCAGCATATTAGCATGGCTAGCTTTGACATCCCACAAAACAAACAATGAATGCAGCAACTTTTAAGGAACTGAAAGTCAACTAATTCATTGGGCTAACACATCTATTCAATGACCAATATGATTGATAGCTTTGCATTAAATTAAAGCTGCCAAACCCAGGACCTGTTGTAATTAGTTATAGCCACAGAATTAAACTATGACAGCAGTGTGTTATATGTGGCTTTGACAATGTGTTGAACTTGTTCGACACTAACATGCTGAAGCTGTCTCCAAAGCATCTGCCAGTAGCTTTAAGGTATGCAAGTGTTTTAAATCCATAGTCTGCTTAAAATTCTAAGAGTTTTGCTAGAGTTTTCTACAGCTACTCTTTATAAATCAGTATTTATTGTTAATGCACCTTGATGCTGCTGTTCCCTCTAAAGATATGCACCATGTGTGGAGACCTCTGCTCCAAAGTCCTCTCTATATGCCTTCATTAAAACTCAGATTTTTTCTTTCTGTCCTCAGAGAAGTCTCCCAGCACTGCGTCAGATGACCCCAGACTCCGAAACGTTTATCCAGCAGAGTCTTCTCCCTCAACCCAACATTCAGCCTGCTGTTACAGCTTCTACAGCGCTCACCACTGTGGTGCTGCGACCTCCTCTCTCCAGCGCCACCACTACAGCCAACAGCACTGCAACGACCAAAGCCACAGTTATCAGCTTCACTCAAACACTTCACAGTAAACCAGGACTGGTAAGTTTGTATTTTTGAAATCTGAGTCTGATGTTAGTGAATGGCATGCAAATGCCATTGTCAAGTGCGTATTCTTGAGTGCAGGAGTTGTGGTTTCTGTTGTTATTTTGTGTTTCTCATTTTTGTCACTGAATCCATACAGATTATTCCACAACAACAGGGAACTGTGGTGAGACCACAGGTGACACTGGCTCAGTCTCCCATTGTTACTCTCAGAGGACAACCTCAGAGCCGGATCATTGTGGGGCAGCCGCAAGTGGTCAAACAGCTGCAGACAGGTGAGTGTTCAACAGCTCCTTACACTTGCTTCACTTCTTCCATTGTATGCCATTATTTTCATTTGGTGCACCATGCAATGTTCAGTTAGGGCTGGTGAATGGACCTGAATGGTTAACAAATTCATTGAAGTAAGTGACCTTCCATCTCAGCGTTCTGTCTTTCTCATGTTCCACTATCTACATGTGGAAATGCCGCCACCCTGTGGATACTGTCTGTAATTGTGTTATACTACACACAACAAGCACACAATTTAATAAATTAATGGTTTTGGAACATTTTTTATTAATTATTATTCTGAGAGAGCAGAAAGAATCTTAACTTACTTCTGTCCCTCAGTTCCAGCACTGAAGCATACATTGGTTCCGGGGGCCAAAGGGGTACAAATAGTCGGTCAGTCTGCTCTCACTGCTGCTCAGAAGAACAAGTTGAAGGAAGCAGGAAGTGGCACCTTCAGGTCTGTGATACATTCAGATCAATGTCACATAAATATCAGTGTCCAGATAATCGGCAGTCAAGGATTTTCCAGATGTAATGATATCATTGCATTCTTAAAAGCAATAAGATTATCTTATCATTGTATTATATATTGGACCGATCATCCAGTGGTCATAAAAACTCAAATCTACACTTTTTCTACAATTTACAACATAAATGGCATTTTAATTATTGTCTCATTATCAATAATCACTGACTTCAATTTATAAATTGTAAAGATTTACATATGATCTCTTTCTTATATGATAATAAATTGATTAACCGGATCAAAACTGTTGTTTAACCCAAAATTGTCATATTAAACAATAACTAATGTCATTATTTGTTGCAGTGCATGCATTTTTAGGGATATCAGAGGACGGCTTGTAGTCATGCTTTATTTAGAGATACCAAATCAAAAGTTAGATTTTCATTTCCTATTCATACCAGTTACAACATCAAATTACAATTTTTGCAAAGCAATATGTCAGTCTGTTCCCATCTATTTGTGTGTTTAGATTAATTTTCTTGCTGTTTCAATAGCAGAAACACAAACTGTGCTATAAACATACCTCAGAATCCTCTACATTGTGGAAGATGACATTTGTTTTTGGTTAACCTTACTGCTTAAATTTTCATGTTGAGGCAAAACCCATTTTCTTGTGATAAAATATATATAATATATATATATATATATATATATATATATATATATATATATATATATAATAAAGTTCCCCTGATGTGGGCTTGTTCATTGATGTGAGGAAAAAGAAAGAAAGCGCTGGAGAAAATGTGAAATGCTGTTCAAATAAGTGCACAAACATCTGTAAAATGAGAAAATAGACAAAAGCTTTAAGTCACAACAGACTATGGAAGCCTAAAGCAATTTTTTTAAAGTAATTAATAATTAATTAATTTTAAATTTTTTTCACAAGAGCCACATTGGCAGAGCAAAGTCAAGGGAGAGCCACACGTTTTTTACTCAGAACACCTGACGTTTGCCTGCTCGTCCCCTCTTCGGCGTCTTCATGTTGATTTTCGTTTGCTGCTTCCTCAGACTCTTTATCCTCACTATTCGCTACAACTCAGTGTGTCTGTCTGCCTGGTTTTTGCCCTTTTTTAAAATTAGAAATCAATCCATTTTGGGTCTGCATCTCACGCTGGCTAGCGGAGCTAACGTCATCTGGATGCAAGCGTGCAATGCGGTCAAGTGTGACGGTGTTGTAAACAATGCTGCAAACGCGCTGCGTTGCTAGGTTTGACAATGCCTCCTTTAGAAAACAACATTAATTGAGGTGAAAGGAGAAATATAATGTAGATGTTTGTAGTACAGTGTTCACTGTATATGTATGTAACACATTTGAAAATTATTGGCTGTGTTACCATATTGTTATAAGCTACCACGCGAGCCACCAATTAAAGCTTGGCGAGCCGCGCAATCAAATCAAATCAAATCAAATCAGATTTATGAGTATCAATGAGTATCTCTGGCCTAAAGGAAAAGGAAAACAAGCATAAAGTGATACATTTTAAATAGCTGTGTACCATGATCTAACCAAGTTCAATTTTTTTTAATCCAACATTGTAATAAAATGTTAATATTCTACAATCTGTCCACTGAAAACCAGAAGTCCTAAAACAAACTATACAGGCTACATATACCTGAATTTATTCAATTTATTCAACAAGACAGCTCTATATCTTATTACTGTAGTTTGTAAATTAGCCAGTTTCAAAATTGCCTACTTGAAAAAAATATTTTCCAGATTTATGCTAATCTTTGGTTTATGGGATGTAAACTTTACTCACTACGCCACCGGCGCCCCTACTGTCTGGATTTCTCTTCCTTTTTTGCCCCCCTGAGTGGTGGTTGACACATCTGCTAATTAATGCAGTTGTTCCTTTAATTAATGACCTGGCCTTTAGGTCAGGAAATAAGGATGAGCTGAAAGCTGTGCAGAAGGAACTGAGATGGAAGATCAGGGAGGGGAAAACAACCTACAGGAGGAAAATGGAGGATCAGCTGCAGCAAAAAATTGTCAGTGGAGTCTAGAAAGGCCTGAAAACCATCTCTGGCCACAAGGAACCTGACTCCCTAGCTGCAGGGGACCAAAAGTGGGCGAATGACCTGAACACATTCTTCAATAGATTTGATCAGTCATCTGCCCCTCCCCCTGGCCCAGTCTCCATGCTGCAGCTCCCCTCCCAAGCAACTCTTCAAGCTACTGCAGGCAGCTCCCCCCCACCTCCCCCTCCCCCTCTGCAACACTCAGCTCACAGCCACCCCCCACTGCTCATCTCATCAACCCAGCCCCCCCACGCCCTCCAGCACACAGCCCCCCTGCTCCAACTTGTCCCTCACAACAACCCAGGTGAGAAGCCAGCTCCGGAAGATCAAGATGAAGAAGGCTGCAGGCCCAGACGGCATCAGCTCCAGGCTCCTCAAGTCCTGCGCAGATCAGCTGTGCGGGATTATTGAGCACATGTTCAATCTGAGCCTGAAGCTGGGGAGAGTGCCGCAGCTGTGGAAAACATCATGTGTGGTTCTGGTGCCCAACACTCCGCACCCCAGGGACTTCAGCAGCTACAGGCCGGTGGCACTAACATCTCACCTGATGAAGACCCTGGAGCGGCTAGTCTTTGTCCATCTCCGCCCCCTGGTGAGCCCATCACTGGATCCACTCCAGTTTGCCTACCAGCCGGGAATCGGGGTGGACGACGCTGTCATCTTCCTCCAACACTGGGCTCTCTCTCACCTGGAGAAACCTGGGAGCACTGAGAGTCATGTTTTTTGATTTCTCCAGTGCTTTCAGTACTATACAGCCTGCACTTCTGAGAGACAAGCTGGAGCACACCGGGGTAAACCATCACCTCACACACTGGATTCTGGACTATCTCACCAACCGTCCACAGTATGTGAGGACCCGGGACTGTGTGTGTCCAACACGGTCGTCTGCAGCACGGGGGCCCTGCAGGGAACAGTCCTGGCTCCGTTCCTCTTCACCCTCTATACTGCAGACATCTCCTACAACACACCCACCTGTCACCTGCAGAAGTTCTCCGATGACTCTGCAATCGTCGGGCTCATCACAGATGTGGACGAAAGAGAGTACAGAGGACTGACGCAGGACTTCGTGGACTGGTGCAGTGGAACCGCCTCCAGATCAACGCGGGGAAAACTAAAGAACTGGTGGTGGATTTCCGCAGACGAGCACCCTGCCCTCCAACACCAGTGAACATCCAGGGGACAGACATCGAGATGGTGACATCTTATAAGTACCTGGGGTTTCACCTAAATAAACTGGACTGGACTCTGAACACGATCGCACTTTATGAGAAAGGCCAGAGAAGACTCTATCTTCTCAGGAGACTGAGTTCTTTTGGGGTGCAGGGGGCACTCCTGAAGACCTTTTACGACACTGTGGTGGCATCAGCCATCTTTTATGGAGTGGTCTGCTGGGGGAGCAGCATCTCGACGGCTGACAAAAAGAGACTTGACAAACTGGTCAAGAAGGCCTGCTCTGTCCTGGGATTCCCCCTTGACTCAGTGGGGGTAGTAGGAGAGAGGAGGATGATGGCTAAGCTGTCATCCATGTTGGAGAACGACTCCCACCCCCTGCAGGATGTCTTAACAACACTGTGGAGCTCCTTCAGCGACAGACTACTTCACCCAAAGTGTGTGAAGGAGCGATATCGCAGGTCCTTCCTTCCTGCAGACTTCACAACCAGCAGTTGTAGAACCAACAAACCACACACCCACCAAAACATTTCAAACTGACTGCACTATTGTAAATGCTTTCTATTTACTTGTTTTTAGATTGTTTACTACTGTACATACTTTTCGATATTACTGTCTATTTATACTGTTTATACTGTAAATTGTCACTGCTGCTGTAACACTGGAAATTTCCCCACTGTGGGACAAATAAAGGAATATCTTATTTTATCTTATCTTTTTATTACATGGATTTCAAATTAATAAATAAATAAATGTTTCTGGCTTTTTTTAAATGACATCCGGCAAATGACACAAGCCAGAACCAAACCAGCGTCGCGGATGAGGACCTTGTAGCCTTCCGTTTATGGGGTGTAAACTTTACCCAGTACGTCACCGGCGCCCCTACTGTCTGGATTTCTCTTCCTTTTTTGCCCCCCTGAGTGGTGGTTGACACATCTGCTAATTAATGCAGTTGTTCCTTTAATTAATGACCTCATAAGCATAAGTGGTTATGCACAATTTATCATGATAGTTAATGCACTCTGTCAAGAAATACTGAGCATATTTCTGCATTTGCAGCTTTAATGTCCCAGAGACTCAGAATAAAGCCACATAGTGCAATTGTAGTGGATTGCATTAGGTCTTAAAGTCTTTACAAGCATGATTATTGCTGTCGGACAATACGTAATATTGTGATGTGATTGACATGTCCAGAAGTTTCTGGTCCGCCTTGTGTAACAATTGGCATAAATGAGAATTATTTTATTGTGTGTCTTGACAGGGAGCGGGGACTTTTAAGCTTTTAAACTGCTGAGGCAAATTAGCGTGGCTGTCACAGTGTCTGTCTAAAAGATATATTGTTTCAGTTCTTCTTCATGCCAGATGACTGTTGATGTGGACGTTTTGTTCTTTACAGACCAAAATCTAGGAAAGAAGCGATGTAACCATGCACAGTGACACACTTAAAACCACACTGTGCACATTGTTATGTGATTCTGGAACAAAGCAGCATGGAGCAGTCCTCAGTACATCTATCCCAGTGTCCCTGGGTAAAATCTTTCCAAAGTATATTTCATGGTATGTCTAGAGGGCACATAGCATTTGTGTGTTTTGCTTTGATATTCAAACTGAACTATACTATAGACAATCAGAATCAGTCAGACTCAGTAATGAGATTTCATTATTACTCAGATAGATAGATACTTTCTTCTATCTGTCTATCTATCTATCTATCCGTCTATCTATCTGTCTATCCGTCTATCTATCTATCTATCTATTTATCTATCTACTCATCATAGTATTTACATTTTCCAAACTATAGTTTTTTTTATTGTCAAACATTCATACTTCCTGTGTGGTACACAAACAAATCAAGAGATCCATGTCATACAAAAAAGGTATAAATTGTCTTCATGTCTCTCACCTCTTTCCATGCAGGGATGATGATGATATCAATGACGTTGCCTCCATGGCAGGAGTCAACTTGTCGGAGGAGAGTGCTCACATCTTAGCGACCAACTCTGAGCTTGTCGGCGCAATGACTCGTTCCTGTAAGGATGAGTCCTTCCTGTCCAGCTCTTCACTTACCCGCAGAGCTCTGGAGATTGGTGAGACACATAATCTTATGAGAGCACAAACACAATGTTGGCACTGTCAGTTTAAATCTTTATCCAAACTTCTCTTTTGTGACAGGTAAGAAGTTTGGTGTCAGCGAATTGGGCACAGACGTGATCAACTACATTTCCCATGCTACGCAGCATCGACTTCAAAACTTGCTGGAAAAGGTGTCACAGGTGGCGCAGCAAAAGAATATAACCTTGAAGGTGACAATGTATCACATTAATTTGAGAGTTGGTGACATCCTTTGACTTTGTTTCAGCTTTTCTTATACTTGACTTCATGTTACCTGCAGGACGATTGGCACGAGCAGGTCAGCGATGTTCGAGCCCAGCTTAAATTCTTCGAGCAGTTGGATCATATGGAGAAACAAAGAAAGGAAGAGCAGGAGAGAGAGATCCTCCTGAAGGCTGCCAAGGTAACAACACTGTCCAGCAACAAGGACATGCATTATCATTCCAGTTGACTAGAAAAGCCAAGCAAGTGATCTCAGGACAGTGTAATCAGTATTCATTATCCTCACCTGATAGAGAGCAGATATTCTAACGATGAGTGAGTGAATGAATAAAACAATTGATTGAATAAATTGAACATATCCGTCTTGAAATATTAAAATATCCTCTGCATTACCTCAGTCTCGGTCACGACAAGAAGACCCAGAGCAGCTCCGACTGAAACAAAAGGCCAAAGAGGTAAACCTATCGTGCTATGAGTGACATATATGAGTGCTTGATTAGTAGTTTAGTCTGTGAGACATATCTGTGTTATTACATGTGCAGATGCAGCAGCAGGAGCTGGCTCAGATCAGGCAGCGAGAGGCCAACCTAACGGCGCTGGCAGCAATTGGTCAGAGGAAAAAGAGGAAAATTAACTCACCTGTTAGGGGTGACAGTGCGGAGGTGAGGAACGCGGCACCATTTGTTGCGCTTCTATTGGGGGATTTTTTTGTGTTTACTTTTGCCAAAGAGCTCAGTAAATGACTTAATGTCCATGTTGTGGTTAATCCAGGGATCAGGGTCAGGGCCCTTCCAGGCGGGAGGCTCCAGTGGAGCAGGGTCCAGACAGTTTATGCGACAGCGCATCACCAGAGTCAACCTCAGGGACCTGCTCTTTTGCCTGGAGAATGAAAGAGGGACTAGTCACCCGCACCTGCTCTATAAAGGCTTCCTGAAATAGCATCTTCATTGAAATTACTAGCTTCGCCCAGTGCCATTATGGTAGCAGAGTTGACCACCAGCTCAGACCCTTTATGCCAGTGCATTATTTGGTCACCAAACTGATGAATGACAGGATGTTTGTCAAAGGGAAAATAATTATCTGGAATACTTAAGGGACATGAACTTTAAAAAAAACCTCTTCAAGCATAGGAGTTTTGTATTTTCAGTGCAGAAGTGGAGCAAACATTGGAACTCGGCCCTGACTTCAGCCTAACGTTTAGTTCAGTTTGCTCCTCAGAGACCAGCTGCACTCAACCACACTTCCCTCATCCCCTGCCTCATGCTGCACAAAAGATAAATGTCTTGGATGATGAATGATTGGAAAACCACGTCAGTGTCATTGTACTGATATCTGAGTGTTGGCAGCAAATCTCTGTTAAGTGATTCCATTGAAGATTAATGTATCACAATCAGGTGCCGTCTGAATTGAATTTATCTGCAGTATTGCTTTTAATGTTTTCTTGACCATGTTGACATAAAGACTCTGTTTATTTAAGTTTCAAACAGAGATCTTAATTTATCACAAATTTATTGTAGCTCTTAGCACCGTTTAATGCCTGTGGATTGTTTTACAAAGACTAATTTCGACTAGTCTTCTACTCAATTGCCTTGTTCAGATTAAGCCATATAGATTAGAATGTGTTTGCTTTAAGTAACTTTATCTATCCAACAGTTCTCTCCAGATGTGTTTGTTTTTTTCTGTCTTTCATGATTGGACACAACATTAGTCATAAGTGTTGTGCAGAGTGTAATCACAGCGGTTGCTGTTTGAACTTTCACTGTGAGATGTTGTGACACAGTGGTTATTTAATTCAGATTCTAGCACCTTTACCACACAGATAGACTTTATACCTAATTTCTAAAACAAATCATTTTTTTTTTTAATTAATCAGCCCAGCAGTATGTTTCCAGAGATTTCTTCAATGATGGTACAAAATCACTCGGCTTTCTGTCGATATCCTGGTTGCAGGCTAACTGATAAATCATTAAGAAAATCTAAGAATAATGAAACACTCACATAATGAAAATAATTAGATTTGATTTGGCTCCGTGCTTCTTGAATGCTACCAAGAAACAGAGCGATCTATTAATTGTCCTGCCATTCATAAATCTCACTCTGACACTTTTTTGGAATAAGAATGTGCAATGTTTAAATAACTTTTGGTTCAAATGCATTTGGGCAGGATGTTCTCGGTGATGGATTGTCCATCACAATCACTTTTTTTTTTCTTTTTTTTTTCTTTTTTTTTTCTTTTTGTGCCATTCAAATAAATAAGTAGAATGGACATAGGTGGCTGTCTAATGTTACCCAGACAAAAAAAGAAAAGCAGTTGGATATAATTTCGAAAGAAATGTTGCTGTTAGTAATGTAAAGTATTCAGTCAGGTTGTGTTGCACATGTGCTATAATGTGAATTTTAAGAGGAAGAATATGGAGAAATGAATCATAGTGTTTTGTTCAGTCCTCTGAGTGACTGATATATTTTTAGGTAATGCATCCCCATTTTTATACTTCACTGAATGATGGAGGCCATCTTTGGTAAACATGAGCATGAAATGCAGAACGAGGATTGCACTTTGACAGATCAGTTTTCTAAAACTAGTTGATCAGATGAACATACCTACTTTATACTTTTATATTTTTAATGCACATACAAATTTTGGTCATTATACCTTTTCTCATTTTTTGAAAGAATGTCTATGGACAAATTTTGTCACTGTACATACTTAGGTTTGCTGTTTGTAGATTTCTCAGCTCAAAGTAAAAAACTTGTTCATGTTTTTCAAACATTAATATGACAAAAGTGCTCTTTTGCTAATATCTTTTGCACAGCCCCTTGTTTATATGTAAATATATGAATTTAAAAGTTTTTAATTGCTATTTTATAACTAAGTGAAGAGAATGATCTCTATTAAAACAAAAGACAAATATTACCATCTTCATTCATTCATGTTCTACCTCTTATCCACTTCTGGGTTGCGGGGAGTGCTGGAGCCAATTCCAGATCACATTGGGCGAGGGCGGGGTCACCCTGGACAGATCACCAGTCCATCACAGGGCCAACACACAGAGACAGACAGAGACCAACAGCCACTCACACTGACACTCACATTCAGACCTACGGACAATTTAGCGTCACCAGTTAACCCAAACATGATGTCTTTGGACGGTAGGAGGAAATCCACACAAGCACAGGGAGAACATGAAAAATCTGCAAAGAAAGGCCCCAGGCCCGAGAACCAAACCCACGACCTTCTTGTTGTGGGGCAACAACGCTTACTACTATTCTGCCGTGCCGCCCCTATTACCATCTTGTTGGTCTTAATTATTGGTGAGGATTTTGCTTTTTGGCTGTTGCAGATATTCCCAATCGAGCTTGAAATACGAGTGAAGGCAGCGCTCATCTTCACTGAGTCACTGAGGCAAGGGACTGTATTTTCAGCAGTGTTTCTGAACAAACCAACTGTCCATGAAGCAGTCAAATTAGAAAATCACAGACAGCCCAAAAAGAGAGAGACAGCAAGATAATTGAATAAGTCACCAACCACTGTTTACAATAAGCCAAGTACCGCTGTAGAGGGAAAGAGGATCAAATAGTCCCAGTAGTCTTGAAGCACATCGGATAACTGGATGATGTTTTGATCTGTTTCTTTCAAAGTTTTTTTCTTGACGTTCACTCTGGACATAACTGTAGCTTGTTAATTTATCAGAGACGTTCAGGAAATGGTGTGGGTTGTTTACTGATGTCAATAGTGATTGTGACATTAACAGGTATTTTCATGACATACAAAGATGTCAGTGTAGTAACAAAGCAGCTGAAGTATCACAGAGAAGATTATTTCTCTTGTGGTTAGTTAAAAAATGAAGGGCTGTGTTTTAGTTTAAATCATGTAATATCCCCCCCCCCCAAAATAATAAAGCTATCCCTTTTCCAGCTTTATAAGCATTCCCTCTTCAAGTTTGCATCTTTTTCTTATCGTACACGTCAGAGGTAGAATTTAATTTGTACATTCATACTGAAAATCTTTGGTTGCGTACCAGACAGGTTGAAAATCCAAAGTGTAAATTTTCCTTCTCTCGTATTTCACCCCAGACATTTGTGCAACTGGGGCAGACAAAGCTGCTAAATGTTAAATTAAATTATGAGTCATCATATGAAACTTCTCAATTTCACGAGTTCTGTTCTTCATCACCTCAAGTGCTCCTCTGATTAAAATGATAAGTTTTTGAAATTATCCTCTCTCAAAGGACTATTGCACTCTAAACTGAAATACCCTCCCAGAAAAAGAAATAATATATTGCGATTGAATCGGATGTTTAGTGGCATCACGCATACTGCCAAAACACACCCCTTCACATATAAGAACACAGAAACATCTTTTTAAATAACTCGTATTGAAGTTTGAGGGAGAATGATCTGGCCAAGACCCCAAAATAAAACAATTAGGAGCCCATTATTATTGAATAAGACAGTACATTAAGTATTTGGTGCCTTCTAGTCTTGAACAATGCTTTAAGGTATTTTATTTTGTTTTATTTCAAGCAATAAATAACATTTTAAGCACTGGCTTTGACTAACTCCTTATTATCACTTTACTGATGGCAATGATTCTCTGATTAGGTTCAAAGTATGTGCCATTAAAAACCAAGCATAAAAATCCAATCCACTGTGTTCTTAAATCCCAGTCAAAGACTGTTATCTCTTAATTTTTTTTTCATGCATGTTGATTTCGGCATTTTCAATGTTTAAAAAAATCTTTTCACTTACCACAACCGAGGACTGGAGGCAGCTGATGGCAGTGAAGTCTTCGCTGAGGTGTTGTGTCCTGCAAACTCAGAGGTGGTATAGTGCATACTTAATGATTCTTTTCTATTCATATTTTTAGAAACAGCTAATGCATCATTGGTACTTTATTGAGATTGTGTAAAAACATTTACGTTGACCTTGGCTATGAGCTGTGAGTGAAACTTGAAACTGGAATAGCGAAGGTTTTAAAGTCATTTCTCAAAACAAATATACAAACCTGTCGAGTGATTAAGGTGTAAAATCTCCGACTGCTTCACCAACTGTTGCAGGCTTAAAGCAACAGTTGTTCTTCATTATGATATTATGATATTTCATAGTATGTGCCAAAAATGTCTCAACTTCCCTTATACACTAAAGTATAAGTGCACTTAGATCACTATAAAATCATTCAATGTCCCTTGAATTTGTATCTCACGGACAAAAGAAGCCTAAATCATTATGACCTTTGTCTTATCTTGTTCACAAAAGTGGTTTATCTTTTCTTGGGCAGTTAAAGCAATATTTATGAGTTCTGGGGGTGAGTGGGTGAATCTGTTCATGTTATAAAAATCACATTGTCATTTTTCACTGGGTGGTCTGACATTTTATGGGCATTGGGATATTTTAAAGTGATCTACTGCACAGACTGAAAGCATTTTGAGCTCCTTGGCAACAGTGTGATGTCGATGCAGAGATACAGCACAGCATAGCCTGGCTCTGGATCTTCCAAGTTCTTGAAACAATGTGGACACTGTTTTTGAAGCATCTGTCACCATCATTTTCTGCTGAAGCTGTGATGAAAAGGACGCTCTGTTATTTATCATGAGACTAGGTAGGGCTCAAAGGAAATCCAGTGTGTTGTGGTCTAAGTTTGGAAAGGAAAGGCTCCATAAGGGGGCACTGTCGCACCATCTTTAAAAGACAATACAATCAACAGCTGACAACTGCAGAGGTTCAGAATACAGTTTGAGACATCTGTCATATCAGCCAACATGACCTGAGTCCATACACTGTGTATCCGTTAGCCCCATGCATTAGGACTGTTGAAATAAGTTGGCTCCACCTAGAGAAACAGCCTTAGTTCTTTTGACATACACTTTGAAAAGTTACTTTTGTTTCCAGCTGCAATCTGATTTTATACCAGCACTGACTCCCTGACTTCTGCATCGTGACGGCCCAGAGAATCTCTGCACACAAAACACACACCACTGCACACACAGATGGACATCCCCGTTAAGGATCAGACCAAAGCACTTTCTTATATTCCTTGAGATCTGGTGGATTTCAGGCTTAGACAGTTGTTTGTTCTTGTTTCCTCTGCAGACAAGGTGCCTGTTGTTGCCTGAACCGTTGTCTTCGTTGTCTTGATATCCAGGCATAGGCCGACTTCTAAGTCTTCTCCAATATGAGTTGTCAGGCTATATTTACCTATGATACTCTGGGACACCAAACTCAATTCTACTGTCTTGTTTGATTTTGCATAATGAGCGGCTGCTGGCTGCTCACAGGATAATGTCTTTGACTGACAGCTATGAAGATGAGTGAAAAATTCCACATATCTTGATATGCATTCTGGAAGGCCAGTGTACGCTCATAAAGCCATGGCTAACCAGACTGATACATTGCATGTGGTTCAATCAGCTGTCAGTGGTGATCCTGAAGTTTCATAAAGCTGGGAAGACTGTGCAGTTGGAAATAGAATATTGTGTGTAAATATCGCTCTCCTGCCATGAAAATATAATGAGTCAATAGGACAAAGTGGACCTGTTGTATCATGTCAAAATGCTCTCTAAGAGTTCGAGAGTACTGACAGGCCAAGCAAAAATATATTTATGCCTAGAGAAATACATGGTAATGCAAGATGCAGCAGAGCTGAAAATGTAGCTTTTGAGTCAAGTTTATTGGGAGCGTTGTGCATCTTTAAATTGGTTTAATTTGGTTATTCCTTTTAATATAATGCATCCTATGATGTGCAGTGTAATCTAATTCTACAAATAAGGTACAAAAAAAAAAAAAAAAAAAAGATGCGTACCTGCTGTTACATCCAGACAGAGCATAGGAAAAATAACCCAGCAAACAAGGGAGTGAAAATCAGGAATATTTGGAGAAATAAGTCATTAAAAAAGATAATTAAAAAGTAAAAAAGTCTGAACAGTAGACACTTTAACATCACAGCCCACTGTTTAATTCTAAAAAATGAAAATACTACTGGGCTCCTCTCTGAATATTAAACTACAGTTATATTATTAGATTAATTATTTTGAATTGACAATATTACTTCATTAATGTTTCTCATTGTAGATTTATTATTATTATAATCCCTCCATGGCTGCACACTTGAGAGAGGTTGCATTTGTTTTTTACTTCGCCTTTTACTTGCTGATGATGAAAATGCCCACAAGGAGCACATTTGTTTGTTTGTTGTTTTTTTTTTAAGTATAGACCCATTTCTCATCTTGTCCCTATTCCAAATCATACAGTGAAGAAGAAGACAGTAATACATTCCCGGGGAGTTGCTTTCAATTGCCTGCAGAGTTATATTGTACCCCTCTTTACACCCCTCCTTTTTTATTTTATTTTCTGTTTCCTAATGCAGAAATATCTGTAAGTGAGTGAGACGTCAACATGTCAGGTATACAGATCAGAGTAATGCGCTGCTGTTGTCCCTCTTTTACCACCTCTTTTCTTTTTACTGAGTAAAAACCAAACTGTGAGCACTACTTCAAACAAACTTCAGTTCACTTTTCTTTACCATGCTCCATATATAGTTGGTATTCAGAAACAATACTTCTCTTCTCTGAAACTCCCAATTGCAACCTCCCTGGTTGGCTGTAGCTTGGGTTTCTCTCACTGTACTTACATTGATGCATCAGTATGAATTAGTAAGTATTTCATTGGTTGCTCAGCTGTCTGCATCGGTTTTTAAGATTGTCCCTGGTGCCCTTAAGTTCAAAGGTACACCATCATGGATTTCAGGGTACACCCTGGACAGGTCACCAGTCCACCGCAGGACCAACACATAGAGACAGACAGAGACCAACAACCACTCACATTCACACTCACACCCACAGGAAATTTAGAGTCAACTACTAACATCGATTACTAGATGCTAAAGTTTTTCAAGAAAACACAATTTGACAGGGTTAAAAACTATAGACATGGACTCTGGCTCTGAAAAATGAAGCCAAAGTTAAGTGCCCTAAATCTGTATCTGCCCAATGACCATTAGATGTGACTCCATTTCCTGATGAGTTTATGGTCTCAATCACAAATTCAAAGATTTCTTTATAACATCATGATGTTCATTAAATGGCAAAAAAAAAAAAAAAAAAGATTGGAATGCATTAGTGTGTGGCTACCACAGATACTCCTCACTCCACCAGAGCACAATCCTCTCTTCCAAATCTGGTTATATACCTTGACGACAGTCACAGCAACAATTTTGAGACTTCAAAATGGCAATTGGCAAACCATTGTGTAACATCACGTTCAGTTTCCACTTGCGAAAAAAATCACGATCGTGAAATTGAAAATCATGGCATACCGTACAAAAATTTGTTAGATATGTCTGCCTGAGCCAAAGTGGTGGACAGACCAAACTCATCATCAGACTGACACTATCATCACTAGAACCAAAGACTGCAGCAAAGAAAAAAACACAACCAGTAATTACACTACAATCTCCATGACGTTGTTACTTAACCGTGTAAAGTAAATACAAAGCACGCAGAGCTCAGATCCCATCACAAGCATGGGAACATTTTATAAGTTGAAATGTTTTCTTAAATTCTCTTGCCGTGCTCAGCTTAACAGTCTGTTCATAGAACACAATCTAAAATAATACACCAATCTCAAACCCTCTATTAAGCATGATTTGCAGCTGTTAAATAGTAGGTTATGTCTTGGTGACGAGAAAAGATGGATAAATGTACCCAACTGCAGTTGTCCAAATTAAAAAAAACAACTAGAACATTGTCATCTGATCAACAGCTACTCAGTATTTCATTGTTAGATTTTGGCCTTACAGCTATGAACTACTCTATTTTTTTAAGGTCTGCTTCCATCACTGCGGGAAAAGGTGCTGATTGAGCCCAGACGCTTAGAGGAGTGGATGGAGCTGCAGTTAACCAGAAGAGGGTTTTCCTGTCCTGTAAATGAAACATAATGTGGAAAAAAGCAGAGTCAGATCCACCAGCAATGAACAAAGTGAAAGCTGAAATGAAATCCTGACCTGTTAATATGATGGCAGTATCCCTAAAATATAATACTGGAGGGAAAGATTTTATTTTGCAGCAGCACCCAGCAGTGCCCACTATCCCAGATGTCCTCTCAGCTGCACCTTTGGCATTTCAGCACAGCACCTCAGCACACTGAGCTGGAGATATGTACGATGTAAATTCAGTGAATTTTCGGCTGGACACGAGCTGATAATGGGGAGTTTTTGCTGACTGACCAAGGTCGAGTTATTGACAGCTGAATACCATGTGACAGAGTAATCAGGTCATACGAGCATTGGTTGCCAGCCTGATGCCTCGACTGTTTTTCAGACCCCTTTTGAAACTTTCTTCCCGCAAATGTACCTTTGTGACACATTTACACACAAACCTCTCCTGCTCTCCAATCATTACTATTGCCTTGATTGTGTCACTGTCACATGTGGAAAGTTTGTTTGGAAATTAAAATGAGAAACATTCAAGTCACTACATATTTGCACTGTTTGCTACTTTTTACCCTGCACTATGTTTGTATAAATGCATGTGTGAGTGTGTGTAGGAGTCTGTGAGACAACGTGTTTGTATCAAACAAGTTCATTTTAAAGTTTTGCAGTAATCTCGATATGATTGTGGAAAGAAAAGAGAAAAAAGGTGAAAAGGTGAAATGAGTAATTACCAGCTGTAGTACTACACGTTGTAAAGCACTGAATTATCTCCAACACATTTCCAAAAAAGTATTGTCTACTCTGCCAAGCACTAATAATAGAAGAAAATAAGAGCACTGGTAACAATTGGGCAGTATCACATATCATTTACTGTAGTTTTTTCAAAAAGCTGTTTTTGGTTTTTACGTTTTGCTACTTTAGGTTGGAATCAAATAGTTTTTCTCAGTGCTGATTGACTGTTTTGAGTGATCTCACTGACTCACAGTCCAATTGCTGACTAACAATTGTGCTGATTTGTCAGCCATGCAGGAGGCAGGTTCCCAAATCAGATTTTCCTCTAAAAGGTCAGGATAAACCCAAGCTGTAGAGGAAACTTCATGGCATTAAATCAATCTAAGGGTGGGGGGCAAGCTCTCATCTCTAACAATAATATTATTATTTATGCCATAATGCATTTTTCTTGTGTATTGGATGACATTACTGCTCTTGGTGAGGCAGACACAGGTATACAGTGGTTTCATGAACACACCACTGTAGGATATATGATGCTTCTTTCTCACACGAGTGGTCATAAGGAGTCATATGTGGTCATTCATAAGGACAATGTTGCACGAGAAAGCGTTTTCCAAGCTGCTGCCTCAATTGTTCCTTCAAAGTTACTGTTTTGGCAGCAATTAGCATTGACTTTGCTCTCTGTGAAATACAAGAAATGTCCTGGATCATTGCAGACACAAGCTAATATTTTCTTTATTTTCCCCCTGCTTAACGTGTTTGATATGGATTTCCATTACTCAGCTCATTCTGGAAGTGAAGGGAGAGAGAGAGAAAAAAAAAAAGGAGGTCCCTCAGGACTGAGAAACAACCTCCGCTTGCATCCTCTGTGCATAATTGAACAAATTAGCTATGAACAGCTGGTACTTGTTAAAATGACCCTCTTTCATTTTATTGCCACGGACAAGAGGTCTGATAGCATCTGCAGGCTACAGCTGTCAGCCATTCTGATTCGCTTGCCGATTCCTGCTTTCAATATATCATGACAAACATAATGACCTCAACATTCACTTCCCATTGTAACCTCTTCTTCTCCCCTACTGCTAATATTTTACAGTGCACATTTAGTGGTACCAGGTTGCAATCACTGTATGTTTTCTGTATGTTTAGTTTGTATTTTCCATGGCATCTTCTCTCTTCCTGTTGTTCTCTCTCCATCCCTCTGACGGAGTCCCCCCTGCCCCTTTCCTTCACGCTCGCTCTCACTGTGTCTCTCTCACTGCTTCTGCCTCTTAAAGGAAGTTTTTCCTTGCCACTGTCACCAAGTGCTTGCTGAGTGATATGTTGGGTCTCTTTAAAAAACTCCATAAAGAGTTTGGTTAGACCTGCTGTATGTCTAAAGTGCCTTGATGTAACTTTGTTATGATTTGGTACTATGTAAATAAATTTGATTTCGTTTCATTTCATTTCATTTTATGGATTCAACAAATTGTCAGGTACATAATGCATGCCAAGTGTCCATCAATTACAACCATGGTCTGGTGGTAGCCTGTCCAGTTTGCTGCTTCAACTTTGTCAAATCATTTTTTCTCAAGAGAGAGGTCCCTAATTTCGGTTTAAATTAACATCTAATACTCTTTTACTTGTGCCGCCGGTTAAGATTATAACGTGTGCAATAGTAGAAGTGAACACAAACATCATGCGTAGGCCTGGCATTCTTCAAGCTATGTGTCACTGTAGCTGCACCAGTTCAAAACAATGACGGCCACAAGTCATACAGTACTGATGAAGATTTGTTTTACTATTTTAATTTCTTGCTTTGTCCGACACCATGAAAACTACGAATACAAAAGCATACTTCTCAGTGTCCGCTGATACAAAAACTTAAATCATATAATATAACCACATGAAAGAATATAAGCATAGCACAAAGTAAGACACAAATGAATCCAATGACCATGTGTGGAAGAAATCACTCTGAGGCTCTGCATCCTTCTTGTGTGTTCATCTGAGTTTTGACCCACAGTGCCACAGTCCTGCTCAGCAGTGACCTCTGATCATGTGATCTCGACTACACATTAGCTCACATTTGTTTGTTTTTAGCATAAATTATGTAAAGGCGCATTTTGACACACAGTTTTTTTTTTTTTATATATTTGACCTTTTTTTTTTTTAATCTACATTAACTAAAATGATCATGAATATGTGACAGAAAATATACACGTTTTTAATACAAACCTGTCCCCTGTCAGCCACACTCATCATTATGTCAATTTCCTGCAACCCAAGGTGATAGAGAGAGACCACATGCTGTGACATCATCTTTTCTACTAATCAAGCAGAGCGACTTCAAGAATGGAGGCTCGGGTAATAATGGCCATATATAAAGGTTTGTCAGTCATGCACTTAAAGTTAAATGGCTGTGAAAGAAAATTTTGAAGTGCGCAATTACAAAGGCTTAAAGTGACCTGGTGAACAATTTTTTATCTAAGTCCACAGTGAGAGTTTAAAGTACTATTCATTACACGGAACAAAAAAAAAAAAAGGTAAGAGTGATGAAGTCTTCTGATTTTCATTCAAATCATCATCAGAGAAAAGAGAGTCACCAAAAGAAGCTTCAATAACTAACAGGGCATCAAACAACATGCACTGTATGATATGTAGTGGCCGTTTGGTGTGTTGGAACTTAGACGTTCTTGTTTTTATGGCCAGCGCTGCTGACATCAGTGTTTCTGCCAGCTCCTATCAAGCAGCAGACCTACTGAGTTAGTAAACTTCTGCTGCCTATTGAGCACAGCAGACAATTCAACAAACAAAGAGAGAAGAATATTGGAATTTGACTTGTCAATCAGCCAGATAAATAAATGAAATAGAAGAAAACCCCCACAACATTACACTATTTCTTGTTGATATGTAATAGACTTTGTTTGCCCACATGTTCACCATTAAAACCCAAAAAGAATGATAGTGGCGGTGTTTGGTTAAGTTGTTGAGAAAATACAAAAAAAAAAAATAATAATAATAATTATGGCAGGTTTAAGGAACATGAAAATACAGATAGTGTTTCTTTTTTTGTACACCTTTCAAAAAATAAATACATTTTGGCTTTGGATGTTTTGTTTAAGAAAAGATCACAATAATGACTAGCACATGGTGACTAGTTTTGACTAGTTTTATCATTTGCCCTTCATTCACACACTGACACACACACACACACACACACACACTCCCCAAAGGCAGCAAGTTAAGTGAGAAAAAATATTTTCACACCATGAAAAGATTGTCTGAGATAAAAAAGAAAAGATGAATAAAAAAAGAAAATCAGGTGTTATTGCTCCTAAAAACTTAGATCTTAGTTTACTAATTCCCAGAATAAGTTGGAACCAAATTCTGATCCAAATAAATAAATAAATAAAAATCACACCTTAATCCTCTTGTGTCTTTCTGTCGCTATTAACAGATTTAAACTTGAATTTTCTAATACGTTTTTCAGCGCAACGTGAGAGCACAGCAATAATTGATCTGTGCCTCAAAATGAACTTTATCATGGCTGTGAATCCAAATTTTGTACTTTGACTTGTCCCTCAAAGTAACATTTGCATCGACCAACTTCACTCTTTCAAAATGCTGCACGTTCTCCGCTGAGCAAAACGGCCTATCATTTCAGAGCCGCATCAAATCATCTGCCTCCTTGATGATGTGGTCACACAGTGTGCCAATCAGCTGCTGACCTTTTGCTGCAGGCGCGAGCCATCAGCACGGCAGCAGAATTGTGCGTTTGATCTGTACATTTTCACCCGTCAGAGGGAGCGGAGTGAGGTACAGATGGCTCGGCTTCATACAGATATCTAGTCATTCGTTTCCAAGTTCAGATTTGGAATAGATATCTTTTGGACGAAACATTGTTAAAACCATCATGAGATTTAGTTAAAAAAGTGGCATTGGTGTTTGTTAAAAAGAGCTCGGGATTGGAATATAGAGATGAAATTAGTTAAGTCTGCTCATAAGGGAGACAGTAAACTCTTGCATGAAAATGAGAAAAATTGAAGATTTGGAACAAAAGAGCACAAGGGGGATTTGGGATGTAAGACATTTCACACCAAGCAAAAGAATAAGAACATTCTCTTTTTCTGTCTGGGGTTTTTTCCCCAGCCTGCATATTATTGTACTTTTGATTCCCAAAACTGTATCTTCAGATTAATATTTCAGATTTTACTCCTGAAAGCGAAGCATTTATTATCGTACCAAGCTCTCATAAATCAAACATGTCCGCCCATTTTAATGGGAAATGTATTGTTTGGATGTGGATTGTTTATTTATTATTAATATAGTTGAATGTGTTGATGCAGCAATTTGGGGCTTCGTATCTGTTCGCCACACCAAAGCACGCACACAGCGGGGAAGATGTCAAAGCGATAGCTAACACAGAGGGCCGTATCTTGAAGTTCTGTGTAGGTAAGTACTGACAGATGGTCGGATCATGTTGACAATGTGTGTGTGTGTGTATGTGAGTGATAGATAGCTACTCTGTGAATAGCTGTGGAGCATAATATGATTTGGATGTAAGAATGGAATCTAAATCTGATTTCAGGCACTACTATGGGCCCAGAGCTTCACTCCTTTATCTCTGTCCCTCGCCAGCCATAATGTAGTCAGCTGCAGCTGTTCCCTCTTGGGTGGGGTCTCGCTGACCGGAGACGAAGCGATCGCCTCCAATCCAAGCTTTTAGATGGTTTAATGCCTCTGCTCATGCCTGTCATTGTATCATTATCATCCTACCTAATTCAACCATTGGTACATTGTGTTCTTTAGCAAGCTCTGTATAAATCAAATGTCTTCTGTTGATGTGATGACCCATGGAAATGTCAGTGTAAACTTTCACTATTGCTTCCCAGCATGGCTTTGTGCTATTCTTGACTGTTTGAATCCTTTTTCATTTCTCTTAAGATCCCACTCCTCCCCAACAGTACAGATACTCTCTGAAAGATGAGGAGTTCACTGTGGGGGCATCAGGCAATCTACATGCGATAGCCCGCCATGGCTGTGAATAAATCAACATTGATGTAAGACAATAAAGCCAATGCGGCGGGGCTATTTGTTTATTCTTATTACACAGAGCACGGCACTTTGGATCATTCAGAGTAAATACATTACACAGAGCACCCCGCCATCTCTTTTGACTCTATATGTGCTATGTCTGGGTCCGCTGGCAGTCCACTAAAGCAGCCATTAGATGGATATCCAGTCAGACATTGGCCATTCCCTCCTTCCCACATCCTCTTCTGTCGCTTAAATCCTCAGGCCATCATGGAGGAATGGAGGGGGAATATAAATAAATGGTTTTAGATGGATGGCTGGTCTCACTGTGTCTACAGAGCTTCCTCAGTCAGGAAATATATATATATAAATATATATTTTAATTTTTTTTGGCCTGCTATATGCAACAATCAGATTAAAAGTCAAAATGATAAGAGCGCATCTGTGACAGCTTGTTAATGTTTCGGACACATCGCATTACACAATGAGTCAAAGAAGTGGCAGCAATATTTTCTAATCTAAGATGAAAGAGGCAACGAATGAATTATCCGAGCAAAATGGGACATCTGAAACATCAGTCTGATACATATTGTTAGTCCTGATATCAAGGCTTATCTCAGACAAAATCCCCCATTGACAAGCCAATGTTTGGATCATGATTTTTGACGTTTGTTGATTCAGAATTCATCTGTTTCGCAACAATGTTATCTCGGACACTTGTGTAATTAGTTCCACAAAACGCTGAATGAGAAATCTAAATAATTCTCAGTCCATCTATGGTATCAGTCATCTTGTCTGGTTCAGCTGATAAATTTATTGTCATGAGTAAGCATGAATTTGTAATTAGCTACTCTAACAGATATCTGTCCAATGAGGCAACTTGCATAAACATGATATCCACAGATGTAAAGCAGAGAGATCCAGCTACATATATTTACTGGAAAACGGAAGTACAATAGAGGACAATTTTCAAGTAACTGTTCATCGTGCTGTTACTGCTTTTACATAAGCAAATCGTCTCAAAGGTTCTTCCAAAAGTGCAAATATCAAAGCCCTTTCCAATTCAAATGAATAAAACAGATTAGATTCCTCTTCTTGCCAGAGAACAATTTTCAACCACTGCTTCACAACCCTTCGGGGCTCAGGGAATATAGTGAGAAGAAAACACAAATAAACACTGGGGAATATGTGTTTTTGCTAACATGTTATTGCCCGTTTTTTTCCCCAAGACTTACTGAGTAACTTTATCCAGACATCATTATTTAATTGGATTCACCAAACTGATGACGAATTCACATATAGGTATAATTTGGTCATAGGTCAACAAGGTTTAGTGTTACTACTTTAATTTATGAAGTAATATAAGAATCACTTGTGTTTTATGACGATAAGTATGTTGACAGAGAGCTTAATGAGTTAATTATCTTCATTAATGATGTCATTAGCAAAGCTTATGGCTAATTCATCACTGTCATGGGACAGTAAATGACCTAGCTTAAACTTACAATTTTGACAAACATACATTGTATCTTAATCAAAGCCTTTACGGCCAAGCGATTTAAGGCTGTATTTGATCTTTTATGTATTTTGTCTTTGACACAAAGAGTCGGACGACTTTGAGGACACTGCTTTTTACTCTTGTAGATTACATGGTCTCTTACGCGCTTCACTAACTCAAATATCACCTCATTTTCTGATATTTTTGTGCCTTTTTGCCAAACAATAAAACCTGAATGAATTCAGGTAAGTGTCAGCTTTTTCATAATGCAGCTCCCCCAACAAAAAAAAATCTAATCAAAAGATTAATTAGTTCGCCACAGTATTACTTACTTTTATAGAGTCTATTGTTTGGTTAACGCTGATGCATATCTATTCAACAGAGATATAATTAGCTTTTAGAAAATACAGCTACTGATAATGTCATTGAATTGTTATAATGCAGCCTAAAACAGGTGTCATAATGCTGTGGTCTCTTCAGGTGAATATTGTCCTGCAGGATTAGACATTTGGGAAACTTTAACGTATTTGCTCTTACATTGTACCAAATATAAATTTAATTTGTAGGAAACAGGGTTGGAAATAAAGCATTTTTTTAACCTTTGAATACAGCCAGTAAAATTATTCTCATTTTTGAGGACAAGCTACAACTAAGAAGCTGCTGACTGAACATGGCAGAAGGTATCTCATGTAAACTTCTATACCATTGTTATATAGCCCATGTTAGCATCCACAGCTGTTTAGTTAGTAAGAGTTTCAGGTATTGTTGGCTTTATAAGACAAGAGGTTAGATTTCAATCTCTTTATCCTCCTTCTGGGGCAATACAGAGATAGAAATTGGAGCACTATGACAGTCCAAACCATTGTTGCTTTTCACTGCTCGAGAACGATTTTGGCAAGTTAAGTTTGATGTTAATCTTGTGATATTTGGACTGGTAAGAAAGCAAATATTAATGCAAAAATGTCTCTGCATAAGATCAAAAGACCGTGTATGCTAAAATATAAAACTGCCCCATCAATGGGAGTCGTGCTCTTTTTCGAAACAAGTTAGACATTTTAAACATCAACCTCCCTCCCAGATTCGGTAATGCGGGGGGAAAAAAAAGACTTAACAAGTAAAGTTGGCAAAATAAGTTGCAGTGTGGCTCGATATCAGCCGTAAACCACCCACATGGATAAATTCACTCATGGTCAAGGTACAATATGGGGCAATTCTCAAAATTGTGTGACTGGTACCTGAATTAATCCATTCTGCCGTCTCCTGTCAAGCCTGTATTCTAGCTGGTGGTGGGCCAGCAGCAGGTTTCATTTTATAATTTACTTTCGCTGACGGGAAATTTCTGTGTGTCTGTCTGTTTGGGTGAGCAGCATGTAACAGCAGTTCTTATTCTGTCTGCGTCTGCATTGACATGCTCTGACAGGTCAATCAATGAGGAAGAGATGCAGTCTGCTGTTGGTTCATTGACCTGCTGTGCTAAAATAGAACAAGCAAGGGTCATCTCATCCCCTTCTTCATGCTGCATTGACTGCCTGCACTAACTGCTTGCTGATTTCGTCTTCTACTTACAGGTTTCCTCTGTTTTCATGATTAAAAAAACAAAACAAAAAACAATTAACACTGAAGTAAAATGTCAGCAAACAGGTTTTCCTCTTAATCTGTAGTGCACACATGGTTCAGCTAAAGGACCACACTGCAAATGTTAGTTCTACTACAAATCATATATCATTATATCATAATTCTGCTACCTCTATCTTACTGCAAAGAATTTACAACCTTCTCAAATCATGCATCTCTTTTAATTTCAATAACTTGATAATTCATTTATGGAAGAAAATGGCTCTACAATGCCTCAATGTCCACATGCAGCTGGTAAAAGGATTAAAAAAATTTTGATTTCTTTTCGCATCTGAGTAATAATATTTTGAGTCACCCTAGGCATAGAGTTTACAGCCGTGGTGTAATGTTGCTCTTTTGTCAGCTTATCTTTTATCATATTGTTATCAACAAGTCTTTTCTCTGTCACATTTTGCTGGGAAACGAACACATGTCTCGGGTAAAAAAAAAAACAAACAAAAAGCAGGTGAACCTCGGAACAGTGCAGCTGCAAGATGTGTGAAATGTGTGTCACACAAGCAGCGTGTCTGCTCTGATCTGTTAACACAGGCTCCAAAGTGAAACCAATGTGCTCCATTCCTGCCGTTAAAAAACGCCACACATGAAATCATCAGAAGAATAAAATTGGTTACTTTTGTTAGTCAGAGTCTGTAACATCTATATGTCTAAATGTCATGTTTTTACAGTAACCCAGAATAGGTAAAACAACACTGAAGGCTATTTAGATTTTTGACTTATCCATGGGCTACAATAGGTTCGTCTCCATGCCAGGAAAAGGAGCAGGGGAGGCGTATTCAGACGGTTGAAATTTCAGTCCCAGTGCCAGATGCCCACTGAATACTGTGCTCTGGTCTTTAAGTTGCTAAATGCTCCACTGAAGTCAAAACGGATTGCTGTCTGGTTGGTAAGACAAGACGATGAAAGTGGTAGCAATACAGTAATGTTGCAGGTGAACAATTTAGTGTAAATGTCTGCAAATAGGATGAAAATAACTGCCATTAATTGACTCTTTTGGCCCAAAGCATGATTTTCAGAGTCAGAAATGTTTTTCTTGTGCATTAAAGAACAAAGTTCAGACTCAAGAGGGTATAATACATGGAGCAAGGACATCTGAAACAGATGGGGGGAAAGGGGAGATAGAAAATAAGAAGGAAAGAGAGCAACTGCATCTATGTCTATTTTCAGACTGACTTGTTCATTCATCCATCTTTTACCCTTTATCCATTTCCGGGTCACGGGGGATGCTGCAGCGACTAAATTGTGTTTGCTTTAGCTTAGATTGACTTCATTATCTGACCTTAGAAGATGATCCTGTCAGGCACAGTTGGCAAATTAAAAGCCATAATTGTGTTGATCATTTTAGCTTATGTTTGTTGGTGGCTTGCACGAAAACAAATTTGAGACATAAAACTCAATCATCCACATATTAAATCTATGAAAGCAGAAGCACATCAGGACTGGAAATTTTCAGTGATTTTGATCCTAACATTGTGGAAATTTCCTAGAACTCGTTATTGTGTCTCTTCACAGAAGACTTAATGTGTGAAGGACAAGCTGTACTCTTCGGTCAATAAGCTGCCAGACTGACGCAGGTCTATCAATAAACACCTTCATGCTAACGACAGCATGCGGGTGCACACAGCATGTGTGCATCGTTGCACATACCTAATTATTTTGCCTGTAAGTAGCACTTTGTTATGTAATTTACAGAGCAAATGCAAACTTGAAAAGCTGTCAGTCAAAGTCTGTTCGATCAAATTCACTGAAAATTCATGCAGCTTTTCTCTCCCCAGAAAAGAACCTGCTTCCTCTATATGAAAGGATCTCTAGGTCTTCCATTTTCAAGTTAATTTTATATCTTATCATCACTTCATTGGATGGGTCAACTTAAATTGAATGTAGTGGAAAGTTGCCTGACTCACACGGACACTTCCGGGTAAAAATAATCCCATTAGTATTTTAAAGGCAGTTGTGAGGAAATACATTACTTGCAGAAATCAGTGGGTGACGAAAAAAGAGACAGGAGCCGGTGTTCTTATAAGGAGGGGAAATTTTATTTATAACACATGGTGCTGACAGGGAGTCAACAGCTCAGCGTCTATATTACAAGGTTGATCTGCAAGGCTGCGCATGTACTGTACGGTATTTGGAAACCAAGATTGCAGTGGCACTATAAACACACGCTTGAAACAACAGACTCTTTCTGTTTTGTTTTGGGGTTTTTTTTTTTTGTTTGTTTGTTTGTTTGTTTTTTTCCCTTCATTTTCTTACAAAATGGTACAAACAACAATACAAAATATTTGTGCTGTTGACAATTTACAAAAGAAGTCTTTTGACTCAATAACTGTGCAATTATTTTTTAAGCTTTTTTTTTTTTTTTTTTTTTTTTCTCCTCCATTTGAAACTATGTGAGTATGGTACACCAGAATCCCTTCTGGACTGCAACCTCGGTCATGCGGGCTGCGACACATTTTAAAATGTTGTATGATTACAGTTATAGAACTCATCTGTCCAATATAAAAAAAAGACACATGCAGAAAGCTCCAATTGTACAGATACAGTTTGCCTAACTTGGTCTGTTTAGCTTCAAGCAAATACTACATTATGTACACTTGGACTTGAGCCATATCGGGGGAACTTGGACGAAACGCTACTGCCTGTTTGTATATTTCTGGCCAAAGAAAGACAAAAAAGTGTGGCTTCTGCTGGAGCCTACCATCACTTGTGTGTCCGTGGTGAGGCAGTATCCACAGTGACACCAAGCATCCATTTAATAATGCCGGATCAAGGAGGCAGAAGAGCTACTGTAACACAGCAGTTTGATGTTTCTTCCCTCATTCTCATTGGCTAATTCTCCTCTCACTTTAGCGAGGGATCACTAAAAATACAAGCGGACCAAATATGTAATGAGAGCTCATGATGATCAATTTTCTGTCAATTCTCTGTACAAATTGGATTTTAATGGGGGTCATGTTTGATAGCCTTCACTGATGATTTGTTGCCATGTGTCACTGCAAATCATTGATAACATTCAGTATCAAAACTGCATTCTGTCATAATTCTCTCTCTTTCTGTGTATGTGTATGTGTGTGTAGGGGTGGGGGGCTCTCATTATGTTTGGCCTTGAATCCGGCCTAAACCTCTGACAAGGCAACACACTGTGAATGGATTTATGGATTGCCGTCAGTAGGGTCGGAGCGCTGCAGCTGAATTAGATCAATGCTGAAAGGGTTTATATAGTATAGAACACTCACATATATACAGTAAGGCCTAGAGGAGTGAGTGTGTGCTAGTATAGACTGTACAGGTTGGTTCGAAATGGGACCTCTTCACCATGATTTACTTGAACAGTGACAAGAGTATGGCTGTAAGCCCGTTTAGAATCACAGAGATTCTTTTAAAACGCACATGGCTTTCTCTGTGGTGACATACACCTTGCCAAGTTTTCATATGAAACAAAACTACAGTGAAAGAAAATGGAAAAGACCACACGGAAACAGATCAATCGTTTCACCAAATGTATAAAATGATCTGTGTATACGACATTTATAAGTCAGAAATAATCACAAATAGCAGAAAGTAACAGCTGTGTTTATTTTGCAGAGATATGCTGAAGGCTGAGGAGCAATCGGATAGATAAGAGCTTTTCCAGCAGTGGGTGGAAATCACTACTTTTCTCATGTGTACGGTCTCTCAGCTGACAGCTGTCCTGAAAATCACTGGTGTCGGTTTAGTCCTGCAAGGTGCAATTTTCACCCATTTATCTTTGAATCTAAATCAAAAGATTCCTACCCTGTCGACCTTATTAATCATATACTGACTTTCCTTTCCTTGTTTATAGTAGATGACACTCTCATCCTTATTTTTCTTTAATGGTATGATGAGTACGTGCATTAGCACTTAATACTTTCCATTTATCTCTCAATTATTTTCTGTCCACTCTGAAGATACAGTTTTTCTCCCCTCGCGTTGGATTCTACATTTTTATCCTTTTTAAGGCCATTTGGAAAAAACTGAAGACTGTTTAAATGAACCGTTAGCCAGCGAGGATCAATTGAAAAATAGAAGGAGACAAAAGCATTTGTGAGAGGACAATCCTTAACATCACATCGAATGAATAGCAATGTCATTAAGAAGATTCCCTCCAAACATTCCTCATATTCATAATTAATCGAAGATCCGGTCAGTCCACATCAAGTTGAAACTTGTTACCACTGAGGAGAATTTCAATGGACACACAGGAGATATGAAATGATCAAACCTCTGTATCATTCAGCACTATCTCCCTGGTCCCTCTGTGAAATGGTTTGCATATTTAAATAATTGAATATAAAGACTAAAGCTCCTTTTTTTTTTTTTTTTTAACCCCACTTCTTTATGTATATGCAGTTCTGGTGTGCTGAAATATGATTCCAAAAGCTCATGGGTAGTGCTGCTTTTTTCATTAACTCACAAGACAACCGTCTTTCAAAATGTCTGTCTTTTAGAGCGTTATTACTGAAGCTTTAGTTTTGCAAGTCTGCCTTTGACAAAGTGTAGAACTTCACAACAGACTTTCCCTTTTCTCTAACTTCTTCTCAAAACCTCTTGAACTTGCAGCCAAAAATTTCAGGAGAAAATTTGAAATGAATTAAATGCTGCCTGGAGAGAGACAGATTGTGAAGGCGCTAAATCCCTGGCTGAGGCTCAGTTTCCCCAGTTTCTGTGACAGGGACCAGCACCAAAAATTGTATATTAAAAATTTTGTTGAGAAACACCAGTGAATCAAAAACAAAAAAAAGAAGAAGAAGAAAAAACAAAACAAAACAAAACAGGGGCTCAGGAAGTGGCTCAGGGAAGCTCACAACTCTCTGTGTTATGTTCTAAGAGCTATATGAAATTATCCACTATTTTCTTTTCCCTCATGTTTGTACAGTTTATATAGTTTTCTTTGACACATTTACCACACAATAACTGGTGCCTTGTTAATGACCTTCGGGTGTCGGGATAAACATGCAAACATTAAATGATCTTAAAGGCAAAGTTTCCTTGAATAACCCTCTTATGTACTTTGTACTGTATACAGTAACATTATAGGTTACATACTTGACTTGTCAGTTTTCAAAATTTAGGAACAAGTTTGAGGTGCAAAGAATCAGAGCTCAAAACAAACACAGCTGCTATTGAAGCCACGATAAACAAAGACACACAATGCATTTCTTCTCTAAGACAGTCCCATAGTGTATTTTTGTGATCTAATCAACCACATTCAAGTTGGCTGTGATCTAAGAACACAGATATGCCTGACTTGAAAAGTTAATGATTTGTCCATAACTTACAGACACACTGTAGGCCTATGTACAGTACGTCTACATAAAGCGCCCTCGTAAGCCAGCTAATGCTCCTCTGAAACCAGCACTGGCATCTCCCGCAGCTACCACAGCCCTGCAGGACCATGGAAAAAGACAAGGGAAGGTCTGAGTTAAAGGGTCAGGGGTCATATGGGGGCGTAAAAGCCCAGAAAATGGCAACCAATCCTGAGTTAGCGGGAGTCTGCTAAAATACGCACCACTGAAGGCACTTTTTAAACAACAGTGCTTCTGTTCTAAGTGATTCAAGTTCAAGAAAGAAGGACTTTCATATCTCTGTTCTTCATTTTCTTCCTTTTGTTCCCCTCAGACAAAGCAAGAAGC
This sequence comes from Remorina albescens, assembly GCA_034769265.1. NCBI lineage: Eukaryota > Metazoa > Chordata > Actinopteri > Carangiformes > Echeneidae > Remorina > Remorina albescens. The sequence goes on along the minus strand of CM068482.1, from coordinate 16,133,121 downwards.
TGAACCTAAAGCTTCTGCAGAGATGCAGACGGGGGCTGACAGTGAGGGAAAAGTGAACACCCCTTGGAATTGAGTCAAATCTAAAGAGAGTGAAGACAAAAAAAAGAAAAAGAAAAGCTGCAAAAACTAAAGGAAAACAAAGTCAGACAAAAGTTACATAAACCTGCCTCCAGCATAAAACCTAAACTGAAACAAAAGCACAAGATTTTGAAAATACATACTAGAAGAAGCCTGCTATTCAGCGCTTCTGCTTCAGTCTAAGAGGCCTAGAGCAGGTGATGTTAAGAAGAGTACCCGAAACTGACTCATGGGACTGGTCCTCTGTGGTGGGTAAGTTGATTGGTTGGTTGGTCAGTCAGTTGGTCAGTGTGAACAAGTTGTATGTTCAATAAGGGTTTAACAGCCCCATATGTTCCAGGGACAGAGCATGGCAGGCCAGCTGACGGGACGAGGGTGTGTGTGTGCAGTGTATGTGTGCATATGTGACTGGTTAGATTTAATCATCATCCCCTCCTCCGTACATGTCAGCCAGCTTCTTGAAGCGTGGGCCCCAGTCGTTGAGGTAGTCATAGTCCTGGTCTCCCGTGCTGGAAGAGTTAAGCGAGCTGACAGAGCCAGCAGTGGAGCCACTGCCCTCATAATCAAACACCAGCAGGGAGTCATAAGGAGGAGCAGTCGGGTCGTTGTCCGCTGCTCGCAGACCCTAAATGGGACGAAGATGAAGAAAGGCAGTGGTCAGTGCTCACATGCCTGGAAAATGCGCTTAAGACAAAGGAAGGTTGTTCAGCGATTGAAAAGCAAAAAGCTGTTAGAAATAAATTCCAGCACTCAATGCACTCATGAGAAACAGGAAAAAAAAAACATATCATCCATATCACCTCTTAACCCACAACATCATGTCCAGGTCCTTCAGATCATCAGACATGGGCCACCTCAACATCCCCAGCTCTCATCTTAAACACAGAGGTGACCAGCCTTCATGGCCCTTTCTACATCATAGCCTGGCCATGTCCATCAAATCTGCCCCATTCACTGACTTCAAATCTCACCATTTTTATCCTGTAGTTTTTAAGCCAAGTTAACTTGCTCCCCTTGTTGTTGTCTGTTTGTAGAGTAGTGAAAGTATAAAGTAGTACAAATGGTAGTAACACTCAAGTACCTCAGAGTTTTACTGAAAGGGGAAATCTGTTTGAAAAAGGTTGTATAAAGCTTTCTATGATTCTGTCATGACAGCATACTAACCTGCTCCGAATATTACCACAGCTAAACTGTCAGCGGTCAAGTTCCAAAAAAATAACATTTTCAGGTTTTGTAGCAACAAACTCCATCCACGAGTCTTATTTCTCCAGCGTGGAGGGGGAATGTAAACTTGTCTGTAGCAAACCTTCCTTTTGGCCAGCAGTAATGGTGTCTGCATAAATTGGCATGTTTCATGGCCAACATACATAAATGTTGCTTTGGCAGTTTTTTGTTTCTTAGTTTGATCAATGGGGGATCAAACTTTACGCTTCAGTATTTTGTTGCTGTTTCATAAATAAGATGTGATGTGGTCGTTCTGTTTTCTGCCAGTGCTCAAGCCTGTACTTGAATGACAATTGGAAGCTTTTGACCTGAAGGTTAGCAAGTTGAAGAGAATTTGACTTCAACCACTTCACTGAAATATAGAGAAATGCTATGAATAGAAACCTAAAAAGCCTCAGCCCCATGGGATGCGGTGCATGGCAGGAACACCATGTGTTAGCAGTGTTTGTGTTTTACCAGACTGCTGGAGCGATATCAGGTGAGTACATGTGTGAGTGAGGGGGAGAGAGAGAGAGAGAGAGAGAGAGCGTCAAGGCTGGATGGATCAAAGCTGAACAGCTGCCAACACCTCTCGAGTGTGAACACGTTGTCACGAGTCTGTCAATCAGCATTTTCTGGCATCAGTGTGTGTGTATGTGTGTGTGTGTGTGTGTGTGTGTGTGTGTGTGTGTGTGTGTGTGTGTGTGTGTGTGTGTGTGAATAATCCTGGCACAGTGAGAGCAGCTGCAATGTAACACAAAACTCAACTTTGTTTCCATCACCGCACTGGAGTTTACATATTGAACAGCCTCCAGAAACAGGTAATCACATTAAATGTCAGATCGAAGAAAAGTGAAAGTGAGAGGCCGGCTCGTTGCGGGAGAAACATGTAATCACTGTTAAACTATGGGATGTAATGTGTGCTTCATGTGTGCGCGCGTGCGTGTGTGGTAATTCACCTCATGAATGAAATCCCCAATGTCTCCAGGATGGGGCACAACAGGTCTAATTGGGTACTGGGACTCAGGGATGATGGGACGCTCGTCCACCCGGCGGACAGCAGGCGGCTTGCTGATGATGTGCTCCAAGGAGTCGGGCTGCTGCAGCTGGCTCAGGTCATAGTCCTACACAGCCACAGGGACATCCAGATGTAAGCAGAGCACAGGTCAACTAAGAAAGCATGTATATATGTGTTTGTGTGTCTCCCCCTCAGGATCTCACCTGGTCCTCTTCTCCTCCTCCCTCTTCATCGTATTTGAGGATGTTGTCTCTGACATCGTCTTCGGGGTCAATTAGCAGCTGCTTTGTTTGCCTCTCTTTCTCTCTGCGTTTGATCCACACCACAAACAGCAGCACCATGCCTGCAGTGACACACACAGTAAACCCGAGGTTAATGATGACGATCTGCATCCAAAAAGCAAAAGAAACAATCAGGAAATATCGTACACCTGTCATTAACAAGACTCTGAGCCATGCCAGCTGCCCTGTGAAGCGTAGCTGAACGTCAGTGGGCTAACATGCTCACGATGGCAGGTCCTCCATCTTAGTTTAGCCATGTCACATGAACACAATGTACCAACTACAGGGAAGGCTGACAGCAGTTTTCGAGGCATTCAAACTGAAGCACAGGACAAGGATATATTTTGATCTCATGATCTAATCAACACAGTAAAAACTCAGTGCATCACCAAAAGGATTACAGTTTAACCTGGGGGAGGGCATAAATGTATTTCCCAAATGTCAGAGCTGAAGTATTAAGACATTTGTACACCTTGAGGGATGATGTTTAAAAGTAAACTGTACGTCCGAGTGAACAGAAAATATATTAGGCAAAGACTTTAAGAACCTCCAGCAAATTTTCTGCCTTTATTCTTGATGGAAAAAGACTGCCGACAACAAACAACTGATGTTTACCCCTTGCGGCTGCTCTGATGACAGTAGCATGACATAATTATACCACCACAAAACCTCTTGGTGATGGATGGAGCCACAGTGCATGTAAGCTTGACACAGAAAGGCTGCTTTTCTAACCCTTGCCCAGTCAGTTGAACACTGTCCACAGTCTGATCTGAAGAACCTCTTTCTTCTTTTCTGACTTTTTTTTTTATTCATTAGTGTTATCTAAGCTTTATTATTGTTAATTAATTCTTTTTGTAACTTGGTTGTTTATGTTTATGTTAAGTTGGTGGATTCTACTTGATTAAATAGTCATAAATTAAAACTAGTTATAAATTAAATTTATGTATATCATATATAAATATGGGTCTCCTTCGAAGCTGGAGTTGCTCGTTGAAGTATTACTGACTAGAATTGATTGTTTACATACAATAATATGTTTTAAAGTATGTTGGAGAAATTTGAAAGCTGCGGGTTAACTTGCCTGTAAGACTTGGCTATATTTATGTATTCATGTATGATGCAACTTAGAGCAACAAAGACAACCAGTAGAATGAATCACAGGCAAGACAAATAGCAGCAGATATCCACCTTACCCAGGAAAAGAAGACAAAAATGTCTTTTTGAGAGATTGTGGGGAGGATTCTAACAGTCGAGACATTCATCCATTATACAAAGTATTGTTCATGTTGTCGTATTATAGCCTGGTGAATGTTTAATGGCTGCGCCCTCAACTTCACTTTTAGAGGCAAATCAAAGTCAATCACAGGCAGCTGTAACTTTTCACATTGTATGTTTGCGTGTGGGTGTGTGACATAACTGAGAGCAGTTGAGTGTCACTGAGCGAATGCAATTTGAATAGCTGATACTCACTGAGCAGTATGATGATGCAGATCAGGATGGAGATGATGGCTCCGGTTCCCAGGCCAGTGGCTGCCACCGCCCCAAGGGTGGTGCAGTCTCCATTTTCATCACAGGGACACACCTTCACTTTAATAACTGACTTATTGGACAATGGAGGGTTTCCTGAGTCGGACACAATAACAGGGACCTCATACACTCCCGACTCCAAATATATCTGGTACCGCAGACCCAGACGGGCGTAGTCCCCTGTGTGAAGAGGAAAGAGAACAGGAACGGACTATATTAGTATTCTTCCCGCTTATGGTTCCAAAACCTTTTCAAAAATTGGTTCCGCATGAGGATTCAAACACAGTTGAATATCGATATGTGTCACTGTATGACAAATGTAACAAAGTCAAAAATGACAAGTGCAAAGGCATGTAAAATAACAAAATTGATGCGGAAAACAAAACTGTTTCACAAAAAAACCTCAAATTTTTTATTTTTCCCGGTACTGTGCGCGTATGCTGAGACCTCACCGCTAATCCGAGAAATGGTCCAGTTGCGTCGAATGCTGGTGGGGAAACTGGGCAGCTCAAAGACAAAGGGTCCAGCGTTGGGGTCCGTGTCAGCATCAGCAGCAGTGATATTGACACCATTAACGTTCCTGTTCATCCTCTCACAGATCTGAGACTCCCTGGGTATCAGCACTGGGGGGTTGTCATTAATATCTATCAGATAGATCTGCAACGTGCCTGTGCCGCTGGCTGCAGGAGAGCCTGGGAGCAGAGGCAGAGAAGAAAAAATAGTATCATGATGAGAGGAAAAGATGACATGAGTAGACAAGTGTGCAGTGAAAGGGATGATAGAGGGGGAAGAGGGACGGAAGAGGAAGGCACACAGAGAGGAGGGAATTAATGAAATATAATAAACTGAGATAAAAAAGAAAAAGAGAGGGGTTGAAAGGAATAATGTTTATTTACTATGGGCATGTTAGAGGGAGGGCTGCTGCAGAGCTGAGGGAGAATTCTGCTTTTGACAAAAATACTTCTGACATTCGTGTTCTCCGGCTCTTCTTTCAGCCTTACAGCCAAATCAAACCCATCACAGTCGATCCAGATGCAGCACATCTAACAGCCCAGAGAAGGTTTATGTAGAATAATGATGACTGTAACACAATCAAACAAGTCCTTGCCTGTGTGTATTTACGCAATTCTACGAGTGTCATCTATAATTCAGTTGATAAAGGTCCCTGTGTTTGCAATATTAACAATCCCCTGTATTTGTTGAAAGGTGAACTGGGCATTCAGACTCTCATAAATGCATAAGTGCTTTTAAGAGGATATCTCCACGACACACTGGACACAAACAAAAATGTTCCCTGTCCACAGATAATCGAGCCCTCTTGAACACGAGTTACTCCATAACTCTTAAGATAATTAGGACCTTAATAGTTTCAACATCACTTAGTAAGTATAGCGATGTGAAAGCAGTAGTGGCTTTCCATTGCAGATCGTAGCAGCCAGGGACATGCATTTTATTCATAATAAATATACATCCATGTAACATATTTGGTTTATTCAACAGAGACTTAAATAACTTTTTTTTTAATCGACTTAATGTGATTTTACTATTATAACCAACTTCCTTTTGAATATGCAACGTCTGTAACACAGGATGAGCTTATTGAGTATGTACAGAATTTTACCAACAGTCTTATTTTATGTACCAACATGTAGATGTTGCACTTGTTCCTATTGCGCTCTGAGAGTTGTGATACTTACATGAATGCCTACAGACTTTACATCAAAGTTTCACCTGAGTCTGTGTTGATTTGACTGTAGGCAGCCATTGCAGGTGCTGGTTCACTAGAGTAATGTTCCAGCCTCAGACTGTAATACCATGCACTGGTGTACGCACACACACACACACACACCTCAGTTACAGACAATTTAGAAGCCACTAATGGAACTGAGCAGCAGACCGTCAGCAACAGTACTAATAGAGAACTGAGGGTAAAGAATAGACACTTTAAGCAATCAAGAGTGAGATAGCAGAGAAATGAGAGGAATGCATGAACACATTTGTGCGGTATGAAAATGTGGCACAGTGAAATCATTTCAAAAGAAGAAAAAAAGACGAAAAAAAAAAAGGAAAAAAGAGTGCTCAGCAGTATAAAGCTCAGAGCTATTTATTGAGTGTGTGTCAGGGGGTGACGACCCTTAGCTGCCTCCACTTACGAGCCATTTCCCCTCCATGCCCCACTGGCTGAGCCATCGAAAATCAGGCGACCCAAGGGCCCATCTCTGGGATGAGATAAGGGCGATGTAATTTACAAAGAGATTAATGCAAAGCTGACAGATCTGCCAATTAAACATGGCAACAGAGCAAGACATTTGCCACATGAGGAGTGAGGCGCAGTTCACGACAGAGGGCTGTCGGTGAGTCCGTAGACAGCTCGAGCTCTCTCTGATTGGTGTATTTGGTCTGGATTGAATAAAACGCGATTATCAATCGAGACTGTGACATAAAAACGCTCCTGCACTACTTTGAATATCACAGTCAAGTGATCACTACAGAGTTCTGGTGGACTTTTGCAAGACAAGGGCTTGCAGGGAAATCATTGCTGACAGGTAATTTATTTGTGAAGGTTGTAAGGGCTGGGTTATTGCCAAGTTTACAGTCGTGTAGAGATGTGTGCACGTTTAGTGGAGACCCATAAAAACGGGCTATTGAGAATTATCATCTACTTCAATACCCAGCCCTGGCCCAATGTGAGCTGGGATTGGCTCCAGCACCCCCCGCAGCCCGGAAACAGATATAATATGTAGAATATGAGTGATTGATGAGTAATCTACTTCAGTTCACCTAATTCTTACACTGATTCAAGACTATATATATATACAGTGAATAACATAGTATATATATATATTTATCAAAATGAAACTTCATCAATCCAAATTATGTTAGTATATACTCTATATACTATGATTACATCAATCTACATTCTAATTGAACAACGATTAAAAACACATATTCTGGAAGTTATAGGACAATGTTACCTTGAAACAGCTGCTCCAGTTACATTACACACACACATCCAAACTATTTACTTAAGTGATTTATTTGATTGTCACTATCTCAAAGTTTTCCTACAGTTATATCCTTAAAGGCTACTTTTATGTGCATTGTTGTAAGACTGTACATTAAGAATATGTTCTTATATGTCAGTTTAGCACATCTATGTACTGAAACATAAACACACCGATGAACACACAGGTTCAAGCACACAGACACACACAGACGCACACAGACGCACACAGACGCACACAGACACACTACTGCAGCATTCTGCTAGTTTGTTAATCCCAGCCATGTATGGGGGACATGTGGAAGCAGCTTGCCACAGCTGATAGGAGAATTATGTGGGTTTTAACCAGCTAAATAAATAATTATGTTTGTGTAAATTCCTCAAAAGGATTTGTATTAACTCCTTTTTTTTTTTTTTTTTTTTTTGATGGTGGCTCAGAGATGTGAGGCATGCTGAAAAGACTTGTAGCAAGTGTACAATATGTTCTTTGAAGGGCACACACACACATAAACAATGGCAAAGTTTTGAAAAGGAAAAGAGTGTGTCAGAAAGGTCTGAAGCAGTCAACAGAGATATGGGAGCAGTACAAGTGTACTTGTACTCACCATGCTGTCACCATCTCTCCATGTCCTGCCCTACTATCCCTACTGTCTCATAGTACTTCTTACCATAATCCCTCTCGTGTTATGACGGCTGGCACTCCAGCAACACCCACATAGTAAGACTGATTTACACACACAAACACAGACACACACATAACTTGAACTTGGCTTTTCATCTTTTGGAATAACTGAGAGTCATAATATCATGCCTAAAATTAACATGCCTGTTTATGATGCACTTTAGGGAGGTCAGGTGAGAAACGATCTTTGAGGAAATAGGTAATATATGAATAAATGATTAAGAATTCCAAGAAACACACAGCACACACACACACACGCAACAGGAGTATGTCAACCTCCAATCCCAATGCCTCTTCCATCCCATCATCACAACATATTACACATCATGGTGTCTGACATTGTCAATCACTGCTAATAAATGTGTAAAATGCACACACACACACACATATTCCCGTGTGTTCACACAGGCTCAAAACTATAAATACAACGATATTTCAAAGCCAGCTCAACTTAAGGTAAACACACCAGTGCACTGCACGTCTCTGATAAGGCAATTGGAGAGGGAAAAGGAATTCCTTTTTTGTAGTTGACTCACTCACTTCCACTTTGGAGAAAAGGAACTTATTTGTTTGCTGTGAGTTTGTCCTCATTTAAACTTGAGCTTCAAGTCAAAGGCAGAACAAATGGTATAAGCCACAAGAAGTGTGTGAAGGGGATGGAGTAGGCAGGGATGGACAGGAGGGGAGGAGAGGAGAGGAGATCAATAATCAATTTTAGAAATCCAGGAATTTCCAGCTGTGCTACTCGTGAATGCTGCTTCCTTGTTCTTATATCCCTCCAAATCCACACAGATTTCTTCATTTTTATTAAGCTTTTTTATTATTTGAAGTAGCCTAACTTTAAGATTGGTGGCTGTATTTTAACAGTCCAAAGGGCAAAGTCTGAACCAAAAGTGACAGTATTACATTTAAGTTACATCCATATCCATTTTAACAGCAGCATCCATCTCAAAAATATGGTTTACAAGGATTGCTCTTATTCTCAAAGCAGACTAATAGTATCACTTTTATAATGGTGCAGTGTTTGACACTTTCACATTTAGATTCTAGTGAACATATTGTGACTGGCCAGTGAACCCAATCCCAGCTCATGTGTGCAGATGCTCTCTGCTCCCTGAGGGGATGAGCGAATGGCTGTAGTGCAAACAGCTCTACCAGCAGCAGACCAAGTCACAACATTAGGCAGTTTATATTTTATATTTGAAGTTAAATAGGTTTTTGGTTCATCATAAAACTGTGGCGGGAAACACTGATGGGTTTCATAAGAGAGAAAACGTCTCTGCGGACCTTCAATTCAAGTCCAGCCATTCGTGCTCAAATTTATGAACAATGTTGATACGGGATCGGATAATGTCAACTCTGTTGGTCTAAAACTAGCAAAGATATATTATAGGACTGTCTTAAGATTCTGTTACATCCTTTTTAAGATTTTTCACTTTAAACTGTAATTTTCTACACAGCAATGATAGACATTCACTCCAGTGAAATCAACTCTTTGCCTCAAAGTAATTAGTAATTTTTTTTTAAATACAACCAATTATAAGTCATTTCAGAAAAAAATTCACCCTCGGGTCAGCCACTCATCTGGAATAAATTACTTTCCGGGGATAGGCCCAGAGTATACACAATACAGACAATGTGACATTGCCCTTATAATGGTCTGATCGGAACTTTTGGTGAGCTTTTCTTTTCTGTGAGCCTGTGCGATAATTTTTAGGAGTTAAAAACTGTGTATATCAATAATACAGTGAAACGAGCTAAAGCAGAATGTTTTGGTCAAAAATGCATTTATTTCCTCCCTTTACAAGAACAGCTATCATTCCTTTATAAGTTTATAATGATAACGTTGAAAATAATGAGTTGCAAGTGGATTTGTGGGAGAGAAAGCAGCTTGATAATGTCTGTATAATCAATCACAGAGATGACGCAAATGTGCAATGTATTATTATGTAGGATGTTTTAGTAAGTTTCGAAGTTGCTAGAGCAAAATCAATTCAATATATGATGTTTTTTTTTTTTTTTTAACTTTCATTTTGTTATTACATCTTTTGGAATTAATACTAAAAGAGATACCAAAACTGGCTGATAAATGAAATGCAGGGATGAGCAAAGAAGAGTATTCTTACCATTGTCTGTCGCCAGGAATGTGGCTTCATAAATATTGTTTTTGACATAGATGGACTCCCGGTCGAGCATCGCCGTGGTCACTATCTGACCGTTGGTTCTGTTGATGGACAGCCAGTCTGCTGGGTCGTTCAGCTTTGAATACCTAAAGACATAAAAGGGGAAATCAATGAGGTAGTTAGTGCCAAGGTTTCTGCGTTTACAAGCAATTATAACATTTATTTTTGCGTCTGTGTACACTTTGAACGCCTATATATACACTCACTCACTAAATCACAACAGCCTGACCTTCGCACAGTTTAATTCTTCATTGATGTCTCCTCCAGAGCCTGCAGCCTACAGTCAATTTCACCTAATTTTTCACTCACATGTTCCAGGGATTGGAGTCAATTACCTTCCCAGTTGAGCACTGCTGGAGCTGCCTGTGTGTGTGTGTGTGTGTGTGTGAGGTGCACACTTATTCCCTGGAAGTGCTTCTTTATGCTGAGGACAGCTAAACCACCAGACAGGATACATGCAAATGTTCCTGTGGATATACGGGGAAACTGTATCACCTGGATGATAGAATGGCGGTAACTGATTGAACAGGAAAGTGGATGTAGTAGCAGGTGGTGACACACCCATGGGATAAAGGGCGGTGAACGAGAAGGGGATCATCTTCAGGATTGAATCTCAATCTCAAACTGATCTAAGTGTTCTTGTTTCTCTGTTTTTTTTTCTTCTTTTTTTTTGGCGCTTTCAGTTTTATCTGATCTCTCTCAACCCGTGTCGCCTCACCTCATATTGCTGTGCTTTTGTATTCATACATTTCCTTATCCCTCCGCATCTTCTCATCCTCCCTCCGTTCTCTCTGGGATACAGAATTCATGAATTTCCACCACTTCCAACTGCAATAACACCTTTACACATGAATATGTCTATGTGGCACCTTGGCCTTATACAACAACGCTTCTACATCAGTTTGATTTTATTAGGTGAATGTCAGTTTGGGCCAAAAAGGCCATGTTGTTATATTGGACTACACTCAGCTTTTACATCCATCCAAGTTGAAATGGAGTTGATCTCCTTGCTTTTATAGTTATTGAAATGGGGAACGGTTACTGCCAGTATACAGTCTACTTACATGGAAGAGAATGGAAGCTAGGTGGGGTGGGCAGTATTAGGAAAGGGGGGGACGGGAAGCATAATCTCTCTCCTGCAGTGAGGTCGGTGGGATTTTTCCCAGCAGGCAGTGGGCATCATCCCAGCCACAGCGCAGCGCGGGGAAAAAGATGACAGAGCTCAAATTCCCACACTCTAGATGGTTCCACACAGGCTAGTCAAGCCCACAGCCAGTTACTGACGGACTGTGAAATCACCACCAGGACTACAGTGGGTCCCTCACAGTAGGGAGGCGGGATAAATGGGTGAGGGAACTGATTGGGAATAGGTGGGAGAGGAACGAGAGGCAGGGAGAGGTGACATTCTGAGGTAGCTGCATGGCTGTATGATCTGGTTTTTATGTCCTCATTAAGACTTGACTTGACACCTACTGTTAGTCTCTTTCCAACTGTATCGCTGTTGGATTTACCATGCCAAAGTGATTCTCTCTCTTTGCTGTGACTGAAAGAAATATTTTCTTGTCATTCCAAGTGAGGGAAGATAAATTGCATGTTTTACTGAGCAGGGACAAATTAAAAGGCTCAGTTCACCCAAAATACAAAAGATGTTGTTCGTGGAGAAATCATGCTGGTTAATTTCTTAAAAAAATTGTTTCAAATTGAAATCATCTGCTAACTATTTTACCAATATGCCAACAGACATGGCAGCATTATTTAGCTTTCAGCATTAATTTGAATAAACACATTTCTGAGGATGCCAAACTATTGTTTCAAATATCATCACCACAAAGGGAATTCTATCAACCTCCCGTTGGAAGAGAGGGAGAAATCTCAAAAACAAAAATCATACAACTCAGTCAAATAAAGCCAAAATTATCTGCATAGCTAGACAGATATTAGAATATGTTTTTTGTTGTTTGTTTTGTATTTTGGATTAACTGACTGTTTAATATCAAAGACAAAGAAGAGCTAAAAAAAAAAAAACAGGGAGGAGAAAATGCTGTATTAGACTTCCTTTCCAATAATGGGCTATAAAATACAGCTGAAAATAATTTTTTTTCTGAGCACACTGCATGATAACACAAGTTGATGGGTGCTCTGTGATAATAAAAGCCACATCACAAAGGTTTGTTCACAGAGCAGAGTTCTCTGTTCACCACCACACTTTAATTAAGTCTCCTAAACAGCCCTCAGTGCAGATGTAATAAACCTTGTATGATGCAAATGAAGTCCTAAATGAACATCTTTGCAGCTGAGCCCATTTCCAATGCAGTGAACGTACAGTGGTCTATATCATTAATCTTGTTTTTCAATAAAACTCCAAATAAATTAAGGACAGAATGTAATTAGCTCTATACAACGATTTTCACTCATTTTAGTTTTTCAGACATCACCCTGTAAAAAACAGGGATATTCAGACCACTAGAATAATTTCAGTGAAGGCACTAACTGTCTTTTTGTTTACAAGTCTTGATTGTCAACGGCATTACTGTGGGCAATTGGTAGCTCCTGTCTCAAACTTTTTAATGAAGTCAACTGCCAATTTTTCCATCCTCTTGGAAAGGCAAATGCTTCTTGTTTACTCTAATGCTAGTTTGGAATAAAAAAATCTGGTAAAGGATCTACTGTACGTGAAATTTTTTACTTTTACTTCCAATGTTTTTTAACCTAAACCTGAAGGTTTCTCTCATTTGGGAGTTGGTTGGTTTGTGAGTACGGCTGGATATATGATTAGGCCTGGCAGGTTAGTGATCTTAGCACGCAGCTGGGAGAGGTATGACATTTATTTTTCAAAGCCCTGACCCTGAGGATGAAAAATGTATGTCTCAAGCTTAGCCAAGGCAGTTTGGGTAATTATTTATGCCAGTGTCTCCAGTCCCATGTCTCGACCTTACTTGTCAGATATCTGACAGGTGATGCATGATGCCTCCCTCTTCCTCCTCCACCATCTGAACACATCCCTGCCTCCACAAGCCAACAGCACACTGTCGGTAGCTCCTTTGATTAGAACCTGTCAAGTTCGATCCCTGATCTGAAGTCAGCTCACCATCAACAGGTCCCCTCTGCCTCCCTCCACAGTCCCTTAGGTCTTGTTTCACCTTCTTCCGGACTTCCCTCTATATCCTCTCCCTGTCTCTCTTCTTCTTATGTCTCTCCAGCTTTCATTTATGAAGACATACTGCTCTTTGTCATATGCAAAGACATGCACCATAAATTACATGTGACACGAGCTGTTTTGTCATACTTAAATGTCTCTCCCATAGAAACAGACATGTCACTGAGTAGTGACAGTAACTATAGTCATCTGATTGTGATCAGACAACTGCAAGATTACATGCGCTTCCACTTACAGTCACAGGTGGAGTGTCCTTATCTTGTGAGTGTATTAGTGTAATGAAGAACTACCTGTGTATTGCGGAATGGATTTGCGTATCTGCTTCCCAACTCCGTCAGTCACCCAATTTGATTAATGAGGTTTCCAAGTATATACACAAATCAGTTCTGTATGCTAAAAGTTAGCAAATGAAAGTTTAACAAGGTGGTGCAAACACCGTAGAGGGTTTAGCTGAGAGGAAAGAATGAACTGAACCCTGAATTTCAATTTTTTTTCTCCCCACTATAATGAGGATTGAGACAAGACAAAGCTAACAGCTGAGATTGGTGCTCTTGCATAACAGTCTTGGGTAGACACCTTTTGTGGAACTGGCGTGAAGTGGGAGGGATTGATAGTGATTCTATCCAGATGGATCAGAGAGATTGAGGTGGTGGTTTGCCATCTCTAAAGGCCTCCTCTTTCTCAACTAGTGAGAGCAAAAGGAAGGATATTTAGTTCATGTCTGTTAAAGAAACCTTGGCGGACCAAAGCAAAGGTTAACCTATTCCGAGATGTACAGAAATGCAATCATTCACCGGTCGTGGAAAAACAGGGAGGCAACGCAGAGGTCAAAGTGAATTCACTAGGGAGAGAGGATGAGAGAAACAGACAAAAGAAGGGAAAGACAGAGAAAGAGAGAGAGCCCAGCTGGTAACTTTGGCATCTATCTAAATTATAATGTACACCCAATTTACTCTAATTTGCTGCAAAATTAGCTGGGAAATTTGTTTAGATCCTTTACTCACAGAAAATTGGAAGGAAGGAGAGTTGTTGGAGTGTGGGGTGGCTGGGAAGAGTTGCTAGTAATGTCACACTCAGCAGCCATGTTATCAACTCAATTGCCATGCAATACAGTTGCAGCTCTGAATTATCCCAATGCACTCACAATAATCAGTAAGGACACTCAACATGTGACCATAAGTGGAAGCGCATTTAATTCTGCAGTTGTGTGATTGCAATCAAGACGACTATGGCATCACTGTGGAGTGTTTTTAATAGATTATCTCTGCTTTTGATAGGCAGTAATGTATTCACTGCTACTCTCAAGAACGACAGCAGGAATGGGAAAAGGTCTGCTGGTCATTTAAAGGTTGGTTTACATTTAAAATCCAGAGAGGCTTATCACAGAGAAAGAACACTGCAGGTGGACATAATGCTGTGTCAGATGTTTGGGCTCAAGCCAGCTGTTCTTTTTATTCACCTCTCTCCCTCCAGCTTTTCTGCTCATTCGCTCTTGCTTGCTGTTTGTGTGTGTGTGTGTGTGTGCGTGCACACACCTGCATGCATATGCTCGTGCAATCTCCAGAATGCACACACTTCTCATTACCCCTGGGGCTATTGCTCCCTATTAACCTTCTTACCTCCCTTACTCATAGTTCTCCACTGGCTCATAAACTTTGCAGACTCAGACTTTGAGGGATGGGTTATGCCAAAATATAGTCCCCTTGTTGAACTTTCACCTCTCACCACTGACATGGAACCTGTCCAAGAGGCTTTTTAGCTTGCTGGAGTGCATATGCTGGGATTCCTGCCGAGCTTTTACTTACAAGTGAGACTTCAACTACGAGTCGGACAATACTTCTCCTCAGCCTAGAGACTGGCCATAGGTAATAAACTTTATCTAATCGAATCTGAATGACTTTGCACCAGAAGAAAATTAAACTAATGGCATGCTGTTGAACTGTCAGAATTACAGTAATTAGGAGTCCCACTCTGCAGAGTGATCCATTGTATTTGCTCATTACCTGATTGTCTGCTGCATCTGTAGTCGGTCGGGATCTGAGGCTGAGAAGGTCGTCAGGCTGGTGCCAGCAGGGACGCCCTCCTCAAAGCGAATGTGTTTTGGGTTTGTGGGGAAGTAAGGGGGTTCATTGACATCCTGGACAGATATGGTGACCCCGGCTGTGGACTGGAGTGAAGACTGGATGCCACTGGCTAGATGGGCCTGGTTGGACACCACCACTGTCAGCATGAAGGCACGGTTCATCTCAAAGTCTACTGGCTAGAGGAGGAAAGGAAGAATTAATGAAAGTGTGACAGGAGGTTCAGAATTCAGGTGTTTTAATATTAAATTGCCTTAAGCCATACTGTTTGGATGATGAAATCCAGCATCAGGGATAACGTTAGGGATTATTTCTACCAATATACTTCAACACTATAGTAACACTATTATTTGTAGTTATAGTCTCTGTCAAAATGTTTACATGTTATTATAGCAGGGTTATCATTATTCTGGGCCACAATCCCACCATTCTTTCGGCAGCAGTGCTGCTGTGTGTACGTCAACAAGAATACAACACTGGATCTGTGCTTTGATACATCAGAGTCGGCTAAAAGAAAGCTTAGATTGCAATAATACAGGGTCGTTCATGTTCACCTTGTCGTGTTTGTTTTCAGGAGCTTTTAACACTTGAAGGGCCATGGAGGCCCCGAAAGGCTGCCATTACATACACGAGAAAATGCAATACCTGAAAACTGAAAATTGCTCACACTATTTTTTATTTTTCTACACAAATAGAAAAAGGTTATACAATATAAACGAGCCAGTCTTTCAAGGCAAGAAATTCAAACATAATTTGAGGTACAGGTGCATTCAGTACACAGAAGTAAAGTTACATTGCATTGGCAGGTTGTGCTTCTTTGGAATATAAATAGGGTATTAATGCAGGCAAAAATAAAATCTTGTACTGCTTTGGATTTCAAACATATTCCTCAGCACTCCAACAACACTCAAATTACTCCACAGTAGTGTTTCGTTTGGTTGTGTATCACTGGTGCACAGTTGTGTCAGCAAAACAAATGTTTTGCTTCATTAATTTTCCAACTATGAACACTTCCTGTGAGATAAACAAACAGTGATAATGAAATAATGAAACAAAGGTGTTTGCATTCCATTTACAAAATAACACTGGATTATTTGTACTACGTTCTCCTATAGATGCAATCTTAATGCACTTCTTCATTTGGGAAACAGATGAATTATTATTATTTTCACATTTTTGTGTGAAATGACTACTTAACAGCTCAAGAAAGCAAAGGAAGAAAACAAAGCTTGATCTCATCATGATTATAACTATTATAATTAGCATCATCATTGTTGAGACAAGTCAGGAGTTCATGCATGTCACTGAAGAGGGCAGCACTAAGCTGCAGCGATTCACACCTGAGTTTCTGGTGAAACCAGGCAAAGAGGAGAAAAAAACAAAAACAACAACAAAAAAAAAAAACCGCAGGTCTGTTTCAAATGGACAATGAATGAAGGAAGAACACGGGTCTGCTATCATCTGATTGGAAAAAGGATCCTGCTTCAATTTGAAGGAAGCCTGTTGGTATGTGTGGAGTGGAAACGTTTTGTTTGTTCATCATGCACAGTTACCTTGAGTTAAAAGTGTGCTGAAATGTAATGGAAAATGTTTTATTTTCAATTTCTTTTGATTTGTATTGACGGTTATCAACCCGACCCAAGGTCTAAAACCGGGAGATAAATGGGGAAAGAGGATTTGAAAAGGACTTGAGTTGTCCACTGTAGCCTTTGTTGTATTTTAGGCCTTTTTTTCTCGCAGTTTGGCCAGATACTGTAGCAGAAAACCAAACAACCTAACAATTATTATTACTCTTAATGGGCAAACCAGAACAAATTTGCTATGAATATAATGCTAATTATATTAAAATCCTTGTTATATTAGTTTTTCTCTCATGACTGGGGAATAACTGTTGAACCTTGTTGATGATAAAGAAAGTTAACAGATGCTCTATCGACTGGTATCCTGTTCTGCTGGACACACACCCAGGGACATGCCAACACTCTTGGCTGGGTTGCTGTGTCTTACCTGCTACGCATCCTGTAATTTGACTGGTGCTTATACTGGATTTGCTAGGATCTATGAACTGGCTCTGTCGCTCTGCTCCTCCTGTCTGGTGTCTGTAGAGTTACTGCTGCTAGATGCAAAACTGAAGCTACTTGGATTTGAATGAAAGTCATAAACGTGCATGCAGTGTTCGTCAGAGAACCTTAATGTGACAGCCTGCATGAGCTATTTATAAAATTTTTGTTTTTCATGACCCAGTCAACGGTCTTTGTGGCCCAACAACCGGTCCTGAACAAGAGTGACAGTTCTCTATTCTCCTAATGAAGACAACACGATCAGTTTCAAATAACAACAGGAAGCAAGGAAATAAAAAAAAAAAAGAGAGAGAATAAACATGCTGCTTGTAGGTATTGCTGGCACATTTTATAAATAGGGGGATGCTGATTACTGCCACAAGGCTAAGATCTGCGGTATTTGATTGCGATGTCAGTGACTTTGAACACATCTGTATGTTACATTGCCTCAGTCTAATCAGCAGACAGTGTGGCAGCACAGCTCTGATAAAAAAAAAAAAAAAAGGCATCCTTCATCGGCAGCCTGTTTGACAAGGGCACTGGTGTGGATACGTCTGTGTAAATAAATGTAAGTAGGTAAAGTCAATGTAAGCACACGGGTGTGTATCTGTGTGTGACCCCACAGTGCACTGGAAACCTATTTGCAGGCTAACCACGCTCAAGGCTCTTTGATCTACAGCCAGTGGTATTCAGAGCACAGGGAGGTCTAGAGGATAGCTGTAGGCTAACTAAAACACACACACGCACACACACACATGTACACACGCAGACACATTACCCTGAGGGAAGCCAGAGGGGTTAGAGGGCAATAACATGGCTTCCATCTTTTGCGCATGAGCCATCAGATTTTCCAGCTCCTCTGTATCACTTCACTTGTTCCTCCTTCCCTTTTACCTTATTTGTTCCACTGGATTCCACCTTCTCACCTCCACCCGCCCCACCACCAGCTCTTTTAGTGATGTATGCTCTCTGCGATTTGTGTCTGTCAATCTTTGGAAATGTGTCTTTGCCTCACTTCACTCCACTTCCCCTGTCAACTTCAGTGTTCATTATAAGCTTGGATTTACATAGCGTGATGACTCATTTGAACTGTGCGGGAACTGTGTTTGTATGTTTTCAGACATGCTTGTTTGTCTACCGGCTGTATTATCACAGTAAAATGAAAGTATGTCTAATAAACTCCTCAGAGAGCACCATAAATGTGTAATGTGTTAAAACCGTCAGACCTTGTTTACAAAGGAGCTCAAGTCTCTTGTGTGAGATTTGCAGCATATTGGGATGTCAGTGCATTTCAATACCTTGATTTGGGGAAAAAAAAAAAAAACAAGATAACAACAAAAACAAGGTGGCACATTCTTTGGGCTTCTTCAGTTTACTGATGGTATGACGTCTGTTGTGAACCATTCCGGCTCCTTTTCCCTGGTGCAAGCTTGAGCCTCTTTGTTTACTAGCTGAGACAGTCTATTTCTCTACTTCCCAGGGGGTGTCCTGTCTCTTTTTTTGATATCCTGATAACCTCCCATGGGTCTCAACAGAGGCTTACGGCTACCCGGCTGCCTGCTGACTTTTACATCTGGGAGCGAGAGGAATGGATTAGAAAAGCTAGTCATCTAGAGATAATGAAGAGAAACAAAATGCCAATGCTCATTGCTCAGGCTGCCGTGGGAATTATAGGGAGGTGTTATTGCTATTTTTTAAACGCTATTGTAGGATGTGAGATGTGATTTGTTGGAGCCAGCTACATGAGGACAGTACCCATGGGTCATCAGGGTCAAAAAAAATAAACAAGTTATTTCCACAAAACTCTTGCAACAAGATAATCACATTTACTGTGTGCCACTCATGGATGAACCTTCCCAGCCTTTTCATTTACATACAGCAAAGTGAAGGTAATATATTTTTGAGAGTTTTTCATCATATTTATGATGAAGATTTTTCCTCTGGTCTATTTTCTGTGTTTTTTTCCAAATTGTCTCAGGACACCCTGTATTCAAGAGGTTAAACACTAATGTAGAAGGTTGTTTCAAGACATAACTTTGTTGTTGCTATCATTTACCACAGTGGCTGAGATTATGAGAGTATAAAAAACATTGCCTTTGTAATTGAGAAATCAATAACTAATTTGCTACAGCTGCCTTGCTAGCCATTGTGTTTAAGTCTGTGAGTTAGTGTGTGAGCTGTTTGTCTGAAGGTCATGGTGGCCTCCAATCCCCAATTTCAACATAGAGGGGCATATGAAAAACAAAGACCCAGGCCTGCCTGTATTTAACCCAGTAGTCTACAATTATTCTTTGTGCTTTAATTCGATGGGGATCATTTAACACGAAAAGAAACGATGTTTCCTCAACACTGTTGTGATTTATCGAGGTCTTACCTTAACCACGGTGACCATGCCATCATTGCTGATGGGGTCAGTGCGAATGGTGAAGTGCCCAGACGGGTCGCCGCTGATGATCCTGTAAATGGCGTTCCAGTTTGGTGAGTGCGGTTGGTCAGCGTCTATCACCGTCAGATTAGTCACCACAACGTCCACTCGATTCTCTGGGACCTCACCGGAAAACTGCAGAAATGAAGTAAAATGTTACCTTGCGGTGTGTTGCAGTGAAATGTCTGGATCTGTGTTGGGCTGAGTTTATCGTGCGAGTGCAAATCTCTCTTTTTACTTTGCCTATTCATTAATGTCAATAAATGAAGGACTGACCACTATTCTTGTGTAGTTTACATTTGCAGCCTGTAGTGCTGGGCAAGTTAGCACATTTATCAGACTCTTTTCAAGCATGACATGGATGGGCGTCAACCATGAGCTTAGGTTGTTACTGGGAGTCACATAAACTCTCCATCATTTTTTACATTAGTGGATGAAAATTAGACTTTGGGGGAATGACCAGTTATCTATTCCATCTATCCATCATCCATCCATCCATCCATCATTTATCCACCCATCCATTCCAAATGGAGGCAAACGCAGCTAGTTGAGGTAAATAAAGGCACTGATCACATTTTGAGGGAATATGGTGTCTGTAAAAGACAAACTCAGAAAGCTATTCTATTGCCTCTAACGTTTTCCCTGAGTGATCATTTCACAAATACATTTGGTGAAATCCCGGCCCAGGCTTTGTGGTTAATTTATGTGTTCAGCGAATTTGTTGTATGATACCATTATATAATCAGGATTTCAGTAACAGAGCAACAGCTTGGAAGTTAACATGTTAGCATGTCTTAATGGGCTGCGTTTCAGTCACTATTACAAACTTGTTCCATTTTGTCATGACAGAAACTGAAAAAAAAAAAAAATGGAAATGATAACAGCTTCACTGGGAATTCAGCTATATTAAAATATTTTATGTGTGAGCACAGAGAAGAAAAGAGAAGCAAACAAATAAATAGCTCAAACCATCTGACACTAGGCAGAATGCAAATATGATACAATGATGTCAGTGCTTTACAACAGTTCCAGAGAGGTTTTGAACTATGCCCTAACTTTTGCACATGGGCCATACATGTTCCTGCAATGTACTTGATTTTGACCTAGTCTTGTTTTCACAGAGCAGCTCGTCAGGCAAAGGAACTTTAATGAAGTCACTTTTACCACCTCTGAGAAACAATGCCACAATGGTAATCACATCTAAACAGGGGCACTCGCGCAATTTCAGTTTTCAGCCTTTTTCTGTTTTCTGCCTGTCTGGTAGCCATCCTTTATGAGCAATACTATTTCATTCCTTTGAAAGCTAGAGTGACAAAGGAGGAGAAAAAAGGAGCCAGCAGTGGGGAGGGTTAAAACAGCTGTCTGAGTGTGTATGAGTAGCTCTTAGTTGTCCCCGTGCTGTACAAACACATGTGCTTTGTCCTGATAAGCCTGATGAGGAGTGAGCTGCTGTCTGTCATGTGTCTGTTACGCTGGGGATTGATCAAAGCCATATAGGCTGCAGGGAGAAAGACAACGAAGACGAACCAACAACAGCAAGCGATCAACCACAGTCCCACCTACACGAACAACCCATCAATTCCTAACCAATCACGTGGGGTCAATAGGTGAACATGTTGGCATGCCTTCACATCATCTCAGAGCAACAGGCATGTAACATTGCACAGTCACCGTGTCGCCATGGGTAACGGGCGTGGAAGTCTCTGAGCTGCTTATGTGAGTATAGGATATCAAAGAGCAAAGCCCCAGACCAAACACTCCAACAGACCATAATACCCTGCATGGCAACCCTGGCATCACCCAGCAAACAGCCGAAAGAAGCGGGGCAGATTAGGGGGCTGCATCAGGAGAGCTGTTCAGAGACTCAATGACATTCTTAAGACAACAGACAAGTCCGGGTGGTCCTGATGCACTGGCTGCAATGGATAAGTAGACATGCTGTGGTATGTTTGTGTCAGAGTGAGAATGTGTATGTGCTTGTGTGGTTTATTACGGTGGTTTGGTTCAGGAACTCCCCAGTGCCAATTCAATAAAATAAAACTTGAGATGGCTCTTGAGCTCCTGAGGGCCCGTGAGCATCTTCGTTCTCAGTATATAGTAACAACTAAGGCAAAGTGTTAACCAGATAGGATGAGAGACTTTGAAGGGTCCACTGCAGCTGTTATTATCAATAGCCCTGTGTAAGATTTCACTTCTTCTTATATCTTTACAAACTGGGGGATTTGGAAGGGGGTGACATCAGGCATTTCAAACCTCATGCAATAAAAGTCTTACATATTATTCCCATAGGCAGTCTTACATGGCACAGCAATTTTAAACCCCTTGCACGCAAAACTCTACATCGTCATTAACTCCCAATTGCTGAAGTGAAAGAGAAAACTGCAAGATGCACATGATTATGTATATAACATACTATAGCATTTTACGTTACATCTAAGACTAAACTTTCAAAGGGGAATTTCAAATGAAAACAACCTTTTTAAGCAGTTTCTTGATACCCCGACTAAGATGTTTGGTTGGGTTATTGTTAATAATAGATTGTGATGGAACATTTGAGATACACAGAAGACATTGATCTCACTTAAAAAAAAACAACCTTGGGGCTCCTTCCCTTTCTCTCCTTTAACGATGAATACAGCTTTGATTCTATGTTACAGGACAATTACAATTTAAAATGTGAGGTGTATGATTATAGCATTTTCCAGAAAAGGCTCAGACTCTCTCTGGTCGTTTTTTTTTTTTTTTTGTGATACTGTAACTTGGCCCTGACTGATGGACTAAAGAAAAGGGGTGGGCTCTTGTGATTGGGACTGGCACAGAGTGCAGCTGACATTCTCACAGCTCTTGACAAAACACTTCTTGCCAACATCCTCACCTTCCTGTCACTATTTTGGCAAGGGGGAGAGACCAAAGCAGGCAAAGGGAGGTGAGGGGAGAGTGAGGAGAAGTGACAGGAAGCTTCATCATAGGAACATTGAGAGGAGCGTAGAGGAAGGAGGGCAACGGAGCACTGCAATAAATCCATCCCCTGGTTGCACAACTGTCCCTCCACATTACTGTGAACCATTCCAAACAATGTAAGATACAGTCATTGCTGCAGTCCACTGTACCCATAAAGAAATGAGAGATAAATAACTTTCTGTTTATTTCATCTATCTGCAGCACTGAAAGAATGCAAAGCATACATGCAGCCCTGAATACGCGCACAGAGCCTACACATATACATACAAATACACCACCCTTTGCCTCTGTGAAAAATAGGCCAGCCTCTGATAGGCATGATGAAATATTAATCATCAACATTAAAGACCAATTCCCCAAACTTTATATTTCTGGGACATGTTGAAAGATCTATGGGGTTTATTGCGAACACTAAATATTTGCATAATGGCCTGCATTCTCAACAAAATGGCTTTTATGTTCAAACGTGTGATTTATGAAAGGCGTGGGTAAAAGTGCTTTGCTCATCGTGGCTCCTAAAGCTCCACTAAAATTTATCATCAATATCCATGATGTGGTGATGGAAACGCACTTAAACACAGCGGAATACAGACACAGAGGATCAATCCATTACCGGCCACTATCATCAATACACCGCCATCAGGAGGAAATCTGAATGCAAGGGGGGATGCCGAGTCAGGAAGGACCTTTGATTTACAACACGGCTGTCTAGGTTTTATCACTGCCGCTGTAGAATATAGTTCCTGTAACTAAATAATCCCTCTTTCTGTCTCCTCTCTCCCCGTCACTTTTTTTTTTTTGTCTGGAAGTTGGTGGTGGTCCAGTCATCAACTCCTTTAACTCTCTGTTGTCTTTTTGCTCACCATCTCCTTAGTGTCTTATCCCTTTTATTCCTCTGCCCCCTCTTTGTACATTTCCTGCTGCGTGTGATGTAACGGCTCTTTGATGAGCTCTATGGCTGACACATGCTTTACCGCCATTGCTAACTCATCATTATAAGAGTCTTAATAGCCCCCAGGGCAAGTGCTAATGCTAACTCCTCTACTTCTACCTCAAAGAGCCAAATCTACTGTAGTGCTGATACGGCCTCAGCTGCTTTCCCCACAGTTGCAGAGCTAAGCACCTTATCCCTCCAACAGGGCTGTGCTCTCATCTGACTGTTAGGAAATCACACATAGTGAATAATTCTGACACTTGAAGCCATACTGACACTTGGAAAAATTTTTTCAAAACAAGACATTAGAATTCAAATGCAGTGACTCCACTTTCTGACCATCTTCACTGCCAAGAACAAATGCTACCTTTGACAGAAAATAAATAGAAATTAGACTTGTGAGACTTTTTTTCTCCACACAAATAATCAATCACCTTCCTAACAGCCAGTCAGTGAGAAATACTGCTGACGTCTCAGGTGTTGTGCCCACACATCAACCAAAGAGAAGTGGAATAAAGTGAGATGAACCTTTAAACAACACAAAATTTCCCACTTCACTAATTTATGCCGTGACAGTGTTGCTGAATATCACCAGCAGTGATATGACACATGGTATACATTAGTGACTTTGGGCTTTAACATTTTTACTTCCCTCTTGATAATGGCCTTCTGTAATGTAATCATCATTCTAAATATCACAATCACAACTACGCTCATTAACAATTTGCTGGCTTGGTTTTTCTTGTTGATGAAAGTCAATGATATGGATTCGTTTTTCCTTGTGTGTGTGTGTGTGTGTGTGTGTTTGTGTGTGCATCCTCGACAAGGAAATGAATAAGTGTCTTTTGCACTTCATAACCCTCCCTCACTGTCCTTGTGTAATTCTTCCTGTGTAACAACATAACGCACTGTTAAACCAGCCATTTCCTGTATCCTTTACTCATCCCATTGTTCCCTCCTTTTCATTGTCCCTTCTATCTTATCTTTAATGTCTTTCTCTCTCTGCCCCTTTACTTAATTTATTTTTCACCAACACATTCATCATTCCCATCCTCTTCCCTGAACCAAAACACACTTATTCTAAATACTGTCACCCTTTCCCCCACTTCCTTATTTGTAGCAACTCACCGTTCTGGAGGTCAGCATGGGAGGGTTGTCGTTGATGTCCGTAACAGTGATGATGGCTGTGGCTGTGTTGGAAAGGCCAAAGTTCAGGTTGCCCTCCATGTCGGTGGCCTGCACGATGATAGTATACTGGGACACTTTCTGTTGACAGAAGACAGGAACAGTGAAGACAGGAGAATGCAGTTATTCGTGTGTAAAAAAGCTCTCCTCTGCAAGTCTACAGCAGCAGCCACACACTGTGACTCCCAGAGGAAAAAAAAAAAAGAGCCTAGTAGCTGCTCCACAGTCACTGTCCGTGGTTTCATTTGAAACACAGAATTGCAAGGGTGAAGTCTTTTATTTGACTGAGTTGAAACCTCCTCAGCGGAACATATCCAGACTTCATACCATCTGCAAAGGCTGCACTGCGAAGCCTCCCCCAGGGTGTGTCATCAAAGACATCACTTACTCAAGGCCCCTGATGGACAGATGTGAAGACAATGTTCCCACTGACAAAGATTAATAGACTATCTTTGAAGAAAAGATAGGAGAGAATGATAAATGCCATTTCATCTTTTAAAATGACAGAGTGTCACTTCACTGAAATCTGAAATATGGCTCTCTATTTATATTTTTGTACTTGGGAGTGTCTGTGTGCTCCTAGTGAGGCCACTTCGTTTCTCTTCCCCTTTCCCTCCGCGCCTCCCTCTCTTTACCGGCATGCTTATGTCTCTTCTTCTGTCCCAGGGTGCAGTTAATGGGCTGTAGGAAGGATAGAGCCCAGGAGCCGACAGTCTGGATAATGTGGCTCGTCCCAATTACATTCCCAGTGTCTTTCTCACCTGCTAATTACCGAGTAAATATCCCAATTAGGCCAGGACGCCACATCAGGAGGATTAGACAGCTCCCCTCAGTTCCTCTCATCTTGATGCTAGACAAGATGCTGAACTCCAACCTCCAACACATACACACATGCTCATTAACATCCACGCACACGCGCCCACAAACACACACAAGCACACACGCACACACGCGCGCACACACACACACACACACCTCTTTTTTTTTTTCATAGCTTGTTTAGAAGCCGTGCTTGCCTGACTGTCCCATCAGCCTGTGTACAGCGTGTACACAACACACTCACTAATTAGACAAGGGAGTAATTATGTAGAGCTCTTCTGAACCTCTCAACATTGCAACAACACCACAGCATACCCAGGTTCCTCGGGAGGACTGAGGTCTGTTACTGTCAACAAGCTTTTTTTTTTTTCTTTTTTTTTAAGTCCACTACAGACCAATGGAAACCCTCAGAAGAGAATCCGTGTGGGAGTTTATAAAAGAGAGGAAGAAAGACATTTCATAAGTAAAAGAAGAGAGGAGAGACAGTATGAGACAGTAGGAGGCAGATGAAGCACAAGGGAGCAGGACTACCAAAAATAGATGCTTGTGTTTTGTGTTTTGTGTTTTTTTTTTTTTTTTTGCAGCACCCAACACTCTCTACACCCCAGCCAAAGAAAGGAAAGGAGACAGATAAACTTTTTCAAAGTGCCGACTGAAAGTGGACCAGGGAAATACTGCAGTATAATGTGTAGCATTTTCACTCTATGAAACTTCTGTACAGTGTGGGAGCTCAGGCTTTTCTCCTGCAAAAGTTTAGACTGTTTATCTTCTGTGTTCATGTACAGCTTGTGAGCACTCTTGTACACCTGTCTTCCTAAGAGCCAATTTGGGTTTTAGATCTTGAGACTGTTTGGAGGGTGGGGACAGTTTGGCTGGTCCTTGCGTCTTCTAAGGGCCGTTTCATCAGTTTGTGGGTCTCACAATAAAAAGCATTCTACTTATCCTGATTCTGCCCTCACTCTGATTGGATCTCAAAGTGCAAATTAGGCCGATACAGCTGACTGATTTATCAACAGGAACGTTTCCTGCTTAAGTGAAGTGTTGCTGCTCCGTGGGCTTTACTTGTTCTTTGCCAAGGTAGTAGGGTTTTCTGCCAGGCTTGGTAGAGAGAGCAGGAAAATACAGACTTGGGTGGGCTTTTGCCTTGTTTAATGCAAATGTTCATCATAATAATATGGCTGGTCTCTATGGACAGCATTTACAACTGATGGAGCGCAATGCAAGCACAGATGTGGTCTGGCTTACTCATCCACTTGTATGTATTCTGACTGCATCCACACACTGAATTAAAGGCTGCAATTATTTTTTTTCCCCCTGATGTTAAGTGAATAACTATTCAGTGTTTATCAAGTTCATTAAATTAGTTGAGTTGTTTCATTATTAACTGGTTGATGAATTCGAAACATTATTTATGCTACAATTAAAGTTCTGCTGTTGACAACTGCATCGAAGCTCTATGCTTTTCCTCATTCATATAAGATCTTCAAGTACAGATTGCGTGTAGGTAGCAGGTTTAAATAGGGTCCAAATCAAGCTGGGAAACATGACAGAACAAAGCCTACCACTCGTTTATTACCGCCATGAATGTGCTTTGCTCGCAATGGCCGACTTCCAGATATGAATGTGTGTTAACTGTGTGTGTAGAAAGAGAACACTACTCTCACTGGATGGATATAGATAATAGCAAACGGTTAGGGGGCTGGGAAATGAATGGCGTCCTTGAGTGTTGAAGCACAGAATGATTGCGTTGGCACTGGGAGGGTTTAATCCTTCTTTAGGGTTAACTGGCTTAATTAGTGTTGTACAGAAAAACAAAAACAAAAAAACAAAGCAAACAGCAAACATAAGCAGCAGAGGTTCAGACATTTTTACTCCATGTACCCCTTGTGCCTCTCCCACTCTTTCGAGCACCCTCATGTTTCATGTCCATCATCCTATCTTGTCTGCCAAAGTCACGCTCATTTACTCCACCCTCATTGTAATCCTCCATCTGCCCAGCCCCGTTTTTGTTCTATTGCCCCCTAGAGTTTTCTTTTTCCCCTCTGTTGCCTGTGTTTTATCAACTTTAGATGTGATTGTATGGGCTTTTGTGTTTGTTTGACAGGTATCAAGGGCATTCCAAGATATTTCCACTCTACCATATTCGCCACATGAACACACACGCATGCACATATGCACACACAACACAATGTGAGCAGCCCACTGCAGCATGATGCGTTGTTAATAGGTCTGTCACCGGTGACAGTTTGGGACGATGATCTGTCTCCGAGATTTCTTGTGCAGAGTTGTCACTGGCACATCCAAGTCGCAAGAATAAACACATTTAGATCTTGTCACAACTTTTATAGCTCCATAAACAAGGTGACCGCAGCAGCAGGCAATTTAACATAAAGAAAAAAAAAAAAAGTGAGTGAGTGTGTGTCCATGTGTGTTGTGACGAATGGCTACTAAACATTTTTAAGTCCCAGCTCAGCTCAGGGTGTCATCAGACCAAACAATGCTGTTAGGACAGAGGTCTATCTAACCACATATTTTTAATTCAGACTGTATACAAAATGTTTAATGTGTGAAAGAATTATGGAATCCTTTGTGTTGATTGTTTTGTTTCATTTCATATTTCAAGAACATTAACGGCCTTTTGTGGATGCTCTGCTCTTTTGTAGATAAAGACCAACCTCGCGGTCGAGGCCAGGCGCCACTGTCACAATGTCTCCAGTCTCACTGTTGATGGTGAACATGTTGGGGATGGGGCTGTGCGGCGTCTGGGACAGGATCCGATAGCGCACCATTCCATTAGCGGTGGTGTTGTCGTCGGCATCAAATGCTGACAGGTGCATCACATATGTTCCTGAGAAAGAAAATAATATTTCTATTTTGGGGCTATCAGGCATATGGTGGAACAGAAAGAAATGATGTCAACTTAAATTTCCATAAAAGTACAAACATATATTTCGGCTTTAATTGTGACTAGAAATCTTTTCAATGATGTACCAAACCAATCTTACGGGAAAAAAGTTAAATTTATGAGAAATAAAACACACCTTCACCCATTTCAATACACTTACAGGTTTTACTGCGACAGCCAGACATGGTTAGGTATGAAGCTACGTATATGTTGCGGTATAAATGAAATTACTGAAGCAGTTCGTTAACTGACTCTTTTCTACTTCTGATATTGTTAGGCTATGATTCATGAGACCATAAGCAACTGACGGAAATTCAGCAGGATTCATTATTTTCCACTTGCAGCCACAGCAGCTGCTGTTTGGCAAAGAATACATGTAGCTGTTTATATTCTAATTGTTTCCATAAAATAAACGACTCAGTCCCCATTTAAGTTTGAGCATTTTGTGCTATCATGCCTTTTATTGGCTAGTTTAAAGCTAAGCAACAGGAGGGAGAGGCTGCAGATCCACTGTGCAAACTGCACTGCTTTCCTTAAACAACCGTTTGCAAAAAGACTTGAATGAAATATATTGGAAATAATCACACTGATGGCTAATGTTCACATAAAAGTGGCCAACAGTTCGATCAAATTTACTATGATGTTCATTGATCCATACATTATTTTACCAGGAGAGAAAATGCTGGACACCTATTTAGCAAATAATAAACACTTCAAACTGAGATGCAGGACCAAACACAGCAAGATAGTACATTCAGGTGTAAGAGACATTTTTATAGCTACATAACCCATTTAACATTTGCTTTTACTGACAGATACTGATGAGCCTTAATCATATTATCCTGATGCTGATTAGTGTGCACATAAACACAGCAAAAAATACTGAGATGTTTGACAAGACATGATTAAATGGACCTCAAAAGATGTATACATTCTGTAAATGACATGGAGTCTAACCTACAGCACAAGTAAGCACACACATAAAGTATAAGCAGACACGGTTCTGCACTACTTGTTGTGCTTTCCTGTATCCGCACGCTCATAGCCTCGTGCGATCACTGCCTGTCACCCAATCTCTCCATCGCTCTCTCCCTCTTGCTCTCCCTCTCCTGTGGCTGATTCTAATTGCCAGAGATAGTGATATCATGCCAGTGACAGCCCCTGTCCGAGGATAATTGTAACCGCAGCTCCCATTTCAAACTTCATTACATTTCAAAGCAACATTTGTCAATGACTTGGCCAGAGGGAGCACTCTAAAGGCCTCTCAGCGAGACGAGAAATAAAAGGCAGCAGTGAGAGAGTGAGAGAGAAAGGGGGAGGGGGGTGAGAGTAAGAGAGGACAGACTCCATATTTGGTTAGATTCCAAGTAGAGCGACAATCAGTCCTCCTCCGATCATTTTTCTTTTTTCAAGAGATGGAGGGATAGAGAGAAGGAGATAAAGAATCACAATCTGTCACACATCAACGGGGTAATTTCATTAAGCTGCACTCTTAGAGGTTTAATGTGGACCCTTTGTACGGGTGTCCTAAGCTGTGCCTGACAGGATTAGGTCCCCATAATGACTCTTTAATTTGCAAACTAATTCAAGTCTGTAATTGGCCTTCCATTGAAACCACTGGAGCTCCAAATTCTAAAACTCGCTTTTTTATGATTGTTGTTTAGCAGAATGTCATGCATACCACAGAGACTTTTCTGCTGCGTAGGGGAAGGCTGATGGGAGGGGGGGGAGAGAAGAGAGAGCGTATGTGGGGGAAAGAAAGAAAGAGCCAAATAAATAAAGAAATAAAGAATTAAATACATAAAAAAGACAGGGAGAGTCTGGAAACCTCTTGAGATTGCTACTGGTGCAATAAAGTTGGGCTCATCAGGCTCACATTCACAAGCACATATGCCCATAGAGAGCTCATCTTTGCAATTCTTTTACTCTGAGGTTGGACATAAAATGACCCAGAGGTGCCACACTGTGGTACATTTCATCCTCAATCTCCTCTCCAGCCTGAGCACCCACTGTGGTTTATGGCCACCGCTGCAGATGGCTAAATGAAAAGCCACTATAGGAGACAGATTCTCTGTCGGTCTGCTCAGTCATGGGGAATGGAAAATTCACAGCTGTGTCAAAGATCAACTGGTGTTGTCATGTTTTGAACAACGCCTGCCTGAAATAGTCATCAAATATTTCTTTAACCTTTTAAAATTATTTAATTTTTTGTGTAATTGCTTCAGCCTCACCCTTTGTGTTTTGTCTATCCCTCCATCCATCCATTAATGGGGTTTTATATGGTACCTGGTTTAGAGCCTTCATCCACAGAGCCATTGTAGACCTGGTTTTTGAACTCGGGTCTGTTGTCATTCATGTCAATGACGAAGATGTAGAGATCAATGGGGTTCTCGACCTGGTTCCCGTTCATGTCCACAGCATGGGCACGCAACTGTGAGACAAAGAAACAAAATAAATGAGGTAAGCTTATAACCTACAATTATTATTGAGGGAGCAGAAAGTAATGAATTGATGATGATTCTGTGTTGATGGTTTTATAGAGAAAATAATATCTCATCGAAAAAGTAATAAACATTAAGTGTTTGATAGATCCAAAAAAAAAAGTGCAGAACAGCAATCTGCAAAACTGTTCTGCATTTTCTCTCTCTTTTTTTTTTTTTTTTTTTTTTTAATCTTCGTTTCCACTTGCTCTCACTAATGCCTCTATAAATTCCCTGTGCTTTAACTGCCCTGGTGCCAAAATCAAGTTGAGAGAAGTGATCAGGTTATAAAAATGGTGATACACTCATTTTAGATGTCCAACAATATTACAACGAGCTTGAATAAATATGTTGAGATACATCTTAGGAGCAGAGTTCATTTTAATATTTTTCATGAACTGTGTTCTGTGAGGCCTGTATCAGTAAGGCTGGATGCAGTTTAACTTCCTTAGCTTGCACCTCAATCACACGGAAATTTACACCATATATCACATATGCATATCACTCATATGTTTTGTTGGATAAATGTACCTGCGAAATTTAAATGCAAATGTAAATGTAGACGTAAATGTCTGCTGGTACAAAAGACAGTTATGTTGCATCTACTAGGTTTTTTAAATGCAAGTAATAAAGAAAAATAATAGGATCAAGTTCTTTGGCTGGTTGAAGGAACCCAGACCGAAACTCTCAAACCAAACCTCCACCATGTGAGTGCTGTCCACATTAATTACAGCCTTAAATGACAAAGCCTTTTTTCTTTTTTTAAACTGCCTCAATTCTAGTGGATTTTTTTTTTTCCTTCAAATCGGCATGTTTGAAAATGAATTCTTTGTGGTATACGTGCTGTCATCCTTCCAGTGTAATCCCCTTTGTCTCCACACACAAAAGTGAACTGAAGTGGAGAAACAACATGAATAAAACACCAACAAACTGAGAGCAAGGATTTTTATCCTTCAAGGTAAATACTTTCAAAGCACCTCTTAAGCCAAATACCAGCATCATAGTTGTTTTCTGAATGTGGCATTTAACTCTGCCCATCAACACTTTGACTGATAAAGGCCACATTATTAAATTATACTGTACAAAACTTCCAAAAGCCCTGAACCTGAAGATTAATATTAAGAGAGCTCAGAAGAAAAATTCAGGACATCCTTCCTACAGAAAAATACTGCCTTTGTGGTCACATACTTTCTCCAGATTTCTTATCAGTTTTACACTTCATGCCCAGAAGTTTGTTTTCTTTTTATCTCAGCAGAAACCAAAACAAGAAACATCTTATGCTATTGGAAGTTGGCTGTGCTACCAAGGCAAGGATCAGGGTATTAAATGCCAGGCCAGACATTCAGTCTGACTTTCTTTGACAGAGAGTCCTGAAATCTCTTCACTTTGACTCTTACTCAACAAACACAGTCAGTACATCTCAAATTCAACTTTGCGGTGCTTGGACGAATTGAATCTCCAATTAGGATTTCCCACAAAGTTTGGCCATGAAATTATAACTGAAATTGATGTGTCTGCACTGCTTTCTCTTTTATGAGGTCTGTTGGAAACTCAAAAGAAACACAGTGAAAAGGAGAGCATAGGATATAAGCAAACTATCAGGGAAACGTTGAGTTTAAGTAAATGTTTTTTCACCCTTTACATCAAGGTCAAAATAACAGACTGAAGAACCACATGAAAACAAATTCTTTCTTTCTTATTAAAGCTTATTTGTTTCCCTTCACCTTACCTGGGAATTTTTCTATCCCTAAACATGACTTATTCAGTGATGGCCCTGTCAGGCAGAAGCATCTGGGATGTTTAGTTTATATGAAAGAAGAAGAAGAAAAAAAAAAAAAAGAATTTAGAATTCAGCTTTCTACATCCTGTTCATCAGAATGTAGGGTGACAAATATTCATTCCATTTATTATGTTAAAATGTCAGCAATAAATTTCAGATAGAGACTAAAACCATTCTCGGAACAGATGAGCTATGTTTTTTTTTTTTTTTAATCTTTAGAGATGATTGAGGGAATGGTGCTCTTTCCATTTGAGTATACCTGATTGGAAACGTGGTACCTGGCTACCGCAACAGCATGAGAGCCAGATAAGTGAAATAGCCTCCAGGCTCATTGCGGCAGGAAATAGAATAAGAAGCATTCTCC
The DNA here is from genome assembly GCA_034769265.1 of Remorina albescens. Classification (NCBI taxonomy): domain Eukaryota; kingdom Metazoa; phylum Chordata; class Actinopteri; order Carangiformes; family Echeneidae; genus Remorina; species Remorina albescens. Next base: position 16,099,994 of record CM068482.1, on the reverse strand, counting down.
AACGGCTTCCTTCTCCTCAGAGAGGTGACGATCCTCTCCACTGCTGCCCATCCTCTCCTCGCCCATGTGTCTGCTTCCACTCGGCAGCTCACCTGAAATTGTGTCTTCAGGTCTCACAGAGGTTAATTTGACTTTACTTTTTCCACTGCATTGTCTGATCTGTCCTGCACCCAATATCCGAGCTCTGCCACTGCATATCGCATATCGGTGTGCTATAACAGGCTAGGAGCCAGGCCTGTTATCTCTAACCGCCCTCATCCCTCCATCCCACATACATCCACACCCTAATTCAATAACAGCAGGAGTCAGAGATTACTGCCATGTTTAAAGAAGGCAGAATGTAATTTTAGGTCCACATTAAAGTTATTATCTTGAAAGGCAAAGGGAGAAAACAGACCAAACCAGGCAATGCTCGGCATTTGGCAAAGAGGCGGCACCCTGATAGAGACAACAGCAGACCAGACGCTCCAAGGTTTTTTTGCTCATAAGAATGCATCTTGTTGCACAGCTAGTTTTTAATTTCAGAGTGCTCATTCTTCTGAAATAAAAAGTAGGAGACTGTCATTTTGTTCTGTCCTTGCATGAAATATGGGTTAAACAAACAAAAGAGCACAAAGTCAAATTCTAACTATAGTTTTCCATGATAACGTCGCTCAGTGAATACAATCTTCTCTGTCTTTAAAATTCTTGGATACACTAATTATAAAGTGTGATTTAAAAGATGGCCTGTGCCTTGCACCTTCTACTGTGAGAAGCTTTTTAATTGAATAACAGCACCCTTCTTTATCGGTTTACGCATACATCTTTTCCTTGCCTCATCTAAATTTCTCTCACTTTGTATTCAACACCAACTTTAACTCCCCCTCTACATCAAACACTGAGTTAAACTAAAGTAGCTTTTAGAAAGCATTCACCTTTCTTAACAAATCACCTGATTGATTGGACTTTCTTCTGGATATAAATCTGCTCAGCTCCCACAAAAAGCCAAGTCAGCTCAGTGGGACTGAAACTTGGACGAGGTTTCTATATAAACACGAGCACAGCGGCAGGGACAGACAGAGAGGAAACCAAACGGAGAAACCTTAAAAGAAACCTTAAATGATAAACCCCAGTGTGTGTTTCGCTATGCACCAAAGTGTAGCAAAAACTCTTTTCATGGGAGCAGAAAAACTCATGCAAAGATTAATATAAACACAAATATGAAAAGTTAGTACTTTCTTAAACTTCAGAAGTATTTGCCTGGTTACTTGATATTTCCTTTCTTAGACCGACATGTGTACGACCACAAAGGCGGGCATAATACTGAGAAACACACTTACATTACAGCTTAAACAAAGTTAAAGTATACAAATTGTGTTCATCAGTAAGTTTTAGAAAACATTTTTTTTGTTTTGTTTTGTTTTGTTTTTTTAGGATAATACTTTCCAGTTGAGCTGGCTGCAAAAGTGTTGGTAGGTCAGCTGCATTGCTCTGAGGCAGATTAACAGAAGCAGCACTTCAGAATTATTGAAGAGCCAGCCCAGGTCTGTTCAAAAAAGAAATCTGCATATCATCACCACTAAAAAACTCTAATTTAGAGTGTGTTTCTGAATTGTGTGCCTGCAGCATTGCTTTCCTGTCAATGCAATCCTAGTTACCTGGCAACCTCATTGTCACAACAAGTCCCTCAACTTGTTTCAACATTTATCTTTGTGTAGAGATTAAACAAACACAATATACTGTTTTAAATATTATAAAGGTTGCTGGTAGGCAAAGACATTAGACTTCAGCGTGCTTACTATTTCCCACGTGTTCTGGCTTTGTGCTAAACTAACCTGCTGCTGGCTATAGATTAATGTTTAGTGCTCAGATATCAGTCCGGTATCAATCATCTCATTTAAATCTTGACAAAAATGGGAATGAGTGCATTTCAAAACATGTCAAACTACTTCTTGAGCACATAGACACGAGACTGATATTCATCATCTTACTCTCAGAGAGAAAGCTAATGAGATTATATCCTAAAATGCTCAAGTCTTCGCATCTTGCCCTCATCAAGGTTTTATTTTTCCACTAAGCCGTTCTGTTCTTGATTATAGACTGTAAGATGGTATGTATTTGGACAATAAGTTCTTCGGGCTGTGTTCTCTGCTCTTCAGTGTATTCTGTTAAAAATTTAATAATGGATGAAAGTTTTTTAACTTTAGCAGGTTGACCTGACTTTAGAGGGGACACTCTGGGAGTTATTGCCCTTTTAACATACATTATCAAACTTTCCAGGTTTCTTTCTGGATATTTAATGAGAAATTAAACTTTGAATGACTAGATCGATAGTTACACTGACTAACTAAAGACAATAATAAGATAATGAGGCTTAAATCAAAAACCTTGAACATCAGGTGTTCAAAGGAAAACTAGAAAGTTCATTTTATGACTACACAGCAAGTCAAGAGTGCTCTTATTTGTCGGTGTTACCTTGTAAACTATCAAGAGACCTTGACATAACCTCAATAGAAGATTCAGCACAAGATAAAAAAAAAAAAAACCCTGTTAAATGCAAATACCACAAATGTCAGAGTGCAAGCACACAAAAAGAAATCAGCACATTTCTGGAATAACTTACTTTGGAAAGATGAAAAAAAAAAACGTGCTTTTGTCAAAATGACCGAAAAAGGAAAGTGTAGAGAAAAATGCCTGTAGCTCAACAGGTAATCAGGTATTAAACAGCATTTTATGAGCTCAGATGAAACCAAAAGGCCATTTCATCATTCAATAGATCAGCGATCCTAAACACATTTGATTTCTTTTAGGCTGTGACAACTAGGATTCATTTATTTATCTTTTATTCTTACATATTATTTCACCTGATCAGGTTTCATACAAATCTGTATGCTGTATCCACTTAGAATATTTGCAAGATAAATGAGGGTTCTTCTTTTTAAATCACTTATTACATCCATTCATGCCTTTATCCACCACGACAGCTTCTGCTAATATGACCACTAACAATCACACAGGCCTGCCCATTTTTCCATTTTATCACTTCATAATGTTTCACAACAGTTTTCTTAAAAAAAGAAGCATTTCTGAGGAATTTAACTTTAGTGCAATACTTGCTTGGATGTACAGTATGAATATGCTGACACTGTTACTAAACAACTTAAACCAATAAGGTAAGTAAACAGACCACCAAAGATTTTCATTGACGGAATTTGTTATTTTCAGCTCTAAAAGTAATTAAGCTCGAAAAACATTTACAGCATGACTTTCTTTAAAGTGAGCGAGTGAATTTAGTTTCCCTACATTCCTCAACTAAAGAACACAATTTAGCGACACTGGCTCTGGAAGTGATGAATCAAAGTACAAGGCCAGGATTCCCTCACTTTAAAGAACTTGCTTCATTTTTTATTCATTTATTTATTCATTCATTTTTTATTATCTTTTACTATAAATGGTGAACATATTTAAGGCCTGACAACCTGTAATTGTTATATATGCCAAAGAGTAAAAGTGGCAAGTTTTTCAGTGAATTAGAAAAGAAAAGCAATGGGACCAACTGTGAATATATTAATTATCACATTCTCTGGCTTATAATTCACTTGACACAGATGCTTTTCACATAGCTCTGCTGCACGGAAGAAAGAAAAGGTGCAATTGGAAATACCATCATTCATTCCGGCATCACACTGTGCTTGACGTGATTGTTCTTCACAGTGCTCAAGGTACAATGATGGACATACAACGATACATACGCACAACTCCTTACAAGGTGATGAGAAGATTTGTCAAAGGGTTAATTGACTGCAAGGTAATGTTCCTGGGGTTCATCTAAAAGGTTACTACTGGTGTGTATGGGTGTATGTACGTGTGAGGGAGAGATACACTCACATGGTAAGAGGAGCGATGTTCTCGATCGAGAGGTTTGGTTACGAACATCTTTCCAAGCACAGGATCGATATTGAACACCTCGTTGGGCGGTTGATCCGCTCCCACCCCAGTGATGCTGTATCGGATCGAGATGTCCTGGTCCTGGTCTGAACGGATCTGCATTGCAGCAAACAAAAGGGGAGGAAGTCAAATAATGATTATATTAATAAGGATCACAACATGAGCAATATGCTTTTCTCTACCTAAGAAACTTTACTCAAACGCACAGCTCAAATTGTGAACCCGCACCTGCTGGTGCAATATTTACTGTGAGGTATATATTATTCAAGGACCAGCTTGTGATATACGACCCTAGAGTTTAATAATTTTGTCCTCACACAGCCTCAGAAACCTGATATGACTGAATATATGTGCAGGCACACAAACAAGCAGCCAGGGAACTCAATCTCAGACACACACACGTACACACACATGTACAAGCACAAGCACTCATATTCATTACAGTTTGGCACTTCTAGCCACCTCACACTCAAGGATTCCATTAGTGCTGCGCAGAGAACACAATACATTCTGTTTGGCAGAATTGGACTGCTTTAAAAGAGAAATTTAAATTCAATATTTCAGAGTGCGGGAAATAAAATCAACATATATTTCACTTTTAACTTTGACAGGCAGCAAGGAGCCATGCTGGTAATACGGACAGGCTGTGAACAAAAACGACAATTAGATGGGGAGGGGAAAATACGAAGCCGTAGTTGTTGCCTAATCGGGGACGCAACAGCAGATAACGAACCGATGAAGCTGTTTTGAGGAGGAAGAAGGCGGGTCACACAAAGAAAAGATATATTCAATAAATGTGGCAAGAGACTTTTCAATGAATGAGGCCTTTACTTTGGTTCAGCCAACCGAGCCAGATGTGCAGTTAGAAGGTGCCTTTAGTGCGGTGCTAGACCTGAGGTTTGAACTGGAGAGCTGTGTAATTAGGAATGAACTGGAGCACTGTTTTTGTTTAGTGCTTAAGTAGACTCTAAACCTACAAGTACACTCTCTCTATTTACTACATTACAGCCCGTGAACATCACATCCACACACACACACAGGCAACTTTTTTCTTGTAATCAATGACTATTTCAGTGGAGATCCTGAGTGCACCAGAAAAGTAAGACTGTCCAAAGTTGTCTCCATCTTTCACCACTCAAGGAACCAATTTAGCTGCACTTTTGACACACCAGGAATTCTGCCCTGCTGAGGAAATAGCTGGAGCAACTAACAAGGACAAGGGAAGGACATACAGTATTAGACAGGTGTCATCCCGATTCTTCCTACGGATGGACTGAAAACCCGTCCACATCAGTGACACTGCTGTTATTGCCATTTTCTTTCTCTTGCTCTTCGTCAGCATCAAGACTCACACGCAGCTCTCTCATAGAGAGATATGGTCGAGGTTTGTCTCGCTCATCAAACAAAACCAATCAGTAACAGACACCTCAACTGTGAGGATGCAAGTGGAGCTGTCACAACAGCCCTCTTATGCTGTTTGTGCATGTCTGTATATGTGTTTTCTTTGGGGAATAGCAGGAGGAGAACGTCAGGATGCTGTGCACATATCTAAGCAAATTACCGCTGACAGCTATGATAATTAACGAGCTGCAGGCATCGACTGCTATTACTTCAAAGAAACTCTACCCATTAAACACCAACAAACTAACAAATATCCAGCTTGCAGCTCAGCTGAACCCTCGACGTACCGCCATTACCCTCCTGCACAGGCAAAGCAACGAGACCACAGGATGGTGACTCCATCTACCTCTCCTGTCACATTAGAAAATACAAGCAATTACTACACATCCACCTGCCAAACTGTCTCCCCCTCTCACTCACCCCCCAATTCCTTGTTTCTCCGTTCCTCTGCCCTCCCCTCTCCTTTCCATCTCCTTCTCTCTCTCATCTCCACTCCTCCCCTTTCCTCTCATCTCTCCCCTCCACTACGCTCTCTTTCTCTCTCTTTGCTTCAGGTCTCTGTGGGGACAGAAGCCATGCATGAAAAATGAAATTACTTCAATCCGTTGGCCTTGGCAGTGGTGTATAAATCCTTACCAGTTAGGAAGTGATAGCTCTCCATAATTCCATTTGGGTTTTCCCCGCCCCCCTGATTTCCTACCCGCTTCCAAGTCATCCTGCTTGGGGGGTGGGGGAGATTCAGCTGCTTGTTTCCACAGTCATTCCAGCCAATTAGCTTTCCCTCCCACAACGTTTACGTAGACATTTTTAAAACTGTTGAGGGGCAGTGCCAGAATCCTTATCCTCATCTGTTTGAACCAAATATTTGCACATGGCTGCACGATCACACATTCAAGCGTTGACAACTGTGCTTTCTACGGCACTGGAAGATTTTGTTCATGCCAATTAATGCTGTTTTTAAAGAAAACATACATCATTGTCTCATCTACAAGTCTCCCACTAAGCTTGTTTGGACAATTCTTGAGTTGACAGCAAGCAAAAGTGATGACAAACTGCCACTGCCGCGATGCCTGGCTCATACTAATGCATGTAATAAATCACATGCACATGTACATGGTTAAGATTCCAGGATTTAACAATGGCTGTCAGGGAAATCAGTCAGCTCGCTGTTGTTGCGTATTTTCAGACTCCTCCTTTTATCACAGAATATTGTGACAGGCAGGATGTCATTTCAACAGTAAGCAGCTCTCACTGTCATTTCAGCTTCAGAAAGGCAACAAAAAGCTCAGTGTGAGAGGAACACTAAGAACTTCTCATAACTCTATCAGTACTTTATATTTCCATTAATGAAAAGAGGGAAAGTCTCTCTTTCTTGTTATACTCCTATCTTGCACTGCACATGGGACTCACAGTAACATAGACATGCACACACAACGTCCCATTGGGTGATAAATAATAAAGGATTTTCAATAACAATCAAAAACTGTGTCTCCTTTTTTTTTTTTTTCTTTGTCATTCGGTTTCGTTCCTTCTGATTTTTCCTCCATTGCCCTGATAGTGTGTGTGTATGTGAAAGTGTAAAGAAGAAGGAGAGTGGACTTGGAGCGCACAGCCAAGAGAAACTGATAGCGAGAGTGAGAGAGAGAGACTCATGACTGTATCATGCAGCATCAGAAACCAGACACCGTCTAAATGACATATTTGTCGACAGATCAAAGCAATTCCCTTCATTACTGACAACTTGTCTGGTTCTTAAGGAGATCTTATCAATGAGCTTAACTCCCTCCTGCCAGGCAAAACTAAATCAAATGAGAAATTATCATGCCACCGGGTCTTTGGGGAAAACAGAAAAGAGAAGATGAAGAGAGGGGAATGAATAAAACAGAAGTGTCATTCTACCGCCACATCCACTGGGGTGCAGAGGAATTAATCTCCACTTAAAAATTCATGTTAACTAACACTTTCAAGTCCCCAACATATCCAAAGTATATAATCATTTCATGGTTTGATTTGATATATCCAAATAAGGGTGGGTGTTAGTGTGAGATATGTACGAAGATCTAAGTTGTCATATAAATTCAGATCTACTGAAGTAGATGCTTATATCCAACCCAATAAACACACAAGGCCAACTGCATGACTGAGGGCATAAAATAAACTCAGCTGTCTTAGTTTTGACCTGAGTTGTATACTAATGCAACATGTCTCCACAAGGTAAGGAATTACCTGAACAGGTATGAAACCAGACTGTGATGTGCAAAATCAGAGAAGGAACCATGGTATTAATAGGCTGCTGAACATAAGCCACAGAGGCAGAGACAGGAGAAACCTGGCGCAGTAACTTACTCGAAAAATTATTATTATTTATTAATTATTGAAAAACAGACGAGTGTGTGCTTCTGATTTGGCTCAAGAAATCTGTGTAAATTGCTATATCAGTGACTTGTCAGACAGTTTGAGGGACGCCGCATGAAGTCAACCACTACGGATGACAAACAAGAAGAAAGCCATTGCTCCCTAAGCGGCAGAAAACTGTCACGATTCATCTCTGAGCTCTCGTGTTCACTCCCCTGGACTTATCTCGACTTTTATTATTTTTTTCGGTGCCCTGTTTATATGGCTTCTGTCATGTGACATACTCCATCTGCCCACCAGTTGGTCGCGGTCTTTCTTTCTGTCTCCACATCCACCTGCTCCACTGTTTTCTATTCCCACCTGAGCTTTCCTGCCCGCTCACAAACCTCTTCCCGAGTTTCCTCATCACCCGACGCACAAGGTAAGCCTGCCATTGCAACCAACTCTTTGTCAGATGGTCTGGTTGTGTACTTGTTACATTCATGTAGTATCATGTATCACGTTGCCCCCTAGCTGTAAGATTTACCTCATCCATTAAAGTTACTTCACAGAATTTTCCTGTGGATCTGCGTTTAGGCCATGTCCATCTGTGCTACCTCTACCGACCGTGGCGAAAACTCTCAGATAAATCTTGCTCAAAGAACAAAAACAAATTCCTTATGATGGGATCCAGCATGTGTGTGTGTCTGTCTGGCCACGGATGCAACGGTGACTGCACTGCACAGGCTGTAAAACACGAGTGTTGAAAAGTGCTAATATGGAACTGCATGACTTCAAAGGGTGTATGAGAGTTGAATAAGATAGTTATTGCATTGCATCCTTTGTCTTAAGCAAGCCAGCATACAACTAGCTGTTACATGTCATGTAGTCAGATCAGTTTAATGTTTGGTCGTTGCAGCTGAGTTTGCTTTACTTTTACTTTTTCAAATCTGTTAAACTGGCCTCCCCACGGTCCAACTGAATTAAAATTCACCTGGCTTTGTTTATGGTAGCTCTGTTTGAGTTAGTCTGGCTTGTCTCAACTGGCTCTATTTTTCAAGCTGTTTCAGACTCAGACCCAGGCAATGGTGAGCTTCTCTGTTTTTGTGTGATACCAGATTGTTCCTGAACATATTAGCATTGCATATGTTTGCTTCATCATACAAGCTTTACCTCCGCCCACGCGACTCTCACCATGGCAGATTAAGAGAGAAACCAGTATATATACACAAAGGGGAGTAACATGGAGATGCTTCGAGTAGTGAATAGAATTCAAAATAGAATTTGCTGCGATCCCAGACAGCGTCTCTGCCAGAATAATGTATATTGCAACGACGACAGTAGGTCTACCCTCATGAAATGAAGCTTCGTGTGAAAGAGGATGAGGATGATTTAGAGAAATCCCTGGAGGATTTCTTTTTTTTCATAGAAACTATGATGGTTCCACTAAGCAAATAATAAAATGGACTATCATTGTATTGACGGTGGATGCAGGTTACAGGACTTTCATTGTCACGATCGCAATTAATTTTATGATGAAAATTCCATCAAGCTCGTGGAGTGGTCACAGTTTGATTAAGTTTTGGCACAAAAACGACGACGGTTTTTGAAAAGGTTAAAGATTTGCATTAAAATAAGTGCTTTGTGTCACCAAAAATTATATATATAACAAACAAATGTATATATTTGCATATTTGGTATTTTTATACGTAGTACAATTCAGCCTAAAACATGATCATCCTCTTTGGTGAATTTGATTAACTTAACAAGAACTGCAGGCTGCCTGAAAAGTTCAGAAATAAAGTGACTTCTGTATGTGTGACTGGAGGAACAGCTTTAAATGGCCTCAGAATCATACCATTTTAGATTCATTTATTTAAAGACACAGTTTAGGCAAGCCAGTCTTTAAATCAAAAAGAATGTCTTTGAAAAAGAATATGTATTTTTTAAACTTAACCATAATCCAGTTGTTCAGACATATCTAAAAATTCGAATACCTCTTTAAAGGTGATCGGGGTTATCAATAACTCAATTTGGATTCATTCATTTTCTGAATCATAATAAATTTCAGCTCCACCCCAAAACCATTTTGTTCACATTGGTTTTTTGTTTTTTTTTAACCATACAAATTACAGCTGAATTTTAAACAAAAGCCAAGTGCAAAGCTATGAAAAAGTGCATGCTGTGTTGGAGGCTGGTGAAGATTTGCTCTCGCTGTCCACATGGGCTTAGTATTTAATTTGAAGCAATGCACTGATATGTTGCTCAGGACTTCGTCTGTGTTTTACTTCAACTCTGTTTGCAAAACTTAAGACAGAAATGATACCAGATGTGGTTGAGACAGGGCTCACAGTGGTTTCAGAAGAAAAACAAACAGGCCACATGTTAGCGTTCATGCTAGAGAATGGTTAAAACATAAAACACATTAAACCTCGTCCTTAAAAAAACTATTGAATATTGCTTCATGAAACCACTTTGAATTCAGTTGAACAAAAGCTTCCAGTTCAATAACATTAAAAGAAAGATGTCCTTTCATTGAGAATTATTTCGCAGCTTTATTATCTTCCAGACAGCCTGAAATGAATGGTAAGCTGCTTCTGTAAGGCAGTTTGAAAACGAAAGACAAAAAATTATTTTTACTTTTCGAAAATACGAAAAAGACAAACCCACAAAACACAATGCAACATATATACGTTATAATAATGCGTATTCAGCAGATATACATGGAGGAAAATTAAGAGAATAAACACTAAAAACATAAAAACATAAAAAACAACCCACATAATCTTAAAATGCAGCAAAACTGAAACCAGCTGCTTTGAGTTGGTACAACCAGAAAATGCTCAAAGTAAATCCAGCTTAAGCGTATCACGCACAAACATATAAGGACACACATAAGCACACACAAACACATAGAGGCCTGTCACAACTCTGCCAATTAGGTGAGCAGCAGCAGCCAGTATTTCAGAGAATGACGCTGGTTCGTCGAGCAGGAGGACAGTCGAAAGAGGCCGTCAACTGCGGTACGGCAAAGTTAGAGCAAACCCCCAAAAACAACTAAAAGCCATTCGTTTCACACCTTTAAAGCCCAGCAAACAGGGATAAATACCTCAAACACAAATGCTGACAGGAACAAGCAGAGAGATTTCTTTAGCCATACAATAAAGTCGACCAGACAGTTAGTAAATACTGGTATTGGCCATCAGGTCACAAACAAACTGGTTAACTCTGAAGAGAAAAAGGCTCTAAATGAGAAAGATTTTCAGGTGGCAACACATATCACATACACAGTCCATCTGTCAAATGTACTCTGGTGCAGGCACAAAGATAAAAACACACTTTGTGTATTTTGCTGTGAGTCAGCAAAAGTGTCGGCATTAAGAGCTTTCCTGTGTTCTTTTTTAAAACACAAAGCTCCGGCTTTGATGTCGCGCATTGTTTCTCTTCAAAAGGAAGGGCAGGATTGATGTTGAACATCTCGGTCTGAATTCAGGGTTTTCAAAATGGACATTAAAAACTCAAACATAGAACACGACGGAACTGCAGGTTACATTGCAAGAGTAGCTGAGAGCAAATCCCTTCAGACCCCCGTGGTATCCTCATGGTGTCCGACATCCCACCAGTGCTGGGATGCAAATAAATAACACACAAGCTAATTCAGAAAGCAAACAAATACGTGGCACACATACTCAGAAAACAACACAACTCTTTCCAGCTTATCCGAAAGTTGCACATATACCAACTTAAACTTCGCAGATCCACTACCTTCGTCACGGTGTAAGTTTGAGTTCGACCCATGTCTCTGCTGAACGTCATCCCCGTTCTCTCCATATTCCAACCTTCCTGACTCTTTCTTACAGTTGGAATAAGTTTAAAACCAAACCAGCTGGGATGACCTCCCATTCACAATGCTTTCGACAGGAATCGAATAAGCGTATCCCAAGCAGATTCATTATTTTTTAGTCAAACGCCTTTGTTTGTGTTTTCGAAGTTTGTTTGTGTGGTCAGTTGTGTGACTACTGGCAGTGTGTTGCCTCGATAGTCTAGAAATTCATAGCTTGCCGAACGAATTGAGATACATTTGTCTAGTGATAATATCATTATTCATAAAAAAATATATATATTTGTAAATAGCTACAAAACTAATGATATTCCTATTATGGCTCATCCATGCTCAACAATAGGGACAATTACTTGCTAATGGTAAACCTAAACATCTGCATATCGTCTTCCCCATTGTGAACATGTTAGAATGCTGATGTCAGCTTTAAGCTTAAAACACCACAGTGCCCTATCAGCCCCTGGTCCAATAACATCTATAGACTGATAAGTTTATGAGGACATTGATGCCAAAGCAGTTAAAATAGCCAAAATGTCCTTTTTTCCTTTTTTATTTCCTTATTCCATGTTTGCAAAAAAAAAAAAAAAAAAAAAAAAAACTCATGCAAACCCCCCTCTTCCAGCTAGCTCAGCAAAGTTAAATTGAGTTGAACCTCAGTTGTGTCCTTTGCTGCTTTCCTCTGTCACCTCTGTTGTGGCCAAAATCCTGATTTAGTCATTTCTTTTTTTTGGCATATTTTTCCCCTGATAATCAAGCATTAATAATGACTTTATAGTCGCTATTAAATGCTGCGCTGTGATATGAATAAAAAAAAAAAAAACAAGAAAAATACAAGGGTGCCATCTCCAGATTTAATGAAGGGGCAAAGGGTCAAAAAGATGTTTTCTCCCATTTATCCAGTCTATGTTAGAATGTGAGAGGATAAAATAGAGATTGTGTGTAATTTTGTGTCATTTGAATGATAGCTAGAAGTGATGCAGGCGAGATTATTAAACGACCTCCCTCCACCACATTAGTGAAAATAACATGGAATAATGGGAGTTAAACAGTGAATGACTTTTCCAATTATTGCAGTATGAAAGGAGTCTGGTCTTTAATAGTACAGGCTTATGGCAAATTAGAGGTTCTATTCTCCCCAGGGGTAACAATGGAATGGCTTGCCCTCCACGCTCCTTTCTTCCTGACTGGGAGAATGAAAATAAGGCAGCCATTGTTGTCACAGACAAAGAGCAGTCACACCCCTTAGCTTTGGTTTAGAAGGCTCAAAGTGTGAGGGCTGCCCTCTCACTATCACCACTCTCTGCCTCCTTCTCTTTCTCTCTATCACTCTCTTTCATTAGGGGATTGATTAAATTGTGAAATCAGGAGTGTGATGGATGCATGAATGACTTCTCCAGTCACTCCCCTAGGCTTTGACAAGGACAATATCAAGGACCCCCTGTTATTCCCGTCTACTCCTTCCTTCATTCCCAAGAAACCCAATCTGGGTAATTAGAGTAAAAAGTGTTAGGGACATGTAAGGTAGAAAGATGCAGAAAGAGAAAGAGAGAGAGAGAGAGAGAGAGAGAGAGGGTGGCATGGAATCTGCTGCTATTGCACTTTTATTAGTCATTTACCCTGCAAACACAACTCATACTGTACACACACAATTTTGCACTGTCCACCCTTCATACAACACTACCTCCTTCTCCCACACCCCGCCCCCAACTTCTTTTTCTTCTCAATTTCTACATCCATAAGGCAGCACTAAAGATGAAAAAAATGCAGACTAGAGGGAAAATTGAGGGAGGAAAGAGAGAAGAGAGAAAGAGTAAGGGCATAAAATGGAAGTGACTGCATCAGCACTACTCTGTTGCAGAGCATTGGCCTTTTGGCATCAACCTGGAAACAGGAAGTAGAGGGAAGTTGCCAGTAGTTTGACTGGACATCTGATCAGCTGGATGAGTCTAGAGCCCTAATGTGAGTTAGAAGATAAAGTCTTTCATCCTTGACCAGACAGGTGACCTTTGCTGGATCCTATACTGCTGGAAAAACACTCGTCTCACATTGTCTTATTAAATGCAGTCAGAGAAAGATTAAGTTACATCATAGCACAGGCATATTTGCAGTGGACACAGCTGTGGGGCCCTTTGGGAGGAAAGGAATACAGTACATTCCTCCCACCCAAAAAAGACTTTCAAGGTATCACGCGATAAACAGATGTCTAAGGGACCCAGATGTGAGTGCAAAGGCGAAGGAGGAAAGGTGTTGTTGGTGGAGGCGGGAGCAGCATGCATGCTTGATGTTGACTGGAAACCTGACAAAATGGGCTGCTCCCTGCCAAGCCTGCCCCTGGCAAGCACAGGCAGACACTGAAGAGGGGCTGGATGTTGGCATGCTCCTGCTGGGTGTTTTGAAAAGTTGACCACTCACATGTACATGCATGCAAACAAAGACACACGCGCTCACATACACACACACACACACACACGGGGTCCCACCGCTGCCTCTAAGTGTGTGTCAGAATGTTTCCCAGGATGTTCTGGCTCCCACTAACCGAGCGAGAGATTCAGCTTGGCAAACTCCACCTCAGCAAGAGTCCAGCTGTCATCTTGACAAATGAACCTTGGAGGAGAAAGGCGGTGTGTGTACGTGTATGTTTGTGCAGCCATGCATGTGCAACTGTGTATTTTTACTGGAGCTTAGACACATGTGTCATAAGGATGACATACAAATGGCCGGTGCACATGTGGTTTTTTGCTTTTTTCAGAGGCAGGGAATGTATCAGAACCAGCAGCGGTCAGTTATGGGGAATCTGCTCCTAGTCCAAGAAGTCATTATTGAAACGGCGGTGGAAGTCTACATATACCCCAGCTGCCCTGGACACTTGATACTGAGCCCTTTTAAAAATGACAGCTACCAGTACAAATCATCTTACATAAATAAATGTTTTGCACAGCCTCAGATGGGCTATAACTTTATCCCCCCTATAGTGTGATGCCAGGTGCTCTGCGCAGAGCTATGTATCACTCCAGTTTTATGAACAATGTGGGATGTTAAAGCTTTTATAGAGCGTTGGGAGGAAATGTTCTTTTCTCCTGAAAAGAAGTAGCACATAAAAATGTGTAAAGAAGCATCAGGGAGTACTGTTCAAAAAATACCCATAAGTGGGGAGTAATGAGGAAGCCGCAAAGTTAAAGGACAAGTTATAAAATACTAGCAACTTTTTTTCATCTGTCTCTAAACTGTTTACCTTAGGAGATGCTTCATCTTGACATGCTGTAAAGCATTTCATTGCGCAGACGATTTTTATTACACACATACAATGGTGATGTATGCTTGCTCCAAGCAAGTTTCTCCCTGCACTACTGCTTATACGTGGGTCTGCGTATTATTCGAGGGGGATTACAACGACACAAAAACACAATCCCCCTTTTGACAGTATCTATTATACTTGCATGGAAATGGGCTGTATCACAATGACTTCATCATTGTGAATGATAAAGAAAATAGGATCAGATTATTATGGTGCAGGCTTCAATCTTGATCTCCCTCAATTTTTACCTCCAGGAAAGACAGATCCAAAGAGGGAGGAATGGAAAAATATAAGCACATTAAGTGAGATTAGAATTTTACATCACATGATGTGCTTTCAAAAGTGCAACCTTTCAATTCAATTTCATGCTCGAAGACTTTTCCCCCTGCAATTACAAATTTCTTCCATCTCCTCTAAAAGCCGTCGCTCTGTGTTGCATTAGATTGTACTTCTTTAGGCTTGTGTCTCAGGTAAACATGCAGAGGTGAAAGGGAAGGATTGTTTGATGGGTCAGTCACAATGTCTTTGTCCCCTCCATCTGTCTGACAGCCAACTTGTCTGTCAAACTGTCCTTTGTAATTGACTGACCTTGTCCCATATCGCCAACCATCACCGCCTCCCAGAGCCTCCCACTTCATCACTGGTCCCCACATCCCTGAGTCCCCTTCCGAATATCTTTCTACCAATTTCACCGCATATGATTTTTTCATGTCTTCAGAGGAATAGATTTTTGGCTCTCCTTCATCCCCCTGATCCACAGGGTCGCTGAAGCCAATCTCCAGAGGACCAGACAGAGGCTGTTTGTTAAGCTGTTATTTATCTCCTTCATAAAGTCCTCCTCATCTCCTATTAAAGAGCCCAGAACTGTTGCCCTTGACTCACACATAACTCTTGTGTCTTTTGCTGAAATGATTTACTGTTTAATTTAACACCAACTGAACCCAGGAGGGAGCCCGCCTAGTGCTGCCTGATGTCATAACAGAGAGGATTGTGTTGGAGGTTGGGGGGGGGGGGGGCGTGTGTGTCTCCCTGCATGTCTGTACATCTCTGCTGTCTCTGTGTGTATTTGTGAGTGGGTGGCTGATGCAGAGGTTTTTGGCATTTGTTTTGTTACTGTAATGCCTCAGTAGTAGCAGCTCTGGGCCTGGCAGTGTACACCAAGGCCATAGCTGTGCATTTTTCCTCTTGAAAAATAAAACCGTAGCCAACTATGCCTGATGAACATGTTTACCAGGACTTCACACTACAAATTTCAAAATAATTAGATATTAAACAGTGAAAATTACATTTTAGTCTCACTTCCCTGAGCACACGAGGAAACAAAGCCCAAAAGTTGTCGACAAATACACAAATTGTTTTTCCTCATCAATAACGGGAGATTAGGAGAATCCATTTCCTGGGGCGAATAAATGTAATTATATTGAGCTCACTAATTTCATTAGTGGAAAGGAAATGCAGTTCATAAAGTATTTCTTATATGCCAAAATGAGTATACTGTATGGAGTAGGAGGGGTGTGGCTCCTGAGAAAATAGGGGTCATTGAGGGGAAGCAAGAATCACGAGTAAGCATACTGAAATGGGACTGACAGATACATGAAGCTATTTCCTTCCTAATTCATGAATGTCCTCGGCTACTGCCTCACATGAGATATTAATGCAGCCTCAGATGTTCACTTTTACTATTACATGCCTGATTCTCACACTATTCAGAATCCAGTCAAATTGCTTTTAAGGTCAAGTGTTTAATTGATGATTAGACCTGTCAAGAAAGGAATGAACACGCACCTCTATCACAAAGACTTCACCAACAAGGATACCAATGCAGAGCACTTTAACTTTCCACTTACTGTGTTTTACTCATGCCATCATAATTCAGAGCTGGATATCTAGCTTGATCCCAGCCTCACAAGAGCAGCCTTATGATAGTCATAATATCTGAATACTTCTGTTTTACACTAACATATACCAAGGTTTGTGTACTTATGCATGAACAGACTAGTTCATTTATAAATCATCTGTAATGTTTTTTTAAGACAAATTTGTTATTTGACAAAGAATGAATTTGGTTATCTGCACCAACCCCCCCAAAAAACCCCAAATAATAGAGCATTTGTTTTTAATGTTACAACTAATTCTTCAGAACTGGCTGCACAAAATGTCATGGCAGCCCATGCAGTTGTAGTTGTTGATATTTTAGTCAAAATCAAAAATGGAAAAACCTGCTTGTGGTGCTTTAAGGAAAGTCTTTCAGATGGATTGGATCATGAATATTTGTAAAAATAAAAAAAAAAAGTTTATGGATTCAGTATTTGCTTAGATATTTTGGTCTCAACCAAAGTAGCAGAATGACTGACAGACTTGATCTAGGGAGCCAACGCTGCTAGCATAGCTAAAAATGAACAGGATCAGTAAATATCAAACTGTGTATTTAGCCAACCGATTTGTAATGTCTCCCGGAATAAAATTCAGAACTTTGGTTTGGAAAGGAAATACTTTGTGTGGGGTTCAGGGGTTGAAGCCAAACAAACAAACAAACAAAAAAAAAAAAAAAAAGCCAAGAGTTTGAACCAGCCAAGATGTTTTACTGAGACAAAACAAAAAGCAAGTTAAGTGCTGACATGACAGTTTCTGCTCCTTCCCCAGACTGGACCAAGATCTCTCTCTCCTCTTGCCCCTTCTGCTTCCCTATGCATACTTTACAGGAGCTTGACCCACACCCACTTCTGGAAGATTATTGTTCTTTCTATTTACCACCCTGACAGAGTTTATGGTTGTGTGTGTGAAAGATGTAGGCATGCCAAAAAGTGCAAGAAAACACTGAAAGATTACAGATGAAAACGGGCTCGGACGCAAGACGCCTGAATACATAAACAGTAGTGCCCATCATGTGGAGTTTATTTGATGCACTCACCACACGTGAGTGTTTGCACAGCCTGAATTTATTCAGTTCTGTGCAGTTCGACATTCAGAAAAGATTCCACATGGGCAACAATGTGGATTCCTTGTGACCGAGCTGTGGATCTGTGTTCCGTAAATACTCACATCCCTGTGTTTCACCATCCTGCGGTTTCTTTGGTGGACTGAGATAAAAAAAAAACAAAAAACAACACACACGAGATGGAATTCTGTTTTTCTAGCTTAGCTTTTTCTTCTCTTTGTTCAGGGATAAAGCAGAAACGTGACCAAACAAAACCCCAAACAATGAGCATATACAAAGGCAACAACGCGGCACATGCGCTTTACTGATCCTTTGTTTGCCGGCTGTGTAATTTCTGTCCGTGTCTGTGTATGCATGTGAGTCTTTGTTTGCGTTTGACTTTTTATGGTTGTCTCAGCAGGAAGGAGTGGAGAAGGATAAAGGGGGCAGACTGGAGCTGCACAGCGCTGGTGTTGGCCTTGTGGAGGGGTATTAGATGCCAGAAGGCTTCATTAGACTCGAAGGAAGCGGCTGTGAACAGCATTTCTTCTGGAAGTCTGTCAGACCTAAACACAAACACAGACATGTCTCGAGTCCTGGGGTCCATTTCAGAAAGTGGGTTTAGCAAAAACTCTGAGTTGGTTAGCCCTGAGCGGAAAGAAACTATTGACTTTTCCGTTTCTTAAAGGGAATTACCTTAAAGTCTGAGTCAGTTACTATGGTAACTGAGTCTATGAACCTAACCTGGTTAAGGCTCCGACTAGTTGTGTTATCATTTCCAGATGATGTTTTTCTTCACAATCTATTCAACATCTGCATTTCAACAGGATGGTAGTTGAATGAACTGAAGCCAGTTTAATGATTCTCAGTTAAATTTTGTTTGTAACATGGTGCTGTGAACTTAGACTCGTATTATTCATTTGAATATCTTTTAGGGTTTCCCAAAGAGATTGTCTGCAAGCTGATTATGTGACATACAGAGCTCACCCACAGTTAATGTGCAGTTCCACTGACCACTGTCTCAAAATGTTAGACTACACAATACCCCAAGTAACATTTTTCATTCTCTGAGCTGTCAAGATCTTATGTGATGCTGCACATATTATTACCATTGTGGAGGCAAAGTGTCCTGGGTCTGTTTCTGAGGTAAAGTGTGAGTCACTTGTCTCCCTCTCCAAATATACTCATGTGTATACAGTGTACAATTGATTTTATGTGCCCTGTAAGGCATTTTGATATGAAAAGGACTAAATAAATAAATGTTACTTTCTTAATGGTCTTTTGCTGGGTGACAAGGGGTACCTGTGTCAGCCCACTCCGCTGACCCCTGACCCTGAGCCAAGGCCCCAACAGGACTTTAATGTGGCCCATTGCAGGATGAGCACGTGGGTGGAGAGAATGATAGGCCTGCTGAAAGCCCTTTCCCTGTGCCTATGTCACCTCTTGGTAACCCCTGAGAGGCCCTGTGACATTACTGTGGCATGTGTTGTTCTACATAATATTGCCACTATAAGAGGAGAGCACCACCCTGTCCTACAAAGAGAAGACCATGACAAGGTCCCTGCAGATATCCAGGATGGAAGACACAACACAAACACCCAGAGCAGGCAAGTAAAGACAAATATTCTGACTTCTTTATTTCCTAGAAATACAAAGTAACTGTTAGATTTCTTTTTTATATTGTTCCAGTAATTAAAACAACTCACTTGTGATCATGCACGCACCACTATCTTGTGTTTCAGTTGTTAGTTTTGCAGATCTGAATTCTTTATCTGGCAGTCCAAACTCACCATTTTCATGTCTGTTTTTTGTTTGTTTGTTTTTTTGACTAAATACAACCTTTTATACAACTCCTTCACTGGTACCTGTAAATACATCAAAACGACATTACAATCCTACAGTTCTACATGAACTCTACAGAATCAAACTGTGGCATTTACTGCACATCTCACTGCAATCATCTATGCTGTAGAATTTGACAGACCCTCGTCCTGCTGCCATGCTCTGTTGAGAAGGATAACAATGTGCATTTATGCTTCAGTGTAGGCAACATATCACAGTCCTGGAGGCCTCTCTGTGACAGGAGAGAATGTGCCTTCATCATCCTGCTCATCCTGTGAGGATGAGTATTATGTTTCAGTTGACTTCAAACTACTATTTAGCATAAAGTCAAGGATTGTATCATGAGGCTTTACAAGGTTCACAAGGCAGATATCCCCATTAAAATGACAAAGCCACGAAAGCTACATGTAAATAAATATATTTATAAAAATATGTACAGGAAAACATATAGGTCTTGGCCTATGATATTCAATGAAAGCCCTGGGGCCTTTACTGTTTGAATCATGTTCATATATTTCATATTCAGCTGCTTCTGAGTCCAGCAGGATTGCACCTGAATGAAAACAAATTTCAAATTCAATACAGTTCCGCCGGTTTTCACCTACAATATTAGATGTGTGATTAATTTTTTCCCCCTGAAAAGTCCGTTCAGATTCTTCGTGCACTCGTGGATGATTTCTAATTCCAGACTGTGTCAGTCTCTCGTGGTCAACTGTTGCCATGGTGAATTGTAGTATCGGGGCTTCATTAATTTTGGCTTTTTACAGCTGTGGTGCACGTGCCAAACCCAGAGTAAACCTACTCATAGTTGATTGAACCGACTCTAATCAGCTGTTCTGAAACCAGAAACTCAGTTTCTGAACTCAGAGAAAGTCAACTCAGAGTTCAGAGTTCGCTCTTGAACAGGCCCCTGCTCTAGCGTCTCTCTCTCTCTCTCTCCTTTTGTTCTTTCTCTTTTTCTCAGTCACACCCCCTCTCATCTTTGTCCCTCTTCAAATTCACCAATCCAATAAGCTCCAGCTCACTCGTACAGTTGCTTTTTGTTTATCCTTTCTTACAAGTTTTTCGTCTGTATTTGCTGTTGCCGTGTCTGTCAGTGGAGCAGAGCAGTCATTAATCACTGATAAAGGTACACAGAGAGGCAAACAGACACCTCGGGGGGTGGGGGTTCTCTCGTTCTGCTCAAAAAACACTTTTCTCAACGTGCTTCTTGGAGAAAGATGTAGAAACTGGAGCACAGGTGCTGCAGCGAGTTCAACAAACACATGCAGATTCACTGCAACACATATCAAATCAGATACCAATGTCGGTCTTTTGTGAATTGTTTAACATGCAGGCTCTAAAGCTGTTACCAGAAAATAAATACCAACAGCACATTGCTGATACAAAAATATTGATAAATTGCAGGATATCAAATAAAACTCTCTCTTCACATCAGTGACTGAAGGGCTTTGGACAACTACCCATTTATTTAGCTTGCTGATCCTTCTCTCAATGGTATTCCTGTTAAAATTCTGTCCAGTGATTTTTGAGGGATGCACTCACACTCCAAATATTTGGGCTCCCTGTGTCAAGGACAACCAGCAAACAGAAAAAAAAAATATTATGAAAAACTCTCCCATAAAACAACAGTTTTAGTCGCAGGGACTTTTACGTTTCTTTTTCCCGTTCTCATAATGAATGGCTTCCCACTGAAAATAATATCTCTGTTAGACAAACACTGAAATATCACCCAAAGCAAAGGATGCTTAGGGAGTGAATCAGGTTTTAGAAGGAGGCTGCAAAAATAAGATGGAGGACAAGGAAAAAAATTAAGCAAAGACTGAACAATTAGAAGGGAAGGGAACACCAGCAGAGGATGAGCAGAGGCTAATATTGTGAGAAATCATTTTTGTAAAGACTGCACATCGATGTCTCCATATGAGGGAGTAGATATCCAACAATTATTCCATCTTTGTAAGTCTTAAATGATTGGCAGACAATTTGGCAAATGTACTTAGGCACTCTCTTGTTGAGTTATATTGATAAGTTTTACACATCTGTGTGTTAAATAAGAAGCTATAGCTGGAGGATAGTTTAGTCTGAGGAAAGGAAACAGGGAAACAGGTAACAAACAGTAAAATCCGCCCGTGTAAACCTGGAAAGCTTGTTACTTATAATGTTATTAAACCAACCAGATATTAGCTGAGCTTGTAATTTTGGACAAAACTAAACCAACTATTTCCCTCCTGACTTTCAGTCTTCATGCTTACTAGGCAAGTTGACAATGGCCTGCAGCCATTGGTAAGAAAGCAAATATGCATATTTCCAAAATATCAAAGTATTTCTGCAAATCATACTAAGGATTACCAATTCAAAGTATATCACCTGTGTAAATGATCAGATACAGCATATGAAAGCAATGACACCATCACCTCACACCCACCAGGAAATCTGACAGGCCAAAACCACATCACTCTCTCGCTCTCTTGTTCCCTTTTCTTTTCTCACAGGAATGTGTCAGGAAACAGGATGATGAAAAAGGCAGATTACAGGACAAACATTTATTCAGAGCCCATGCTGCACCGTTGCTAAATTGTTGTTTCGTCAGGGTTTTGTTCATTTTTCTGCTGATGGTTGTTCTAATGGGGGGTTAAGGGAGTTGAGATGAGGAGGGGTGGGGGGCGGTGGTGGTTACGTTGAGTCTTTATTTACCCGAGCAAAAGAAATCAATGCGCCGCAGCCGTAGGAGAAGTGTGTGGATCAATGGAGGGTTTCAAAAAGCTTCTGTGAAAAAAATCAATGTCCCTTACATGCTATTGATGGCTGTTTGGCTGCAGAAGTAAGAGAATGACTAAGAACACCTGTTTATTGTGAAATATTATTCCCCCTGCTCTTTGTTTTAGTCTTTCAGGATCTATTTCTCCCTTTGTTTTCTCTGCTATGCCTTTACATTTTCACTCCATCAAAAGTTATGGACAACCCATTCCATTTATGTTAACTTCAGACATACACTGAACACTGTGACACTAAAAGTTAAAAAGGCCTCATATCAAGCATATTCAGTTAGACTGTGCACAATACACCTTGATGACCAGTGATATAATCCGATAATTTCAATGATGCTATTAATAAAAAGCAGTCAATAAGATTTCAGTGAGCTCTGACACTGCCCAAGCTTTAGAGAGTGATTGGAGTACAGTTCTGCCAAGACATTACCGGAGCAGTCAGCGTCTCCCTTAGCCATGTCAGGCTCTGAGTTCAGAGTTCTGAGGCCAGTCAGTAAGGCCTCTGTCCTGACACCTGCCCAATCCTGTGCTGCCATGATCAAAGTGACAGTGCAACAGCCCTGCAGAGTTGCAGGTGAGGGCTGCTGTCACCCCGCCTGTCCAACTGATGGCAACTCGGTCAGGCCTGGGAGAAAAGTGGTGGGATGGATGTGAGGGCCATCGCTTGCGTGTCACTCATCGCTGCACTGGATGACAGTACAGCCTATTAGCAAAGGGACTGACTTCACAAGCCATTAGGGGAGGCATCACACAGCCACAGCACACAGAGCAATGAACAATGGCACCATTGGAGAAAGGTAGAAGACACAAGACCCTGAGACCCTGGAAGCTCCGTTTTTGCAATGCAGTTCCTGGAAAAATGTATATGGTGATGGACATTTTAATACCATGTTTGCCTTGACTTATTTTGAGAAACGTTTTAACAGAGAAAAACAGATGCGCAAGTCTCAATTTTCAGAAAGACCAAAGAGACTGTTAAAGTGGACTAAACACATAAACAATAAGTACAGCAAATTCACCCTCATTCACCCCCACCAGAGCTGCCTCTCTGTAAAAATCTCTCCTTCTTAGTATAGCCCTGCCTGCCCTGCAGTCATCATTAAAAGAGAAAGACAAGAACCTGAGAGCCCAACAGAGGCATCAACACGCATCACTTCTCCTGTGTTCTGAACGCTCCACTCAGCAGTCCACCAGCCCCTGATGGACCTATTTACTACACAAAGTGGACTGTGTATGGCTGCGCACTATACTTCCAAATGTTCCTTTGATATCTTCTCCCCGTGCCCTGTCCCCCTTCGTCTCTCTCTAGTTCTGACCAGCACATGAAAACAGCAAAACTGTCCGGCCAGTTTACGGCTGGGTGTAACGCTGCTGAAGGGCTCAGAGGCTTTTAAAGAGAACGCCACACTGTGCCAGGCTGATGGTACACAATGCAGCTGCAGATGTGCTTCAACTCTAAAACTAAGACTTATAAACTCCCCCCTCTTTGACGTGATGCTTTTGTTTCACTAAAAACGGAGAGTAAAAAAAAGTTTTCTTCCAGCAGCTCCCCAAGCTTTTCCCTAGGGATTGGCTAAAACCCTGTCGAAAAACAAAGAACAGGAAAAAAAAACCAAAACGCTTCTTTTGCACAATTTAAGACCCAAACGAGATAAACTGCGAGAGTTTTGTAAACAGTGAGGAAAAGCTGATGGGTAGATATTCCAGATAAAGAGAGACGGCAAAGTGGGCGCAGGGAACAAAGCAGCAGTCTCGTGAAATGATGTTTTTTGATGAATTACAGAGCGGCACCACAAGCGCTTACTCTACAGCTTCGCTAGGAGAGAGACAAACTGCACATTCTGTAATGACAGAAACCCTGAATTTTAAGCACAGTGCAGCTCAAACGTTTGCACAACGGTACGTTTAAACATACCTTTACCCATTCTTCGTCTTCTCTCTCTCTCGCTCTTTTTTTTTTTTTACTTCTGCCTGTAACACTTTATATTCTGCATTTATCAGAATTTGTAGTTTTAAGTAGTTAGAAATGAGATTTGCTTTGGTGGTGGTAAGTTGTTATTGCCACATTCCTGAGCGATGCTAAAACAGGTTTATTGAATAATGATTAGACACCGGCAGCCCAAGTGCGACTACCTGCAAATTTCTAGTTCCCCCATGCTGGATGGCACTATAATCAGATCATGTCATGTTGCTTCAGGTGATTTATCTAAGTTTTAAGCCAGCATTCCCTTACTGGGCCACAGGGAATAAACCACTATATAATAATAGCAGTTTTTTGTACTTACTCATTATATTTCACAGGAGTCCTAGAGTTATGGCATCACTAAAGATTCAGTGACAAATTGCATTGTTATAAAGCTTCTATTAAAAATAGTGCTGAACTTCAGGCAACCTTTCTGAAATGGCCTGATAAAGAAAAGATAGGATACATAAAAGCGCATTCATAATCATTTGCTTCACTGTGAACCCAACGGACCTCCCACTGTGGGAGAGTTTAGCTGCTTTGCTGTTATGAAGCCTGGTCTATGCCAGGCAGGAAAACTTTTCAGGGCCAATCAGGGCTGTTTAAATACCTTAAGTGTTTTGTAGCTCTAATTACACAAGGATAATATAACAGAATCATCTGCAAAGAGGTGGAGAACAAAACGATTATGCTAATGGATTCCTGATCTTTGTCACCGTCCATCACATACCCCCCCCAATCAGTGTTAGCCATGAAGGGCCCTCAAGAATTCCCAGCTGTAAATTCTGAACAAATCAGTGACACGGCCCATCAAATCTTTTACTTACACTGACGAGCATCTGAGGGAATGGTCCTCGAGAATTTTCTGCCACATTGATTGGTGGGATAACCCAGTCCCTTTTCTGCCTGCGTAGACCCTTGGAGCTGTTCAGGCCGGACCCTGAGAACATAATGACAGGAGGCGGTGCATGGAACACATCCTTCTTCTCGTTCCTCTCGCCAACTTCCCCCTCTTTCTTTGCGACCTGTAAAACAACGCAAGGCTTTATTTTACGGGCTGCATTTGTTGTAATGGAAACTTATATTCAAGACTTTTCAAAGTAAAATGGAAAAAATAACATTCCAGGTTAAAAAGACAAATCTAAGATCTTTATTGGATAAGTATTTGTGCTCTTACAGACATTGAGTGGTTATGTAGCCACTTGGTAAGGCCAAGCGGTCTTTTTAATGGCAGGCAGCAGAGCTCAACTTCCCTGCTTTTCCTGCTGGCAAAATATTATCCGACAACCAACCAGAACCATAAAGATCAACATTTTAATCTCATTATGCAGCCAAAGTCAGAGGGGGACAATAGATTGAAATAAGAAAAATGTTAGCAGGTTTAGGTAAAGTAATATACAACAATGGATATGCTGGAACGGCTGCTTTTGATGTGTTTTATTTATTGCAGGCAAAGAGGTGCAAAATTCAAGGATCTCAGATAACAATAGAATTTGCTCCTGCATTGTTTCCACAGTCTTCTTTCCAGTGTAAAATCCTCAATGACCATCAGCTCAGATTGGAGCAACACATACAAATAGCTAGTAACAGAGTCCCCTTGCTGATGTATCACTCTGAATAAAAGCAGATGTGTTTTAACAATAAGTGTGGTGAGGAGAGGGTGTAAGGCAAATGTCTGACTCAAAACCTTCATCGTCAAGGCCAGCCTGTGTAATCTTTTTCTTCTTGTGATAGTGGAAGTGCACGTGCAACACACATATATGTTTTGTTCCTGTAACAGATAGTATGTCAGTAATTGCTACAGCTGAGGCGGGGGGGGGTTACTGTAAAATACATCCTGTATTTTGAATCAAACGGACCTTACAGATTCACCCAAACACAAATTCACCTCTTCTACTTCTTTACTCAGTCCATTACTCACTTGCAGACTGACTCGCTCATTCACTTACAGTTTGGCTCTCTACACCTAATTGGTGATTAGGCAGCTTGGCAACCATAGGAAGGATGACACACGTCTTTGCTCTAACACAGCTCAAACTTGTAAACTTTCACACACTCTTAAGAGTGTACAAAAAGGATTAAAATATTTTAAATTAAGTTTGGGAAATAACATGTTGGCCTCATGAGATACTGTGGAATGATTAAATGGTTGAATTCTTTGGCAGATCTGCTGCAAATTTAATAGGTCAGATGGTTTGTCAAGTGACCAGATCCATCAAAAGTGCTTTGGATTTTAGGTACTGGCAGATAACCAGCTGGTGTTTTCCACCACCACATCATTTTTGTGGGGAAAAAAAACTTGACGTACTCATTTATAATTATTATATTTGATTGGATTACTTTGTCTTACCTGATGATATGCCCCCGATATAAATCTGTTAGAAATATACGCACACATGCAGAGACGCACACACAGACTATGTAATTTAATAGTATGTGTAATATGTAATGATATTTCATGGCCGCATAAGAAAAGCTAATACATTATCATATAATCAGGGCTTCAATTACTTTATCATATTAATTAGAACTATATGGTAGTTAATTAAAGGGAGTAAATAAAAATAATACTTATATTTCATGTAAGTTAGCAACTTTTTCTCTTATGTGGCTAAAATGTAAGAAATGATAGAATGATGCAAAACCATTTCAAATAAGCTTAAACTATGTGTATAAACTTATTACAGTCCATAGCTCAGTTGGAATAAAATGCTTCAAAGCTTCCATAGAACAACCACTATTAAAAAGTAGACATTCCACCGTCTACAGTTTACCAAATCAACAATAAACATAATGTTACATGATGGTCTGATCTCATTTATTTGTGCCCTATTGCATTAGATGCCAGCAAGACAGAGCTGCAAAGTGTGAGCACACGTGTAAGGTGTGTGAATGATTTGCATGTATGTATGTGTGCACAGTAGGAGGGAGGCCATTAACTTCAGACACTGTCATTTAAGTCAGGTATAAAAATCCTATTTAGAGAGACCATGTCTGTGGTTCGATTTACAGCCTCTTCCAGTGGACAGTGACAGCTGAATCACAGACACACACTTCAATCATATAGTATTCTCCTTCCACACACTCCCTGCAGGCAGAGAGAAATGAGCGCCACAAACCTGTCTTTCTGAAAGATGCTCGAATAAGGCATTTGAAGGGAGCCCATTTCCGATCTCCTCCTGAACATTAACTCATCCGTGAGTCGTGAGACCAGCATCAAATGCTGCATGTCACCTGACTATCATAATGTTCTCGCATGAAAACACTGCAAAACACATAAAGGTGGACTACAGAGAGCCTCCTTGACAGCCCTGCATATAGCCTTTACTACTAGGTGGGGCAGGAGAAAATGACAGGGGGGTGGCTTCCAGCGAAAAATTTTGGGGGGGTCAAATCCCCCCAACACCCGAAAATGCATAGAAAACAATGCATTTTGGCACAGCTATAACTATAACACAATACAAACAACAGGTCTTACACCCACATCAAGCTACTGCATCACACTTGTTGGCGTATCTGTTGCCTTTGGTCTGACCTCTGCCCTGAAACCTGCCCAGCTTGGTTGAACCTGCCAGGGGTATGACCCCTGCTGGTATAGCCCCCAGGGTCACGGAGGCACACATCTATCTATAGTGGCACTGCCACTGGCGCTGCAAGGTTTAGCAACCAGAAATCGGCCTTCCCTCGATTGTCTGAATAACGTTTTAATTCAAAATAAATCCACTAAAGAAAGACAGGAGTTGGCAACCAACAGAGGTGTGTCTGCTCTGTGTCAAAAAGAGAGAGAGACTGACTGACGCTTGCTCGCTCCTCGCTACGCACCAATGGCAAATCAAGGCGGAGCATTATTTGGAATTGTGACACATGAATCTGGTCTCTGAGGTGTAGAGAGGGAGAGTGATTTATTTATTTTTTGATGATGAAATGGTGTTGGTTTGGTGGTGCAACAGTTGTAGCACAACATTTCAAATACTTTTAAATAGATTAGATTTTTTTTTTTTTTTTTTCATGCCATAATGTTTGGTGGGGCAGTCAGGGCATTTAGGGGGGGCATTGCCCCCCCGTGCCCATGCCCAGATCCGGCCCCGCTCCTTGAGCACAGATGTTTCCAGAAATAAACCAAATCCCCTGAAAATACAGTAAATAATTACCTACCCCAGGGAAAGTTAATGAAGCCTAATGGAGATAAACAGATACGTGGAACACTCCATTTAAATACATTACATACATTTACACTTCAATGTGAAGGTTACATCGTATGGTCCAACATCTTAAGGCTTACGTCTTGGAAATACCACGTTTAATGTCACAGGGGCATACATAGGGATCTAAAGGTTATATTAAATTGACATCCTGGAGAATTGTTCTACGGTGAGTTTAGCAACATCAATTAGGGTTACACGCCTTTAAAAACATGTCAGAAATGAAGTCACAAGCATCACTGCTGAAGCTTTCGATCGATCACGATCGCTGTTTCAATCACATTCCCCTGATCTGCCCCTCGCCCCCTCGTTCTCCCTGCCAAACTCTTTCACTGTTCCTGTTTTTCCAAATCTCTTTCCTCATCAGCTTCAGGTTCTGATGGGTCGTCTCAAACAGTAATTCCTTCCATGCACTGGGCTGTGTTACGCTGATGGTGTGGCAGCAGGGAAAGTTCACCTCCCAAACACTAACCAGGCCCCTCAGTACATTCCCTGCTCATGTCCTCAGAATGCAGACAATATTTTCTTCCATTCATTCAACTAGTGAAAGGAGTTCAGGAGCTCAATCAGTTTGGACAGGATTGGACAGGAGTTCAATCAGTTAGACCATGAAAATATTTGGACAGTGTTGGTAGTTGAGTGATTAGAGCAAATGCCGCGTAATCGCAGCGTCCCACATTCGACTTCGGCCTATGCTGCAGGTCGTTCCCCTCTCTCTCTCCCTGTTCCCTGTCAGTCAGCCTGTCTGCCAGTTACTGATTGAAATAGTACTGTAATACTGATTGAAATAAAGACATAAAAAGCTGCATAAAAAGACTTTTAAATATATATGTATACTGTTGGAAGATGTGCTTTGAAATAAAACGAGTCTTGTAACTCCAAGTATGGTTTATTAACCAGAGTGCCAACGGTGTACAGTTACACACAACAACAGCTTTACGTCTCAGTAATTACCTGCAGACTACCAAGTAACGCACATGTGCAGTAACTCGATTACTTCCACTAACTACGGTATCTGCAATAGCTCAATATTTACTCTTGTAAACACAGTGACTGATCTACATATACGTATGAAAATAGTGTATGGCTTAAAATGATCATCAAACCAGCAATAACATTTCTGCACAGAAATAATGAATCACGACCTGGTCAGCTGTAAACATCGACACATAATTTAACCCGAGAGAATTCCTGCTACACTCTACTCCAGAGATACTCATTGCACGGCTCGCTTTAATTGGGGGCTCGCATGGTAGCTTATAACAATATGGTAACACAGCCAATACATTTTTTTTTTAATGTGTTACATAAATATACAGTGAACACTGCACTACAAACATCTGCATTATACTTCTCCTTTCACCTCAATTAATGTTGTTTCCTAAAGGAGGCATTGTCAAACCTGACAGACACACACACTGAGTTGTAGCGAATAGTGAGGATAAAGAGTCTGAGGAAGCAGCAAACGAAAATCAAAATGAAGACGCCGAAGAGGGGACGAGCAGGCAAACGTCAGGTGTTCTGAGTAAAAAACGTGTGGCTCTCCCTTGACTTTGCTCTGCCAATGTGGTAATAGTGAGGATCACTGCTCTACTCCATGGGCGTGAAGAAAAACATTTGAAAGCTTTTTACACAGCACTGTCTAGTGCTTCAAAACTACCACCATGAATGTCTCCTTAGATCAAGTGAAGCAGTGTAGTTTCCCACTCTCTGGAAGAGCCGACATTTAAAAAAAAAATGTAAATACTTCATGTACTTCATAAGTTATAACATTTTGTATGTTCACTAATAGACCGGATATACAGTCACTGCTGCATACGTCGACAGTTTAAACTGTCAGTAAACGGATACATGCATCCATGTTGTGGTGGAATGTATATAGTACATAATATAACAAGTAACATAATGAAGTGCAGTTTTAAGTAGCTTTTATTTAATTTGAGCCTATTCTTTTAGAAAGATTATTCTTCATCACTTTTACTTCCCCACATTTACTTTTGTACATTTCATTTTTTCAATTTGTAATATATACTGCAGGGCAGCACAGTGGATTAGTGGTTAGCGCTGTTGCTCCACAACAAGAAGGTCGTGGGTTCGGTTCCCAGGCCTGGGGCCTTTCTGTGTGGAGTTTACATGTTCTCCCCGTGCCTGCGTGGGTTTCTTCTGTGAATTAACATGTGCAATACTCTGCATCACTGCTGCACCCTAAATACTGTACTCTTTCTCTTTTGATCATTCCTCCAGTAAGGGCTTTGGCCCCAGTATGAAAAGTGAAACATTTCTGCTGTTTTAATCAAATGCTGAAAGGGGGTAGCGCTCAAACTGAAGAATATAGTAGCTCTGATGTAATCAATGTAATTTAACAATATAGTCTCACACAAAGAGAATGAGTGACAACGCAAGCTGGGTTTGAGAGGAAAAAAAAAGCAAATGGAATTGAAAACTGCTCTACAGAGTTGATAAAGGAAAGTTTTGTTTCATTACTGTAAGAAAAAAAATGGAGAATATATGTTCATGCTCTGTGTCTGCATGTGTGTATTGATGTATTTGTGTGTGTGTGAGTATGTGTGCATGTGAGTGGGTTGGTGTTCATGTGAGAGTACAATAAAAATCTGGCCTTGTGAATTCAGGAGTATGAAAAAAAAAAAAGAGGTTCAATCACCATGCATTTACATATAAAGAGGCCAGAGTGTTTAATACTTCTTTAAATTTTTCATTTTACATTACATACTTCGCCTTACAGTTCCTCCACAGCAGTTGGCATTTGAGAATATAAATAAAATACAAGACGGCAGTGGCTTCTGGCGCATACTGAAAGTTGAGGGTTCTGTAGAATGCAGTCTATAAAAAGTGTTTTCTTTTTGTCTCTGCCTGTTTGTTCTTGCCTGGTCAAGGTCCCTCGGAGGACTGGCTTGTATCTGCCAGCGGAAGCAATGCTTTCAAGGCTGACTTCATTAGATGGACGCCCAGGAGAAAAGCTTTTAAGACTGCTTTAAAGGAAATGTGTCAAGCAACTTGGCATATGGTACGTATGTATATATATGTGTGTGTGTGGTGGTTGCGTGGGTGGGTGTGTGTGGGTGGATTGGGGTGTGGGGTGTGTAGGGGTATGGGCTAATGTTCAGTTTCATCAGCCAAGCACTACATTTAAGACAAAGTGAATTGTGCAGTCCAGAAAACAGAATAGGTCGTTTTTGACACCTGTGGCATTAGAAATGAGCTGTCAACATTACACCAACATTTTAGCAGGTTTAAATTGATATGACCAACTTAGTAGCACATAGTTATGTCTTAATAAGCTGCAGTTGGGCCTTCATTTAGAGCTGTGCTAAGACCAGTAATCAAATTATCTCCGCACGAGATCTTTTTTCAACTTTAATTTCAGTAGTGAACTTTCAATCTCAAGTTTAGAGTGAAAACTGTATTTGACCTCAGACAAACAAGATGCAGGTTTTCAGTCAGAGGTAGCTTTTTCTATTTATTTTCTGTAGCCAGAGAATATTTTGCCCACAGCCTTCTGTTTTAAAACATACTTTGAGCCAGAGCACAAAAGAGCTAAATCTTATTTGAGATGTTTCCCCCCCCCCGTTATGAGATAAATTGAGACAACTGTGGTGATAATGCTCAGCTGCTCAGCAGGATCAGTAGGTTCCACATATTTTGTGGTCATTTTTTGATGTCAAACTGTCCCTGACTCATTCTAAAGTAAGCTTTGAATTGACCATGCTTGCGGTGAAGCTCCCAGAACAATTGAGTTTACCTCCCAAGAAAATCACAGATTGAGGTAAGCGGAAGAAACTCAATGGTTTCCTTTTGAACAGTAAAGGAATTAAAAATTTAACACCTTTAATTCCACAGAAACTGGACAAGCTCCATCTGCTGATCAGCTGATATGATCACAACCATCAGAGCAACCACGTGTTATGCTGTTGCATTGTTTTGTCAACTGCTGTTACCAACACCAAGAATGAACTTTTAGTCAGTTACATCAAAAGTTACATAACTGTGAGCGTCAAGTTTATGAGAAACTTCAAAAATAAATCCTTTAAGAAAAATTCAACAAATTGTGGATTATGGATTTTTTTATCACAATAAAAAGGATAGTGCAATCTAACATGCTAAAATTCTTTCCTAGTCATTAGTTGAGGGAAAACAACACATCCTCTTTTGAGCACTTGGGGATCTCTAACTTCTGAAAAAGAAGAAAACTTTTACCAATGAGCTGGAGCAGCTTGTTCTCATGGTCATGGTCCAAAAAGCACCAGCAGTCTATCCATCTCTTCTTGTGCTCTGTGACCATGTTCGTACAACCGACAGTCAAACATCCCAACACACATGTTGCCGTGCTGAATGTTCATCGTACTGTGTGACAAGGTCACTGAAACATGCCCATAATCTTTTTGCATTGGGTCCATATTCAGGATGGCCAAACTCTGCCAACTGGAACATGCCTGTGTGTGCAAACAGGGTTTGTCAGTGGAGTGTGAGAGACAGATGTGAGATGGGCCCAGACAAATGTATTCTTTTTCTCAGTAGGGATGACTGCAGGGGATGGCTGCCCCACATCCCACCAGTGTGGTAAGCAGAGGTAGAGGTGGAGCAAGACATGTTTGGGATGAGGAGAAGCGTTGTCAGAAGCAGATGTGCCCCCACCCCCTCTGCTTAAATAAGTCATGCTCCAGATCCTTTTATCTACACATACTAACAGGTACTAGTGAGCTCCCTGAGGAGAGATGTAGAGAGAAAAGGATGAAGGAAAAAAAAACACTGAGAGAAAACACACAGAGATATGGAGAATGAGCTGTGCCCATCCCTGCTGCAAAAGGCTTAAGTGGGCTTTTCTCTTGCCATAGTGTAAGTCTGATCAAACCCTCAAGCTCAGATTCACTCTTTCTTATTCACACTCACACAGAAAGAGAAATCACAGGAAGGTAATGAAATTGATTATTAAACAGGTTAAGTGGAAATGTCTGCGCACTTACTCAAACTATTACAAGAGATGGAGGATGATGAGTGTAAGCTAACTGGAGACAGACTTTACAATTTTTAACAGATTTCCAGAGATTTAAAGATTGTGTTGTGCATGCAACTCTGCACAGATTAAGTGCATGGCGTCCAAACACAGTATACTTTATGGCCTAAACAATGACACAACAACACATCGTCCATACACTAAAATGAACGTTTTATGCAAAATTAGCATAATTTATACTTGATCCAACATAATCTCTACAAAAAAGACAAATAACATTCTCAAACATGCACCAGACACACACGCTTAAGCACACTAACACTATGTGAACAGGAGTCACTGAGTGTGAAATGGATGCGGCCCCCCCCAGCCCTGGTGCCGTCAGCCTTAGCCAGCTGGCGGGGGTCCCAGTTCTTCCCTCCATCCCAGTGCTTCCCCAAAACCCTGCTCGCTTTGATATCACCAGCCCCTGGCTACCCAGACATCTGGAAGTTATTATTCAACAGAGCACGCCACAAAGCACCATTTCCATAATGAAACATCACATTTTGTTTCGGCACCCTGCTTTCTGCTGCCGCTCTAAATGCATACATGTTTGTTCCCGTGCTCCTGACCTCTAATCCTGTCTAGCTCTGTCTGCTCAGGGCTCATCAGGATCACCACATCAGTTGACTCACTGGACTCGGTATTCCAGTCGGACAGCCATCGATTTGAGCCTCAATATAAGATATTTAGTACTAAAGTTTATACAATACCAAATAGTGAACCATTTGAAGCAACCCGATCACACAACTGTGAAAATGAAGGCCCCGTTATTCACAGCGAGAACAACATTTCCCTCCTCTGAAAACAGAACCTCCCTAGCCTCAGAGAAGTTTTGAAATTCTTTTTATTTTCAGATTTTGCTTGCACATAAATCTGAAGTTCAAAGTTTATTTTGCGTTATGAATAACTTTTGGCTCGCCAGTTGATGGCAGGGAATGTCAAAATGGCTTCTGACGTAGATCTAAAAGGCTGTCAATATCTGTTTACCTATCCTTGCAACAGTGACTGGCACAGCATTCAGAAGGCTACTCTCAGACACGTCCCCATAAAGTGGAATGAGCTGGTAAAGTTAAATCAAGTTATAGAAGGCTCTCTCTGCCAATTCTATAATTTCTACCTAAAGCAAAACCTTAAACTTAATATAAGTTTTGATACAAAAAGTTGGTAGACAAACATTAGGATGCTTTCAAAGTCATGCCCTGTGACATGTTAGTCCAATAATCAATATTCTTTCAGCTCTCTTTTGGTCTTCACCAGCTCCTGAGGGAAATAGCTGACTTTATCCCATTCCACTACTGTCTATTTGGTGGTGCAGGCAAGGTTGGTGTGGGTCTTTACAGCTGCTGCAGCTGAAAACAACAGTGCGAGAGTGATGGGACTTCATCGAAACATTAAGTTGCTGGCAACAAAATAAGGCCTGGCAAGCTGGAGTGAACTGGCCCTGACTCTGGGCATTATTCAAAATAAAGGGTTTTCCGTGCAAGTCGTAGCTTTTACTTTTCAATAGTCATTTTATGCATTGCCATAAAAACACTGATAAACAGTTAATAGCTTTTGAACACAGTTTCTACGACCAGGAAATGACAGCTGGACTTTATGAAAAAAAGAAAAATGTATCCAACAAAAGATAGTGGATCCTAGTCAGCCATGCCTCATAAGCGATTCATCTGTCTAAACTAGATTTGATTTTGTGAGAAAGTTGGCCCCCGTTCTGTATGAGCTGTCAAAAAAATTTCACAGTGTTAGTGAACACAGTCTCTGATCATGTCTTGTCAATACCTAATCTGATTAACACTTGTGCTGGTACTAACTATAAGAACTGGCCTTGCATCACTCAGCTGCCATGGGGACGGTTGAGCTCTGAATGTTCTGACCAATGACAGCTTTTACATAGATGAGGGAGAGTCAAGGACCCCTGGGGTATCCAAGCATGGGATGTTTTCCAATAACAGCTTACAGCTGGGGGGAATCACACTCTCCCCTGTGGCAATATGATT
Organism: Remorina albescens; assembly: GCA_034769265.1. Taxonomy (NCBI): domain Eukaryota; kingdom Metazoa; phylum Chordata; class Actinopteri; order Carangiformes; family Echeneidae; genus Remorina; species Remorina albescens. The sequence goes on along the minus strand of CM068482.1, from coordinate 16,064,490 downwards.
CTATCACTTTTAACTATGTGATACTCCTACGTCTTCCTGCTCTCTGTAAAACTCCATGGAGTTTTGACCTGATTCACAGCTGTTGCTATCACAACACTGCTGGAGAAAATGTGATGGGAAGTTGAAACTCTGGGAAGATAATTGGAATTTCAAGCATGGTATCTGAGTGTCTGCACTTGTGCTCTGTCAGCACATGACTCACCTCATTTTCATTTTGTTGGGGTGATGGCGGCTCGATCAGTGACAGTTGGACCACAGTCTCCCAGATGTGTGTGTGCGGACCACTTGCTGTCAGTTTAAACTGGACTGGTTTTTGGAGGCTGGCTCCCTCTCCTTGGGCAAAGATGGACCCATCTGTCCGCACACTGAAGATGGGGTCACTGCTCTGGAAAGCCACCGCTTCATTCCCCAGGCAGTCATCAAATTTCACTGTAGAAAAGGAGGAGAGGAGAGATTTTAATTAACTATTCCTTCGAGTGACTGTTTTCAATGATAATTGCATAATGGAAGAGGTACAAAGTCCACAGCATATGGGAATGGGAGTGCAGCTGCCACTGCTGCTCACATTCCAACGTGCAAACACACACACGCACACAGATTAGAGCTGTGTTACTCCATACTACTTATGTCAGTAAAACTGTAAAGCTCTGTCTGGACGTATTGATTTTGCAGGGCATTTAATGGCGCTGTTCTTTTTTTTTTTTTTATCCTGAGTGACAAATACTGTTCTTTTTGTTTTCTATGTGAAGACCAAATGGCTCTAATTCTGCTCTTTCTTCAGTTATCTCTGTCAGGTGGACACAGCTCTGAGCCATGAAGTCATCTGCACTCTCACAGCCGGCCCCACTTAAGGTGCAGCCTCGGTAACCAACTACATACACTACTCACAAAACGTTTGGGATATTTGGCATTCAGGTGAAATTTGTGGAAAACGTAAAAAGTTCACACTACAGTGATATTGTATCATTAAAGTAGGGCATTTAAGTAGAAGCATGACATGGTGGTTTCCTCATCTCAAGCAATGTATTGAAACAAAAGCCAACAACAGTGGTGGGCATACCACAACAAAAAATGTCAATCTCTCAATAACGTGTCCTTGAGCATCAATTACAGCTTGACAAAGATGTCTCATGCTGTCCACAAGTTGACTTTTTGTCTGCACTTTTTGAGGCATGGCATCCCACTCTCGGCCCTCAGATCATTGAGGTTCTGGGGTACAGAGTTACGAGCCTCTACACGACCTGGAGCATTGCCATCCATGAAGATGAAATTAGGCCCGTGTTGTTCATGCAGGGGCGCAATGACTAGATCGATGATGTTATTCGGGTAGTATGGGCTTGTCACTGTACCATTCACAAAGTGTAGGGCAGTTCTGTATTGACTAGACAAACCTGCCCAGTTGCACCTCTTCCACTGTCAAAGGCTCGTCTGGTGACAACAGTGGCTGATGCATAGCGCTCTCCTTGACGTCTCCAACATTGTTGGCGGCCATCACTTCTGCTCAACATGAATTGACTTTCATCAGAGAATAGCACTGAGGCCCACTGGTCCCTTGTCCAGCGTACTGTAAATGATCCCTGGCCCATGAAAGATGATGACATACGTGCTTGCTGGTGGGGTCAGGTACCCTTGCAGGTCGTCTAGCACGCAGACCAAGCTGATGTAAATGGTTATGAATGGTCTGACGTGACACTTGGGTGTCTCTCACCTCCCTTAAATGTGCCTGGAGTTGAGTGGCATTCATCGTCCGGTTCCACAGGGCACTGTTCACAAGGAAACGGTCATCAGTGTGCGATGTGGCCAAAGGACGTCCACTTTGATGCATTTTTGTGACTCTTCCAGTCTCTCTGTATCTCAGTTGCAACCTGCCGATGACACTCTGTGACACTTTAAACTCAGTGGCCACTTCCGTCTGGTACTGTTGATCAGTTGTTGGGTGTCGTCTTGGTCCCATGATGTCAAAATGCAAACAGCCTGATGAGGAGGACTGTTTAAATACCAATTCTAATTGAACCAGGAAATTTTTTGGTTGATTCATGGATCAAACACCTGTTGTGAATTTTGCTGTTAAGCTCCTTGTTAGAAAACAGCAAGTTGTGCAAACGTTGAACAGTTGGACATGTGCATTCAAAAGTTTAGACAAGGTCACATTAAGTTCACCTGTAAAGGTTATAGTGCATTTTAGGTTCCTCCTGAAATTTCACCCGAAAGTCAAATATCCCTAACTTTTTGTGAGTAGTTACAGTTTTATTTTATTTTAATAGCTCTCTATATTTTTTTATGCAGGTTTTAAGTATATGTATAAATATGAATGAGGATTTCAAATTACCATATAAATATTATTCATATTTTCCAGAATACAGATTTGTTTTAAATAACGCTTGACAAGAGATACATAGTAAGGCCACAGAGAACAGGGATTTGACTGCAAAAACAGAACAGTTTTCCACAAAGTGAACATGAAAAGACCCAAAACAGTTATTTGCACTAGATTCATGTATATAATAATGTTTTTCACTTGCCACTCATCATTTCCTTGAGGAGAAAAAACATCTTGCTAGAAAGAAATATGTTTCACTGATTAAGCAGAAATATGAAAGGGTTTATATAAAAGCCTACTGGACTATTTTGTACAAGCAGTGGCTGAATGAAACTCGAGCCTTGCACAGCATCCTTCCTCTTTACCGAAGCAATCATAGGAAACTATACCTAACATGCAGCAAATAGGCTAGAAACATACAAAACATCCATGTGCTTCAAAACTAAACATCACATGTAGTAAAGATAAGATGTAATGAGGTTCAGTAACTCCAGCAGCAACAGAGCATGTAATTGGGGTGAGATCAATTCAGAAAAATGCAGTGAAGATATCAAACCTTTTTTTCCTGTCAGAATAAGAGGGCAGTGTACCAGCTCTTCACTTCTATAGGACGAGCTTTTGGCATTTTCAGGACACGTGCATTTGATCTCTTATGAGTGGTTGTTCGTCTGTCTGTCTCTGTATGTTGGCCTCACCCACTGTGAGCTGGGATCGGCTTCAGCACCCCCCATAACCCAGAAACAGATGAATGAACAAAATGAATGAATGAATTAAAGAATGGATAACTTTATCCAATACTCGCTTCTCATCCTCACTTCTCAGCCCCTTTAGGTCACCTGCAACTTTCCCTCTCTGGGATTATGATGTCTACACAGCATAACATGAAACCATTTTATGTTGGCAAAATTGCGTCCATGCAAACAGTTTTGAAAGGTTGCCTGGATATATTAACAATGAGTACAAGTCTAAAATCAGACTCAAAGCATGCTCGAATGTATTTCTAAGTGGTTTTGTCTCCGAAAAATCAACCAGGAAAAAATAAGACACAAGCAGCAGTTGGTCTGTTGCCCCTTCTCTCACTTCTCCAATTATTGTTTGCCCTCTCTTGCAGCCAGGCACGCAGCCAGTAGTGCAGCAATACTGCAGCCATGTCCAGTAGAAGCCAGGAGGCTGAGGCCTCACCCTGAAGGAGAAGGTAATGGGGGGTTATCTTCAATCATATTAAAGAATGATTGTTCCTTTGGGGGGCAGCACGGCGGCATAGTGGTGAGTGCTGTTGCCCTATAACAAGAAGGTCATGGGTCCAGTTCCCTGGCCTGGGGCCTTTCTGTGCAGAGTTTGCATGTTCTCTCAGCGCCTGTGTGGGTTTCCTCCGGGTACTCCAGTTTCCTCCCATCGTCCAGGTCCAGGTCTGAGTGTGAGTGTGAGTGGTTGCTGGTCTCTGTGTGTTGGCCCTGTGATGGACTGGTGACCTGTCCAGGGTGTACCCCGACCTCACCCAGTGTGAGGTGGGATTGGCTCCACCACCCCCGCGACCCGGATTTGGATAAGCAGTAGAAGACAGTTTATGTAACATATGAAAAAAGATTCATTATTTACAGCCTTTTTGCTGCAGGAAGAATAGCTTTTAAATGAATGGATTCAGTTAAGTTGCTGCCTTTTGTAGATGTGTAACTCACACAAAAAGTTCAGTGATAGTAAAAACGGAGCAGCAATTAGTAGATATGTCTATGTAGATTCAGTCATCTCAGTCATGAGATTTCTAAGAGCTATATGAAGGCAACTGGGGTTTCTGAACATGTTTTAACTTCCTTTCCAAATCATAATCTTGCCAGCAAGAAAAAAAAAGGATGCATAGTGGTGCTAAACACGGCTGTTTGTTGCGCCAAGGTGACAACTCAACCACATAAGAGGCACTAATACCAAATCCTCCCAGCAATAAGAGGAAAGTAGTGAACTGCCTATAACATTCTGAAAAGGACCAAGCCATTGATCAACTACTATATTACACTCACATTTCCATGCATTCTCACCCCAGAAGCAGTATGCTGTGATGAAAATGACTTTGACAGAATTTTGCTCAACCTTTGCCTCACTACAAACTAATTCCAATATGATGACGGTGTCTCAAGACAAAATCATGCATTTTCTATGTCTCCAACAGCAGCTAGACTAGCAGAGATAAAAAATAATAGCACCTATCTCCTGTGAAGGAATAGCTCCCAGTCACTGGTTTAGGTAAATGGATGACACACAGGATATGGAAGTCTTCAGACAACACATCAATGCAGAGGACAGCAACATCAACTTCACTCGAGGGGATGTTGGTGGAAATAGTCTGGCCTTCTCAGCTGTTCACTCTGAAGATGAGAGAAGCCTCAACATTGATGTATACAGAAGGCCCACACACACAGATCAATATTTCCTCTTTGATTCCCACCACCCACTGAAGCAAAGGCTTGGGGTTATCAGAACCACACCAACGGGCTCAAAATGTGCCCACAAGGACAGAAGCACAGTAAAAGGAACAAAAAACACATCGGGGAAGCATTAACCCAACTGGGCCTTTGTTAAAACAACAAAAAGATGCTTGACAAAGAAAAAGAAAAAAAAAAAACCCCAGAAATAAACCAAATAACATTTTTCATTCCTTACAATGCTGGAGTATCTGAAAACCTCAGGCATAGCCAAAGCTACACTGTGTCATGGTTCAGTGCGGAGAAACATTTCACACACACATGGGACAGTGCAGCAGGGCCAACTCCTCAGGTCAGACCTCATTAGCCAACCTACAGCTGAAAGACAATTATTTGAGGGGTACACAGTAGAGATTTTGGCCAGTGACGACAGATTGGTTGTATGAGCAGTAAAATTAGCCATATACCTCAAACTTCACCATTTACCACTAAATGTAAGTCATCTATGGCACTTAAAATGGAGTCTTGACTGTTGGTCAGATAAAAGTAAGACTGCAATGGGCCATTTATGCTATTTGGTGACATTTATTAGAAAGATCATTCATTCTTTGGATAAATCCTGCATCTTCTTTTTCCTACTCTATCGATTCCGATTCTATAACGCTCAGAGGCAATATTAGGATTGCTTGAAGCCATGATATCTCTAGTAGTGAATTCAAATACTATTTGTTTACTGGTGACAAAAAAAGGAATTTAAAAGACTACAATACAGTACACTCCAGGACTTCTCAGTTGATTTGTTCAGTTGAAATAAAAAAAAAAGGGGGGGGGCACAGGCAGCTCAAATGCAGGACTATTTCAGAGAGTATTTGTGAAAGTCAAAATTAATTAGCGAAACAATATTGAGGTAAATAGCTGTGTATCTAGTGTAGGTCCATAATCAGTCCCTCTGTGTGCTAGAGTGTAGAAACTTATTTTCCATGATCTCCTGCATCTCTCAACAATGACTGCAGCTGAACTAACTGCACCAATACTGACACACAAGTGGAGTGACAGGCTGTGCATAGAGTACCCAGAAGGTCTTGTTCTTCTTCCAATCCATCCACTCACACACACACACGCATGCACACAAACAAACACACACACAAATGTCCAATAGCTCCTCTTTCATTCGGTTGGGTCAATACTGCTATAAGAGAGATTATAAAAATTGGCCAACAAAGGAGCAATGAAGCCCAATGGCACAGTGCTGCACATTAACAAGTCATCTAAAGCTGTAGGCCCAGGTTGTGCATTGAGCTGGCAAACAATACCAACACCCCAGTCTGCCAAACAGCCAGCCCAGCATTCTCCTCTCTATAGTCAATACAAGCAGTCAAACCTCTAGAGCAGTACAAATACTACCATGTGTGTGTTCTAAGCCTGGGAGGGAAAATATACCTATTACTTGGACCATAATGATGTTTTTTGTGCTGCTTGACAAAATATCACCCCCCCCATCTTTAATTAAAGTTCCCTTCTCTATTCAGCAAGACAAGGACAAGAAGGAGAGGAATGTTGAAAAGAGGTGTGACCTTCTTGTGGTGTTCTCTGGACAGCCTGACAGGAAGTAGGTGACAAGTGTTGAAAGGGAAGCAAGAAAGGGATACAGTCAGTGGCGGGAGAGAGCTGAGGAGTGAGAGAACGAAAGGTGTGAGGAGAGGGGGGAGAAGGGAGAGGCAGGGAAGAGAAGGCCATGGATGAGTGGATAGAAAGTGTGTGGAGGAACAGTGAAATGAAGGGAGGGACATTAAAAAGGAGACAGGAAACAGGTGAGAAGCTCATAGGCAGATTGGAGTCACTGAAGTGGAGATCTCCGGAGGCTGCGGCGTTTATAGCTGCAGCCTAATCAAAGTATGGTGCATTGAAAGTTTCAGATGTCAGCCTGCCTTGCAAAAACGTAAAGAAAACACTTGTTACTGGTCTTCGGCCAGGCTAATCTCAGCTGCAATCAAGTTTACTGAGGCCAAGAGAGGAGGAAGCAGAATGTAGGATAAAGAGGTTAAGGGGGAGGAGAGGGGGATGGACAGTTGGGTGGAGGCGGGAGAGGTTGGAGATGGCAGTGGATGAGGGCCTGGGACTGGAATCCTGCCTCGGTGAACTGGCTCTCTCTCACACAGCCACCGTGGAATGGATGGGATGCTTAGATGGCTGTTTAAACAGGTTAATTGTGCTGGCCTCCCGAGAGATCGGGACAGATGGATAGATAGCTAGAAAGAAAGAGGAGAGAAAAAGAGTGCAGAAGAGCGACAAAGGGAGAGTGATGGAGCTGCGAGAGATGGAAACAACGGGTGGGATGAAGAGATGGACGGTGAGAGACGAGTATGGCCGCTGATCAGAGGCACCGTGGGGAGTATGCAGTCTAAAAGTGGGCTACACTGTAGAGCTCCGCTCTACTCTGATCAGTGACTGGCTAAACAGAGCCAGGTCCACTATTGACTACTGATAGACTATGAAGGGAAAGCAAACTCATGATGGAAGGCTGTTTAAAGCAAAGTTAGAAGCCCATTGGAGAGTTCATTGAAGCCAGGGACATTGGCTCATCTTTCTATCGTTCCCAGAAACCTACAAAGGGATGATGACAATGACTGGATCCCATTTAAATAATGCTCACAGTTTGCAAGCACCCAGACACAAACTGAGAGGGAATGAGCACCAGACACAAAGCCATTTCAAACTATGCATCAGTGTCCAGAAATAAAGCGAGACAAGAGACAATACATCAAAAGAAATGCGTATTTCCTAACATCCTTTTTATGAAAAGAAAGAGGGAGTACATAACCTACAAATATATCAAACATTATATTATTATACATATATATATATATATATATAAAAAAGCTACTTATCAGTCAAACATGCATCAAAGCAAAGAACAGCTTCTACTGGTTCGGTTATCTGACCGTTTTATGTTTTTTCACATTTTATTTCCATGTGAACTTGGAAATTCAAGCTGCTGTCATATTTAACAACTACAAAGACATAAATAATAAAAATAAAAAAAATCTTTCAGTGAGGTGAGAGTTTTGAACTCTTTTAAGTTCCCACAGGCAAAACTGATGGCTAATGTTATTCACTTCACAAAGTTGCTATTCAAATGCTCCTCTTCAGTGGTGAGAGGCTTTATTTGGTCGGGAGGAAACGTATAATTTATAAAAGATCGTTTGTGTATGTATCATTAGCATTACCTCAGTGTTCATTGTGAAGAAATGAACTGGAATGACAAAAACTACTACCTCATTAGCTTTTAAAAATAATGCTTTAATTATGGGAACTTCAATATCTTCAAATTTATTCATGTAGGAAACTCCACTAGTTTATTTTTCTCTCTCAACCTTCCTGGCCTTACTCATAAAGGAACGCCATACAGCTGATGTACCATGAGGTGTAAGTTAAGCCTTGTATGTGTTGGAAATAGATGGCCTATGGTGTTTCATTTAAAATTAAGCAGCTTTACTGTTCTGTTGTGGAACCATTGATGCATTTTTCTTCACCACTCCACTGTGTCTGGGTGAAAATCCAGCATGAGTTCTGCAGCTTTTCACCCCAAAACACATCTGTTTCACTTTCTCTTACTGCTGTCCTTCTACGTGAAATTTTTACCATGTAAGTGAGATGAGGTTTACATGGAAGGCTTTGAGGTAAACACAAAGAAACTAATAGCAGCATGCATGTGTCGTACTGTGTAAAACTCTAAGTCCTCCTGCAAAAGTGTGGAAATCTGCCCCCTCAAAACATCTTTTTCTTTTAAACCTCTCTGTCAGCAACAATTAAACACCCTTTACAAAACAGTGTCATGAACGGTATGGTACTGTTTGTACATAGTTTTGGTAATGGTAAGTTTTTGGGTTTTTTTAGACAGGTTAGGAAATGATTTCTTTGTCAATCAGGGCTATTAAATGGTTTGTCATAGAAACACATTGATTCGTCGAACACGCTTGGTGATCTAAGAGCTGCTGGAGACTTGGCATGCACACTGCTGGTTGATAAGACTTGTACACAGGAGTTTTAAGATTTGCCTTAACACAATTCAATTCAATTCAGTTAAACAATTCAAACGTGTGCAAATGAGCAATTGTTTTGTACCTTGAGGTCCTTCTGTATTGCAAACCAGACTGCATGAATGCAAATGAACATATGAACTCCCTAATGAATAATACAAATGAACATTCATGCTCATGTAGACAGAACAGCCAACCGTCCGGGTCCATTGTGGTGGAAAGACTGTCTTGTTATTTCAAGTCTTTGCATGTCATTTCCTGTTTTATTTTGAAAGTTTGAAAGTCCTGTTTTATTTTGAAAGTCTCTTGTCTTGTCTGGTGTCATTCCTCGTGTCCTGTCGACTTTCCCACATGTGCGATTATACAGTAGTCCCTGCCCTAATGTCTTAGACCACCATGTTTTGGTCTCCCCTCCTCCTTGTGTAAAGTGTATTCTCCCTCCCATCTGTGGCTGATGGTCTTCGCCTCAGTATCGGCCGGTGTCCACTGCAATGTCCCCGTGTTTCTGAGTTCTGTTGTCCGTTTGACCAGAGAGTTAGCCCAGTGGTCCTGATACTATTGCCTGATTGTTTGACCCCCTGTGTACCGAGCACTTGTGTCTGAATTAAAATGTGTTGAGTCAGCTTTGTGAGTCCAATCTGTCTGTGAGCTTGACAGAAATACATTGTTTGTGACTAATCAGCATCTCCCTAATGACTGACGAGAATTCCTCCAAACAGGCACTGAAGTGCCTGATTAGCCTTCATCAATACTCAGCCATCGCTCACAGCAAGGGAAACTGAATTGTTGCCTGAGTTGGTATTAGGAATGCAAACATTCACTGTGTGTAACTGTCTTTATGACTCATTAAAAAAAGCACACCGTACACAACACACAGTAAGTGAACATACAAACCCAATGAGAAGCAAGTCAGTGCCGTGTGTAAAAAGGATGTTCTTCCTTAGGAAACTAAGACATTTTAACATTGACCAGACTTTTATGAGGATGTTTTGTTGCTCTTTTGTTGAAAGCATCCTTACTTTTTCCCTCGTGTGCTGGTATGGAGGCTTATCTGTCAAATGTAAAAGTAGACTGCAGAGTGTTGTTAGGCTGTGTTGCAAAATCGCTAACATTAAGCTTAACGATCTCCACACTCTGTACAGTGATCGGATCCTGAAGAGAGAAGAGCAGCTCTTAGCTGACCCCTGCCACTCTTTCAGTTCTGAGTTCAAGCTGCTCTCCTCAGGCTGCAGGTTCAGTCTGCCCAGATGCAAAAATAAAAGACACAAAAATTCCTTCATTCCAACGGCGATTGCTTTTTTAAGTAGCACCTTGTAATCTATTATTGTTTTTATGAATTTGACGACTTCTTATGTCATTTGGCGTGTGTCTATATTTATAATTTACTGCTGGCTGCACACAGAATTAACCCTCGGGGATAACAAAGATTCTCGAACTTGAACTTGAGCAAACCGAAAAGTCTTATTTGCCCAGGTCATAGTATCTTTAAGAACTAAACAAAGTCTGTGTGGTTCTTGACTCTTATATAAAATGCCTCTTCAGTTAAGACCTGAAGAAACCTTACCTCTCATTCACAGACAACTATAAAAATGAAGAGATGAACGCACTAATGGAAGCATTTCAGTAACTACTGAGCCTCCTGTTGCCAGATATAACCAAATCTCTCCTGCTTACTACATGAGTCCCTGTAATAAAAATGAAAAACTCATATTTTTCTTATTCTCCCTTTTTCTTATTAAACATGCATTTGACTCTTTCTCATCTAGATTTTTGGTGATATATGAAAAACAAAAGACAAACAGAAAGAAAGCCAAACAGCAATAAAGAGGGAGAGAGCAAGGCAGGGGGAAGGGAGAAAATCAAGTCTTTTGGCAATCAGAGCTGGTTTTAGTGGTGATTAGGAGAGATGGCAGTAAAAGAGAGAGGCAGGCAGAATAAAGTCTCTCCCTGGAAGAGAAAACCCTTTGTAGAAAAAAGAAGAGGAAATGACAACAGAATGAAAGTAAAAACAAAACTGTCACAAGTCTTTTTTTTTTTTTTTGCTTGTTTTTGCAATTGTCGGTCTTCCCAGTCTTCGACTCCATATGTACACACACACGGACACACATGCGGACACACACACATATCTGCTGATGGGTAGGTGGGGAACTAAAAGGCTCTAGTGGTGGTGGTTCACTGCACTCTGTTGATCAATAACCTACAAATTCAATGATGGATTTGATATGTGCAGTATAGGTTACTGTTCCCTGGAGCCTTGGCCCAGATTTTCCATCTCTACCGTGTGTGCACTGCTACTGCAGGTGAAGTCCTGCAGCTCAAGATCTGATACAGTCCGACTGACAGGACTTCATACAGAGGAGAGCTGCAGACTGAAGTCAGCTTGTGTGTGTTTGTGTAACACGGTCTGGGTCTGCAAAACTGTTATGAAAGAGAGATGATGTTAATAGTGTTAATAGTTACAGTACATATGGCTGAAGTAAGACTAGGAGACAGTGATGGCTGTCTTGTGAACAGTTACCTCAGAGAGGGACGGATTCTGCCAGCAGTTTACATTAAGTTGGGTTTTGTAATAATTTGAGTTTCTTTTTCTGCTTTCAATTTACCCTGAGGTCCATTCAGTCCACTTCCAAGAGCCACCAAGAATTTGTTGTTTGTTATCTCAGTGTCATCTTGTCTGTGTGAATGTGTGTCCTTGTCTCCATAACCCTTATATGGATCAACAGCTCCGGGTCACCAACCCAATAACAATCAACAACACCAAACACTGCATTTCATCTTTATATTTTCTGTCATACTGTAAAGGGGAGGAAAAACGCAGATACAAAAGTATATAAAAAAAAAAAAATCACATTGGTAGAGGCCATAAAAAAGACAAAGGCTTCAACTTTGCCTTTATTTCAGCGATTGCCTGCAAGCGTCTATATGCTTGTTGTAAAGAAAAAGAAATCATTTTCATATTGTTTTCTTGAGCTACCTCAAAGAAGCAAACGGCACAAAATTGCTTTCCCCAATTGCTGGAGGAAATACAGGCTGTATTTCTCAAATCTAATCAACATCTCTCCATCAAAACTTGAGGAAAATGTGTTTTGCCCCCCCCCCCATTGTAGGGGTCAGAGCATACAAACCAGAAACCAGAAAAATCACTCTAGCCCAGGGATCGGCAACCTGTGGCTCTTTCATCCCACTGCTGCAGCTCCCTGTCGCTTTGGAAAATAAATAATTCATATTTAATTTTAATTTATTTTATTTTAGTGTTACTTTTTTTTAATGTAATTATCCATTTGAAGAGTATAGTGATCTTGTGTTATTAAAATAAAACGTGTTTAATTTTGTCACTCAAAATATGCGTCACAACCACCGATGTGCGACACCCGTCGGCGCGCGATTTATTCAACTTTTTCAACTCCAGGTAGGTCAACCATGGATAAATCCAAGAAAAGAAAAGTTTCTGGAGAAAACAGAACATTTAATGATATACGGGAAGTTCACTTGCTTTCATTTGGTTTACCAGCATGCTTAATATGTGGTGAGAAATTGGCAAACAATAAAAAGTCAAATGTTGCGATGATGATGACGTCGTACAGCCCTGAGGTGCAGACACTGTTCGCTGAGGTTCAGGAGCAAAAATCACCAAGTAGAATAAATATTTTAATAGGCCATTATTTTGCAAATATATATTTTACATTGTTCAGTGAAATAGTCGTTTTTTTATTCAGGTTGACAGCTGACTCCTCACTCCTGTACATGCGATGATGATTATAAAAGGATGAGGGCTCAGAGAACCAGACGGCAGTTTTGGTTTGCTGCAGGTGGATAATTTAAGTTCGGCTTTTTTATGTCATCAGTACGAGGAAGACTCAAATAGACACTGAGTATTTTATCAGCAAGTAACCTTCAACCCAGCGTCTTTTTTCGGAGTTCAAAATGTTTTTGTTGCATGCAAAAATAAAATTTCGTTTTCTTTGTTGCATTTATTTGATTTCATAAATGCAAAAAAAGAAAGCATAAAGGTAAAGAAACGATATATGCAGTGATATCTTCATTTTAGATGTCAAAATAGTTTTGTGGCTCCCAGTGAACTCTTGTCTGTGGAAAACTAGCCCAAATGGCTCTTTGGGTGTTTAAGGTCGCCGATCCCTGCTCTAGCCTTTAAACCGTGGAAAAACATACATGTAATTACAGAGTCTGTAAGGAGGGATGAAGAACATGGGCTTTGAGGAGTAAAAGGCTATATCGCTTTTTCTTTTCCCTTAGACGATAGCCATTGGGCTGTGATCCCTAAAACCCTTGGGCTGTTGGTAGACTGTGATGGCTGAACTATGCAATTAGTGGTTCTGAACTTTCACTGAGACAGAAACTGAACTCGAAGTTCAACAAAAAGAAAACTAGGTGGCCTGACTACAGAACAAGAAAAACACCAAAAGTACAGAGCAGTTAGTCATAGCGCAAATCTAAAGCTATGAAGCAATTGATGCATAGACTTTTTTTTGCACATTGTTCCTTTTAGGTAAATAATTTATTCATCAACTTTAAAGGTATTTTTGGAAAGGACTTGTATGAACCACTGAAAATTCAAAGGTCACAGACGGTTTATTAACCTTTAATTTGTGATTAAACTTGTATGCAGTGGTGGGCTGTCAAGGCCAGCGAGGCCTTCTCTGCTGGCCTAATCACTATCAGAAGCACTGACCTACATTTACCACCTAAATTCTAATATTTGTTCCATGAAATTGCATTAATTTATTCCCAACAGTCTATTCTCTTGATTTTGTAGCGTTTCTCTTGGCTGCACTGCTTCCAGTACGTGTTTGTGGATGTTTGATTTTTTTGTCCAATCAGATTTCAGCCTCTGTGTGTTGCCATGTCAATCTAATCTGCCCAGGGCTTTAGAATCAGTAGTGCTGGTCAATGTAACTTAAACTATATTAGTTATGGGACTGTTTCTTTAACCAATCAGATTTCACATATGCCTCACATTAACTGATTTCAGTTAGATTTTTTACACCCACAATGGCTGACGGAGGAGGAGAAATTGACTTGGTCTTGGACATAGTTAAAAATCCATTTTCAAGGCGGACATTTCCAGAAAAGCTAGACATTGTGAGGAGAGGTTGGCCAACCCCGAAGCTAGCTAGCTTGTCTCAGCCACTCAAAGGGTTTATTCGCCTCTTCCAGACCAGTGCCTACGAGTGCTACCACAGGCCTACAGCCTTGGAGGAGCATTGCAAATTATGTTTTTAATTTTTTTGTCATGTTATTAGATAAATATTGATTCTGAACTGCTTCAGATGATGTACGTGGCACAGTTGTGGTTGCAGTGTAGAGGTTTGGAGTTAACTGGGTTGCTTGCTTTATTGAAAATGGTACTCACCCTCAATATGCGAAATGCCTCTCAGTAATATCACGCCTTGTTATATTGCATTTTTGTGTAGTATTAATGGTTTCTATAATTGCGATGTCATAGTGGTAGCATTCAGAGATGGATTAAGTCAGGTAAGTCCCCACTGAAGGCCCAGCTATTGAATGAATTGCCCGTCACTGCTTGTATGGCAGGAAGTGTGTCCAGGTTGGAGAAATTTGCATCTCACAACTGACGTCTGATGCCAACAGTTCGGTGTGAGGGATGGATGTACTGAGGCAGTGGTGAATAGAATGTCTCACATCAAACAGAAGAAAATGGTTGTGTCCCATCCTAGATTTGTATCTCTGATCTTTGGCTTGTGATGCCCAAATTGCCCAAAATTATCCTGGTAGTGGCTGATATAGCCTGAGGAAAGGGATGAGCAGTGGGGCTCAGAGGTCTGATAACTTACTTTTGATCCCCACTTCCAGGTTTTTTGTTCATTTTAATACCCTCAGTTAAGTGGCATCACAAACCACATCTTTATTCAACATAACATAAAGCAATAGTCCTCAAGACTGTAAAAATTAGTCACAATAAATGTATAGCTTTCATTGTTGTGCAACACTACGATTCAACAAATGACAAAGGTCACACTGTGAGTGTGTATCTGTGTTTAGAAAAAAGGCTAATAAAACCAGCTAAAGGAGATACATTTTTCACCTATGATTACCAACATCTTCCTGAGGGCATCTGTGTCATTACGTGTATGAGTACATGATGTTTTTCTATTATGTAGCAGGACTGAACCTTCCTGTGAGGTGAATAAACGTCCTCTACAAAGCGGTGACTGATTGGTCTTAAAACTGTCAGCTAAATGTGTCTTAGTGCTTGTACACTGTAATGGGGCCCGGCCTAGCCCGGAGAAGGGCGGAGTTGAGTGGTTAAAGTGTGTTTGTGTGTATACAAGAATGTCTTTGTGTGCACACACTGGTTGAGTGGTCCAAATATCTCTCCAGTGGATGAAAGCGTACGCTTTACTGCAACTGTTGATAAGGTGGACCCTGATATGACGATTCTGTCAGGTAGCACCTACAGTATATACTGGCAGCCACTCTTAAACTTGCTTTCTTTTGCACGCACACACACACACACACACACACACAGCATGATGAAAGAATCACAGAAGCTAGAGGC
The DNA here is from genome assembly GCA_034769265.1 of Remorina albescens. Classification (NCBI taxonomy): domain Eukaryota; kingdom Metazoa; phylum Chordata; class Actinopteri; order Carangiformes; family Echeneidae; genus Remorina; species Remorina albescens. The sequence continues at coordinate 16,049,175 of CM068482.1, read as the reverse complement.
TGAAGGAGGTTGTCAGAGAATGGCTCCCAGAGGTACAAACAGACAGCAGTGTGAGAGCCCACCCTCTCCCCTACTTACCAAAAACAAATCACTGAGTACACACAAACACATATGCTTTGCAAACAAATGCACATATATCATTTGTCAGACTGTTGGAGATGCAGCACCTTCATTGCAGCTAATTTTTGTGCAATCTAACAGAAGACCCTGGAGCTCCATTGGTGAGGCCATGTGTTGCACCATGTGGTGTGTGTCTACGTGTATCTGATTTTATGAAAGGGGGGCAAGTGTGTGTGTGAGGTGGTTAGAGGGATATACACTTATACACCATGTGCGTGTGTGTGTTAGTATGTGTGTGTGTTTGTGTAGTCTGCTCATGGTATGTTTTGTGCGTACAGTGGAAATAAATTAGTAGGGCTAGCAGGTTGCTATGACAAGTCCTGTTAATGCGAACATCCTCCAGAGCCTTTTGGGCCAGAGAGAGAAACCAGAGGCCGCAATCATCTGTTCAGTGTGGAGGATGACGTGGAGGGAGGGAGGCTGCAGAACGGCAAAAAAACCTGCATGATTAGACCAAACCATCTGCAGGAGAGGTGCTAATGGGGAGCTGCAACTATGAGCAGAAAAGAGAAGAAAAAAAAAAGATGAAAAATACCTGTACAGCAAAAAAAGAAGACCTCAGAGGAAATTTTTATGTAAGAATTCGTAATTCATTTGTATGCTATGCACTCCTAATACTAAACAAAAAAACAAAAATCCGTATGTATACTGCTGAGAAATCACATAGCCTCGAGGCAAACATGCTTCAGTGATGTACAGCATCGTAGCAAAGTCAAAAATTGCCAAAGGCAGGTTGTCCCCATAGGCTTTGTGACAGCTCAGTTTGACTGAGTGAAACCTGATATGACAGCGCTGTAACATATTAAAAGTCTGGAACATAAATGTATATGGTACTTTGAAATCTTGAAATCGTTATCCTATCAGAACTTCGTGTGAGAGAACTTGTGTGCATAAACCTGTATGTTTGTGTGTGAGTTTGAGAGAGACAGTTTGTTTGCATGTGTGTGTGTAATCAAACCAGTGAGTACAGTATGTGCACACACACTTTTATTTCTGATAAGTTGCCAGTTTGGCTACAGTTGACTAACCCTCACTTGGCTTAGGATGTCAAAGCCAACTGGCTCCTCACGACTTTGTAAAATCACAAACCAAGTCGAGGGGTTTAGAAATGCATGAGGAGCTTTGCTGTATAGCTTCACTATGATTCATCTTCACAAAACTGCAAAAGCTTGTGATAATCGCTTTAGCTAATCCTTGCATGCTCCAGGCAAACAAGCAGGCAGAGAGTGAAGGGGGGTGTTTCTGGACTGAACCGGGCGATGGGGCTGGTGTAGGTGCAACATGGTCAGGTTTGGAGGTGTGTGTTTGTTATGTGTGTCATGCGTCATAGTGTGCCACCCACAGTCCTTTCCAGTACATTCAAACACTATCAAATCAAATCAAACTGTTGCATATGAAATGAAACACGACTGCAAGATGTAAAGCAGAAGAAATAAAATGATATTTTGGCATTGTTGCTTTTTGTCTGTGGCAGCCAGCAAAATGAATGTCTCAGTTTCAAATGTTGGGCTTGGACCATTGGGGAGATGGGCACAAATACAATCAGAGAGCATACCTGCTGTACATGAGTGTGTTTGCTCATCCTAACAGCCAAGGTTCAAAATGTTCATGTTATCATCTCTATAAAGACATATCTATCATGACTTTTGCCCCCTTTGACATAAACATGTCTCAGCTCTACCTGTTTGCAAAGGCTCACCTGCGCTGCTTCTATTCCTGGACTTCGGATGCCTCCAGTAGAGCAAGGACACAAAGGATTACACCAAGACTGACAACTTCCTGGAATGTGGCCTATAGACATGGCCACAGGATCACCTCATTAGCATCACAAGGTGCTCTGTTCCTTGACATGTCAGACTTCACTGCAGTGCTCTCACAAAATAATGAGCAAATATAACCCCTAATGGCTAAATATAGGTAACTGTGGTCACAAGAGACTTGGAGCAGAAATTGTACATTTTGAGAGCTTTCTCTGGCCTTTTAAAAGTTTCGTCGTGGAGTGGGCGTATGGAGTGCACAAAGTAAACAAAAGCCATTAAGAGGAGGAAGTGATAGTTGAACAGTGTTTGATGAGAGCTCTTAGCCTGTAGCTATAGCGCATTAGGCACAGATGAGCCACAGCCAGCTCCCACACTGTTAATGTGGAACGCATTACAACTGCACAATGAGTTATGATTGCCATTAAAGAGCAAATGACTCAGACTTCACAGCTGGATATAAAGGGCTGCCACCACTGTGCCCTGTCCTTTCTCATTCCTGCCCATGCTTACTTTAGTGACACGCTGGTGACAATCATTCCACTAGACTCGATTCACTGAGCTTGTCCCTTCACATTTGGCAGGCTTCTCCATTTTTGCGAATGCATATACAGCATATTTTCTACTAACCTTTGTGTCGACGAAACTATGGGTGTCACAAATGCATGATTGCTGTTAGTGTCTGCACAACATAATAAATAGGCTGTTTGTGCATCGCACAGACTCTAACTAAGGTGATTGTAACGTCTTTTCTCTCAAGAAACACCCCAATTCCTTTTCTCTTTCTTTTCTTTATGTGCTGGTGGGAGTCCTAATAATGAACTCACGTATTTTAGTAAGCCACGAGGGAGCCGTACATGAAGGCTACTGGGGAGAGAGAGAGGGGCAAGAAGTAGGAAAGGGTAGAATCACAGACTAAGAGACCTCTCTTCCAATTGCTCTCTCTTTCTCGCCCACATGATCCATCTCTTTCTCTGGGGCCAGGAGGCTAGCTGTGAAATGAATAAGAGGCAAAGCGTGGGCAGGCGCTAACGCTAAGATAATGACGCCGTTTTGTCAGCCCTGGCCTAAAGCTCCATATCTTGGCAGATGAAAGAGGAGAAAGATGGAAGGACAGTGTAATGGAAGAAAGTCTCGGTGGTTGTAAACAAACATTGCAGATCGAGCCTTTCTCGATTCTGCAGGTCAGCTGCAGACAGGACAGGAGTCAGCCGTTTGATCCCTACAAATACAGCCAACAGGCTAAAAGAGCTTTTACACCGTGTCAAGAGTGTCAGCAGTCAGAAACCTCAACCGCTTTCCTCCATCCACACCATGGTTAAGGAAAGCTGTGGGCAATTACCACAAAGAAAAAAGTTCTCCCCTACAAGAACATATGATGAGAATATTTGAGACAGAAGACATTTTTATACAGTTTGTTTTAATACATGGACCCCAGTGAGCTGGCCTCGACCGCTGTGGAGAAAATAACGAGAAGGAACCTGCATTTTGTTATTAGGCTGCGATTTGAACTGTGAGAAGTTAACCAAATGAAACCATCAAGGCAGCGATTGGTACTAATTATCATTGCTGTTTAACATGAGAGAAACGAAACAAACAAATAAACACACTGCAAATATTAAATGTGTTCTCCATGGGTTAGATTGAGCCTCATTTATTTTAAATCCTGCTGGAACATGATTTGTGGCTGTGAACACCCATGCTGTGCATCAGATACCCGGCAGATGCTTAGTTACGACTAAACCAGTAAAGACACTTAATGGTAATGGAGATGAAGGGGGGGCGGGTTCCGGGGGCAAAAGAAAAAAAATTATAAACAAAACAATAAGCTAGGAGAAAAATCTGAAAGTGCAAAGCTCTGAAAACAGATAATTAGATTTGTGACAACAGAGTACAATAACAGTGTCAGCGGGGCGGGAAATGCCATCATTGCATGAGACAACAGCACAATGTGTCTGTCTGAGCAATTCCAACATATATCATATTCAGTGACTGAGTCAAATCGTGAAAACACAAGGGCTGTTATATGAATAACGACGCCAGGATGAAGAAGAGAAAACTTTATCTTCCAATGAATCACTGAGTTTTTTTGGCAAGTCGCTCGCTGAATCATTGAGTCTTCTCCCTCTGTCACAGCCAATCACAGGCTGAACAACAGCACAGTACAAGACAAAAAGCCCTGTCAGTGCCTCATTAGGCTGCTCATTAGGAAGTTGGCTGTATATTCAAACATTCTCCACGGCTGACCATTTGAGTCAGGGCTAAGTCATCTCTCTAGTCTAGCAAGGCAGAGGGCTCGAGGTCAGTGGTCCGTCATTGTTAGTTCCGTAACATTTTCTAAGACTGGTTTGGATCTAACACCCTGATCCTGAGGTCAAGCAGCCTCAGGAACTGTCTGCACATGCAACCTTCTATCCTCTAAGATCCAACTTTGTATTCGTCTTGATGGTGTAAATCATTCCGTTTCATTTCGTCTACGATAGTTAACATTACTGCCAATGAACTACATTGAAAATAAACCCAAGCAATAACGTGACTCCTTAAAAATGAGTGAAAACCGGATATTAGTGCTGCAGACATCACATCAATATCCTGTGTGCACCGGGGAGACGGCGTCAGTGTTGGTACAGTAGTTTAATGGTTAATGGTACATTCAAAACTATCGGCTGTGGTCACAAAGGCACACGAGCCAGGGTGGGGGTACTATGGCTGCTGCCAGAAAAAGCTTTCTGTGGTAGTATTTGGCCCCTGTCTGCTTGGCAGAAAAGCTACCAACTACTGTGCACACAAGCTTCCCTCCACAACTCTCCTTAAATAATCCATATTGCTCTGGAGAATGTCGTTCCTCATTATACATCATTATAGCCACTCATTAAACATCTTTGCTCTTGGACCAGACATACCTTTATTCCTTGTTCACTCATCACTCATGCCTTTTTCTGTTGACCTTTGAAAGTGTGCTGCCTTTATTTAGAAACCCACAATACTGTCTATATTAAATATTTTCACCCTGGCTTGTGTGCATGTTGTCTCATTAGGGTAGCCTTAATACATCACATCAGAAATCTACCAGAGGGATGAGCACCATTCTTCTAAAAGATATTACAGTATTACAACATGTGGCTGGTGGTGAGCAACGTTGGCTTCACCTCCGACAGAATACCACACCGTTGTTCAATTGTGTCCTCGTCCTGGCTTATGATTCACATCATATTCATGCTAATCAACAGATTCAGTGACCACCAGTGTCCTGTGCTGAATGTACTGTGTTTATCCACTAAGTCACTCAGCTGTCTGCTTAGAAAGAGAGATAAACAGGAAGATTAATACGAGGCAAAACAGTATCAGATGGACATTGCTGAAAGAGGAGCAACTAATACTTAGGGGAACAGAAAGTTTATTTATTCTTATATATTTATTATTTTTATTTCCAATCAGAGCAGGCAAGTAGTGCACGGACATAAAATTACCAGGCAGACCTAAATCAAAATGTTAAGGAAAGAGGAGGGTCGGTAGGGTAGGGTCAGGGGACTGTGGTTGATTAATACCCCAAACACTAGAGACAACCCCGTGGAACACTGTAAATTCTTCGTCATTGTTATTTTATTCCCCTCTCTTTGGTTTAAAGTTCTTGTGGTGCAGTATATTAAATAAAAGTAGGATCTTTTATAAGGTAGAAAAAAAATTAATAACAATAATGCAACCATCAGTAAAACATATTAATTTTAATTGAGGACATCGCTCAGTAATAGCCTGTGGTTTCAAAAATCTCTGGGAGGTCACTACAGAGGCAATAAAAGTTGAAAATCCCTTTTCCACCCCATTCCATTTTGGATTTAATTACACTAGAAACCAAGCTTACTATCAGATAGAATTGGTTTTTACTTAAATGGTAATGTTGAATAAAATAATAGTGGGCAGACTGAATAACTGTAGAAGTATAATCTGTGTGCCGATTCCTTTTTCTTTTTTCTTTTTTGTATATTTTACTTGCTTAATCTGCATTTTGCTTTCGCTGCGGGTAAGCGCAGTGGCACACCTAGAGACATAATGAGTGTGTCTTTGCCTAATAATTACTAGGTGCAACAACAACAGTTGATACACTTCTAAGAATGAGGTTCCACATGCACAGAAGTACTGTATGAAGACATGGGCACAAAGGCACAGACGGAAATGCTCTGGGAGCACAAAGTATAAATTGCTCTCAGAGCTGCTGCACAGCCAGATATAAGATGAAAACAGCACTTTTGTTTACTCTCTTGTAAATGGCAAGTCTGTTTGAAAAGGGAGAGGGTGGCAATTGAAGGTAACTTGGGCTTTGATATCAGCAAAATGACCACTTATTGTTATATTCTAGCATATGTATGTGCAAGACAGGTGACAAATAGGCCTTTACTATTAACATGCGGGAGAAGAATGAGGTGAGACACATCAAATTGATGTATCTTACAGCGGGATCAGCCTCTGGCTCAATTGCCAAATAAAGATTTGGTCATTTGTTATTAGAGAAAAGGTACGCCTGCCGTTATTTGACTGAGGCCATGTGCTTTTATGAATCCCTTTGGGCATACTGTATTTTGTGTACAGTGCTCTCACTGCTCACAAACCTCCATTCACTCTTCCTCACCAGTAGAGGGGATATTAGATTATTTTGTACATGAAGCTGAGAAAGCTACCTGGCACAGATTTCTGAAGTTATCATCTAAAACGGGGGACTGTGAATATAGCATTGAATAAACTGCAGACATTGGATTAAAACGTTACAATCTATACTGTGGCATCAGTTCAAGAGAAGCCTGGCAGCTAACTGGTGCTTTGAAATGAATCAGTCAGTGAGGTTAATGTCTAGTGTGATCTAAAAATGGCTGAACACAATATGATAAGTTTTTTTGCATGGCCCTGCAATCAACACAAGCATTACTAGTGGTTACAGTGATAGAACTGATTTTCACATTGAAGGCATGTATTAACACATGACAGCCAGTGAACAGTGAACAGAAAGTGTCATGAGAAGTGGCAAAATGCGTGTGATTTTGCTAACACGAACCCTCTAAACCTACAACACTGGCCCAATCCCCCAAAGACATAATGCTCAACAGACTAAAAATCTATTCAAAATAGGCAGCAAGCAAGCTATGACAGTAACACTTAAAATATATGCGAACCCAATATCAGTGCTGTCATCCGAATAAAATGTAATGCTGTGGCTGAGCCAACAGAGACAGTTTCCCAATTAATGTTGCTTAGGAGCACTCCATTTCTAAGTACCAATTACTGCTGGCAAAACTTGAAGGTGGTCTCCAGGGAGCACATCTATTCCAACAAACACACAGTGCACCAAACAATAAGTAGCTACAAGTTGAAGGTACTAGCTATTAGTCAGTTGTCACTGCCCTCAAGAAATGAGGATGCACAGTTTGCATTGGCTGCGACAGGGGAAGGGAGAGAATCCGACCCCTTCTGATTCTCTCTGAGGGCCTTGGGAAGACTTGGTAATTCAGAACAGAGTGCCCACTGACAAACCTGCTGGACACCTTTGCACACCGGGAATAGAATGAAACTGCTGCCTCTGCCTCATACCAATAGCGACTGATGAATTAAGAATGAGCCCAGACAAAGGCTCAAAAAAGCCATATCTTGTTGCGTTGAGGATAAGAGAGGGAGCTATAAGAGATGGGATGTGGTTGATTGCAAGTTGAAGGAAAAAGGAAACAAACTGCATACAAGTGTGTCTGAGAGGACTATGTACAATGAATTTCCCACTGACCTTTTCCCCATTTTACTTATCCCTTCTTTTTAAATGCATATCTTAAATCTTTCAATCATGATCAAAATCAACTCCAAAAACAAGAAAGTGGCAAAGTGAAAGGTGAAGGCTCCAGATAGACAGGCGATGTGCGGTTTGTCTGTGGGTTACCATCTGGGAAGTGTAATCACAGGGAGGGAATGGCGCATCATCATTAAGAGTGAGAAGCAGGCGCAGCAATGCTGTGAGGTAAACCAGATGATGGAGGAGCCTGTGATCCCCCTTCTCCCCTCTACCTCTGCGACTGAGCCCACCCCTGTTAAACCCTGAATCTGGAGCTGAGAAATGAGAAGTGCTCAGCGGCGGGCACAGTGCTAACCCATCATTATCGCAACGGGGAACATGGCGCTGCATTTACTCAAAAATCAGAACGTGGCAGGGGGTCAAGTGAGTGCATTGGTCTGTACATAGGTTTATATATCAGGTATGTGCAGCAATGCGTAAATGTTTTCTATCCAACTTCTCTTTTCTGTAATTTTTTTTATTATTATTATAAAATGACAGTTTCAAATTGCTTGGTTGTTTGTCCTTACAAATATTTTATTTCAAACTATACAAATCAGAGAAAGTACTATATGCTCATATCTGAAAGGCAATTCACTAACGGTTTTAACACGATATTCATGGTGCTTCTATTTAAATTTCTTATAAAAGACTGCAATCACATTTTTTTTTATTATCTTGACTATGCAAATTATGTCAACTTTATAATTTCATAAAACAAAAGACACTTTTAGATGTTGAAAGATGTTGAAAGCCAATCCAAACAGCTGCCTTTTGTCATCAAAGAAAGAGTAAACAGAATCTGTTTTTGTCAGCATCTTAATGATGCGAATGGAGATTAATTGAGGTGATGTGCTCTCCTTCATACCTGAATTGTCCTTGCACCGGATCTCTGGAGCCAAAAGAATTACAGGCTACACTACAACAATTAAGTCTGCCTCCTGTCCAGATGCTATCTGGGCTGCACACAGTAAACAAGAGCTGATAGTAGTAGGCCCCAGGTACTGAAATGAATCACAGTCTAGGTCTGATACAGATGCTACTCTCTCTCTTCCTTAAACAGATTAAATTTAAGGCTGTGGCTCCTGTCTCATGGTTACATCCAGTCAAGGAGCTTAGTTGGTCCGTTTTTAATCCTGTTACATGTTTTCTGAAATGAAATAGTGTCCAGATGCTGGAACCTTTGAGGAGCCTGGTTTTGTGTAAATGTGTGGATGTATGACTAAAAAGATGGAGTAACAGAGCGTAGTCTCCTCCAGCCTAGTATGTGCCTGTGTATCTTTATGTAAGCTTTTCCACTGTATATCTGCTATAGCAAGTATAAAAAAAGAAAAGAAAAAAAAAAGAGGTAGACATGACACATGGGCTGACAGGCAGAGCTAAGATAGGCTCTGTCAGCCCAGGTGTGGCTATCTGCTGCTTCACAAGTCCCCGGCTCTTCCTGCCAGATTAACTGTCTGGCACCCTCAGTTCAGTTCTGAAACTGACAAATGTCACTCTAAATATTATTTGTGACATGCGATTGATTTGCGAGGGCTCACCTCGCCTACCAAAAGGACAGAGAAAAGCAAGACCATCAACATTTCGTTGGCTTTAGGACGATTCACTGTTGGGTGGTCTGTGATAGCTTCCCTGGATTAGAATTTCTGACTAAAAGCAAGAGAGTTAAAGTAATTCAGCCATATACTGAAGAGCTGACAGAGGTCAAACAGCTTGGAGCAGTAATGATGTAAGTTGAATAAGGTCAAGACTTCAGCCTGCCCACCCACGCCCAATGCATTTATGTATATATTAGTCTGTATTACGTCTTTGTGGGCTTGTATTATTGTATTATTATTATTCATATAGGGCCAATCATGACAAAGTTATATCAAGGCACTTTACCCATAGAGCAGGTCTACACCAAACTCTTTATGGAGTTGTTAAAGAGACCCAAAACATCCCTCCAAGAGCAAGCACTTGGGTGACAGTGGCAAGGAAAAACATCTTCTAAGCAGTATAAACCGCGGGCAGAACCAGACTCAGGGAGGCAAGCCATCTGCCTCGACTGGTTGGGTTGAGAGAGGGAGAGATGGACAGGATGTTTCTGATCTATGCGATATTGCGTAGGGGAAAGAAGGCTGTCGTAGAGACCTGTTTTATCTCAGGGACAAAGGACATGTCCTGATCAAAAATGACTCCAAGATTCCTAACACTGGAGCTGGAGGCCTAAACTAATGCCATCCAGAGTGGTTACATGATCAGATACTGCTTCTCTAACGTTCTTAGGGCCAAGTACAATGACTTCAGTTTTGTCTGAAAAAGTTGCAGGTCATCCAGGTCTTTATGTCTGAAAGACATGCCTGAAGTCTGATTAGCTTAATTCGGCTTCATCGACAAGTATCATTGAGTATCATCTGCATAACAGTGAAAATTGTTGCCATGCCTCCGGATAATATTGCCTAAGGGAAGCATATATAGGGTGAAAAGGACTGGTCCAAGGACAGAAGCCTGTGGAACTCCACGATTAACTAACATGCACGAGGAAGAGTCATTGTTAAAATGAATGAGGTGATATCTGTCTGATAAGTATGATTTAAACCAGCTTAGTAGGGCCCCTTTGATCCAAATCTCATGTTTCAGCCTATGCAATAAAATATTATGATCGATGGTGTCAAAAGCAGCACTAAGATCTAACAGGAGGCCAGTCCGTTGTCTAGATCCATTAGAATGAGGTTGGTAACTTTACCAGTGCTGTTTCTGTGCTATGATGTACTCTAAAACCCGACTGAAACTCTTCAAACAAGCCATTACTATGCAGATGTTCACATAATTGGCTTTCAACTGCTTCTTCAAGAATTTTGGAAATGAAGGGGGGGTAGATATGGGTCTGTAATTAGCCAAAACATCTGGATCAAGATTAGGTCTTTTGAGGAGAGGTTTAATAACAGAAATCTTGAAAGGCTGTGGTACATAACCAAGAGAAAAACTCACATTGATCAGATCCAGAATATACACGTTAACTAGTGGAAAAACATCTTTAAATAGCCTGGTAGGTATCGGGCCTAAAAGACAAGTTGATGGTTTAGATGATGAGACTATAGAAACTAGCTCGGAGAGATTTAAAGGTGAAAAAAGATTCCAAATACAAAGCAGGTGCTGGCTGATTGAGAATCTGCTGGATTCTCTTTAATATAATAATCTGATAGGCTATTGCTGTGTATATAATGAATTTTGGGTTTGTATAACTAGCCCAAGGGCTGTTTCTATCCATGTACAGAAAACTGCATACATATGTTATATCACAAATACACAGACACAAAGAAGTCCCTGCCAGAAAAAATGCTTTCAGACTAATATTACATGAAAATTGACAGAATTGAACTGTGAAAGCAAAACATTCAAAGGAGCTGCTCCTATTTTCCCCACAGACATCTGGCAAAGAGAGCACATCGTAATATCATCCCTGACATCAGCGGCATTCAAACCACTACTTCATGAATAGAGTAATGTTTCATTGCTGTTGTGGAGAGGCACTCTGTGTGCTACATAATGCTGCTGCCAACAGTGGTACAGGGAACAGGATGCAGTCATAGACCCGTGAACTCTGTCATCCTTTATTGAAGATGACATATACTTTTAGCACACATCGCTCCTGGGCTTTCTCCCCTGTGTTGTCGGTTTAAACACACAACCGGGAGCACTCACTGAAAAACAGAGAGCACTACAGAAACACAACAAACACACAAGTTCAAAGTCTTTGATTCGGCAGTATATAAAAAAAAAACACACACACACATACACACATACACACACACAAAAAAAAAAAACAATCTTTGGATAAAAGATATTTTCTGTAACCACACACACATGTGCACACTACCAAACGCATGCACACACTGATTTGAGTGTCTCCTGGGTCATCCTTTTCCGTACAACAATGCTTGTTAGAGATGCAGAGGCGTTGTAATGACAGCCATAACCATTCTGAAGCAGTAAGTCTTAGTAACACCACAACCCACGAGTCTGCGGGGAAGGCTACTTCACACACTCTTTTATTACCTTCATGACCATTAGAATCTCCATTTTATTGCTGTCATCGTCACCATTTACCTGACAAACACAGCCTCTGCAACAAGCAGAAGGATATCTCCTCTCTCTCTCTTTTTCTTTATCTCTCTCTCATATTAATGAGCACAGAGGGAGAGAGATAGAGAGAGTTTAAAGCCTTTCTTATTGATGCATTAACTTTGAGCACATATGGATTGCAGTGTTTGTGTTGATGCAGATAAATAAATAAATAGATTAATGCATAGATTTATGATTTTTCACACCTAAGAAATATATGAAAATGTGGGAAACATTTGGATAGAAGTCATCATATGATCGGGCTTTTTGAACCCCAGATATTCCATTTGATGAAATTAAACAAGCAATGGATTCGCAAACAAGGTGAATGATTTAATCATCCATAATTTATTGCCCAGCAGTTTATGAACGAACATTTAACTCAGGGTTTTCTAGGTATAAGCCGGAGTTTTGCACGGCTACCACAAAACATCACATTTGCAAAGTTGTATCTTGATGCATTTCCATTGCAGTAACTCTTCTAGGAGTCTCAGAGGACAGTGGTGCAGTCTGGGTCATATAGTCCTGCGATCAATACTGACTGGACTGACTGTGCTGACAGGCCACCACCTATTTGTCTGAGGAGTCTTATGTCTGGCCTCTGGCTTGGTAAATGCTGACATCCAGAAACATAACACTACTGTGATGGACATGTATGTGTGTGTGTGTGTGTGAGAGAGAGAGAGAGAGAGAGAGAAGGTAGATGTAAATGGAAGGATCTGCAAGTCCCCATGCTTAAGTCTGTCCAGGGATTATTCTCTTGCTACACAGTAAATGGTGTGAGTCCAGTATGGCTGTATGTCTCAGATGTCAGGGCTATACTTTCTTTCACTGTGGCTTCATCCCTCCATTGGAGCTGAGATTACTTTTAGTGACAGCACGCACAACATAATCCACAAGACACCTCTGTACCTGCGGCTGTTAGGGGCAGAAGGATTTCCTCTGATGCAGGTGCTGTGACTTATGTTTTTGTATGTGTGTGTGTGTGTGTGTGTGTGTATATGTGTCTATGGGTGTGTAGTACCAAAATGCAATTACAGAGAGATTAGAGAAGTGCTGGCTTGAAGTGACAAACACAAAATGTGCATATATGATTATTTTTCTTTGGTTTGAGCAGTGTGCTGCAGTGTGTACCTCCCTGTATGCGTGTACAGGTATGTGTGTGTGCATTTTTGTGTGGCCATGCTTTACACTTTTATCATAATTTCTTGACCTTCCTTTTTGTTTCTTTCTCTGTCACTATCTTTATTTCTTTCCCCCTTGTGTCTCAAAAGCATTCCATGTTTTTCTTCTTAAAACTCTTAAGCGCACACAAAACTATTCAAAATTGAAATACGTACTGAAACGTATTGAAATACGATTGCCTTAAAATTTCTTTGTCTGTTTGTCTTGCTGGAGACAATATTGAGCACAATCAACATGGCCATTAGGGATAGCCCATTTGTGGCTGATCAGCTCTCTCAAATAGCTTCACAAATGTATTTTCATTACTCCAAACAAGCTAATCCAACGATTGCTTCCCTCTGACATCAGTCTTTCCCACAGATGTGGACATAAGTGTAGTTCGAGCAGTAATAATTGATTTTGTGACTTGATGGCAGCGTAACGAGCTATAACATGACACATTATTACCTTATAAATTTTTTCATGGGAAATGTGTTTGCAAACAGCCATTTCAGTCACAGTTGTGGCTTTTCGACAATTTAAAGTGCAATCTTGCTCTTATTTAGCCCACTTTAATCATGATATCAAACATCATGTTTACTAGATGTTGACTTTGTGGTTTGGTGCTGGGAAAGCAGAGTATGGCGGACTGCAGTGAGTTTATCAATGAAAACAGCTGCCTGCTGTGGCTATTAACGGGGGTTGAGAGAATCATAGCAGTCAAGTTGGCTGTAAATCCAAAATAATGAACTCAAAGATGCCAAAATGCATTGCAAATCTCAGCAAACGTCTCTCCAGCCACCTCCTTTTACCTTACACAGTCGTTTAAGTGGATGTTTAGAGAGAAATATTGATTAATGCAGCCTTAGACTTGGCTGCCAACTGTGCACTTGTTGATCTCCATCAGTGCAGAAAGAGATGTCTTAAAATTGTATGAATAATGAGTGGGCCCAAAAGAGGACCTGAATTTGAAATCTGAATCTGGAAACTATGTTGAAGTAATTTGAAGTTTTCAATCCAGTGGCAGTGAAGGAGGAAACAAATGATCCACGGGGAATCAATCAGGATCAATGAATGGATCCATTTATGTCAATGTTGATAAAATTATATTCACGTCTTTCATTTCATTCAAGTCTTTCATCCACAGTTAGTGTGACTCACAATATCAATTATAACCATCAGCATGTACAATACACAGCTCCAGACTCAACAGAAGAAATATCGGCATCGGCCCATCTACAGTTAAGCAAACAAAAAATATATGTACTAAACGTAGGCAATATACTATATTCAAGGTAATAGATCATAGATCTCCATGTCAAAGGTGATTCTTCTGCTTCTGGCCATCTGCTTCTATTTCTCCACTTCCATTTGTCATGAGTTTAAACGCCGTGGAAGTTCAATGGTAAACAGTTTTATGACAAGTTAGATCCGACCGTGCATCATTACTGTATCTCTCAGGCAACCTTTGATCCACATTGCATTAAACATTGATTTCGTAAATATGCAGTAGTCATGGTGTTAACCTGCCCTTTTGAGAAGAATCTCTCTGACGAAACGCTCTGAAAGCAACCTTGCATGTGTTTGAATTTTTAATGTAAATACGTTTTATTTGCAGTAAATATGCATGGTTAGCTCTTCTCACATTTCTTGGTTAGATGTTTTCATCCCTGACCTGTCTATGAAACACTTTGTTCTAATTTTCTAATTTTCCATAATTTTTTTCCAATGTTTTGTTAGTTTCCCCCAACTTTTATCCCAACCATCATCTCCTCAGTCACTGGACATTGAAAGTTTGCACCGCACACACACACACACACATATAAAGCTGAAGAGCTGAAAAACTCATATGAAAAATAACTTGCTTTATGAATACAAATCCCTTCAGCCCAGAAATAAGATACGAAAGTGAAATCTAAATTTAAGTAAGAGAAAGAATTCTTAATTAGGAAACCCAGTTAGGAGAAATTACTGCTAATTCATTACATAAAATTTTAAATTTTGTGTCTCAGATTCAATCTTTAAATAGATTCCAGGAACGCATCTTCGTTTATTCAATTTCTGAGTGCATGAACGTGATATATTAAAATTTCTGCAATTCAAATCAGGCCTCTGCAAGCACAATTTTCTTCCCATATAGCACAGGGGGGTTGACAGGCAAAAAATGCACTAATTTCCTGAGCACTGCAACTCAGCAAATAGTTCGACAGAGGGAAAATCGAGCACAGAACCCAAGAACATGAGCAATGTTGATACAAACTGTCAAGTCTGGAGAAAGAAAAAAAAATTAAGCGAGCACAACTCTTTTCCTCTGATCTTATTCCTGCCATGTCTTTGAAGGGAATGCTTTGTTCAGCTGTGTCATTACATTATCAGCCAACAGATGATTTGTTTGACGGTGCTCCTAGAGATAATTGCGATGTGCAGTACACATTGCCTCATCCCCTCTTCTCCTGGTTTAAATTAACAGTTTTCCCAAAATAGTCAGAGTACTTTATTGAACATCCATCTTTTCAATAAGTCAAAGACAGACTATTAGAAATGTGCAGTGGCGGCAGATCCGGTCACAAGTTAATTGCCTGGAAGAAAAAAAAAAGTGAAAAAATAATAAATAAATAAATAAATAAAGGTATAGCAGAAAAAAGTCTGGTACGTAAGTACCCACAAATCTTAACAAAATTAACAGCTTTCTACTTTGCTGTGTTTTGTTAGAAGTGTTGACTCATGATGTTTTGAAGGCAACACTCCTCTCACTAATATTAAGTTTTGTCAATTTGGTGACAAGAGAGAGCACAAACCTTGATCACAAACATGGTGCCGGCAAGGCTCCCATCTTCACCAGCACGTGGTCTGCTGTTTGTAGTAGATATTGTATTTGTTAGCACATTCTCAGAGTTGATGTGCAGCAGATAGTGGGAGAGTCAAGCAGAGTCAGCAGAGTCAAGTAAACATGTTTCTTTGGGTCTGACTGCAACAGTGTTTTTGTGTGAAAATACTGAATGTTGTAAGAGTTTTTGAAATACTCAAATGTTGTGTGACCAGGTGGCTGTTAATGAAGGTGGAGAGAGAGTCAGACACGGCAGTTGACCCGTTCCCTCTCACACTGTCGGTGTGGCAGGAACATGTCCACTGTAGATATCTCCAATGACAGGTATGTCAGGAAAATGTCAGAAAAACACATGTACAGCGTTACATCCGCCTCTTTTCCCGTGGCTTACCCTTAAATGGAGCAACACTATTTCATTGTGAGATGGAAATCTTGCGGAGACACTAAAAGACGCGTAGCAATCCTTCATTTTGATTCCTCTCCAAAAAAAATAAATAAATAAAACAAACCCTGCAAGTTAACATTTCATAGGTCTCACCAATCCATTTTAGGTGTGCAAGTTGAGAAACACATAGATACAGAGAAATACAAGCATATAAACGCGGCAGCTGTGTGCTGTGAATGACAGAGTTATACAGGCTTTGCATGAGAATACAGATAATGCAGTCAGATGGCAAGGAAAAGCGATGTCAAACAGACAGGCCTTCAAACGAGGCACTGAGCCCTCGCGCTTCCTCTTGGTGAACTGACAGCCTCTGGCCTGAGATTCAAGCAGCGTCAGGATGTCAAACTCCACCATGGTTTGACAACCATTGCTGTCCTCAGCAGAAAGCAAGAGGCAAAAAAGCAATGAGGGGCTTTTGTAAACACAAAATTCACAGTTCATTTATTTTTGTTCCTTTTGAATGCACAGACCGACCTCACAGAGAGGCACACACAAACGCACATGCAAAATGCGCACGCACACACTCAAAGAGATCAGCAAATCTATAAATTATTTTCAGGCGCTGCAATTAACGATACACTTTGACAATTTCATTTGCATCATGTTTTCAGTAAAGGTTGCTTAGTCATACTGTCAACTTCCTGCAGGAACATTTCTGTCAGAATTTTTAGATGGGTTAGTTATGAGTAAAATTGTCAGTGACGTTCATAACTAGTTGTTACAGACAGGAAAATATTGCTGCTCCTTGATAATAAACAAGCAGCAGATTCAAATGAGCAACACAAACTCGAAGCTTGAAAAAACTTTTTGTTTGACATCAAATCAACAGAAACATTTTCTGATGGAAAGAGCAAGGTAGCTCTGCATCACAATGCAGAAACTATTAACTCTTCGTTTCCTGAGGAATATCGAGTGAGCATTATAATTCTTTGGGTGTTGTTCCTGTCTCTTAGAAAAGAAACAATGCTTAACTTTTGTGTAAGGGAAAGTCAAATGAACTCAGCAATGTTACAAGACCTCAAGATAACATGGCTAGAGAAAAACAAGTAAAGAGGGGGAAAAGAGATAAAGAAGGAGAGTGGCTGAGACCAAATCTATTACTGATAGTGATGTGGTGCTTGCAAGAGAGGATGGGGAACAGAGGGGTCCATTCATGTGGCTCTTGTCCCAGTAAAAAGAGATAAGAGAGTAGTGGAGCTCAACTAACTCTGCAATTACACTCTACAGAGTCTATGGAGAGATGTTTTTCCTGGTGGTGAGAGCCCATAAAACAGTCCCCACAGACACAGCAAGGGTTAAAAGCATTTGAGTCTAAAGTAATCCCAAATATACTTTATCAGCTTTGCCATCTGTAAATCCTGCCAGGATATACAGTCATTTGTGTTCCCAGGAGGATGGTATGTATTACTGTGTCTCAAATCCAATACCTCCATTTGTACACTCAGATGTGCCACACTGGTCACACAGGGCATTCAGACAGGGCATGAGGTCCAACAGGGTAGTGCTATCTCTCTCTCTCTCTTTCTCTTTGTCACATACACTAACACACGCACACTAACGCACGCACACTCAACCACACGCTCAACTGAAATGATGATCACTATTGGTTTCGACTAACACCTTCCATAATATCTCCCCACTGTTTTGCTCTTTTGATTCAAAATTTAAAGCTTTACTTTCCTGTTCGTGCCCCGCTGTGACACACGGCATGGAACCCCCCCCCATCAGCACTGAAGGATTGCCTTCCTGCGACGGAAAGTGAACACCGAGCTGGCCACCGTCAAGAGTGAGAAGTGACCATTTTGAGTGCATCATCCGAGTACTTAAAAAGCACTGCATTGCGCTGTATTTATCAATGTTATAGTGAGTATGATTATGGATATAGGTGAATTGAGACACAGCATACGTTTCTGCCATATGGCAAAGCTGTACTTTGGCCACAGCAGTCTATGTGAATATTTGTTTCTGCTAACTTTCTTGAATAGTTTTCAATGCAACCCTTTAGATGTTTAGATATCTTCCTTCAGAGGAGCACTGACAGCAGAGAACTATTGTGAGATTGTTTTGGTGATTTTATTTACTTGGCAGGGCAACATGCCCCAAAACACTCCTCACACCTTTCTAGTTCTTCACAGTTTCCCCAGTGAAAAGCCCGCATGAGAAATGATAAAAATCCAACTAATGAAGTACACAGCACACTGGCAAAGGCATCAATCAGATGACAGCAGGGGGACAGACAACAAAGGAAAAGTGAGGTGGGGGAAAAAAAAAATAGGGGCTGAAACTCCACCAAGGGATGAAATTGTAATGTGGGGCTACATGAGATCAAAAAAGCCATTCAAAGCGATGAAATATTACATAGCCATACATTAAGAAATGTAATGGAGAGAAAGTTAAAGATAAATGTGAATGGGTCTGGGAAAGAAGAACAGGGACAATAATTTGAGACCGGATATACCCTTTATGGACAGTGTCTGGTTGGGTTCCCCTCTCTGACAGCTTATTAAAGTTTCATGCTAAAATGAGTCAATATTAGATGTGACATTTTCAGGGTGAACTAGTCCAGGGTGGAGATGGGAACAGAGCAAAGTTCTGGTTGCCATGGTGGCCAAATGACCAATCCTGGCCAGATGTGACCAAGACATGAAGAAAGACACACAGCGTGCTTCCATATTGACACAGTAGCTTCATTTCAAGTAATTGTTTGCAAATGCAAACTATTTGAAACACAACACATACTTCAAATTTGTTTACTTGTTTGAAGATGGAGAGGGAAAAATATGCCGTCAGAAGACAAGGGATGGCATACTGTAGAAATGTGCAGAAATAATGGTGCCTAACGTTTGTAAGAGACAAATTTCATCCTCTGCTCTTTCATCTGTGTCTTCTGCCCTTCCTGTCGAACCTTTATAGAGGCTGTTTAACAGGCCTGAAGCAGAGCACACCAGAAGCAGACAGCTAAAAATCACAGTGTCTAACCTTTAATTTTCTGGCTTCAAGGAGGAAATCAAAGACATTGAACAAATGATTCAGTAGAAAGTGATTGAGACAAGGAGTTTTAAAAGACAGAGATAAGTGAAGTTAAAGGGGAGAAGAGAGAAAAGCTCAAGAGAGAGGTGAAAAACATGATTGACAGTAAAAGGCAGAGGTGACAGACTCAGTAAGAGTGCTCTTTACTTCACTGGGAGTTAAAGGGTCATGGAAAAGCACAGAAGCAGCAGGAAGTCAAGTAGAAAAGTCCAAAGTTCAAAATCCTCTTTGTATTCACATCTTCTCCCTTTTTTCATCCCTAAAACAGCCAATACACATATGCACACGCTTTCATATATGACACAAACGTTGTACACCACATCCATAATGACTCAGGATAGTTAAAAACATTACTTGCTGATATGGACATATATGTGTACACTGCACAAGAAAATCTTATTTCACTCTTTATGCACTTTACACTCAAAATGCTTTGATCTGCCATTATCAATCTGCTTTGGCTGCTCATGAGGGCAAGACAAGAAACTGAATCAGAAACGTGCGCTTCTTTTTTCATTTCCTCTTGTTTAATCAGTATACATTTGGGGGAAGTTTCTGAAAATAGCTAATGATAATAAGGTGAGTCAGTACTCTACGGCATTAGCTCCTGTCCTGGTTTTGAGTTGGAAAGGAAGAGGTTGCGTTAGGTCGTAATTTCACACCTTAACTTGTATTCCGCCGTTTACTCTCACTGTAGCTGAGGAACAAATGATGAGAGAAAGGAATTGGAAAAAGCTGGATCTGAATCTAATCTAAGGGAAAAAAAAATCCAATTTTGATCATCAGATATGTGTGTGTGTCCTTGAGTGCGTGCCTGTGTGCTTGTGTGCTTGCGTGCATGTGTTTGAGTGTGTGTGCCTGTAGCCACAATTTCCACAGTGGGCATGCAAGAGGAACTGAGATGTTGGGTCCTGGCATCTCTCCTCTTTTTCTCTTTAATGAGTATCTCTGGAGATGGCAGGTGCGTGTTCAGCCACTCTTTTACAAGCTCAGCAACAAACAGGCCAGTCCTCCCTCTCCCACTGCAATTACCACTGTCATTAGCAGAATCACATTATCAACAACACCAAACAAGTGATATTGCAAACAAACACATAAAACAATTCTGAAAAACTAGCATCAACATACCCAACTAGATCTATTGCAGCAATTTAAAAAAAAGAGCATGACAATACAATTTGATCACAAAAACACCAAATACATTTTTTTTTCTTATGTGCTTGAATGAAGGTATGTCTTCCCGATGAGATCAGCCAGTAGCATCTTTTAAAAACAAACACTGATGTAATTATCTTAACTTGATAGTCAATGAGTTCACTCGTAATGTTATACTTCACTTGTTGTCTCATTTTTTCCTGACAATTTAATCTCTAAAATCTCTCAAAAATAATGTTCTTTGTAAATGGTTACTCCAATAACAATAATGATGATGATTATTCATGCGTAGTAGTGGTGTCATAAACGGCTGTGTGTCTTTCACCCTCATTTCAGTGGTGTAGTCTACGTGATATGCTGGTATACGCCGTATTCCCACTAGAAGAGGTCAGTGATTTCCGTATACCTTCTTAAAAATAGGCGATGATACGCAACAACATCATTTTGTGACTGCACTTTCACTCTTTCGCCCTTTCTGTGTTACTCACTTTTGGACATCTGGGGCTTCCGTCGCCTGTGGCCTCTGACTTGTTGCTAAGCAACAGCAACACACTTGTTCGGCTCTGACAAACCCCGCGAAATTTCTCGTTTCTCTATCAGAATTTGATCAGTCTAACGTTCAAGTCAGCGAACGCTAAACACGCAGGAGACATGAAACGATAGAAATAGACGACAATATTTCAGTGTTTTCGGAAGTTTTCCCCTCCTACGACAGAAGAAGAGCCAGGTGAGGCGGGTGTCCTAAATATGGTGACAGGGAACGAGCCCGGCGCTACAGCAAAGTTAGCCGGTAAGTGAAGTTAGCATGGTTAGCTGTAGCAGATAGTTGGTTAGAACTAGCTAACCTGACCAACGTTACTGTGGTGATCAATGGAAGAGAAAGGGAGTGAGATACTGTATGTGTGTGTGTGTATGAATGTGTGGGTTAGGGTTAGGTGTGTGTGTGTAGGTTTGTGTTTGTATGTAGCCTGTGTGTGTGTGTGTGGACTGTGGTGTTCATGAGGTGTTGCTTTTGGATGGATGAGTACAAGTATAACAGTATACCCACTACAAAAAAGTGGACTACACCACTGCCTCATTTCAACCTTTGAAGGTTGTTAACTAAGCGGGTATTTGAAGCTGAGCCTCACATAGTCATTCTGAGCGTGTCTGGGCCCTGCAAAGTCCCAGATACCAACAGGTGAGCACTATTATTATGTTTACTCTTTAAAGCCAGAGTGGTAACCGGGGAAATCATCTACTCTTCTATTTCCCTGCCAATTTCTCCCTCTCCCAGTGTTTTCCCTCTCTGGCTCAATTTTGTTCCTTAGACTATAGATAACAAATGCCTCCTCTGAGGCACACGGAGGCCTTTCAGAACCAAATAATGAACACATTTGGAATTTAAAACTCTAAAGGGGGACAAATTAGAGGTAGCACGCAGAGAACTTTCATCAGCTATTTTAAGCTTCAAGGTTGGGGTGAGCCTGTGGCCCTTCAGGAAAACCACAGGGGCAGGGTAATTACTTGCTGTGCATTCTGACTTCTTGTTGTAGTTGTTTTTTCTTGTGTCTGTGTATTTGTGTGTGGCTGGCAAGCCAGTCCTTTTATTTGGACAAATGGACAGGAATTGAAAAATGGAGAGAGAGTCACTGGTCAGTATGGGTAGATTGATTTGTGATTGTGTTTAGGCCTTGTTATGTTATCACTCACCCAGGAAAACCGATTTAACATAAAAACATTACAGCACTTCCTGTCTGAGTGAGCTAAGAAATACACGAGGACAATGGAAATCAAGAGTGTGAATCCAAAAGACCCTTCTCATGCTACTGATGTTCTGTGTAGGTTAGCTCACCTGCTTACACAGCTGGAAATGCATAAAAAGCACTGGAACCATTAGCCTCACTGAGTGGCCACTTCTAAACGGGAGATCACAACCTCCACGCACACACACAATTACTAGCCACCTCCAACTCCCCTCCACTGGGCTCTGTGATTGAGCAGATGTTCATCCCTTTCCATTACAGGAGCGTCTGGACTTGAAGTTTGTTCTGTGTTTTGTCCTGTTGTCGCTTATCTGGAGCGGCGGGGAGCTTTATTTACTGGAGCTGACATGCCAGGGGCAGCAGAGAGCCCTTATTGCGTCACAGCCTCCTTGAACTGTGTGATGCACTCACTCTGAACATGGATATCTCACCGAGAGGAATTAGGGGACCGTGGCAGGAATCGCGTCCATATCCACTATTAGAGAAAACCCAGATGCACATATGCACAAAGCGATATGCTGAAACATGCACAAAGAAAGACCCTGCTCTAGGAGGTGTGACCGGGGAGGTCTCTAATAGCCTGATCGGAGCAGCGTGAGAACTGGGTTCAGATTCAACATTCAAGACACTTTATTGTCATTTCGTTGTCAAAAATAAAATTCAGTACTCTGGGTATGTTAACAGCAAGAGATTTAAAAAATGCAAAAAGAGTAATACATAATAATAAGGACAGAGAGCAGGAACAAGGATAGCTAAAAACAATCAAACTGTAAAAACAGCAGAGCAGCAGCAGCAAATAAATAGGTCCATATAAAGTGTGTGGTGGCAGGAAGGTGCATTGTGTTAAATAGTGCTGCCACAGCATAACTGAGTGCACAGCATAATCTGTTGATGGTGTGCTGTTCAACAGGCTCACAGCATCTGGGAAGAAACTGTTACAGAGTATGCTAGCTGCAGCGTAGCTTTCTGCCTGATGGGAGGGAAACTAACAACCCGTGTGCCAGATGTGTGGCATCCCCCCCATGATGCAGGATGCCTTTTCGAGGCACCTGCAGTTTACAGGTCTCTGATGGCGGGGAGGCTGCAGCCACAGATTCTTTGAGCACTTTGAGTCCTTGAACGGGAGACCTTAAGCATGCCTCACAACACTAACACAGAAAGCACCGCTCAGTCCTAGTTTTCCATGTCTTTCAATGTTTAATTATATAATGAGGAAGCTATTACAAAATCTCATCTTTGTTACACATTATGATGATGCAGAGTGAAACTAAAAGACTGTGGCCCACTATGGTGATCCACTCGCACTGCTCTGATACAACATAAATCCTGGTTTAATCAAGTCTAATTGTTGAGATTATGAGGACTTGTGTACGTTAATGCTTCAAAAAAACAGTGTAACTGGAACTAGTACTCTCCCTTAGGAAGGTCTGCACAATTTCCTCTGCTTTTAGTGCATGTTAAGATGCGAGTCAGCTGAGGACAAATATGTTCATAGCTGGCAAATAAAAAATGTGCATTTCTTCATAAAAACTCATATGGTTTAATTCCCCACAACAAACATCAAGTACTATGTCCCGGGAATCATGACTGAATCTTCAATTTGCATACTGTGCAAAATGATGAGTGGTCATATGAGTTATATGTAGAAATATCACTTATGCATCAAATAATAAATTCAGTTTTCTCTGGTCTGACTTGCCATGTTGACAATTATAAATCCCCTTACTATTTGCAGTATAGCTGAAACCTTATAGTGTAGCCACTTCTCTTTGAATACTCTCATCCAAACAGATAAGAACAGAATCTGACAGGCTAATTAATAATGAAAGCTTCCCTCCACCCTGGAATTCTATTCCCCCAGTAGGATTTCTATTAATGCTGATTGACCCTGGCTAAGTCAGTAGCACTCTGGCACAGCTCGCCACTCACCCTGTGCCTCCTTATGTGCCAGTGCAGGTTAGCTGATATATGAATAATTCCCGGTGGACATTAACAGTAAGAAGTAGGGCAGAGGATTCAGTGGTGTGCTCCTCTTCCCACCCTCGCTCTCAATCCCCTCATCAGCAGGCTGTTAATATTTAATTATACAAGCTTCATTTCACACTCTCCAGCTGAAACCATGAGGTGGAGATGGAGGTACAGGGGACCACTGTGAAGGAAGTGATCAAATAAAATACTGGGGGTTGGTTGAGGACATGAAAAAGAGAAAAGGACAGGTAGTAGAGTGTGGAGGAGTGAGATTCAAGTGGAACTGTGGCTCCAAGTTTTACCAGACAAGTCAATTAAAGACATTAGAGGTGTGAGGCAGAGATGCCTACTGATGGGAATCCAAACTCCAGTGAGAAAGAATGTGATTTTACACATTCATATTGTTAGGGAATAAAATACACAAATTATTAATAAATTACACAAAATAATTCTAAACCTTTGCCTCAGACTATAACCACCAAACTCTATGATTGTTGCATCCTAAATTTTCCCACAGTAATATGTCATGCATTAAATATATTTTTGTCAGGTGACAGGTAGTAGAGATGCAGGGGGAGGTAGAGGAGGAGAGGCTGGAGGCTCAGAGGTGAGGTTGAATAAGGAAAGATATGTTAGTCATGAGATTCATGACAAATGTTAGGGTGACGATGATCTGTATAACAAAGCTTCACCGACTGAAACTGTTTCAGGGATGAGGAGTGCCATAGACTGTGTTAGATCTACTCTACAGGGCAAAAGAAATGAGGAGAGCTTTAATGAAGTTTTTGAGAAAGCAGTAGCGATGGTTGACTCCCTTGGGATTGAGCCCAAAGAAAGCTACCAACATGATACACCAGTGAGCCATCACACTTGAGATGAACACGAGTTCTATAAAATGCTAGATAGGGTACATGTTCAGTTTGAGGACAGCTTCAACCAACCAGATCTAGACGTCTTTCAGAAGCTGAAGGAAAC
The DNA here is from genome assembly GCA_034769265.1 of Remorina albescens. Lineage (NCBI taxonomy): Eukaryota > Metazoa > Chordata > Actinopteri > Carangiformes > Echeneidae > Remorina > Remorina albescens. The sequence goes on along the minus strand of CM068482.1, from coordinate 16,024,073 downwards.
TCTCCTGAAAGACATTGTTGATCAGCACCCAGAACTGAACAGGGGCAGATTAAAAGACCAACTAGCCATGTTTCAGCCCAGAAACACTTTCAAATCTAGTGCTGAAGGAGTTGAAATCATGACACATTGACAGTTGAAGTGAAAGGCCTGTTTGATCAAGTTGAATCCCTTGTCAGCCTGCTTTTAGTCATCCCAGTTTCATCAACTGAGCCTGAAACTACTTTCAGCACTCTCGGCAAACTGAAAATATGTCTTAGAAACACTATGACACAAGTAAGGCTGAATCTTGTTGTGTCACGTCCATCAGGACAAACTGTTCATTTCTGTTATAGACAGGCAGGCATGTGTTTGGCTCTTTCAAAATAGGAGGAAGGCAATAGACACTAATCTGTTAATATTTCAGGTTAAACATTTACCATATTGTTTTCCAATTTTATTCATTTTTATGTACCATTTTGTTGATGCACAGTTTGATGCAATTTTGCACTATAGCCACAGTCAAAACAAGAATACTGCTACATTGCCTCCTTGTCTCTTATTAGTTGCCAATAACTTACAACAATGCAGAATGCATAATATTTTTGTATCTACTATAGATATTCAGATATGTAGTATAAACATTAATGTAAATTTTTTTTTTTTTTTTTTTTTAGAATAATTTGTTTGTTTGATCAGCTGTACATCACATGAAATTACGGTCCAAACTGCAAAAAACATCAACTTTCATCAAACGTTTGCCCTTGCCCCTAATGATGCTAATATCACACATATGGTTCTGCCTATCCTGTGCTTACTCCTTGAGGTTCCCTCTCTCACTCTCTGCCTATTTAGGAGAACGAATGTGTTTAAAAACTTTTTGTTAACTGCAGATAACTCATTGTCAGGGCAGAAAGTTTTCTCATTTTCAAAGCGTAATAATTGTTAGTATCTGGGGGGATAACTGAATCTGCATCTTCCTAAAGTCTAACTCGGATAAAGGTTTCCAATTTTCACACATTATCTGACAGAAGAAAAATTTTAATGATACAGTACAGGCATATTAGGCTGCTGTGTACATTGGAAGTCCTTCCTGTCTGCCCGCACACTGTGTTTACATCTATACGCAAACAATTTAGACTTAAATTCTCATGCCAAGCTCCACGGGCTAATGATGAGTAAAACTTTCTAGCAATGTGCATATCACGTATATAGTTTTTAGAGAATTATGAAGGAGAATTGAAACTTGCGTGTAAAGTATTTCATGTTGAAAATTTATCCTAATATTAGACCTCTGGGCTATTTCCTTTTTAACAAATCTTGTTGGAGTGAGATCTTGCAGATGAAGTGGTAGAGTGTTAATAATTTATGTCTGAGCCTTTTTTTAGAGCAGAGCCCTTGAGATTCATAATTCTATTCACATTAGGCCTCAGAAAAAATTTAAAGTTTTAATAAATAGGTATTAAAACTTTAACTGATATTAATAGCCCCAATTAAAGGGCATACTGTGGAGATATGCATCATTTCTGTACTGGTAGAGTGGAAAACCCACTCTGCAGAACCTCCCTGTGCTCTTTGTGTCTTTCACTCACTTTATCTTTCTGTCTCTGTTTCCAGTTCTCACACGCTTATTCTTTGTAGCAGTTCATCACGGACTCCTTTCCAAATAAGAGATAATACACAAAACTGACGGGCCATTGCAGAGATTATGTAGACACATTAACATCTGCGCAATCCCTTTATGGCCATCATAAAAAAAAAGAAAAACCCAAAACTGTACACTCTGCTGTAATTGTATGAGACGCAGCATTTTATCACAAATCATCATTCCATTATCAATTCACTGAACATTACTACTACCAGATGAGAGCACCTGACCATCCATGGTGGTGATTGATGAGCAATTATCCTTGTCTCCCACATCATCGTTTCTTTTAACGCGCCAGGTCAAATGGTATGTGTTCGTCAACCAATAGTCATTCATTCCAGTTTATGAAGTGGAACCTGCGCTGGATGGTCATGCCATTAAAGACATTAGCACTCACTTCTTTGCTACAGTTATGGAGCGCATGCATGCCAGGCCATCTTACTGTAACTGGGCTCTATTTCACAGGTGATGAAAACAGCTTCCATGCATGTTACTGATATTTGTCTTCACTGGCTCTCCAGTACAACAGTAGCAGGCCATACACCTTTAGCTAACTTTAATAACACTAAAGGGGGAGCTCTCTGGTTTCTTTCATCCCTCTCTCTCTCACATACATTTTATGGCTGGCTCTGACACACCACTGTACCCAGAGAGATACGGTGGATAGAGAAAAATGAGTGTGTTTCCTTTGTTCTGCAGTTTTAAACTTAGGGCTATAAATTTCTTGCTGGAGCCAAGAGAAGGGTTTGACTTAAATAATCACTTCCGTGTTTTAATTTGTGTAGGGATTAATGCTGCTGCTTGGCCAGTATAATGTGTCTTGTGAGCTGATCAGTTCGAGCAGTCAAGCAGGAATGAGATAGTAGAGTGGGGAAATAAAGATGGAAAGAAAGAGAGAGGAAGTGGTGGAGAAAGACTGAAAAAGAGAGAGGTTCAAAGAGAGAACGAGGTTCTACCTCTTTGCTCCAGTGATTCCCGATGAAATTGATTCTCATACCTCCAGAGATCTCCCACTGTCCCCTTTCTCCCCTTCTTCCCGCCTCTATTACATACCTGTCCAGAGGATGAATGATCTACACATTCCCCATGAGTACTGCTGACCGCTACATGCATCGGTGACTCACAGTGCGCAGGGACCTCACATATACGCTGAAGAGACGGAGGAAGACAGAATTGGAAAAGGTAGAGGGATGGAGAAATGAAAAACCATCAAAGCTAATGATGGAGATGGGCGTAGGAAAAAATGTAAAGGTGGGAAACCACCAATGTGACGGGAAGCGGGGGAATGAGGTGTGATTAGAGCAGAAGACGGAGACCTGCAGGTGACGGCAGCAGCAGCCGAAGGGGATAATAGAGGCAATGAGTGCATTGAAACGTAGGCTGGGGAATGAAAGGTGAAGTTAAAAAAACGGTTTGGGATTCCCAATGAAAGAAATGAAGATGATGCGAATGATGTTCAGGGAGCTGGTGCGTAGAGGGTGTTAGACTTTGCCAAATAGCTCGGCAGGAGGCAACCAGCGTTTTGTCCGTGGTTTATAGCCTGTAGTTCACCACTACTCTCCCAGGGGATAGGTGTCAGTTGTGTGGAGTAAGAGAGCAGCACTTTAATGAATGGAGCTCTTTATTTGAGCCTGAACAGCGAGTTATTACCTATTGAGTGGGCACTACGAAGTGGGCTCTATCTCCAAGGCACTGATCCCTTGGGCAGCAGGGGGAGGGGGCAAGAGGAAGAGAGGGGATGGAGAGGTGGAGAGGGAAGAGGAAGTTCATATTTGGTGCTTTTATTTTGTAACAAGCTATGACATCTTCGGCCTCTGTGCTATAACAAAGCCCCGAAGCATGGTCAAGCATCACTGATGAGGAGTGTGGAAGGCTTCAGGAAAGCCGCACAATAATAACACCCGCTGGGAAGGCCTCAAACTGTGTTGAATCTCTGCTACTCCTCTCTGCATTTTGATTAGGGAGACACAAATGCTTCAAAGGTATTCGCCCTCATAGCATTGAAAACTTCTCTCTCTCTCTTCCCCCCCCCCAATCATTTGGTTTTCGTTAGTCTAATGAAATAAGGTCACACAAAGAAGAGGGTTTGGAGTTACCAAAGGAGATCATATTTCCACTTTTATTAACACTGGGGGCAAGTTAAAGCTGTATTAATTCTTCACTAGACTGGGACCCGTGATTCGATTTGACACATTTCAGTTATTTTCAGCGACAAAGAACTGGCATACATGTTTAACACACACAAAAAGCCTGTGGGAAATTACTGACATTTCACAGGAGCAGGATCGGAGATCAGAAATGGACCTTAAGAATAACTAGCAGTCTATGTGCTCTAATCCTGTAGTAAATTCACCCGTCCTTCTGCCCACTGCCCCAGCCCCTTGTGGTCATGAGTGTGACTAAGTGAGGGCAGAGGGGTGATGATAATTATGATGATAAAAGCTAAAACAAAGAAATAGACAGATACAACAGGAATAAACAGTGAATTCATTCATGAAGCATTGAGTGGAATGTGTACCTGTACTGTAATTGCTCCAGAATCACAGGCAGTGCAGGGCCAAAACAGCAGGATGCATGGAGCCGGTCTAAAAGCTCTGTACTCCAGCTCTGCAAGCTCGGAGAAGACTCTGGTTCCCCTGACGCTGCCTGATAGCTTTAATTGGTCTCCTCTGGCTGGGAGCAGTGTACGAGAATCCCCACACACTAACGGAGCGAGCTGCAGCAAGAGCAATAACTTTCACACACTACTGTGTGCACACACGAGACCATGCTCTAACCACACACACAAATATTTTTCACACATACAAAGTAAGCATTGAATCTACCTGGGATCCCTCCAACTGTCTATCTCACTCCTCTTTGCATTGAGACATAAGCCCATATGTCTGGAAACCTGTCACAAAAAGCTACATAAATAAAACTTTCCTAATTCCTTCATACGGTGTTGGAATAATATTACTCCCTCTATGAAATGTTGTACCTGTTGCGAGGTTTTGAGGGAGTCTGACAATCTAAGCAGTGGTTAAAGGGAAGGAATATGTGCCAGATATTAAAAACTAAGAAAAACTATTCCACATGAAATCCAATCTGGTGCCCTGATAAGCTACAGTGTCCTTAAAAGGATGTAGGCAGGAGAAATAAAAAAAATATGTGGACAGACAGCATCATACAGAAGCAAATGTAGGATTCAAGTTACCGATGTGATTTGAAGCTAAAGCAGTTTGAGAAAATCCAGAGCATGCTCTTGTGTGCTTGATAAATCATATGTCTGAAACTCTGACTTGCAAAGCAAAACAAAAAAAAGGAAAAAGGAAACTGTTTTCCACTGTTGACTCCCTGGGGAAAGATTATAAATGCTATTATTCTCATGCACAGATGCTGTTTGCGGTGAGCAGGCCATCTCCAGAGCATTACAAAATGAAAGAAAATGAATAAGAAAGGGAAGGGAACGCGGACAGACAAGCAGACTGTAATACAACTGACAGAGACAGAGCACATGAACCTCCTCTATATCTAATGAGCATCCTGGACACACAGAGACAGAGACCACTCTCTGTCTTGCATTGTTCAGATGGGAATTATAGTGCTGAGGATGGGGAACTGCTAAAAGCCACGTAAACACACCCAACATCCAGCAACTCCCCTTTTGCCTCAATATCAAAAGCAGACCGAGGCAAAAAAAACATAAATTACGAGCAAGGAAAAGTTGGCTGAGGGGAAGAGGAAGGGAAAGGCAATGCATAAATGATAGCCGTAGGAAGAGAAAAAAGAGAGCAAAAAGGAACAACACAGGAGTGTGATCCTCTTTAGCATTTACGCTACATGCATTTAATGGCTGAAAGAGAGTGCGTCTGAAGTACAAGGAAAGGAAACTGACAGAGAAGATCAATGCCCAGAACCGGACACATCTCAGCACCAGATGTCACTCTAATTGCTTCTCACTACCGTCATCTTTAGCATCAATACCATACTTACAAATGCTGCACCAGGTCATACTGGTTACAGGTCAGCAAAAGATTTTACTTCCCCTAATGAGTATTACATTTCCATATAGTGCAATAGCGCTGTTTTCTGTAGTGACTACAGAAACCACCCCTTATTTGCAGAGTTAAGTTGCATACAGTATTTTTGCCATTATGGCATCATGCCATTCTGCTTTCTCTAATGGGCCAAAGCAGTGTTTACTTTTCTAAGACTCGCACATGAATTATTGATGCCTGCGAGCTGATTTGTGCTTAGAATTAGCCTAGAATAATCCATCTGGGCCTACCTTACCTAGGTGCTATGTCTTTCCCCAGGGTAAACAAGCTGACTGGAAACACACGTAGATTTGAACAGTAATTTGTTATACTGATTTCTACTGAGTGCAAAGCGGTTACTTAAAGTGACAGAAGAAATTGTGCTCAAGAGTTCAGGCTGTTTGAGCACAATAGGAAGGTGACCGTGGAGTTTATCCATTGGATTTGCAAAAATCCAATGAATATGCCCAATGAATAAATACTACTTCTGTTTTTTTTTTCTTTTGGAAATCAATCCTTGATCTGACCTTGTACACTAGACTGATGTTTACAAATTGTCATTTGCCAACAGTTAATCTGCGATCCCATGAGGAAATCAGGGAACCAGGGTGTCAGGGCATCAGAGCAATACTTAAAAACAGGCGTCAACTGTTTGCTGTAATGTTTTCTGGAAGGCTTGAATTCCTCCTCCTTCATTTGGTTATGAGATGTGTGTTTATTCACTGCGGTTGCACTTTCTTACTGTTTGGTTTCAAAGCAGCAAGGGAGAAAACCTGTGCAAATTCTATAATCTTTGGAGAAGGGATGGGGGACCTGAATACCTGATGGAGTAAACACGCCTAACATTGTAATACTTTGTTATCTGCCTTTTTGCTCCACTCCCTTTCTGTCTTCCAATTATACAGAACTGAACCTTAATATATAAGGGCAAAGGGAAGGCTGCCTGAGATGAAGCGATGGCGTGCACTCTAAAATATATATCATAAGCCGCTGTGCGAAAAGTAAAATTAGAACACTTAAGAAAAAAAACTCTGGAAGAGTCGATGGAAAATTTGACTTCTATATCTAAAGAATTTCTTCCCCGCTGCGCTCAAGTGAGTGATGCCAATTTGTCCAAACCTCGATTCATTTTCTTGGCCCTCTTTGGTGTCAGAAAATTGATAGTCTTTGCATCTGAAATTCAGTAATAAACTCTTGGATTAGATCCATCCCTCGGACAAAATTTAACCAGTCTGAACAAAGAATAAAGAGATCTTTCCGCAACTGGCTCAAGTTTCTTTCCCTTTTGCATTTTTTTAAACCGTATCAACTTGTTTTTTTTTTTTTGGCTCAAGACTACCCATCTGCCATAACTGCGGTGACATGCCTTTGAGCAGCTGATGAGGTTTGAGAGCACAGCACCGTGGAGGGAAAAAGGCTGCTTAATTACTGTGACTGTGGAGTCAGGAGATGTGTTTATCTCATTATGGGCATTTGAATGAATATTCACATGTTCTCCCTCAGAAGTTTATAGCCATTAATAAATACAAAAAGAAGAAATCCAAAAGTGTGAACAGGGCAAAAACTATTTCAAAAGGTACTGTCAAATTTAGCATTTAATTTATGGCTGGTTGGTTTAGTTCCACGTTAAGTGCAAATGGCTGAGGTGATGTTTCATGGTTTGTTTTTTTTTGTTTTTTGTTTTTTCCATGCTTCGCCAACATATGAAAAAATCCACCACAACACCATGAGTCTTAGCACAGTTTTTTTTTTTTTCCCCAGGTTTCAGAAGTGTCCGTGTATGTAGCAGAGACAGATGTCCTCTGCCTTTCACTCTCTGTTTTCCCGTCTCCCTCTGCACTCCCCCCGCTGAGCCAATCCCAGCTGGCCACATCCCTGTGCTGAGCAGGCCTACATAGGAGTAGTACTACTGAAAGCAATATGCCACCTGCTTCCCTGGTAATGCCGGCACTGTAGGGCTTCAACTCCATCTGTGGCGGTTTGTCAGTAAACAGACAAAGATGTATGAATCATCTAAGTGACTCGGAGCAGGTCGTCCTGTGACAATAACACACTGTTGAATCATGACAGACAGACATTGGCTCCATTGGAGTGCTGTAGCCCTGTTCTTGGGTGACACCATACAACTCCACACATATCTCTGGCCAGCCCTGCTCTAATCTTCCAGACCTGCCACACACCAACAGATACAAAGCTGACTTGCCTTTTAAATTATATGGCTCTACCAATGACAGAACAGTTTTGATAAACTGCGGCCTATCTCAACATAGACACTTAGATCAGGGGTATCCAGCCTTTGACATCACGGACTGGACAGTAGTTGTCACACTTCTGACAGACCGAGGGAGGGGGTGTTACATGGGCACTTGGGGTGCCCATGTTACCTGATAACAATAACTTAACCTTAAACCCTGTGTGATCCCTGAACCTGCCTTCTGGGGACTGTGAGTGTGTCAGCGACAGGCAGTCTGAGGCACAGCTTTGTCTTGGTAGCTGTCAGTGCAGAAAATCAGTCCTCACACAAGTATGTAGATTGGAATGTCATCAAGGTCTTCAATGCCATTGTGGCGAGCTGTGGCTATACTCCTTTAACTTTAATCCAGAGGGATGTGAGAGTCTTTAGTCCTCCATTGTTTTTTAACTCCAGTAGTTTATCCTCTTCGGATGCTTTGGTTGATGGTTCAGAAATAAATAGATTGCGTATCCATTCCATCCCTATCCTTGGGTGCATTGCAGGGGGGGAAATATTTCTCCAAAATGGGAGTGGTTGACAGCGCTTGCAGGTGATCCCTTCTCTCCCATCTACTCGTATGTTTGGAACATGTCACCTTTTTCCACTCTCTCTGTCCAGGAATACAGTTTTGCTTAAAAGCAGCAATTTTATCAGCCACTCTAAGTACTGTAGATGTATTACCTTAAAGGGACAGACTGAGCTTTAGCAGTGTGAAAATATGTCACACAAGTAAGACAATTTCGCCAGCCAGTCATTGACTTTAAATTGGTTAGCTAGTGGAGAGTGCTTCTTGGGGAGAAATACTGATACTGAGTCCAGAGACCAAACACCCAAGCTGGAGCTTTACTTCAGGACAGCCACTGAACCGCCACACGTAGAATGAGCACCAGTGTTCTGCATCCATGCTGTCACAAAGCTGTTAAAATAAACGTGTCTTCAGTGTGCGTGTTTTAACCCCATCATTCATCACCTGGTTGAGCAGCGGCAACAGTCTCTTACCAGCCAGAACTTCAGGATATATGAAACAATGAGTGGACTGACATAGCTGTCCCAGCCGAGTCTTCCCGACATGTATCCATCCAAGGCCTTAACTATATGATGGATATACTTAACATAAACTAATAGATTTGCCCTGTTTTCTACATCCGCAGACTCGTCCACCTGAATTATATAGCACAGGGATGTTCTGAGCCCGTCAGCTGCTTTTGAACATCCCATCTACTCTCCTCTTAACTGTGTTGTTCAACAGAGGGACATCGCTGACTCTGTGAGCTGCAGCTTCTCAAAAAAGGTCTCAACAATTGTCCTTTGCAGATGGAAGGATCAACTGCTCCCCGACGTCAAAAGGCTTCTTGGCTTGGGTGATACCATAAGTCACTGCGTATGATGCCTTCAACGCAGCTACGTTAAATGAAGTTGCAGACTTCGCCACTTGCCTCTGGCTTTGTTCTTCAGACTTTCTCCCCTAAAAATAATCTACTGGCCTGTCCTTCAGAGTAGGATGCTTCCTTTCTGAGTGTCAAACTCATTTCGAAGGATCAAACTCACTGACTGCTAAAAATAACTGCTGACTGCAGCACCTTTGGCCCTGACATGATGCCACAGCAGACTAAAATGCTTTTGTTGTATATTTATTTTATTTTACATCTAAATGAATGCAATTTTTCTTGTGATATGTGATGTAGTTTTGCATTTCAGTGAAAATAATTTCGAATACACAATGCAGTGCAATGTATGAGAAGGTCTTTCCCTTTGTTTCCAACAGGTTTTCGCGGCCTGGTTCTGCTCAGCCCACAGCCAGGTAATCGTCCGTGGGTTGGGAAACCATGACTTACACCACAGCCTGTGTAGATGGCCCGAAACCTCACTCCACCAGTGCAATCAGTGTTGCACCCAACTGTGCAGAACAGGATATTACATTTAGTTAATTCTTCAAGGAAAGAGGCTGTCCTGGCATATAATTAGCAGTTGGGGCTTAATAAAAGGATTGTATAAAAAAAGACTGGTGATCACTTTAATTGCAACCCTGTTCCTTTTTTGTTAAACTTGTCTTAGCTTTTGCATATTCTCTGTCTTTGCTTGGAAAATGTTTCAGTGCCCAGAAAGCCTTAATGAGTCTAAGATGAGCATCTGCTCATCGTGTTCTTTGTGGGTTTTGTCTTTATCTTTATCTCTGGCTGACACTCAGTTGGACATGCTGCTGGGTTTATCCTGGCAAACAAAACGCATTGTAAGCCTCCTGTGAACAATAACACACATTTCACATTGTTTAAAAAAAACAACAACAACAACAAAAAAAACCTTTAAGTTCATGCACAGGTGACAGAATTCATAACCTATTTTTTTCCACCACTCCACTCACAGATATTGAAATATCTCACTTGGGAGTTCACAGTGTAACCTACAATGGCCTCTACTGGCATTTGAATCCTGTACATACAGGACCTTATTAGTTTGCCTCATGGATGCAATATAGACAACATCACATCTGTATTGATCTGTCTTTCCTGCAGAGTGCACACAGCGGAAGGAAAAAAAATGGGGTGGGTGGGGATATGTCATTCAATACACAGCATAGCGTAAAGGTTATAAGAAGGTGCTTTGAGCTAAATCTTAGAAACAGTAGGCTAGTATCGCTCATGGTAAGAATGCCAAATGCTACATTAGTGTAGAGTGATAAAAATTTTACAAAACACAGGTTGATGCAAATGTCATGTGTTCAGCAGGTTTTGGATAAAAACCAAAAGAAAATTCATCATCATCAGGTCATACATTGACCTGATGATGTCCAGATGAGAAATTAAAGGGTCATTTTGGAGTGAACAGATGTGCAAAAAAAAAAAAATTAATTAATCATAATCAACCATTAGATGCCTTTTGATCATTCAATAAAACCATTCTGATGTGGCGTTTGTATTTGTTGGTATGTTTGTTATGCCCTCTTTGACTAGTTTCTGTTTCCTGTCTAGATTAATGGGATCGATCAACTGCTCTGTCAGGGAGCTTTTTTCTGTTTAATAATAATTTTTTTCCAGCCAGCTGACCTGTTTTAAAAGTTTCCCCTGCCCAAACACCTTCATCTGGGGCCTACAGGACTACAGTTACATTACCAGCTGGACTCTCTTCCATTTACAGAAATATGTGAAACGTTGAAATACAACTCCTGCATTGGAAAAGAATGAGCCATTAATTATACATAGAGAAACGCATTAGTCTTAGTTTCCTACTCCACATTAATGAAATGTATTCTAGAGTGTAAGAGGTAGACACAGTTAAACAAAGCAGCACCTGTATTAACATATGACACATTTTGTGATCAACAAAGCTCTCACAGGGTTACGAACACAGATGTCTGGAAATAGTTAAAAGCATCATGTCACCTGATATCATAATACTTTATTTTGTCATTATGTTTTGAGGGAAGTGAGACAACGCATCATATAAAATCAAAAACAGAATTTTTTCTCATTATCCAACTGGATTCAATAAAAATTAGTTCCACCGTATGTTTACAGTCACCTAGTTAAGTCTGTAAACATTGAAATGAAGTGATGGTTGAGTCAATGTAAATAATTTAAAGGAAATCTTGATAAAAAATTATAAATTACTCTAATTTAGTAATAAAGTGCAATTGAAGTTTTGAAAGTTACAGCAATAATCACTCAAGCACACTTTCTTTTAAATATCATTGTTTGGAACATATTGTCATGAAATAATAATATCACATTCATGTGCCTGTTCTGCTCTTCTAAGCCAAGCTAATGTGATTAAAAGACGTGTTTTCATAAATATTCCAAATGTTGCTTCGGCTGCAATTTCTTTTTTTTTTTAGGAGTTAAAAAAGAACAGCCTTTCTCCCATGGATTTTGTGTAGCAATCCACTTCTTAAAATTACTCAAATGGTTTTCAATCTGCATTTCGAATCAAATAAACAAAGAAAAGTACATGTTCAGTAGTGTGTGTGTGAGACTGAAAGGACACACTGCTGCTATAATGGTTACAAGATGTAGAGAGCAGGATAGATTTGTTATCTTTTAGCAACTTTGCCAACTCATCATACTTTGATGTGACCACAGAGTCAGGGAGGCGTTTTGGAGCTGGATTAACAAGGCTGTTAATAGCTAAGGAGATCACATGAGAATTACAATATTATGATTACCAGTTACCAGTTATGATAATTACGCCCTGGGCCTTCCTAAATGCTGCATTTAACGGTGAGCTGCCAAAGTAAAGCAGTTCCCTAGTTTCTTACCTATTCTGTCTTTTGGTGAAAGATATCCTTCAGTTCAACTTGGGATGTTTTCTGTCTACATCGCTGTGACTAGTAGCCTCTAGCTAACTATTACATTTACCAAACAATCACTGAAGGCTGGAAGAAAATTTGAAGATAAATTACTAATTAACTTTAATATTTTTCAGCGACCTTAGCCACATGACAACATTTCAAAGCAGTCGTCTGTTAAAACAAATATCGTCAGTCATGAAGCCACATGAGATCTTAAAGCTCAATTTGTTCGTCTTCGATCCTCGGTGGTAACGTGTTTAACAATGGCAGTTTTCAGGGAGGAAAGCTAACTAACTTTTGCTCCAACTAACTTGAGTTACAATCACTTTCTTTTCATGGTGTCTTTGCCATAATTGAACCTCTCTAAATATAAAGAGCTTCCTTGTAAAACTACACTTTCAAGTAGTTTCCCTAAGTACTTTTGAGGGGTCTTTCTATAGCAAAAGTGGCATGAGAAGTCTGTAGCAGCAGCCACACATTGGAAGAAATGCACATACACTTAATTCGAATTCTGTGTCTTGAGACTCTTCAAGGTACTTTCAAGACAGTGAAATTACTGGTGTGAGGACAAACTCTGGTTCCAATTTAGCAGTGGAAGGAAGACGTTGAGGAAAATGTAATGAGGGTGAGATCCGAAAATTATGAAACTTGGAGACAATGGGGTCGGGGAAAGAGTGAAAGAAGTTAAGAAGAGAATAGTGTCCTTGTCTAGATGTTAGTTGACAGGCAAATTAGCACATGTGGCAAATGGGACAAAAACCAGCCAAACCCATGCAGGCACCCTTTGGCTCCGACAAGCAACACAGCTTGTTGACCGAGCCATTAACCCTGTCACTCCATTTCTCCGCTTTAGCATTTAAACACATAAATGCACTCCCAGATTTCGTGACATACTAACAACATGCACTCCAACATAAGCACACATTAAGCTGCGGTGTGTGGACGCAGAGAAGGAGAACTTAATTTAATAGGATTTAGAATGAATCAGCGAAGAATCTTGAAATGTTCAAAGAAAGCTCTAAGATGTTGGCCTTTTGACTGATCATCCTATTAAGCTTTTTTGCTGAAACGAGACGCGGGGAAAATCATGGATCACAGCATGCATGATGCATGTGTAGAGTTGTTCACAATCTTCTCATCAAGGCGAGGAGTAAATCGTTCTCATGCAGCTCACTTTTTTGTTTTTTCCCTTTCCTTGCTGCACATAGCAGGAATCAATAGCCAGGTTGCTTGTTCTCCAAATCTTTGTGTCATTCTTTTTTCCTCCAGTCACTTTGGTGTGTATACCTTTGATGCCATATTTGAGTCATCAATCAACACCTTTGCAAAGTGGTAGTGGGAGTGGATGTATGTCCTGTATGTGCTTGCGTGGCAAATACGTGCACATGCATAAATGTTTGTAGATCTGCCTGAGCAAGACCACAGTCGGGTATTACCACATATCAGTGTGCTTGTCTTCTCTTAGCGGGTGTCTGAATGTTTCATCTAATCATTAAATGCTGACAGGCTTCACAAAGTAGTGCCACTGATCCCTGTCAGAGGAATCCAGGGCCTGACTTTATTAGCTCCTGTTAGCACTAAGCTGCTTTACCCTCACTCACGCCTGGCTTAACCTGCACGGCGATAAATGCTGAGAGCAGAATGAAATGTAGGCAGTGGGAAGCATGGGGGAAACAAAAGGGAATCAGGGACAAAGACATTTAGAGAGAGAGGCAAAGGTGCCAATGCCAGGTAAAGAGGATGAAGTAGTAGGAAATGTGAAGGAAATGGGAGGGCAGAGAGCGTGTGAACCTGGGGTTTTCAGAGGCAGGGGAGGGATGAAGCTCAAAGTGGTGTTTGAACTGTGAGGGATTTGCAAGTGCAAAATGAGTAAAACAATCAATTAACGCGTTGCAATTAATCAATTTTTACAGCGGCACATCTAGAGCTAAAGTGCTTAACCGAAATTCCAGCGTGAGGCTCCGTTGAGTTAAAGAATTAGCAACTGTGGGTTGTGGGTGTAGCCACTGACCTCTGTGCGCACATATGCAATCACACTCATGCACAAGATAATGCATGCCTGCGCATATGCATAGAAATGCATTAAGATATGCACACACATTCTTGGTCTCAGCATATTTCCCCCAGTACATTCGTCTGTTTTCCCTCCTACGGGCCCCCCACTCCCCTCTCAGCCGGTCTTTTTTTCCTGCCAGCAGAGGTTTTTGGCTGGCTTAAGTACGCCCACAGGCCCCTGAGGGACAGGCCATGACGGATGGCACTGCGTGTGACTCCAATTCGATTCAGCCCATTTGATAAATTTATTGCTGGCATTTTGAAAATGAAATTAGAGGGACGTCTCCTAGAGACTGTTTTTCTAGCACAGGTGCCATAAATATACTTCATTTGGCAGCAGAGAGGGAGGAAGAGTGTTAAGGGGGTGGAAAGGTATTGGATAAAGGATATCATGGCAGGGGGCTTAGATAGTGGGGATGATCCTCGGAAGTAAAGAACTGGAGAATAAGGTCACATTATATTGAGCTTCTATATTAATCATGATATTGGGGAAAAACAACAGTAAAGGTTAATCAGCCACAGTCTGAGTATCTGGACTTAAATACTCCATGCTGTTTTCAGTCCAACACATGAACTGTCACATTCTTCTCTTCAAGCAGGTATAAGCCCGAGCTCTCTGATGATGAATACTGACGGATTGCGGCTGTGGGAATAGCCAGTGGACACACGTCACCCTTATCCCATCTTTCTTGGTCTAACACATACAAACACACCCACACTTGTATGTCTAGTCCATTAAGAGATGGGCTGACTCAAACACATGGTTTATGTACATTATCTTTGCCTCAAGGACCTATGCCTCTTCAGTACCAATGGCACTGTCACAGCTGCATAGCCATCTATAACTCACAGTGTATGAATGAATACGGCAGGCTATTTTTCTCCATGACACTCTCAACGGGTGGGGGGGTGAACTCTCACTGAAAACTTTGAACTGGGCATGCTGGATGGGAAGAAGGACATGTAAACACACAAGTCGGAGACAGGGATCGACAAACACACAGGCTGACAAAAGGTGCGCATTTTTTCACTGCCGGGGTTGTGTGGCCTTATTTATCTCCCTCTCATTCAGAAATATATGCAAGTGCAGCTGTGGAGGGTTGATGTATGGCGAGCCAGCCTCTGCTCCCTTTCAACATTTATCAGAGCGCGTGGCTTGGGCAACCCACATCACTTACCTTTATAGGCCCATTTGACAGCACAGCACACTGAATCGTCATCACATACACAGCCCTAACAGCAGTGTGTGTGTGCGCGTGTGTGTGAGTGAGTCAGTCTGAGCTGTCACACAGATCTGGTCTGTCATTGCCTCGTGCACTGTATCTACAAGCAGCTTCAACAGATCTGGAGCCTTGTAAGGTGAAAAAATGTCGACATGTTCCCAAACGCTCCTGCTGTTCAGGTATTTCAAATATACATGCTGCACACATTATATCAGACCCAGGTGACAATGAAAATGTTTTCACCTGCGTTTCTCTTCTGATCTGATATGAACTCGTGCAAAACAAAAGCCAAGTTCTTATAAGCGCAGCAGGGAGTCAAAGAAAGTTTCAACACAATCAGCAGGGAGTTCTCCTGAGTGATTGTCTGCTTCTGCTTTGCAATCACAGAGTGTGTCACACCCTCCACCGTTACTGTAGCTCGGCTATGAGGAGCAGAGGGATGGGACTGCTTGGGGTAACACCTGCAGGCTGCCACTCAGAACAAGACCCCTGGAGCTATTTAGACATTTTGACTGTCTGCCCCCCATCATCAAAACAACCCCCCCCCACACACACACACACACACACACACACACACACACAACCCACTATACACTCTGCAAAACAAAACAATAACCTCCCCAAAAACCTCACATTAACATAGACATCAAAGTGTGGAGGAGTTTACACAGAACTGTGATTAGTCTGAATATAAGACTTCCAAGCAATCTTTAAACAGACTGTGGGCTGTCTGTCGTTGCAGAGTAGCGGGATAATTTAGTCTAGGTGTCAGTAGGTGTGAGTGATTGACTGTAATCAAACAGATTGTTCTGTGACGGAAACACTGCATGACTCAATTTCGAATCAGCATCAACAACACCAGGAAATGTTATTCATCTCATTAGCAAAAACTTAGAATCTACACAGACACACAACAACATACCAACATGACACCCATCTGAAAAGGCAACGGGATGTACAGGTGACTGATTGAGTGCTGCCTTACCTTTTTGTGATGACACCATGGTATCTGTAGATATAAGAGAGGAGACACAGAGGAATGTGTTAGGAGTTGACAGACTTTTGTATAGCAGACACTTGACGGGGCAGATGACGGGGTCGGAGTGGGGCTACACAAACAAGGTGGGGTCTCTCATCTCAGGCCTGTGAGGAATATCCACTTAACTGCGATCATTCACATTTAGTTTTGGCTGACTATTCAAACACACACGGGGGAACAGAGTATAAATATACAAAGCAATATCCACAAAAAATGCACAACAGTTTCTCTGCATCCCATAAAGACGGTCTGTACAGGTGGATGGAAAAAAAAAAAGCATGTGAGCAAGTGCATGGAAGAGAGGCTTCCAGAAGAAAGATGAGAGAGAGAGAGAGAGAGAGTCTCTAGACCCCTGAAATCCTTGCTCTCTCACACAATTTACCTTGAGTGAGCTTTCTAATAAGTACAAATAATGCCAGTGATGTGCAGCTAGACAGAACAAATCAAATGTTTTCCGTAAGCATTTTAGGTTCTCACTGGGATCCCACTAGAGACACTCATGGCCCAAAAGGCACGGATCAAAATATGGGCTGCTTGAAGGGAAGGATGCACTGCAACACATGTTTTATAGAACGCAGAACATTCACAAAGAAACCCAAAACGGAAGAAAGTGTGTCCGAGAGAGGAGAAAAATACAGTAAATTTAGCTTATTGTTCTAATAAAATATTTACCAGGGCAGCGTCTGCTTGCTCCCTACATGTCATATTTATTTAATAAATGTGTCAAACTTGCAGGAACTGAAGAACAAATGAAAAAACTAAGAAAAAAAATACTGTATTTGTCTCTTTTTTAATAACTTTGTGCTTTCAGCAGTTCAAATCCTTTAGAACATTTCACTACAGGCCATGTGCCCAAAGAGCCCAACTCACCACAGACATGGGAGGGGAATAATTGAATCCGGATGGATTTGTGGTGTACTGGGCTGAGGAACTGATAATCCAAAACCCTGCCTAATTGCCAGAGTAAAGACAGCGTCCATTGTGGGGGTGGCATCAGTATTTATCAAGGCAGTGTGGCGTGGGATTGGACTGAGCATTAGGGCTTTACACACTTTTGTTTTGTGAGGTGTTACAGTGGATTTGAGCAAACATTGGCCCTCTGGTTATTACATGGTCTGATTGTCCGCTATGTGACTGTCCATAAGCTCTGCATGTCTACCCTAATCTGAGAGGAGGCTTCAAATAATTAGTTAGTGAAGCACTCTCACAGCCCGGCGCAGTCAACCTTATCACTAAAAGAAAATCCTTGGTCCATTTCCTTTTCACCCCAAAGGCTTACAAACTCTCACCACTGTTAAAACCCTCGGGGTAGCCACATAGCCAATAAAATATTATCCAACATGTCATAACTACTGGCCCTCATGTACATTTTTTTTTTATAATTTGTTACTTAAAAGGAAAATGTACAGTATCTCAAAAAGAAATGTTCAGGCAAGCACTCACAATACAAGCACACAGTCTTAAAAATGTGAACACTAACTCTTCTTAGTATAGATTACGTTAAGTTGATTTTCCAAAGATTGTGAAACAGAGATAAGTCTCTCTGCCTGCTTTGTCTGCAGTGACTGAATCACACATTTGTTTGAATCAAAACTATAGTCTACTGTTAACCTCTAACTAAGATGATTACATCACCCTGATGAGTTATTAGTGTACCATAAGTTAAACACTTTACTTTGGATAATGAGAAGGTGAGGCCTCCTAGAAGATACAAATTGAAATATATATAAATATATACCTATGTATAATGAGACATAATTTGAATTATGGATTGATTCATTAACTGTCATTAGGCACAGCTACCTGGAGTAAACAGCAGGATGCTACACAGTGTGCGGCTTTGTGTTTTGTTTACTACCATACAATATATCGGGGTTTTGAAGACAATTTTAATAAGGTGGTCTGAATTAACACTGTTTTAACAATAATGAATAATGACACACACCAGCACGGTGCTAAGTAATCGAAAGGAAGCACTTCTCTCTTCTCTACAACTTGGGGGAGAGATATCAAGCTGCTAAGTGTCAGGATACATAAATAACTCTGTGGTTTGGGGAAGTATAGAGAACCACACTCATTGATTATTGCATTCTTCACAGCTATCGCTGGCTCATGTGGATTTAGAGACTAATTTGCAGTGAATATGCGAGTGCCGTTTTAATATGGCCAAGCTCCCACAGTAGTTCTCCGGTGGGTTTGACTAGTGTGTAAAACAGGCTGCAAGTCAATACAGCTTTGCCACAGTAAAGGAATGCAAGCAAGCACAGCAAAGTTAAAGCTCCCAAAAAAGCATATCCAAGGACACAAACACCTACATTTCAGAGATGCATTAAAAAAAATGAGGAAACATCCAGCTGTTTTGCTTTCCCAGAAATTTTGTGCTTCAATGTCAAAGAGGATAACAGGAAGGGGAGAGGAGGAGAGATTCTATGGACAGGGTGAGAGGCACTAAGAAAACATAGCCTTTCTCACATTAGGCAGTAATGTAATATGATTTGTGCAATTTTCATGTATGTCTTAGAGATCGTAACAGCTATTAAGGCATAGTTAAAGAAAATTTACGATAACATTTTTTTTTTATTACTAAAATGATCAAATCTATTTGATGAGTTTTTACATCATATCACAGAAAGTCAAAAAGTGAAACATCATAATATGAAAAGCCATTTTTATGATTTTATCACTAAATGTTCTTATAAAGAATAAAAGAAGGAACCATTAATGATTTTTGCACACAATGAGTTACTGTTAAGTCTGGTGCACTGTGATGAAGGATGTTTGACTGGAAGATAACACTTGTTCACACAATCTGTGCGGCAACCAACAACTGGAAGCACATTTACAGTCAACCAATAAAATAACACTGTTTCTTGGCCCACACAAAGAACCGAGGTTCAGTCGCTTCAGGCCATTTTTAATACCCTTGTTTAGTGATGACGATGAGTAATACATTCCAAGGATAGTGAGAAAATTAGCCACGTCACCCTGCCTCAGCCAAAGGAAGTTCATATTTGAAACAGCAGTGGTCACCACTGGCTAGCTGAAGGACAAATTTTACATCATCTTACTTCACTGTTATTGCTAAAATTAAACAATAAGGACACTCCGGGCTTTGTGTGACTTTTTTTGTCAGCAGAAATTCTTATGGGACCCATTCACTTAGAAAAGATAATTATCCAACAGCTAAAATAGGATTTTAATGCTCTCAAATGACAAATTACAGAAAGGCTGCCAAACTGTGCAAAACATGCTGTGTTGTGCAAGCTGACCAGCACTTTGAACCCTAGATGGTCAGTATCTGTTGTCAGCACTTTTTTTGCAGTTTGGCACAATCTGGACAATCTGTCAAACATGAACATGAATATGGAGGATTACAAACAAGGCAAATATCCACTTACTGGAGAAAACACCTATTTCTCTTTGTGACTGTTGTCACTGTTGTCAGTGTTGCACCACACTGCATTTGAGCCATAAACTGTCTGATGGGTTAAACTTCAGTTAATAATGATATCATCAGTAGCGGTGAAAAGGTATAAGCTATGCAATTTTCTTTCATCTTTCATCATCTTTATACTTTCAGACTTTCCACAAATTCAATATTTACACTCATCTCTCTCACGATTCCTTACAGTCGTGTCACACCCACACTCAGGAGTTTCATTGCAAAGAGAGCTGGAAAAATTGACCAGATACTGTAGAGCAGTTGTTTCTAAGGGGTAGATTGCATTTCTAAAACTAAGAGATTCTCTGTTTGGGAGTTTGGGGAGAGAGAGTTTGTTTTCTGATTGCTGCTTTGTAGCTCTTCAGTTGCACACTGGGAGTTCAGATGTCCTGAGATGCTTTGGGGTCATTAAACATAATGCAGAAAAGATAATTGGAATGCAAAACAAAAGGAGTTGATGATTTGCATTAGAAATATCTCACATACGGTTTAAAAAATATTGTTAGATGAAATCAACTGACTGCAATCACTGCCATTCTTTAATACACACATTCTTTTACAAATGACAAATAACCAGCCTCAATGGTGAGACTGTGGTTGTATGCTGGCTCTGTTGTGTGGTGAATATGCAAAGTGATATGATCCATCCCCTGATCCTTAGCATACAGTGAAAAAAACCACCAGGTTGGTTGAACTACACCGCTGTTGGAAATCTGTCTTGTATTGATCTCTTAAAGTTGTGGCTTTCCATCAGTCCACTCAGAGAATAGCTTTAATTACATACACAAACTGGGTTTGATTTGATCCCAATCGTGAAGGGAATTTGTACAGCTAATCATCACTTCTAGACAAAGGTAAACTTATCGTTGCTGGAAAGGGTTGCAAGTAAGTACAAAGGTAGAAAATCTATCCCATCGGATTATGGCAGTATCTGTGCATTTACAGAAATGTAAGTATGTGATAAGTACCACGATTCGAATTGCCAAAAAGCTTTTTCCACAAAGGTCTTCCCCTGTACTCGTTGTAGGTTTCCAGTTTAGCAGTAAAACAAGTTATTGTTATATGACATTGTTAATAAATTCTATAAATTTGACAGTAAAACCCTATTGTGGCACATTGCAAACAACTGACAGAGAATATATCACTTATGACACCATACCAGGAAATAAGAATTAAAAAGTTAAATGAGTTATTAATGCATAAAACCAATTAGACTAGACCAGATTAGACTAGTCTAAAAATGGCAGAGCCATCTGTGATAAAAGGACCCAAAAGAAAGACGAGAATCGAATCATGACTTTAAATTCAAAAGTTAAATTGAATTTGGATTTGGAGAATCGTGACAGCCCTTGTATAGGCAGTGGAAAGACATGAGCTGCCTTCAGATCATTTACCACTATTGATAAATCAGCAATATCATGTCACGAGGATAACTTCCCATCTAATTAATAACACTCACTTGAGGACAGTGACAACACAGGAGTTAAAGTTTTGAACATAAGACGGCAATACAGTATGTCATGACAGAGTCATTTTTGGCTTTTAACGATTCTATGAGCACAAAGAAAAAACCAACCAAGAAACGCAAATGCCAATGTAATGGTCCGTCAGCACTGAATTTAGCCAAATAAGACACATTTAAACGTTTGAAATCAGATATTGGTTTCCTGATATCAAACCATTGTACAGCCTTTCCAAAATGTTTTTGTGACAGAGCAACCACTTGGCTTTGTATTGAAAGAAGTTTGAAAGGCGGGAATGAGGTAAACATGAAGGGAGTGACTGTTGCAACACTAGAAAATTAATATAGTCCTGCTGGCTCAATTGCATTTCTGTGGATTTAGTGTTTTGATGATCACACAGTATTACTACAGCACAAAGATGTCTTTTATAATAATAATTTAAAAAAAAAAGACATGAAAACCCAACTGTCTACAATGTGGGACCTTTAACATACCATGATTCATGAAACTGATATTTTAAATTTGTGTACCTGTGCCCTTTCTGGTTAAAGAAAACAAGGAGACAGAACACAGTCCTGGGTTTTAATAAGCTGAGTGTAGTGCATGCTCATCTGCTATGTACGGCACACGGAGAGTAGTGCTGCCTTCTTGCTCATTATGTACTAATGAGTTGTCTATTAATGAAAATGGAAAGCATTTATTTTGTGAGCACAAAGGGTTCAGCTGGATTAATTACTGCACTACAGCAACAAAATGAAAACAGAAAGTGCAGCATCACTCTTGTGTGGCACATTAGCCATTAACCAACTGTTATCAAAGCCTGGCGAATGTTGCTGCACGACACTGAAACTGTTTGCACAGTCCATTAAAACTTCATGTGAACTGCACTTTTAACACTATGTACTTTTTGTGATGCATATGCTTAGTTTTCATATGGACTAAAACACATCTAGTCATAAAGAATCTACTGTAAATACATTTCTGTGCACCATAAAAATGCTTCTATGCTTTTTGCATTGTTTTACCAAATGTTGAATTGATATTTTCAGCAGAACAGACCAGAAAAATTTAATTAATTAATGACTTTGTCACAGAGCAACTTTTTTGGTGAGGTGGGGATGAACAACTGTGAAAAGGGAACATCTTGTACTCGCCACCAAAGGCAATAAGTGGTGATGCAGAACCAGAGGGAGAGGGGCTGAGCAACATCATCAATCACCTCATTTGTGAATTTTACGTAGCTGCAAAAGTGAGATCCCTGTGGTGATGAAATTATTTTGTTGTGCTGCGTTTCCTTTCAAATGGTGATCAGAACCATCCTAATAGGCTGCTAACTGCTTGATTTCCCATCGGGCTCTCCTTGGAGAGGTCAGGGGTATGGGGGAGGGGGGATGTGGGCTCTGGCAGCCTCAGCAGATGGTTCTTGATCAGATATTAGAGGCTGGGCAGTGAGGTCGTCTGGCCGTGAGCATTCTGTCCTGCCTGGGGAAAACAACCTCATCTGAACCGCCGGCTCTAGCTCTGGTTCCAGAGCCAGACGAAAAGCTCTGTGTCCCAGCCAGACTGGAGGGACATTGGAGCAGTGACAGACTGCTGTCCTTAAGGCTTGTGACAATCTGGGCAAAGCAAACTCAGAAACATGTTGTCTGCCGCAGTTTTGTATTCCTCCAGGAACTTATTTTACCCTATTTTGGTTGTGCTTACATGATTTGTTGACAAATGACAAATGGTTATTTAACTCGTTCTGTTGTCTGTTCTCTTTTGTAAGGAATAATCACAGTGATAACCGAAATCCTACTTAGCTGGATTTCAAAAGCTATCCTTCCATCCTCATCACTCACTGTCCTTATTGTAACAATGTTTGGATGAAAGTCAAATGACTGAATAATAGGAACACATTTTTTTTAAAAATCAATAGTGTTGTATAACACACGACAAAGAGGATCAACTCTATCTTATTAAAACCGAATATTAATCTGAGAACGTCAGAGTGAGAACAGTGAGAATGTCTTTTGTAAAAAGAAAAAAAATCCTACTCAGGCAACTGTGAATCTATTGCTATTCCCGTCTTCCAATTTCTCCAACCTGCCTCATTTGTCTGTCTCTCCCTCCCCCTTCGACAGAGCTACAAAAGAAGGTGGGGTGAATAAACATGACAATCTGAGCTTTATTTATCCTTTCCCCAGTGACAGTGGCAGTCTAAAGTGGCAGGGCTTCAGATGTGACCTTCAGTTAGAGTGCTTCTCCATCAGTCATCGCTGCCACCAACAGATCAGACACTGAGCGTTGCAGGCACTATCCATTTCCTCCTCGTCTCTTCTTTTTTTTTTTCCCCTACCACTCTTCTAGCTGTCCACTAGAGATTTATCTTTTTTACACTTTTTTTTTGTTTTCCATTTCTCCCTTATCATAGCCTTGACCTATCTTAATTTGTTGTCTATTTCCTTGTTGCTCTTCTCTTCTTCACCTTGCCCCATTGCTTCCCCTCTACATGAATTACGGTCGTTGGCAAGGAGCTCACACAATATAGTGCTGAATATTTCAGAGCTAAAATAAATGGAAAATGTTTTGCATATAACTTCAGTGCACACGCTATGGAATATCTCGTCGAGGGAAAATGAGGAGGTGACACATAAGGGGAAAAAGATGATTACAAGGACAGAAGAAAGCACTTGATCGGAGTAGTCACTGCTGTGTTTTCACTTGTCCGCTAGTCAACCCATTTTGCCCAAGCCACATAACATTATGTCTGATTACGTTAGACTGCAGGACACCGAGTTGTTTTTTGTTTTTGTTTTTTTTTTTTCAACGATTTGTGTGGCTGGATCCTCTTTATCACTATGAATCAGCCATGATGAGCAGTTTATCTTTGGCTAGTCTGATTACAGTATTCAAAAAGACAATAGTTACCAGAACCTACTTTATATAATGTAGGTTTAAAACCCTCAAGCTAAAATTGTGTGTATCTGCTTAAACCCTAATCCATTGCACCGTTTTTTAAAAACCTATCAGGATATCCTCCATCAAAGATATTGTTTGTGTGAAAAACAGTAATGAAATGTGTTACTTATAACACGCACTCTGCTTAATATCCTGAAAGAAATAATATTCATGATCATAGTCACTCACACACACACACGCGCGCACATACTGACAGGAAGATTTAACATCAAGACAGCCGAAGCAGCAACAGCTAAATCTTTTTAATATATTTTTTTATTATTGTCTAAAAAGTGAAATCAAAAACATAATAAAACATGAGTAATCAGATATTTATCAAGGTTTTCTGCATGTTTTTCTTTTTTTTTTTATGTCATTCTTATTTATTTTCCATTGTTTTAGTGATTTTTTTTTCCCCTAGAGGAGGAGAAATACTGAGCTTTAAATCAATCAATCAATATGAAGAGAAAACCAGATGTTACCACAGTTATAGATGCTCTGAAGTGAATGACTGAGAGAGATGATGAAAGAGAAAGGTACATTCTCAGGCTGAACTTCACTCTCTCAAGGTTTAACAGCAATAAAATATCATTTCAGCATTTTGTCATTTACATTTTAGGTGCTTGTGTTGTAGTGTATCGCACGAAATGGCTTTCAGACAATGTTTTGGTGAACTGTTGCAATTTTTAATAGCTGTTTATTGCTTACTATTTCATATACTCATATACACAAATATTCATAACAAATATTCTTATTTTCACCCCTGGTGCACTTCTCTATAAATCCTTAATAATGAAAACTAGGTTTGAGCGTGAGAGAAAGTATTATACAGACCTGAGGGTAGAGTGCATCTCTACTCATTCAGTCAGAACACACTTAACTATAACGCTAAAACACACACACTTTTCTACTCGCGTTATTCTGAATATACGACAAGTAGCTGAGTAAACACTGTGTTAGTGAGTTATTGAGTTATAAAGGTCAATGCTTTCAGTCTGTCAAAACAACAGGCTGGAAACATTTCCAGGGAAATTCATTGTTCATGCATATGGAGAAAAACAAACAAACAAATAAAAAAAGAAAAAACAACAACTAATGCACAGAGGTAAAACAGACAGTGCATTTTAATGTAATGAAAGAATTAACGGCAGAATATGTCATTCCTAATTTTGGTACAATAAGCATTTAGAGTATTGGGAAGTAATTGTCTGGTTAAAAAACATTGGTATGCTAAAAGCTGTCTTTTACTCAAGGTTTTTCCACTAAAAATAAATTATTTAATCATAAATTTATTTCCTCATATTTAGTTTTTTTTTTTCAGAGTGTTGGAGGATGCACCAAGTGAAGCCAGGTGCATGGAATTGTGTGCAACAATTCAAACGTACAATGCAAAAGCTTTACTTTTATTTACTTTTAGTCTTTGGGGCATCATTTCATTCATTCATTCATTCACTCATTCATCTTCAACCACTCATCCCTTTCCGGGTCACGGGGGGTGCTGGAGCCAATCCCACCTCACACTGGCTGAGGGCAGGGTACACCCTGGACAGGTCACCAGTCCATCACAGGGCCAAAACATAGAGACAGACAGAGACCAACAACCACTCACACTCACAGTCAGACCTACGGACAGTTTAGAGTCACCAGTTAACCTAAACATGATATCTTTGGACGGTGGGAGGAAACCGGAGTACCTGGAGGAAATCCACGCAGGTGCAGAACACGCAAACTGCGCACAGAAAGGCCCCAGGCCAGGAACCGAACCCACAACCTTCTTATTGTGGGGCAACAGCGCTGACCACTACGCCGCTGCGCTGCCCAGCATCATTTCATGTGTTATATTTGGCTTTCACTATTAAAAGTTACCAAACTTGAAGCAAAAGTATGTGTATTGTGGCCCTGCGATAGACTGGCGACCTGTTCAGCCTACCTCGCCCTCGCCTGGAGGTTTGGCTGGGATTGACTGCAGCACACCCTATGACCCTTACAGATATGAAGTATAACATGAGAGAGAGAGAAAGAGAAAGAGAGAGAGTATCTGTGTTGTTACAAAGGCACAGCGTCATTATGTGAAATCATGCTACGTGAAACTTCATCATCACATGTCCCGCTCGTTGGGATGATGATCATCCTATAAATCCCCCCCAGCTGCACTAATACTGTTTTTGATTTCATACTTTAAATGAACACAAGGTGTGACATGCTCCTTTCAAGATAACACACTGTCTACCACTGAGAGGAAGTAAAACATCTCCACAATCTGTTTCCCATTTAAATGTGATACATTCAAAGAGCAGTATTTTTTTAGCTTGCATACTGAGAGTTAAAAAAAACAAAACAAAACACTTGTGGAATCACTGTAGGTTGTGATGAATTACAGTCACACACAGCAGCCTGAGGGCCAACAAGAGAGCTGCAGATTCTTCTACCTGAACCTCTAAATCAGGAACTGCTCCTAAAGTTTGAGGAGGAGGATCTGGTGAAGAAAGAGGCTGCCTGTTGAAGCCAGATTTAGTCCTCCCAGTCGACATGCCTCTGGCCTTGCCTTATCAGACCAGTTTCCAGTGTAGAAATATATTTTTATTTCATAATAGGATTTAACAAGGTAATGGCCGCATCAGCACTGCAAAACTAAATGGATGTGTCATATACTATGAGGCCGTGCTCTGCATTTATTACACTGTGTGATTTGTTGTAGAGCAAGAGAAGGAACGTTAAACTGGACAATAATACAAATACATGTTACCCAGGAGATTTGGTGTCTATGTATTATAATTTAAATGTAACTGAGTTTATATTTTCAGTTCCTCAATAGTCCTGCATGCTCCCTCTGGTACAGATTATGGAAAATAAAAACATGTCTTACTATATCTACCCAGATGAAACAGAGCTCTGAATTACAGTGTTACTACAGGCCCTTACAGTACCTTTACTGAATAAATGCATTAAACAAAGTCATTAGAAGAATAGTCAGAATTGTCTACAGCAATAAACTAAGATAGCTGTTTTTGGCAACAAAGAAAAACGATGAAAAGGACAGCGGTCATCTTGACTCCATGTCACTAAAATCTAAAACTCAAGCCAGAAATCTTCTTATAGAGTTGTTATGGACTCGGCCAGCCACAGCTCATCCACAATGGTACTGCCAGACTCCAACAATACCATGAAAACGGACCATGCCTGTCCTTAAATTAGAGCACTGGCTTCCTTTGTGTCAAACGATCGATTTTAATATCCTACTACTTGACTATAATGCACTAAATATGCTTCTCACAGATTTTATCTAATTGAAAGTTATGATGCATCCAAACCTGTCAGGTCAAATGGAGCATGTTTATTCATTGTAGAATCAACAGGCTGAGATAGCTTTCACTCTCTATGCTCCCAACCTGTGAAACAAGTGTCTGAATAGCTGAGATCTGCTGACACCGTCACCTCATCTAAATCAGTCTTTCATTTGCTGCATCTTACTGATAAATTACACACATAATACCCTTCTAATCTGGTGCCTTCCTCGTGTTTGCTTATGTTTAATGTCTCTTTTCATTGGAGCACTTCCTTTCAAATGGCGTCATACATTTCGTAGTTGATATTAAACATTCTTGAGATGACATTTCCATTTTTATTTAATCAGATTTGTTATTGTCATTAATACATAATATTCTTATTGCGTTCTGTTTTCAGTGTATGTCTGACCCTCTGTAAAGAAGAGTAAACTTGCATTACTTTACCTACCAAACGGATTTACTTTACTAGACCAGAAGTGTGGATTCAAGTCATATGACTTGGACCCGGTTTGGACTTGAGGCATGAATCTGGCAACTTCTGACTTGAAAATCAAGAAAGACTTGAGTCAGAGCTTAAGTTATGTCCCTTCATGAAACAGAAATCTCAGCTTTCCCCATAGTTCAGGATTAACCAACTCAAAAGTTTTTTTATAAACCCACTTTCTGAAATGGGCCCGTAATGTTAGACAGAGTTGTGGGTGTGCGTGTATGTGTGTGTGTGTGTGTGTGTGTGTGCGCACGCGTAAATGTGTATGAAAGTGAAAGAAAATCTCAGTTTGTGGAAACCTGTGTATGACAGTATAGTACAGTACAAAGCATCCTTTCAAAAATCCTCCTGCCACCGGCTGTAGATCTGCAATTAATGCTTTATGTTGTTCTGTCAATTCATAAAAACAAAGATATTAAAATCCAAAAAATGATTTGGACTTTTAACTCAAATTGGACTTCCCTGTCTTGAATTGGGACTTGAGACTTTCCTCCCCTGACTTAGGACTGGAGTGCCAAGACATGAGACTTACTCGTGACTCAATAAACAATGAGTTTATCCCACCTCCTACATAACAAACTCTATTTACTGCATAAGAATTTGGATTTGGATTAGTGTGCCTTCTCTCATTTTACTGCACTTTGGTTTTGCTATTCCAATCATGTCTTTAAAGTACTGAAAACATGTGGGAACAAACACATGCAGTGAAAGCTGCCCAATCACACCACTTGTGGTCTTCCTGTGGTATTTCTAGCAGCATAATTGAATTTTTTTTCGGAAAGGCACAGTGTATCTGACAGAACCACCCTGATTCAGAAGAATGAATCCCACTTCAGAAGTGGACACACCTGAGGCCCATCATCGTATCAGTGAATCCTTAAATTGCCTAGTGTGTGGAAAAAAATGGTTAGTCAATTGGAAAGACAAAGCCAGGCAGATGACAGCTCGACAACAACAGGTCAAGTGAATGAGTCCTGGGGACACTCAAATGATTCATTTTGTGATTTTAGAAGATTAGTGGGTCCTCCTGGTGTTTTTTCTCAGGCTCTGACATCAGGAGTTTCTTTCTCGTATTTTCTTTATCTATCCTTGCGAGGCTGAGGCTGGAAAAACGATCCTACCACAGATGTTCCATAACGACTATCCCCTCTCTCTCTCTCTTTCGTCCTCTGCAGGTAGAACTGCAGCACTCCCTTGGTGACAGGGAATGAGGGAGAAGGATTATGCTGGGATGGTGGGATGGCTAATGGCAATAAAACACTTTGAGGACAATAAAACCAGGAAGTTGAGAAAAGAAAGACATATTGGTCCAGTGGAGTGAAGAGTAAGATAAATACAGAGTGGAAGATGAAGAGAGTGAAGTGAGGAGAAATGAAGTGATGCGGGGACAGCCAGGAGATCACCACACTCTGTCTCACTGTCACACCCAACAGACACCACTGTCAATCAAACAAACACACACACACACGCACACACACACACCAACACATGAAATAACCAGTGTAAAGAAAAATAAGCTTGCTTTGAAAATTTAATGTCTCTTATGTAGCTTTCAAGGTGTAGCAGTATATAAAAAAGATAACTTCTCTGAATCCCAGTGGGCATCAAGTGAAAAGTTGGAATAAATATAAACATCTACTGTACAAAGTATGAATAGCAAGAGTGCCTTTTTATTCATCAATAACAGAGAAACTGCGAGGAGTGAAGTGAGAACATGAACCATGTCTTTTAGAACAATCTCTGAGTGATAAAAGTCATTACTTCAGTTTGCACCCAACTCCTTTTGCTGGTTTATTGCTTTGAACTTTAGTCCTGGATTGGTGATATAAGTTGTTTTGAGTAAGTACTGGTGTATTTTGCATATGTATGATTACATAATATAATACTGGAGCAAAGGAGCACTCAGTTGAAAAGATGGAACTAATTAAAGTATGACGGAGTTCAGTCAAAGGCTGCTTTATGTGAGATTACTTACATTTGTTTTAATATCAACCATTGCATCAGCCACAGCAAATTAAATCTACCAAAATTATTAAAAAAAAAACAACCCACCAACTATTACAAGTGAATTAGATTTGCAAGCAAACAATATCTTCTTCAGTTCATGAATGACTTATTTGAAGGAAAAGTCTCTGCACTAATTTGTTTAAAGTTATTTTTCATCCACTTATGCAATTATGTTATCAGCTGGGAACCCATTAATAGTTAGCTCCCTGTTTTCTCTGCATGTGTGTGTGTGTGTGCGTGCGCGTGTGTGTGTGTGTGTACGTCTGTGTCTACATCCCTCCATCCGAACCATCTTTTCCAGTTTGTCGGTCCAGTCTACATGGTGCAACACTCTAGCATACCCTTGTTTGTTATTTGTTTGTTTGTGTATCTGTACTTTGGGTTTACCAAATTACCTCCCTCATCCAGTTCAGCTCAGCTCAGCAGTCCAGTCATTACGAGGACCGTTCCACTGCCTGTCCGGCTCCACCAAGCTACTCTGGACTGAGTGTCCCACTCAGTCTCCAGTCTCTCCAGCTCCTCTACCCTAAACATTCTTTCATCACTTGCAAAGCTACATTAAAAACCTCCTACCAACTACTAAATCCCATTGGAATGCTACTTTTGGTTTCTGAAACATTTTCTACATAAGTATAGGTAGGTACAAGTTCCAATGACTAACAACAGTGACACACACCTGACACTTTATAAAATAATATGCACGGCACCAAAGCCAAAACACTGTTGAAAAATCTGCCCTCATGGAGTCTTCTGAGAACTCCAAGAAGAAGAATATTTACAGCATTAAACCTATTATGACGTGCACGTATTAACCCTGCCAGCTTGTCCAGAGGTGCACAGGCAAAGTTTTTAAGCAAATGGCAGTTGTGTAAACTAAAATGGCAATGCTGAAAATCAATTCAATAATAGCTGAAAGCCATTACAACATTGTCATTAACGAGGTTACTGGAAATGTAATTAGCCCACTCACATTGCTCAGTTCTCTTAATAATAATAAAAAAAAGAGGGCAAAATGACATAAGGGACTTGAAGGAACGATGCACGCCCTGAAAATGCATAAACAAGATAATAAAGACAAAAAACTCATTTTATTGAGTATATAGTAAGTCTGAATGATGACTAAGCTACAACCAAAATAAGGCATACCTGCAAAGGCAGCGGATTTTTCTCTGTATTATTTATTCTACTCTAGTAGTGCTGCTATAGTTGAATTCCTGTTACCCGAAACCTGAAGAGAAAAGCAAACAAACAAACAAACTCTTATTAATCTCAACAACTAAGCACCACCCAAGTCCTGCGCTACTTTTAGACTTACAGGGACTACGACAAGACAAATGGGAAGAAAAACCAATCTACCTCAAGCCATCAAGCTTTACTAGTTCTACCAATAACATTCAGTTCAAGGAATAGTACTGCCAATAAAGTACAGGAAAAACAAGAGAAAGACACTGTAGTGGACATGCCCAGTGCCAGCACATAGCTGGGACAGGAGGTCATGAGAAGGCAGGGATTATGGGCCTAAGAAGCTCTCTTCCTGCCTCCCCGCAATCAACCTATCGCCTAGATTAGAAACGGAGACAAACGGACTGTCTTTCCAGACCTGAGCAACAATGAAAATGTCCAAGAAATTTATGTGAGTGACTGGTAGGATCAGATTCTGTCTGAAATGAGTTAAAGCAAATTTCACTCTATTCAGTAACCAAGATCATACCATTCATCTACCAAACATCTAACTTGTGTGTGTATCATATGATCAATTGTGACCATTAGTTTAGAGACCAGTTCATCACATATCAACATGATGAACTGGTCCTCCTTTGGGGTTTGGATGCTGTGAGGCTGCATTTGTTGAAATGTTATTTAAAGAGGATGAGGTCATGGCTAAATGAATGATAAGCATCGCCATCACACAGCAGACTTCCAGCAGGTTTCCTTGGCGATAAGAACCAGCTGTCTATCCCCAACATGCTGTCATCAAGGTCATTACATCGCTGCTTACATTGGAAAAGCCAGTGCTACTCAAAGTAAACTCTGAATCATAAGGCAATTATATCTTAAGAACTGTAAGTCATGAAGAAGCACTTTGTGCCCGATCCAATTACCGTGGTGACAGAAGAGAGGAAAAATGTGATCTACATCCATTTTCTCTTCTATGACATTAACACATATTGGAAAAAAACTATACTTATTTATATATACAGAACTTATAGAGAGTTTATGGGTGTAATTATTAACACTTATAATTTATCATCATTTGAATAGAATTTCAACTGAGATCTATCCAGGAATTCAGTATTCAGGCAGTGTTTGTTAGTACGGCTGCCAATCAGCAACATGAAGGATTTTGAAAAGTAATCAGTTCATACAGAGTTTTCCTCATGTGTAGTATTTTGGTGGTGTGTTGTTCTTTCATGGGGGAGGAGGGTATATCACTGATATATCAGCACAGCACTATGGCAGCAGACAGGAGGGTAATGAGGAAGCAAATATGATTAAAACCATCTCCTCAGGCTGCCTTGGACCTGTCATTAAACCAGCGGACACTCCTCATGCCTAATCCATCACACAGCTTAGCTCCCACTGAGATCACGGAGAGGGACGGCTGTTTGTTACAACACCCTCAAACCTCCAGTCTCTCCTTTCTAAAACAGAGCTAAAACTCCAGGAGGCTCCCTCTTTATTAAAGATCTGCCACCGAGGCCCCCGGATATGGGTGTGGTGGTACAGGGTTCAGGCATAGCAGGTAAAAACTGCAACGTTATGGGTACAAATCTACAAGGGGGGTAAAAGCTTTTTTCAAATGACCCTTTTTACCTTGACAAAACTAATCAAAACTAAAAAAGGTGACAGAAAGAAGAGGAGGCTAATTCGTTTTTTTTCCCACTCATACAAACAAAGCTTATAAGGCCAAGGAGTTATAGTACCATGTTGTTTCTTGTCAGGTTTTTTTTTGTTGTTTTTTTTGCCGGCTGACAATAACGGTGATGTAGATGTGACTAATCTCATCTAGTCATGTCCACGGCCCATCTTGATGCATCCTCTACAGCAGCAGCTCCTGCAGTCAGATACTGAAACCCCGCCATATAATCCCCTAAAGACACAAGAATTATGGATTACAGCTGGAGAGACTCCACAGGCGGCTCACTGTTGAGCAGAACATGTTGGATTGTTGTGCAAAGCCTGTAGGATAATTATCAGCAGGAAGCATAGCCTGTGGAGAAAAATGGCATCTTGTGCCCTAGGCCCTTTAAATGAGCCCCGCAGACCTCCTGAAAGATGCTGATGCCTCTCTTTATTGAGGAAAAGAGAGTGAGTTCCATTAAATGAATCAAAACTCCAAGGTTGCACAATCTGAGTGGAACACTAGACACTTAAGTGTCGCATAAATATAACAAGCAAACACAAAGGCCATGTGGAAATAAAATATACCCACATATATATATATATATATATATATATAGTATGCCTTATTCGGGGTTCAAGAAGTTAGCATTTCAAAGCATCAATATGAGGCAAATCCATTATTTTCTTTGTTGAATGGTGAGTGTTGATGGAGCCCCCACGGTCAAACATGAGTGTTTCTTTACTAAGATGCGTAAAACACTGCAGAAGGCTCCTTTGTTGCTATTGTACAGGCTAATGGTTAATGATGACCTTTTTCATGGCACTGCTAATAATTAATGACTAGATATATTTAAATTAGAATTCAAACGTGTTTCTTTTGTAGCAGATGTATCGCCCTCAGTCTGGATGATTTCAACTGTTTCAGCAGACCTTATGCCTATGGTGCATGCACATACAGTCTTATTTGTTAATGTATCCTTACAAATCAAACATGATTATTCTGTCTGCACATGGGATTGGGTGAATAAATGCTGATAACCTTGTCTCTGTAACCTGATCAGCTCTCTGTCTAAATTAGACAATGGATCAATGCCACCCCTTTGCCACAAAATTGGTTTCTCAATTGAAGCCAATGATGTTCTCTCCTGATCACATATCTGAGCCAAAACTTGACCACTTTTGTTAAAACTGACACCAGAGCCTCCGTTCAAAAACTTCAGGATCACAAGATGTATTTAAAGTGGATGTAAAGGGGGGGATGAGAATCAGCTGTCTATGGCGAACACAGCACCCTCACCTTGTTGAAAGAACTTTACTTACTTCAGTGGAAACACACACACACATACACAACTTAACTGACAGTATAAAGTATTAGCAGTACTAATATTATAAAAGTTACAAGATAAGTCAGAAGGTAACAAAATCCATTTGGTTCTAAAACTATTTTTGAGACATTAAACACTTGACGCTGGCCCCAAAACTTTTTGGTTTTCTCAATTTATTCTGATGGTTAATGGTTTGATAATATTTTCAAATAATATATTTATATGAAATGATAGCCAAAAAAAAACAACAACAAAAAAAAAAAAACAATTAGGTGTACCACCGACATACTTATTCCGTCATGTACATTTGGTTGCTAGCCTTCATTGGAAGCTTGGGGCACCCGTCAGCTGGTGGTGTCTGACACTCTCGCACCGCTATATGTGCTCTTTGAAGATTTCAGTAGTCTTTTTTGGAATACTACATTTCAGCTCTATCCGAGGGATTTCAGGTCAGGAGTTATTGCTGGCCAGATTAAAACAGCTCAATTTTTTTCCCTTTTCAACCAGTATTTGCTGGTGCTAGATGTGAGCTTTGGGTCAATGTTCTGCTAAAAAACTCAAGACTTTCCCTAAAATCTACTTTTCTGACACTTAGTAACACATTTCACACTAAAATTTCATTCTTTGATACATTCAGAGCATCCAGTACCGCCTCCAGTATCGGAGGCAGCAATGAAGCCCCACAGGATGATACAACCGCCACCATCCTTTACAGGAGGTAGGAAAATCTTCCCCTTATGGGCCTCATTTCAATGTCTACAAACAAACCCAAGCACGCTACTTCCAAAGCATTTCAAACGTTTTTATCTGTCCAAAGATCTTCCCAGAAAGGTTGTGGCCTCTTGCAGAAAGTTTTGGCAAACTGAATCCTGCCTTTTGTGGCTTTCTTTTAATGATGCTGTCCTCTTTGGCTTTTGTGCCGGGAGCCCTTTTGATTCAATGTGCGACTGAATCCACGTCAGCCTGAAGTTCTTCGGATATCTTGTCGTTTGTACACGTTCCGCCAACCTTCACAGACCTCTCTCAATGGAGTTTCATCTTGGAAACATTTCTGACACCCTCTGTTCTTTGTAAAGAAGAAACTGCAAAAGAAAAATCAATTGCAATTTATACAAAAAAACCACCATTCACTAGTTAAATTCAGGTTTTTGGTACATTTATTAGAAAGTACAGATGAGATCTTTCTCTTTATGTTTGTAAAGCTGCATTTTTTTTATCTAATGATGAGATGGGTAAATGATTTTTTTGTTGATCTGCAATAATTTTAAACATTTTATTAAAAATTTTAGACTACTCTGACTATTCGGATTATTTAATACCCACACACTAATATGTTCATATTTTGAGAGCCATCTTCATTAATAATCAGATGAGTATTTTGCCCTTTATATTTACTTTTCCTTTATCTTCCTAACAAAGATTTCAGATCCCATAGGGGTTAATCTAATTTGGAGTTGGATAAAAAGCCAACCATTTGATGTAACAGTGTCTGATGTGTGCACAGAGATATTTTCTATCACCGTCATTGCTTTTGAAAACTACCAAACGTATGGTGCAGCACAGTGCTGTCCATCGGCTGATAGAAGGTGACAGAGCAGCAGATTCATTACCATCTCTTGCTTTCATGGGTATTAAACAATCAAGGAATGTGGTGGGGTCAGTGCTGAAGATTGCTCGACCATACTGTTTGCATTGCCGCAGAAAATGGTGATTTCAAGTGCAGTTCTCTGATGGAAGGTTGGACTTGGACACATCTCGATCTATGTTTCGTGAAGAGCTGAGGGCTGTAAAATGGTGGAAAGAATTTGTTTAACAGCTTTTACTGGAACCAGAGTCACACGTTTGATCTGGACCTGATACCCCTCCATCACGCAAATGATTCAATTTCTGCTGTCTAATGGTGACAATCCAAGCACGTCATCTTTGTCAAAGCGGATATTACACTGATGCCAGGACGAGTTTCTTGCTGCAAATATTTAGCGGGGTGAGCATATGTGTTGTATTAGGACACTCCCAGGGCAATTCAGTTTAGCTGGGACACAGAGAGAGATGAGAGCCAGATAAATACAAGACCTTAATGTTTTATGACACCCAAGGATGCTTTCATCTCCACACAAAATATGTCTCACATGCAATACAAAAACATATGCACTTATACACACACACACACAGTTACAATTTGATCATTTTAGTCAAGCATTGCATAGTTTGTTCAATCAAGCATATCTCTCCATCTTTTTTTCTATTTCTTTTCCTCACTTGGAAAAAATTTAAATTTTATGTGTGTGCTCCCCATCGCTCTGTCTACTTTGGGGCAGCACTGTCTGTACTTCCTGATTTTGTTTCCATAGTGACTGCGACAGAACATTTTCTCTGCAGTGATAGATTCTAAACTAACGTAGGAGCCATGATGGCACGCAGATCAACTCTGCTGACAGTGGTGATAAATTTCTCCTCCTGAGAGTCAAACTCCCTCTCCCCTATACCTATTTTCTCATTCCACACACCCGTTCATTTACATGTAAACACTCCTAGCACTGATGGATAAGAATCTTACATTCTTTGCTGCAGTGCATGTCAGGCCATGGTAAAATATCTCGTTACAGGCAAAAGTATAATCGCCAAGATTCCTGGTGTGCCTTCGAAACTGCAGATGACAGGAAAATGGAGTCTACTCATGAATCAAGAAATGAAACGTGCACAGCAATAAATAATTTTAATCTGTAGCTTTTGCAAGGAAGGCAATAAATCCAGAAGATGATTTTTTCCCCCTACACTTCTTCTGTTGGAAGAAATATACAGCTCAATTCAGTGAATACTACGAGACACTGACATTTAAATGCAGCACCTTTCTTTGCCTACACCAATAGACCCCTGGGTGACCTATATGCTGTTTGTTGTCAGCCTAATGAATTTGCCATTATTAATTATTTCTTGAGAGTAGGAACAGGTACAGCGCAACTGCATGCTGCAGGGCTCTAATGGGAAGACTCCACTCCACTTCCCCGTGCCTTTTCCTTTTGAAGTGGTAATGGGCTTAAGGTGCGTGTAATTTCAAGCTGATAGTGGATGTGGGAGAGGGCCACACCTGGGTGCGCAGGATAAGGAAGTAGGACTCGAGGCTCTCCCAGTGGCACCGCTCACCATCGTTGCTATCATGCAGCTGATAAAGGAACAGGTATGGCACTGAAGTAGGATACTGATAATACTAGCAGAACGGCTGTCCTTTCAACTGTGACAAGATGAACTGCCCCCAACACTGAAACTGGGATATGTTGAGTTAACAGCCACGGGGTTGATTAGAGGAAACAGAGACTGGAGTTGAATGGGGAAATAAACTGTAATCCCCTGAGGTTAAATGTAGCTACACAGGATTTTTCCTCAATCCATAGAGCATGGAAATGATACCTTAGAAAGGATTATAAAGCAAAGGTTTACTCTGCAGTTCAAACCATCTGTTGACACATCACATTTAAGGCAGAAGCAATGATGCATTGCCCCGAATGCCTGACACACCAAATTATAGATTATCTAGAAATTTAGCACAGTGGTTATATACTGAATAATAATGTGGGCTATTCAATAAAAAAATAAAAATAAAAATAAAAAATCAATCAAGTCAACCACAACAAATTCTCCATGTATTGTAGCAATTTCAGTTTGCACCACCAAGTGTGCAGGGAGAGTTTAGGGGTAAATAGGTGGCGAGGAGGATGGATGGCAGCCTCTCTGTCCTCTAACGTCCCCTCTTGTAGGCCAGAGCTGAGTTCACCTTCATCTATCAGCAGCATTGCTGTGACCACTATAACTCTACTTCACCTACGCAACAAGATATGGAGGGTGGATGCGGAGGCATAAAGGGAGAGAGGACCGAGAGTGAAAGAAATGCAGGCAGTGGAAAAGAGGAGTACTGCTGTCCTTGCTGGACTTCTAGAAATGTTGGTTTGCATGAAAAGGTTGCAAATACAGCACTCTGTCTCATTTCACATTTAAAAAAAAAAAAAAAGGAGGGGGTTAAACAAACAGACACACAGAGCAAGTACTGGCACGCGCGCACACACACACACACACACACACACACACACACACACACATATATAAAGACAGTGTGTCAGACGTTGGCTCTATTGGATTACCTGAGGACACACTGTCTGTCTTTATTGCAGAGGTCCTTGTCGATTAAAGTTGCTGATAAATTGATTATGCCTCAAGGCCACCTGCTGGGCGCCGTCTGGCAACAATCAGGCTCAATAGCAAATCAATATTGCATAAACTGGTTATCATAGTCCATATTGATCTTTTAAAAGGTATATGGAGATAATGATCAGAGCTCAAATTATGGTCAACCAAAAAAAAGGTAATCATGTTTGACCTGTCTCTTTGGATAGATGCCTAAATACACATTTCTGTGGGTATCACATTTCAAGGAGGAAAGGTTTTCCACTTTTGATGAGGAACAGACAGGGAGAAATTATGTTGATGCATGTGTGTGCATGTGTGTGTTTTCCTGTCTGAGCAGGTGTTCCCCATCTCCTGAGGAGTGTTCTACATAAATTAACCTTGGGCTGTGTCTGTCCTGGTACTGAACACATAGCACTGGGACAACCTGACTGGCTAACTGGATGATTCCTGTTTATTCTCAGCCACAAGGCGACAAGAGGAAATAGTGACGCGAAACGACATTGGCATAGAGAGACAGGGTGCAAAAGACTGAGGAGGGAAAAGAAAAGGAAGAGAATAATGGAGAAGAGGATTTCAGATGATGAAAAAATGTAAACACACCAAATGCCTTAGCCTCCAGATTGCCAGACAGAAGTAGATGATGTTATATCCTACAGAATGCCTGGCTATATTTTGATGGTGTGCTCTCACAGTAGCAGTGCTTTAGTATAAAACTGTAATAAGGATAAAGGAAAAGAATAAGGAGGGCAGAGTGGACAGACAGAGGGAGTGAATGGTCTCTGTCCCTGCTCCCAACTCTCACCCTCCTCAGCAGATCCTGTCAGATGTGAGCAGGGTGAGTAAAAGCAGTTAGTGGAGCAGAAGGATGATCAGAGAAAGTGAGAGGAACAGAGGCAATGCACTGCAAAAAATGTCCACCTCTACGATTCATTTAGTCACTCGTACATTTTTAAATCTGTCATAAATCCTATTTTAAGGAAGAGGAGTCAAACATTCCTGCTAAATGGCCTGTGATAATTCAGCCCATTTTCAATGTGTTTTCACTTGATTTTGGATTGTTTTCTCTAAAAACAACAGTGAACACAACACAGCAAATGTGAAAAAAATATGACACCTTATGTAAAAAAAAAAAAAAAAAAAAGTCCCACCATGAGTGTCACTGCACTGACACCATGGGGAAAAAAAAACAAAAACAAAAAAACACGTCCTTGTAGCTTTCTAATCTTTCAAAGACAAATACTTAATTGGGCTCTGAAATTAAAATAAAGAGTAGTAGAGTAGTAGAGTAGACTGACAGGTTCGGCCAGGTTGGGTTACAAGAAACAGAAGGAAAGAGCAAAACATAACAGAGCAGAGGGGAATGGGTGGGAAGGAGGAGAGGGTCCATTTTCATGGGACGTTGGGATTAGGTCCATGACACCAATCCAAACAAAGCTAAAGACTAGAAAAGGGAGTTAATGGAGCACAGACAGAAAGGCACTGGTGTTACACAGTCATAGCCACATGGTCGCACCCACACATATACACACAAACACACATCTGCCACTTGCAGTGTCACACAATGGTCGCTTTGGGTCACAAGAACAGGGAACCAGAAAGGGAGAAGAGGGAGTGCAAGGTTGAAGGAAAGTGTCACGAATGAAAAGAAAGAAGAAGAAGAAAAAAAAAGAAATCAGAAAACACTGAAAGAAATCAGACATTTTAAACTGAAACTGAGGTGTAAAACTTTAGAGTCCACTGACAGCATGAATGAACCCATATAACTAAAAACATGCAACAACAGTCTCATGAAGTACATCCACTTATATCTCCAACTTGTGATCAGGTTTTTCAGGCTGTGAGGAAACAAAAACGTTTGGCCCCCCTCTCAAGGAGGAAGGTACGTCTGAGGATGCAGAGATGCATCTGTGTGTGGAGATAACGGATACAGAGGAGATCGGGCCCTTATCACGTTTCAGAACGGTGATAGATGAGAGCCAGCATCGCTGACGAGACCTATCCGCTCAATATTATCTATGAAGACTGCCGCACCTGTCCAATGACGTCCTGTCTGTTTTTGATCCTTTCACTTCCACGTGTCTTTGGAATGCTCTTCGCTGTCTACACATGAAAAGATACAGAACCACTAGAACATTTAATCTTGCTGCTCAGGCAGCTCGCAATCATTATACAGTTTTGAAATGAAACGACCAAACATGGCGGTCTGTTCTAAACATAATGCTTTTGTTTGACCTCTGGCCCTATACCTACATTATTTAGTGGACCTCACAAATATAAACTTCACTAGCGGCTTTGAAATGACAGCCATGAAAGCTATGCCATTTGCCTTAGGCAGCATATAATGCCATGAACCATACAAGCCAATAGTCAGTGCCTGAGTTATGCCATCTAGTAAAAACACCTTCTCCCTCTTCACTGGAACGCAATAGAAAAAACTGTGCTTTTTGTTATTCCATTCCCATTTCCATTAGAACAGACATTTCATCTAAACTGAACCCTCCAGGGAAAACTAAGAGCTAGGGAGGAGATGAAGCAATAAAGATCTGTGTGTGGGTCTGAGTGTGCCCATGTAGCGTTGTGTGCCTGTGTTCTGCATGCATGCCAGTGTGTGTTTAGAGTGTATCTGGGATAGATGAGAGAAGA
Source organism: Remorina albescens (assembly GCA_034769265.1). NCBI lineage: Eukaryota > Metazoa > Chordata > Actinopteri > Carangiformes > Echeneidae > Remorina > Remorina albescens. The sequence goes on along the minus strand of CM068482.1, from coordinate 15,982,975 downwards.
TGATGACCTGAATGTGTATGGAGGCAAATGTTTTGGTATATGTCTGTCTGATATAATGCTTTTAAAAGGCATCATGAGCTCAGGTCTGAGCGCATGTAAGAGCCTGTGCTTGTGCCCCAGGGTCTCACGATCCATCCTGTTCTTTCCCTGGATCAAGAGAAATGTCATTATTTGTAGCCATCAGTAAGAAATCAATGCAATTATGTCTTGAGTCTCCACTCTGCTGTTGCCTATAATGCATAATTTGCGAAGTCATAAATGACATTAACACATTCTCCCTCCAGAGCTCTCCTCTCTTAACCCCTGATGATCTGATCTCCTTTGATAGAAAATTAATTATTCTGTTTGACATGGAGGCTTATAAAGCTTCTCTCCACAGTGATGGAGGCTGAGGATGTGACAGTATGATAGCATTAGCCCAGGACAGAGGCTTTTGTGTTTTTATTCTACCACAGGAGAATGAGTGACAGGGGTAGAAATGCAACAAATATACCCACAGCCTCATACTCAGGCACGCATTTGCATCCAGTAGCAGAAGCTACTGGAGAATGTGAAAGTCAACGGATATGAGTTCAGCGGTGTTGTAACGCAACAACACATGCTTCTGTTAGTTTTAAGCATGCAAAGCTCAATCTATCCTTAATCCTTTAAAAAAAAAAGTTTTTTTAGGAGCCAACTTTTCAAAATACAGTAGTAATGTGCTTCCTCTATGTACCCAAGAAGGTAACTTTCAAAGAATGATGGAAAGATTCAACAAAAGCTTAAATGACAGGTTTCAGTGACAAGTTCTGACTTTTATTAGTTTTGGGCTGGAAATGGGAAGAAAACAGACACGGTGACAATCGATACTGAGGAACATTGATGTGGACCTTCTGGCACACTCGTCCAGCAATTAATGATAAAAGCCATGATAATCAACGAGCTGTGCAAATCAGTCAAAGCTGAATTTCAATCACATGTCCATGTCTCATTATCCCATCATCCCATCCACGAATTAATAGCATTTGTGAATTCATTATATGAACTAATAAACATGGGAGTGGTAGTAAAATAATAAAAAGGAGTTGATTTAGTGTACAGTAAACACTACTCATCACTGCTTCGGGTTCTGGTTGCGGTGAAATGCACAGAAAGTAATTTGTTGAATTGACAATCTCAGCACAAGATTAACAACAAAATAAACTTTGGCGTTAAGGATCATGGAGTCACCACCGTGATTGAGGCATTCTTTATTGGCATTGGTAAAAGCCAGATGCTGGCTGATAAACCGCCTTCTCACATGTCCCGTGTGAAGATGCCTCTATAGAGTCAGTAGGTCCACTCAGAGAAAGGAGTCAGTTTACAGTGAACATTCATTTGCCCCACGGAGGTCAACTATCACCATAAAGGTTTCTCCTCTCTTCAACAGACAGGCAGAAATCTACAGACACATCCATTAGCTCTCTCTCTGTCCTGGATGAAGGATTCCCAAGTTTAATAACTGACACTTTCTAGAACCATTACATTTTGTTACTGATTTAACCATCCAACAATTTCAAAGGAAATTATTTTACTATTTTAAAAAAAGCTCCAACAATAATAATACTTATTTTGTAATCAGTGAAACAATTAACCAGTGACCTGCTTGCAACTGTAGTATCAAGCAGTGTCATCTAGTTTAGTAAAACCAAATCCTCCACGTGCCAAAATATCTCTTATTAGTGTGAAGTGAAGTTCCAACATTCATGTCAGCAGTCAACCTTCTGAATCCTGCTAGTGAATCCAGCTCCTGAGTAACTTGATGCTCATAAACTGGATTAATGCGAGGTGAGCAAGAACAACGTGCCGATTGTGCAATTCTGCTCATATAGCCAGACAAACAAACTGGATTTACAGAGGACAGCCAGTCTAATGAATTACTGCAGAGCACATGGAGATTGTAAAGAGCAACTTTTTAATGATGCTTGTGGGGGACAAGAACATCACATGGATCCACGGCAACTGCAAAAAACAAGAAATCAAACAGCAGTAGCTGCACAATGCAACAGCAGTATGTGATGTCTAACTCAGGTTAGCTAACTCAGCCAGCTACTGAAACCTTTGAGCTCCAGTTGAGATGAAGCCTCCAAAAGCATCACAACACAGCAGGGAAACAAGCACCTGTTGTTTGAGTCCAAGGACAATCATATCAAGCCACCGCTACAACCCCCTAACCCATGACATGAGACCTCATTGTAACAACAGCACTAGTGGGGATGTCCTTTTGCCTGTATGTTCAGCAACAGTGGCACACATGTCTAACATCTGCAGGTTGTTGGTTAAAAGTGCACAACAATGCTTATTGGAACACAACTCCTGACAAAATGTGGAGATGTTATCCAGAGGGCCACATGGTCTCCATCACTTTGCCCTCGAGTCCTAAAGGTGGGAGCTGAAAATTGAACATGGTTTGAGAAAAGGGAGAGGGAGCAGAGCCTGACTAAAAGTGCTCTGTCTAAATTTGACATCTCTTACTGTGACATGCTGAAGTTTGCCAATAGAACCAAAGCAGTAACCAAGACATGAGCACAGTACTTCTTTCCGTCAGTGACAGAGACTCACAACAACAAGGTGTTGCACAAAAGTTTTTTGTTTTTTTTTGGCTTGTGACCACATCCCATGTCAAATTGAATTTCCCCTAAGGGGGAGAAATAAAGGTCCATCTCATCTCATCATATCTCATTGTCGGTGCCTCATCTCAGCCAGATGATGTTGTTGCATGACATTTAATCTCTGGGTGGAAGCTCGCATCAGGAACTTTGGTACACAATAAAATCCATCAGCTGAGGGCAGAGAGGTCTATAAACATCCTGAGGCAATAAGCCATAAAAGCAGCTACGCAGTGTATGACCCACTATGAGTTTGTAGGACAACCTGCATACTAAATTAAGGACTTGGTCCAAATCACCAAATAAAAATAGAAAACATTCCCTTTTCAAATGTGAGACTTCTCAGTACAAGTTAGATTTCAGGAGTGGTCTTTCCCAAATAAAGATGTCTTGAGGTATCTTGCTACTTGTGTGATATGGAATAGATTTTTTTCGATCTATGCAAGTTGCCTACTAACGCCAACTGCAGGCAGGTGGAGTTACGAAACAGTCGGTGGAAATTACTAAAGCAGACGGACAGCTGTCTAATTTATTCATGTGTATACAAATCATTCATAATTCATGACCACATGTTTCCATATAAAATAAAAATGAGAGAATGCTGTTACGCTTGCAAGTATAGTACAGCACCCTTACTGGATTTATATTCAGCAACTAAGTGACATCGGTGACCCCATTTTCTTTCTCTGGACAAAAAAAAAAAAAAAAAAAAAGTTTTGTTTCATGCATTTGTTTTTTGTTCGATATTGTTCATGGTAGACAGCAAAGGTCTTATTAAGGATTAACTATCTGAAGGTGTATACTACTTGAGGTCCTCATGTAGCAACAGGGGTATCCTTCATTGGGTGTTTTTTTTCCATTATAACATGATTGTACTATCTAAGACAGTATTTTTGCACACAGTCCCTTTTGATTTAATCACCATCTCAGTATTAATCTGTTGAACTCTTGTACTTGTACCTTGTTACTTATTTTTTAGTTAATCATACAAAGATTGCCGTAGAGAAATCATTAGTCATTACAAATGTTTATCATGGAGTCAAGTCTATAAATGCTGAAGCAGTGTTGCTCATTAAAATGTACTTATTGAGAATCACAATATTTCAAACTGAAATTAACATCCAGCAGCCACTTATCATCCCATTAAACTGACTTATAGCATTTCCACTTCATTATGATTTAATATCCAACATTCAAAATGTTTTTCACACTAGAGCAGAAAATGGAAAAAAAAAAAAAAAAAAAAAAAGAAGAAGATGGGGAAGGGAAAACTGGGATGAAACTATGAAGAGTGAAGACAAAACCTGTAAAGTGACAGAAAAGGTGCGGAAAACGACGGAGTAGTGGAAAGACTGCATAATGTTAGTGGAGGTCAGGGTTCGGGTTGTTCAGTGAACCCTTAATGGAGGGTAAATTAGTGGACTGAGGCGCTAATTAAGGGTGAATCAGACTTCCAATTTAATAATTCAGCCTCTTTTTGTAAATTATTCATTTAAAAAAGCTGACTTTAGTGAGGGCAGCGTTATGCAAGCACGAGCATTCATCTGCACCTTCAGGCATACGTACAAATGCACAACTGGAAATTATTTTATTTAAGGGGGCCTCAGTGGGTTAAAAGATATTATGTGTCTTATGTGTGCTTCTTTCATGTATGACCTGAAAACCCGCTTCAGTTGGAAATAAATGTGATTTCTGTGAGCATAGCTTTGTAAGGCATTATATGTCATGTACATAAAGTCAACTCCTTAACAAAGCTTCACAAAGGCTAAGATAACCACCACATGAAATATCTTCATGTGGGTTCATATTAACACTTTGCTAAGGTTAGAAAACATATCTGGATCCAATTAGTGCGTTTTACTACTAAGGTTAGATGATCTTTCTTATCCGGCTCCAACAACATCTTGAGGACAGGAAAAAAAATAAAGTATTCATAAACCATGTTGCTTTGGGACCTTTTTTGTCAGCTTTCTTGGGATGACAGTCTCAGGCGTGCAAAAACAATCTTGGATTATGCACAAAGAAAAACGTGATTGTGTCTCATGTCTTGTATCTTTCTATTTTGTGATTCAGCTCCTGCTACAGATGTAGTTTATACCATTTCTATTATGTGGTGCTTGATCTGTGAACCTTGAACACGAGCCGCAATTGTCAGAGCAAGTGTCGTAACCAAACGCTGTTCCTCTTTTGAGCTTTTACTCCAGGATCCCTCTCAGGTTGGGCATGTTCCAGCACATTTCTGCATATTGCTAACACAAACACACTTGAGAGTGACGAGCACAAAACTTCTCTCTTCTCACAAACAACCTGAGCTCAACATTTGATAGTTGCTTCAAAAACCGTTGGAGAGATCAAATGGCTTAAAATTCAAATCTCACTGTGCATAGAACATTATATTAACAGCATCAGATTCTGTGGCTTCACCTTTATATGATTGCATTGGCAAAGCGACACCTCCACATTTTCTGCTCGCAGTCACTCTCTCTTTCCCATTTTCCCTAACACGCTGCCTCCGATAAGTAATGCAATCTTGGAAAAGGTTACATCTCTAAAACAGCTTGTTGGGAGGGCAATCATATTAAAAGCTAATGGATACATAAAATCAGGAGCTCATAGGTGATGATGAATCTACTTCTGAAATGCACTGGGTTTAAATCAGTTTAGACTGAATTAATCCCCAACCAGCCACTGTTCCTCTCCTCTGGGCAATTTAGTGAGAAAATACAATTATGACCTCTGAGCTACACCAGTGTGCCAACCATGCCTGCATGACTCAATAGCGATATGATTAAAAAGAAAAAAAAAAAATAATCAAATCCCACGATGGAACCTTTGAAGCATTAAATGTACAGTAAATTGTAGTCACTCTACACGCAATCCAGCAGATCAAACTGTATATTTTAAAATCGTATTTCTGCCATGTTCATATCTTGTCACTCAGTTTGAGACAGTCGGCGGAGGAAAAGAATTGAAAGGATTGGAAATATAATAAAGAAAAGGCTCTGTCCGTGCCTTTTTAAACATTGATCTTATAGTTTGGAGGCTTGGGTATATTATGAGAGTTGCGTTTTCCTAATCTTACTTGAACAAACTCTAGCGATGTAAAATAGCACATTTCATCAGTTGCTTTCCCATTTCTCATCCCAGCACCAGAGATGTGCTCCTCTGAGTCTCAGTGCAGAGTGGGTCAGCATATAGCGCTCTGCCCCAGGAAAAGCTTGGTCTATCTTTGATCCCACACATGTGGCTGTGTGTGTGTGTGTGTGTGTATTATTTGCGCATGTTTACGGCAAAGTTAAAGGAGTAAAAACTACATGTATTAGGGCACTATATAGATTTATAACAAATTAAATCCTCTTTGCAGCCTCCAATTGGCTGATCAAAAGAGATCCCGACATCAGCCCCTCAGTGGCCATTATGGATGTTTTAACAGTTGTAATTTCAAATTAAACTCATAATTCTGCAACAATCAATCTTTTCATCAAAAGCACTTTATGAGCTGCCCTTGAGTGAGACACTGCCTGCATTGTCAGTCATGAGCTCACTTGGTAATTCCCTAAAAAAGCTGATATCATGATTGTAGAGAGTCATTCCTCAGTAAAAGTCATTCTTAGACGTCGATATACACTGTTTTGTTAAGAACACCTACACTGTGGGGATTTTATCTTTAACACAAATTGACGGGGTAACTTAAGCACAGCCAGGCTAAAAGGGTCACTACAGTGGCATCTGTATCTGTCAGCAAAGTAGGCGACAAAGTTGATGAAAATTGGCTTAAATTACATCATTTTTCAGGAGCAGAAATTCATGGGAGGCAATAGCACATCTAATAAGTGGTTTTGAAATGTTTACAAAGTGGCAAGGCCTGAAGTTTTCATGTTGTACATCATGAGTAGTAAAAAGTGATTTTATTTAAAAAAAAAAAAAATCCCCTGTATATTTGGATTTCTACTCACATCTGAGCCAAATTAGTGTCTGGAAATGAATATATGTATTACACACTTTCGCTTCAAATCTAGGAAGGTTTTAATGTTTTCTAGGAGAGGGCTACTGACATGATTTGTGTGAGAATGGATGGCAGCCAGAGAGACTATCTGGCATTCGCACACTCAACACAGTATCACAATTTTTAAAATGGTGAAATTTAAATGAACGTCTCCACTTCAATGAATCACCCCTCTGCTCCCTCTCCATATTTCTCAGCACATCTTTCTCTGGCATACTCCTTTCAGTGAGTTGAAAGCTACAGTGGGATGTGCCACGCTTTACTCTTGAAGAATCATAAAATTGAACGGGGTAGTACTGGACTCTTGTCGCAGGATTATATTTGTATCTATGTGCAAAGGTTTTCTGCGTGAGGGTAACATTTTCTGTTTATTGGTTGCTACCTTTCCGCAAATGTGTTTGAGGAAAAAGCGTGTGCTACAGTGTGTACTCATTCTGTCACTCTGCTCCCCGTCCTCTCAGATGCCCACTGAGAGAAGCAAATCCACTCAGAGAAACAAATGGTCCCCCTGTTGTGAGTGTGAAGTGGTCATAAAGAGAAAAGGCCAAGTGAGAAACAAAGGGAAGTGAGAGAGACACAAGGGAGGGAGAACAGGTGTCTACAAGTGAGTATTTGTGATGCCAGGTCCAAAGAGTGCTCTCTCTCTCTCTCTCTCTCTCTCTCTCTCTCTCTCCCCCTCTCTCTCTTCCATCATCTCCGTCCCATTCTAGTGTGCACCTGAACACCCCTCCCCCCCCTTGCCTTTACCACCTGCAATCATTTGAATGCCTTTTCATGGGAAAGCTTCCCCATGTGGAAAGAAATTTCAGTATCGCTGAATATACTTATAACAGTAAATTCTACAGTGGTTTGCAGTAGAAGGATGCAGCTTTGGAGTCCATTAATCCACAAGAGAACTCTATAACTCAGCTACAGCTTGCTTTGAAACACACGAATAATAGCATGCAACATTGAGTTGGGAGGAGGGTGGGGTGGGGGGGTTCTGCTTTGGCTTACAGTTTAGCCCTGCTGCTGTTATGACTGTGGTCAGTCCCTTTGTACTTGAATCCATACTCAAATATTGGGGATTTATGGGTATTGATGTTTTTAACCTCTTTCTGCTGACATATTAGAATTCAAAATAGCATTCCTGGGTAATGGCAGAGCAGTGATGCAGAGGCATATTTTATGGATAGTGTTTGAATGTCAAATTGAGAAAACCACAAGCACAGCACAAGAGACAAGAGCGCAGACCGGGAGAGGAAAACGCTGCTTTGAAAGACAGAGTAGAGAAGTGAGATGAAAAGAAAGATACAAAGAAAGAAAGAAAGATTGAGTAGATTAAGGATGCATTGCTGTGCCTGAGCTTCATAGGCATATAAGCTTGATTCATGCAAATCAATGTGGTTGTCAGCTCCTAAGACATGGCCACAATGGCCTTTTTATTCTCGTTGAAGCTCAGCACTCTTCTTGATTGCTACAGGGCAATAATTATTGAACATATCCAGCCAATATGCCGTGTCTCTGGTTACAGAAACTGTCAACCCACACATTTAAATGACTAGTGGCTCGATAATACCGGAATATCAAACAAAAACATAGCTGTGCTTCAGCTTGCATTTGTGCACACGTACTCTCAGTGACTCCTGTTTTGAATTCCATTTTGTCAGCTCTCTGAGCATAGCTAAACATCAGCAAATGAATTCAGTAGGTGGTGATGTGTGTCGGGTACTGCATGTAATAATGCATATTAAAATTCCATAATTGGAGCCTAATTAGAAGGTATAAAGTCTACTCAACAGTCTAATGTAGACTTCTCTGAGCCAAGTAAGCAGAAGTCAAATTTTTCTCCCATGAGGTGGAAGAAAGAGTGTTCCCATTATGCTGCTTTGATGACAACAGCTCACCTCAGATATCAAATTTTACTTTCACTGTTCCCCTGCTAGAGGTGAGCAGGCAGTTTTAAGAAGTCTCACAGCATTGTTCGGTTTCGTGGAATGAGACTTGCAATATCTTATGTAGGATGACCTGCACTGAGAGCAATATGCCCATCTGCCATCACGCAAATGTTTCATGACTGATGTCATTAATTTTAATGTTTCATTTTCAAGACTTAAAAGCCAGAAGGATCAAATGCCATCCAGGTGTTGATGATAAACTACTTTCTCTGCCTCTTAAATGCATCATTAGTACAAGATATTGAACTATAACACCAAACAAATAGGTGTCACATCCTTGTGAAAAGACGGATTTTCCATCCCAAACGAATATGAAACTAATTGAGTGATGCTGGCGGTGTTTTGGCCGTATATGGACTGTACACCTCATATACTACCGAGCTCTGTTTCATCCTGTCAGCAGTAAAATGCTAACACCTTCTGCACCGTGTCCCAGATTTGGACTATTTGCATAAACTGCCATCTTAAATTATTCACAGCTGCTGTCCTGGCTTTTCTGACTAATTATATTTTGAACTCCCATGCTCTCATTCTAAAACTTAGACAAAGAGAGAGCCCTGACATGCTCCCAAACACATTCCCATGCAGACAGTAAAACAGTGCAAGCGCACCACCGCAATCATTTTTCTGACTGTTGTTTTTCCAGACATGTGAGCATTTTTCCTTCTTTACCACCAGTCCTCCATTGCCTTCCCCTTGAATTTTCTATTCAAGTGGAACTTTCTATTAATCGTATTCCAGTTGCTCACAGAAAATAATGTTTCACATCATTAACAGCTTGAGGTCTTTTTAAATGTTTAATAGAATCTTTGATTTTTTTGTTTGTTTTTTTTTTTACAGGCAACCACAAACTTAACTTAAGTGAAAAATCCATCCATCTTCTACCGCTTTTTCCGTTTCCGGGTTGCGGGGGGTGCTGGAGCCAATCCCAGATCACACTGGGTGAGGGCGGGGTCACCCTGGACAGGTCGGCAGTCCATCACAGGGCCAACACACAGAGACAGACAGAGACCAACAACCACTCACACTCAGACCTACGGACAGTTTAGAGTCACCAATCAACCCAAACATGATGTCTTTGGACAGTGGGAGGAAACCGGAGTACCCAGAGCACAGAGAGAACATGCTAACGCCGCACAGAAAGGTCCCAGGCCAGGAACCGAACCCGTGACCTTCTTATTGTGGGCCGACAGTACTAACCACTACGCCGCCGTGCTGCCCCCAAGTGAAAATCATAACTTTTAAAATCCTGCCAGGATTTAGCCTAAACTGAACGTAGATTGATCGCAAGACAACAGTATACATTTAAAAAAGGTGATTAATATCTAAACATTTAACTCTCTTTTACAGGCTGGCGTATATCAGAAATGTTCCAGATGTTTAACTCAAGGTTTCAAGCTCACTTCATTAGTTGTTGTTGTTACAATAAAGGCACTAATTAACAAATTAAACACAATTTATTCCGACACAACCAGGTGAAAAGAAGCTCGTGGCTCACAAGCAGAAAACGCACTTAGTTGGCTGTAAATAGCTCAGTGTTTCAGGCCTGAACAGTTTAGCATATAAAATAATTCTCCTGTGGGCGTCCCCCTTTTACATCTTTGGTGTTCATAAACACCCCGCTCAACTGAAAACATGTGCCATCGCAAACGTGTTGTGACTCTGACTTTAATTTGCCGTTGGCTTGGTAAACCAACCCATGAGTGAGAGTAAACACAAACACAGACGCACAACACGTATCTATAATCTGTTACATTAAAGAAACAAAATAAATAAATGAATAAATGATGCATACCTGTGCCATAAGCACATTGAACATCCAAAACAACATATGTGCCGATCAGTTACTGTAAACTGGGATGCTGCTACTGATCTGGCACTATATTCTCAGTAAAACTGCAGCTTTTCCTCCCCTATCACTAATTTTCTCATTATCATAGCTCATCTCATTACTAATCTGAGTTCAATAGTTGAATTCGACAGAACTTGACAATTCCTTAATTACTATTAGGTCCTGCTCATCCCTCTGAGCAAATACTGATTTATACTTTCATTAGAAAGCATTAGGTATCGCTTCCTTCCTTCCTTCCTGCTAGTTTTCTTACCTCGTTCCTGTCCCCGTACTTCCTGCGTGTTTGTGTCTGTAATTGAGTGTGCATGTATGTGTGTATGTGTAGCACATTTTTCTTATTATATTCCATAATGTGCAAAGGTGCATGTGTCAGCAACAACTGTTCTGCTGAAGGGCATTAGCCATCATCTCCTGTAAGCTGAACAATGCTAAGAAGATAGTCACACTGTTGTTGCAGAGGCACTAGACACACGTATGATGTGAAAACTTAATCAAGGACTCTACACATACAGTATATGTTGGCATTTTTGTTTGAAGGTTTGTGCGTTTTACACTTCACCAAAAAGTCCTCACTCTAATCCAGGTGGGAGCTCCTCTAATGAAGAACGGAAGTTGTGATTTTTGTTCAAAACAGAGATAGCTGTTAATATTTCGTTATTAACTACAAATTTCCATTTTCACTTGTGCCTTACCGTCATGCACACACTTTGACGTAACTCTCTGAGAGACAATTTTGGCATATGTCACACAACTTTCACTTCTGAGTGTCACAATAGCAAGATTGCATAAGAAAGATTCCTTTTTTTATTTGTTGTTGCTGTTGTTATTGTCAAAATGCTTTCTGAGCATAGTCTGCAAGGGGCTGTGAAAAAGTGTGGAGAAAATGCAACTTGTAGGAACAGGGAAATATTATTATTATTATTATTCTGGCATGTAGAGTGAGCGTTCTCTGTTCTCCATTTTTCCTTCCCCTCTCTCTATCTCTCCAGTCAGTGTTATCAGGGGAGCTGTTTCCACATGAAAATATTCTATTGCCTGCTTACCTGCTTTGTTATGCAGGAGCCAAGCAACAATATTAAATATTAAAATTAAGAGCCAATGAGATATGTCACATCACTTACTGTAGACATGTCTGAAAAAATCTTTACTGGAGCATTACTGTATAGATATTGAGGCAGAATAAAGGGTAGTTAGAAGAGGTCTGGGAGAAAGCAGAGCGTGAAATCACCTTCATAAATCATATTGTTTACCAGTGATGACATGCGTGCATCTCATTCATCAGTCTGAATCCATCAGATGTAAAATATGTCTGCGCCTGATGATGAAGCTGTCTGAAGGAACAATAACTTTGTGTGACTATGACAGAGCTGTGTTCTCTCATGCTTACACATGACGGTATGTGGGACATTCCCTTTACCAAATTGCATTTTGTTTTCGGACCAAATAAACTCCAAGGAATTTAAGCTGGCACTGATGATGCTAAAGAGTTAACACTTTTGTTTGTGAGACTTTTTAAGCACTGACAAAGTGTTGGACAATATGGGGATTTTCAAGGGATGGCTCAGTTACTGATCCTTTAAAAGCGTCTTTTACAAATGCTTGTGGGATTGAGGTGTGACCAGTGGAATTTTCTATCAGAGCAGGAATCTGTGGCTGTTAAGCCTGGTTCAACCCTTTCACGCTGCAAAAAGTGTGAGAGTTGTGTCGCCGTCTCCTCCAGCCCCTCTGTTGTCCACATGTCACAACACTGACAAGAACTATGCTGGATGTGTGTCTTCCCACATTTGTCGGAAGCTCAGGACATCTGTTGTGACTGTTATTAACACTCACAGAGGGAAGAACAGTGTGGTATAATAATAACAAACCAAAAGCCATCAGTAAAGTCGTACCTATGGATGGGAATTGATATAATTTTATTGATACAAAATAGCATTAATGATTCTGCAGCTCTGTCTGATTGCTCATAGATAAGATTAATAATTCCTGATCAATTTAGTGTGTGTGTGTGTGTGTGTGTGTGTGTGTGTGTGTGTGTACACAGTTTGTTCCATCTATCGGTAAAGCCATACAGAACTGATTGGGCTCCAATTGAACAATATTTACTGAACAGGCTCTATAGGTTATATTGGATAAAGTGAATATTAACATTGACATAAACAAGAAATTGTGGAAAATATCATACCTGCAAACTAATAAAACAGCCCTGAGCTTCGCCTGCAAAATTTGCTCCGTTCTCACAACGCTGTAATACATTATACAATTAGCTGGAGCTATAAAATGTAAATGTAGGTCTGCAGCCTGCAGCTGCAGTTTTATTATTGATTTTATCAGCTGCACCAGGTTCATTGAATCTGCCACTGCTATATTTCCTGAAATAAAATTTCAAATATTAAATGCTGCCTGTGGAATGGCTCTGCTGGACACGTGATTGCTGTTATTTATCCATATCACCAAGATGCTGAGCTAATTTTGTCAATCCTTTGTGTTTCTTCTCGAACCAGCTTCGAGTTGTAACTTCACCTTTACTCTGAGACTGGAGTCTTTATCTCGTTGAGAGTGATATGGCCATATTTTGTTTCAGCTGGTTCCAACAGAGGTTTTATACAGAGATCCTCTGTTCTCTGCCGATGTTCACTGCTGGCTTAAAGACAGAACATCAATGCCCTGCTGTTCCATGTTTGTATTTTTAATTGTGCATTAAAGGCACAACATTCCTGAACAGGTTGTGTAAATGACACTTTGTGATGACATCATCATAAATCTTTTCATGAACAGGGGGATAATTCCACCTCATCTTCCCATTGCACTCATGAACAAAGACTTTGAAATGACAACGGGCCAACACCCTTGGGTAACTAAGGGAGTTCTAAATGTTCTTTGTGATTGTACTGTGCTATTCGGCTCTGAATAGCAGTAAAAGTAATTCACATGATCAGTGTCATACAATTCCAGACAGATTATCATAATACTTAATACTAATACTATAATGCGTCTGTGAGAAGATTCCACATCTCAATCACCTTAGAGGACCAGCCTGTATTTGTGCTGGTCTCAGTCAATTATTCACCACATTTGAATCTTCATGTGGTCAACTGATAGCTTGACAGGGCAGCTGATGCTACTCTGTTGTTTGCTTTGAGTGCTGGCCTCAGCCAGACTCTTTAGATTGCATGTCATCTCTCTAGGACGCACACAAACATCAGTGATGAAAAGGACAGAGGGGTTTTCTGGTCACACACGAAACGTGACAGAGAAACATCACAGTATGAAAGGAGATGGAGGGAATGCTTGGACACTATGGAAACTATTTATCTTTGATTTTGTTCCACGTCATTTTTAAACTTGTATTGCTCCATCTGCAAGGAACAAACCATGATGGTTTCATGTTCCCTACATGTAGCCATATTTACATCAATGAAACATATAATAACATTTGTAGAACCTCTACTTGGAAATATTAACTGTTTCAAAATGAATGCCAAATCAAAGAACAACTTTGCAGCTACAACGTTGGCCAATCAATCCATCACTCAATGAATCAAGTTGTAGTTTTTGCACCAAAATGAAATGAATCGCTTCTGCAGAATACTTTCGTACACCCTTTTCAACGGCGTGATTGCCAACAATAACGCATACAACATTTCTTCATGCAGAATATGGAGAGAATGTAAAAGTGGGAAAATCAAAATGAAGCATACACTGTATTGCCTTTAGTTGTGTGACTATACTGAACGGCGTTACTCCGGGGAGTTTCTCTAACCTTTACTCCTAAATAATTGCTCCAACGCCAGCTTGTTCAAACTCTGTAATGTAAATGTAATTGGAAAGGGGGGGTGTGCACCACTTCCTTAGTGGGGAATATGAGTCTTTATAGCTAGTATATTCACATTAAACCTTGCTGTGTGCTGTGTGCTTTGCACAGTGTGCTATATTGTAGCCCGACGGTGAAATAGTTTAAAATAGTTCTGTGTGCGTGGTAAAAATTGAATTCTAGAAATATCTACAGATCTATTTAAAAGGCAAAACTGACATATCAAACTGATCCAAGTAGTCAGACCTTCAGTAGACAAAGCACCTTTGGCAGCAATCGCAACCTCGAGTCGTCTTGGATATGATGCAAAAAGTACTGCACACCAGGATTTGGGGATTTTATTCAGCTCTTGGAGCAGATCTTCTCAAACTTTGTTATGTTAGATGGGTATCATTGAAAGGTCTCCCCAGGGACGTTTGAGTGAACTGAAGGGAGATTTCTGGTCAGGACACTCATGGACATTCACAGAGCTATTTTTGCATGGCCCGAACTAAGTGTTTAAGTCACTGTCCATTAAGCCGGTCTGAGGTGTGGAACGATCCGGACTAAGTTGTCATGAAGTTTCTGTATTTGTTTACTTTGTTCGTGGTCAGTTTTCCTAAACCATGACCACTGTCTGTCTGTCTGTCTGTCTGTCTCTCAAAGACACCTCTACACCCTGTTGTATCCACCATCTTCAACAAGGGAATGGTCAATTACTGATAAATAAGGGAAACAAGACTTTCCCTGAGGAGAGGCTTCAATCTGGTCATGATGCCATAATGGAGTGGAGTTCAGCCAGAGTGACCGTTGGGTTCTTGGTCAAAGTCTTATCAAGGCACCCTCCATCAACTCAGTTGGGTTAGCTTCTTCTATTTGGGAATAATGAAAGCCTCTGTGTCAATGTGACATTTCAGTTTTTCCATTTCAATCATTTAGAATTTTTTTTCGCTTTTTGATTCAGTCTTTTTTTGCAGAAAGCCAGAGGCAATTTGCTTTTCCTGTGTTGATATGCATCGTGGACTTATGCACAAATGTAATATCAGCAGAATTATATTTATAGTTGATATTAAATTGCATTAGCAGAGGTGAAGTCACAATTTTTCTTCCTCTCACAAATTACAAGATTACAACTATGCAACCGACAATAATTTTTGAAAATAGGATAATTTTTGTGTTTGTTTTATACAGTACTATGATTAAATCTTAGAATTAACCCTTTAACACAGAAGATTCCTATTGTCCGCATGGATCCTCTGCTTATTTTAACCATAAAAGGGCCAGAAAAAGCCCTGTCAGTAAGTGCTTTTGCCCATTTTCCCAGAAAATTTAGAACCTTCCATATATATAAAAAGGAGCGGATTCAATAACTTCTCATCTTTCAGAATCTGTTGTAAGTAAATACATAACAAAAAATGCCAAATCATTTTTGACTGAGGAGGTCATTTGGAAATAAAACGCCCTAAAGCTTTGTCAGTACAATGCTTTTGTAATCAGTCCCATACTGCTTACGTAACCCTCAACAGTGGCACATCATCTCTCTTCTTCGTTTACAAGCAATGCTGTCCTCTTTCATCAAATAACAAAATGTTAAACTGGAAATACGAGTTATCAAAATTGTTGTGCGACAATTATCAACTCACAGAACAAAGTAGCAAATTTTATCCCATGTCAAGAGCAAAATGACAAATGAGAATAAGAGTCTGGTATCAAAAAGAAAAGCAAAAACAACCAACTCAAAGTAATGAGGAATTTTACTGTATTTTTAAATCTAGCAGCACATGGAGGCTACACTCAATGCTCAAATATTGGGCCAACACATCCTGGCTTGCAAAATGTCTGGTATAATCGCTAACTAGTTTTTGTCAGGAGTTTATTGCCCAGTGGGAAAACTTCCACACCAAGGCATCCCTCGACAGAAAACTGCGGCCTGATAGTTCACTTTCCAAGATAAAGAATTGTAATTGAAGTCACGCTGCCACAGTTATAGTCGTGTGAATGCACCGGGTGTGTGAATTTCTCTGTGGGTTTTTTTTGGAGTTCTTAACAGCGATGAGAATGCTATTGGTGAACAACTAATAAATAGTTAATAGATACAACTTTATGTGATGAATCATAAAAGTGGGACTGCTCCCGTCATTTCATGAAAATCCCATCTCCTATTTATACAGGTACAACTACTGTCAACAAACCGAAATCGAGCACACAGTTATTTTTGACAGCGTGATCATTAAGGGGGATATAGATGAGGAAATTGTCTGTGTTTATAAAGGAAGAAATAACGTGTGTGTACAGTACTTTCACAAGCTACATCCATCCATGATTTCTCCACTGAAGTGAACACAGCCCATGCATGTGGGACCAATGTTGTGCCACACCCCAACAAGGCTTTAGAACCTGCTAGACTCAGCCAATCACGTTCCTACTATGATTTCTTCAGCCCAGTGGTTGTCAGTGGTTGTTCTGACTTTATAGTGCTGTAAGAAGAACCATTTGTTGGCCCTTACTTCCTTTGAGGAGTTTAATGATGTGGAAGGCAGAAAGAGTGAAGGACAAAGAAAAGACAGATAGCCAAGGAAGACGTGAAATGAGGCCACACATTTTTCAAGAAATACATAATATTAGTCTTACCTGGTTCGGAAGGAGCCGATAATGTGGAGGAAGGACATGTAAAAGAAAGAGTTTCTGTTAGTTATACACTTTTATATCAAAAAAATACACATTGAAAAAAATATGAATGTGGTTAAAATACTGTCAGTGCTGTTATACTTGCATTGGCAGCCAAACGCCAACATCAATACTGAAAGAGATCAAGCTCTGTTCTTTTCTCTTGCTGCTCCCTCTCCTTCACTTTTCTCTCTCTCACACACACACACACACACACATGCACAGAAGTAACTGGGAATGGTCTCACAACTCTCAAACATCCTTTAACAGATAACTCTCTGCAGAGGCTTTTCTCCAACAAAATATCTCCATGTCCCCTGACACCAACAGCCACGCACCAAAACAGCACTGGTATGAATAATGTATAATCTGTGACTGTAAAATTCATGCCAAACGCATGTATTGTTATTTTCTATCATGACAGATTTTTGGGATGCCCCATTAACTGGAAGTGGATAGATTGTGATTTACATCGTGCAGCCACGCAGCACTATTCCCAAGCCTGGACAGAGGGCTAATGGAGGCACACACGCAGCTTTTATTAGCTGTGAAATCCAGTGACATCAAATATTAAACACTTCATTATGGAGCACTGCTTGTCTTGTTCCACAAAATAGCCACTTAAACCTACAACAGCCAGGAGAAAATAAAGAGAAAAGGAATATGCGATGACAGCCATCATTAGTGGAAATCTATTTTATTAGATGTGTTTGTCATCCGTAATTGCTGTATGCATGTTAGTGGATGTATGCGTACTGTAAGTGTGCATGTGCACATTCCAAATTGCATGCTTGTGCTCATAAGCCTATCACCCCTCAACAAGCATAATGTTGTTCGTTAATAATTCATCCTTATCAAAACGACACTAGTTTCCTCAGTGGACGCAGCCGAGAGTGTATTTATTGAAATGAAATGTTCCCATTACATCTGACATCTTTGCCTGGTGATGCCTGAATTAGCAGCTGATTTTAGGCGTGGTGGGCAGTGGTGGTGAGGGCTGACCAGATGAAGAGAGACCCAAACAGAGACAGAGAGAGAGAGGGCAGACTGACCAAGACTGACCCTAGTATATGCTGGCTGTACTAAAAAATGGTCAGCATGGAGAGAGCATGTATTTGAGAACTTGTAAAGCTGATGGTCTCAGCTCTTCATCCTTCTGCTTCTATCCTCCTTTCTGTGTGTGTGTGTGTGTGTGTGTGTGTGTGTGTATATATATATGTTATGGCATGCCGTTTAGGAAATTAATGAATATATTGAATGAAAGTTTGAATATATTGAATGAAACTTGTCATCAGAGTGTTACAAATGGTCTAACCTGGTCAGTCAAGTCAGTCAGTCACTGGGCTGACGCTGCTATTGAAGGGACAGACATCACGAAAATAAGAGAAGATCCAGACAGGCAGTTGTCAAAGTGAGTGAGAGACAGCTTCACCAATGACCTCTCAATGACATATCCCTGGATATGCTTCTGTCTATCACGGCATCAGAGGCCATTAACATCAGAGAACGCCGTGAAAGTGGACAGAGTGGAGCATTGGCTCATCTGTCATTACTTAAAAGTTGACCCGCAGGACAGAGGGACGATAACGTTCCTTCCCTACCAAAGCTGTCCTATCCCCTAGTATAGAGGCGATCCTCAAAGGTACAGTTAGCCTGACATAAAGGTCTTTCCATTATCCTTCATTTTTTTCCTCATAAATATGATCAAACCTTTTCAGCGTACAACTTTAATCAGTTGTAATATGGTCCACCCTGGCCTTGTATCATAAAGCCTGAGACGCTGCATTCAACTTTAAAAAGCACTGACACTCACTCTGACTCCCAGATGTAATTGATATTCATAGAGGTTTCTTTCAAGCACCCCCTATTTGTCTGCTGCAACAAAGGTTAATGCTAATTCAAGAGAAATGCGGCAATGTACAAAGAGTTTCAACTTTGCTCACTTTAAGAGAGCGCCGGCACACAATTACTGTGGTTGTTTTATTCAGTAATGTACTTGATTTTATTGAAAATAATTATTAATAACCGCTTTAACCTTTAGTCCCAGAAAAATGCAGCAAACTGTGTCAAGATTGAGATGCCAACCCCAACAGCTCCAGAGTCGACGAGTGAAAGTCTATTTCTCTGTACATTTACAATTGAAGAAAAGTCAGCGCAGAGGGATAATTGTGGTGACATCTGTTTGTGCCGGTCTCATATTTGAGAGAGAACATACAACAGTTATGCACATACATTTTCATCAACCAAATTCAGTGCTAGCGGATCATTAAAACAGTAATAGGATGGCAGCAATTAAGCCCTGGGCCATGGGAGAGATGGAACCACTAGAGATAAAAGTGATGAGAGAAGGAGAGGTGCAGATGGAGGGGGGGAGTAAGACAATTAAATGGGAGAAAGAAATACAAAAATAACATTACAGCAAAAACAAAGTCTAAAGAATAAAATCATTCGGTCCCAAAGGCATGAATTGTAACACCGCATCCCTGTGGTGAAGGCAATGAAAGACAGGGTTAAGCAGAAGGAGAAACTACTCAAGATTGAATTAGCCTTTTCTTTCCTTGTTAGTCCAAGCCAGAGCTGACAGCTGGAGGGGAAGGCAGGTAGGCCAAAAGGCACATACATTCTTTCTCTGGCAGGTGACTTCACAGACACTTACAGCAATATCAGGTGTGGGACAGTAGATGACATCTACAGCGGCTTGTTTGCAACTATTGGCATCACTGATTGGAACGCTCTGTTGAGATGAATGCAGCTCTGCGCATCTGAGTGTAAGTGCTGACAGACGATCCGAGACGCAACATATCAACCGGCACAATCACATAAAAGTTATCTCATGTCAAATTGTTCGTGTTAAACCTCTCATGAGTCACGGCTTTGAATCACAAGATCAAACCGGAAGTAAAGAAATCCAAAAGTTACACTCCCGCTTCCGAGAGGTGAGTCTTCCAAGACCTGAGTGAGGCTAGGATGTGGACTGGAGGAAAGAATCCCTGATGCCAAACGCAGGCCAAAAGCCAGCGGCAGAGTGAGCGTTTTGCACTTAATTATAAGATGAACTATGGACAATAAGACCTGACCTGCAGAGGTGGATTATGGATGGTGCACCTCAATGAACAATTTGGACAAAGCCAATAATGAAGTCATAAATGGGCTTCATCCCATGCCCTCAGATCGGTTAGAAGAAAGCAGATAGTATCCATTGATTTTCTTCATGGCCCTGGATGTGCTATAGAGTTTGTCTTGAGACTGCCAACTATGCACATCAATACAGACGTGTCTAGTTTAGCCAATGGCACCCTTCAAAAGATGGAGGGTGGAGGCGGGAGCCTGTTTGTGTCAAGTGGTCATCTTAGAAAACATTATTTCCACCATTTTGGTGGGAAAGTTTGCTCCTTCAAGTGGATAAAAACAGTTGTGTGCGCATGTGCATTTGAAACACAAGAAAGACTGACTGGACCAATGTGCTCAAAACAGAAAACAGTTTGTACTAGTCAAGTAGAATTTCTTCTCCGCCACACACACACACACACACACACACACACACACACACACACACACACACACACAAAACTGAAATACATATAAGTAGTTTAGTTGTGCTGACAATTGTTCAAAGCCCTAAGATGTCATATTATGACAAATTTGGGACAATTAAATAAATCACTGTCTTAATATAAACATGTCACACCAAATTTTGTGGTTGCATGTCAAAATGCGCTGCAATGCATCAACACAGACAGCGAAGAAAACAGCTAGTAAGTAAACTTCGGTGTAAACTGCAGTATTCAAAGCATCTTTAATTTGAACGTCAAAGTTTTAATTATGTGTGAGGACTGATTCCACAATTACAGGTGACATTAAATCAAACACTACCATTATTATTAAACAGTCATGAATGTATCAATAGTTTACTATATAATTTTCCTAATTTTATTCCAGATTTATTTTTGGAAAATATGCTTAATGTTTTTTATAACAGTTTTCATTAAAATGGGTCTGCATATTACTGTTTTTTGTGGTGCAGTAAAGTAGTAGTGTGTATATGGCTTCTCAGCCAAGAGGCAGGTTGGTGTGTGTGTGTGTGTGTGTGTACGTGTGTGTGAAGAGATGGCTTTAGTATCGCTATGTCAATAAGAGACTGGACATCTTCAATTAGATATCTAATAAAGCTCAGCCAAGTTAGAGAATGCTACCTAATCAACCCTGTCACTACACACATCACCACTGTTGTTTACATTTTCAATTAGGATTCTCACTCACCCTGAGCTCTCTGTGTGTGTGTGTGTGTGTGTGTGTGTGTGTGTGTGAGAGAAAGAGAGAACTAATCACTTGTACAGGTTGCCGTGCACGGCACTCAGTGGGTAATCATGTGACTGTCAGTGGCATGCCATCTCTGATGGGCATCTACTATTAATATTTATGGTGCTTTAAATCAGCCCCACACTGAGACCTGTGACAGCAATCACCCCAGTTTTTTTAATATCCCCATCCAGATCAATTCTCATTAGCATTTCAAGCATTTGGTGGAGCCAGGCAGTCTTGCTGAACTTCTCCTTGTTCTCAGACATGAAGAGAGACAGTGAGAGCAAGGCAGAGGAGTAACACAACAAACATTAAGCTACACCAGAAATGGAGAGAACCAAACCAAAGTGGAGAGAAATCAATGTCTCGTGTTTAAAAAAAAAAATAAAAAAAATAAAAAAAGAAAGTGTTGACAGTGCTGGGATTTGATATGAGAGTAAAGAACCCCCCCCCAAAAAAAATAAAAAAAAAAATAAAAAATCAGTAAAGGAGTCACATGGTGTTTCTCACATCAGCAGGGGACCCCGATCTAAAAGCAAGACAAAAGTACCTGGGTAGAAATTTGCATGTCTTTACTGTTGATATGAGTAGTGACATTTTCTGGCATTTGAAGTAGGCTTTGGAGGCTCCTTTGAGCTTGGTGTCTTCTCTACTACCGTGGTGGTGCCATTTTATAAACCTTTGTGTGGACTGAGCTCCTTTTGTCTTCTCCAAAATACAAACCAATCTGCTTATCTCCAAATCCAGAGGGAGTGAGGGCGTTTGTTTCTGCAGATCAAAATAATATGCAGGAGAGGATAGTAACCTTCTGAACAACTGAATGGGTGGGAGGAGGTGGATTGTGTGTCACTGTGTGTGAACGAGCTCGTCTTCATCTGCATTATCGAGTGTGTGTTTATATGTAAGCGTAAGCCAGTACTGGCCTTGAGGCGCCCCCACACATGTTTATTTGTAGTGACAGCAAGGTTTGTTCTCTCAGTGTTCCTATTTATCACACTGTGCTGATTGTACGGCTGTGGCCAGATCCTGCAGAGAGGACACAATCACCGCCACGACATATGCATGAGTAAGCAATATGGCTCTATGAATTCACAGACGTAATCTATCATCTTGGATCAGCAGTCAGAAAAAAAAAAAAAAAAAAAAAAAGAATATAAGCAAAGCAGGTCTTGTCCTGAATATTGAATGTTAATTTGCTCCTTTTTGCAATGCATTATTAACGAGGGATGCGACCAAAGGTTTTAGGTAAATCTTAAAAGATAACAGACGTTCCCTGAGGTCCCACTGTGGAAATGTCCTCAGAAAAACAAACAGATAATAGACACTAGCTGGCATTCGAGAAGAAAGGAAGGTGGGTAGAACGAGCAGGGAGGAATGGGGCGATGCGACTCCTTTGGGGGACAAAAGGCTCTTCGCGGCTTCACTGAAAATAATGACTCACCAAATGGAGCACTTTAAGGAAATTCACACTCAACTCTCTTGGCTCTCTCTCTTTTGTCTGCCTTCCATTCGCTCCTCACTTTAGTGTTCCATTGTGTTTTTTTTGCCTCCCATAAGGAATATGTCAAAGCTCCCGAAAAGCACGGAGAGAGACCTTCGTCATGCACTCTTGTGTCTGCTAACACACGTGTTGCACCTGCGTATACAACAGTACAGATAGGTGGAATACACCTGCAAATCCCCAGCGTGATTCTTGACCTTTTCACATGCGGCATGT
This sequence comes from Remorina albescens, assembly GCA_034769265.1. Lineage (NCBI taxonomy): Eukaryota > Metazoa > Chordata > Actinopteri > Carangiformes > Echeneidae > Remorina > Remorina albescens. The sequence continues at coordinate 15,960,077 of CM068482.1, read as the reverse complement.
TTCCCCGTAAAGAGCTACTTTTGTGTGCTTGCTTTTCAAGGTGTCTATGTGGGTGCTTGTCTCGGTCTATATCTGGTGTATGTCTGTGTGTACCTCTTTTTCTCTTTCACTGCAGAGTTGACCTTTCCATCCCTCCTTTGTCCCAGATTAGAACTGACACCACCCTCTGCTACAGACCAAACTGACACACATACTGACACCAACACACACAGAGATGCACACACATTTACAGGATAAAAACCCATGGAGACACATTCACGTGAATGCTGCTGACAGGTGGAAAGCTCCAAAATGTCACTCGTTAAATATCTCCTTTAAAGCTTGATTTAAAAAAAAAAAAAAAAAGAACTTTTGACATTACAGGTTGGATAATTTTTTAAACTAAAAATCTGCATGCTCACATGCTTTCAATAACAGCATGCTGTTTAGGAGGTGCAATGTTTACTACATTATGCACCTTATTTTAGCAAGTTGACCGTAAAGACAGTGTACAGCTAAGGCTGATGGGGATGTCAGGCACTTGGTCACGTTCACTTCCTCTTGTGCCATAATCAGGCACTAAAGGACTTAAGCCATTATAATTCATCCCGAGGTACACTTGATTGCCTGTCGCAAATTTCATGGCAATCCAAAAGGACACACAAACACGACACACAGAATAGTAATTTTTTTTTTTTTGTCTGCATTTGTCCTCATAGTTTAACACCACAGGGTGTCAATAATGTATGAGATTGATGCAGTTATAGTCTTGCAGCTAAATATTTTATTATTTCAGTGCGTGCATAGTAATTTCTAATGTAGTTGCATGAAAAGTTACTACAGAAATATCCCGAGTTTTCTTGGTCACCCATGAGGCCGAGGTCCTGTGTGATGCTGGGGGTGGATGTGGTTTGGTCTCAGTGGGCGAAAGACCTGAGAATAGGGCTCAGACTGAACTGAGCAACACTCCATTTCACTGATCGCTGAGCAGCCTCCCAGCCACTGCCGCAGGGGGAAAAGCTCACTTACCTGGCCTGAATGTGTGTTTCTGTCTGTGTGTATGTGCACGCACGTATCGGTTTTTCTCTATCCATCCTTGGATATCTTTTCAGTGTACACGAGAATATAGAAGGTGATGATCTGTGGGTACGTTTCTTTCCGTGCTAGCCATTTATTCCGTGGTTACCAGGTGACTGGCTGCGTAGTTGATAGTTTTGTGAGTCTGATCACTTAACCTGATCACTGACCCTCGTCGCTCATTGTTCTCGTGGCCGGATTGGAGACAAAAAAGTCAAAACCTCTTGATCGCACGAGGTCAAAGGCACAGCCCAGCCTGCATGACAACCAAATCGATGTTCGTGTCTCTGTGTCTTATTTACCAAATGTCTGTGCATTTTACCAAACATTTTATAAGAAACGTAGAGGATGAGAATAATGATGAAGAAGCAATTCTGAGAGAATTCTGCTTGCACAAACACACCTGTGTCTCTCATCTCAGACACAGAAGCTGGCCCTTTTACTGCTGACCTTCACAGCCCGTCAAAATATCTGGACCTGCTCATATAAAGTTTCTAGGGAGACACACAAGGACAAAACACCCAACAACTCTCAATACCCAACATGTACTTTGAAAATGCATAAATACAGTAATTATTTATTCACCCAATAATTCATATGACAGCCTAACTGATACATTGTTGATAAGTACCCCCCAAAAAAGAAAAAAAACTGATAAAAATACATCAACTTTTTTTTTTCTTTTAATAAACTCTTTATCTTAATTTATATTTTGTTTGTTTTAGACTGAGATTACTGGGACTTTTCAACCCTCATCAGGAGTTACACTATGTACAGTAATGGAGACATCAGATCACATACACAACAGGGTCAATGTATCTTCAACAACCTATTAACAGCCAATTTACCATACAAGCCTTTATCCCAATATGCACTGCAGAGCACCAGTTTATCATAGACACAAAAATTCCCCACACAGTTTCAGTGAAATTTAGTTTCCAGTTTACTTAAGTTGAATGTCTTAGCACTAGAAAAGCGAGAGATGAGGAAGAGACTTGAAGAGCCACAGGGAATGCTTGTAAACGTCACACATAAAAAGAACGGTAAAAGGTTTCGACCACAGGACCTCCTTATTTTAAAATTATAGAATTTTTTTATGACAATGTACTGGAATCCTTTTCGCCGTCCCGAACGCACACAACCTCAAACAAACACAACGGAGAAGAAGGAGCCCACAACTTTTTCACACAAACAAACACACTTAAAATTGCAGACGCCTTTTGGCTGCATCATAAAGCCGCAGGCTGCAGAGAGAAAAGAAATAATGTATAGCCAAGGGAGGAAATGAAGAAGAGCAGTGAATATGTAATATGTATGAAAATGAGACAAACAGAAGGGCATACAATAGAGATGGAGAACATCTGGGAGAAAAATAAGAGCAGGAATGAGCTCAAAGAGTTCACGTTTGATGAAATGAGTCACTACGGAAGCACATGCAGAGAATGAAACTGAGCTTTTGTGAATAACTTAAAATGATCCATATGGAGTAAGTATTAAAACAGCTACATCCACGTCATCCCGGCACAGAAGCAGACGGGGGGATGATAGAAAGCAGAAGATATGAAAGTGACAGCTCATACCTGTCTCAGAAAGAAGTTTAGAAGTGATACTGAATGAATCCAAAAAAAAAACCAGGTCATTTACTGAACAGGGATCACAGACCAACAAAGACTGGTGGTCACTGGCTGGTTCTTAATGTAATTCACTGTAGAGTTTCTTATAGATTGAAAACATGATAGCACTTCAACTAAAATCCCCCTGAAAACCTAATGACCTCAGCTAATGTTTATCACTGTGACAGGACATGAAGACAGAAAGCAAAGATTCAAAATGAACGGAAGGGAGAAAAAAAAAAATGGTGTGACTGATGAAAAGCTCTTATAAACATGCTGATTCGTTCTGCGAGTGCAGAGAAGCACTTCCTTTGGGAAAGAGGGGTCAAACACATTAGCTCCCTGCTCCGAGTAAGAGCCCTGATCTCAAAGAACTGCTGGTTTTAGGCTGTCAGGGATACATCACCTCTACCTCCTCTCCTGCAACTCAGGACAGAGTGACAGAGCTTTTGGGAGCATCCTCAGAAAAAAAATGCATTCAGCCCCGTCCACCCCACACGTGCATTGTAACAATTAAACAAAGTGTGCCGCTAAATAATAAGACAAGCTTGTGAAATAAAAAGGATGGAATTATTCCAAAGGGAGAATTAAATTTTTTGTTGTTTTGTTTTGTTTTTTATTGCAGTAGCACTGTGTACTTGCATGTGTTTGGCACTGGATTATTTAGAGTTAATAAACTTCTCACATTGCTTTTATGTTTCATGCATTTTTCAGAAATCCCTACAGCCCCCCATCAAAGGCCTGGAGGTCTTACTAATCAGAGTGCCGCTTTTTATGAACACTTCAATATTAATAGAAAAACAAAATTGTGAATGAACCCAACATCAATGCCTGCTGATAAAAGTGATTTTGTGGTGTGGTATAATTAATGGAAGAATTGTAGGTTATATTGCATGTTAACATTCCCCTTAGGAGTCTGCACGAGTCACAGAATCAATGGAGATTTCCAAAGGCTGGAAACAGGATTTAATTAAGCTTTAACATCTGGACACACACACACACACACACACACACACGTAGTCAAGGTAGCATGTTAGATTTACCTGTTTTAATCCAAACTGAATGCAACTAATGGACATTTTGTGATTGGATTAAACCAGCACTGACACCCATCAACATGTTGCCATGTAGTTCTCAGTAGTGATTACTACATCATTACATGAGTACTCAGTAAGAATAAGCCAAAGCACAAATACTGTATCCTCAAACTTGCATCCTTAAGACCTCACAATCAGACACAGACCCTAAACCTAACCCAAAACCAGCCGCAGTGTCGCAGCTGAAGCATGTACAGTGTATAAACTTACTTGTGGCAAATGATCAAAATTAACATCACTATATTTGAAGGCTGTAAGAGAACATTGCAAAAGATTTCATTACAGTTGGTAAAAAAAAAAATATATATATATATATATATATATATATATATATCACACAGTCACACACAACTTCAACAACGTAATTATTTTGTATGTTGACTAAGGTTGTATTCTCTCATTGAAGTGTTCTCTGCCAAGCCACAAGTGCATTGTAAAGTAACATTTCCAACTATTATAAATAACTCCAGCATCTCCTGATTACAGCTGGATGGTTCTGGCTACCTGACAGGAAAATTAATAATTGCATCTTCGAGATGGACAGGGGGGAAGAAAAAAAAAAAAAAAAAAAAAAGTGCAGTCAACTCCCATAATTTCACCTCTCGAGTCCAGATAGTGCCTTTTATGAAAAGACAAAATCAGTATGCAGAGCAGTTTCTTCTTGGTTGATCAGTGGAACAAACACTAGTTAGTCAGTTCACTGCCATTTATTTTCCCTGCAGCAGCAGGAGTAGAAGAATTCCTGAAAATTATTATTAAAGTTAAAGTGTGTACCCTCTTTAGCTCACTGACTGTGGAATAATCTGTTTTATAAAACGGGTAGTTCAAATCATTGGCTCATAGGTGTTGTATCATTCGTATAAACAACGCTATGTCATCATATTACTTTTCACAGACTGGTGTCACTCCGCATCAAAGTTAGTAACATAGAAAGAAAAAGGCTAGCTAACAGTTACTTAACGACATTAAAGACCTAAACTGGAAAAAAAAAAAAAAAAAGGACACAGTGGAAACAATACTCAAAAACCAACAAAAGAGCAGGTAGACCAAAAAAAAAAAAAAAAAAAAAAGAAGCGATGAAATGAAAATCTATGGTAACTGGCGTGCAGTTTGTACACGCAGCCAGGAGGACATACCTTATCGTTTTCAATATTCATTAAAGTTTATATTGACGAAAAAAAAAAAAAAAAAAAATCTAGTTGACTGTCTATTCCTTTTGTTTTGCCGTACTTCACAACCATTTTCATAAAAGCAACAGCTCACTTCAGTCTGTGATATGCGCTTATTATATCATATGAGGTGGTCTTATCTGTGATAAAATATGTGCATACCACAGACTGTTGTGAGCTATTGCTAAAAAAAAAAAAAAAATAAAATTTTCACAACCTCAGTGCATGTGAAGCACATCATTAAGTATTCTCTACTCTCTTGTACACGGCACCACAAATAATATGATTTCATTCAATTGGCAATTCAATCAGCAGGAAGTGGCACTTTAGTCACTGTCAAGAAAAATTGATGTAAATACTAAAATGCTCCCAAAGTAAAACAAAAGTTTTGATTTTGAGTGTGTTATTGTGTGAAAAGCAGCCCTTTGTCCCAGGAGAGTGAAACAAAGTCCCTGAGTAATGCGTCATTATGCCCAATGCGCAAATAAAGCTGTACTGTCTTCTATGGAAAGAAGTACATCACTTCACCGGCTAGATTGGATATTGCTTTCCCAATGGCTCTCTTGAGTAGCATTGATACCAATAGGAGTGATTCAAATTGTATATGTTTCTTAGTTACAAGTGCGTCAGTTTCTATGAAGTGGGAGTTTGTGTGTGCGTGTAGGCAGACAAAGGCTGAGGGCTCACACCATTAGAATTATTCTGACTCCGTTAATATTTTCATCACAGCATCTGGGAGCTTTTTGAAATGCTGACAGGCTGGGATGAGGTCAGAGTGCTAAACTTCATGTCACTTCCCATTTTCCGTGGAACAGGTCCATGGGCAATGTTATCACAAGGCCTCTAGAGCTCAAATGGGCGCGTATAATCAGCTGGCGAAAATGATTTGGGAAATTGCCTTTTATTATTAGAAACACTCCATTACATTCTGATATAAATACATTAACTGGCCTGTATGAAAGGTGTTAATGTTTCCCTGTCCTCTTGCTGGCATCCCCGAGACCGTCGCGAGCTGCTTCCTCTTCTAGCCAAAGCCTCAGGAGCACAGTGTGCATGCAAAATCTTTTGGATGCGTTCACACACACCGTGTTTTGGCTGAGATGCTGGCTAAATGGAAAGGTATGAAATTAAACAAATTAATTCTGCTCTTTGATAAGCTGACAGCTTTGGTGCTTGTCACTGCTGCTTAGTATGATGCTGGTGGCACACGTGGCAGCGGCAGGGTGCGAGAGAGGCCTGTGGTGCAGAAGCCAGGCCCGGTCGTCAACTGTCAAGCCGGGACGCAACAGGCCTGGGGGATATCAGCGGGGCCAACATCGCTGAAGAAGGGGAATGGACATGGAAGGAGAGAAGTACAAACAGAGGAAAGAATGAGGGACAAGAGAGGAAGGGATGAAGACAGAAAGGAACACAAATGGAGTAAAAGAAAGGGAATGCAGGAAGAGGTAACTTCAAAAACACCATGGGGAGGAGTGGCGCGGCGGATAGTGGTCCACGGGTGCTTTCAAACTGTTGAAGCAGTTGAAATTTATTGCAAATAACTGCTCCTGATGCTCTGCCGTTTCAATTTCACACAACACAATTCCAGAGCTCTGGAGCAAATGTGTCCCTGTCAGCATCACTTAGGATTCTTCTGCTCCCTGCCTCACACCTCTGCCCCTCCCTCCTCCTTCACCTTCCCTCCTTTGTCTCTCTCACACACTCTTTCTCCAGCTTCTCGCACCTTATCCCTCACATCTATTGCTAACGTTCTTTTTAAATAGTTAGGCCACTGCAGACAGACAGATATGGAGAGGTGGGGGAAAAAAGGCAGTGAATGAGTGAGGAGAAAGGCAGTGGAAAAATGTGGGGGAAAGGAACAAGACAAAGACAGATATTTGAGACACAGACAGCAGGAAGAAGTTGTTATTTTCATTGTTGTACCTCGGAAAGAGAAAAATCGAAAAAGACAAGCCTTGAAGGAAAGGGATGAGAAATGCACCTTGATTGCGCCAGACAATATTCAAACCAGGGTTGAAGCACAAATGAGATGTGCAGCAACCGGAGGAAGCCTATTAAAGCTCCGGCACTACAAGACTCATTAGCAGTCTGACACCAAACTGTCCTTTATTCAAAGTTCTGACACATGATGGTCACCACAGTCCCCTTTCTACACCCACAACACAGTGGGTGAAGCAGGTGGGGGGATGGAGCGATAAAGGGATACAAGGCGAATTAAGAAAGAATATTCATTTGGGCCATATTGTGAATAATTTATCTATAGGATGAGGGGTAGCTCTGGATCCATAATGAGGCAAAGGCTACTGTTTGGAAGACTTTCATCTTCCACAGCATGAAGACCCCTTATCTTGGCATTAAAATTGGGAAATAAAAGCTTTTCTGAAACTTTAACTGTCTATTCTATATTCTCTATCTCCACATGCACCCAGAGTGATCGTGTCCGCGCAGCACAATTAAGATCCATCAGTCAGAACCGATGCTTTTCCCACTAGTTGTCGTCATTGGGAATGGGAATCAGCAGTCACTATGTGGTACGCCGCAGCTGGATTATCACTGTATGCTTCAGAAGCAGCATCATGAACGTAGGCTGCAGTATCTGAGTGGCAGGAAGAATCAGTCAGGGAATCAGCCTGAGAGACGAGAGCCGAGGAAGAGAGCAGAGCAGCAGAGACAAGGAGGCAAAGAAGAGAGAAAGAGCAAAAGAGAGAGCCCCACTCAGTCTGCAGTGGTTTGATAAGCATTATTATTATTTCATTATCTCTTCCTGGGCCTAGTCCTGAGCTGGCATACACAGGTACACACATACACAGGGAGACACACAAACACACATGCATACATACATACAAGATAGAGAGCGACAGGAAAACAGAGCAGAATGCAGATTAAGAAAATTTTAATGAGGGGATAAGAAAAACGGGCCGCAGAGCATTTATCACAAGTTAGCAGCAAAACTGTTGAAAAAAGAGAACAGTTGTTCAACCTTTGACTATGAGCCCATTTATCCAACCACTGTTATTCTCGCACACACAGCCCAACATGTCTCTGCAGTCGTGACAGGTAGGTGGTTGCATCTGCCTAGATGGCATATAAATGGCATTTTCTGCTTGCCCATGCAATCTCTGCTAAACTGCTGAGATTTTGTTCCTGGGCCAGGAATGAACTTTCAGAGACATTCATCTTATGTCCCTTTAATGTGGATGTGATGTGTGAAATTTTTGATAGGGAAAAAGATATTTCTTCCTCATATTCTTAAACTTTGGAAAAAAAAAAAAAAAAAGTCACAGCAGTTGATTTTCCTTTCGCAATTGAATCTGTAAGCATATTTAATTTTTCTTACTTTCGTCCTCTGCTTGGTCGACTTTTTGAGGACCTGGATTCAGTCCAAAGCGTGGTAGGCTGTTTGATGTTAGCGCCATATCCTCAGTGGGATGTTTGTCCCCATTAGAGATTTACTTGTCCCATTGTCTGGCATGGGGCCAAGCAAAAGCTGCAGGCTTCTCTTCTTAAAGCTGCAAAACTGCCACCTCTGTCAAGCTTAGGATTCACACTATAACGATTCCACAAAATACAAAAACATGATGGCCAGCTCTGAATATCATAATGCATGGGGGCATGAATGCGACAATTTTAATTTCAAGAATGCCTGAGTTAAAATACATAATGTTCTGAGGAATATAAATATGATTGGAACTGGAAACGTTGGGCTTGATTTTTTTCATCCAAATTGAGACGTCTTTGTTCTTTTAAAAAAAAAAAAAAAAAAAAAAAAAGGGAAACATCACGATCACACCAGTCACCTGCAGCTGACAGACCAGTGACAGGCGAGGCCCTCACCACTGACATGTTCAGGGCATGTCAAAACAAAGGCAGCAGTACTGGATTCACTGATGCATATTAAGAGTAAGAAAATGCACTACAATGTAATCCAAGACAAGACATAACATTCTTGACAGAACAGAAGAGAATTTTAACATCCACAAGGTTGTGTTTATCCGCTGTGCTATTCTTTCCCCACCTGAATTTATGACCAATGAGAAACAAGAATCTTTCAGAATACAGAAAAGTGACTGCTGAGGTGATTCGGTGTACAGTATCTGGTCCACACTGTGGTTCCTCAGCACAAACACAGGTGGTTTCATTTGGAGGTTAATGTGTTGAAACTGAGAAAAACTATTATGCTGTACTTTGATGCAGGCCTGGGCTCCCAGGTGAACTACAGTGTGTGTTTTCAAAAGATGCTCATTGTGACTTCATCTTCTTTGAGCATTCAGTGAACTCTCTAGTCAGCAGCTTTTAAAACTAATATACCAAAATATTTGGTTGAAAGCACTTTAATTTCTTAACTTCTTCCTGCTTGATACAAACTATACATCTAAGAAGAAACTTTCTAAGATTGTATCTGTACTAAAGAAATAGTTGGCAAACCCCAAAGCTCTTGACTGAATTTTTTTTTACAGAAGGAAAGAAAGAAGATGACCTGACCGCTCCCCTCCCTTTGATGCCATGGGATCACCTGTTGAACACAATTCTTTTTGTTCATCCTCTGTTCATCTGGTTTTGTTTCCCAACTCTCTTGTCATTTCAGATCTGGCCATTTCCTGTCCTGAGATCACCTCATTCCCCTCATCCTAGTTTCCCCGCCCTCGTCCACAGCTGCCCTTCATCACCTTCATCAGTCTTCCCTTTATATACAGCTCTCTTGGTGTTGCCTTCTATCAGATGTCTGTCCCCATGTCCTGTTTTACCTCTGCCTGAGACACCCTGAAATCCACTAGAGGATTTTTGTGACCTTCTTCCTTCCGTTAAGTTATTTTTTGTTTAGCTGGTAGTCCAATTTTAGTTTTGTATGTTAATAAATCTTTTGGTGAGACACTTAACCTTTTTGTCTAATTCGTGCTCTCGGGTCCAGCATCTTCACAGACATTATATTCGAGCTGTAGACAGTGCTGTAGAGTACCTTTGGCAACTAAAATGTTTTATCTCTCTGAAATGCTAATATCCTTAAGTCCACAGTGTCTAATGAAATTGAAGCATCACGCTGCGTATAATGTGTAATGTCACCTTTTTATGCTTGAAATATTAAATATTTAACTGACATATTAAATAATGATAGATTGATTTCAATAAATGCAACTGTAGGAGCTCATGTTTTAGTGGGCACGACCTGCAGCTCACAAATACACAGAACAGAATACGTCTCTCACTCCTAGTTGTTTTTTTTTGTTTTTTTTTGTATTCTCACTTTTTCACCTCCTCCTTCCACTTATTGTAAAATGTGAGGATGATGTGAGCAGGGAGGAAGCGAGGAAACACATTAGGAAATAAGACAAGTCTTCCAATGAAACAATGCCAGTGATTGGTGATGAAGCACAGCTGGATCAGCTGTCAGTGAGATGGTATTTGTGCAGAAAAATGTGATGTACTGTCAAAACAGTGAGAGCACACAGTTAGCACTGTTAGCACTATTATTTTTTCAGTCATGTCCTCCCACATGAAAAGAGGAAGCCATCTGGAAAAGAAACTACTGGTGTGGAACAGAAGAATGTGGAAAATTGTTTGTGGTTCTGACCCTAAGCCACTTTTGAAATCACTTTCTCTAGCTGATGAGTCCAGAAACAACACGTAAAGAAATAAGAATATTATACACTTCAGTAAACACCATTAATGGTTAGCCTTATCCATCAGCTGCAATATGCAACTGAATTAAGCTATTATGCTATTATTTCTGAATTAATTGCATTGAAATTGCTTCTGGAAAAGCTGAGGCTAAACTGCATAGCTGGCTACAAAAAAATTTAAATAAAATAAAATAAAACATTCTTCACAATTACCTATTTCCATTGAGAAATTTTCAAGTTATTTGAACGTGATTGTGTGTGTGTGTGTGTGTGTGTGTGTGTGTGTCTTTCAACAACTGCCCGTTACTGCTGAATAATTTCTGGTTCAAAGTGGTCACCTGTGCAACTTCTTAACAGCATATCATTACAATTACCACCATTTAATTTGGTTTACATTGTGAAAACAAATTGAAATAAGATATTAAACTGTAGAAAAATAGGTACAAAAGGAACTGAATATATCCTGACTAAAACTGAACAACACCACACACTGATTCCAGTGAAAACAGAAGTGATTATAAATCTACTTTTGAGGCATGCAGTGTTTGGACAGCCTGATGTTTAATAACCACCAGAGTGTCGAATGGATTTTGACTTTTGGACTCAGAGGTTGCCATGGGGATTTTAATTTCTTAGTTTATCTTAGAATTTCTTGAGTTTATCTCTCAAATTCAGGTTTACCTCTAAGAGATCAACCAGCTATTCATTTGGAAAAGGCTGAATGATATGAAATATGAGTGTGTTACGGACTAATATTTGAAATACAGTAATTTTAGGAATCCCTCTCCTCCTGATCATCTGTTTACATTATTTAGTGGTTGAGTCAGTTAGGCGGTTACAGCTGCTACTTTGAGGATCAATTTTAATCCTTTGAGTTACTGTGCTTCTATAGTCATGTTGTATGAAAGACACATTAGCCTTTGTTTTCTGAAAAAAGTACATATGAAGGGTAAAATTTGTGGCAACAAGAACAATTTTCTTAAGTGAACAACTTCTTTCTGTGTCATGGCATCCACTATAACTTCCTATTAATGGCTGAAATCGCTGGTACCCATTAAACCAGAAATAAAGTCTCAAGCTAAAAGCAAGATCAAGCTGTTTCACAGATGCAAGGAGAAAAATAGATTATAATGCTGCCTCCATTAATTCCTAAGGGGGAAAAAAATGTCCAACAAAAGTTTAAATATTTTGGCCAGGAGACATGTTTGACACAAGAAGTATTGCTGCGAAAATTTTTGACATTTACATTCAGTTTTTACAACAAGCATTTAAAAAGTGAGAAGAGTAAAGATAATAAGGAAAGGCGAGAGGAATGTACAATTGGACTGCTTTGTCAGCAATCCTTCATTCACTGGCAGCAGCCACATTAACTTGCCCTTATATTTTCCTGCACAAGCTTCCTCTGGAAAACCCTCTCTACTTGCTCCTCCAAGAAAGATCAACAGAATAGGAAAAGCATGTGAAGCAGTCTCAGATGATGTGCAGCTACATAAGCTTACTTCCCGCTTAACTGGCAAGCGTCCATTAAAAGATTGGAAAGCTATGGTGAAGGGGTAGGCAGGGTGCAGGCTGGCCCATTCTTTAAACAAGCAGGCTTAATAATTCAGCCTACTTGTCCACCCAAACACATGGATGGATGACTGCATGTGCAAATGTGTGGGCACTCATGAAGACAGGCCTGTTAGAATAACAGGAAAAGAGCACTGTTGAGTGCAGGCTACCTGAAGGATGCAGTAATAGTTTTGACATTTTTGCGACACCATTTTTATGTTGCTCCAAAAAGGTCCAGGTACAAAGGGGAGAGAAGCTATTGGGAGAGAAAGAAACTTTAAAATACTTCCCTTGGACAAAAAAGTGCAATGTAATTATACTAAAAACACAGATGAGTAAGAATCATTTTGAAGATAGTTTTTGCTCAGCATGGGCTTTATAGTCCTCTTGCTTTAGAGTGACCTGGCACTCCCTTTGTGTCCCCGGGGCAGGTGAAGCTCAGGAAAGGGGAGGCTGGTGGTACTTGGCACGAACCATGTGGCCATGCTCAGCCCTTCATACTTCATTAGTGTCTCCTGTCTGCTCCGTACCTTTTTCGCCCCTCCCATTCCACCGCCATCCCAACCTCATTTATCGCCACAGTCTCTCAGGGAACTCGCTGTCCCTCAGGGATATCCGACAAAGGAAAAAAGTGTTTGCGTGTGTCAGTGGAAAGACGTGAGCGTGTGAGCCTGTGTGCTTACACGCTGAGCCTAAACTATACAGCTCTACTGTGGTGTTGAGGCCCATATATCTGGTTTTTCCAAGGTCCCCTTGAACCTGCCATGTGGCTCGTATCTATTTCTCCTTTCCATCATACTCTGGTGTCTCATATGTAGTACAGCACATTTCAGAGGTATGACAGGCTTGAAAAGGCATCATTTCCGAGGCAGCAATGGTTGGAATTTCTCATTCAACTGCTGAAACCCAATTGTTCAAACCATCACTGATGGTGATGTCCTAGAGCAAACTCATAGCACATAAGCATAAACACATGTGAGTATGCACTTGCAGAGGCTCTCCTCTGTGACGAAAGCAGCAAGTAAACAGACATGAGCACATACACCTATAGTAGTACAACTAGAAAAAAGTTTAAAGTAAAGATGAATAAGTGGTTGGACATTGCAGACTGAACTTTTAGCAACCTTAGATTCCCTCCTTTACCCTCAGTCCCTCCATTTAAAATAAATTCACATTTTTCTTTATAAATTGCTCTGCACCTAATTTCTGGATAAACAACTTCTTTTTGGTAAATCCGAAACGGAAGTAAATCTCCACAAGGTGCGTTATGTATCTATGTATGTGTGGAAATCATATTTACACCAGCAAATTGGATAGAAATTCACCTGCTATCTCATATTGATCAAATCTATCGTAACGGTTTTCTTGACCCAACAGAGCTTGAAAAAGCAGATAATTGAATGAATCTACCTGCTGCTGTCGCCACACGGGAGAGAATAATAGGACAGATAATTTGCATTGCTCCCAGAGTTGAAGCATTTGTTGCAAATACAAGAAACTAAATTCACTCTTACTACAAACGCTTGTTTCCTGAACAAATTCAAAGCCAGAACCACAAACCACGTTCCCAAAATGATAAAATTCCAAGTGGTTTGTACCCGCAACTTTCCCAGTGCTCATATAACCCTGGGAAAAGGCTGAAAAGGCTAACATAGACCATCAGTAAACAATCCCACCACTTGCCTCTGTGTCTCAGGAGGAAGTGGTCATATTGGCCTCTATCACATCCGCACAATGTGCACAACATTTCCCATGGCTTGGAAAACTGAACATCCAAAATGTAATTACAGTGGGGGTGAAGCTTGGTCAAAAAAAAAAACAAAACAAACCAACAAATATTTACTTGCGATGTAGGTGAATGTCATCAGGGATGTATTACGCTGCCCTGGACTATGAAACCCAAAGAATTTATTCAATACATTAGGTTGCTTTCAACAGCTACTGCCTGTGCTGTGGGAGTCAAGCCAAGGCCTTGTCACTAGGCTAGAAGTGTGATTACTGTATAAAACAGACCGAGGAGGTTTTGCCCATGAGAAACAAAAGCAGGCACAAAGGGAAGATCAAGGAGGAGAGCAATAATGGAGAGGACAAAGAAAACTGAATAGGAGGGACAAATGCAAAGCTGAACAGATTGAAAGTGTCAGCACTCCACTTTACAGCAGATGGGGATTTCACGATGCACAGCTCTCCTCTCGTTCTCTATTTACTAGTCTCCCACTTAGGCTTAGTAAGAAGCAACTCTTTAGTGAAACTGTCATGTCTCTCGTCTAAATACGTTTATATTTTGCTGCACAAACAAGGGAAACAATTCAGCCCTGTGATATGAATTTGTCAGCAACAATGTATGGTTACTCGTGTCCATAAGAATAAATAACAACAAACACAAGGGTACAAAATGTTCTCCTTGAGCGAACGAAACCGGAGGCATTATAGTGGCTTGATATGCACACACAGACACACATCCTGCTGTCTCCATCCTCAAGGACTGCCATGGGTTCAGGCGTAGAGCACCCAGCTCGGTAATGAGGGAGAAAACTAATATTTGGAGTGCATTAATATTGTTGATCTGAGGTGGCACCGAGGCTAAACACACCAGCCAACACTTGTTTGTGAAATATGCTGGTGTTTGTGCACTGGAAGTGCAGTGGCGGCCAGGCAGAGAGCATCACTTAGCCATACGCTGTGCAGCTGAACCCTGCAGCTCTGCTTGTACACCCTCAGCCGCAATCCATCCTAACCTCTCCATTAGTGGAGTAGAGGCACGCTGCGGCGCACACACGGGAACACATTGGACGCACAAGCATAACCACATTCTCATTTACAGAGTAGAAAACTAAATTCCACCAATTTGCATGTTTGTTAAGATATATGATTGATGTATGATTTATAATTCAAACATTAGACAGAAACTGTGCTCATATTTGCTGATCATTCAAACAAACACTGGCAGCGCTAACATCCTTTAGTTTGACAATTAGTTTCGATATTTCTGAATTTTGAACTTTCTAATCTCTAATCTGCAGCAGCATCAAACATCTCTCTTGTTGGGCCCTTAATACTATAAACTGTTATGTAGCATTTCCTGCTGTACGACAGCATTCTTCACAACACAAGTCATTGCAAACAAGTTGAACTGTTATGGTTTTTATAAACAAAATGTATTTTTTTTTTTTTATATGCACAAAACAACTGCATCATCATTACTGATAACCGAGCTTTGAAACTTAGTTCTTAAACTGTACTGTATATTATTAGTCAGCATACACAAACCAAATATAATGATAATACTCTGGTGCCTTACTAGAAAATTAGAGAGACCTCTTTATTTAAATGTATCCTGTCAAAGCAAAAAAAAAAAAAAAATCTACTATCACAATACTACAAATCATGAATGTACAAATCGCTGTTGTACACCCTGACATATTCCCTATATAATAATATTTATTAGTTTGTGTTTTAAAGACTAGGTTTAGGATTTCATGGCTTTTCTATGGTCTTTTAGAAACCATATAATATTTGAAATGGCTTTAAGTACAGAAGTTTCCCTGCTGTGACAGGCAACAGAGCAGGGGAGGTGCTGGGAATTTGGCCTGAGGTCACATGAAGGGATCCAGATGGTTACATGGGGTGTCACTTCCATTTAGTCCTGGCTCCAACAGTCTAGTTTATCGTGTTATAGTGAATCTGCTGATAGGTGCAGAAAAGGATGAAAAAAATGAATGGAAGGAGAGAGATGGACAGTCTGTATATGAAATGTAGAGCCTAGCTGCTACTACTCCTTTGCACATTGAGTTTGTGACATTATAACTAATGGTGCACCAGAATTTGGAGGATGCTTTTTTCTCTAACAGGAGCCAGAGGATGGCCCGCTGATCTCATTGTCTCTTTGTCTCAATCACCAGTGTGTCACCAAGGCCTTTGCCAGGTCACGCACATGTAGATTTGTCTTAAGCAAAGGTGACAGGGATGGCGCCAGGACAAGAATTACTCACCCTTTCAAGCTGCGCATTAAAAGCATCATCCACTTATATTTGCCATCCTTAGGTTAATTTGTTTTGACTGGAGAAAAAAAACAAAACAAAATCAAAACATAATTGCTTCTTGTTGTTTTTTTTTCCAATGGCTCCGTCTGGTTCTTTGTGTGTGGTTGCCTTTTTTTTTTTGGTCCCTGCTGTAGGACATCCAGATCCTGGTGGACAGTGTTTGTCTATATTAATAACTGTTATTTTAGCTCTCTTACCTCACTTGACTGCCTGATTAAAAATTAATTAATAGTCTAATGAAGCTGGTATCTCCCTAGCTATCAAAATCTCCCCAGTGTGTAAACGTGGCCAAATGTGGCCCAATCCCTAACCTCCTTCAAACCCCTGACTCTCTTCCTTCCACCCACCCACACCCAAACCCACACACACACACACACACACACACACACACACACACACACCAAAGCCATCCTAGCGACCACAGCTTTCATACAGATTATATCTCCAGCACAACACTGTCAGGCAGCATCAAGGCCTGATACAGACATTAACACATGTGGCTAACCAGGCAGGCTGCAGATTGAATTACGACTGCCTCATGTGGGCAGAATGAGCAGAAACACATGTGTCGCCATTGCTGTTTTAATGACTACATTAAGCACATCAGCACACTCACCGTAACACGTCTGCACAGACATCTGCATGTTGTCAGAACAAGAGCTCATCTAACTAAATGCCAGTGAAACTAATGTATCTAATAATTTTTTTCCTCTGCGAGAAGATGTCAATTTAAGGTCAAGCTCTGATTGCTGTTTTCAAATGAAAAGCCATTTAGTAAAGCAAGATTTGTGGGAGAAAAAAAAAAAAAAAGAGGCCCAAATATGAAGGCAAGACCAAACCTCTGAAGAAAATCTGTATTCTCAATTCTATGCAGATTACCAGAGAAATGGTGACAAAAAAAGGCTCCAGAACACAAGCTAAATTCACTGTCACTCTGTCCTTTGTTTGGAAATATTGATAATCCTGGGCTGGTGTGCTATGTCTATACACTTCAATATTTTTTCCCCATTACCCCCCCACTGCAAACTCTGCAAAACTGTTAAACTGCAGAGTGAACTTCTTCTAAAATCCGCCATGCACACAAATGTGAGTGCTACACACCAACAGCTGGGATAAGAAAAAAAAAAAAAAAAGGGAACAGTTAGCACAATAGCATCTCAGCTAGCAAGCTTCAGTTGGTCCAAATCAATACCTATTTACTCCCTCCAACTGGCTGGGGACAAGGTGAAAAAGAGGGAGCAAGGGAACATGCATGTGAGTGAAAGAGAGATGCTGAGTAACAAGGCAATCAATTACAGATGTAAAAAAGGACCCAGGTCCAATGCTACAAGGAAACGAGAAAAATATCTTAAATAAAAAGCAACTAATAAATGTCAAACCATGTGTTCTTTAGTAATCACTCCATCCATCTTGTTTGATATGTTGCAGACAGTCTATGGTACGTGTGAGCAGTCTAGTGTAAAGCAATCAAGTAGA
This sequence comes from Remorina albescens, assembly GCA_034769265.1. Taxonomy (NCBI): domain Eukaryota; kingdom Metazoa; phylum Chordata; class Actinopteri; order Carangiformes; family Echeneidae; genus Remorina; species Remorina albescens. The sequence continues at coordinate 15,942,454 of CM068482.1, read as the reverse complement.
GCCTGGTCTGTGGACTTGTGTGATGTGACCCTGTCATCGGCTGCTTTACAGAAGAAATGCCAGAGCGATTCTCCAGAGCAAAGAGTGAGAGAGTGAACGGTGAAGAGGGATCAGCTTACGGAGTGTGGGTATGAATATGTGTCCACCCATGTGCATGTGAGTAAGTAGGGTGCGATTGGATCAGTTAGAGCGTCTAAAACGTGTGGGAAGAAGTGCATTGGGGAGGTGACAAAGCTTACAAAATGGACTGTATTGGTACATCTGGAGTGAGAGAGACTGGGAAGCTGAGGGTAAGGAGATAAAAGACAAACAGCACGTCAGACGTAATGAAAAAAGGAGGGGATGAAGAGAGAGATGGACAGAGAGGTAAAGGGGTGGGAACCAATACCTGGGAAATTTAGAGGAAAGGAAGACTGACATACACGAACAGCTGTGAAGCAAGAGCCTGTGTTGCTCTGTCATGTTTGGCTCTCAGGACTCAGACATAGACGGTGTGGACAGATATTTGAGGTCACAACCCATGTTACAACAGCAGCCCTGTAATTGAACCTCAATAAAGGCCAGTGAAATAATCCAAATAATCCATCCCACAAATCACTGCTCAGTATGTTCGAGGCCGAGCCAGAGCTCCGTGCTCTACAGTACATCAAAACCCTTCATTACCATGAATAAATCGCATAACTAGATATGAAGTGCCACTCCACATTGGATTCTCTTCGATGTAAGAAGAACCCAATGCAACCTGGGATATGGAGGGAGCGAGAGAGAGGGAACAAAGGCGAGGGAGGGAGCACATAGTAAGAGAAAGAGAGAGAAGTAAGATAGCCCAATCACTGTCAGCGACTATGAATTATACATGAGTTGTAGTTTTAACACTGGCTGCTCACTCCCCCCGCTTTGTCACTATTAAATATTCACACCTACATCTTTGTAGGCCGTTGTTAATTACTCATCACAACAACAAAAGGTCTCAATTGGAAATTGCTGATGCCACCCTCCATTAGTGTGTTTGTAATGCTTACAGATAGCACTATTATATCAGAAGGGCGTTGGCACATCCTACTTCTCCTTGGCATAGACTATCTAGGTGAAATAAGTGATGGTACACATCCCTGTGAGTAAATCTATATAATACTTCTTTATTTGTGTGATTTTAAAATGCTATAGTGGCATTTTCATGCACACCCTCCCAGTTGACCCTGAACACAGAATGGATCAACAATGGGCACCTTTTTAAACTGGGGTGTATGCCTTGATGGTTGGACCTGCCTTTGGCAAAGTAAGATTAAAAAATGTTAGGAAGAAGGACGTTTGGAGCATTGTTCATACTGTTTGACTTTTCTACTGCACTTCACCAAAGTTGGTAGAACAGCAAAAAGCAGCAGAGGAGAAAACAAATATGTATTCAGACTACAGGATGGGCTCACCCACAGACACACAAAGAAACTTCTGTTGCCAAACATGGTCCTTTTTTTTCGGGGGGGGGGGGTAAAATAACCTGCAAGTGTTTCAAATATGTTAGCCTAGAAGCCCCTTATGTCTGATTCACATACAGCTGATCATAGAAGCACCACTGAGAGCTCGGAAAAATGGTGATATTGTCTTCAAAAGGTAGCTTTGTGGCAACATTCATGAAATACAGCTATAATATAAGGAAGGGGGATGAGAGCCTGCAATCCAAGTTCTGAATACCAACATCCTTTCAACTCTTGTTGAATCAGAAGAGTGGGTCCAAGGTCTCAGGTTTTACCTGAAGAGGTTAAATATCTTCAAGCAGGTCTAATTCCACTTGTATAGCTCTTAAAGATGCCATGACCTGGATGATTGAGAATCTTCACATTCTGAAGTTAAAACATGTCCTTGTGTTCATACTGTGCTACAAGCATGAACATAAACAACCATAGACACTCAAAATGTATCAATTATTGAAGTGGTTCTTTGTCACCATGTTGATGCCAGGTTTGTGAAAATGTGACAGCACCTGTTTTTCCCTCAAGCCCCAATAGATGTCTAATGTACTCAAGATGTGATTTTTCTGCAACTGACAAGGGCACTAAATTAACCCTATGAGCTTCTATTGTGACAACAAACTCGGCAGAGCAACAAATACACCAAACTGGTGTATCAGGATACTTTGCATTTGATGCAAATCAGCAAAGGCAAAGTAGAAACAATCAAAAGCTAGTATGCAAACTGACATATATCCACATCTTTGCACAGAATTTAAATAGTCAGTTGCTTTCTGTTTTTATATTTTAAAATTTGCTATTGAGAATAATTATATCTAAACCGTATTGGTACTAAATACCAACATTCTGGTATCATGTTATCTTACTGTGGCTGGCTGGCTATGTCTGGAAAGCAACTTGCTGTCTGATTAGTAGTCCTAACCCTAACGCTCGCCATCATATAGGAAACACCATGAAAATTTGGAAAATAATCTTTTACCACTGGAAAGAAGTTAGCAGGACACAAGAGTTTGGCCCCAGATAGCTGAAAATTAAACACTTTAATCCTAAACTAAGCGCCAACACACAGAAACCTTGAGCTTCGTGGTTTTACTGGCCTGGCTAACAAGGCTACAGGGACAGGCTGGAAAGTCACGAGGCAAGAAAGAGCAGAAATGCTTCAATAAAATGTGTATTTTGTCACACTGTAGGGGGCAAGATTATCTACACGTGTAAATCAGGATGTGCATGAGTGTATGATCAGGTTTAATAGGGCCAATTTCTCCAGATAGCCCCTGATGAAAGTAAAGAGATGTGTGAGTGACTGTGTGTGAAGTGAGGGTTGTGGCAGTAGGAAGGCTGGGGGTTGGGGATAGATGGTGTAAACACGCTAGCCTACATGGATTGGGCTAATATCCAGTTTGTTCCCTCGCGCCTCAGCTCCACGGTGGCTGCAATGCAATTTCTTCCAATTGACCTCCCTGCCACCGGCACAATCACTCTCCACCGGAGACACAATGGGCCCCAGAATACGGAGCAGCCAGCAGCACTAGCCTAACGCTGGAGGAGCCAGCAGTGAAAGGAGGTGGGGATTGAACAAACCACGAGGCGGAAATGAGATGAATTAGAGAGTGAGCAGGAGGACACACGGGGAGGTGAAACAGTGAATTTATTCTGTCGTGTAGTGGCAGTGACAAAGCACAAGCATTTAGAGATCAGCTAAGGAGGAAATTAGAAGCATTACAGCCAGCCCGGTTGGTTCCATGTTTTTTTGTTTTGTTTTTTTTTTCTTCCTGACTTTTAGTGGTTTTGGTCCAAATGGCTTTAAAGAAACTGTAGAAATACAAAGAAGGTGACAAAACAGTCTGGCCAAAGCTGAAAATTTCTAGGTGAATCAAGCATTATGAATGAAGGAATTGCCCAAAGGCCAGGAGCTAGATTTACAAGAGCAATAGCCAAGCCAAAGGCTAAAAGGCTTTATAGCAGCAAAGGATTTCCAATAAAAGTAATGTTGAAGCCCTCTAAGAGCAGCACTCTCAAGTAATAGGATTAGTCGAAGTCAAGAGCATCTTTATGTTGCAGAAATCGCTGAGAAGCATCGCTGTCATTGCCAATACAGGTGTGCTGATGGTGCAAAAAAAATCCTGAACCTGCTTCGTGATGCTGGGCTCTGCTTCTTTGAATTCAGACACACACATGCCAATGAACAGCAATGAACAAGCTCTCAATGTGTTTTGTAACACTTGTCCATGCTGGCTAAAGAAGAGACCTTGGAAGAGCTGATTGACTCCAGTCCAAAGGATGTAAAGAGATGGCTGAAAATGGGTAATATGTTGAGTAAGGAACTGTTGGCTTGCAGCGTATTTTTCACTGTGTTCAATACAAACTGCTGACTGCAAAATGTTTCCTCCAGCCACTCTCCCCCTCCCCACTCTTTGCCCAGTAGCAACTGTCTGGAACCGCTTCTTGTTTCTTTAAATGTTAAATGAAATTAGCGTAGTGCATCAGTGAGTTCATTTCTCCCACTGAAAATCACTGGGTAATTTGCTCTGCACATGAAAGGATGGCGCCAGGGCACCTGAAGGTCAGCCCCATTTCCGTGCTCAACACGCACTTCCCTTTTTTTCCCCAAATGCGGGAGTAAAGTCATTGATTTTCATCCATTCACCTTCCTCTTCTGTATCGCTGCCTGCGGACTTATTCCAGTGTTTTCTCTCTCTCTTTCTCAATGTCTCTCCTCTTTCTCTCTGTGCTGCTTAGCTGAATTTGTAAGAGGCAGTGTGTTTGGCTCTCCATTAAATTCACTGAGCCAGCAGATGAGCAGGGCATCCTCTCTGTGCCAGTGCTTATGTGAATGTGTGTGAGGAACCATGCTGGCATGTGTGTATGTGTATGTGCACACAGGTATGTTTGTATATACGTGTGTTGGCACATTCTCATGAGTGTATCACACCATTTTCCTCTGTCTGTCCTGTGATTAGGTTGAAGTGCAGCCCACTTCTTTGTCCACAGTTCCTAGTAGGCTCATTTCAGGACCTTGCCTATATTTCCTAAATGGCTTGAGGGGTCTTCCAGTTCCTAGATCTGGCTGCTTAAAACACCTCACTGAGTCCCTGCGTACAGAAAAATAATAAAGAGCATCCCCCTAGCGTTCTGGAAGTGTTCACAATGCTGAGAGCTCTCTACTTCTTTCCAAAGACGACAAACTCTGCTGCGGAAGTGGTAACAACCCCTGGTGATGGCCAATTGCGCGGCAGGAGGAAAAACCAGAGGATAGCAGTGAGTGATAGAATTGCAAAAAGATTTAATTAATTTCTTAGGAAGTGGCAGCTTAATGTATATAAATGCACTAGAACCAGAGGACCTGGGGAGGAAAAGAAGCGAATGCATGGGGTATCATCAAGGCCATCTCAAAGCTAAGGAGCGGAGACATAACACAGGATAATTCAATATATTGCCACCCTAATACAAATGTACAGCTCTAAAGCTAAATATCGCAGCCTCTAACTGTTTGTTTGCTGCTGCACGGGTCATAAAGAGTAGATTTCTTGTGACAAGATATGAACAGATGGGAATAAAACCAATCCATTTCCCCTTTATTGGATCTGTTATTCACAAAGTTGAAACATAAATTTGCTCAACTTATACCTTCTTGTGTGAGCATCAATTACACAGGCCAAGTCCTTTCAGATTTATTTAAACCAAAAGCTTATGTGCTGCTGATTTTTTTTTTTTTTTTTTTTTTTTTTTTTTTTTTAAATCAACCTATACAGCATTTTTTTTTCAAAATGGGTTTGTACAATTCATACAAATAATTTTTAATTTCACTTTCCGACATGCATCCGTGTGTCAGCAATGTTGGGCTGTTGGCTGCATCTGTCTGCCATTTGATGCCTGGACGGAGCTGCACACCAACACGATAAGTCTACCCCGACCACCTACTGTCCTCTCATTCCTACTGGATTTCCTCTCCTCGTGAGGTTCAAGTCAAGAGTTTGGTTTGAGCCACGTCATGCGGACAGCTAGCCACTGTCCTCAGCTATGGCCTCCGAAGAGTCAGATCTGGGGCATGCTATGTCACTTGAGGCTGGCTTTCATCCCTCCCTCACACACTGACACTTTGTTCACTGTCACACTCCACCAGGACGTGCTAAGAAAACAAAACCAAGACTGTTCAGTCACTGCTCATCCGATGGGCAAATAGACACACACATATAGGCACAAACATCGACACTCTCACACATGCAGATGCACGCACGCACGCACGCGCACACACACACACACATTCTCTTCCTTCTATAAGCCAGTCAGCTGTAAGAACACTGTCAACTACTGCTTGGTGGGAGAGGGAAGCAAAAAGATAGACAAGGACAGAAAAAGAGAAAATAAACTCAGATAAAGAACTGAATATGTAGGAGTGGATTCACTTGGAAGGAAGCATGAAAGATGCACAGCGACATAAAGAATAAGAATATAGTGAGCGCTCCGAAATACAGACAGAGCAACAGGCACAGGAAAAAGAAGAAAAGGGGAAGATGGACAAAAAAAAAAAAAAGAAGCAGAGCATCAGTCTTTCCTGGTCCACTTGGCATTCCTTTCTCTGTCCTGTCAGTGTCTTGTCCAGCTACTTAACTGTGCAGCTCAGCTATTCAGAAGCCTCTCACATAGCCTTTCACACTGGGCTCCCACATTTTCTTGCACTTTCTATCGCTCCCTGTCTGCCTGTCTCTTAACCCCCCACTGCTGCCTCAGCCCGTCAGTGTGGGACTGTCCAACAACGCTTGTGGCACAGGGGAAGGTTTCTGCATATATGAGTACTTTCACACACTCACCCTGTTCTCCTTCTTGCCAAGTTCACCACTTCTCTTGAAGTCAGGTTACAATGACAGATTCAAGTGAATAAATTGTATAACATGCACATTTCTAAGACTACTGACTTCATTAAAGAGTCATGCAGCCACTCTCCTGTCCACCTCTGAACATCTCTGTTGATCGCTAAACAGCATCTAATAAAGTAGTGAAAGAACAGTGTGTTATAAAAGGCATGGGGTGAGTTTAATTAAACAATGCTAATGAGCAACTAATTAAAAGCTTTCCAATCAAAACAAGGCAGTAATTACCTGAAGCAGAGATGGATAATGAGCACACTACAATCACTGGCAAACAGGAAAACCAACAGAGAGCCAAGTAGATCAATTCCCTTAGTATAGATGACCGCTCTTTCCTCTCTTTTCCTTCTGTCCTTCTGTGAAAGAATAAGGGCTGACATGAAGCCCAGAAAGGAGCTCTTCAGGAAATACTGTGGCTTGAGTGTTGACAGAAACCTCAAACATTCTTCCTATGTCATTGTCATTCATTCTCTCTCTCTCTCTGTCCGTGTGTGTGTGTGTGTGTGTGTCTCATATGCACTTCCTTAGACTACTGATTATCATCTTCTCTAGTGGTTTCACTGGTTTCACATTTCTCCTCTAAATGGCATTTACCTGTGTGGAGGGAACCTTTCTAGACTCATTCCCTACGATGGTTCAATGGTCTTCACTTTCTGGCCACACTGACAGGTAGGTGCCCACAGCTGTCTTCCCTTTCTGGCACTTCAGGAAACACAGTGAGTCTAGTGGCAGGGTCACTGCTACAGGGACAGGAGAGTTACCATATCTAAACCATGTCCATGCCATGGGATGTAGCCCGAGCATAACGCGTTGCTCTTCCCATCCAGGGCAGCTTGAGAGAAAGTAAAAGGAAGGAAGTAGCAATGGCAGGTGAGAGGAAGGACAGTTGAGACCCTGGGGATATTATGAGTGTGAGATTCTGATAACTGACAAAGAAGCCCAGAGGCCGGTTAGATAAAACAGGAGATGCTGGGAAGAGGAGGGGAAAAAAAAAAAAAAAAAAAAGGAGTAAGACAGAGAGACAGAAGAGCAAAGAAGCAATCAGAATGCAGTTGGACACAGGAATATGATGAATGGCCATAAAGAATAAGACAGGACATGTGAGATGTGCAGAGATAGATACAGTGACAGGAAAGAAAGAGAGATAAATAGATAGGTAGATAGCAATGCCCTCTTCGGCATTTTTCTTCACTTTGATCCTCTTCTCGCAACTAGAAAGATTATCAGTTTCTAAGTCAACAGGGAACACTCAGCATCATCTGTTTCCTCTTGTCTCTTTTTTCTCTCAAGCAACTTTACAGAAGGCATTTTATTGCATCTTCTTGAAACTATCTTAACAGCTAATACAGTATGTATAGAGAGGTGTATCACTAGGTACATATTTGTCATTAAAGAGAGCCATTACGCCGTTATCTGTAGTGATAAGTGACAGGTATTCCTAATGGGGGGGGGGGTATGTATGTCAACTTCAAGTTTACTCCTGAGCTCTTGAGCAGTCTAATTAAGAATTTATGACTCTAGTATTATTAGTATCCCTGCAATTAGCCATGGCCTATGAACTGCAGCATATACACAGTCAACTAATGAAAATTATTGTTACATCTTCCTCACACTCCTGGCAGATTACAACACCACCTGCTCTAGGCTATAACTGCAGCTCAGCCAATACACATTAAACACACATTCTATCATGTATTTTTGCTGAAAGATGACCTGAGCCAAGCAAATTATAAGAGAACTAGATGAATAAAAAGTCAATAGCTTCCATTAGTTGTATTCAGCATTTCACCTTTTAAACTTTTGTCAAGGTTTTCAAGGCAAGGAGTTATTAATAGAGATAACATTTATATTAATGAATTAATTCAAATATACTTTCAAGGAAGATTGATTATTTTCTCTATTGTTCATCCAATGCAGCCAGAGATCATGGGTGCTTAGCTAATTAACCAGCTAAGAGTGAGGCCATTCTGTAGCTTGAGGACTCTCACTGATTAGATAAGATAAGATAATAATCCCTTATAAGTCCCTCAATGGGGAAATCCACACATTACAGCAGCATCAGACATCAGAAGGAAAGGAAGGAAAATAGAAGTGCAAGAAAAAACTAGAAAAGGTAGAAAAATTGAAGTAAACCAAAAAACTATATGAACCAAAATTTAAACAAATGTCTCCTAAATGCTTTAATTTCTAATTGAATGAAGTGAGCCTCCCTTTAAATGAGAGGGTGGGTTTAAAAAAAAACAAAAAAAAAAAAACATCTTTTTTTCCATTTAGAGTTGAATGAAATATTTCTGCTTGACAATGACCTCCCAATAGAGAGAAGATGTCAAATTTCTGGAGCTCCGAGCCCGTGGCATGAACCACAGTCCAGTGTCACTCCAGCAGAGAAAGGTGTAAAGTGACAAGGACACATTAAGATATTCATCCTGAATAATATACACAAACTCACTGGTTTGTGTGCACTTGATTGACATAATCCAAAACCAGTCATCCTTGCACGAGTGGCCAGGTCCTACATGTTGTATTAATCTGTACTGGACTGATGAAAGGAAAGCTCAAATTCTTTAATGATAACACTTTGAAATGGACAGTTTAATACAGGATTAATGTCAGTCCATTTTAATACTGAGAATGAATATGATTGACAGGACAGGATATTATCATATCATTTATAACATTTATAACATATTATCATTATTAACACACACTGTCTGCCTTAGCTCTATTCTGAGCCTGTTATTTAGTAAGTTACAAGCACACTATCACTATGTATGCTGATGAACAATGGTCTTATCAACCATCAGCGCAATCGCTGATGGCTGTACCAATGTCAAGGTGTGCACAAATTACAACTACGCACTTTCGCAGGATACTGTACATGCAGATGAGCCCAGACACACAAATGCACAATTTATCCTGGATTTTTCCTTAACTGGACTTAGTTGTAGATTCTTGAAGATGTTTCACGTCGACTGAGGCGCTTCATCAGTTCTGACTGATGAACATTATTACTTATTTTCTGACCCTTTTGAGAAAAGGAGAAAAATAATAATAATAATAAAACTATGATTTTCTGACCCATCTTAATCTGGTGAACAGTGTGAAAGAGGACTATTTTTTATTGATTTTTATATATAACGTCCACCAGAGATTGAGCATGTTTCTCTGTGTGTGATATCGACCAGTCACCTGCATTTGTGCCTACAGCTATAGGGGCTTTCCAGTATAGAGCTGAAGCTTCAGTCCCTGCAGGACAAAGCAGAAGACTCTGGCAGACAGCTAGCTCAGATCACGCTACACGGTTCTACCTTAACTCTCACTACTTCATCTCCTGTCCTCTCTTTTCCACTTTTCTCCTCTTCGGTGAAGTTCTAGGAAGGAAAACAGATAAGGCCGTTTCCTCAGAAATTACCTATCACAGCTTGGCAAAGTGTTCAGCACTGCTGTCTGAGAAATGCTGAATTTGTCAATCCAGCTGAACAGAGAGGAATATTGTGAGCTCAATTTTAGCTGTCGATTTTAGTGAGTTGAGCACTGTACATATATGGATTGCAGGGTGTATGCTGCATAGCTAAAATGGGAGACAAATCATGTACACCTGAACTTCTATTCAAATTTTTTCAACCCTGAGATTTAATAAGAGCTGGAGTGAAGACTTTCACACGCTACTATCAGAGGACATTCATCATGAGCAGCAAAACAGACTGATTTTTATCAAAGTAAAATTGCTCTGTGGGGCTGTGCAGCAGTCTCTCCCTGCTACACACTATCGTAGATATATGCAAGTACTAGTTCTCCGTAGCCCGATGAGAGGCCATCATAAATTATAATATGGAAAGTTCCAGTGCACTGTTATTACCAAATCCGCAGTTATAAAGCACAGAAGTAATTGTGGGTAATGTGTATTTATTACTCACAGACTGCAGGGGGGTGCACTTATTTATCATCTCACTGTAAGAGAGGTGAACCACTCTGGGACTTTCAGAGGATGCATTTTCGTTTTCTACAGACCTTTTCCATGAACCATAGTACGCCATCAGCTGGTTCTGCTGCTTGACGACTCCGTTTTACGGCTGGTTTGAGAGGCCTGGCTGTCGACTAGACCTGCGATCCACTAACTCCTGAAGAAGCTGATCGCTAACTGAGGTCAGACTGAGGCAGGCAAACTCAGTCCCCTCCTTTAAATCTCTTCTTTGAAGTCACTTCTATCGGATTGGCCATTACTTTCTTCTATTATTATGTTTTGAAAATATTTATTCCATCTGTTCTTTAAATGTACTCTAAATTTAGGCATTTCTATTGGAAAGCATTCGAACTTTGTTTTTTTTTTTTTTCCCCCCAAAGGTCCTATCTAAATCCATCCATCTATTGTCCATATTATTTACCATCAAGGTTGCTGGGAGCTGCAGCCAATATCTAGAGACATTTTTATCATTATTAATATTCTTATTATTATTATTATTATTATTGCAAATGGCAAAATACAGCTATGTATTAATATCCATCCAACTATTTTTTGTGAACCGAGGGTTTTCAAGTGCCTCATTCACTAAAGCAACTTCTGTGATGTTCAGAGGCTGTAGTCGCTCCTATCCAGGGCATCCCTTACATTGGTTGACAAACTGTTTAAGAAACATTGGCCTGCTCTGCTCTGTCTCTGTGCATGCCATGGAGAGATGTAGCGCTGCTGTGTTGCGTCGATGTTTTATGTTCTATCTGGGGCACATCTCTTCTTAACATACCACAGCGTAACAGGATCACAGATGAAAAGATACGATTGGAACAGATGGTTCACTCAGTACTACTCGAGCTTCTGAAAAAAAAAAAAACACAATAGACTGAAAGGACACAAATGTCAAAGGTGACAAGGTGCTAACATATGAACCGCTACAATGAAAATGTTCATGTGAGTCGTTCAAGCTGGCGCATCTTCAAAGATTATGCAAGTCCCCTCAGCACAGCGGGAAATCAAAGATTTCTGAAGAGCTGCTTGAAACACAAAGTTTGTGGCTGGCATGACCTCTTCTACTATTCCTCTGAAATAAACCATTGCAAAACTGTATTCCCCTTTGAATTTGGTATGAATCAGTTTTTGCCTCTTTTTTTTTTTTTTTTAAAGCACTCATTTCCAAGAAACAATCAAATCACTCATCTCAATCAATGAACCATCAGTGGTAACTTTTTTATAACACACCTAATAAGTTCCCGAAGGAAGCCATCAGCAATTTGCATCCTCATCCTTAATACAACTTGTCTTCAACTTCACTAGCATCTCAAACAGGACATGAAAACTGGAAATGTGCTTCTGGGATGAGCAGCATGGACAGAGTGACTAATTTAACATCTGGCACTAGAGGACTGATTGTGACACCTGGGAAAAGGGCTGCGCTGCACACGTTCGCCCTCTCCAATCAGGAAGACATGCGTCTCATCGCACCAGTGAAATACAATTCTCCATTATTACCCGACAGCATCCGAAATGTCAAGCTTGATTTGTAAATGATATGCTTCCCCTAATTACGCTGATATTTCCAAGAGCAAAAAAAACCTCTCTCCTTCACCTCTCTCTGAAAAAATGTCTTTCTTTTGTTCGTTTTATATATCAAAGCATGCTGCCTTATGGGGGTGAAGAGTTTTATTCCATTAGAACAGTGAGCACTTAAATCTAACATTTAAGAACTCTCCACCAAAAGGTGTCCTCTCACATATTGGGGTGCCGATTTCCTGAAGCTTAAAACAGCCGTCTGGGAGAATCAGTCACCAACACCGACTGGAATAATGTAGGTGGTGGGAGTGAAAGAGTACCACACACCATTTTCTAATCTGAACCCAGCCTTCAAACTTCAACGGCTTTTAGACACTTTCCAAATGCTCACCTCCTGTACTCATAATAAAATATCAGCAGCACATTAAAATGACTGAATGAGCGCAATCACTCAATGCAACCTTTGCACAGCACAATACACTGACAATAGACACTTATAATAGAAAATCTGGACCAAAACATGCGTTATCTTACATTTAAACTGAACATTTTTCCAATGACATCAACGTGTTAAACTTCTGTCACAGCCTCCAATAGCCTACAGTGTCAAAATGCCTGTGTCACACTTAAGTCCTGTGATAATAGAGTATTCTGAGGATGTGCAATGGTGATATATGAGTCTGCCACAGGGGTTAAGACCGCCTTTGAGCTATGTCAAATGAGTCTTCTGGCTCCAATAGGCAGCAATGGCCCTGAGGGTCAAAGAATAGGTCACGCTAAGACATCTCACAGGAGATGAAAGATTGTTTCAACATCTTAACCCACTGGGTATTACTATCATCATTAGAAATGTTTTTCACAACATAGCCTTGGGATAGAATAAATGATCCTTTAGACAGAATAAATGACTGGTCTGAAGAAGGCCTTGCTTTACCAGTGTAAAGGCAGCACTCCATGAGTCCCCAGCCTCCATTAGAGGACACAATGTGATTCTCTTTTGTGGCCCTCCTCCCAACCCTCTCTCAGTGTGAGATGAGTTGGGTCCTCGGCTGCAACCAGCAGAGAGACACGCACACTCCCATACTGACTTCAGATACTACCAGTCAGACATGAAGACTGAATGAAAAAGCTTGCACATTTCAAAGACACTGCGTTGGGAGAGGGAATTCGTTAGGGCCCCAGATGGTCTGGAAGAGGAGCGTGGGTTAGTCAGTCCTGATCTCAGAACCCCAACAAAGACCCAGCCATCGCAGGGCAGACTCAGGCATCCCATTAGCCTTTGAGTCTAAATGTCAGTGTCTCCACTGGCCTAGTTCAGTAGGCTATTCCGCTCTTCCCCTTGAGACCCATAGAGCAAAAATACAAACAGAAGCAGGAAAAATAAGTGAAATGTCATTTGAGTGTATTACAATGAAGTACAACCTTTGTTTCATTTGTCCCCACCTCCTGCCCCCAAATTACAGTGTTGTCTGTCATTTTTCAGGCAACACTGGGTGATTTGCAAAAAACTGATCAGAGTTAAAATGCATGTCACAACAGACTGAACAAAGCTAGTGTACATGAGAAAAAGAAAAAGCTTTTTCATAAATTCTGCTTAAATGTTAAACTCTTCAAGGCCAAATGGGCATTGCTGATTCTTAGCCAGATGCTTTGGGGCAGATTTTGTATAAGCTGCATCCCTCACACTCGGACTAAGTACTGATTGTTTGTTTGTGCTCACGTGCATGTACGAACTCATGTGCGAGTGTGGGTGTTTCTGTATTTGTAAACTGTGGTTCATCCCAGTTGCTGCAGCCTGGGGCCCTGCCCTGAGAGTGGCCCTTGATGCCTGAGTGCTTTATATGACATTTTCTGGTAAAGGCCATTGTAAACAAAAGCATGTCCACAAGGAGACAATACAAATTCTCTACCTTCCTTGGTGAAATGATGGTAACCTCATCCTAGTCTCTCCTTTACAGATCTCTTAATTACCCAAGAAAACTAAAGCTTTTGCACCTTCATGCCATTTTTCCAAGCTGAAGAGCTGAGAGAACAACAGAGTCAAGATTCTCAGCCTCCTATTACTTTTCCTGTAAGCACTATTCTTAGTAGTAGTATTATTAACTGGTGAATGGCTGTCCAGGCATTATGCATACTTGAGATTAAATAGACCACTTAAAGAGGAAGAATATTTCTACTTCCCTCTATGTAAACTTCCACAAAGCAAGCTATTTAAGATAAATGCCACAGTTGTTCTAATAATGGGCAAAAATGATGGAATAAATGGACAGTTTGTGAGTAAACACACAAATGAGGCCTGATTTATTGACTATAAACGTGACAACAGGCGTTAACGGGTGCAAAAAAATACTTGCACCTTATGTGACTGACATGTCAAGAACTTTTACCTCCGTCTTTGCATTAATCCTATGCCGGTTTCAGCAGACATACGTATACACAAGACAATCCGCTGGACAAAAGAGATGCATTAACGACACTCCACTCTCTTCTCCATCCATACACAGCTGCCTTTCACTATAACTGCGACTATTGCTTTAACTATTTTCCCATTAATTCCTGCTTTGCATTTATTACATGAAACACTTTCCTTGTGTCTCTCTCGCAGATTCCATTGGCATTACATGTAAAATGACTTGTAATATACAAGTAAAGAAAAAGGTGGAAATAATGAAAGACCAAAGCTGGCTTTTTTTCGCCATAGCAACACACTGCTCCCTGGGTTTCCAGCCACATTTGCAAAGGGCAAAAACAGCTGGAGCCATCTTCTATCCTTGCACTCAGAGACGATCCATCACCTTCCATCTTATCTCATCCCATCCTAAATAGCAATTAGCCAACCCGAGCCACCACAGTCAAAATCACATCCTGCATCCAGCACTTTGGCCATGGTTCACCATCCCATTACACACATTCAATGCAACTAACTTCTTTTTTATAACATGAGCTCCATCCCCTCTCTTCTTACACTCAGACAATCCATTGAGGCTGTGTGGGTTGGAGGCTAACCTATTTGACATCGAATGTGCTCTGCAGTGCAGTGTGAAGGTTAAATGTTTAAGGAAGTAACATTTTCTCATTCCAAACATACAGAGACATAGTTAGTGTTCACACAGCAGCAAGGCTGTGACAGGGGGCATAGGATGCCATTTTTAAAGATATAAGCAGACACAAAATTGGCTATTAGCATTTTATGACTACAAATTAATGTCATTTTAGACTTTAAAATTCATTTTGGAAAAAATAAAAACCTTAATAGTTTAACTGCAATGCCTCCTGGTGTTGATAGTCAGGAAATTTGATTAAGCTGCTGTTTAAAACAACTTTAAATAGACTGCATGATTTCAATTAAACCAAATTAAATACAGAAATACATACATGGAAATTAAATAACAACACTCTTAAGCTCAATTACCCCCTTTAAAAACTCAGTGGGATATGGAAACAACTACACATACACATACAATCCACAATTATACGAAAAAAAAGAAAGAAAGAAAGAGAAAGCGAGAGAGGAGAGAAAGGACAAACTGAGACACATTGAGAGAGATAAAAAAATGCAGGAAGCCGGTTTAGTCGTGGCTGCGACGTCGCAAGGGAATTCACACAATTGTTGACTTCCATGTAGAGAGAGACAATGAGTTCAGCTTCATTGACTTCTACAGAGGCAGTGAAGCACAGTAATTACCATGGCTCAGACAGAGGAGGCGCTACTGACACAAACATTCTGTAGAGGCAAGCAAACAAACAAAACAAAAACACACACACACACAGACACACACACACTAACCTTAACTACACTTTAAACTAAAGCACACAGGCACACTTGGAAAATATACAGTAGCTAGCAGGAGATTATTCTTCAGCCCAAGAAGCAGAAGAAGACCAGAAGCAGTAGCAACTGCAAGTGATAGAGGCAGATAAACAATATCAGAGGAAGGAATGTGCTCCAGAAAACGAACACACAGACCAAGAAGTATGAAAAAAATGAGGAATGAGAATCCCCAAACAATCTAATCTGTCCTTGAGTGCCCTCCTACTGCAGCATTGTTCTGTCAGAGTCAGATAAGTTGGGAGGCGCTGCAGAGTGAACAGAGGAGAGAAGAGAAGAGGGGGGTAGAGGAAAAAAAAAAAAAAAAATCAGTGATAAGAGTCTCCACTTGCCACAGTAAAGGACTAAGGTGGAGGTGCTACAGGGTGAGGAGAGTGGAGTTTGGGAAGACTACAGGGGAGAAAAAGAATAGAGAGGCAGGTGTCATGCTAAGTGTCTGATTTACATGGACCCAGATGTGGATGCATTGTTTCATTAGCTCAACCTTACATAGTATTAATATTTAAATGTATAATGACCCCACAACAGGTTCAGCGTTTACACACATTTGCTTTCCTCTATATTAAACACACATTTTAACTGTAAAGCATAGTTTCTCTGAATAGGTAATAGGTGACGGAGAGAAAAGGACCACATTTGTACAAGTCTTCCACCTCCAAGATAAGTAAATCCCTTTTCCCTTGATGATGACATGAGAATAGTTTATGCTTAATGTGCAGCCATCCCATCAGATAGGTGTAATATATACAACCTCTTTGTCTTCCACCTCAGGTCACCCATCCAGGGCCTGTTTAATTCATTAAAAGCTATCTTAAGTGGCTGAACTGATGGACTTCCATTATTCAAAAAGTTTCAGCACAAGTCCTTCAATACCATTACCTCTGAGCACTGGTGTCTAAATTAAAGTTAAATATTTAGAAAATCTATATAAAGCTGCTTGGGAAATGAGGCTGGATTTTTTTTGTGTTTGTGTGTTCATTTCCAAGATAAATCTGACGGCAAACAGATGAAGAAGAAAATTATTTGCCATGAGTCTGTTCTGAATTTCCTGAGTGCTGTGGCTTGTCTGTCCAAACATTCGGTGGCTAGAAAAGAAAGAATGCTTGTACATGTTCATTTTCATAATCTGCCACATGCACTACCATACTACGGGACCGTATGGTTGATTTACAGCCGGACGGAGTTTCCTCTCAACATTTTCTATCAACTAAGAACGTGATCAAAGAGCTGGACTAAGAACCATCTGAACCAGTTGATATAAGAGGACAGCTCCATTATTCGATATGAGTCTAAAACCTCTCAACACATTGGCAGGTACAAAAAAAAAAAAAAAAAAAAAAAGATGCTGTTGAATGCCACCTAGTTCCTTACTTTGGTCGGCTGCAAGGTTCTACATAAATTAAAAGTGCACAAACTTCCCTCAGTGTGGTAAGGCAAGCGTCATATATTTGCATTGTTTTAGAATTCCATCAAAGATTGCGAGCAGAATTACTATTTTGTAAACAAGGTTAAATTTGATCTCAGCTACAGATGAATGACACAGGTTTTATCATACCCACTTAACAACACTACTCTTTCATGGTTAATTGGATGTTACATTGACTCCGTATCGGCTATGAAAAGACAGGTTTATATTGCCATTGCTTTTCAACACTTGGAAGGCTCTTGGCGAATAAGGTGCGGCCAAAATTGTATGTTCTTTGTCTTTTTGAGTCATTTCAGACAATGCTGTAGGGGATCCAGGGAGGTGGATAGTGAAGAGGAAAATAGGCACTTGATCATGGTCTACACAGTTTTATATAATAGATATATATATATATCTTTCTAATACATCTTAAACCGAAATATTCACTTACACATAAAGTAGTCAAGAACATGTTCTCCTCAGCAGAAGGAGTTTCTTTGTTTTTTGGCACAGATTAGTGCGTCAGCTGTGAGGAAAGGACAGCCCAATTTGTCGAGTGCATCACATCAAAGGAACTGCTACCCCAGCTAATATCAGCCCACGAGCAAGACACCTCATTCATTAGTCTGCATCTGCAGGACAAATCACTTCTGTGCTGATACACAAATGCAACACACATGCAAGCAAGATCATGCCTGGTAAAATGTTCAGTTTGCTATTGACATAAAATAACGCCGAAAATATCCGATTTGATAAATTCAATGTGACATCATTTGACATGCTGAATTGTTTTCTGTTCAGAGCCTCTCACCATAAATCTCTACATGGTAAAGCAGTTCTGCAGCGCACACTGCAGCAACCATGTGTATGCAAATTTGTGTGTGCGCGCGCATAGCTGTGTGTGTGTGTGTGTGTGTGTGTGTGTGCGCGCGCGCTTCAAAGAAAAATTGCTTTTTCCTCTATGGCACAGTTCCATTTAGAGCGCCTTTTCCTCTCCTCTGCTTCAGTGGAAATATGGATCAAATGGATGAAAGATCTTGCTTCCTTTTCTCTATTTGAAGGAGCAGGGATCTATGAAGAATATTCCACCTTCTTAGCTATAACAGAACAGAGGTGTGCTCTTCAATGCAGTATCATTTGTCTTTATCTTTTCTGTCCAGTGGGCATCACATCCGACTCAGCATTTCAACACACCCTCCTCTGAGAAAACAAGCCCTCCTCTCGTTTTTTTCTAGCCAAGACGAGATTACAGTTAAGGTAAAAGTCAGATCACAGTTGTTTAAATTCCTGGACCAATGGCTCACAATGAAAAACATTTGCCAAACCACTAGGATGCTTATTTACCACTTAGAGTCTATTCTGCAGCATGAATACCACAAGAACGTTATAGTCAGAGCTACCATTTGACAGCAAGAAGCTAAAGAAAGTTTTTCACTTTGAATTGTGCATATCTTTAGCAATCCTGGCACATCTTTAGGTAAAGTCACACAAATGTATGCCTGGAATGACTGTTTTCAGTGTTTTCATTGGTATACTAATAAGGTATTCCTTTAGTGACTCTGACTGGCATCTAATTCAGCTTCATACATGTTGCTTGTCACATGTCTGAGATGGTGTTATTACAGTTTTCCTCTTCTGTTCCATGAATTCTTTTCATCATAGATACTGACAATGTTGTTGTTGTGAGGAAGAGTAGCATGATGAGGCCAAGTCTTCTATCAGCGTCCCACTGAGTATCTTTATTCTGCTTTTCCATTTAATTTTCCTCTGTTCATCTCTTTCAGTAGAAGAGAAAACAAATTTTCTGAAGTTCAATCATCACCAACCGGCACCTCTGGTTTTACACACATATACACTTGCATCCGTGTGTAAACAAAAAGCCGTTTGCACACTGTGATGAGCAAAGAGACAAAATAACACATTGTCTATTCAAAACCTATTTTCTTAAAACACAACAGGAATTGTCAAATTGCTGTCGCTAAACTTCGCGATTTACCAAACTATGAATAATTTGTGCATAAATTAAGAGGAGGGATAATGAGAAATGCCACACTTCTGTGATGAGAAGAAATGGTACACAGCAGTGGGCAATCAAGTCATGAAGATTGGAAAGAGAATCAACAACCCCACCTGACGTAAGAAGCACCCCGGGATTAAAAAAAAAAAAAAACCTGACTGGAGAGTCCATATGCTTTCATCGCTCTGGTTTAAGACCAGCTGTAAATTAAGGGGCAGGGCTGTCTGGACATGGGGAGATGAGCCGCTAAAGATAAGATGCACTGGCTCCATCTCTTCTAGCCAGGAGGAATAGTTTCTCTGTTCTCTCCCAAGCTTTGAAGCTCTAATGCTTCTGATCTGTCATTTATCTCCTGCCTCCCATGCTGTCCTGTGCACCTCTGCTCACGAGGACGACGATGTGACGAACACACAGTGGGAAAGTGTCTTTGGTGACAGGCAGACTATACTAATGTATATTCATTAAAGAACTTATTTAAATATTACACAACTTTCTGCATTTTGCCATTACGTGGATGCATTTAACAATAACAATAACAATAGAAATCAAAGAATTCACAGGTGCGCTGACATTTTCTAACACGGTGCCTTTTCATTTGCCACAAGGCATAGCAATCATTGCCAAACACTAAGGGGGGATCAGCGCTGCTCAAACTTCACTGGATCCACAATTTGTTATGAGTTGGTGGTCAGACAGCCTAGTCCTGAAATGCACTCAATGAAGATATTCAGACTGTGTCACAATAATCTTCTTTTGCTCCCTCGTTCTTTCTTTGTCTCCAAATCCCCCCCCCCCGCAGCCCAAGGGTGTTTGCCTGGGAGGCACGTCAGCATGTGTCTCCCTACAGTCTGTCTCTCTGCCATTCTGGCAAATCAATTCTTAATAAACCATCTGAAGGCTTCCTCTGCTATACCTTTCATTTCCCCTCCTCAAAGCTGCAGGGCAAATTAGCTTGCCAAGAGGATGAGAGGGAGCATGGAGCAAAAGAAAGCAAGTGAGAAGGGAAGGGGAAAAAAAAAAAAAAAAAAAAAAAAAACGACCTACACCTACAATTAAATTAACAAATCACTGTTCTTAATTAATCTGGGAATTACAAGCAGAACTGTGGGTTTGAGACGTGACTGACATGGCTAGTGCTCCCTACATCTGCTTTTGCTGGTGCTGCTGGGGTGGGGAAGCAGAGAGAGGTAAAGCAGGGGGTGGAAAGGCAGATGAAAGCTTAATAAAAACTCTCCGCAGAGCTCCCTGAGCAGAATAGCGAGGCTCCTACACTTACTCCTCCTCCCCTCCTTCCTTTGGTTTCCTATTCCTCCCACTCTTATAATCTTGCCATTCCTCCCTTGCTAAGTTCCGTTCCCCTCCCAGTCCATCAATCTCGGTCCCTTGACTCTTTCTCCTTTATCCACTCACTGACCCTCTCCTCCCTTCTCTACCTTTTACTGGTTCGGAAAACCATGTTTGCTAATGAGGTGTGGGATTGACAGCTGGATTACACCATCGCTTTGTAATCCTTTCATTTCTGTGTTTAGGATAATCACCCTCCAGACCGCGCCCTAGCCTCTTGCTGCCTTCAGGGACAGTAAACAATGCAGGTACGTGCTTGAAAGTGTAAAAGTACAAAAGCGCCTGCATGTACACTTTTCAATTGTGTACAACTGTACCTTCCCAAAGGCCTGTTCATATGAGGGCAATGAAACATTCATTATCTCTGCTGAGCAATGAAGCCCACAACTTGCCAATCACCTTGCGAGACCCCCCAACACTATCTTTCAGTGGTTTGCAAACTATGTAGCAGAGAATGAATGCAGCTTTGTGTCCACAACTTAGAGGAGTCCATTCGCCTGCTTGCCAACATGTCTGCAGTCCCTCATCCCTTTTTACCTCAGAGATCAGGAAATAGTGTCTCCTCCAGCCCTTCTCCTCCTCCTCAGTCTCTTTTCCCTCCTCCTCTCCCTCACATGAGCTTGTTCCCTCTGCGGCCACAGGATTCACCTTGTTTTTGATCATTCTCAGACTCAGAGCTAGACAACTTATCTTCTTCTCTACATTCTCCCAGGCCCGGAGGATGACAGGGGCCTTTTATTACCCTCACTCTTCGCCTCTTCATCTGATGTGCCGAAAAAGACAATAGGCAGGGTGGGAAAAGAGGAAGAAAGGGATTCTGTCCACTGTGCTTTTAAAAGTGTGTTGGTGCCAAGGCTTGAAATGGCTGGCTCACTAGCTCACATTTAGTGATGGAGTTTGACCAACAGTAATAGAAGGGCTTACAAACAGAAAATAATGCTGTGCTGTCATTTACCCATCTACAGCTTTCAGCTTCTGGCTCAGAGACTCAGGATAGAATATCAGCAAAACTATAATTACAGTTGTCCATCCACCGTATTTCACAATAAGCATGTATCCCTCGAAAGGTGAGTATATAAATCTGTATGGAGCCACATTCTGTGGAGGATGTCCTTAACTTCAACGCTTATAGTAATATTGAAAAACAAATTCTCTCTCTCTCTCTCTCTCTCTCTCTCTCTCTCTCTCTCTCTCTCTCTCTCTCTCTCTCTCTCTCTCTCTCTCTCTCTCTCTCTCTCTCTCTCTCTCTCTCTCTCTCTCTCTCTCTCTCTCTCTCTCTCTCTCTCTCTCTCTCTCTCTCTCTCTCTCTCTCTCACTCACAAAGAGCACAAAACAATTGACCTTTTTAGACTCCATA
Organism: Remorina albescens; assembly: GCA_034769265.1. NCBI lineage: Eukaryota > Metazoa > Chordata > Actinopteri > Carangiformes > Echeneidae > Remorina > Remorina albescens. The sequence continues at coordinate 15,920,680 of CM068482.1, read as the reverse complement.
GTGGAATGGTCATTATGCAGCACAGTAATACAGTGCATTTGAAGTGATTACATGGCCGTGACCGCAGCAGGAGACACAGACTCTGCACTCTGCATTGCATGTAGTTCTAAATGTGGCAGTCATCAGTTCATAAATTTTGCATACACACATTCATTGCTCAGGAGAGCAACTAGTAGCAGAGTAATTTAGTGTGTAGTCCATGAGAAGTTTTGCCACAGTCGCAGCGATCTGTTTATGCCACATTAATATTCACACTCATATTGCATTTCACAGTTGAGATATATTTTCTTTTGGACAATAACTCCTGCCTCCCAAATCGCCTTCTTCAATGTGATGTCACACCAACACAGACCAAAAAGCAAATTGGGGGTTTTTTTGTGACTAGGCTTTAAAAATTTTATTTCAAATCGTACGTTTAATTGGCAGATTCAAAAATCTTGTAAAATCTGAATTACCTTGAAATGTTTAACCGTCTCCTCCTTTTGCCTTCAGCCATCTTTTGCGCTCAATCAAACATATGGATTGATTTTGGCAATGTACCAGCAGGCTAATCATACTTCAATTGTCAGAAATACATGGATGCCCAGAGGGATTTTCAAAATTGCACGTCCATATTCTTATATACCGATCTCGCTGTACTTCCCATTAATAGTATTTTTAAAAATTAAAATGGTGGGTTTAAGCTGAGCTATGCATCAGTGTTCAAAGATCAGAGCATAGTGTACCGGGAACCTTTTTTTTTCTTTCAAATTGATTTTCAGTTAATTTTTATCAACACAGTGTTGGATAAACAACATTAAACAAATATGGATGATAATTCTGGGGCCAAATATTAACCAAAATACTCCCTTCAAATATAAAGATTCATATTGTATTGTATAAACATTCAGTGTCTACTTTGCATCCCAGGGAATGACGACAATGCTTGTTACACTTCAAAGATTCATTTGATAAGTGAATTTTTTTTTCTTTACCTTTTTTTTAAGTTTTTAAGATCAAAATAAGAATTCCTCTTAACTTTGACTGCAATCACACCCACCAAAGTCAATGTGGAGCAACGATTCAGCATTCAACCTTAAAGAAATAGCTTGCCCTTCCAGCCAGCTAACTCTGCCCCAAACCAGCATGAAATATAAGGATCCTCCCTTTGGGGAAATCAATCGGGTCTGTCAAAAAAGCCGACATCTATCTTGACATGGATCATCAGACTCTGCTTGTAAAGACCAGGAATCTGTGGTAGCTCCTTTGTTGGCCCCTTATTAGCTTTTAACCTGTCGCATAGCACAGGCGCTATTCAACAGGCTTAATCAGAAGACAATGATGACTCCCATGACACCATGGGGCTCATCATTGTATTCTGATTAATTAACATTACTGGCACACTGTTTGTCAACCCCCAAACTCCTCTATCCTTTTCTCCCTCTGTCTCCCATGTTCCTGTGCAGCGGCAATGATTCAACTGTGTGCTGAACTTAAGAACTTAATGGGGACCATTCACAGGGAGTTCAGGACACAATTAGTGATTACCAGACAGCCATGTCTTCTGAGGGCTTCCACCCTTCTTTTCATCCTCCCTTAACAAAGACGAGGGATCTCCAAGCAAAGGGAATAGCATATGAGGCTGTAATTCTCATGGATTTGTCCTGCCCACTTTCTCAGAAAGATCTTACACTTCTAGTGCATGATAAGAGAAGTGTGAGAAATGGACAAGACCCTTTAATTAACAATAATGATCTGATCTCAGTTTGGGGAAACTATAGGAAAAGTGGGGCGATAAAGGAGGGCTCAGTTAGAGGTGAGAACACTGAACCATTTTTCATATCCTTTTTTCTTTATATCACGCTTCACTTTTTATAACAACGGTAGTAAATTAGCTTTTTGTCCACTTTTCTTTAATTAGGTTTTGTCCCAATGTGCAATTTTTGAGGAAAAGACTTTTATCCAAACTGAGCTCATGTGTTTTTAATTTACCCAGTGCAAAAAAACTGTGATAGAATTTAAGAGTTAAAATAGTGCGACAGAGAAACTACAAAATGGTGTCACCCACATCTCCTCCTTGTTACCATACCCATTTTTATAAGAGATAAATAGATAGATAGATAGATAAATAAATAAATAAATAAATAAAGATGCAGCCCTGAGAGCAGTATCACCACTATGTCAGTTGCCTTCACAGTGGCTTCATTTCTAACTGAATCAATTAGGCTGTAATTAAAATGCTGCCATAGACAAACAAAGTGAATGGGCAGGAAGAGGACACCAGCATTTGGGCCAAGGCCCAAATTATGCTGGAGTAGTAGGCGGTCTGTAAGGGATCTCATTCGTCTTACACTGCCACAATTATGGGCTTCTTTACATATGCAAGTGTGCTTGCATGAACGTGCAATAAGAGAAGCAGGACCAAATATGATAACATGCTAACCCCTATAGGGTACAGAGCCTTATCTTATGCTTTCCGAGGTACCTAGTTGAGAGGAAAGTGTCCCTCACTCTGACAAGAGCCCAGCTGAAGGACATGGTCAGTGAGGCTCTTGAGCAAAGAGAAAACAGCCTTGTAGGCTTATCATTATCCTGCTGGTGTAATCCCTGTCCACCACAGCCCAGGGGAAAAAAAAAAAAAAAAAAAAACAGTCCAGGGAGTACCTTGCTCTTCATGACAAACTATTTTACCAAAGAATGCATGGGCACCTTAAAACAGCTTCTGTACAATGTTAATCTCAAACTACTCAAGAAAACGCTATGATGAAAGGTGCATGTGTATAAGAGAGAAAGAAAATACAATCACTTCACCTGAACTCAAAAACCAGGACAGATTGAGCAATATATATATATATATATATATATATATATACACACACACACACACACACACACACACATATACACACAAAAGAGACATGGAAGGATCACTGTGAAAAAAGGAGAAACTTTCCCCACACATCACCTGACTATCATGAACAAAATCTCTTTCAGCAAAAAAAAAAAAACCTCATCAATCAAAAATAACATCCAATATCTTAAAAAACTCAGCTCCAGCAGAGTGGGAGATATGTGCATAAGGACAGGGATGCTGAAACACAACAGTCCTGAGCTGTGACAAGACCTGCCTCAGTGGTTCAGTCTCGTTTTTCATTCAGGCTGCTGACTGAAGAAAAAAGAGATTCTGAATGTTTATTGATTTTAAAAAGGCTTTTGATTCTATTTGGCATACGGGACTTTATTATGAAATCATTGAAATTGGTGTGAGTGCAACATGGTGACATAATTTAGTGGATGTGTGTCAGTAATGTGTGTCCCCTAGAATGTTGGCAACAAAACTACAGATCTGTTTTATAAAAAGGTTGAGACCATCATTCAGGGCAATAGCTCATCTCCAGCTCAATCTAACATTACTCTTGGAGCAACAAAGAGCAGAACTGGGTCTTCTCAGAACTTTAACAAATCTAAAATCGTCTCAGGAAACCAGATATCATGCACCATTTACATTATACAATATACTTACATTATTTCTACCTAGGACACAAAATCCATCTTATCTGGCAGTGACACAAAAAGGTGTTGAACATTTTATATAAGTGGGAGTTCATTTCACAAAATAAACAATCCCATTAGAAGTTGGGCTAAATATTTGACTGTGTAGTCCAATGCCCCAGCTGAGCCCAACAGACAAACTGACCAACTACAAACCTAGGAACTAAATTCCCGAGTCTCTTCTGACAGCTGGCTCTGAGACTTACCCGATACTGCTTAACCTCAGACCAGCAATGCTTTCCAACCACTAATCAGATCAAACTGAAATATTAAATTACCAAAAGATGCCTATCTGGAACAGTGAACAAACCGAGAGTCAAAACAAACTAAATTACTATCTGGCCCGAAACAATGAGCACAAATTGGCAAAGTATCTCTTTACCATCAGGGCCACAAAGCAGACACATCCAAACCAAATACAAATTCAGTGACCGCAGTCCAACCACAGAGTCAGATCTACTCCGGAGGTCCTGGCCATCACTGTAGAAAAGACTTAGTAGTTCAAGCATAACAGGTGAGGAAGAGACAAAAATGCACTCACTCTTCACCGGCGACAAATATAATAATGTCAGAGTTATACTTTAAGGAATGGGATTTATTAATCCTAAACTGTACAAAGCAACAAGACAGTGAAAGAACCAGACACAGCCTGTTATACAAATAAAAACACACAGATACAAAACATGCGTCCACAGTTTTTTTTACTTTTGTCTTGTTTTTATCTTTATGAATATTAAAGCTAATTCTTTTTTTAATAATCACATATCACATCAAGAATTGTATAATCTTTGATACTGGCAATAAATACACAAAGCACCCTGAAGTGAACCATATTGAAAATGAGAGAGAGAGAGAGAGAGAGAGAGAGAGAGAGAGAGACACACGCTTAGTGTCCCCTTGTCATATTACAGCCTTCACAGGCTCACACAGACCATCTGTGCCTTAAAGAGCCAAAGTCCGAGCAAAGTATTTAAACGGGTTTAATGTCTTCAGGAGGGCCATAACCTTGGTACTGTAGGACCCCAGAAGGCCCATCAAACCGAAGCAGGAGGTCGCTTAATGTACTGAGCAGATGACAAAGATGCAGAGTTCACACACACACACTGCAGGGTAACTCATTCTGCAGGAAGTCACCCCCATTTTTTCCTCTCACATTCCTCCACCCTTGTGCCCCGTCTCCTTTGTCCCTCCTCTCAAAACACAGGGAGAAGATGTCAAAAATCTCATTAAAAAAAAAAAAAAAATGGCCTCCACCTGCTTTCTTTCTTTTCTCATTCGCTCCTGATGTCCTTCCTAATGAACAGCTTGGAAAAACCTGGAGGAAGTCCACTATGCACTGAGCATCAGTACATATCTCAGTACATACAGCGCATTCAAGCACATTACGCACACACCAAAACACACAAAAATCACGCATAAGTGTTCCACAGCATGGGTTCCCGAGCCTAACAGTATTAACCAAAAGGAACTCCTGCAGGTGGAACGCCCACCCCTCCTGCTTATCTCATAAACCACTCATGTCTAGACTGAAATAAGGGGAGGGGAAAACAAAACACTGAATCATGTGGCTAAATCATTTATATGAGCCCCTCTGGAAAAATCTACACACTTTTTCACAACTATTGGACACATATATCAGGCCTGGGGTTACACGTAAAGTAAATATGTCAACTAGCTATTTGTAACTGTTCCCTGGGGTCAAATTAGCCCTTGGTCTGAGGAGCATGCACCAGCACCTCAATGTGTCTGTGGTGTCGTCTTCATTTCATGAGACAGCCAACAAATGTCACCCTTGTGCATTTCTGTAATTAATAACCAAGGAAAATGAATGTATGCGTCTGTCCCCGTGACTTAAAATCCTCACAAATATTATAAACAAACCATTAAACAGATGGTGATTATTTTGTGTTATTATAATCTGTTATTATTTTGTATTATAACAGATTAGATTGTTATATGAGAAGGGGCTGCAAAGACAAAACACAAATTTTCCAAAACAGCAGCACAGGATTAAAAAAAAAAAAAAAAAAAAAAAAGGACGTTGCAAAAGATTAGAATAAAGTAAGACACCATGATCCAAATCTAATAAAGACACAAAGCAAACAATGCCAGTGATTTAGGCTATATTCCAACAATGTCTAATCTCCACAAGGACGCCTGTCTGCTATCCACCCAGATAACAATGCAGGCTGTGTGTCCTGAGATTTGGGGTAAAAGGTAAACAGGAAATCAAACCAATCTAATTCATCACCTCCACTGACAAACTGGAGTGTGTGTGTGTGTGTGTGTGTGTGTGTGTGTATGTGTGTGTGTGTGTGTGTGTGTGTGTGTGTGTGTGTGTGCGCGTGTGTGGGGAAGATTATTTTACTTCCATTCTTTATGTGTTAAGACCAAAGGCAAAAGACCATGTGTGGTAATATTCAGCCATTTGTTTTGTTTTTTTTAATCTGAAAATAGTGACATGTATTCAACGGCAAGTGAAAGTGGTACGTGATATGTGATCTTTTGCTGTGCAAATTGAAAAATGATGTTCAGAATAAAAAAAAAAAAGTTGAATCAAAACAGCCAGGCTATTGGATTATGAAAAATCATTTAAGCCTCACAGGAAAGCTTCACCACCTACGGCAAGTGAAACTCATCACCCGAGGCCTTGTGGATGCCCGCTGGAAGAGGTTGTCTGACGATAACCGTATGAGATCCTTACATTCTGAAGAAAATTGTTCAAAGTGGGCAACAGGCAGAATACGCTCCAAATATGATAAGACACGGGTGGCTCCAAGGAGGGGAAAAAAAGAAGGGCTGTGGCTCAGAAATGTAAGCTACAGATTTAAATGCATGGTGAACTTACAAAGACACTGCATGTGTGAAGCAGAGGGAAGTTTGTATTTGTGTGAATGTGATCGGAAAAATAGAGAATTGTTTATTCTGAAATGTATTTTTAAGTACAACAACAGTCCAGAGGCTGACCAAGAGAAAAGCTAAGGTTCCAATATTACAGACATTCAGACAGGTCAGTGTGGCTGACAAGTTACTGGAGGGATAAAACTTCCAAAGAGAGCCAAGCATCAGTGGAAACTAGAAACAGGGCAATGTTTTGACATCTCCAATTCCCTCTGTGAAGCTACAGTGGTAAGGTCAGCATCCTTATGTCTCAGGTACTGACATGGTCATGTACATCGCAATATATCAAATCTGTCTTTCAATATTTTCTCTCTCTCACTCACTCACACACACACACACACACACACACACACACACACACACACACACACACACTCACACACTCACACACTCACACACTCTCACACACTAAGACAGACAAAACCACAGTCACACATGCAGAAAGTAAGAGCTGTCCAAAACCACCAGTAACCCAAACAAAGTCCAAGGTCAGCAGAGTGAGCTCACTGAACTGAAACCACCATCCCTGGCTTTCATTACCAGGAACAGAGACAGTAGACACATGGGATGAGGTTACGTTTGCAGGCTTTGTTTATCTGTTTGAGTCTGGCCAGGGTCCAACTCATGCTCTCTCGTCTTTGAGAGACAAAACACTTCAACATCATGACATCATCGCTTGTTGATCCAAATTTCAAACCTTCAATTTATTTCAGCAACCGACTATATTCTCTTACATGGTTGGAAGAGGCTGTTGTACTTGTACTTACAGGAAAGAAAACTATTTTGCTTCATTCATTGTCTTGTTCTTGTGTGTGCACATTTCTGTGTGTGTGTGTGTGTGTGTGTGTGTGTGTGTGTGTGTGTGGGTCATTAGGTGGGTAACTAAACAGGCCTGGTGAAGCTTGACCTCTAATGGTGCCTTTAATGTGTGAGTGGTAAAGAAGCTGTCATGGCTCTAATGAGAACCAGGCATAAAAGACAGCAGGCACCCTAAGCTCTGAGTGCATCACACATATATACACAAAAACACATTCACACAACTAAGATGACTTTGACCTCTCACCTCTTGAGCCCTTTCTGTTTGTTTTTTCCTGGGGGGGGGGGGGTTTGTGTTGATTTAAATTGGTGACTAATTGCTGCTAAAATGTAAAGAAAAGACACATTTTCCACTTACAGTCCATTTATGTAATAAAATAACAGAAACGCAGCATTGTCCTATTTTTATTTTTCAGCCAATTACTTTGGGAACTGAGGGGGGTTTTCCAGATAAATAGAGAGAGAGTGATTCTATTCTGTCAGCAGGAACAAAGCCATGTGTAGAATCAGTATTTAATGTTTACCAAAGAAAAATGTCAGTATGCCAAAACACCCACAATTTTTAGGAGCCTCATCTAAATTAGTATAACATTAAATGAACATTCATCAAAAAATTTTAATATTTTGGTGATAAGGCTGGAAATGAAAATGACTAGTGAATACATAAAGAGGAAAAGGAATTACACTCTTTGTAAAGATTTAGCTTTGGCTTTGTTCTCAGCTTTGGCTTTGTCATCATATCTGATGTGATTGTTTCAACAGCCACACTCGGATTTATATTTCAGAGGGTTCGGTATTTTAGAGTGACTCAAAAATGATCAAATCTGAAATATAACATCCTCCTCCTTTAAGCTGACCTCCTGTCCAGATGCAGACATCATAGGCAAGGTCCTAGTTCTGTCCTTCCCATTATTCCCCAGTGGCTAACATGAAAATATATATGTATGTGTGTGTGTCTGTATGAGTGGGTGTCATTATTCCTGTCCCTATTTGACGGTTTTGGGTTAAACAATGTTATTATTAAAGCCCTTCTGGAGTTGCTTCCTGCTTGCCTCCAGTGACACCCTCACCAACTATAAATCAACTGCCTGAGCCCTGTAAGTCACATGCAATGCTTGTGCGTGCGCTTGGCCACTGCAACTGTATTTCATACCCACATAAAGACAACCCTGCAGCTGAGAGTGTGTTGCAGCAAAGACGTGTTTCTTTACCTTATCAGGATCCCTTCAAACCACACAGAGGAAGCACATGATGAATGATAAACTGTATGCTTGGAACGTGAATTGGGGGAATCCTGTGAATGAATTAAGCCTGCAGATTTTAATCATGATTGATTTGCTCTGGCAAGACAGCAATATTTGAACCAGGCTTTGGTGTTGGTTATGTTATTTAAAAGAAATAAATACAAGTGCAATAAAATCACAGTTTGGCATCTACTGTTAGAGGCAAATTGGATTCCGAATACAGAAAACAACCCTGCTAGACCACTAAAGATTAGTTTATGTCTGAACGAAGACAGAGACAATTTCATCTCCCTGAGATCAAACCGGATAAATAATGCTCTCTGAAATAAATGGCTCCTGTGCAGCAGTGATGGCTCATTCTATGATTGTTTGTGATTGTGTTGACACCCCCTGCTGGGCTGAAGACATCACTACCACACACTGAACAAGCTCACTACCAGCAACAATGTCCCACATCCAATCCCACTTTCAGCCAGGCCACAATATATGAAATACTTAAATCAAGCCAATACCTCCTTCAGAATTATATCGCTCCAGCAAAGAACAAACATAAATGGAGACACAAGAAAGAAAACAACCCAAAAATAATATACTGTACCTTATTGTATTCTACATCTTTAGTCTAAAATTCCTGTGTGTGTGTGTGAGAGGCTGTGTGCATGCACACACTCAAGAGAGAGAGAGAGAGAGAGAGTCTAGACAGCTGTATCCTCGCCAGGTCTCTTACGACTAAGGAGAGTGAGAAATATATACTGTGCAGCTGCTGAAGACACAGTCGACCCACAAAAGAGCTATTGTGCGCCCACAGCAAAACAATACAGCTTAGCTGAGCTATGAGGAAAAAACTATTGGGATCAATAGAGAATTGCAATTAGCCCACATTGGCAGGAGCAGTGCCAGATTAGACACAGGATGTCGATTCCATTTCCTGCACTATCGGGCCCTCAAACTTGGTTGACTCACTGTGTAATTGAAGCAACACATATAAAAGTGGGTAAGGCATTGTAGTGTGAATATTAAAGTATGCTAGATTATAGTTATGAAGACAGTGAATAATGAGGAGGAATGTCAGAAGGTAAAAAAAAAAGCCAAAAAAAAAAAAAAAAGCAATGGTACGTAAGACACAGTAGGTATCGTATATATGTGTATTTTTGCATAAAGTTCAAAACACTCAGTGAAACCTTGGCTGAAGACTTGCAATGCAACAGCAGACGACAACAGACCAGTGTACCGCCTTTGCAGCACCGAGACGCTCCTGATCAAATCACATGATGGAATTTCATTTTATATTTCAGGGGTGTCCCCCCCCCTTTTAGCATAGATGCTACTTTATAATGTAAAATTGATCCAACATACAAAGAGAATATGTCACTGTACATTTTTTGCACAGTATATTGTGCAGGAAGAAAGTTTTATTTCCCACTCTGCAAGTTCTCACTACAAATGTAAAAGAAAAAAATAGGTAGATAAATTAAAAAAAATGCAAACTTAAGGTCTTACCTTTATGTATGCTGTGGCCTTGCAGTACATCCCTTGAAACCTGCACAGAGTAGAAGCTTTGAGAGAAGCCAGGGTGGCACGGACCTTTGGAAGCATGCTCCCCATTATTCCTCTGGAAGGGAGAAAGTACAATGTAAGACATTGATAAACATGGATTCCATTGATTTCTGCCTTTTCTTTGGCCCTGAAGCCTGTAGAAAAGAGGCTATGGCATAGCAGTCAGAAATGTATTCAACAACCTCAAACTATGTGCCTCTGGGTAAGCTGATGTTAACACGCACGCACAGACCCCCCCCCCCCCCCCCCCCCCCACCACACACACACACACACACACACACACACACACACAATTGCCTATGGTAAAAATACGCTGTGTAATGACTCCATAAGGAAACCAGATGAAATGTGAAAATTGTTTCAGTATTGTTCTCTGGGTTAAGTGAGACACGCAGTAAGCACACACAAAAGAGAAGGTTGCCTCAATGCAGCAATTTCCTCACACACAGTGAGGAGGCACAACAGACACAACAGAGGTACGGAGCAGTGTGTGTGTGTGTGTGTGTGTGACAGAGAGAGTGTTGGATTGTGGGGGGTAAACCTCAAATGCTCAGAGGAAACAAAACAAAACAAAACAAACAAAAAAAAACCCAACTTATCACACAACATTTAGTGCTCAGAGTTGGTCGAATTGATTTGAACCACTATGGCCACAAGTAAATGTTCGTGCGCACGAGCGCGCACACAGACAAAAATGCACGGCGGCGCGCGCACACACACACACACACACACACACACACGTGCCGGGCTAAGAAAGGCTGGAGTGTGAATGAAGGAGGTTCACTGCATCAGTTCCTCTCCTCTGGACAGGAAATAACGGGGTGTGTGTTTTTTTTTTTTTTTTAGACACAGATTTAGGAGAAGCTCAGCGCGCCGTCAGGAGCCACCGGCGACTTCACTGAGCTTCCACTGAGTAAATGAGGTAAAGGTTCAAAAGCATCTCCAACTTCCAAATCCAACTAGTTTTGTTTGGAGGAGTGTGAAAGAATGAGTTGGGAAGAATAAAGAAATCCCCCTCAGCCATGAAACTGAGCGCTATTTCTAAGTTGAGCAGGATATGGCAGCTCAGTGATGAACCCGCAGCGACAGTCTGATAACACTGGACTGTGTTGAATGGTTAATTTTTACTTTTCCATTTATTTCTCTCTGCCACCGTGAGATTCATTTGGGGACCGGTTCGCCCTGCCGGTGGGGAAATAAGGACCGGCATCGAGGAGCTGCTGCTGCTGTTGCTGCAGCACGCCGGACACCGCGCTCCCCGCCACCGCATGACTTTATTCAAGCTTCTGTGCTCCTGCTGTGAATCCCCGCACCCCGCACTCTCCACACAACTCCTCTGCACATGACAAAACAGAAAGCTCACCCAGAATGAAGCAGAGAGCAGGACTGCTGTCAGGACCAGAGCGAAGTCAGTTCCCATCGTGGCGAGCGAGCGCGTCAGGGCAGCCTGGACGAGGGACCACAAAGCGGGGTCGGCTCCTGATTCTTCTCCGATAATGGCTGTAATGTCCCCCCCCCCCGCTCCTTCGGTCACACTGCTGCTTACGTCCCTCCGTGCGCTCCGTGAGTGTGCTGCAGCTCTGCCCGGCTTTCCCCGGCTCTCTCATCTGCAGGTGAGCGCTCCGCTCGGCACTGAGGCGCAGCCAGCGTCACTCTCCAACCCCTCCTCTTACCCGGCGCACCAAATCGCCCCACACGCACTTAAAGAAACACTCGTTGGAGCTTTGACCAAAAAAAAAAAAACAACAAAAAAAAAAAAAAACTGCCGCTCCGCTGACCGTCTTTTCCCGGAGAGCCAGGATTTTAATCCGGCTCCTGTTGCAGCCCAGAAAACTACACAGGTCAATGTTTGTAAATGCCACCGTCTCTATGAACAGATGATCATTATCTGTGAAACTTCCTCCAAGACCTCAGCTTCCACAGCTAATATTTTCTTTTACACATTTCCAGTTAACTAATTGCGCAACACTGGCTTTTGAGTTTTGTATCATTATTTGTTACATTAATATATTTGCTTTGTTATGTGATGTAACCGAACATACAATGAGGTTAAACAATCAATCAAAACACAAGAGAGGAAGTACTCATCTACATCATACCTCACGTGCTCAACAGGTGTACCATATGACCTGCAAATTAACCCCTCCCCAACACACACACGGACACGCACACACACACACTCACTAATAAACAACATCTTTAGTCACATTGATGGCTCCCTGTTTGTCCCTGGATAGCAAACTCACAAGTTTTGAGAAATGCATATTTAACACACAAAGAATGCACACCCAAAGAAATTAAAATGTTTTGTAGAATGATTCATGTACCATATATAATTAATGACATGACATTAGTGGCTGTTTGTGGCACATATGAATGGATATATATATATATATATATATATATATATATATTATTATTTTTTTTTTGTTATCTGCAAATATGTGTGATTAAATTGAGTTGTCCTTGCGACTGAATTCAAAGATAAAGGTTTTAAATGAATACAGAAGCGGATGTTTACCCTAGGACAGTTTGATGTCTTGGCCTTGTGTTTTGTTCATTTTTATCACACTTATGAACCAAGTCAGTGAGTGTTGTATAACAGCAGTCTTCATTTTGCAGAGATGTTCTTAAGCGTTTGCTTCACTGGTTGTCACTTGATGAACTCAACAAATACTCAGCCCACCTTCACCAACAAATCTAACATTGTCTCTTTGGACTGAGTAAAAAAGAGAAATTTCATCAAAAGAAACACTGAACAAAGGTCAAGTCAAAGGATTTTCTGACTGAATCTAAATGTCTCACAAAAAATGAACTTAGCTCTCTTTGAGCTAACCTTCTTCTGTTATAAAAAAATCTGTCTTCTGACAAAAAGGGCTGATAAGGCCATGTCCAACTATTTCCTTGTATCTACGTTTATGTGGTTCAATACTACCTCTTCCCATTAGAGCCATGGGTGCTGTGCCTGATCTGTGTCTTAATGGTAGATAAAAGCCTTGCTTCAACTAAAAACGATATAATAAGATGTTGCTATGACTGTGTGACCTTTTGTGATATTAATAACCTTTTTATTCTGCTGCTCTGCTGATTGGCAAACTGGGCTTCAAAACTTCTTAGTAAGCCAATGGTTACCACTTCTTATCCCTATCCCTTGGTCCCTAGGATGAGCTCCACTGCTCCTAACCACAATCCTTGTTCCTGATGGTCTCTGTGACATGGTTATGGCTTCTGTGCTCTTGAAATTTGTGATTGGCCGGTCTCTCTCTCTCTGTGTCTGTGGCATGTATTGCCCAAAGGGCTTAAGTATGTGGTTATTGTAAGAAACCACAAGTCTTGGGAAAATTTTGCCAATGCCAAAGTTTCATTATTATTTATTTAAATGTTTTATTCATATAACATCTGAATGTGGTGACTTCAGCTGCTGACATAGCACAATTTAAAAATAGCTACACTGTTTTGTCCTTTTTCAGAAGTGGTTCAGGATATTTGTACTGAGTTGAGCCATGAGCAAGTGTGACCATTCGCCCCATGTTTGCACAGGTTGAATGTTTTAAAACAGGACAGTGGAGATGTTTACCTTGATAATGTGATACAGATGTGCTGATTCATTCACAATGCAGTAAAGCATGTCATTTTCATTTCCTCATCCAACTAACTCGGACACTTCCTTTGGGTACTTTTCCACCACGCAACAAAAAAAAAAAACCAAATAAAAAAAGCAGAACAGAATAATTTGATATTTTTGTAAGTGTCAACCACTTTTTTTTAATTGTAGAATAGTCCTGGTAACAAGTTACTAAAATACATTTAATTTCCTATACCTGCTTGACCATTAAAGTCTTCTGCATATTGGCAAATGGAGAGCAGCAACAGCAGGAACTATTCAGTTTGCATGAGCAGAAGCTCTGATACAGCCATGGTAACTAGGAATTGGCATCTTGCAAAATGTTGACCCACACCTTATCTGAAAGAACTAAGTGGAAAGAAACAAAATCCGACCACAGTGATTCCCTTCCCAGATAGCGGACAGAGGACAGAGAGCCGAATGCAGACCTTTAAAACAGTTAGAGAATGGCAACACATAAATTGAACATGTATGTATCTTCATGGTATTCTTTGTTTAAATTATACTGTAACACTTTGTAAGGACGACACAGCTACACAACCTGAGCTAAAAGAAAGTACTTCAAGTGGAGTCATAAAAGCCATGATCTTTTTAGTTATTACTGATTTTAACACCAGCAACTAATGATTAAAGAGTGAATGTTTTGTTTTGACTCTAGGAAATGCAGATTTTATACCTAATTTGTCAATTTTCCGGTCTGAACTTGTTAGAGAAAAAAATATTTATTGCTACTTTTTTCCAGTGCTGTCAGACATTTCCCACAGTCCAATCAAGCCCTCAACATCTCCTGAAACTCACACTGTAAAAATCCATGTACGCTCAAATTAACAATCAGAATAATTTGGTTCGGGTTGACATGGTGGTGAATGTCTTCTATTGTAATCACTGATGTTACTTTCATACCATCAGAGATGGGGAAAATAACTTCAAAGCTACAATAGATTGAAAGCTCCAGTGAATTAAGGGTAGTGCCTTTGCATAGATCAAAGTCAAGTATGTGCTCTAGTCAGTGATACACCACTGGCACAACTTACTGCACAGAAAATGATTTTTGTTGTTGTGATATTGACAGGGAGTGTATTTTGTGCAATAAGAGTAAAGGTTTTTTAAGTAGTCCGCTAATCTTGATATTGACTGAGAAAATCCTACTTTCTGAATCTTGTTGAGTTGTTGTTGTTCACTCCTCCCTAAAATTCAACCTCTGATCAACCACTAACGTTAGTGTTTCGTATAAGTACAAAAAAGCCACAACGAAACATTCCACTTTAGTGATTTAGATTAAGATAAGCAGGAAATATTAGGTATCCAAACTGAAGTAGTGATGGTAAAATGGCCACTGTTTGGCGCTAACTAAGGTAGCGACATTCACCCAAAAAACACACACACATTCGGTTTACCGACATCTTGTCATCTATTGTTTCTCTCTGACTCTCCTCTGGTGGCAGTCTTGGGCTTTCTGCCAACTCATCTCATCCAACTTCCTCCTTTATAGAGGGAGGGAGAGAGAGAGAGAAAAAAAAAAACTAAAGTGTGAAACAACAGCTTTGGCTTCACTCTCATGGCTTTTTTAACAGCAGTCATTTTGACTCGACGCAGCAGATAAATCACAGGTGAAGCTAATAAAATTAACAATCCTGCCTCAGTTACATTTATGTCTGCCATTAAACATTGGCCCCAGAGGCACAAGCACCACACTGAGTCAAACACACACACAGCATGTACACATTTGGATTTGACACCCAACGGAGTATATAAATATATATATAAAGAATAATTTGGAAATACAAGGCAAATAAAGCATACAGCCTAACACAGACGTTGACTTTTAAACTGCAATGTAAGTATTTTACAGGATATAGATATAATATAGTTATGAGATATAATACATGTTTTTTTCTCTAGATGCATATTTGTTATCACACAATACAGGTTCACTAATACTGCCAAAGGTGCATTTAATTATTATTTTTTATTTTTTGCAGTTTTTAAAAATTCACAGACTCTGCCAAGCTGTGGACATTTGTCAGCATGTCTTTGGCAGAGACACAGAAACACAAACACACACACACACACACGCACACACAAAGCATTTTTAAGCCTGCTAATGGCCAGTCAAGCCAAACCAGTATTATGGTGTGGTAATGGTTGAAATTGTTGATGTAGTTTAAAATGGCACATTTTTCAACACCTCAATAACAACTGAGAAACATTTCTAGAACAATTGCATGCTCTAGGAAACCCTCCGTGTGTTTACCTTAGAATCATTTAGGGTGCCCAGCAGCACTCCTCCAAAATCTAGACATTATTTGGCAGTGATGACAGGGAGTCTTATATTTCAAGATGTATTTTTCAGCTCAGAGGTTTATTTTGTGTTTGAAGGTCATGGAAAACAAGCACAGTTACAGAGAGAATCATACATTCAGCTGCCACAAAAGCAGATTTTTATATTTAAGGCAGAACTTTGATTTCAAGAACCATTCGCACAAACACATTTCTGAAAACAGCTCTTGAGTAACCAATTTTACTGTATAAAATGCCCAGCATAAACACATGGGTTGCAGTTATCACAACCTGTCAGCTAAAGATATAGGAGCTGGGAGCAATGGGAGCCCTTATTTCCTCAAAAAAGCAGCATCTATCTGCCGAGCTCCCATTGAGGCTTGCCACTGTACTGTGTACAGGGTGCTTCATTATGTCATCTCATATTACTGTATTGAAAATACTTAAATAAAGTAAAGCCTAGGGAGTAGTAAACAGCCTGGGTCTAATGGCAGTAAGTGAAAGTAGGGAAGACAGGCAGCATCGCTCCAAGTCATCTGTAAGCATATTCCAAAGGGCCCAGTCATCTTGCTCTGCTGATAATGATGCTTTCATTAGCCATTGGGATGCCAGGCATGTCCCTTACACTAAAATAAGCAGGGATCTCTCTTTGTCTTTCTTTTTCTCTCAGTGAGTGGATCTGGTAGAAGTTCTGAATTTGCACGTTTATATGCCGGTCTCCACTTCACTGTGAGCCCATTAATGCAAATTATCCTTAGAAAAGAAATCGAGCAAAAGTGCAAAGGGTAAAACGAAAACCCGCTGAGTGTGGTACCAAAACTATGAAATTATTCTCTCTTTATGTGCCATCATGGACCTTTCTGTGTCTGAATAGTCACTTATAACACAGAGATTATCTTGTCAAAGACTGTACTTCTTGTGAAAAAATATGACCACTATGTTTTTGGAAAATTGGATTCTTATGGAGGACAAGGATATGATCCCAGCCTTTCCTTCTGGATTATGCAGCCACTGGGGTTTCCTTGTCCTGAACTGGGTATCCTGTGGTATTGCTTATGGTTGACACAGGAGGCTCTCCCTTCAGAGGTTGATGATGGATTCAAAGACTTGTTGACAGCTCTGAAACAGTGACTCAGGGAGGGATCAGGAAAATTCTGGTCTTGGAGCAATACAGAATACTATTGTTTCATTTCCCATCTTTGATGGACACAGTGGAAAAAAAAGCACAGCTGGATATTCCCAGTGGCGAGGCAGTGGCATGGAGCTGTATGATATTCAGACACCACAAAGCCAGCTGCAGAGTGGTCAGCCAAACAATGTGGAGCAGAGAGTCCCACAGCCTGTGAAATTCACATGGCAGGTAAATAAAAATGGTCACCATTGTGTCATTCAAATATATTCATCATCATAAATGAGTCATGCAAATCCTGTTGTGTCTTTAACAGTTCCTTTAAAGTCCAGATGTTTTTTATAAGGCGGGAGTTGCAATATATGCAGAATTTTAAATTCAAGCTGCATTATATTTAAATCCATATCTTTTCAAATCCCCAAACAAACACTACCCCATATGCATCAGAATGAAGGGATGAAACACAAAATCAGATATGAAGGACCCTGTAGTATCTATCATAGTTTAGCATTGGCTTTCATGTGCTTGTCAATCATATTTCTACCTTTAATGGTGCCAGACTGATGAGGCAGACCAATCCAGCAACCACAAACAGTCTTCAATTCTCTTTCATTAACAAAAAAGCCCATCATATATTGTTACCAGTGCAGAAACATGCACAGGTACTATCATGTGCAGCAGGCATGATGCATGTGCTATGGCCTGTGAATGAACGAATATGTGTGGGGATATGAGAGGAGAGGTGTTAAAATGATTCCTAGGCAGGGAGAATTTTTAGCAGCTATGGGAGGCACTCAGTGAAGATGCCCCTAAGGCTGATAGGATGCTTTGATCAGAGATGGAGGGACACGCCTGTTAAAAATCAGCAGCCACCCGTTCCCCCTCTATCTCTTTGTATTCCTCTTTCTCCCTTTCTATCTCTCTCTCTCTCATTTCATTTTATATCCCTTCCTCTTCCCCCCTTGCGGATTTTGCGTACCTTCTCTCTGCTCTCTAAGTCTGCCTGTTTCTCTTTCTCATGCACACATCATAGGGTCAGTGGAGCTGCCTTGTCCACCCCCCATGCTTCAGCCCACTCCGGCTCCCTGGGTGGTTGCACAGTCATGCCCACTAGAGAGGGTAGCACTGGACAGATGGCCCACCGTGTGCTCTTGAAACCATCATGCCCTCGCGATAGGCAGCGTTAATAAGCACACCAAAAAAAAAAAAAAAGGTATGTGCATGACTTCCTGCACTAGACCAATAAATCACACAAATCCAATCCAGACACAATAACTACACAAAGGCTGACACAAACACAAAGCGTCTGCTATATACTGATTGCAGGCTGATTTCTGTTTTGTTCAATCTGATATTTCCATTGCTTTCATTTCCTGGCAGCACATTTATTTCTAAAAATGCTTTCCCAGTGATTTGGTTTCATGGTTCACTTTATGTCTTTTCCAGGTTTGGTGCAGTATGGGGATTTCTCTGACACTGAGCAACAGTAGTGAGTAAATTATTCCATTCAATTATCTGAGCATTTGCTCAATATAAATACCATCTGGGTGCTTGAAATAGATTAGTTTAAGGCCATACTAAATTATTAAACTATTCCCAGTGAACGAGTCCCCATTCCCCTTTAAATGAGGCAGACTTATGGGGTTCATAGTAAGCCTCTGGTCGTCTGAAGCGCTCAGCACTTAAATCGTGTCTGCCTGAAAAAGTGACAAGATTCCCAAAAGGAACATGAAAACGGGTTCCACCACCACTTGACCCTCACTTTTTTCCACTGTCCAAACAGTTAACCGATTTCCCAGACTAACAGGTCTGGCCAGACGAGCACGAAGACTGGAACAGAGAAATGTATGCTTGGAAACATTGTGCCTCCAGATAGGGCGGGATATGAAATATTATCTTTCTGATTTTTAAATATTTTAGACCATAGTGTATTTGGCAGGGAGAGTTCTCCCCGCCACACTTCCACATGACCTCAATCACTCTTTCTCTCTCTTGCCCACTGACTCAGGTCTGTCAGACAACAGACCTACAGCAAAGTATTTCTCATTTATTTGGCACAGTCCCTCCAGAGGTCCGAATCAAAATGTGAACATATGGCGGCCCTGCAATGTGCAAACAGTGCTATCCTCTGAACCGCCCTCAGCCCACTGCTTCGGGGGCTTGGATGCCTGGACAGCAGACACAGCAACACACATGCAGCACACTTGACATCCCAAAAGCTTTTAGCTCGGTGTCACTAGAAATTTAACCATCTAGTGACCCATAAAGCATTTGGAGAATGCCCTCTACAGGAACTTTTTTTTTTTTTTTTAGCCACCTTGTCAGATTGATCATACAACTGTATTAAAATTAACTTTCACACCTGAGGACAAGGGGAGAATTTAGACTTTTAATAGGAAACAGTCACCTAAAATGTAAGTATTACTACAGGGACAGTTTTATGTCTACTACTGAGACATAAATTCATTGGTTCTGTCACTCTCTGAACAATTGAAAAAATAGCAAAAACCTCAATTGTAACTGACTGTTTTTTTGTTGGGTTTTTTTTTTTTCTTTTGGCTTTTTATTTTTTTATTTGAATATTTGGATCCGTCAGAGCATTTTGCATGAGTCAAAAAATATAATGGGTCTGCTTACAAAGGGTTAGGCTTAAGTATTGCTTGCCTGGATCTGTTTGCTATTGTTTTAAAGAAACAACCCAGGTTGAAAATGCATAATTTTCAACCGGATAATATATATTTCAGTACACAAACTTTGAATTACAGATGAAATGTTTGTTTGATATACTGAGGAGGATTTGATTCATTCACATCAATTAAAGAGAGCCCTGTTTTGCTCTTGCTGCAACCAGATTGCATTTTCAAACACTGGCCTAAAACTGGTGCCTTGAACAAGCATTTAGATGCATTATTATGAATTCCCCGGAACAAAACACTTGCCAGTTAACACTCACATTGCATTGCTTTTGCTGATCAGAAGGGCTCAGGTGTCCCCAAGCAGGGCCTCTTCACAATAAGATCCTCCACTCATCAGGTCCAGCTAGCATAGAAAATGAAACACAAAAACACCGTTGCCAATGTTCTGGAAACACGAGCTGAGACACTCTATCAAATGGCACATCATCAAAACACACTTTGAAAGAAAAATACCTTCCTCTATCTTACCCCACTTTGTGAGAGCCATTTTTCAAAGACCAAGTATAATGGAAGTTATGAAAGGCAATTTCACCCTTGGGTAAAATTAGGGCAACCGACTGCGATGCTGGAATTGTGCTTTATAATGTTGAGTCATAAACAGTGAGATACAGAACTGCAAGTTGTTGACACATCTCCTTGGTGCATGGTAATGTTACCCCCAGCACCAATAGGCCCACAGTGGAGAGAGCACAAAAATGGGCAGTGCTGCAATTCAAATCCTCCTTTCTATGATGCTATAGAATGATGTTCTGTCTTTATCTTCACCACTTTTGAACCAACTGAGACCCATTACTTCTAATGCTTCTTTAATTCTGTTAAATCCAACACATTGACTAGAGTAAGTTTAAGCTGTGTGATATTTGCATATGTTTGGAGTGTTAACCTTTTTGCAAGGTCACATGAAAAACAGTCTCCTATCCATTAGTAATATGTCATGCACTAGCTTCATCTGCATTCAAGGAGTATGAAAATCGATGTAGGGCCATTATAATGACGCTGTTTTTTAGTGGCCCTTGGAAAAACATGGAGTTATTGAAGAGGGCTTCAAGAGGATAAAAATGATGGCATTGGGAAAATACAATGACAAAAAAAAAAGAACTTTTTTACACCTTAATTTAACATCATTTGCACTGCATTTCATGAATCATGTAATTGCATTGCATTACATGGTTAGAAATGCTACCTGTTTCAGCTCATTAACTGTTAGAAATATGTGGAAGTTGTAAAGTGTTGCTATTTCTGTTTTGATCAATGTAAATACAAGCATCAAATGAATTGAGTCCCGTACTTTTCCCATAGTGAATTCACTCCCTGAACATAATTGTTGTAAAAATGGCTGCAGTTCAGAAACTGTCATATGTCGACCAGCCGTGTTTGACCATGACTCTTTGAGTACTGTGACAACTTTAAAAACATGTTAAACCAATAGCTTTATCTTCTCTGTGTAAGTGTAAAGATGTTAAAATGCAGCATCCCAAACTGACACTGACACACAGCCTGGACCAACACGTACTGTAGCTGAGAACAGCTGTGATTTGTCTTTTCACCCAACAAACTCACGATGAATGAATGAATGAGCTGGACTACAGTCTTTGGAAACAGGGAGTTCTGCTCCAGAACCAATACAATAATGATAACTGGATTTCTATTTGTGGTTCACAAAGCATTGTAAAATGCTCTACTCTACTGAGATCACTTTTTCTGATGCATCGATTTTATATTTAGACTTTGGATTATATATATTCTTTTCATTACAACCATTTTCTTTGAGCCACAGGGCATTAGAGCAACTTTAGCTTGAGGCACTGCTCCAGAGCACTCACATTTCACCTATTTACATCAATAGATATTACTCTCTGTAAATATTTACTCGACTTGACAAAACAAATGGTTAAAGGATGCTGTTGAACTTCATTCAGGGAATTCTGTAATTCTCTTGTCTGCAAAGTTAACTTTCCTGGCTGCATGAAACTTTGGCAGTAACATCACGGTATGTGTCTAATTTCATTTGCCCGGCTCTCCAACTCTGACTTAACGTGCTTCAACTTGGTGCTTTTATCCCTCTATCTCCTGCTGTGGCTGCTGGATTTGTTTATCAGCTGAGCCATCAAAGTAGTGGCAATAGTGAGACTGGTGTACCATTTATATCAATCCCTGTTCCATGATAAGAATTTACACATTTAGCATTTAGATTTATAGAATTCTCGTCCATTTTTTTCACTGCAAATTATAATTTTTTTTTTAAATAAGAAAAAATTATATGCCAGACTTTTAAGGGAAATTTGGTGAGAATGTGTACTTTGGTTTTCTTAATTTAACAAAAAAAAAGCAAAAAAAAAAAAGCAAACATAAACCAGAACATTATGAGTATAACTTTAGAGGCTATAACAGCACATTTAGAACGATCCTGAAAAATGCATTAGTGCTTGACATTAAATGCTTTTTATTTCAGGCCATGTAAACTGGTTAAATACTGATGATGAATATATTGCAGAGAATCCAACACCCCTGATCATCTGAATATCGGAGTCCTATGAATTACATTCAATAGGAAACATGATTGCGAGCTTGTTATGTTGTATTTCTTGAATATGTAGAGTGGTCGAGAATAAATTAAAAAAGTGTTTATTTAGTTAATAACAGCAGCAGATTCAGCAAAAGGAGGCCGTGATGCACAATTGGAGCAAGCTTTACACAGAAACCAAGGTTCACATCCTGTACCTCAAGTAAAATAGTGGCTTTAGTCCAATGTAAATTTGTTTAATAAAGTGTATGTACATTTTACTATATTGACCCAGACTGTAATCTTACCTTGACCTCAATATATCAATAAAAAGGTTTACCAGCGCTGTAATCTTGTACTGGATATTGTACTGAAAATACAATATCCAGTGATTATAACCATGTGACCATACTTTAGACATTTTAATCATATGTTCAATACAAATGTAATTGCAATTAGCTAATTTGGTTCATTAATAATGCATGCTTTTATTAATACCTTTATAAAAATATATGTGTTTTTGTTACAATTTTGTTTCTCTCAAGATGCACTTGCTCTTGCAGTTAACTTGTATACGACTGCAAAATACCATGAATTAGAGCTTTTCTTTTTTTTGTTTGTTTTTAAATGAGGGTTGGTTTATTTTATTCTGAGGCACTTATTTTTGCCAAGGAAAATGTGGATTACAGCTTTTTTGCAGTGTTGCTACCTTGAGGTGAAAATCTGCTGTCTCCACTCTAACCTTCGCCTGATAACACACTAGTCTGGAATTAAGGAGAAACATCCCCCCAGCCCTGGGTTGCATTTGATATATCCTACATAAGCTCCCTCCACTCATATCCATGTGTGTAGGAACGTATTTATACATACTGCAGATCTGTTCTTATGAATTATGCATACGTTTGTGCAGTTTTGGGTTATTGCCAGGGATGCTGCACTTCTGATTGGACAGCTAAGAGACTTGCACCTGGACCTGGCTGAGAGGCTTCATCCGTCTGTCTCTAATTTGCGCGTTTCAACATAAAAAATAATTAATCGTGTATTTAAATCATGATTCAGATGAATAGAAGCTCAGGGCATAAAAGTCCATTCAATAAACCCTCATAAACTTGGCTGACCTATTTTGATTACTTTAGAAAACTGCGAACAAGTTTATTATCTGCCTCGGCCTTGAGAGACAGCAAAAGGATGCCGTTGAGCGGCTTATACTTTGCTATGACCACCATTATTCATATAGCAGTCTCAGTTATGCTAATTGGAAATTGGTAATTAAGGTACTTAATGCATAAATACCAAACACTTCTGTGTAATCATACTTGTGTTTAAACAATATGTTGTCACTATTAATTCTCAGAGAATGTACACTTCTCCAGAGAGCTAAGTACTGCCAAGGTTAATTGATGTTTAAGAAAAATACAATATATGGACTCATTGTTTGTTTGTAGGTGCTAAGAGGTAATAAAAAAAATCTATACGAGCATCGAAGGTTAAGCTCTTACATTCATATTTAAATAAAACCAAATTTTTACATACTTATGTGGCTCTATATATTTTAATGAAATTATAACAGTATATCTCTACATCCAGACACAAAAACTGCGACGCCAAGGTTTGTTTCGTCGTGGTGTGTTTATGACCGGTCATCTCAAAATTCTGAAACGCCTCAAGAAGTTGGGCTCAGTTTTGTTGTCACTGATTTTTGCAGTGTGAAAACTGACAGACCGGGCGTGCATAAGGTCAATACTATGCCTCTTTGTTGTGCTTGTGGTGTGATTAACCTGTCTGGCACCTGTAACTCTGGCTGAACTCGGGTCAGTGACACCATTGGCAGGGACTGTTAACCCAGCTGGTGTCTCTGACTCCGGCTACTTAATGTCTGAACTTGGATCGGTTAGACTTATTAGTGTATGGCAG
Source organism: Remorina albescens (assembly GCA_034769265.1). Classification (NCBI taxonomy): domain Eukaryota; kingdom Metazoa; phylum Chordata; class Actinopteri; order Carangiformes; family Echeneidae; genus Remorina; species Remorina albescens. Next base: position 15,896,484 of record CM068482.1, on the reverse strand, counting down.
CCCACCTGGGAAGTTGAACTTAGGTCAGATGAATGGGTAATAGCTGAGTAAGACCCCTCTCTCTGTGTGTGCTGTCGTGTAGCCATGACAGATAGGTTGACCTCATGCAGCATGTTGCATGTGTAGACAGCCCTGTCTGCTACTCAGTATTTAATGCAGACAGCACTTTCTGAGACCACAAAACAGAATGGACTGGATGTAGAATGTACACCACAATACATGTGTATACATGTTTGTATTGAAGGGTAAAGCCAAGGTCTTATTAATTCTTATTATTTGTTGAGGGCTCCACTGTCTCTATCTCTATGTTCTGATAATAAGGGCGTAAATGTTAAGCAGCACTCCAAATGTAGTGCTGATATTTGCTTACTGCCTTATAATAAGTGGTTATGTTATGAATAAGGCATGAGTCATTGGTACAACAATGTCACTTCATAACAATATCCTTATGTATTCATGCTTATTAGACAGACAGCAATAGAGTGGTGGCCTACAACAATACAGGGAGGCACGTTTGATTGTAGGACTTTGTTGTGAAGTTAAAGAACAGCAGACGGCACCTTATGATTGTAAATAAACAGTCTGTGAGATGGCTGACTGAACTTATATAAGATTTGCATAACAACACTCCACACTTAAATTTCCATGATACAGCTGTGCAAACATTTGCTTTGAGTGCATGGATGTTTAAGTGAAGGGCTGATGACGGTTGTGATTCCACTGGAAATCCACGCCCAACTGCATAGATCTTTATAGTTCATTCATATTCTTTACCAAGACATACACATTAAACCTGTACACCGCTGCACCTGGCACTAGTTAACTGATGAAAACAAGCTGGTGGAGAAAAGAAAGCATTTTGCGATTCAGACTACTAATGCTGCTGACAATGCTTAAAACACTGGGCTATAAATCAGCAAGCGTCCTAGAGTATGTAGGTGCAGTTATGATGTCACCATCAGGGGGACTGCAGTCCAGGTACAGACCCAGAGGTTGCCCTATCTGGATGCAGGCCTAAAATTGATTGGCAATTATTGAATATTTCAGTTTCATCAGAGGTAGCATTTCTAGTCATTATGACACCGGTCACATGATCGAACTCATCCAGTCAGTACACTTCAAGTAAACCAGTAAATGATCCCTAGTGTCATAAGTAGGTGGATTATCTAAACTACATTTGTATTGAATTCAAATCAATGATTGCCACTGTAAAAAAAAAAGACAGAGATATTTGAGCTGTGCCATAACACAGTGCCTCTATTGGTTGCTACTCTACAGCTTATATGGCTGTCTGTTTTTTTTTAAACTGGCATGAAATGGCTATTTGGTATCCATCAGGACCTCTCTGACAAAGAAAGTCAGATATTTCCTCTACGGCAGTTGGAGCACCACATCTCAGAAACCTCATGCAAATGATATGCAAACTACAGCTTCAGCCTGTTGATCATATTAAATCTGCATGTTTCTTTGCCAACTTTGACAACAAGTTGTTTCAAAAGTCTGACTATATTTGGCTGAGTGAAATAATAAATCCTACAAGCATTTTCATATGCTTACTAATAACAGGAATAACAGGAAATGACTTAGAAGTATATTGACAGGTTGCACCAGGAAACAAGATTAGAAACAGATATAAGAGAGGGTTTCTACTTTTGATCAACTTGGAGGCGCGTAATGTGTGCATCTCATAGACTAATGAGATATTAGAAACATCAAAGTCCTGATAGGTGAACTCATAACCATTGAATTGCTAATATTACTTAATTCTTATTCATTGACTGACTTAAAAAGAAATGAAAGAAACATTTATGATCCCATGTTGAAATAGATACCCCAATATACTGTACTTGATATCCATATTAATAAATACAATTTGTATTCCTCTTGAGAATAATAGTTTCTTTGATTGCTTGATTCTGACTGTGTGAAGCCTGTTCAGTGTTTGCCTTTTAAAAAATGATTCATATGAAATTCTTTCATCACAATCAAAAGTAAAGTTTTTCGAGCCTTTCATTTACCTAAATAAAGATCCTTTCATGGGAGAATGAATGGACATCTGTGAACAAGAAGTACGAATAAGTTTGAAAATTATATGCTGAATTGCAGCCTTGATTTCTGTACAGGACAAAAGCCGTTTCATTTATAAGTAGATATCGACAAGTTGTAATAATTGTGTGTATGTGACCTCGACCTACTGACTGTAATAATAAAAAAAAATAAATCTTTTTGCTGGTTTTATTCTGTCAAGTAAGTTCCTAAGTTTGAACATTTAGTAAAACTGAAAACATCCTGAAGAACTGTATAATCAGACACTAACTGTCAATGCAAACTATCAATTTTGGTAACATTTTAATGGAGACTTTGATTTTCAAATATCATAAGCATCAATCTATATAAAATACAGTTTGGACTTTTGAATTGACCACAGGCTGGGGTTAGACAAATTTGTTATGATTCAGTGGATGTATTGACAAATGTCAAATTGCCAAAGCCACAAAGCCACACCCATTTAAATAAATCATTCCCAAATTTAACCAAATTGCATCATCATCCTCTATTAAGCGAACAATCCAGCATAACTTTCGTTATTACTGTGCTAACAAAGGATTATTTTTTGGTGCTGAAGTAGTCGGTGGATTTTGGAACCCACCTGCTGATTTACTTGTGTGGTTTTTGCCGGACAGACAATTTTGTCCGGCAAAAATAGCAGAGAAAAATAAAATAAAAGAAAGAATGAAAACAAACACAAAGCAAACAGTGCCGAATGAACCACTAATGAAGATTAATTCAGACCAAGGGATTATTTATTAAAACCATTATAAAGTTTATTTAGACTTAATATCATATGGATGTTTCCACCCTTTATATACCTCGGTTATAAAAGATGACATTGAGGTTTTTCCACTAACACTTGAACAATCAGTTTATCACTTCAATTATGTTAACCAGTACAGGACAGGTTTAAATGTACTTTACATTTGCACTCAAATTATCATTAATATCTTCATGGTCAGAAGCGCGAATTGACTCAAATATATCTCCTCATCGAGTCCTTCTATGTAATGTTATTTGTATTATTATCAGGCTTCATTGCACTTTAATACAGTATATTCTGCAGTTCTGTGTATTTACAGCTGAATGATATGGAAATCTTTTTGCTGCTAGCAGAACGAAAACATTTAACATTAAATGCAGTATAGAATCGCTCATTAGCAGAGCCAAAGCCCAATAATGCATTTCAACAACTAGTTGTGAATGAAAATGGTCTACTGGAAATTATTTCTGAAAAACATTAAAATGCGCTCACATATAAAAATACTGAAGTGTTATTGCACGCGTATTTTGAAATGAAGTTTTTGAAAAAAGGACAGAAAAGTGGTTGAAGCCTGAACGATTCAATAATCTAAGAGGTAGACAAATGCATATACATAATCAAAGTGTATAGTTTGAATTACACTGAAAAGACTTTATTTGAATCTGAAGTTTAAATTAACTGTGATGTGACACTATACTGTTTCTCACTTCTCACTAAGCGTGAGCTCTTTCTCCAAGTATCCGCTCAAAAAGCAGAGAAAAGAGAGTCTAGAAAAAGAGAGAATAAATTAAATGAGTAGATCAAGGTGAATAAAATATATACACAACCAACGAATCCAACCCACACTGTCACAGTCCTGTGTGCTTATTGTAAAGTAGGATTAATCATGACGTTTCGACTCAAGGTCCACTTTACAATTAAAAGAAGCTACAGCTTTGTCTTTTAAGCCACGAAAAAGAACCTTTTATGTTTCAATCATTATATCACCTACATTGTAACATGCCATCTACCTATTGAGAGTGTCACGAATCTCCAAATCCATGATTCGATTTAATTTTTGAGTTTTTAAGATCACAATTCAATTTTATTCTCATTCTTTATTTTTGGGCTCCTTGTAGCACAGATGGCTATGACTAGTTTAGTCTAATCTACTTTAGTACAAATGGTTTTAGGTCATGATAAATCATTTAATTTCTAATTTTTATATCATAATATAGTCTACATGGTGTCATGAGTGAGATAATGTCCATTCGTTGTTTGCAATTGACCACACTAAGGCCTTATTGTCAAAGTTGAATTATTTATTAACAATATAATTTAACAGTAACTTGTCGAAGATGCGTGGTCTATTCCACCTTTGATAATGAATATAATATCGACATTTTGTTCGATATCCAATTAACACTCAAGATTGTGATACCCCGAGTACTTGTAGTAAAGGTTAGATGTGTTGCTGTCTTTAAAAAAAATCATACCATAGGCAGGCTTAAAAATTTGAAGAACTAAACTGAAGAAATTTGAAAGTGTCTATTTAAAGTCATAATTTGTTAGTCACCTTTACTGAGTTACGGTTGGATTTTTTCCTTCTTCTTTCGTTTGAAATTTCAGACCAGGAGTCAAGGAAAGGGAAATAGGGCCTCCTCTGTTGATTTAGTGTCAAATTATCTTAAGACTAGAATGGCACCAAGTGGAACCCCCCAAAAATGCAGCACACATCAGTATGATCCAGGTTATTATTTTGATTGCCACCAACTCGTTCTAATCAAAATAAATGTCCCAGAAATCTTCCAGACTGACTGACTAACTTACTAACTGACTGACGACATTTCCATCACTAGTTAGTCGAGTGCCTTGTCACTGAGTTGGAGTTCTGGTGCAGACAGGTTCTTCTAACAGGAAGTCTACAGTCTGCTCTGCTGTTAACTTAACCATTTGATGATAGCTATAAAAACCTTTTCTCAAACTAGATATAAACCTATTACCAGAAGGTTAGCAGTTCAAGACCCTGAAGCAGCAAGAGATTTCAAGAGATTTTCTTTTTTTTTTTTTTTTTTGAAAACCGCTGCTTGTCCCTAAAGGTGGTGATGAGGGTAGGAACCTTTATTTTAGTTCTTTTTGTTTAAAAAGAACTAAAATAAAGGTCTGTTACTTTTTTCAAGTTGGAAGTAAATAAAGACTCACCCACTGCGGACCCCAGATAAAGGCTGTGCTCAGTGTAAGAGATGATTTCTAAATAAATATAGGTCTTGCTGAAATCACAGTGCAGTCTTTGCCTTTAACTGATGCTTTTGGCGATTTTGGCAGACAACAGTACCGTAATCATAAGTCACTTGACCATAAACAGCCCAGCTATGTCATAGGTTTAGAGGGTGTCTGTCAAGATTCATTACTTTGTGAGAAATTAATGAAAATAACAAAACATAATATCTTACAATGTTTAAAGAGGTGATTGCTTGACCTGACACTTAGGGCAGGTTCGCACCAGACAACTAACAGGCTCTTCCCTGGCCCGATTTTGGCGTAAATCTTTCAGCTAACAGACAGATGCAACCTCCTTGATGGAGATAATGAATTATATATGGTTGATTATTAGAGTGTTTCGTAAACAATGAAAAAAAAAAAAAAAGTTATGCCACACTGACACACGAAGCTGAGTTTTATGTAAGAGAGGGAAAGGAAGGAAAGAGAGGTGGTGTGGGAGATAGGGGACATGGTTGTGGGGTGGCGGTGAGGATGCTTTGAAGTCAGGAATGTCTTTGAAGCCTGTTAGCTTTGTAATGTGCTTTAAACGTTTCCATACCTGAGCAGAATTTCTACCTCTTACGGTCTTTCTGCTACCTGTTCCAAACCCTGATGGAGGAAAAAAAAATCTCAAGTCTTGTGATCCCACGAGGGCTGCAGATAGCAAGACTGTCGAGGTAAAATTATATCTTCACACTGATGTTGTGAGGAAGTCTGTTTGCCACTAAACAGTGAACCATCTCCTCCTTGCACCCTGTTCACCTGTCTTATCAGATTTCTTTGTCTTGTAGTCCCAGGTTTCAGCAGACACCAGCAACAGAAACAAGATGCTATGCTCCTGACACGTCTGCAGCTGAGCGGCACCACAGCAGACTGCAGTGCCTGCCACTTCCTGTCACAAGCCTCCCTGTGACCTAAACCAAATACAGTGTCACACCTGGGGCACAGGGACAATAAAGAGCACTAATCAGCAGATGCTGGGGGGTTCTGCACAAAGTGCTCCAGTATGACAGTCCGTTCCCCTTGTAATTACTGCATCTTGGTTGGGATCATTAAATATTCATCTGCCATTGGCTGGGAGCTGCTCCAATTCAGCTACTTCATTGGCAGTTCTTTTCTCATAGAGATTGGTAAGGCAGCCTTTTCTTTTGTATTTCCTTTCTCTCTCCTTCCTATCCTAAATTTTTTATTTTATCAGTGCACAAGGCTTTCCTCACTTCATATTCATCCTTTTTTTTCCTGCTTACTGGATGCTTTATTAGGTTTATTACGTTTATTATGCTGCACCTAAGCACCATGTTCTTCAAGATTATTAGATTCTCATACACCTTATAGATTTTCTCTTTCAGAATACTTCACCCACAATTAATATTTTATCAGATATTCAGTCTACAGAGTAAAGAAAGAGATACTGTTGTTATGCTGCAAATGTACATAAAGAGATGAGAGAGAAGATGTGAACTCGTAAAAATATTAAGGCAGTTCTTCTCTGCTCTCCTCATCTCGTAGCAACAAAATGTGAAAGGGAGCTGAAAGTCACCACGTCCCCACAGGATTAAGCTGGAGAATTACTGAGGCACGAGTACTACTCAGGTTAAATCTTTTTAATATGAGAGATCGGTCAATTCAATATACTCAGCTTTATTACCAGTGTGTCTTTAAAAAAAAAAAAAAAAAAAACAACCTGAACAAACAACTAGAGTTTAAGCCAGGGAACAACCGGAAGTTAAATGTCAAAATGGTATTAATCATTTTAGAAAATGACCCTTTCTGACTCACTACACCACAACCAACACACACAAATACATTTAATACCAGTGACTGCGCTTCAGAAAATTTAAAAACCGCAGTGATGAAAATTGTAGTTACGAATATGCTACAACGTGGGAGCTGGTAATTCTTTTTATTTATCATTATAGCTGGTATGTTTCTCAACAAAGATTCATTATGAGTCTTTGTTGATTCATTTATAAGCTGTGCAACAGGGTATAAAGTCTATAAACATGTGTTACATGTGTCATGTTAAGGTGTTAACAGAGCAAAATAAAAGTGGCAAAACAATACTCTCTCTGGTACTGTTGCATAGAGGTTGAGGCAAAGGTCTGATAGCTTTACTTTACAAATTAAACATTAATTAGAGCGCTTCAAAAGTCATGTTTGTTTATATAGGTCTTTATCTCAACAGCGGTTACGCCTACTGAAGTAATCAACAATGGTTCATTAAAAAAAAAGAAAGCATTATGTTTAATGTTTCCTTATTATTATGTAGTTAAGTGCCTCTCTGTGTACACAAGTTCACATAAATTGAACTAGTGTATTTCCAAGCAGCTCTAATTTGTATCTTGTCTTGGATGTTGCTGAATGCTGAATGCACATGATGCACATGCACTTGGTGATGTTTTTTGAGTCCATTAGTAGTGGGGTTGGTCAGTTATTTAGGTGCTGCCCCATCCATCTGTTGTTCACAACTAAATATTCCAAAAACCACTGCTCAGGTTGCTGTAATATTTACTGTGGGTATTTATCGTCGCCCTCTTGCACACTTAATGTTATCACATAATCTAGCAGGCATATTGTTATTAATTTCGCAGCGCACATTCATGTTCCAGAGGGGGGAAAGACCTTTTTTAAGACTATAAATATGGCCAACAGTCTCCCCCCACCATCTTTACTGTTGTAGTCCCACTGGGCCCCTTTGTTCATTAAAGTCCAACTCCACTCATCAGACCATAAAATGTAAATCCAGCAAGGAATATTTGCTTAGCTATCAATCATCACCTAAATGACAGCTATAAGATAAGAGGGCCCATCTTTAATAAAGATAATATTATGAATCAACATCAGGTGAAAAGACTTGGGTCAGCTGATGCGAAGCTACCGCAGAGGATACGTCTTATTTCACAGTCCAATAACTACAAGACTTCTTCTTTAAATTTGTCCAATTCAGAGGGTCACAACATGTTAAGGTATTTGAAGAACACCAACAAAAGGCAAAAATGGACAACTGGAATGTTGTTGTTTTTTTTATAAGCTTACATGAAGACATTGACTACATAATGTGTGACTGCAACCAACATCAAGTCACAGCTACCTAAACACAGAAGCTTTAACAAAGGTTTAAAAGGTCACAAAAATAACACGGCATGAGAGCCAACAATCCAAACAACACAACATGATGTAAATAAGAACCTTTTGAACTGACTCATTGGTAGCTCTGTTGATACAACAAGCCCATGCGCTTCCAATTCTTATTCTCTGCATGTACTACCCAAGCAAGCCGCCTCAGTCTAAATTGTTGGAGCTGGAATGTGTTTGAGAGGTTGCAAAGGCTCAAAATGGGGCATCCCTTTTTGACATATCCTGTCACCTTGAAGATGCTGTAACGTGTTGCTACAATTCTGAGTTTATCTTTTATACTAGTTTATTTCCTTCCTTTGTTCCCTGTCAACAAAATTGGAATACTGTATCAGATCTGCTGAATGCAGATTTGGAATTCATCATCATGTCATTATGAGACTACAAAAAATACTGGCTGTCAATCACTAGATAAGTATGCATTTTTATTTACACGGAAACTTCTTTTTCCTTATAATGTTAATGTTTGGGTTTGTTCTTTTCATGCTAAATGTTCATGCTGCCTTCCTCTGCCTTTTTTTTTTTTTTTTTTTTTTACATATAACAGCGGCCGTCTCTTTTAAGATTTCCAAGCTTCTCCGAGTAAGGAGGGTAAGTTTGTGTTTAAACGTCACCACGGTCTAAACTGCGAGTAATTCCCTCAGGTAACATTGGCAGAAAAACAGGCAGGAAACTTTATCTAAGTAATACTGTTGTTGCGCTCACTGTACAATAAACTGTAGTGTACATAACAATCAGTTGGGACATTTCTTTTGTCCTCTTTAAACTCTGAGTATATCGATAATTTTACTTATCTTTGAGTCTTACTAGTCATGGAGCCAAGTCTGTGTTTGGCCTCGACTGTGACATTAGAGGAGAGGCCACAGAATCAACATAAACCTCTGCAATGACCCTGTGGAAACAATGGATGCCCACAGAATGTTTCTGGGACATTTCGGTATTATTTTTGGAAATATGCATACTTGGCCTTAAGTGTCACTCCAACGGAACATTTGACATGACCATGGCACTAAAAGGTCAGTATGTCAGTAAAGTTGATTCCAAGTCTCCATACGCAACCCTCGATGCTCCACACTTGATCTTGAGGACTCACAGCTTGAGGCGGAAATGTAACTTTTACCCATGTGGCCACCATGTTTGGCCTGACTAAAAGTTATCACCATGTTGGCACTAGCTATATTGGTGAAACTATCTAACTCGTATGACTTGACTGACCCTGTTTCCATGAAACACATTAAACATTCAATCCGCCAATTTACCTTAAACTGTAGTTTCATTTGTGTAACAGAATAAATCTAGAGGTTAATCATTAATGCAGGCTAATCTACAAAATGCATTAATAATGACGTGTCATAGCATTTGTCAACTGGAGGAACTTTTGTCAAAATACAATTTCCCCCATAGTTTGCATAAAAAACACCATGCACGTTCTTAACTGGCAATTTTTTCCCTGGCAAGGTGTTAGTTACATGACAGCTCGTAAGAATATAATTTCTTCAATTTGCTTCGTAACAATTTAAACACTCACTGTTGCCTTTAGCGACAGATCCAATGTAATTTCAAACGGAGGCTTTGCTCTGCTCTGAAGCTAACATCACACACAACATGGACACCCGGGCCTCCCAGCTTTTGTGTCACCTCTGCATGCATTATTTAAATTGCCTCCTCCTCCTATTTTCATACATTTTCGCGGACTGCTTTGCCCTAGACCTTTACTAGAGATTGTCCACAGACATATAAAAAACACTTCCTTTTCCTCATAGGGGCAGTTTGTATGAACACAAAAAGCTGCAGGCATGTGGCAGTAGACTTTGAATTCTGTGTTTTGACACAGAAAAAAATACTAAAAAAATATATGCTAACAGCAAACCTAATCATAAAGCTATTTTATATACAGGCATAACAAGACAATAATTATTTACTGTATATGCGGATCAATTTTTTTTCCCCTAGGCAATACCAAGAACACATGGCAGTATATAAGATTTAAATTAGATTTAATGTGGCATATACATATGCTGGTATGTATGTATGTTGCATTCTGGCTGTGGTCAAATTAAATACCTTGCCTGAGGTGTTGCTCTTAGCATTACCTCAGTTTTCCACTGAAAGTGATAGCCTTGACTGAAGGAACAGAAATGAAAACAGCCCTTTTTGCTCTTTATGAAGAAAAACACTTTCTATTCTATTTTCATATACCCATACCAAAGTTTTCATTCATCTCTATTTGATTATTACTCTGTGCAGCTAAATAAACATGTATTAAAAGGTCCCTCGGAGTATACTGATAATGGTAGTTTTCCATTGGCTGTTGGGAAATGAACAGAAAGCTGTAACAGTATTCAGTAAGGAGCTCTCTCTGAGGAAGCACTGCTCTGCCGGCTGTAATAAATTGGCTGTTTATTACGTTACAGGAAATTAAACAGTGGCCCAGGAAAGGTTGCACGTTCAATTTAAGCTCCTGAAGAGAGAAAGCATTTTAAATGGCCAATGAAGTCACTCCACAATTCCTCCAAAGGAGACCGAAATGCATCAGAAAATGCTTTTGTCCTGCCGATTGACTCTGCTGCCTTTTTATTTGTTAAATGTTAAACTTGTTATATCTCAAGCTTCACTAATAGTGTTCTTCTCCTCAAGTCTGATGTTCACTAATGACTTACAGGAGCCAAACTAAAATACCCAGTGCTGTGCTTATCACGCATTCATCATGGCTCCCTTTGAGACCCACATATCGCAGAGAACAAACAGTGTTCACAGCTATTTTGATAACTCACACCATACAACACCTGGAGTGCCACTGCTATTGTACAATTCAACTGTGTGTTGTCAAGAACACACACATAAAAATAATTTCACACCTTTGAAGTACACAACATAAACACCAGGAATAAAAGCCGTGTATCTTGTCTACAGTAATGGTAAATGAGAATATCTGAATGTGTCAGAAGTGAATGCTTTATAGCACGAATGAAGGGGGAAAGAGAGACAGTGAGTGGCTAGAGGAGGCATTACATGTGCATTATCTACTGAAGCAGGTGTTGAAAATGCTTCAGTGGATAATGCTCCTCCATAAAAAATAATAATAATAATAATAAAAATAAATAAATAAAATATTCACTTCCCTACTCTCCCTTCAACCTTTTCAGGTGTGAACATTAAGAAACAGCTTGGGCAAATTTGAGGAACCACTTACAATAATTTAAATGAAGGATGCTCACTTTATCTAAGAGACATGATTTTGGATTTTTATCAAACAAAGGATTGAAAATAAGTTGTTACATCTATCTGTGTCTTTGTCAGTGCTGCAAGATCAGATTGCCCATACTTGCCAGAATCACAAAGAGAGAGAAACGGAGAGAAGGCTAGAAAAACTCTGAGTCAGTACAAGACAAAGACAGGCAGCTGGAAATGTCACATCGAGACTGTCCAGGTCCAGAGTTATTTTGGTGAAGGAATGCCACATACAGACTTCTATCACTGTATGCTTGAGTCTGCTTCATCAGGTACTGACAGACTTTGAACAGGAGGCTGTTCTGCAAACAAACCGTGTGTTTTGTGTGTGTGTGTGTGTGTGTGTGTGTGGTCAGGTGGGGAAGATGCGATTATGTCTGACTAACCAAGCATTCAAAAACAATGGATATGCTGCACAATGGCACACATGTTCATGGAAAAGAGAAACACAAGCATATACACTGATAGCTAATTTAAATTTTAGGGATAATATCCGTGCTTTTCAATGCGCGGATTGTAGCTCAAATAAACAAATCTGTACTACAGATGCAGATGTAGCTGTTTACCCTGTGTAATCACACAGGGAAGTGAGTAGCTGTGTCTCAATGTGTTATACTAATCATTCTGAGTGCAGTGCTTTAGCAGGCAACACAGCACAGCAGTTTTGTATTACATTATTCAAGCTCCTCTTACACACACACACACACACACACACACACTCCAACTTTTTGTAAGCGTCCAGCACATAATAAATAGATCAGGCTGGAATTTAAGTAAGCGTTCACCGAAGGCAAATCGTTAAATGAGCATTTCAGATGGCAGACTGGTTGGAGTTCCCCTCTCTTTCCTGCAGTGGATGAGGATAAACAAGCATCATTGTGGACTACAGCAACACTAAATTGACTAGTAAAGGTAGGGGGAATAGGCAGAAATACATTAACTTGACAGTACCAAAAAAGAAGTTTTGTCCCAGATCTATCTTTAACACATATAGTTATTATATATTGTTTAATGGATATTGTCCCATTAAACTGCCTCCTGCAGCACAAAGCTACTATCTATTCTGCAGCACTGACTGTTGGCTAACAGTGGGGATGTAAGAGATGCCCAGCCGTTTGCCGTGATCAAATTAAAACCACAATGTATTTACATTACATTGTCTTTTCTTTCCCTCTCTTTTTCTCCTCTGCTTTCTCTTTTTACTCACTCAATCTGCTAGTCCCAGACATGTTTTCTATTCCATTTTTTGATTTTCTATGAATTTTCTCTCATGTTTTGTGCATTTCTCAATTTCCCATTTTTCTTTTCTCCCTCCATCCTCTCCTGCTATGATGAGAAAATTATTGCCCATTCACATGGGGATCTTGATCTAATTTATTACACAGGTGAAAAAAAAAAAAGAAAAAGAAAAAGGCAAGCTATTCCATCAGTGTTGTCTCCTGGCTCCTACAGACCTCAGCAAAAATAATGACGATGATTATGTGATTTTATTTTCTTATCTGAATTTTCGTTTTTACTTATTTATTTGTTTATTTTAGATAGAATAATAAGTAAAGCCGTTCAATACAAATCTGTCTTTTAGGGTGGCGCTAGAGTGGAATGTACATATAGAGCCTCAGTAGAGGACAGCAGAGTGTAGCACCGAAAAGCTGGTCATGAATAAATATGACACCACATTTTTCCTTCGCCTTATCGAGGTTGCCCAGAGAGAGGTGGAAAAGGAAGCACACTGATTACTGCAACTGCACTGACTCTCTGACAGCAGATGTCTTGTTGATGATAGGGCACATAACTACATGAAAGCAACATACAAATCTGTTGCGAGTTAGAATACAACACCATCGACTATGGTTATAGCATAAACCGGTCATTTAGCTCTATGATTCTGCTTAAGTACAGTCATCATGCTCAGGGTCTCAATGAAGTCCTTGTATACCCCCCCAGTGGATTTTGGAGTAGCAGTGGCCACATATTTGCTACCTGCATGTATTTTCAGGTTGAGAATTGCTGCTTTGGCTGCTGTACAGCCAGAGTACATATTAGTATGCACCACTGGTTACATTTTGTTGAATTTCAATTATCATAATTTTTTTGATGTCGGCTCAAAAGCACAAACAGATTTAAAAATCAAGATTTGAAAACAGCCACATCAAAACACAATTCATCGTGATACTGCCATGCATCTGCCCATTTGCATGATGATGTCCTGCTGTGTCTGAGAGGCTTAACGGGAACTAACTGTACTTTGCGGGATTGAATGTATAAAAAACTGAGACAGAGAAAAATGACACAGACACTTCAGGATGGGCTGCTACTGGTGATGAATTGTTATATTAATAATAATAATGGTGTCTAACACTAAGACAGGCCCTTTTTGTGGAATGGGGGTAATTTAAGCCCTGTTGGACCTTGCAGTCTTTCTTTACTCTCAGAACGCCGTGATCAGCTGCTTCTGGTCCTCGGCACACTCTCAAATCAACACACAGGTACTCTGACATAACCCAGGTCATTCTCACGCTTTATCCATGTTTTTTTGTTGCCCTCTTTTCTCTACTCAATCTCTCCCAGGTGATTGAACAAAAGATTACAGATTGCTGTCTTTGGCCAGGAGGAGCAGGGGGAGTGCTCGTCAGCCACTACGGCTTCTACATACCATGGTCCAACAGGCAAAACAAACTGGAAATGGTAGCATTTTGTTCTACGGACAAAAATCAATCAGAAGTATAGCTTTAGGTGAAGTGCGTTCCTTGCTTTCATCACATAGACAACCAAAGTAAGACGAAGCATATGCTAGTGACTTTCATGTTTGAGTGATGTTTTGCAATCGGATAACATCCTGTCTTGAATAGCAAGAAGATGAACTGACATTTCACTTAAATCAGTGTCTATTGGATTGACACACCTGAGTGGTGAGGCCCATTTTACATTTTTTTTGTGTGTGTACTAAGAGTGTACCGCTGAGGTGTGACATGGTGATTGACCTTATCTGCAAAAAAAAAAAAAAAGAAAAACTCCTGTCACCAGCTCAATTTCCCCAGAGATGGTAAATAAGGTTGTGCCTTTTAGTCCTTGTCTCAGGCGATGACCGAACTTATTCTGTTGTTGCCTCACCAGAAGAGCTGTCGTTCTGTCTTATGTACCCGCACAGATACCTCTGTTGTCTAGGACACTCCAGGAGGTTGCTGACAATTATCTCAACATCTCTCCATTTTTACTCCAAGCTGACTTGCACAGCGTCCGACTTGAACGGCGTCCGTCTCCACCAAGGGATGGGAGATGAAAGGTTGACCGAGGCTTCTAAACCAATGCACTGGAAAAAAGTAACAAGACTAAGGGTGCTTTCAAACCAGCACTTTTTGGTGTGATTCATTTTTGAAGATGTGAAAACAGTAATCACATTCCCTTGCGAGTCTCTTGTGAAGAGACAGTCTCAGTCCAGCTGCAACCAAACTCTGGAGCAGTTTGTTTTTGGTGCAAAAGTCGAAACAACCCTCTAGCAGCTGCACTCCCAATTTAAGCTGGACGACTCTTCAGGACAGATTTGCTTTGGGCTCTGGGATGCAGAAGAGCATGCAAGCAGCAAAAGAGTGGGCAACTTGACGTTGGCAGCTAAGAAGATAAACTGTAGCTTCATTTGAACTACCGACAGGGAACCTTCATTATTGATATGTGGGCAGATGACTACATCTGTCAACTCATACATTCAACAAAGTATTCAGCTCCATTCCTCTAAAGTCTTCTGACCCTGGGGGCTTTAAAAACAATTCAAACAAATAGCTTGTCAAAGTCATACAAACTTGACATTTGTAAAATAGAAGTGACAGACCTGGTAAACATCAGTATAAGTGATTATGTACCAACCAAAGTATTAACACACTATATTACACCTCATTTGAGTCACATAATTGACACAACGCAAGATGGCTAACAGTAAGATGACAACTTATTTGCTAGTTAGGTTGCAGATTTCCTGTCAACAACTTTCCATCTCACTCAGTCAACGGAGAATCGCAGGACACTGTCAAAGAGAATCAATACATGTGGGGAAATACTGTCAATGTAGTTTCAAAAGCTTAAATAAAATCCCTCTGATTGTGCTTTATGGAAAAATAATCACATGTAGGCTTCCTTTTGAGCTTCCCCTGTTCTGTCCTCTATCAGAGACTCTTCACTCAAAATGGCATCTTTTACATAAACTGTAATTTGATCAACATGAAAATATTGATTATGGCGGACTTAAATAATGCCACGCACATTATGCCTAGACATGTTCTGCTCCCTACGGATGCTGCTGATGTAACTATAATAGGCTTTGACACCAGCTTATACAATTAGATGCAATACTTCCCTCCTTCAAGTTCTCATGTCAACTTGGAATATAAATCTAGAAATCAGTGCTCCTAATCATTGATCTCAACACCAATGGCGAAAGCAGGTGTGTCTTATCTCTGATCCTAGGAGGCAAACTCAAAGGATAGTTTTATTCATTAGCCTGCAAGCTAGATTAATAGTGATGTAGAGTATTAGCATTCTGTGTCCCAGATGAGAGTGAGAGGATGGTTCCTGTAATGAGGCACCCATCTAAGAGCACCTGTTATATCTGTTTTATCCATTTTAAGACGAGAGTAAAGAAGAGAAGAGATGAGGTATTTTCCCATGTCTACTGTGAATATCCCGGGTAAGATACATTCAATGTGTGCCTCATTAATGGGCACATTCCCAATTAGGGAATCTGAGAATAATCAAAAGCCAGATGTAAGATAACGCCGTTGTTCCTCTCCTGTCATGTCCGTCTTTCATCTCTCATTGAAAATCTGGTATCTTTCTCAGAGACCAGCAACTCTTTTCAAAATGCCACACTTGCATTAAAGTGACACTTAAGCATATTGTTGAGAGTCAGCATTATTTGCATTTAGCTGAGTGCCTGCAGCTAATGCCATCACTGTGGAGAACTCTGACACGGTGCACTTATGAATCAAACACACTTGGCTGGATGAGTTGACTCAGGAATGAGATTTGATTTTATTGACAATTGGGGTCCTTCCTCGTACAGTTACTTATGCACTGTAGAAAACAATTACTTGGCAGTTCTTTTGGGGGAACTTGCAACTTAAATATCTTGTATAGATCCTACAGACACTAATAGACACTTGAAAAAAGGCAATGATTTTCTGATGGCTCTGCTATTAGTGTGTACAGTGTGTCAAATTGGACTAAAGCGAAACTATCGAGGCTGAATTTTTCAGGTAAAAAGAAACTATGCAGACATGTATTGTGTCCAGGTTCCATTTCTAAAGGAAGGGTGAAAC
This sequence comes from Remorina albescens, assembly GCA_034769265.1. Lineage (NCBI taxonomy): Eukaryota > Metazoa > Chordata > Actinopteri > Carangiformes > Echeneidae > Remorina > Remorina albescens. Next base: position 15,879,753 of record CM068482.1, on the reverse strand, counting down.
TGTTTTGGGCGATATCAATAGAAACAGTGTTCAAGTTCAAACCCTGTTTCCCAGAAATGGTTCACTACTGAAAGGAATCAGTGTTAAAAGGTGGATGGTCAACATCTCCACCGCACGCTCCTGGACCTTGTCATAGCCTTTGATACCTTAAAAACGCCGATATGAGCTGCTTCTGATGTTGTGAAGGTATAGGAGGAGACTTTTAAAGTTAGGTATTCTTTTGTTCTCAGCACTTTTGTGTCCGCCCCCACAGACCAGACCAGACCCTCATTAGTCAGAGCCCCCTGTAAACAACACGAGCACAAATGTCACTATTGCAAAAAATTACATAAGAAAACAATCTATAATGTGTTTAGTTGGGGAGTGCAACTTTGTACAAAACAAATACTGGAAGAAATATTCAGATTTCTTCTCAACATGCATTTTAATTTTAAATATATTCACATAAATACATCATTTTGCTACTGCGGCGGCCTTAAAAAATATGTAGTTGCCGTTTGTGGTTGTAATCGCTGTATTTGTTTAGGAGGAAAAAAAGATGTAAGTAAGGATGACGTACTCGACGAGTTCGACCTTGATTCGCGGACTAGGAATGTTGTCATCATTGTCAGTGCTCTAGTGGGCAGAAGAGTGGTTGATCTCAGCAACTGGCACAGTAATTGTCGACTCATTTGTATTGAGCATTCATCTTGTAGTTATCTTGCACCATTAACTTTTCAAACTGCGAGAAATGTAGAGAATACAATGAATAGGGTGATATCTTCCACTGAAATTAACTTGTCCATTGATTGATGCCATATTGCCCAAACTAATAATTCTCTCACACTTTCGAAAATGTTGAATGCTGCAAATGTGGTTCTAATTTTGACACCATCTCTATCTGCTGGAACAAATGTCAAAGAAATTTACCAATGCCTCTTAGCTTTGTCAGTCATGCTGCAATTATTGTTACTGCAGAAAAGAAGAAAGGAATAAAGCAACAAGATGAGGACCTTACTGCCCAAGCTCTTTGCTGTTACCTTCTTGAAAAATCTCCAATGACAAGGTCGGCTCATACTGGGCATGAGGGGCCTAGTTTTAACACCCAATCCAAAAACTTCAGACATCCCAAATCATTTATTGACTTTGTTGTTTAGCAGTAGTTTCACTCCTTGCTCGTGTCTCAGTGGGACAGAATAAGGGAGATGGAGCGAGATCTGCTGTCTCAGAGAAACTGTATATTATTTGAACAGAGCAGAAGCCATCGGCTGTGTCTGAGAAAAGGGGATGAGATTACAAAGTGCTATGTGACTTGAACAGATCTTGTCCTAAAGCTTGTTCAAATGAATTTGCACAGCACAATGCTCTGGAGAGATTGGGCTAGAGAGATGTTTTTTTGTTTGTTTGTTTGTTTGTTTTTCTGTTGGTCAAAAGTCTGTATTGTCCATAACGAAACAGATAGGACAGATGCAGAGTATGAGTACAATGCAATAGGTTTGTAACTTGCCATGTTCCTGAGTACGACTGGCGAAATACTTCAAGGGTGTTGAACAGACTGAACAGATTCAATGGTTTCTTTTTAAAGCAGTGTTTCTGGAAAAAGGCTGTTGTTGTATACAGTATGTTAATGAAAATGGGTCAAGCTAATCAAAGCTAAAGAGAGGATCTTATCACAGCCCACCGAGAGGCTTATCAATATCCCTGCTTCAAAGAAGAGGGCTACCAGCATGGGCCTGAGAAATATCTTTAAACTACTGCAGTTGTATCAAGGAATAGCCATGCTAATGATGGAGCGGAGCATAATTATAGGGGTAAATAATAAAGCTGACTCATATCAAATAAGCCTGTAATGGACTTTTCACCCCTGGCATGATTTTTGGCCTTTTTCCTATATCAGAGTATACTGCATGATGCCTGACTTGCAAATGTGTTTGGCCTTGTCAATATCATCAACAGATTTCCTTGAATGAGCCACAAGGCGCTCAGAAGGAATTTTAATGGATAAAAAAGTACAGTCTCAAACACACATGCACCATATTCCTCTGACTGCTCGCACATACAGTCTGACAGTCATGTAGAGATCTGAGGATAGCTTAATTGAGCATACTGCAACTAACTTGAACTCCAATTATGCCCCTTTTTGTTCTGTCAGCATCAACTGTTAATAGCTTCAGCTTATTGTTCATTATAACCACAGGTCGAGCTTTCAGTTAAACGGACTGAAAAGCAGATTTTAAATTCTCATATAACAACATAAATAAATTCACTTTGAAGTCAAATTCCTATCTTTTCAGCAAGTAATTTTTTTGACTCGCAGACACACACACACACACACACACACGCACACACACACACACACACACACACACACACACACACACAGACACACAGAGTTGGTAAGGCGTGCAAGATGAAAGGTAAGGTAGCTGCTTTTCAAAAACTCTTAATTTGGGAGTAAAAGCAATTATATTGGTATTTCTATACTAAATCAGACACATTGTTGTCAAGTACTTCCATTCAAGCACTTCTGTGTTTGTACTTGTAGGCTGCTGCATCTGGCTGAAAAGTTAATAAAGCACCCACGCTGTAGTGAGAGGAAGAGTCAGAAGGGCAAGTAGCTGTGATTTCTCAAAAGGAAACAAGTTTCACCTAAATTATAAAGAGACACATTGAAAGTACATATTTTGCATATTGTTATTACATATTATTTATTATGTGGACTTCATTTCAGATGAGCCAGATAAATGATTAAAAGCATCAAAGGACCATCATATAAATCAGCCTGAAAGCACCCATACAGCTTGATGCTTGCCAAATTAAACAGAACACAGAAGTACTTTAAAATGCAGAAGTTCCCGCTGAGAGCTGACTGACTGTCCGGATGGGGATTGGTTTTTTTTTTTTAACACGGTAATTCAGCAAACAGACGGCAAAAATAGGGTCATGCAGTGACACAGGCAGGTGCCTGATGGATAGTTAGTGGACATGTCAACCTCCGGCTGAAACTAGAAGCACATTCTCAACAAAACATCCACTTTGGTTTCCTACCAATTTTGATGCTTTTTAATAAAGATATTTATTCACAGCAATCCCAACAGGTTCTGTCCTTTGTTTAGATTAAAAATAAATAAATAAATACTTTATCATTCAAATTTGTCTGTGACAGAAGTGTCCTTGTGGCTCCCCAGAATATAGCAAATAATTATTTTTACCTGCATTAAAATCTAACGCAGTCTATTTGATGTATATCGGCCATTCGCTCTCATCTCTAACCTTTATCTCTGTCACTATCCTAATTATGATAAATCCAAAATGGCCCCAAAATAATACACAGCAGCTAGACAAGGCTCAACAGAATCGACCAACCAGTGAGCAGCTTTGATGCTCACTGATTATCAAACTGTATCTTATTGTTTAAACCTATGCAAAAAAAAAAAAAAAAAAAAAAAGGTAACTTAAAGGTAACCAGTTGTGGTTTTCGCAAGCCTTGCAGGAATATTAAGCGGTCTGGCGAAGTAATTGTAAATTATAAAAGGTAGGCATGCGATATCTATATAAAAACACCTTAAAGTAAAAATACTTTAATCACTAGCTATTATTTGTTTCTGCTGAGAAAACCACCTTAAGTAACTTTTGACATTCATCAATCTTGTGGACTGAAAAATGTGTCATGTTCACTGACCATAATAGAAACGCCCTCATTGTTAGTGAGGTCACAAGTACACACAGAGGAACATCTGTCTGATTGGCTACTTATCACCATGACATCCATACATTTCAGTAGACAAGACTGCTGTCAAGTTGATTCTGTCCACAGTGACATTGTGCAATGAGGGACCACTGCTGCAAAAGAATCAATGGATGAGCACTGACGGAGACACAGACAAATAATACAGTTTGAGGTTGTTTTTCGTTCTAACATCATGGAGCGTGTCTCCTCTGATACTCATTTCACTCATTCACTGATGAGTTCATTTATTTATAAGTCTGGGTAAGCAACCAACAGGGAATTCACATAAGCCTTCCTCATGAGGAGCCCTGTCACATCTACATATTTCTGATAGCTCATAACTCAAACAGTCCTGGCATGACATGTCCCATCAAAAATATGCAACATTTCGCTTGACGTCCAACTTTATCCCTAAAACCTTCAGATACGTATCCCATTAACCTTTCACGTATGCTTGTTCAAATTTTTGTCACCTCAATAAACATCATAGATCGGCGATGAACCCGTATTACTGTGTGTCAAAACACAAAAAACTGTGAGCAACACACGGCGCTAGCGAAAGAGCAGGTAGACAAAGAAGACAGACAATGAAGTGATGAAAAGGAAATGTATGTTAGCATGTTTGTATTTTGCATTGCAACAACCGTGCAGTATGTGCAGGTAGCCAGGAGGAATTTTTTTTTGTATTGAAAAATTTATATTTTATTAATAATAATAACAATAATAATAATAATAGGCTGCATGCCGGCATAGTGGTTAGCGCTGTTGCCCCACAATAAGTATGTTTGCATTTTGTCCCCATGTCTGTGTGGGTTTCCTCCGGGTACTCTGGTTTCCTCCCACCGACCAAAGACATCATGTTTGGGTTAATTGGTGACTCTAAATTGTCCGTAGGTCTGAGTGTGAGTGTGAGTGGTTGTTGGTCTCTGTCTGTCTCTGTGTCTTGGCCCTGCGGTGGACTGGCGACATGTCCAAGGTGACCCAGCCCTCAGCCAATGTGAGCTGGGATTGGCTCCAGCAGCCCACGTGACCTGGAAACAGATAAACGGTTGAAGATGAAGAATGAATGAATAATAATATAGTTGTGTGTCTATAATCTTTTTGCCAGACTTTGTAACTGTTTTAGAAAAGCAATAGCTCAGTTCAGTCTGTGAAATGCGATTATTGTATCACATGTATGGGTTGTCTGAACAGCGCCCCTTATCTGTGATATAATAAGTGTATAGTTTGGCTTTTAGTGAGCCATTACTTAAATGATCTTGATATCATGTTCTGGCATATGAATGCTTCTTTGAACCCTCATAAGAAAGAATTCACACAAAAACTATTTATATAGATCGTTCATAGCAGATACAGGCATGGATCAGACAAAAATAAGCCGAGTGTATGCCCATATCTATCCCACCATGGCTGGCTTGTTGCCCCGTACGTATATTCTTCCTCCTCCAGCCTGAAGGACAAAACAGTTTTAACAGCCAAATGAATCAGGGATACAACAGCTCCTTGCCAGCTTTGATTTCAAGTCAATATTTACACCCAAGATTAAGAGAAGCGAAAAGCAGGAGCAGCTATTAAACAGAGGATTTAGCATTGGCACTTAAGACACACTTGCATCTTCAAAAATATATGGGTGACAAGGAAAAAGCTGAATATGCAAGAAGTCCCACACTTAAAATTAAAACACTCATAACTCAGTGTGAAGACAGCAAAGAAAGGGCAGCAACATCTATAATGAAGTCCAACACAACAGTCCAATATCATAAAAGTTGTTATTGAACTGTTTATTAAACTGACCAAGCACACGTTGCTGCTGTCGGCCCCATGCAGATTAGAAGGAGTCCTCTGCCATTTGGGGACGAAAAGCTGATCCCTTCCAACGTAAATCAACCATTTTCTCAACTACGACTGGATTTTTGGTTTAAATTAGGGGCTAAAGCTATAATCTGCTGATTTTCATGGAATTGATTTCCATTTTTGATGCTAATTGTAATTGGCAATTTGGTTGACACCTGTGTGTTTACACTGAGGAACCAGCTCTCTGGAAAAAAAAAGTTTTCTTTGGTATGTTTGCCATTCACATTCTAGGTGAGATCGTTGAGTTAAGCTTTAGAGATATATGAGGAAATAATGCATGGGTATTCATCGTTTATTCTGTTTACATCGTATCAGAGCTGAGTTAAGTTGCTGCTAAGGCTGGGTTTTATTGGGAAACATCTTATTTCTGCATCACTGTTGATACCCCAGATTGCCATAGTTTACTGGTAACTGTGGTCATTTTTTCCATCCTGACACTATTTTTAACAATTGCAAGGGAGTAAAGGAACAAGCAGTCGCAGCCAAAGTAAGGTGATACACAAAGAGCTGCAGGTGACGGGCTGCACACCTTTCCTCTGAAGCTTTGATGAAAGTTCACTAGGCAATGCTCCCTCACATTGTGCTATAACTATGCCGTGCCATTTATATGAAGTCACTTATAAAGACAGCGCATGGACATTGTCTATTTATAATGAATTAATAATTTGACAGTCCTTTCTCTACCACCAGTCCCCTTTTGGTCCCCTGCAGATGGTAAAAAAGTAAAGCAAAATTTACTGTATCCATCTTGATTGCGGAATATTCCTTAAAAAAAACACAGATATACTTTCTAACATCCTGGACAAACTGCTTCAACATTTTCGCTGAAACTGAAACAATAAATTGTGGAAAAGAAAGCATATCTTAATTGTGGTTTGCTGAGTATGAGTCATATTCACTGGCACTGGCTTAATATGTAAAACCTGCATATTATTGATGCCTCTTCCATATCACACTTCTGCCTGTGCCTGGGTTTAGAAATTAATAATCTGGTCACAAGAATTTTTCTAAGGAGGAGTAATAAAAAGTCTGTATGTGTGTGTGTGTGTGAACTGTATTATAATTAATTGCATCCATGTAGGAGGACATTGAAATAACTGTGATGTCCCAAGATACTGTAGCAGAGAGTAAATCATCCATCAAACACGGCCGACGAAGCCAGTCACAATGTATAACACTATATCACGCTACCCTGGGAAACTGAGCAATGAACAGTTATGAGATTTATATTCACTGGTAGCTTCACTGAGTTTGTGGTATTCGCTGCAGAGTGCTGCCTGGCAACCTTTCAGCTGCATTTAAGCCACGTTTTAACAACGGTCTCCTTTTAGATGTAATCGGATGAGCACACTTTGTCCTAGCTAGCTAGTGAGGACAAGGTCTTCACAGTGCTACTCAACGAGAAGGAAACAATTCAAACAAAACATTTCTCTTTACACATACAGCCACGGTAGCACGGTGACTCACACTGTGATTTGATGGGAGTGCAATCACTTTGTCCCTCCTAACTCAAAGATCCACCTTACTGGAGTCTGACAGGAGTGAATTATGAGGTGCTTTGATTTTAATCTATCGCAACCACACAAACATTGGTTGACCTTAATTTCTGTGCTGATCATGCTTAGGTTCTGCAGGTATTAGAGCTGGATCCTTGTCCTGTCCTAGCCCCCGCTCTGTCTTGGTCCCTGTAACCCACCACCCATCATTTGTCTTGTCAAGAGCGTAGACCAGTGAATCGGAGCATGTTGGTGGGTGGGTTTGTTTGTCTCCCTGACTGCTGTGCACAGAGTCTGACCTCTTTCACTCAGTGCTTTGTGCGTTTTCATGTCATTTCAAAGAACGAATTTGATAGTATCTGAAACCTCATATACATTTGATGATCAATACTTTGGCTTGGTACGATTATCTACTGTCCCTCATGTCTTGTGTTTTTATTCGTTTTTCACAAATTATTTAGCACACACGCAGACACACACACACCATTGTTTCTGTAGCAGCATTCAGTAAGGGTTGAAAGTAAAACTGGTTATTAGTACCATTTGTAATCAATACACCTATTAGTAAGTCAAGACATATTATTGGCTGAACCCTTCAGACTGTATATATATAAAAAGCATATAATTCTTATGAGACTTTCATGAGAAGAGTATGACATTTATTTTCTCTGATATCCTTTGGAGGTAAATGTCTGTCACTAAGTGTCTTTTTTTGGTTTTCCTCACCACACAGAATGAGTCGGTGCACAAGGGAGAGGAAATTGGCCATAATTGCCATAAATAATGATGAATTCAAGTAAACATACAACAAAATTCAATTAAAGTTAGGAGTCACACCTGGATTTTCAAAGCCAAACTGTGCAGTGGGATGCCAGCTTTGAATTATATCAGAAAAACCTCCAATTATAAATCACACCTGAAAAAAAACAAACAAAAAAAAAAAACCAATAAACTACAACACAGGACAAACAACCGGAGATTTATAATAGGGGACAAATTGTTTAACTTTAAATTCAATATTTAATAAACTTTGTACATCTCAACAAAGATTCAGGTGAAGCAGCACCTGACATTTTGCCATATTAGAAAATTTAATATTTTGTCCTTGTAGTAAATGTTTGCTAAAAGCCAAACTACATTTTGTCAGGAAAACCATCATTTGAAGTTTTTTTGCATGAGCGTGTCAGTCTGGATGACTTGTCATTCTTTCCTGTTTGAACAACAGCAGAAAATAAATGGGCACTTTTGGCTGGTTGATGTGATCGATGCTGTCAGACTGCTGAGATATTCCAACTGTGTTTTTGGAATCTGATTAGAACTGTAGGAGCAGCTCCGACTTTCCAACTTCTCTCAGCTAATCTGAGTTTTGTAAAATTTGCATTAATTGGTAATCAAACTGTCATGGATAATATGATAAATTTTATATAAGTATCCAGTGAAACACACAACAACAACACTTGGCTCGCAATCTGTAACAGTAGGGAATATGTATAAAAAAAAAAACGAAAAAAAAATCAACAAATTCCTGGCAAAGGGACTAAAAATGCCTCACAACTATTTTATTGGTAACAACATGATATATCTGTGTAAAAAGGTTTCTAAATTCATTTCATCTCAGAGTCTTACAAAATCCAACAGAGCATGTTAACTGAAAAAGGTCCATCCTGGTATGTTACAAATGATCAGATTTTTTTTTTATCCTCTCAGAAAATACGCTAGTTTGAATACCATTCAAGTACTGTACGGGATAAATCAATTTAAGTGTTTAGAGTGAGCTTTCAGGTCTTTATCTGGCTCTTTCTCTTTAATCAGCAGACAGCGCAGTCACCTTCGTGAGGTTTTAACCTGCAGTGATCTGCGGCACCAAAGCCATTCTGATATTCCCTCTGCCATTAAATGGAAAGACGCACAATTCATTCTGTTCTCTGAGAAAGAAACATCAATGTGATGTTAACCACTGAAGTCATTTATTTCCCCTTAAACTCTGGAGCCAGCTGGAGGCTGCAGCAATAACAGCACTCTGATAGCCCTCTCTGTAGCCACTCAATCAGGATAATAATTACCCAGCTACGTCTCCGTGCTATCAATCTCTGGCAATCACACTATTATTATTAAATAAAGATACAATTGCCTTCTGGCAGACACTCACACAACAGTGGGTTTTATCATTATGTATCTACAGTTGACAACTCTGTGGCTCTGGACACATAAAGATGATCAACACCGGACTGATACACCATTATCAACGCCGAACACAAGGGCCAGGGTTTCCAATTTAAAATATCTTTCGTGTGCTTCTTTCCACTGGCATTTGATGTGTTTGCATGTGTGCGTTTATACGTCTATGGTCCAGCATGATAACGCTGACTGTTGGTGAGCACGTCTAAGCACGTCTAAAATATTTCCAAATACTCGACTACTGTAAGGAAGAAACAGCTGCTTACCTCCTCTGATATGCCCGGCCATTTGTTGTATGTCCTTCCCACCAGTTATGACTCACTGGCTTGTGGGCTGCCATAGAGACGGTTTTAGTTTTGAATTATGATCCTTTTAGTTGATCAGGACTACTTTGAAGCCCACACACACACACACACAAAAAAAAAAAAAAAATTGCTAAATATTTCAGAAAACCTGACTTTAGGTTTGTTATATAATGTTTTGGGGTTTTTTTTTTTTCTAAAGAGAGAGACAGAGGGGTGAGTCAATTGTAATTTTCGTGCGTTTTAAAGTTGTGGAAAATGCTTTTAGTTTCAGGTTGGTAACTGAAAAGCGCTCTTTGCTCTCTCCAAAGGGAATATTTAATTAGTTTGAAAAAGGGGAATATAGGACATAACTTTTGTTTTAGTGATCATTTTATAGAAGGCTACCACACAGGCACAGTTTTATTGTGGTGGATTTTTTCTGCCTTTTTTTCCACTCCAACCACAACCCGACAATGTGAACACCGCAGTGGCTACGGAAAGCAACATCACAAACAACAAAGATTAACTGATGCCTCTGGGTCTTTTGGGTCTCGCTCAAATCATTCAGGGGATTCCTTGGAGGCGAGTAGAGACTGCACATCCAGATGGCTTAATTTGAGCTTCATTCTAAGCGAACGTTAGAGTATGTAGAAGACTCAAGGCTTAAAAACAAGTTAAACATAAATGGAACTAAAAAACAGGTTTTGGTTATGTTTGTTAAGTCTTCTGACCTTAGGCTTAAAGAAAATCAGACAGAGGCATGTCAAAAAAAAGGTGAGGATGCAGACATTATTATCAGTGAAATGATTTCACTTGCTGCACATAGCCTTTGAGCGCAGACAAAATTGAATGTTGGGTTGAAATTAATTGCCTTTGTACTGTTATCATCCTCCCCCAGAACGGCTTTTATTAAAATCATTATCTAATGGCTGAAAAATTCTGGTTAGAGCTTGCACAGCGACCAACAACTCACTCATATTCTGTTTCGTGGAAGCTTAAATGACCCACATCCATTTTCCTCCCACACCTTCACCTTCCCTCACTGGCACTCAAGTTAACATAATGCAGCAGAACATTATCCAGCACATCCACACCAGCCGAGATAGAGAAAAGGGACAGATTTGTACCTAATAGCAATGGCAAGGTTCATTCGTCATTATGCTGACCCTCCCACTCACCTTGTATCTGTGGATGACCCCGTGTCAATCGCTGACCAGGTGTAATATCACCCTCTGCAGCCAATCGCAACCCTGCCTTTAAATCATTCTCAAGCTGCCCTGCCTTTGAACCCGGAAATGAGGGCATTTAATATGTAATATATTTCTGCATTATGAATGAATGTAATGCCCTTATCTCTTCTCATTGAAGGGTTGAGATTTAAATATTTTTGGCCCCAAGTGACTATATACCTTGTTAGCAAAAATGTGTTATTGTAGTTTTTAAATGGCCAAAGATACGGTTGCTATGTCTGCACACGGTCAAACCACCGGGGTAGTAGTCTGTAGGGTGTGATCACATGTTGGGCTTATTACTGTCATTCAGCAGGCTAAGGGAATTTAGAGAGGCTGCAGGTCAGTTATGATTGTGATTCAGCTCTATTGAAGTGGACCAAAAACGTAAAATACAAAAAAAAAAAACATAAAACACAAACAGAAGGTCACTGATTACATGCTATCCAGAAGATTCAGTCACCACTGAAAGTTTTCTGAGCCTCATGGTTTGTGAAGAAGGGAATAACAGAATCTGCTTAAACACTGACACAGGTGAAGGCTGTTGAGTTCACCTGCACATATAAATGCACCATTTGTAGACTGTATGTGTGTGCCAGTTTATCTGTTTGAACTGATAACAGATTGTATCAGATGCAGCTAGTTATTAACTTTGCTAAATAATTTGAAACATGACTTGCTGTGGCTACATACAGTACTGTGCAAAGGTTTCAGACACTTTTAATTCTTATGCTTCACATATTACCATCAGAGGTATGTGATTGGTTTCAAATTTATTCTGCAACATGACAACCAGAACTTCAAAACTATTTTCTTCAGAGATGAAACACAAGGACTTGTGCAGAGGAATGTTTGGCCCACACAGAGCTGGGATCTTAACATTTTGAGCTCAGTTTGGGATCATGTGGCAAGAGCAAAGACACTGAGATGGTTAGATAGATATAACAACTTTCCTCAGAAGAACCTTGGAAAGCAGGTGAACAGTACTTTGTATGAAGCAACCTGTTAATAAAAATAAATCAGCAGAATTATTTCTGAAAGTCCTCTCACTTAAGTCCATGAAAGGTTTGCACAATAGTCTATGACGTATTTTAAGGTTGACCTATTGTACAAAGCTGAATTACACAGTTAGGGTGAATGTAATGGATGTAAAGTTTAATGGGAAAAAAGTGGTCATATTCACCCGCTAATGAAACACTCACTATTATGGTACAAATTAATGTGTAATAGCAGAGAGTTTTTCTTGTGAAAACTGAAACTCAACCAGCTACACGAAAATTCTTAATGAAAAATCTAACCTTGTGTCACCTGAATGGTGTATTTACCTAAATGATGGTCACTGCTGTAAGTTGGCCAGTATTATCAAAGTTATTAAAGACTGTTAAAATCAAACCACAGACTGCTTAAACACAAATATCTTCTAACTGAAAACAGTATTTTGGTACTTGGTGACTAAACTTGAATTTTTTTCATCTCGATGTGTTTCACCATTTCAACCATCGCCAACGGCTGCAGCTACTGTTTAAAAACAGGTTGGATCTCTGTTGCTATGCAATGTGAGCAGAAGGAGGGGGTCCCAAAGAGGACAGGGGGACAGGGGGACAGTCTATCATTGTATCTATCATTGTAAACAATGTAAACTTTAGTAATATACCAGTAATTGTCAAAAGCACAGGAAATAATGTGTTTTTAATTTTCTAATGGCCTTACCCCAACCTTTGGTGGTATGGTCCACTGCCTGTAACCTTTCCCTCAAAAGCGCAAAATGCCAAGTATGTCAACAGTTATATGAAAAACAACGTGATGGAATCCTCACAACAAAGACAGAGACAGGGAGATCAGGGACAGTCAGACAGTCACAGGTAAAGTTTGTTCTGCTTTTTTTTATCCGTGTTTTTGTGAAGTAATCGCTCCTTTGTTCATTTTGAACAAATACAAAGCGGTTAAAATGGGCTGCAACAACCCAGAACAGATTTGACACATTTGATGAATAATTAAATGAATGTGAGTGTCTGAAGGGAGACTGAGACAGAGGAGGAGACACACAGCAGTCCTATGTGAGGAGGAGGAGGGACTCTGTGTCTGTCTCTGGACTCTGTTTTTAGCAATATATATATATATATATATATACACAAACAAACACATTTAAGAACATTATAAGAACATGAAAAGCTTCATGTTATAAAGTCACAAGATTATTTGAGGGATCAGCTCTGCGTGTGATAAAGACGAATCAGGGGAGCAGCCTCCCTCCATCTTGGATGCAGAACTCATAAGTGTCCAGCACTTCATAGTTAACTTTTCTTTCTGATCGTTATAACTGCGCCGCCCAGGGACTCATTGTGCACTGAATGTTGCCATAACTGTCAGAGTGAATCTACTTATGCACTCAAAATAGCAAGTCTAAGTGCAGAAAAATTCAAAATGAAATGTGCCGATTGTCAAAGCAACTTATTTTATATTCCTCGTAATTACTTTTTGGACACGAACTTAAATAAAGTCACAACCATCCAAAATCTTTGGCTATTGCTTGTCAAACTTTACCTAACCCCTGCCCCCCTTGCCACACACACACACACACACACACACACATACACAGCATCAGTATGGGGAACAATAGCACAGTTTGCAGTTTCCAACTAAAGACGATAATACTTACTGTCAGAGAAAGTGGACCGGGCAGATTTAAGATTAGTGACTGGTGAGTATATGTATTCCTATTTAGTGGACTCATTGCTCACTTAAGGGACCTCATTTAAAGCTGACTAAAGGTTCATAGTGAGGATCTAAACCTCAAGCCACAAAATCAGAGCCCTGCTTTCAAAAGTTAGTAGAAATGACAACTTACATGCAAAAAAAAAAAAAAAAGAAAGAAAGAAAATTGACTCCCATAGGAATATAAAAAATCGGAGATGTGTTAGAGAGAGAAATGTGCAGATGGCAGGGTGGCATGAAGGGTGAGAGTTTGTTGTGGATTCTGTTTAACTTGAACCTTGACGGTCATCATTTCTTTCTCTGACTGGTACGGACAATGGGACGTTAGGCATGCTTCTGCCCGTGTCCCTGGAAGACAAATGACATGGCACCAGGCCCATGAATGGCTCATTGGCCTGATGGACATTATTGTCTGCAAGTCTTTCTTCATCCCGCTATGGCTGGCTATGCGGCAGATATTCTACCTGTAGCCGTGATTGTGATGAATACCAAAAATGTGTAGAATGATGGCCCATCATACGCCATCAATACAAGCGTTAAGGCCTGTAAGTCATTCCTTCTACACCCACCCATTGTGTTTAACTAACCATTCCTATTGCAGGGAGTCCATTTATTCTCTCGGTGACAGGGAGGGGGGTTGTCAAGCCAAACATTCAGCTACAAGAAAGTTAATTAAATTAAAGAAAATAAGAAACTTACCAGGTAAGTTACCAATTATTGATTATTCCCTAAGTTTTAGCTATTGTCACCATGAGACCACTATCTCACTATATTTAAATGCACGCACATCAGTGAGTGAACTAACAGGGTGACACTGATGGAGCGTTGTCTTATGACATTTTTAATAAAGTCTGTGATAATGTTGTACTGAACTGCCTGTATGATTAGGTGAATATCAGTGAAACTGATCATATCATCCACTGACAGATTCCAAAAAATGTCTGTCAAAAGTACAAGTTGCTATTTCACCAACAGTCAAATCAAACAAATTTTATATCATATTTGTATGGCACCACATTATAAAAGAGTTACTTCCAGGCACTTCAATTATACAGCAATTCTAGACCTAACTATTTATTGAACTTTTAAAGAGACCAGACAAATCCCTCCTGTGGGTATTTAAACTCACTGAAGTTTCTGCGTAAGTACAGAGCCCTTAAGTTCCTTGTTGGAAATGTAAACACCCATCGAGAACCGACAGGACAAATCTTGGTAAAAAGACTTAAACTAAAGAAGCATTTTGTTTGCAAAGACAAAGATCACAGCTAAGCCTGAAGTATTTAAACAGTAGTAATTTTTGCTAAAGGACAGCTGAAAGTGTGAGATTAACCATAATTTAGTCCAAACACTGTTGTTATTTGGAGCCCCTCAAATTCTGCGATATGTTTCAGCTCTTTTGGCACCTTGAAAAGCTGTAATTTGTTCATTTATTCTAACCCTGTTAAAGTCGTATCTCCAGCTAACTTAACACTTAGCTTCACAGTATATCTCCCATAAATAATTGATGTCCCAGGAGACCCTTTACCTCCCTTCAAGAATTTATTGCTTCTACATTGAATACTCCTTTCATTTTCTCTGTGAGATGCCTGTGATTGATATTTTCCTAATTATTAATGCAGCAGACTGGATTCTTGAAGGTAAAAAGAGAAAACGTGTGTGTGTGTGTGTATGTATATACAGTGCCATTCATTACCCATGACACTCCAAAGTCACTGTTGCCCAGTAGCCTGAAGCTCGTCTCCAAGCTAGAAATGCTCCTTGGATCCACAAGCATGGAAAGGAGGGCAAAGAGAGAGCAGAATGAAGCAAAAGAAAAATGAGAACACAGCATTGGGTGGTATTTCAGCATGGGATGCCCAGTCAGACTTCAGGGAGGTAATTAATTAACAACAACAAGAAAAAATGTCCAAGCTTAGACCTCCAAGGGGCACCCTATGCTTCGTCAGATCTTTGTCCAGGAAATGGATGGCTGGGCTGGAGTGAGTTTATGTGGAGCAGGGAGTTATCCAGAAAGATGCCTCACAAGCAAACTAGCAATGTGAGTCTGGCATAACCAAAAACCTAGTTAATGTTAATCCTGTTGCTATCAAAAAGGTTTCCAAGCCTTAAGGGTGTTTAACAATTTGTCACTTTTTTTTTTTACATCACAGTATCAGAAAACTGTCTTATTAAAGAGATTAAAGTTGATTTGCACCATCATTAACCAAAACATATGCATTGACGAGTGTTCATCTTGGGTAACTATATTGTCAGTCTTTATTAATACATGACCTCTTTTTCAGAAGTGAAAAAAATTTGTTTAATTAGTAGACAAACTCTCTCTTCATATCTTCATTTGATATTTGAATATATTACATTCAATTCAACAAACTAAGTCCTACTTAATTCCTTTTGATTTGACGATGAGGTCTTGCTACTTTTAAGAGAGGAACTTTTTGGAAAAAGGAATGAAACTTACCCCATGGCATTTGAGTTGTTCTGTGCCTTTACCTTGACAAAGTAAATCCCAAAATGTGTTAGCATGTCCTTCTACGATGTAATATTGAGAAAAGACCACAAGGGCATTAATAGCTAAGTGAAAAGTTCTGTATCGCTGAAGTTGGTTCAGAGATGATAGTTCAGTGTTTGGATGTTGCTACCATCTTAAGAAAAACTTAATCTCATACGTGCATGTTCTATAAATGAAAATCTGACTCTTCTTCTGTGTCATTGAGTGCCACATCTACAAAATACAAAAAATATCACGTATGCAATGCAGGAAAACTAAAAAGAAAGGCAGATTAACTGAACCGGAGAGAGAGAGAGAGTGCCATTACTGATAACACCTTAGCCTTGTGACACCATTTGATGCCTGACCAGCTCTGCAAAATACACAATTCTCCTCAGTCTCAGGCTGCACACTGAGAACCCGTCAATTACTATATAGCTCCTAGACTCTAATAACACATTTTTAAAATGTAGGGTTTTGGGGTTTTTGCGTCGGTAACCCGAATTTCTGATTGCAATGTTAGATAGAACAGTAGGTGAAAGGAATAAAAACAATATGTCCATTCTTAGTAATGTAGGGTCAGAGCCAAACTTTTAATATAAGGCACCCTTTTTGTAATAGGCACTTAAAATAAGTTTTAAATATTGGGAGCTGGAGTCTTGACAGAGAATTTGTCTTCATTATTATAAAACAACATTTTTTCCATATTACCTCTGACCACATCAAGTCTCCACTGCACTCAGAGGAATTCGCCAGCAGCAACCCAATACTAAGAGCAACATTGCTCATCAGGAGCAACAACAATCCTTTAACATGTTTTTTCATCATGCATGCATTGTATGCTATGAGGACACAGTGTTGCATGCTGGTGCTGTGGCTGTTTTATTAGCTCCCTCAAACTCAATTTCCATTTAATTTGTGAGCTGGCTCCTCGAGTCTGCGCCTGGCAGCTAAAGGTATAAATCTGGCCTTATCTGGCCCCGGCATGCACAGTTCATATCCACACACCCTGTGCCAACAACAGATCTATAATTCATGGCCAAGCACACCCACGTTATTGGCTGCCTATGTATTAGAAAATATAAAACAGGAAAAAGAATTCAATGTAGTGTCATCCAAACAGTTCAGAAGGAAAGAGGGTATGTTTTCTCTCCCCAGAGACAAAGCATGTGACACAAACCTCTCTGTAGTGCTATTACACATGAAAACCAAGAATGAACTACATCAAACTTTTCCCATTTATATTCTGCTGGTAGGCTCCCTGTGTCATTATGCCAAAGTACGGGTTACCATCATTGTGACCTCCAGGTGAAAGAGTGCTGTGCTTGAGAGACAGGGAATTATTTCTCCAATTAGGCTAATTGGGAGAGACAGGTCAGGGTGTATAAGCTGTTGAATCAAATCAAATAAACAGCGGGAGATGTGGTAAACTGTTGTCAGGAATCACACTGCAAAGATCCAATCAAGCCATAGTTGTGAAAATCTATACTGGGGGAAAAAAAATGCTGCTAATATTGTGGTCGGCCTTGTGAACATTTGTCTGCTTTTGATGAGCTCCGCTAAAGGCTCTGCCCAAGACTCATTATCCAGTCAGGCTTTCCAGCTTGTCTATGTATGTCTCATATTGCTTGCTTGCCGCCAACATCAATGGTGAAAAAGTACTAACAAAGTTCAAAACTTTTGTCAAAGAACTTTCTGACTCATAGGTCGCGAGCACATTCAGTTTTTTCATTCCTCACTGAGAAAATTCACTTAAATGCTTAAATTCACATAGCAAAGCAACAGGCATCCCAGAGGCACATGTTAACACACCAGCAGGGAGTGAGGTAAACTGTCAGTTTCTCACGCTCCTAGTAAGAATAGGGAGTTTCTGCCTGTGACGTATGAACGGGTGATGCTGGAGGGATTTAATGGTATTTTGAACAGGCCTCTCCTTGCTGGGTCTGGTAAAGTGAGAGGGGGGAGCTTGGCATCATGGTCAGCCCGGCGCTAGCACAACTAGGACCCACTGTAGCTGGGAACAGACAGCGAGATGAGAGAGACATCAGACACTCTGTAATTAGGACCACTCGAGAAGAGAGGTGAAGGAGGATACCACAGCGAAACACCACATCCTTTCAAATTTTCTACTTCCATGATTCCTTGGGGTCATACTTGTTTTTGCCTTGATATCTCTGTTAATGAATGAGCGCTGCGTCTATTGCCCAGAGGGAGCGATGTTTGTGTCTGAAAAGGGAGGCAGGGAGGGCCACGCAGCCTTTTGTGTTGTTCTGGAGCAGCTGGAGGCAATGACGAGGAACACAATAACAATTTTCATGCACTGAGTGAATGCATAAGCACCCACTCATCACAAAATCATAGGCATACAAATTCAACTGTAAATGAACACCTGCTATGATGTACAGCATATGAAATAACATATCATCTATACAATAACTCGTGTCATCATTAAGTATGCTTCAAACAACTTAAGAATGGAAGTGAAAATAAAACCACAAGCGCAAGGGCTTCACAAGACTATGATTGAAGTTTCCTATGAGAGGTTTTGTGTTGTACACCTCTGTATATGATGCTCTGACCAGATTCACCGCATCAACATCCGTGTGGATGCTGACCTTAAAAAACATAAACAGCCTAATCAGCATGTGCTGTTTTGCATTTTTGTCTATCGCTTCATTCATTTACACCAGTCAGCTACCTGCAGATACTTCACCAATTCCTCCAGGTGCTTCTCAATACATGCATATTAATGTGAAGGCAGTGGTAGGACTTTACTGAGACCCAGAACTGTTGGCAATGTCTTCTGGGATGAGCCAGCTCTTAATATATATTTTAAATGCATTTTTCTGCACTTTTTTGTCAACTTTGCATGGGATGAATTTGTGTTATTATACGTTAAGGAAAATACAACAAAGAGAATGGCGAGGAAACAAGGCCTGCTTTTGCATCATATAAAGTATTAACTTACCCACCTCCAGGAGCAACATTGTTTTGGAGATTGGTTTTGGTTTTGGGGTTAAAAGAGCACGCGCAACTCACAAAAACCCCGAATGTGCGATTTCCAACGTGTAAACTCGTATTGCGATGTTGTGTAAGACTAATGACTCTTTCTGCTGCAACCAATTTGCCTGTGCTTACAAGCAAAGTAACCTAAATTTAGGAATATAAGATTAAATCCAATGTCAGATGTAATTTTACATTTAATCATACTCTGTTGACATATTTTGTCAATCTATCAATTTTTTCAGGCAAACATAGTAACCTGATTACAAAAATGTGTATGCATATTCCTGTCTTTGTTCATATGCAACATACTCATACAGTATAGTTTTATGCATTTGGCCTCTGTACTTCAACCATACAACAAGTAACGGTGTCATAATAAGGCCAGTGCAGGGTAATACGTTTATAAAACCTCTGAACAATCCTCCGCTTCGCTCGAATCAGATGGGTGCAAGCCCAGAACAAATGAATAAGATCATGCATTTGATTCCTGTACAACATACACAGCAGTCTTCCCCGTCCTCTATCTGTTCACCTCTTCCAAGTGCTCCATCCAACTATCCAGATGTTCCATGTAGTCAGGTACCTGCTGAATATTCACACCTGGTCTCCTCTTGCTTGGAACAGTCTCCTTCACAGATGTTTCCTGTCAATCTAAATAAAGAGGAACATGGCCAACTAATCGCCACACTGTTGTGTTGCAGAATGGCACTGCTCTGGGACTTAAGAGCCAACATTTCTACATTTCCCTCCTGCCTAAGATCTCTCCCCACCGACATTAGGAGAGAACAACATGGACTCTGTCCAGTCTGCTTCAAACATGAGCAGCACCTGAATATGTAATGGCATCATAAAATGTGTCTATGTGTGTAATGTTTGTGGGGATCATTTGAAATGTGTTAGCCGTGCGACTATAAAACAGATTGTGCTATTAACACTGTAGTGCTGGAGTTAAGGAAAAAGAAGGGCCATGTTTGAAGAGCACCCGAGGGGACAATAACATGTTGTAAAGTATATAATTTTACTGTAGTTGGCTGAGCACCGTAAAGATGAATATTTTATATTGTGAATGTTGCCTTAATGGATTATTAGACTACATACAGACGGAGAAATGAGCGTTTAAACTGACTCCTCATGTTCGATTTATTGGTCTGTTATCTAGAGACGATGTGTTCAACTTTTATTACATTTCAAACTGAACTAAAAATATCATGTGATTTGTTCTTATAATGGAGGAAAAGAAAATTAAACTCGGCAGACAAGAAAAAGGGGGAAAAAGTGAAACGTCTATATAAAAGGGATAGGATATAAAGGACTGATTCAATCAACTTACAATTTGAAACTTTCTTAACAGAAAAATGACGGCCATCTCACGCCAGAAAAATAATCAACAGGAACTTAAAGGTCAGTTCAGTTGTTGCCTGGAACAGGTCTTGAAGGGCTCTTTAGTAGGCTATAAAGTGCTTCCTTGAACTTTGGCTGATGGGAAAGGGCTAACTGAGTGCAGACAAGTGCATACAACCAACGACAGCAGATTCACAGGTGCCTTCAGTGACTCTTCCACTCATAAGTGAATTTAAAGCTCATAGCACTTGAGAGTGAGTGAGGAGGGAGCAAAACAATGACCATATGTTGAGCTTGGTGCAGCCGCAGGGGGATCGATGGGTGAATATTTCATTAGAGCATGAGCTAAATTTCCAAATGAAAACATACATATATCCCTGAAGGTGGGGCTCTACCATATGTGCGTGTTTATTTATATTGCAGCCTTGCTCTCTAGATATAGAATGATGGATACATGTAATTACTTTTTTTTCTGATCACATCGCCTGCTGTTACTACAGCAGGTCAGCGGCGGAAAGCTCAAGTTGATGAATTTTACGCAAACGTGAGGCCCATTTCCCAATTCTGAATGCATACTGCTGCTGTTTTATTGCTGGTAGTTTTTATTATGGAACTACAAAGTTGAACAGCAAAATGAATTTGCAAATTTTTTTTGTTTTCCATAAATATTGGTGACATAGGGACTGGCTGCAGAGCCAGCTAATATGCTGGTCTGCTGGGAGCATGCTAGTGTTGAGTCAAAATAACGCTCTGAGCTTTTCTCTGTTTTGTCTGTACCAGGCCCCTTTGTTAGTTTCCTCCTGGTTCTTTGTTATTGGGGACTTGACATAATTTCATTCAGGGAAAAAAAACTTATGAAAAGCCCCAAACTGTGTGCTGACAGGTTTTCTAACTGACAGTTAGCAGTTTTTATTTAGACAGAGAAACCACAAAAAAATTAACAAACACTCCAAAAAGGAAAAACAAAAACAAAAACCCAGATGGTTTCAGACAGCTGACTGGACAGAGGTACGGTAGCTGCTTCAGTTTTGGCTCTTCTTTCTCACAAATGTCAGCGACGATACAACAGTTCGCTGTTGGTCAAAGGCCCACCTGGTCTGGATGCTGTACTTGTGTGGATAAACAAATGAATACATATAAAATAACTGAATTCATTATAAGTGGTGTTGTTGATGACACTGATGTCATGGTGCGTCTTGGATTTGTCATGGCGCATCTCTCTCATGTCACAAGAGATGGTTGATAGCTTCCACTCCTGACCTATACCTACACCAACTCAAATAAGTGGAATAAGAGGAAAGGTAAGAGGATGGTGGGGGGCAGAGAGCAATGCACCATAATCAAAGCTCTTTATCGTTGTTTTGGCCCTCTCCTACTTCTCTGTCCCTCCTATCTGCCCTCTGTTGTCTTCCTTTTTCAACCTTTATCTTCTTATCTGTTTCTGACTGTTATATCTTCTCCTCTGTCATTATCTGCTGCTCTTTGCTTTGTTTCCACCTTTACCACCTTCCACTCTGTATGAGCTGCAGTATTGAAGATTTTTTTTTTCTGTTTTAGTCTGACTTTCTAACTCTTCCTCTCAGAGTAGTGCCAAATCCATTCACATTAGGGATTGAGTAATTGGATATTTAAAGAAGCGTAAAAGAATCTGAAATTTTATTTCAGAAATCTCAAATCATTTACAGTATACATATTACATTGTAGCATTTGCTGGTAACACATCTAATGATCTCATGTTTTATTTTCTTCCCTTCCTCCCTCAAGTACGGCAAGTGTTTTGCTTTGTTTTTTCAGGCGAAATAATTTTACATTTACATTTTAATATCACAGAGGGAATAGTTTCATTACATTTCAACAGAAATTGTTCACACTTAGTAGAATATTGCTAGTTTTGTTGCAACCTCTTTTCACTTTGAGCTTTTTAATATCATGGTGTAGTGGTTATCGTTGTCGCCCCACAATAAGAAGGTCGCGGTTCGATTCTCGGTGTGGGCAGCCGAACATGTCTGGGTTAATCGGTGAATTGATGTTAATGTATGTGGTGACCTGAGCAGCACGGTGGCGTAGTGGTTAGTGCTGTCGCCCCACAATAAGAAGGTTGGGGTTAGTGGGCAGCCGAATATGTCTAATTGGTTAATTGGTGACGAGTGATGAACTGGGACAACAGCAAGGAAAAGTGGACCCCCCCAGGTCCTAGACCGGACCAGACCCCTCCAGAGACTACAGACTAGACCAAAGCGGACCAGAGTAGACCAGACTAGACTAGAGACTAGACCAGACCCCTCCACAGAGACAGGAGCAGCACGTGGGCATAGTGGTTAGCACTGTCGCCCCACAATAACAAGGTCGGGTTTCGACCAGACCAGACCAGACTAGAGACAGAGACTAAAGACTAGACCAGAGACTCGACACCTCCACAGAGACTGGACTCCTCCGTCCGACTAGAGACTAGACCAAAGCGGACCCCCCCCCCCCCAGAGCCTAGACCAGACTAGACCAGAGACAGGACCCCTCCAGAGACCGGACCCCCCAGAGACTAGACCGGACTAGACCAGACCAGACTAGATGAGAGACTGGACTCCTCCAGAGACTCGAGTAGTGGTTAGTGCTGTCACCCCACAGTAAGAAAGTCGAGGTTTGGCCAGACCAGACTAGACCACTTCTGTAACAAAATTTAAAGGCGCCTCTAGTGATCCTCTATATATAATATTAACACTTCCTGCCAGTATATCATGACTGGGAGAATGACACATTGGCAGGTTTTATGGCTACTGAGTATGAAGAAAAATGGATGTACCTTAAGCAAGTTAACTATATTTTTTAAGCATGTGCAATATAGTGACCTCTCCTCTCTGACATTGCCTGCCCAGGAATGAGAGATGTGTCTATTTGCCATTCATGCCTACTTAAGATGAATTATACATGAAGCATGCATGCAGCGTGGCCTTAAAGAAAACGATTATAATAGATAGAAATAGATGGTTATTTCCAGGAAAGGAAAAAAATGTTTTTTTTATTTTCTCTAATAGAATGCGTTGTAATTCTCCCACAAAAAAAATAAAATAAAATAAAATAAAATTCTAAAAGATATTGTTCTTTGTTAACACGGATCTTTACTTTCTAATACCCTTTCCCTTGCATATTGGTTTATACTCATCCCCTTATTATTATTTGGGCATGATGCCCTCTTAAGTATGCTTGGCCCTAAAACCATAAAACCACTAAAGCTCTAGTGCCTCTGTTTGCCATTTATTAAATTAAGGTTAATTTACTGCAATCATGTTGATGTATCAAAAGCGCAGAGTTTGAACAGCATGAAAATGTGCAATGTGAGTAGTACACCTTTCATGTATTTTATGACTTGTATTTGAAGATGTAACTCCGCTCTATGTGCAACACTGCTGCCCCCTCAGTATGATTTAATGTCAAAGTAAAAGTTCAGGGCCTTTCTCTGACAAACAACTCATTAGTTGGTTAGTTAAAAAAAAAAGACAGACAGACTGGCAAACCTTACATATACATTTTTTATTACAGTATTATATCCTTAGAGGAAGCCATCAGCTTTAGCATATAAATAGACAGAGAAATGCAAAGCTGGTCAAATGAGTCCATCTGAGTTGAGGGGAGAATAAAAAATCCATCTGTTTTGCACATCACAGGGGCTTAAGCTGTTTATTTGTAAGTCAGTTTGCTGCGATAGCAGAGTGTGTGCATGCATGCTCATGTTTGCTGACGGGTAAGAGGAAAGCCGTTTTAATCACCACTAACCCTCACACCCTGCTGACAGTGTCAGAGAGGACCAGTCTCACCTCTTTCCTATGATCAGCCTCATCAGCTGTCTGCTTAGCCCTTCATTCATCTCTTTATTATTTATTTACCTCCACTTTGTACATACATATGCCCCGGGGACTTGCATCCTTTGAGTATTTAAGCAGGCCCCCTGCCAAACTACCTAAGCATAGGAACTTTCCCACTCTATTTGTGTTCCACATGGAAACCAAGTTAGCTCTGGGTTTAACTTTGATATGTGCATTTCTCCTGTTTGACTGATATTTCTTAAAGGATAGAGAAGCTTCATTTAAAGTAATCTTTAGAGTTGGTTTGATTGATTTAATCTTGACATATCTCCTGAACCCAGAAAGAATAAGCATACGGATTGGAGGCCAATTAGACGCACCAAGCAGTAGCTAATTTTTTCACATTGGTATTAATTTTATATATAACAAATCAAATTAACGAAGAGAATAAATTGTCAGGAATGCAGGAGTGAGGACCCAAATGCAGGAGACTGAGGCAGCAGGGTGAACTGAAGAATATAACTTTAATGATATCCAAAATACACAGGGCTGGCAAGCAAGGCAAAAAGCAAACTACAAGACTGAACTGAACACAACAGAGGATCCAACCACGAATAAACAGAAACTTTAGAGACTTAAATACAAACTGAACTAATGACACAACAGGGAACAGGTCAGGAGACAGGGGCAGGCAGGGAGCTGATAGGCTGGGAAGACACAAGGAGGAGGGCAGGACTGATTAGGGTAACATAAGGCAGGTGTGGAGGAAAGTGTGGGGGGAAAAACACAAGGAGCAGGGCAGGGCCGACGAGGGACAACATAAGACAGGTGCAGGTTGGGAAGCAGCACAATCACACAGGAGGGAAACACAGGGCAACCAGAAAACCAAAAACCAGAACACACAATAAGCAAACTCAAAACCCCAAAGTCCAAAAACACAAGAATCCACACTGAAATAACTGTCCGAAACTGAAAACAGAAATCCAACATAACACAACACAAGATCCAAAACTAAAGTCCACAATCATGACATAAATAGTATTTCGCTTGTCTGTGCTGGTACAGTAATAACAGATGAAGCCTCTTAAATCAGCTCTTCAGCCACCAAATTCAAGTCTTATTAAGATTCAGTGAGATACTTGGTGGGCACCAAGGTCAGTTTCTATTCCTTTGTTTCTGTCAAGGATCCTTAAAGTCTGCCATGTTCTGCATTGAGCCCCTCTTGACTGTATTGTTACAGAGGTAGGTGACAGAGGATGGGCAGGTAGGGAAAGGTTATTTTCTTGTTTTAAAGAGCGAACAATGCTCCAGTTGTTCCCAGTTGTAACTGGGCAACAATCCGAAAAACTGAATTTACAAGTGCCAGGTATCTGGGACTAGGATTGTTTTGTCCCACAATTAGTCACACACAGCCACACTAGCTGTAACAACATCACAGAACCTATATTCCAGTGGTGTGCTATCAGACAGGTAGTCCGTGATCAATATGAGAGTTGCACAGAGGATAGCAAAGTGAGAAAGGTCAAAACATGAACACTTGAAATCAAAACTATGAACAGGTATGAACAGAGGTTGAAGCGCAACTTTGCTCAGTTACTGTAGCTCGGTTCAGTAGAGAAACTACCCCCTCATAACACATGGACCTTTTTTCACATCTCACTTATGGGGTCAAGAGAAAATGAAAATTTAGCTGTAAATAATTCAAGGCCAACAGGTCATTTGATGATGTGGCTACAACCACACAGTGGGTATAGCTTTGATACTGACTTCTAACTATATTAAGGGCACAAGGACCAAACTATGGAACAGTTACTCAAAGCAAGAGACCAGCTGAAACACAGCAGGCCTTATTTTAGTTTAAAAACTCAGAAATAGCATTGCAATGTAACCTGGACAACCAAAAACTGACACAGTTGGATAGAATGACATAGACACCCACAGACACTGTCTGATTGGGTCTTATCACCCTTAACGACACATGAAGTAAACATGAGCATCAAATTACAAGGATTTACACTTAATACGTCTAATTTTCTGAAACTTACCCACTGCAGAGTAGACAATCTCCTGCCTACACCAGCCTAAAAGCTCAAAGGGGAGATGGACCCACAAAGTATACATCAGGCAGTGAGGAGTTCAAAGGTTTAATCAGCAACCCGTCAGTACACGGCTGATCCGTCCAACAGGCAAAAAGGCTAAGTAATAGGCAAAGCAAAGATCGGCGCACACTGAGAAGTAAATACAAGAATACGATAACTCTCACAGAAGGAGGGAAAGAGAAAGACTAAATACACCAGGAGAGGGAAGACAATGAGACAATCACAATGGCGAGAAAGAGCTAAGTTACCAAAATACAACAGGAAGAAAAACGTATGAAAATAAAACTTTAACTAAAGTGGCTAAACTAAATCAACTACTTAACAGTACTTAAAATAACAGCAGAAATACAATTAAGAGCGTAGACTATCAGCTTCGATTAGGCTCGTTTCCCATACTGGCCTGTTTTCTGTTGGATGACGGGTTCTTAAATGTCAAATGAGGTTGGTAGTATTAAAATGTTGTGGATGACTTCCAACACAAGGAATTTCTGTGTCACATACGATGCATATAGCAAGTTTGTTGTCTTTTTCGGATATCTTGAAAATTGCCAGTCCAGAGAACTCATTGTTGCCAACTGGTTACGTCACGTGCAGAGTCTCAGGGATTCTGTTTCACGTGATCTGCTTATTTATTAGACATATTATATTTTGAGTGAAAATCAGCCAATAATGATAAGTGACCAATCAATCGGAGCAACCCTACAAAAATGTTGTCTTGGCCTTGATTATACTGAATCTAGGCTTCAGGGATAATTCTTCTGAATGTAGTTTATTCCTGCACACAATTGTGATAAATAGCATAGTTGAAAGTGTTTTCTGTGGTCCCATACTGGTTTCTCTATGAATACCTTTTTGTACGTATACCTTTGTAAGTGTTGTTTTAATTGTATCACATGCTGGCCATGCAGACATTTTCAGGTCATTCCTGAAAAGAAGCTGCTTGTGATGCGATTTTTTCCTTGGTACTATTAGAAAGATTCCCATGCATGGTGACGGTGGCATTGACCTTAATTTGTTCTGTGGAGTTTGCCTTTGAATGACTGGCCAGTCTGAGTAACACAGCCAAACATATTTTTTCCTTACTGCTGCATGAGTAAAAATACTGAAATAATTTACACTTCAGGGTGCCACATCCTAACTCCAAACTCCTCCAAGGCACTGTCTCCATGATAAATATAAAGGACGACAGGGACAGTTGCAACATAGGATGGTTGCAACACCTAGAATTTCTCCCATCAGAAACAAGCTAGAGTGATAACACTCGCTGTGCACATTCCCAGTAAGATTGTCTTCTTGCTAAGAAAAAGGAGCCACATTTGAAACTACCACCAAAAGTGGTTTCTTGAGGTAAACATTTTTCTTCTCTATCAGATGTATTTTATTGGATACTGTCCTGAAATCAAATGTCTGGGAATCCAAACTAGTTTTGTCAGAATCACTGTGCTGTAGGCAAAAAACAGGAAAAAGCTGCCAATCAGGCTAGTTCTCATGAGGTGAAAACATGGCTGGTCATGGAAGGACAATTCCAATGCCTTTTTACTACCAACCAGTCAGTGACTTTCATTCAAATTCTTTCTCGAATTTTTACATTTTGAATACATTGATCATCAACATCAATCATGACATTTTTCCCTTTGATTTGCTTAATCACCAAATATTAAACAATAACACTACGATCACATTGTTTACCCCCCAAAATGCTTGACAACATCTTCACAGGACTTTTTCTTCTGACTTTTCAGCACAAGGATAAGCGTAATGTTAATAAATCAAACAATATACAATCAGCTTGTATTTTAGGCCTGCATGAACTAGATTACTTGTTAAGTTAATGATAATCAGCTGCGTGATAAAGGTCAGTGGACTGTCACATATAAAAACATACACTGTCTGGCTGCTTTCAATACTTAACAGTCCATCAAATCCAGATGCAGATGTGAACACAATCTCAAAAATACCAGCTGTGACATCCTTCTGAATAATAAAACATTTAGTTTCAGTTTTTAATGTTGATATAATTAAATTAACCAAACTGACTCGTGGTTACAAATTTTTTGTGTTCAAGTTCAAAAGAGGAGAAGCATATGGCCCAGTATGCTCCTGAGATTCACCAATAGCTGAAGGGAATGCTATATTTAAATAAAAGAAGCATATCACCTACTAGATCAACACACAGGGCAGCAGGCCTCTTCGAATCTGCAACATCTAACAGTTCTTTAAGTCGATGCATGTGGCCATATTGATTAAACTGAGGAAGTGTGGACATAGCACCCAGCTCGCCAATAAGCAGAAGACACGTGCTACACGTGCTGTCGAAGAAGACAAACAGACCCTCAGACACTCGCGCCGCTGACTTCAAGTCTTAGTGGTCAATGGGACATGGATCCTGACAAAGAAGTTCTGTGCCTCACGTTGCTCATGAAATAAGTTAGGAAAATTGCGTGCACAAGAAGACTGTTAGCCTGAAGCGATGCTTTACCGCGAGATTCCCCATGTTCCAAATAGAGACTCCAGACGACTCTTTGTGCTGGGTTAAGTCTGAGATCCATTCTCCAGTGTAAAAGTCTTTCATCACTTCCAGCCTCTCCATAGCGTCCCTCAAAAATGTAGCACCTGTTGGACTTGCAAAAGCTGGTATGCCTTAAATAAATGATTAATACTTAATGGTTACTCGTTTTATACAGAATTTGGGCTTGGGAAGTCGTTGTACTGCAGATATCGCGATCAGCAGATAAACAATAGTTGTGAGTGTTGAGAGCACTGTGAAAGATGCAAACATCACACAACTGACTCTTGATTGAATCCTACACGCCTGACAAATGATCTCCCTGAGTGCTGTTTACAGAGTGCCTAACAAGTGTTAAATTTGTACCACTAATCGGGGAAACTGTGAAACCATGGCATTGTGTACAGTGCAGTAATCCATTACAGAATTCTATCATTGTTATTCTGCTCCAATCTCATTACCTCTATTCAACATTTAAGTACATAGAAGATGAAGACTGACACAGCCGTACAATCAGCAGGCATTTCAAATGTGTGACGCATTCGGTGGGGGGGTGAGGGGGGCGGGCACTGCGTTGCTTTCATTTTAAGCTTCCTTGGTCCATCACATGGTGGCATCCCTCTGATGAATGAATAATATGATAAAAAGAAAAACAGCTGAGGTGTTTCAAATTCATAACAACTTGAACAATGTATGTAAGCACCTTTGGATTTCATGCATCTAAAATTACACTTCGCCAAGGTTTTTTTTGTTTGGTTTTTTTTTCCACCCTTTTCCATAGCCAATGAAATTCATTCTCTGAATGTTTCATCGTGTCTCTGCCAAAGATATTATTGAGAAATTATAGTGTAGGCAATGAGTCAGGAAGCGGTATGACAGTGGCCCAAGTGGAATCCAGGAGAGATGTATTATGATGATATTTTCTTGGAGGAATCTGGAATTGAATTCTGATTCAGTGGAATATGATTTTAAAGCGAGGTTATACAATCCCCTGATAGATGATACACAGGCAACAGTCACGCTACACAGAGCATCGCAATAGATACACTGAGTACAGAGCTGGCCATGCACAAAAGCAGCAGGCTGCATACAGATGAGCTTTGAAGGAATAGGATCAGTGGGGCATAAACACAACAACAAAGGATGTAATGGAGGGTTTACCACCCAAACTCAGTTAATTCACTTTGTTATCTGTGAATTATAAAGTTTCCCAACGCTTTCAAAGGGATAAAAAGCGTTTATAGCGGGAATTTATTGCATGCATTCCAAAATCTGGCTTTTGGAAGTTTATAAAAAGTCAGAGTTAATACAGTTTTTATTTTCATTATCTTGAAAGCAGTTGGTTGTTTTGTCACAGGCCAAACTGTTCACATATGAGGGATAGATACATTACTGAAGTTTTGTATGAGGTATCTCACTGTGGTGCACAGGAATGTCTCATATAGTATGTGTGTGGGTATCAATTTACTTTTTGGAGGACATCTTGGTCTCAATAACAAATTAATAAAGAAACTAAAACAAAATGTGCAGCATGACCTTAGCTGCCACACTGACAGGGCACCACAACTGACAATCAGAAATAGAAGATAAATAAATCCTATATTAAAAAGGACAGAGAAGTACAAATATACAAAACCAAAAAAAAATGTAGGGGAGTACTTTGTCTTGTGTTTTTCATGCGACCTAGGAGCTGTACAGTCATTACAATTGTGTTGTGGTGAATGGATTTCTAAATGGAAGTGTGCAGTCTGGGCAGGTAATTTAAAGGATAAAAAATATGCCTGATAAGAGTGTTGGATCCATTCTGTTAGTACTTGTACCACGGGACCACATCAGTCCTCCGGGGGTAGATTCAGCTCTGATGAATGACTCAACAAGGGTAAGATAGCACTGATGGCTCCTTGCTTCTCTTTTCTTTATACAAACACTCTCCTATCTAATCTAATCTTATTATTTGTTTCCTTATCTCTTGCAAGCCAGACCACTTCGTCCTTGTTCTTCAAAAGTGCATTTGAAATTGTGTTATTGGCAAGCTCATGCTTTGATTTAAGAAAAAAAAAAAAAAAAGTTACTGAAATGACGGGGTCACCGCATCAGAGTTTCAGGTTTGAGAGGCCTGAGAATGGTGGCTGGTGGAGGGTGTCACCAGGTGTATGTGCTATTTATGGCACACCTGTACAGTACATCATGACCAGTGAGCTGCTTGGTGGTGAATGAGAGGAGAGCTGCAGGTGATGAATCTGTGCTCTGTATCTGAGGAGGTCATCCACATGACATCAAGAGCGATTAGGGGCCTTGTCCCCTATCTATCAGGGAACAATCATTGTATTTCATCATCACATCTACACCCTTTTTCCTTCCTCCCTCCCCCATGGGAGACCGCTCATCAGAAACATGACCATTTGAGTGTGTGGTCATGGACAAGGTCACAATCCAACTGTATGTATGTATGCTTTCTGTGTATATGTGTGTGTTTTTGAGTGTGAATGTATCCTCCACAAAGACAAAAGGGAGACAAGGACTCATTTCTTGTCCCTGAGGAGTCATCCATCAGAACTGGATCTGACCCTGGAGGACAGGTGTAGTCCCGAGGTGCGCGCACTCACCCTGGATAGATCCAAGGCTTCTCTGCTGTGGCTCAGGGAGCCAGAGGAGTGGTTGGACTCATTAGACATACTGCAAGGCTGACAGGTCTGGGACTCCTGAGAGCCTGTGGTTCTGTCCGTTAGTCTTTAGACAGGCATCAGTCTTTTCAAGTGTCTTTGTACCTTACAGCCCCTCTGACTGTTTGTGTAACTCTGCTGATACTTTTCTAAGGCCATTTGTTCAGCATGTCAACGGACTTCAGTCTCAGCACTTTTTCTTTGAGTTTTTTACAAGTGGAGCAGGAAATCTGCAGGTCTTTTATTTAAGTAAAAGCAGCAATACATTCATGTAAAATCTTTCCCTACAAGTAAACCAGCTTTTACAATTTCACAACAGGACTGTTCGTACAATAACCAAATAAATGTTCTTTAAGCATCATATATACAAATTCCTCATTATACACAATGACCCCCCGTCAGTGTTTCATCTCATACATTATAAAATTAGACTACTATATGGATTCAGTGTGTGAGGAGCATTTCTAACGTTAGACAGTTTAAGTACACAGTGACAGCACACTACTTGATTGAATGTGCTCAGTCACATTCAATCCCTCCAACACAATCCATCATAAATTATATTAACGCTGACTAGGGTTGTGCCAATGGACGATGATTTCTACATCATCGCTTTCATTAAGTTATTATTATTTGTACTAATAAATGAGTATTAAATCAAATATGCCCCAACATAGTTAAGCATACCTTACATAAGCCAAGCTTGCTACACCAACACACCCACAGAGGTTGTTTGTAGGTGCCACACTGTAATTAACAAGGGTGGAAGACATTGATCAATAAAAAGACAGACAGAGAGAGGATGACGTCGCTTCAAGTTTCTTAAGCTGCTTTTTATGGTTGCAAAAATAAGATATAGCCAGTTAGCAGGCGAGGGAGAGAACTTTGTGTGCATGTGCTTCAAGCCATAAGCATCTGTATATTAAATATTGTCAATGCTCTCATAATGTAATATAAATGATATCAATATTCATAAAGGCTATTGGCAATTTCAGAGGGCAACAAAAAGATCATCTGACTGTGAATGAAAACGTGCCAACCTTATACTGATGCTAAGTAAGTAAAAAAAGATCACAAGGACAACACTGACAAGTAAAAGCCTCGGTCTTTCAAAGCTTCTTGGCGCACACAATGTACACCACGAATATCTATTCCTACATCTTGGCCTACTTTATAGATACAGTAATAGGTAATGTCTATTCTTTCTCTTTGACTCAGACACTTAAGACGACCATGGTCCTGGTGATTGAGAGCCTACAAAAACATGTCGAGATATAATTCAAGCACTGCAGTAGTTGAATATTGGATGGCATCCTACTGAGGAGTGAATAGAAAAACAATAGCCAAAAATACTCTGGAGAAAAAACTGAACTCCCTTGTCATATATTAACTCAGTTTGGCTTTAATCAAAAATTGATCATGAAGACTTATCATAAATTGATTTGACTGGAATAAGTAAGCAGAGTTGACATAAAAATAATTGGGAGCAAACAGTACCTGGCCACCACATGTCTCATAAAATATAAAAAAACTCATCCGCTTTCCCACATAACGAAAGAGCAGGCTATTAAAAGATTATTAAAATGCAGCAATTTTATTAAATAGCAGCACATTTTTTATTCAAATTTTATGAAATATATTTTATTAAACTAAAGAAAAACATCAAATAATGGCATCCTTGCTTAGAAAGTATCTGACCCCTTTTCTGAATGGTTGATTTAGCCAGTGAGCCTCTATAAGTCCAGAGCACCACAGCAGCAAACTGATATGGATATGAAGCTGTGGTGTCTTAAGGTGAACTGCATACAAAAATTATTTTAAATATTAAATTAAGAAAAATGAAGTCATGGTCACATCAGTGGGGCTACCGTGTTAGGAAGCCAGGCTAACACTAGTTAGTCACACAACCTCATTGAGCTGCTGTAAAGGATTTTACACCATGTAACTATTTCTTACATGGAGGAATCGCTGTCATTTTCTATTTAGATATTTTTTAGCAAGCGCTAATCTGGCAGACTTGAAACATTGCAGGGCTACTGTCAACTGTCAACGTTTCTATGAATGTGCAGTTCCAAAAAAAGTTTGAAATGTTGCGTTTTGACATGTTACATGGTGTAAAAATAAAAAAAAATTAAAAAAAAAAAAAGGTAGAACTAGAACTTCACTATGAGGGCAGTGTAGCACTCCATAGTCCATCAGTGAGGGGGGGCTGTGAAATATGCCTATAGACATATAGACACACCAAGTTTTATATAACCAACAAACCGACTTCAGATATATTTATAGCTGTTAGGCTGTTGACTATGATAAAATTAATTTAACATGAATTCTGGGTAAATAAGGATTTATGTTTCTAACTAAGACGTGGCTGATGCTCTGCTCTGCACACTGCAGTGGAAAATATTTGCCCTCTTGAAATATTCAACAGTTACAAGACATTTTACTTTGAAAAATCACATAAGAGTGTGAAATGCAAAAACTTCCTGTTTAATTAAGTCACATTGTGGCACAGAATTATGGCAGAGTTGAGATGGCATGCTTTTTTCAATATGACAAGGCTCATTACCTTTGCTAATTCATCAGTCAGGCTGAGGACAATTTTGTTGGGGAAATTAAAATGACTGCCTAGGTTTTTCTAGTTCACTAACATTGTTAAGAAACCAAATATTTCTTGCTGTTTTGTGTGGTCTGCTGGTGTGGTAAATGTTACCGCACTAAGTTCAATGTGTGTAACTTTACAATTTGTTTACAATTTGCATGTCACTGCCTTATAATCTAAAAGCAAAATAAAGACTGGCCACAAATGCAAGTCAAGTATAAAATACTGTAAGTTGGTGAAACTGGCCGTTAGACTCTAATACTTTTTTATCTTAAAAGGTCAACATTGACAAGACAGCTTTCTAGTCAGTGACACAAATTTGTGTATGAAAGTTAATCAAAATCGAGTTCTGTGCCAAAAAAGAGAGATCACATGTTAAAAAGAGTGAAGGTGGTCGAGTGGCTAGAGAGCACACCACATTATCGCAGTGTCCAGGATCGACTCGGCCTGTTGACCTACGGTGGATTTCATTCCTTCTCTATCGCCCTGTTTCCTGTCGGCCGATTTGAAGTTCGAAGATTCAGACTGATTGGGAATGAGAAGATTTGTTGTATGCTGGTTTTGAGATTAGTAACAAATTACCTGTGCAAGTAGTGTTTTTCAAACTATATTTCCAAAATTCCAAGATCCAAAAAATGGCCCGTAAATGCTCAAACATTTTCATGCTCAGTCTAGGAAGATGAAAAAAGATCTACAGTTTCTTCTCTCATGGATTAATTCACATTATCTTTTCTGTGTGATCTCTTTTAATTGGAAACAAAAAGTTGTATAACGCTTCAGTTGACCACAGTTTTTTCTCTGTGATTTTTTCCTCTTCTTCTTTTACACAGCACAGCTCATCGCTATTGAAATGGTTGACCAGCAGAGAATAAGCATAATGAGCATCAACTGGATTTTGCTACACTTCCTTTTGTTCCTCACTGTTCTTTCTCTCACTCTTGTTCTCCTGTAACTCAACCCAATGCCTTTCTGCCTCCGTGTTCCCCTCACTTCATGAGCCCCCCCCTCCGCTCTATTTCTACCTCTCTCACTCCATTCTTGGCTTCACAGTTTCCATCCCTGAGGGCCAATTGATAGACTGCAACAGCCTTTCAATGAAATCTCTCCTGTGCCACTGGAGAAAAAAAACGCTGTTCAATCGAACCGATAACTCTTTCCCTCTGTTCCTTTTGATCACTCCTTCTCTCCTTTTCTATAAATACGATCTTCCTTCCTCTATGTTTTGTGCTGGGTGTGAGGAGGATGACAGGGAGGTGGTATAGGCAGCAGTCAGAGGCCACGGCTGGAGGCTTCTTTTATGATCAGTGGGGAGGTATACTGAGGAATCATCACGCCACAGGCATTGTAAATTACCTCTGAGTAATTCAAAGGAGATAAAGTAGACAAGCAGGGAGGTAGGGGTGAGAACAAGTAGGCATATTCAGTCTTCTGGTCAGCTCAGATCACAGAGAGACGCTGTCAAATAAAACCTGAACAGTCAATATCGCCTTCATATTACACAACTCCAAGTCTGCAACACGTCTGCAAGCAAATGAACAAGGTAGTAAAATTTGGCGGTGTTAGGCATTAGTGCCGATGTCAGCATGTTTATTTCCAGAAGTTCACAGATAATGTCCTAAATTCCCATTGGGAGCTATGAGCAAAACAGCAGCTCATCTAATTTTGTGTAAGTGGGCAGCTGTGATATCCAACTGTGAAGCATATGTGTTGTCCACAGTAGGCCCAGTGCAAAGCTGATTTGTCAGTAACGTCTAATTGTGATGAATCAGCGAAGGAAGAGGGTAAACAAATTGTTAAACAAGTTGGAATCACTTGTTTTCTCCTACAGTCCAGATTTTTAGAGTAACAAATCAATTAAAGGGGAAGTTAACAGGATCATTTTTGACTCTTGCCACCAGCAAGTGGGAGAAAAACTCACAATCCAAAAGGAGACTACAGCTATGATGCTTAGTGGCCAATTTACTTGTCAAGTGTCAATTGTTTCATTTTTGTTAACCCTACTAAACCAAGTGTGCCACCGGGGACACATTCGCACAAAAGCGCTTTAAGTACCGAAAGTTTGCTAATGTTTGCTCTTTCGGAGAAATGCCAGCGGTTTCAGAAAGCTGAGAAGTTGTGCTTCACAGCGAAGTTGACACATCTTGAGATGACAACAATTTCGATGGCTCTATATTTATTTCTGAACAGCAAGCAATGAGACTTTGCTCTAACTGATCCACATTTCGATCGTCAGGGGTGCTTTTCCTACTTGTGTAAGATTGAAGTTTGGCTAGCCTGTCATGAACTGGGTGGACAGGCACTGTGTAGCCAATACAGTACACAATAATACATTCGCCACAGGCAGGTTGCCAGGGCCACACAGTTTGGGAAGGGAATTTCTGAATGATGTGAGAAGGCAGAGCCTGACAGAGACCCTGCAACATGCCCAGGATTATACGTGTTTATAGTATCAGTGCTGCTGTTGAGCTGTTGTCATAGAGCTGTACATTTCTAGCACTGCCGTTGCAAAACAATTTTTATGTCTTTTCTCAAGGCCAATGCACTAAGCTGAAATAAAATTTCTAGATTTACATGTATTACTTTGGGGTTTTTCTACATGCAGTGTCTGTTTATCACGTGGGACCACCAGACAGATGATAGAAATGTTTTATAAACACAGACTGATGGGTGTTTTAAATTATCAACAACACAACACTCAGCAATCTATAAACTGTGTCTCTTTTAGTAACAGAGAAAAATTTAATTCATTATCTATGCTTCTTTTCCTTTTAGAAATCATATTTTATCATCTCTTGCCCTAGGTGGCATTTCCATTACTTTTATAAATGAAATCTGGTAGAACTCACATCATGTTTTTGCCCAGCTCCTGAAGATTTAACATCATTATTTATAATTGCAATTTTTTGATTTCCAACTCCCTGATGGTATAATTTCCATTACATGTGATGCATAAACTGTGGATAACATCTTATGTAGCCCTTAAAAATTATACCATTTCTGTGTCTGGATTAGAGCCTGATTTTGCCATTGCACTACCACTCAGTGTGTCACATTTGTGACACATTAGGGGTTCAAGACCTGTGCTCAGTGGGAAGAGTGGTAATGGCTCGATACTCCATATTTCTTCTTTCTTCTGGGGAAATCTAGGTCTATGTCAAATACATATGTGTATCTAGTGTTGTATGTGCCAATGAGCGTTCCACCTTACCTCCTACTGTCATATAAGCACGCCAGTAACCAATCTGACAAATAAAAAAACTAAATTTAGCAATCGAAAAACCTGTGTTATCATCATGATTGACACATCCTCAAGTTGTCTCAAGCCTATTTGTATCTGATAAGATTTAAATGTGCTTTGTATGCACTGTATCCAATCCAAGGTCAAGAATGGAGGTGTGATTAGCTTATGACATTTCTGGTTTTGAATTCTATATTTTCATGTATTCGTTTCATAACTACTTGTCAGCAGGATTACATATAAAGTGCTGAACTGATATTAGTTGAGTAATGGAGCATCTGCTCTGGAAGAATTCATTAAATCTGTAGGGTCAGATCCAGATCATTTACTATGAGTAACATTTTTTGCCTGAGGTCTAGTGTATGTTGTTTGACATTATCCTTGGCAGAGGTTTTACGCTCCTCCAGTGCCCTTTTAGATGAAATATTGTCTTCAGATTTTTCTGTTAGTTTCCTAACCTGTGATGTTTGCAGC
Organism: Remorina albescens; assembly: GCA_034769265.1. NCBI lineage: Eukaryota > Metazoa > Chordata > Actinopteri > Carangiformes > Echeneidae > Remorina > Remorina albescens. Next base: position 15,842,077 of record CM068482.1, on the reverse strand, counting down.
TGTCTGACTCCGCAACAGATTTTAACTCTGAACTCCTCTTCGTGTACCGTACAGCCAAGAAAGACAAGTTTGTAGGTGTTTGGAAACTTTGCTGGCCTTAAGAGGAGCTCATAATACATGAGCTATACTCTCAGTGCCTGATCAGCAGAACGATGACATTGATGCTCAGATTTACCATCCCTGCTACAGCCCTTCTCCTGCATTATTACACATCCAGATACCAACTTTAATTCTACTTCCTTTGGAACAAGGTTGACGGGAGGGTCATTATACCTCCATTCATGACGTTAATTACCTGATAAGGTTTGCAAGGCTAAGATGGAGAAGGTCTCAGCAGAGAAAGACTGAACAAACCAGCTGATTTTCACTAACAGCGAGCAGCTGTGCACATGACTCTTGAGCCTCACCACATGTACCATCATCTCATATCCAAACTGGATTGTTACCCCGCAGTTGCATGCTTCCCTCTACCATTTGATTGGCATAACTGGCACTGTGAGAGGTAACAATGACCTTGACATTTGATCACTAAATTGTTGTCAGTTTATTGTTAAGTCCGATCAAACATTTTTGACAAATTTGAAGAGTCTTTCTGATATAGCCTGAACAGACCGATGAGCTGAAAACACGATGCCACTGGCCACTGCTGTGGCTGCCATAAAGGCATAAAATTGGCAAAAGGAGTCCATATAGTGTATTCGAGTCCCACATATAAAATCTGGGCAGCAAGGTTTGCATACCGCACTGTTTTTCACCTTTTACCCAATTTTTAGGAGCCATAATCTTCATAACCCCAGCAATGGATTTTTTTAGCATTAGGAAGAAATTATAGGTTTGAATGAGCAGTAACTTAAAGATTGCTTTTTAATATAATTATTTTGTCAATAGATCTATTTATTATTATTATTATTATTATTAAGATGTAAAAAACACTGTGAAAAACAATCATAATTTGTCAGATCCAGGAGAGTCTCCTTCTTTTATCCCAACAACTATCAAAATACAAAAAAAAATTCTAGTTATTAAAATACTTGCCGTTTAATTTTCATCTAGCTGTGTAAGCTTTGGATATAATGCTCCTGCAATATCTTTTCTTTTAAAAATAACTAATAGTAGAGGAGGAGCAAAATAGAGCATTTGGCCAATCGACTACAGTATAAAGAGATAAACACACAAATTCAAAACATTATGAATGACTATTACAGACAGAAATGGGCATAGATCATAAATACTATAAAATCTTAAATGATTATAACTTTAAAGTTGCAAGAAATTGTTTAGGAAGTAATTCCAGCGCTCCCTATCTGGTCTGTACTATCCCCACCTTTGTCAGAACACACAGTTTTGCCACCACAGGGCTGCAATATACAGTAATGAAACATAAAGCTAATTCACTTTAAAGCCAATAAACATTTTTCCCCTGTCGCTGGTAACGCTGCAGTACAGCGCCTGCATTAGACAGGTTTCCTTGCATGTCAATAGTCAGCCATCTGCTCAGGCTGCTGTAGCGGACCAGGGCCCAGCAGAGAGTTTCACCCACAGGAGGTCTTATTGGGATGAACGCAGTGCAGACAAGACAGTCAGAAGCTTAGTGATGGACAAATAATCTTTGCACCCAGTCACCTGTGAGACACTTCCACGTCTTTATATAGAGAGAATGATGTATTGCTGTCTATTCAGCTCCTACCTGACTGTAGCCTAAAGCTGACCTGGTTATGAATCGCCTCTCTGGAGGGAGAAGCATCATAAGCAATCTGTGGTATTTCAGGGGACACTGCAGCAGGCTGCAGGCATTTCTGCTGTAAATATAGAGCCAAAACAATTAGGGATTTGTTCTGTTCCATTTATGGTAATTTTCTGAGACAATCAGACACAGATCCATCACACACACACACAGACACACACCACTAAGTCCACCTACATTGCCAACACACAAAACCATGTTCAGTCTTTTCTACTTTCACTCTATCAATCGCACACACCCTCACTGGTCCACCCACCCGCCCACACACACACACACAGACACACACACAGACACACACACACTTGAAGCGTGCAAGTGGAATAGAATAGAAATAGTTCAGGTTGAAAAGAGGCTACAGTGCAATCAGTGAAAACGTAGGGGGAGATTCAATTAAATTTCTCTCTGTAGAGGAAATGCCACATACACAATATAACTGTCTATGTTCAGATTCCATTATGTTGTCACTAACCATGAATCACAATGAAAACAGCTTAGATTTTTCTGAAATGTTGAATATAAATTATTTTTCTAACCCTTGGCTGTTTTAATTATGTAAGCACTTTTTTTGAATCATCTGCCCGCTGAAGAATCATTTTACTTTGAAAATGTAAATAAATTTTCAAATATATTTTTAGGAATTTCAAATGAGTTTTGCAATCCTGTATTCCCTGACTTATTGGAATTTACATATGAAAATTTCCAACAAAATTATCATTACCATGATTTCCACAGGCAAATTGTTTCCACCTCAGGAGTCCAAGCCCTGCAATTTCAGTGACACAATACTTGTCGCCAGTTCTGATAGAAGGTGTGTATGTCTGAAGATACACTGTTAAGTGAAGAGAGGATATGAGAAAAATATTTCAAACACAGAGTGAAAAGTCCCTAAGGACCATCAGTCAGAAGACTGCAGCACTTAGGAACTAAAATAGAGCCAGGCAGAGAGCATAATTAGGCATTTTAAGTGCTTTACATAATAACAGTCAGTCATAATGAAGACCCTGTGGGATCCAGAGGCTGGGCGGCTATTCTCACTCTGCCACAAAAAAAAAGCATTCAGAAGAAAACTGGAGAAAGAGATGGAAGGATAGGGAGCAATGGTGAAGTAGAAAGTCATAATGCATAAAAAAATCTATAGTTACAAAACATAAAAGTAAGATACTGAAATGGAGTATGCTTAATTAAAATACAGTTCCCAGATAACAACCAATATCTGTGCTATACATTTTCCAACCATCACACACATCAAGATAAACATGATTAATAGAAAATGTGATTCTGTATAATACATAAAGGACAAAGCAATAATGTGCCATAGTTTCTCTCTCCCACCTCTGTCATTCTTTGATGAGTGAACCACTTGATGTTGACAGCAGATTGATACAAGCTTTTAATGAATAATGTTTTATTAATGGTCCCATAATCAGATTACCTGCAGGCAGACAGGCTCCATCCATCTCTTGCTACAGAGTTCTAACAATGAAGGAAGAATAACACATCTGGAGGAACAGAAACACATCTGATCCACACTCAACCTTAATCAGCTACAGGAGTAGTTACAGTATTCTGCAGAGAGACAATCAGGTGTTGTATGCTTTGTAGTAATCACAAACAAGAACTGTTATTAATGAATGAGAAATGGTTCAATAAGTAAAGCTTTTTTGAGGGTTTAAGACGGATAAAATCTGAATTTTTTACCTTGACCACTACCATGAATGTGGTGATCTTTTGGGCGCTTTATACGCATTATTGTGCAATTTGATCCCTTAACTTTTCATTTAATGCCCCCAAAAGGTCACTTCACTTCATGACCTATCGAGTGCCACAAGAATCAGTTAACATTTTAGGACCCTTGTCTACAGGTTGTTTTGAATGTATGAAATAAAGTCTGTGATTAACACACACTTTTTCATTATTTATTCTACAATATAAAATACACCCTGCAGTCATGAGTCATCTCTTTGCTAAAAGGCTTTTCAAAAAAGTCTAGTTGCTAAAAAGTAGCTAAATGATTCTCACATTGATAATGGAAAATACATAAGATGTTGCAATGCATAATTTTTTGTGCCACAAGATATATATATATATATAAAAAAATGATAACATGGCTAATGTTATTAAATAAAAAAAAATGTTAGCATATATTGTTAAACGGTATATGCTAATCAGTATGTTATCATTAGGGCTGCAAGATATGCAAATTCATATTGTGACTATGCTGGCATACACTGTGTCTGCAATATGCAATTTCCATTGGCTTTTCATTTTCACAGAAAATAACAGATTAAAAAAAAAAAAAAAAGATAAAAATGATGATGTGATTTTCGTTGGATCTTGTACCAAATAAACATATTCTGTTTTGTCTGGAGAATATTTTTCGTCGATCTGGGTGGCTCTGCAGCACCGCAGTGCTTGAAGCTCCTCCAGTTTAGATATTGCATTTGGCCACATTCTGATTTCAATTAATTGTGTAACCCCAGTTATTGTGTGCTGCTGTCAACATACATATTTAAACGGTAACTAAAGTAATGTTATCTTGTTGGCTCACAACTGGGCCACTTGAGTTTGACAAACCTCGGCATATACTACGATATTGAGATGATCATACAATGCAGAATTCAGAAATATTTACAAAGTCTCTGAGACTACACATTTTTGAAACAACAACCTTTTCTCACACCATCGGGCCCTGAAAACTGCTGTATTTCCAAGTGTTTCTGGTATCCTCAGAATACCAGAAATTCTTTTTCTTGACACATCAAAGCAAACCACATCCAATGACATCATTTTCATCAATGATTTTCCTCATATGTTTTTTTTTCTTTCTTTCTTTCTTTCTTTTTATGCAGACACATTCGCGTGTATACAATTTTCCACATAATACGTGGGATACTAAGTAAATTGGAAAGTAGTGCATAATAAGTCAAATAACTCAAAGAACAAATGACAGAAAGACTCAAGTGGCTCTACTGAGCACTACAGTAAGTGGCAAATCAGTACCAGGAGCTGGGCATTCTCATTTATACCGGATAGCTACTGTGCCTCTGAAAATACCCTTTTCTTACACTCATGCATTCATGACAACGGGAGGTCTACCACACCTGCTGGTCCTCTGAATGGGAGTGCATAATTGAAGACACAAGGTGTCTTCTGGATTATTGTGTCCTTCTTTTGCCATGTGGCCATTACTCAGTTGTGGTTCTGGCAAAGAAAACAAATGTAATGCCTTTTACATGGGGTGTTCAAGGTGCAGCATCCACTGTGTGCAGCACAATATTAAAATGTCCATAGATGTATTCTTGTCATGAACTGACAGTCTGACCAGATAGTGGTTTTCCTCATTAGGCTTTGGCTTTACTAAAGCACCGCCCAAACTCAATTTGTGGATTCGTATCTTACACTGTGTGTATGCACAAATACAAATTTGCAGAATAACCATACACATCACTGTGACTTCTCAGTGCTTTTAGCATGCATCATATGGGCATATTAAGCCCTGCGCAGGACACTAGTTTGATTCTTGACCAGATTGACCATTTACTTCATGTCAATCCCCCACTCTCATCTTTGTTTTATATTAAAAATGATGCATAAAATGGCAAAGCAATTATAATAAACAAGAAACAACCTTAAACATTTGTTTGAATATTGATACATGTGGCCACTTCCTTACTCGTGAGATCTGTCCAGAAGACCAGAACAGCAAAATGCAGGTGTGCTGATTGCATCACATCAGTGGACACTCTCCAACAGCAGCACAGGAGCTGTCATTAAATATGACCATTGATACTGACCACACCACAAATTATTAAACAATTATCCTTGTGAATCAGGTCTTGATTGCAGGTGTGTGAAATATGTATGCTTCAAAGATAATAACAGTATACATGACATTAGCTAAAATGCCTAAACACACTCTGCACTATGAAGTAATGTCTTTCGTCTTATATTTTCTTACTATCCTTTCTTTTTTGCAGTCCACCTGCAGCCTGTTTGAGAAACTTCACCAACCTCACCAAAGACGATGCTGACAGCAGTAACTAAGTTGTAAAAATCGGGGGAGGAGTTTGTTGCAGGTATGACAGGTGGGATTTTGATCATCTGCAAGAAAAAAAAAAAAAAACTTCTTACCCAATTTCATTAAATTCATACTCGCCCACAAGAGATGTGGTACCTGGAAGTCAGCCTTCTGGTGTATGAAAAATGGGATACAAACTTCACTAAGTTCCCTCCTGTAGCAGTTTTCAGTCAGAAGTCAGGGTTAGAGGAAAGTGTCACAAGTGAACTTTTTAAGTGTGATTTATGGAGCTCCTATGATTGAGGTGTCAGATTTATGACCACAGCCGCTGACAGCAATTACTCCCCAAACACTAATGCAACTGAAAACTTCCCTTTGATAGATCTGGTTATTAATGCAAGTACACAGGTATGCAGCCACTAAGGGCTCCCCGGAAAGGTTAGATTTACCATGGTGACATTTTACTTGTATTATGCACCCACATTCTCCCAATGTGGCCAGAGGAAGTGCATGGTGAGACCCTCCAATGGTGCAACAATCCCACAAACACGTAGCACTCCAAAGGACAGGTATGCATTTGTTGAGGCAAGGTCGCCTCCAAAAATAACTTCATCATCACTTTACAGAAAAAGCCATCTATGAAGTTACTGTCATGCTAGCTAAATGCAGATTTGCAAAGCTGTTTTCATCTGTCTCTATAAAAGAAAAAAAAGAAAAAATAAACAAAAGGTGCACTGAAAAAAAAAAAGTTGTTTGTCAAAAGCCTGAAAAAAGACCAAATGTTCTCGTTTAGTCATTCTGAAATGTTGCCAGGAAAAAGTCTGGATGAAATAATAATTTTTTGTAATATATTTAAATGCTCTTTGAAATTAAATCACACCAGTTTCCACCTCAGGACATCAGAGTGCTGTCATGTACTTACTTGTCAAATTATTAATACAAACTGGAAAACACATTTGTGTGGACACACAGCCACTGTTTGTATGTGTATTTGTTTGTTTGTTTGTGTGTGTGTGTGTGTGTGTGTGTGTTTATGTGGACTTTATTAATATGTAATTGGGTGTGTCTGCTAGTTTGGCATCATATTCTTTGTAACCAAATAGAAGAAATATTAATGAGAAGTTCAAAGAAACTATTTGTTACTAACAGAAAAAGAAAAGTACAGAAAATAAGAAGCCATCAGAAAACTGCACAGATGACTTCAGACTACCTGATACTCCCACAAAGAAAAATGTCTTTACAATCCCACTTAGATTTACTACAAAAACTAGGAAAACCAGGTGCAAAGACCCCTTCCTCACTTTTCAGTGAGCTTAATGGATACATGTTTTAGCCCATGTGGAAAGCCACAGGCAGTGGGGAGAGTGCTTCTCATTTCCTGTGCGCCCTGCTGTATTCAACACTTAAGGCTTGATGTTTTAATGGACTGTGGGAGGCAGGCTCCTGGGTGTTTTTGCAGGATAAGACAGACTCTCTGGAGCTCTGCGTGGCCTTGCGTGTTGACTGCTATTGCCAGCTGAAGAAGCAGCAGCTGAATCCTGAACTCTACTTTAGACTCATTTGCTGTCTATCTGCATGCTGAATTGACTTTAAAATGTGATGCAACTACAGTTGAATACTAATGCCAAAAAAACAAAATCTTTGTCAGGCATTGCCATATGAGTCACGATCTCAGTTGGAACAGTATTTTGTGGATTTAATTTTCACTGGATCAAATTAAAATGTTGGTGACTCACGTGTTCCCTTTCCAAAACTGAGATGCATCTTTGACATGCAAGCTGTCCTCAGACTCATTTGTTGGTTACTGTGAGGTTAGCTTGCATGATTGCGATGGAAAACATAGTCACTGCATATGCATTTCCTCAGAACTTGCAAGCTCTAACTTTGCAGAACTTATTTTAAACCAAACTACAATCTATTCCTAAACCTTAAGAGGTTGTTTTTATGCAGAAATCTACTTAAAAGACAAATATAATAATAATGTTAAGGCGCATTCGCACCAAGAATGAATGATAACCAAAAAAAATTACTAAAAATGCGTAGCTTTGTAACTCAAGTCAGTGGCAGAGAAAATGACAATGACAGTGGTAAAGACTATCTTTGGGATCACTTTCAGAGCAATGTGATGACACTGACAGCTCATCGAAAAACATTTCCTAATTTACAGTGTATCAAATTCAGCAGTTTTCACTCAAAAATGTAAATATATTTACGTATGAATTATAGCACTGTGGCAGAAATAAAAACTGCATGTGTTCCACCCAGGGGGGTTGATGAGTAAAACACATTTTCTACAAGTGCACTCTTTGAAATAAACAGCAGCTCTCTCCTCTCTCTATTCCACTGTTCAACTGTTTTCTTATTCTTATAATTCATATTTTTAAATAATAAAAAAATGAAATAGTTATTCCATATACTTATAGTTATCGTTATCTCCTTTGGTGTGGATGGCCCATTAATTATTTATTATGTATTATAACAAGAGAGGTCCCACCCGTATGCATCTATAGGTCATATTCTTGTTACCATGACGACAAAGGTTCAGTACACCTGCTGATAGTGGATGATATCTAAGGGCAGGAACATGTGACCTATACAGTCATTTAACTAACTAATATGTCTCAGATTCAGTCTTTGTTCATCAGTTCACTGGGGAATAATGAAACTCAGCGGGGATAACACTAACAGCTTGGGAACAATGTCAAAACCCTTTAGGGAAAGTCAGCTTGTTTCTTACTTTGAGATGTCTTAACTGTCCACAGATGATATAGTGAAGCGACTGCAGAGCCCGTGGGGAGCTCTGTCACAGAACGTGTGAAGATGTGAAGATTCTCCTGAGACTGATCATCTTTATTCCCAAATGGACCGCACAATATATATACCAAGATGCACACAGAGATAAGCACACATAAACAAACCTTAAATTCAAGTAATACATTCACAATCGTGTCACCTATAAGTGGGAAAAAAAAAAAAAAAAGGAAGAATATTGAAGTCACTACCCCTCAAAATTGTCATTGTTCTATCTAAGCATTTATACAGCTGAAGTGCAGAAAAAAAACAAACATGTGAGAGTATTGGCCAGGCGGGGAAAGGATGGGGCGTCTGGTGCAAGTGAGAGCTGAAGCACACAATAAAGATTTAGGAGGTAAAAAGAATTATGAGGCTCCAAGTCTATGGCACAGAGGGACCTGACAGGTCTGCTGTTTTCTGGTACAGTCAGACAACCACAGGGACAGCTAGGATAAAACCTCAGGGACAGAGGGGGTGTTCTCCTTACCCCAAATCTCTTTCTTCGCTAAACACTATATTGACTGTTTGGCAGAAAATAGGTTCGGCTGAAGAGGCATTTGACCCATCAGAGCACAGTTTCATTATTTGGAGATATTCATGCGGTAGTGTCATCTCTTCAGAACGAAAGAATAATGGAGTGAAAAGGTGAGTGGCTGTACTGGAGTCAGATAAGTTCTTTTTGCAATCTGCCAAGTAAACACAATAAATACATGTTCTTTAGACAAGCATAAATGGAATGTAGTGCAGGTTTTTCAAGTGCCACACCCAATGGGAAAATCAACATCCGACGCGGTTGCAGTGTTAAGACACAGTCGACAGGCCTTCGTTACATACTTTCCGTTTATTCCTATCATTTCATCATCATGACGCAATCAACATCAAGTTCACCTGAAACAGATTACTCCTCTTATTATTTTAATCTTTTTAAATTACTCCAGAGAGTTGGAGTCTCTTGATTTGAGCACAAAGCTTAATTGTTTGGGGTGGTTTCACTTTTTATTTCTAGTTTTAATATCCCCATTTGCTTATTATTTTCTCTTTCCCCAACTCTTTCTGGTCCCATCATTATTTTGTAATAATTACATCCGCCTAAATTATGCCTAACAGCCAGAGAGTGTTTGAAACCAAGGATCCAGCTCTTCCTGAAAACTGTAATTTACTATCAGTATAAGAGCCATTACCAAATACAGCTTGTTCTCAGATTGACAATGCACAACACTGCAGTGCCAATCTTATCAGATTATCATTTGGCCTTTTAGAAAACTTAATTCTTATTGGTTGTAGGTGGTCATGCATCATTTTCACATAGGAACGTAAACACACATTATTTGGGACAATTTAAATGTAAAATTATCTGTGACTGAAACAACTGGCTCAAAATATGACTATGCACTGAAGAGATGATCATCTTTACAAAACCATCTTTGTTCAACATGTTAGCATGCTATAATTTGCCACTTAGCACTTAACACACAGTTGGCTGTGGAAGTTGATGGGAGTCTAGCTGGCAATGAAGCATAAACCAAACTATGAAGCAAACAGAAATTTAGACCTGATGATGGCACTATAAGAAAAGTCAGGGTATGGACAAAGTTATCAAAAATTCTTCTTGAGTTGAACTTCAAAGTGCAAGTAGAAGAAAGTCTAGAGATCACAGATTTCAGGATGATTCATCAAATTGGCACACATCTAATCATTGTCTGTCCTAAGCACACACAGCATTTCTTCTAGTCTAGTGTCAAAAAATGTCTTCTGTCCTTGTCTACTTCTCCATATTCAACTGTTCAACTGCCCCTGTCTCAGCAAAGGAAAAACCATTGTCTGAAAATCAAGGCCCAATCACAGCAGAAGAATGAACTGGAGCCACACAACACACAACATCTCTGGACTGGCTCATCTCTAGTTTTGTTGATTGGGAAGAGTGGAGTGTTTCTGCCAACTGGTCAACTGAACTCCCCTCCATGATCCACTCACCAGTTTGTTTAGGCAATCAGGTAATTTTCAAAATTTGATGCGTAAGGTATTGTGGTTGCTCATACTTTTGCATTGTTATAATGAAAAATAACAAAATTTGAATTGCTCATAAATTGCACAGTACAAATTGAGTCAGCTCTTGGCTGCCAAGTGGGTTTCACAAGTCCTCCACAGAAACTTGACACTGATTGCTGAGGTTACAAGTATCTCTGTAGATGTGCGTTTGTGTGTTTTCATTGTAGGAATTATTTCAACATTCATGGGAGAATTCATTGTATGAATTTAAAACCAACAAGGTATTATAAAAAAAATGAAATCATTAAGTAATGTTTTCTGAATTACATTCAGCTGAGTTTTCAGTTTCCAGAAAGACTACTAACAATACAGTACTCCACTCATCTAGGTTTATGGTGCAGTGGCCAGACTTTAGATTCTCTGCAGTGCAAGTTTGCAAGAAAAGCACCCAAAGGGCTCCCATTGTGTGAGAAACAAAATTCTCTGCTCTGATGAAACCAAGACTGACCTGTTTGGCCTCAGTGCTTAGCATCATGACTGGAGGAAACCAGAAACTGCTGCAGAAAACAGATCAAAGTAGAGAGAGATAACCTTAATGAAAATCCTGACCAGAGCACTCATTACCTCCCACTGGGCCAGAGGTTCATCTTTCAACAGGATAATGGCCCCCTAGCACATAAGCAAAACAATACAGGGGTAGCTTTGGGACAACTCTAGTAATGTCTTTGATTGTCCAGCCAGAGCCTTAAGTTGAAGGCAATCATCTCTGGCGAGGCCTGAAAATGTCTGTCCACTGAGAGTCCCAATCCAACCTGACAGAACTGGAGAGGATCTGCAGAAAAGAAGAGCAGAACAATCCCAAATCAAGTGTATGTGTTTCGTCTACGCTCTAGTGTGTGTGTGTGTGTGTGGGGGGGGGGGGGGGGGGGGGGGGTTTGGTCTCTTTGGAGGGGTCCAGTCTCTGGTCTAGTCTGGTCTAGTCTCTAGTCTCTGGGGGGGCTGGTCTCTGTGGAGGGGTCCAGTCTCTGCTCTACTCTGGTCTGGTCCGGTCTAGGTTCTGGAGGGGTCTGGCCTCTGGAGGGTACTGGTCTCTAGTCTCTGGGGGGTCCGGTCTCTGGAGAGGTCCCGTTGCTGGTCTAGGACCTGGGGGGGTTGCTTTTCAGTGCTGTAGTCCCAGTCTATCACTCATCACCAATTAACCAATTAACCTAGACATATTCAGCTGCCCACACTGGGAATCGAACCGCGAAACTTCTTATTGTGGGGTGACAATGCTAACCACTACGCCACCATCCTGCTCAAGCTACCACATACATTTACATCAATCACAAATCCATCTTTTTTTTTCATTTAAATTGTTGTGTTCATTAAATTGTCTTCTTCTGTCAGTCTTATTGACGGTGCCTATTTGGCTCACTACTGCCCCCAACGGTTGGCCAATGAATCGCATTCACCTGTTATCTGTCATTCTCTAGCAAAACGACAGATGAGTGACAGGACAGGGGCATTTCAGGGGGCACTTCAGAGACTAGACGAGACCCGGACCCCCCCAGAGACTACAGACTACCAAATACCAGCAATGCTATAAAACTAGACCAGTTCAGACCTGACTAGTCCGGAGACTGGATCCCTCCACAGAGACCAGACCAGACTAGACCAGAGACTGGACCCCCCTAGAGACTAGAGACTAGACCAGACCTGACTAGACCAGAGGCTGGACCACTCCACAGAGAAGTGTTGTAGAAGTAGAATAATCATCCAGTCGAGCCCTATAAAATCAGTTTTGTTTTGTTTTTTCGTTTTTAGCATTTTACGCAAATTTAACCCGGAGACAGTGTTTTAAGTAATGAAATATAGACAATTTCTTCAGTTATAACTGAAAACTTTAATGTTTCCACACATTTAAGGGATTATTAGCGACCCCTGGGAGCATTTTCCCGACAGATACGTTCCTTTTTATTCCAAAAAAAAAAACCTTTATGTAAAATGTTGGTCAGTTCCGTGTTATTCCATTTTTAATGTCTAATTCTGTGATTCTGTCCATGATTTTATAGGGGCCCTATATTATGTACAGGGGTAAAGGCTAGAACAGGTAATTTATGTGTCTAATTCCTTTACTGACAATCACTTAATTAATGATTATTGACTTAGAGTGGGCTGTATAGTTATGCAAGAGAGTTGGATTCACATTTGAACACAGTATGAACCTTTGATACTGTTAAACAAATCTGGTAAAAGCAGTAATCACCATCTTTAACAGTTCAGGGTCTGATTTTTTTTTTTTTCGTTCAGCCTGTTTTGTGAGGTCTGTATCAAAGTGTGTGATAGTTAAATCCTTTTAAATTCAACTTCTAATTGAGCGATCAAATTAACAAATGGCAGCAATCTCTTTTTCCACTGTTTTTCAACAACACAACTACATAACAGCCTTGCTATACTGTATAATTAAAAAATATCAGAGAAATCAATTGTTTGAGCCTCCAACCTGTGGGAAAAGTGTGCAATTAATTATATAATCCACTCACACATGCTCAGATATAAAATTTTCAGAACATGTGAATTAATGTTTAATCCTGGAATTGTTCGACAGGAGGAGCAATATGTTCCCCGTCCTCCAACCCCCAGGCTAGTTGGCAGCCATGAAGCTTAGTGTAGCTTGAGTCAGGGCCTGTTTACTCGAGGAGGAAGAGGGGAAGGAAAGTGGGGCAAAAAAAATGTATAAGTCACAACAACACAAATGTCAATGGTCTTCTGTGATTATTTTTTGTTACCTCAAAGGCAGATTGCATCCTGGGAGATCAATACATTGTGAAAAGTAGTGAATAGCCGATGGTCACTAACCCAAGCAAGATATCCCATGATGCATTGCGCTTGTGGCGAGAATGGCGATTCCAGCAGAACAGAATAGTTTATTTTATAGCACATTTCAAAAACAAGGCAATTAAACATACTGTTTACATGAATGTAAACAGCATTAACATCATGCAAAACAGTATAAACGGACATCAGATTATCAAAAGCCTTAAACAAAATGCTAAACAGAATTTTTTTTTTTTCTGTCTTTAGCCGTTAGTGGGGTATGTTTTAATTGCGCGACAGCGATGACGCAATTAACGGCGCCAAAAGTAGTGTCTGAAAGCGACTGTTCATTTTGTGAATGAGTTCACTATATAGTCCACTACATTCATCTCTCTATATAGGGAGTGAGGGGGTGGTTTCGGACACAGCCTCAGATGCCTTTGGCTATTAGTTCTTGCAAGTTACTTAGAGCATCATTACAAAGGGAAAATCCATCACATATGTAACTTTATGAGATCCTCAAGCCTCCTCTGAGTCTAAAGAGGTCCAAATTGGCTTACTGTATTCAGTATCTGGGGAACTCTCTGCCTCATTGTAAGGATGATATGCTCTACTAGACTGAGTGAGACTGATTAAAGCTGACATGCAAAGACAAAGATAAACTGTTAGCGACTGACAGAGATTGATGTTCCCCACAGTAAATTAACAAAGACAAGTAAAGTGCGGAGACAAAAAGCAGGGCTCTGAGAAGTTAGTTGATATTTTTAAACTACACTTTGATTCCTGAGTGTTGTCCTCGTTTATCTGCTGTGATATTACAAATACTGTACAGAAAACACAACAGTCTGAAGAACTGGCAGAAACTGTACTTTTATACCGCCTTGATATTAACAAGATATCTAATTTCCAAGAAATTCTTTTTATATTTTACTAAATCGCAGCAGCTAATACATACTAGATTTATGTTCACCAGCATTCCCCAGTTAGGATCACCATTTCAGCATAATGAGAAACATTGCAAGCAGGTAAAAATATAAATGAATTAAACGCAACCTGGTTAACTTACAAACAAGTAATCAGAGACCCAAACCAAAACCTAATCTATGAAAAGACACTGAAACTGAAACTGAAAATTCTCTCTCATTAAATTCTTTAATTTCTTAACCATAATTAAGACTATTAAACTTCCGCTTTAAACTCCTAGAACAGGCAACAACACTTTCATTCATATACTATGGCCTCACACACACAGCATAAGTAAGCTAGGCACTTTTAAACGCCATCTCTTCTGTCCAGCACTGCATTTCAGCAACAAAATAAAACATCACAGTATATGAACATCTGATATGGAGAGACTTGATTGTTGATAACAGGCAGACCAGTCAGCTAAATGTATGTACATCAGTGTTATGAGAGAGAGAGAAAGCATTACTTTCTATGGGCCATTTAGCATTAAAAGTACATACACCAGAACAGCATTACTCACGTCAATTTGAAAGAGAAAAGCAAGCTAGCAAGCTCCCAAACCTAAAGAAAACTCCAAAATTAACTCTAGTGTTAGTCTCAAGTTTACAAAAAATATATCCAACCCCAAGACATGAGTTTTCAGAAAAGCTTGCAATAGTATGCTCTGTGATATTTCTTTAATATTCTATATCTATCTATAAATATTTCTCTATATTTTCCCCTGCAGGACCTTCAGAAAGTAAAGGCCCTTGAAGAAGACTTCTGGTTTCTTCCTGACCTTAAAAAGGATTAGTGAACTGCCTTTGATTTCTTTAGGGTTTCGTAATGTAATTGTTGGTAATTAGAAAATCAATGTTGTTAATTCTCTATCTATTTTCAGGGGGAACTCTCTTGGACATTCTGGGGATGCCACATTAAAAGGACACCGTTTGGGGCATCCCAAATCAAGCCTTTAAAAATGATCTTGCATAAACAGGGCAAACCAAATCCTTACCATAAAGGCAAGCCAATTTCAGGCCAAATTTGGGCCTGAATGATACTGATCATTTACAGTATCTGGTGTTGTCACCACAAACAGTCTTTTTACCAGATTGAGCTTTATACAAGCACTGAGTCCCAGGATCGGTTGTACACTCATATCCACGATCAGTAGCTGTGCCCTTATCTGCCGACCATTGTGTTTGAAGGTTGCGATGCATCCGCCTTTAACAGGAAAACGTTCTCCAGTGTATCCACTCACTTTTGTTTTTACAGGATAAATTTTGCTCTTCACGGTCAGTGTTTTGTATTCTTCCAAAGACAGCAGGTTTACGTGTGCACCTGTACGGTATAATCGTCTCATTCACTTCGAATGGCACAATCCATTCCTCTTTTTCAGTTGTACAAGCCTGCACCACATCCACAATGAACTCCTCATCAACTGTGTGAGCTTTTTGTTTTGAAGCTGCTTTGCAACATTTAGCATAGTGATTGCTCCTTCCACAGTTGTTACAGGATTTTCCAAAAGCAGGATATTTGCAAGCGACTTTACAGAACAACAAGCCCAAAGTCGCTTATAATAAGCGGACCTGGCAACACTGGAGGCCACCCTCCAGAGAGGGTTCTTGTAGGGCCTCTTTAAGTGCAGATATCTTTGAGCTATAAACATGTCCGTAGCAGAATCGCATCAGTGTATTGTATAATGACAACAAAGCTACTTTCCTTTCCTGTATTTCCTGAGGTATGTTTTTTATACTTTTACTTAAGTAATTTTTTAAGCAAATACTTTTGTACTTGTACTTAAGTAATATTTTGACTAAGCTACTTTTACTTGTATTGGAGTAATATTTGACAAGGAGTATTTGTACTTTTACTCAAGTAGTGAACTAAATGTGTACGCTGTGCAAATATAGATTTGTTTCATAAGCAGTTAACATGGTTACCCCCGCTCGTTACTGTTGTTGTGTCTCAATTTAAATAACAACAAAAACGAAAAACACTAAAACAGAGGGTGTATTTTGTGTTTGTTTGTTGTTGTTTTTGTTTAGTTTTTTTGGTTTGTATATGTGTGTGCGAGTGTGTAGGGATGTATTCAAGCTGCATTTCAGTATAAGTATCATTTTACTCTTATAGTTAGTCTTGATGGTGTTCATTTTAATTATTTTACATACTGGTGGGAGTTTAATCTGTCACAATACGTAATATTTTAAAAGTCACATGTTTTGCATGTGAAAACATTTCTGCAAAATAAATGTGACATTGTTAGATTATTGGAGTAAAGTGAAGAGGCAAGAATTTGTGGTATAAACTTAAATTTCAAAGTAGCATGAAATTAAAATACTGGAGTAAAGAAAAGTAAAGTGCAAGTACCTTAGATTTATATAGAAGGTGCAGTACTTAGATGAATAAATTCCCAAAACATCATAAAATCATACTTCTCGGCGGTCTTATCAGGTTATTTCAGTCTTTATTGCTTCAATTTCGACCTTTCTGTCTCTTGTGAGTCTCCCAACTTGATGTTACTGCAAATCACTGGCATAGCTCTCTAATTTAGGCTCTTTTGTGGCCTTAACCTCACAGCAGGGTCAAATGCACATCCTGGTCTCTGTGTCGGATTCCTTTGCATTGTAAGTCTCCTGTCCACTCCAATAATATCCTAACAGCATGCAGTTCTACGAAGTGGCAATTCTATTAGCGGCAAAAAAGCTCTTTCACTGAACACGGTCAAGGCTCTTTCCTTAAAATATGTCTAGCTAAACAAATTTGTAGTATATGCCTGTATGATTTCAGAAATAGAGGCTCGGAAGATTTCCACATATAACGTGTCCATTCACCTTATTTGTGGTAAAAATGTCCAACAAAAAAGCCTAAGCTGATGTTCTCTCAAAAAAAGTCCTACGCTCAATTGGTTTCCTCTGTTTTAAAGCTTGTACAAACATAAAAAGAGCCACAGTCAATCTGAACAAGTCAAAGACCGCAGACTGTTGTAATGTCACATCAAACCTTTTATCCCTCAAGGCTGCAGGGATTTGGATGATGGTGATACTACAGGGAAGAAATGATGTGCCTCCACTTACCTTGCAGAAAGATGGAAGATTAAAGAGAAAAAAAGCAGACCAGTGCAGGCACTCTGGCCATTTGATGGCCTGCTAAACCTACTTAACCTACCTAATGCTTATCTGCATTGATTTCGGTATTTGAGTATAGAGGTCCGACTTTCACCTGGTCTGTGTGCCCCAGCTGGCCTAACTCTATGACATATCCTTTCATCCTCATTCATTTGAATAGGAAAGTGTGTCCAAACTTTTGACTGGTAGTGTATACTTGTACCTCCATCTGGTGCATTCACTGTAAACAGCTACTCACCTGCTAACACTTCTGTTGAGCCCAACCTGGCAACATGTGCTTCAAAACAGCCCTCTGTTAAGCTACAGTGGTCCTTGTACAAAAGACACCCCTCTGTGTCCTTGAAGTTGTTCTTATTTGCACTCCATCTCTCTTCTGTTTGCTCCTCTTTTTTTTTCTTGGTGAATCTTGACGTACCTCTGTAGCCAAACTTGTGCTGAATTCCTTCTCTCTATTATATTGCCATTTCCTCCTGTTTTGTTAATATGTGCTGTGACAGCGATGAGGAGATTTTTACTTTACTTTTACTTTTTTTTCCCAGTCCATTTGACCTTAGACTGCAATTTAAAACACACAATAACTGATTCCTTCTGATAGGCAGAGATTTAGACTGAGAATTTTTCTGACCAGCTTCCTTCACAAGTGATATTGAGAGCCTTAAGAGGATTATATGAATGATGCTCCGTTTTCCATCTGCATGGAAAAACCACGGAACATTTAGGCTATTGTACTCTAAATATAGTGCTTACAGTCTGATAGCCGGGCTTTTTGTCCTGCCTCCTCGTGATGAAATTAAGGATAAAATCAGCAAGAGAAAAGTGTGTTCCTCTCCTTGCAGTGTGAAGAATGGGCGTGGAGATGTGATTTACTGACATGGCTGTCAGATTACTGGCTCCTGTTGTGGAGAGAGCTACGTCCTGCATTAACTGTGTTTTCTCTTCTGGGCCTGTTGCAGGGCAGCACAGCATGGTGACGTGTTTTGTCATGCAGAGGGGTCAAGGGGGTTAAGACATGGGCCACTTGCATCATTCCAAGGCCTATTTTGTCTTCTGCACACTTCTTTTTGTTAAGTCCCTCCTCCTCATCTGCCTATCTCAGCTCAATTAATCTAGGAAGCCTAAGTGACCCTGAAAGAAACCACTACACATGATTGAAATGATTCCCTGGGCATTGTATTTCAAATTACAACCACAGAGGAGCCTTGCACTTTTCTCTGTGTCTGTGCACAATACATGATTTAATCAGATTCCTTGTTGCAGTGTTCTTTACTGCTTTTGTCGAAGGTTGTTGTTGTCATTTTGACTCAAGATGTAAATTAAATGTGGGGTGTGTTGCCAATCTCATGCAAACGCCTTCTGCATTCATCTCCACACAAGCACACACTCTGATAGATCATTGAAGTGACACGCACCCACACATGCTCATGTAATGAACAGCATAATTATAAACATAATGTGTTTATTGCTACTTGGTGAATGTGACTGTAGCCTCTTATCAGAAAAACATTGTCTTGACCTTGGTTGTTTGACAGGTGCAAAACCTGATATGTGGCCCAATGAAAGAGCTGAATTTCATAATGTACTGGGATGGGTTAAATTAATGTGGTGACTGGCCCAAGCAGTCAGCTCAGCTGTCCCAATCTGCTTACCCAGAGGACCTGGGGATTCCCAACCCCACACAGAGTCTTGGCAGCCGAGCATTGCGACAATGCCCCAGGGATTGCAAAAGACCTTGGAATGGCAATGGACATGGCTGCTTCAATACAGAACACTACAGTACAGGAGGAAAAAATACAAGTGATATTCAAATTAAAGATGTCGCCATCCAGACATTAAGTTGCCATCAATCAACAAGGAAGCCCACATCTATTGCTCAAATCTACTCGTGCTGGAAATTTTCAAGAGATGGCACTGAAATTAATGAGGTGTTTTATCATTTCCCGACTTCAGCTGGTCTACCTCTGGAGTTAATAAAACTGTCAATATTAAAATTCCCTCTTACAGTGGATGGAATTTATTTCACTGTTTAGTGCGTGGTTATTTTCCATGTGTTATGTCTCCTGTTCCTGTTTTTTTTTTTTGTTGTTATTGTTGTTGTTTTTAATAGAGTAGCATAAGAATACGGGCCAGATATGGAGATGTCTGTGAAGCAGCCATTGTGTCAATGTAATAATGGTGCATTTGAGTTATGTGTCTGGGGAACACAGGATGGCGGCCCCCCTATTACCTACACTCCCCACCATCTGTGCCACATCTCACTGTGGGTAATTCTGCAGTGCCTTTCTGTCTGTTTGTCTCCTCCTGTCTCTTGCTTCCCTAATGTCTCCCATGCTCACAAACATGTTGATTCATTTTGTGGGACAGAGTCAGTCTACATTCAAACTATTTATAGAAGAAGAGCAGAGTGATATTAGACCGCCAGTGGCAAAACAAACCCTTTATAGCGTGTATAGATTATTCTTCAATGTGATAAGATTTCATTCACGTCCATCAATAAGGTCAACCTGAATTTTTTGAGTATCTCCGTGTGTATGTGTGCACATGTGTAAAAGGTTGGATCAAGATCTTTTTTCCCGCCCAGACTTAGACCTACATTGTTGTTAAATGGGTTCCCGTGTTTGCTCAAAAGACATAATGGAAAGACTCACAGATGATGGATGTTGCTGTTGAAAATGAATATGAATGCTTTAGATCAACAATAATTCTTTTTCCAGTCATTATTAATTCTAGATTTGCTTTGGCAAATAGATTTGTTTTTTGGATTGATGCCCAAGTACGGTGTCATGAAGCATTCATTATTCAAAAATACAGCTGAAACTAGGGCACTCCTGTTGGAAACTGTGTGAGAGAAATAGTGCTGAAAGCTTTTAGAAAGCCCTTTCATGTCCCGTTAATGTTAAAGGGGCTTTTTCTGACTTCCAGTGGAGTGCAAAAACGGGTATTTTAGCAGTTAATTTAATTGCCATGGATGTCAGAGTATATTTCAAGTGTGTCCCATTCAAAACTACAGAAAAGGGGAAGCTGCAGTGTTTATGACATAGTCAAAGCTTCCTTTGGCAAGAAATCAGTGTGTTGCCCTGCACAACAACAGATGCTATATATAAATTATGTACTCAAGTCATTAGAAAATAATTTCCTCAATGCCATTGCAGAAGAAAGGCAGAAAGGGCATCTTCTGAGATTTATATTAATCAAGAATGTGTTTTAAGTAGCATTATCATTTTTATGGACATTTTGCATTTAACGCTCTTCGGACCACGTGTCAGTAAGAACGCTTAGTCTTTGGTGTTGGTTGGTCCTAGCATGCTCTGCATATCTGATCATGTTTCAAAGGTAGTGACTGAAGTCATGATTCTCATCTTGACTGATGCTGTATAATTGGGCTGGGTGTCTGTTGTTTGTGTGTGATAAAAGATCTTCTCTCATCAACAGCTGGTCTGCTACTTTTGATGGCACTTGTTTTAATCTTTTGGTGCATCCCCAAAACTCATTTTAAAGCTGTGATGTACTGATGAGGCAAGGTATAAAAGTTGAGGAAAGCATTGCAGTTTTTTTCTGTTGAATCAAACTTTTAAACACCAAATGACTCTTTGGTGGAGTTGAGGTGCTCTGAATCAAGTCCTCACCCTAAAATTCTGTGTAACTAGCTGCAGGAGCAACGTGGTGGAGAGTTGAATGATGATGTGTGTGGGCAGGTAACTCTGGAGAGGTCAAGTAAGTCTAATATCCTCTGACAGCTGAAGATGCACTTTCTTCATTAGGACAGCTAGTGTCAGCATTATTCTGTAGACAGGATTGGAAATAATAATCAAACGGACGCCTAAATAAATAAATAAATAAATAAAATGTTCCCAGGACAGACAGGTTACATTCTGTGTTGACCTTTTCTCATCCAGGTGCTGAACAGTTTAATCAGAGGAGTAAAAAACGTAAGCCTTAATGAGGAAGAGAGCATAGCTGCCCGTAATGCCTGTCCATCACAGGTGAAGTATAATCAACCTTACCTTCGTTTATAGCTGATCTGAATACCTCAAGTTACATGAGTCGAACAGGACAAGTAAAAGTGACACAGCTAGATTTCAGGCAAGACTTTAGGTTTTACAGTGATTCAAAGGGCTCTTGCATTGTGTTCAGTGATGGTTGTTGCGGATAAAGACTGTGGACGTCACCAGGGAAACGGTAGCAGAACAAAAAAATCATGTGAATATGGCAGCATCCACATAATTTTGCCTGGGTAACAACTGTTACTGTTGTGAAAAAAAGCCTAAAACCGAGGCTGGAGGCATGAAGACTAACCACTGTTTTAACAATTAAGGCGTCCTGTGGATGTTTACAGGGACGCCAAATACGTTATGTGTATCTTTAAGGTCTAAATAGAGTTCCTGCTTAGGCCAGTTTATATTAAAACTATGGATGTTTTGTTGTACATTGTGTGCTCGGCTTTTTGCTTTGTTTGACCATTCTTACATTGGAATGATTTCAAACTGGCAGCTACCACTAGCAGACCAAAGAGTCAGTGAAACAAAATAAAAAATCCTGTCAAATTACCAAGATCAAATTACCCCCACATTAGCCACAGCAAGATATAATAACAGATTTTATTTTATTTTATTTTATTTTTTTAGGCAACTATTTAGGTTAGTCAAAGTCAAAGTCAACTTTACAGTCAATTCTTCTGTGCGTACAAGATACACAGCGGAATCGAAATTACGTTTGCTCTTTTGTCCTCTACAGTGTAACATAGAAGCAAAGAAAATAAGGTGGAGAATATAGAAGAGCAGAGAAAAATACTTAAAAAAGAGGGAAAAAAAGGACAAAATGAATTAAATATAGAAGTTAGAAATTAAAAACCTAGACTGTACAATAACGTATAAATAACATACCAAAGCAGCCAGAAATATTGTAATTTGGGATATAGACGATGCTATGCAGGAAGTGAAAAGGGAATGTGCAATTTGTGCATGTTATATGCGTAATATTATTTGTACATAAAGGCCTCATTGAGGTCAGATGAGCAGTGGCACTGTTTCAGAAACAGCTGTGTCCACTGCTGTTATCACAGGTCTGTGGAGCCCTCTTGTAGTCGGTGTTGGTTTGGATGCCATTCCACAGACTCCGTGCGGCTCTGCTGTCCCTGAACTGGCGGGTTATCCAGTTTGTGTACTGCTGTTTTGCCTTTCTGATGCCACGGGAAAGGTTGGCTCTGGCTGTTTTCAGGTCTGTTGCATCTCCCCTCTTGAAAGCTGCATTCCTTGCCTTCAGCAGCCTGTAGACCTCTCCTGGTAGCCAAGGCTTCTGGTTGGACCAGGTGGTGATGGTCCTGAGATGAGTGATGTTATTGATGCATTTGGAGATGTATGTGGTGACAGTCTGTGTATTCTTGAATGTCTGCGAGGTTGTTGTAGGTGGCTGCTTGTTTGAAAATGTCCCAGTCTGTTGTGTTGAAACAGTCCTACAATGCCTCATTTGCACCCTCTGGCCACACTCTAATCTCCTTCTGTGCTGGCCTGACCATTTTCACACATGTTATTTCCCCTTGTTGGGAAATGTACATGTTGGTAGATTTTGGGAATGACACACTTAAGATCAGCATGGTTAAAGTCTCCAGCCACTTTAAGAAGTCCCTCTGGGTGCGCTGTTTGTCTACTAGCTTGGTAGAGTTCATGCAGAGCCTCGTTTCTACAGCTGTTGTTATGTGGGATGTAAACAGAGGCCAGCAAGATGGCTGTAAACTCCCGCGGTAGGAGCTCCACCAGAGGAGAACAGTGCTTGTGAAGCACACGCACGTCTTCCCTCCCTCAGCCAGGGCTCTGTCCGCTCTGTAGCATGTTAGCTGGTCGAGCTGAATAGCAGAGTCAGGGCCGTTGTTGTTGAGCCATGCTTCCATAAACACGAAAACACAATAGGTCCTCGTGTCACGCTGTGTAGATCTCAACTTTTGACTTAGCTCATGGGGTGCTGTGACCAGTAAACCCCTGTCTATGCTACCATTTTTTATTCCACCCAGACTTCTTCACTGAGATGCTTGAAAATGTCACACTGCTTCCTGCTTTTCCTCGAAGCGTGGCTCAAGGCTCTTACTTTCTAATCCATTTGAACAGACAACCAATCTTGTGTTCTCTGTGGTATAAACATGCTCTCAGCAAAGTTATGTTTCTTTAAGGATATATCATTTAACCAGAAACCCACTCCAAATGTCAGGTCTATTTTCTGAGGCTTAGCCATTTTGATGTTTATTTATTTTTTGCAATCTTTCTTACTCTTCGCAATATTTTACAAGTCAGTAAAAAGCTAGTATTCAGAGGGTCAACAGAAAAAACCTGCTGAGAATAACCCCTTGAAATGGCAGCGTTTAAAGTGCTGGACAGGTTTGTTTTCATCATATTTTCATTCTTTCAATATTGTGAGATATCAAAAAGAAAATAAATTTAATAATTTTAATAAATAAGTTTAATAAATAAGGATGCTGTATCAAAGAAAACTATATGTAAAGGATGTGAGTGAATATCCTTTTTTTGTTCTCTTTTTTATTCATGCTTTTTTTTTTTTTTTTTTTTTTTTGCGTGAGTGACAGTCCCTGCATCCAGAGGAGGTTTGTTTAGGCATTTGTTGCATCTGACGTTGTTGGCCACAGTTGTCATCTTCTGGTTAAATGATGCGTGAAAGTGAATATCCATCTTCTCTGATCAAAAGCGCTATGTGATGGTGGTACGATACATGCATTATAAACAACCTGGCTGCTTGTGAAAGTGAAAATACCACACTGTGCTCTGTACCTCGGAGAGAGAGAGAGAGAACGAGAGAAGAAAATAATGGTTCACGGTTCCTTTTATTTTGAAAAGACCATTAGCTCTATATTCTCTTGTCTGAAAAAGTCAGCTCGTCCCTACACACACCAACAGCTTTCCTTAAAGAGAAATCTAAACTGACTGCCTTGCAACCCCGGGTCTCACTTTAAAGATCCACAAAAAGTAAAGTAAATTATGTATGTAGTGTAAATGAAGTATGTATTAGGAAGATTGTACAAAGGGCTGGACTGAAGCAAAATCCAACAAACACATGCAAGTTCCAAAACATGATTGGGATCAAAACAGACAGCGTGTTTGGAGCACTGGGAGCGCTGGGAGACTGAGGCACATCGAACAAAGAAAACCTGTCAGAAAGTGGAAGCAGAGGTAGTATATTTACAAGGAAGTTAATGAGGAGGAAGTGGGGGTGGGTGCAAAGGATTTCACTTGTGGGTGGGAATTAGGAATTACAACATCCACACACATGCAACGGGACTGACTAAATGAGCAGACTGAAACACATAGCCTTGACAGAAACATTTGTTCAGAATAGCAGTTGAGCTGAGAATAAATAGCCTACTCCGCAAGGCTAGGGGGAGGAATATGTGATGTAACAGCCTATTTGTAAAGACACATGGAGAGAGGTGAGGCTTAGTCAGTGGGAGGGGCTGCAGCATTTAAGTGCACAGCAAGAAATCACTCAGCCTACTTGGAAAGCTCTCCAGGTGGCCAACTCAGCTGACTGGAAAGAAATGCCACCGCCATTAAAGCACACTCACCACCTTTGTGGATTTCTGAAATTGAAACTGTCCAACTCTAGAGAGTGGAAGTTAAGGTATACATACGCTGAGTAAAAAGTGGGAAGAAGAAGAAGAAAGAGACAGGCCAGTCAAGAAAAAGTGAAAGGAAACCAGAGACATTTCCTCTCCTGCTTCCTGTGATTACAATGATATTATTTATATGTCAGTGTTTGTGTGTCTGTGTACCAGGGCTAAAAACAGACAACATGTTAATATGCCCCATTTTTCCATTAATTTAACTAAGAGAAAAAAAAACCCCATGGGACTCCAAATGTCTAAACCATTTTTCACTCATCTGTACAAGAATAAGTACAATCTTTTACTGGGTGTGTGAGAGAGAGAGAGCATGTGAATATATTAGAGCAGCAGATAGAAAGAGAGAGAGAGAGAGCACTCTTGTCTCAGCTCCTCTGTTGATGCACACGGAACAAGGTTAATTACTTTTCTGACCTTTTCCAGAAGCTTAAAGAAATATTCCAATCATAGCTCGAATAGATAGAGCAACCAGAGATGCTGAGTCAATGTCCAAACAAAAATGAAACACTGCTGAATCTTTTTAAGTGTAACCTTATTTACCTCCACCATCACTTATCAAATGTTTCAATAAAACTACCTGCATTGCTGATTTAATGTCACAAAGGAAAATGGCTTGCTTTTCACTGCACCCAACTGCTTATTTACTTTTTTTTTTTTCACACTTAACATTTGGAAAAACATTTTTAAATGGATTCTTCTGGATCAAACACCAATCTGCAGGATGTGATCATTTAAAGAAAACAATATGTTATGCTTAAATATTGCACAGGCTATATTATGTCTGACTGGGTTATTATGCAAATATGCTCTTTTTATTTTTTATAAAAACCAGAGAAGAGTCGAAGTGCTCACAAATGTAAGATTTGCTGATCAAAAGCATGTGACATGATATGTTCCACATTGTAATGTGTTCTCTACACGAGGCAAGTCCATTTTACAGCTGCCGCAGCTTCATGAATATGTATCTTGGCCCTAAATGCTGTAACTCTGTCGTTCAGGGAATTGCAGCATTCAAAAGCTCCTGAATGTCACAAGAGACTGAACCGATGAACCGTCAGGGAAATACAAGTGTGAAGGCAGTTTTTCCAACTCACGAACAAGAGAGTAAGCAGAAATAAAATGCTTTAGTTATTTATATGCCCAGTATCTAATACTCACCTGAAAAAATTAAAAAAAAAAAAAAAAACAGGCTTTCTAACGCTCCGGGAAAATGTCACAAATAACTTGAACAGCATGAAGCCTATTTGGATTTAGATCAGGATGTGTTGCTGCATTTAGACAAAGTAAACTAAAGTGGCTAGAATAATTTAGCTTTACCTGCAAGAAATGTTATTAAAACAGTAATGGATATTTGTACCTGACAAGAGAAGGGACACTGAGTTTCAAACTGGGATTTCTGTGTGACACAATAGAGGATACAAAGTGAATGAATCATTTATAGAGGTCATGTGAATGTGAGATGGTACTTTTAAACATCGAGGTCAGGAGTCAAACTCCCCGTAAAAATGACTTACAGCAAATGAAGCCTCATATTTTATTCACTCATTCATCTTAAGCCGCTTATCCATTTCCAGGTCACGGGGGGTGCTGGAGCCAATCCCAGCTCACACTGGGTGAGGGCGGGGTACACCCTGGAGAGGTCAGCAGTCCATCACAGGGCCAACACACAGAGACAGACAGAGACCAACAACCACTCACACTCAAACCTACAGATGATTTAGTCACCAATTAACCTAAACATGATGTCTTTGGGCTGTGGGAGGAAACCGGAGTACCTGGAGAGAAACCCACGCAGGAACATGCAGACTCCACACAGAAAGGACCCACGCCGGGAACCGAACCCGCAACCTTCTTGTTATGGGGCGACAGTGCTAACCACTATGCCGCCACACTGCCCATATTTTATTCATTCTACTGCAAATGCTGAAACTAATATACACACACAAATTGAAAAAATTCCGCACACATTTCCACGTTGTCTGCACTCTTTAGCCACACTTTCCGGTAAAAAAATACAGGATTTATTTATTTATCTAAATGAAAGCGCTCATTGTTTACCCTGTTCCCATTTACATTCTCGTCCCCTCTCTATATATCTGCCCATTTCCACTCAGCAGTTGTCAGATTGTCTTTGCGTTCAGTGCCAAGTTATACAGACCTTAGTGTGCTTATCTGCCTGATTTCTGTTCCTGACTGTTTGCCTGCCTGCTTGCCTATGACTCTGCCTGCCACCTGTTTGTACTTTTGTCTGCCTGCCTTATTTGTCTTTGCTTGAAGATTCCCATAAAGACGCTTTACCTGCCAACCCTGACTATTGTGCTTTTGGGTTTTGAGTTTCTCTCAAACTGTTACACAATACACAAAATAAACACATTTTGTGGCTCTGTTGTGGGCATTTGTATTTCTATAACAGAGCCACAATTATCTTGTATAACTTTCTCCTTAAACAAAAAAAAAAAACAAAAAACAAAAACAAATGTAAGGATCCCTGTGTGCCCTGAATGATAACTACATTCCTGCATGGGAGCTACAATTGTTTTTAAACTTTGGTGCTTTAGCTAAAAAATGCATAATTAGGGTTAGACAGCATCATTGTGTACGCAGCTAATTTCACTTACCCTTATAGGAGTAATTATTTCACAGCAAGCAGCACTTAAAGCTATTAAATATAATGGATGGCACGTCGTAGTTTTGATTGATTACAGCTTTTTTTATTATATCTGTATGTCTAAAACTTGTATGAAAACCCATTTCAGTAGGCTAAAATTGGTCAGATGAACATCATTACACCATCCATACAGCCATTAAAATCAGAGAGACTGTCAGCATGTCTCAGAGTGGCTCCCTCTATTTCATATGTATTCATCGGTCTTCGTGGCTGATCTATGTTGGCAGCCACCTTCAATCTCTCCGAGCTCAATTTGATCACCAGGATAAACAAATCCACAACAATTAAATGAGATATGAGGTTTGACAAAACAATTAACATGGGGCTAGTGTGACTCTGGGGGGATTGTGTGCAGTCAACAAAAGATGAATAAACAAATAATCATCTGGGTGATTGAGCAACGATTTCATTAATTGGGTGTACAGTGGAAAACTTTAGAGAAAATGATCTTCCCAAACTGCATTCTTCATGCCACCCCCCCAGGCACACATCAAGTAAAAATATATTTGGATTCTCTAGCTCTTCACTTATTAACTTATCTCTGATTACAAAACCAAAAGGAAGTAGTCGCTGATGGAAAGAGAAACTAGTCTCAGTGTTCTGGTCCTTAGCTCAGAGCATGCAGAGATTATCATT
The DNA here is from genome assembly GCA_034769265.1 of Remorina albescens. NCBI lineage: Eukaryota > Metazoa > Chordata > Actinopteri > Carangiformes > Echeneidae > Remorina > Remorina albescens. The sequence goes on along the minus strand of CM068482.1, from coordinate 15,813,736 downwards.
GCTGAGGGTGTCTCTCATTTAGGAGACAAGCCCACTGCTAGAGCCTCTGCAGGTGAACACAGTAGACATCGACTTTGAAATGTCACTGATTCGCTTCAAATTGCTCCAGGCTATGAATAATAATAATAATCTTCACCAGTGGAAGGGTTTAGTTCTTGGGTTTTTTTTCTTTGTTTGTTTGTTTGTTTTTTTAAAACACAAATCACTGATTAGTTATAACCATCAAAGATGTTTGAAATGCAGGTCAACATGTTTCAGTGTTGTTCAATTCAAACGCCAGCGTTTATCCCTGTACGTGTTAATGCTAGTGGGTAGTATGTATATTAGAGTTTAATTTTATCCCTAAAAAAACGAGCTCATCCTGCACGCTCAGCGTAGTATTACTTGTATGCACAAATACACACCAGCACTCAGTTGTTGTCCACCAAAGCTGGATATTTTTCTGTGTTACCCAAAGGTGGGAGTCAATAGAGGGCAGCTTTTAGCGGCTGCATGTGTAAGTGCCATGCTGATCCTCTGCTGCATCTGGTTAAAAGCACTGAAGAGAGATTGAGGGTGCAACCACTCCAGCTATTATGGGGGAGACGTGGTGCTGGTTATCATGAGGTCAAAAAGAAAGGAAGGGGGAAAAAAAGAAAAAATTCTCAAATACGTGACCACTCAGAGTTTAAACTGCAAAAACAGACAAATTTACACACAAATCATACTAATGTGCACTATCGTATACACCATTTGTCAAGGCATCAATCTATATGTTTGTATTATAAATGGGTCAAAGGGATGGGGACTATGTGAAAGGTGACACATTTAGTGAGGAGCCAGCAGAGAATTGTCAAAAAGCAATAATTAAGCATATTGCAGCTCATTGTTCAAGCCCTCATTAGTCCTGTTTTCAGTAGGAGTTTTTGACAAAAAGCCCCAACATCTGCCCCTCACCAAAGGACCGGCAGACGGAGTAGACAACTAGCTGATGAAAAGTGTGTTGCATATTAAAATTGTAATTCTAAAATGCAACTAAAAGAATACTGCGTATGGTGGCTTCATCAGATGGCCACAAACAAGTCTAAATGAATTAGTGTTGCTATCACAAATTTATGGACGAGTAATTAGCCAATTATTGGCAAAAATTTTGCCACAGCAACTTCCTGAGCTGATGATGTTTTTCAACTTGTTGTATTTTGCAACTGCCAAAGGAGCCAAAACAAAAGGTTGTGCATAATGAAACAAGAAAAAGTTTTAGTTTTTTTACAACAAGATACATAACTAGAAAAAAGCCAAATCTAAATGTCTGAGCTTTCTGTAGACACCATAACAATAAAGATCACATAAGTATCGTCGAAAAAGTGAAGTTTTCTAAATTGGCAAAGGCAACATATGTCAGCATCAGGAAAGTCATAAAAAAGAAAACCATCTGGAATGATGTGTTTTACCGTGTATATGCTTTAAAGTAACACAACATGCACTCTCTAAATTGGCCACCAGGATCAATCAGCCCTTCTGAAAAAGGGGTTTACAGTTGTATTCCTATTTTGTCCTCTTTCAGAATAAAGTGAGGATGCTGGGTAAGGGAGTATATATCTTATTGTGAAACACTGGTTCTCTCTACTCAGCTTCCCACTGGACTTGCCTTGGACTTTCCTGCCTCCTGATAGCGTGGCAGCGATCAGACCATAAGTCTCCCCTGTGTTACCTCCAGGACTGGGGATGTTACACGTGGAAGTTGTTTCCCGTAGCGACCGGGCTGTTCCTCATCTAGCTCTGTCCATGGAACTGATTCCTCCTTCACAGACCTTCTGGCTGTGTTGTAACTTCACAACAGACCACAAACATTACTTTCCTCACTCTCTTTCTCTCTCTCTTTCCCTCTCTATCTCTATCACACACAAACACTAACAGACACACACAGACCAACCAACAGGATAATAATGCGGCCCTCAGGAGGAGGATTGAATAGCCTTCCTTGTGTTGATAAAATTAAAATGAGCTGATTATGATTACCAGAGATTAACCCCCTTATAAAACAAAAGCATCCTAAGGCAGAGAGCACATCATGAGCAATGGCACAGATTAAACGCCAAAACGTCCAGCAACTCTTGTCCCTTTCTTTTCAAAGTTTATAGCATTACAAGCAGAAACAAAGCATCCCCTGGCTGTGTCCACATCCTTAGTTCGGGGTGTTTCTGCAGGAATGAGACATTCATTTTGCTTTATCTCCATGTTAACAATGCATTCTGTGAGAACAGCAGTACACGGTGCTTTCTTTTTTATATCCCCTAAAAAGCCAGGCACAATGCAGTCATTATCTGCCTGCAGGAAGGTAAAAAGAAGCATTAGAATGAGTTCAGCAGTCCCCCACACATACACACAGGTAACTTTAGATCTCTGTTTATTCTTAATTCTTTGTTTCCATTTAATTACTAAGAGAGCATTTGATAAGGAGGTCTCCATTCAATTGAAAGTGTGAGACCTTTTTTTTCCCATACAAACAAGTGTTTGGGTATCAATTTAAGTGCCCTGGGGATGTTTTGTTAAGAAAGTTCAACCATGCATGTGCGTTTGTGGGTGTATCAGTAGCTATGGGGGAGGTTGTGACAAATGTGTGTGCTTGTGTAAATATCATCCAGGAACTCAGCCCCTTCTTGTTGGAGTCTTGGAGCTTTTCACACTCTGTTGTTGTCTGGGAGTGGAATTGCCACTCCTTCTCCATCCTCTCCACCTCCCTACTCGTCCCCTGAGGGTGTGAGCCCCAGCTGGAGAAACGCAGATCAGGCCAAGTCATGAGAAAAGCCCCCTGAGGACCTGTGAGGTGGACCACAGTTCAGCTGAGGCACACACTGCTAAATGCCCTGGGATGGCACAGATCCGACAGGGTGGGTCAGAGGAGGAGGATGTGTGTGTCTGTGGGTGTGTTGGAGGATAAGATATAGGGAATGTGTTAGCAAGTCAGACCAATGTAGGTCACTTATGTTACACCAGATGGACATGGAGTGTTCAGTGAATGTTATATTCTCATATTGCTACAATTAATGCTCATTTCAAGGGCACTGGAAGTAATGGCACACATTGGCATCAGGACAAAGAGTGCTGTGTAAGCAATAAGTGGAGACACAGGTACAGGTCTGTGCTTTTGAGAGCTGTCTGAAAAAGATGACATAACGTATAAGCAGAGAAGTGAAAATGAGGTGAGTGGGATGTTCTGCCTGTGTGGCAGCCTAGATGGAGACAAATTTGGCCAAAAGAAATTAAAATGTGATCATGAATAAAAAAATATATATATAAAATTGAAAGTGTGAATATTTTCTCATCATTCTATTGCCTTTAGGTAATGCAAGTACAGGGAAAAATGGCATCAGTACAGATTTCATTTCCTCAAATTTACACTTTGATCTCTCAACAGTCTGCTCTCACAAATGAGATGAAACTATTCAATTTCACACATTTTAACTGCTCAGTATTGACTTGCTCATGGAGAAACCTTATTTATGGGAACAGGCCAAGTACAAAAACTTGAGCATGCTGCGTAATTGAAAGGATTAATTTAAATCACTACATCAGTCGATATTTTGTAAACAAGATTTTGTTATAGGGTACAATTATCAGTGAATACTGCTATTTCATATTCTACACAACTAGCTCTTGTCTCTGGAGAACACAACAAACTCAGGCTTTTGTGTACAATCTTATAGTCAGTGCAGCTCTTTCTCGACATCATATGAAACATGATGACTGACTCCTAAGAGGATTTGTTGAAGCTGCAGATGCAAAATAATCCTTAAAAGAGCATTGATATCTGTTTTTTTTTTTTTTTTTTTGCAAACGTCCCCCAAACATTAAGGCCAGGCTGAGTTAAACTGAGCTCTGTCTAATTACAATAGATGACATGTCAATATGATTCTGGTATATGGTTTGGTTCACAGAAAAATCTAGACAATCCTAGTTGACCATTGACGAAGCCCTGCCCCTTCACAGTTACCATAGCTACAGTCAAGCGTAGTTTACAAAGATACAAACTATTGAAATAGTTTTGGATTTTTGGAAATGGATCCTTCTCAGTTTTAGCCCACAGCCATTTGTCCTCCTGACTGACGTGAAAAGTTTAGCCTGAAAATGTAACACAAAAACAGAAACACCATGGATGTGTTTAAAATATGCACTAGATGCACTTGTTTACTCGTGTTTCCTGTTGACCTTGTTGCTAATCACACCTTGGGCACATTAGATGGCTGAATCTATTTAGGCCATTCCTTTGTTTAGTTGACTCTCCCTCCTGCAGCAATAGCTCCTTTATAGTGCAAAATATCCATTGTTTTGTTTTCTTCTTTTGAATTGCATGTAGTTATTTTCAGTAAAACTTAATGTAGCACCCTCCTTCAGTTGTTTGTGTCCATTATTGCATTCGCTGTTTGAGCCAGCTGTAACACGGCAGCTACATACATGATATAATGCGATATGAATGGAAACGAAGCCAGTTCCAGGTAAAATGTCAAAATGAACTTGTTCAGCCATGTGGAGTTATTTAGGCCTCTGTGGTAAGAATAAAATGTAAGATAACATAATAAACATGTAGGATCACCAAATGATCCTGATGAAGGCCATAGACTAAAATGCGACAACTTTAAAAAGTTCTTTTTTTTACTTCAAGTGTAGCCGGAGTCTTGACCTCCACAGAGTCTTGAGAAGGGATTTTTTTTCCCTCCATTCAACTTGGAAGCAGGTTGTTGTCCAGGGACCTTTAGTTTGTTTCTACACTGAAGATAATGTAAAACCACACTTTTATTTTGTGCTTTTTCTTTTTTTTTGCTTAAGCTTAAGCACTTTCCCTGATTTGCGTATGGTTTACTTTTTGCTTTTTTCACTTTTACGGTAAGGAAGATTATAGGATGAGGACTAAAAAGTGTTTAAGGAAACATGACATAAACTTCCCCAATGCTGGGCTGGTTCAAATACATTACCCCTGCACCGACTGCACTCAGCAGTCCAATGCAGAAATACTGTGATTTAGTGAATTGTGAAGATATAGATTGATGTTAGGGCAAAAATCGACCATCATAAAAGGCCGGGCTGTGCCAAAGTCATCCATTTTACAGTTTCACAGACAGTGTCTTCAATATATGCTGCTATAGTCACGACACACACCTGGGCCACTGTCCTCTGTACCACTGGGTTCAGTAGCTCAATACAAGCTGTCATCTGGCGTTTCTTTCTTTGGTCTCTCTGACAAAACAAAACTTCTTCCTGCAGTTTACTTTCTATGTAAGATAAATTTTCATTCACCAGCAGAGCCTATTAGGATCCCAGTATGGTTAATGGATGGCTGAGCAGCAATGTTAGCCACTATAAAGAACAGCATTCAAAAAGTGGCCTAGTATTTTGTTAGATATTGGTTGATATCTCCCCCTTTTTATTTAGACTGGAGTTTTAAAGCTGTAAGGTGGGAAATTGCATCGCTGTAAATTTGAATTTGCACCAAATAGACTCACAGGTGAGCTGGGATTGGCTCCAGCACCCCCCACGACCTGGAAACGGATGAGCGGTTGAGGATGAATGAATGAATGGACTCACAGGTACTGTGCATGGCAGCCATCTGTGTGTGTGTGGGTATCAGCCACAGTCAGATGTGCAGGGCTGTGGAGGTTATTTTTGATGACAAAAGAAATACAATGTCCTTGCACCCAGCCAAACCTTTGTAATCATTCTGCCATGTTGTGACTAATGATGACTTCCTACTTTGACAAATTACACATTTATAAAGATTTATATCGTTCTTTTGTTTCCTTCAAACTTTCATTTGGCCCAGTCAGTGACATTATTAGCATTAAGCCTACAGACAAATATGCACAAAGGTACAAAGCATGTATCAAGAACATCAAAGCAGGATTTACTCAGTGGTTTCCCTGGTAGGAACAACTGCACAGTCCATGTCAGTGTCTCACCTTTATAAATCTCTTGCTTACTTTTCATTTGCTGCACAGCACAACACCGAGATGGACGAAGATGAACTGATTAAAACATGCAGTAGGATTTTCACCCTGTTCATGGCTTTGTGTTGGTGGAAAGCAGGTGGGGCAGAGCAAAGCAGAAAGCTCACAACAATTATTTCATTTGTCTCCTTTTTCAAAAAAGTTGAACCGCTTAGCACGTATTATTTTCTCCAAAAGCAATATCCTCCTGAGACCCAGGGGAAGAAAGTGTTTTCATTTCAGCTTTTTGGGGATAAATTAAGTGTGGGGGGTGGTAAAGAACACATTTCAAAGAAAAAAATTTTAAGCGCCGAGTGCACACTGGCAGAGCACACTGACAACTGAGAGAACGGCAGAGACAACCGATGTATTGGGTGAAAGCATTTAATAAAAATGCAAAGACCATAAAATTCAGTTCAATATTGATGACTGAAAATGAAAAATATCAGATGCATTAATGACTGCAGGCACCACTGCACTGCAGAATTCCCAGCCAATCAGATCCATAGCTGCATCCTTTCTCTGCATAGGTCCACTTTTTCTATTTACCTAAACCACAAACACGAGCAGTGAGACGAGTGAGCTGGGGCCGAATCAGTCCTTACGAATTGAACTGTTTCCACGCGTCAGAAAAGGTGAACCTCTTGTTTTACTTTGACATCTCTCTAGTCTGTGTGACATAATGTCAGAGGACAAATACTTTCAGACTTCAACCAACCCTGAACTCCTTCTCTCACAGTGACACAGACCAGAGCACTTATAACACAGGGATGTGCGGTGGCCCCAGCTGCCACCTCCGGGGACAATCCTTGGAAGGCAGGAAGACCTCCCTTAACCTTGCACTCCCCGGTGCTCTCACAAGCCTCAAACTCACAAGGCTGTTCCCCTCGCAAGGTCCTGTGGCACTGTTAAAAGCCCGGCCCTGACTGGAGGTCAGTGTGAATGGGGAAAAAAAAAAAACCACACACACACACAAACAGAAAAAAAAATTTTTTAGTGGGGAGATGGGGAGAAAAGAATGTCAGTGTCCCTACACAGTGTCTGAGCTCTAACAAAAGCTCAGCATTTTAGCTTATGTGTGAATGGTTTATTATATGATACTGTATAATAACAGCTATCTTTTTCTATTTATTGCTCTTTATAGATAGAAGATTAAAGGCTGCCTCAAAATTCAATCATTCTAAAGGACACAATGTATTTTTATTTTTTTTTTTTTATATTAAAGACTTAATTTTACATTCATTTTACTTTCATAAATTGAAGTTTATAGTGTCATTCTCCTGAATAAAAATTTCCCACCCACATGACGCTTTGAACAGATAAGTGAATCATTTTTTTCTGTGCTATGAACATTTGTAGCTGCTAAAATATGAGAAATGACTCGTAGTGTTGGCAGTCGGTGGGACTTGCACAAACAAATTCAGACTTTAAATGAGCACAGTTCATCGTTTTGTGGCAACGTTAACACACTTCAAACTGGCAAGAAGAGCACAGAAAAAAAAGTCAAACATACCAATCTCTCAAGTGAACAAAAAAAAAAAAGAAAGTTGTAACAGATAAAAAAAATATGTTCTTGTAAGATGCCATCAGTCAGAGTAAAAAAAGAACAACTTCCATAGAAAAACTGTTGGATTTAGAGCTGGATATATATTTTTTCACATTACAAATACAATCTTTTTAGTGGCAGGGGAGGGATGAAGAAAAAAAAAAAACGCTAAAAGGTGACGGTATTGATATTTGATAGACCACAACTTCCACATTGAAATTGTTGCTGTTGGACCTTGCTGCTTTTTATCCATGCTAATACAGGTCATATAGCAGCACATATCTAACAAACGTTTAAAGCACTAAGATTATCTTGCCCACGCCATTATTATTATAATTCCTAGTTGTTCTTTTAATTAGGTCTGCACATGTGTGCATATATATATTTGTTTGCATTAGTGGTGTCATTTTCCCATTTTCCCTCTTTTTTTTTTTTTTTTTTTAAACATGTAAAGTTTCAATCTCATGAACTTGATGATCAAAATATAGTCGATGTGTGGACAACGTACGCAGAGGCGGATGAAAAAAGAACCCAAAAAACCCTGCACAAACCAGCATGAAATAATGCACCAGTTCCACATCATTTCCTGTGGAATACTTTTCTAACTTCTTTTCGAAGCACTGAACAACAGACGCTGAGGAAAGTCACCTCTGCTGAGGATTTTTATCTTATCATCCTTGCTAGTGTGATTTAATAATGGGAGGTAGTTAAGATGATAATGAAAACAGGCTGCATGTCTGACCACTATGAATTCAAAACAGCTGGAAAATCTACATGATATTTCTATGAAACTGGTTGCTAAGGAGGCATTTATGCATATTAACCCTGTAAAGTAGCCTCTTTAAATTCATGAGAGTCAGCAAGTTCACCTACCCCTCCCAACCTAATCCAAGCTCTCTGTTCAATAAATAATTTCCTCCCATCCCTCACCACCAGTCCGGGTTCACTTTCACGTCAGTACTTGAATTGGAAAAGTTTCCCACTTTTCAGCCAACTATCTGTTTATGTGCCTGCGTTATAGATAATCTGCCTTTGGGAAAGAGGGGAAATAACTCTTGTCATAAGTGGATGACTCACAATCTACAAGTGCTGCTAAAAACCACCAGATTTTACATCGATATTTCCATGTAATTTATCCTGCTTCTCCACAGTCGTGACACTCCTCCAGTGATTTCACTTGCGTTGTTCTGAGTCCATCCTCCACTTCTCATTACCCAGTGGGCACATGATCCACTGTGCTTAATTCTGATGATGACAAATTGTCATGAAGGTCTCTTTTTTTTCTTTGTGTGGACTAAAATAATGAGTTACAACACCAACAACAGCTATAACAAAGAGCAAACAGACATATTGTTCTGGCTTTAATGGACTGTAAGAGTGTGTGGTGCCTAAGGCTGCTTTTTTTTTTTTCCCCCAGGTTGGAGGACTTGTTGGCTAATTACGGTGGTGTGACATTCATGTGGGCAGCCGGGTCACTAATGTTAAGAGACCTGGGGTACTAATTCTTTTCCCAGCACAGCCATGTGTTAAAGATACACACAAACAAACACTTAGGCATAGGAATACGTTTCATGAGGACTCCAAGGTTGGATATAGGAATAATGTATGGCAGCCAACAATCAAGGCATTGAAAAAAATTACACGAAAGTGGATACTCTGCAGGAGAGACTGAGCTCTGTGGATTTGCAGCAGGTGCGCATGTCTTATAGGAGGAATGCACAAAAACCAGACGCCTGCAGGAGAAGGTAGTAGGTTCAGTGCGTGTTTCTGTGTGTGTCTGTAGAAGTGTGCGAGGGGTTTGGGTGACCTTCAGGGAACAGGTGTTGGTGTCAGCATTTACTCTGTCACGGCACATTGAGCAGCACTGTGCAAACACACGGGGGACGAGGGAGAGAGGGGTTTGAGAGAGAGACGCATAAAGTGAGATTGGCAAAGAGAGAGTACATAGTTGAGAGTGTATGAAGAGTACTTATGGAGACAGGTACATATTTGATGCCAGGGAGACATTTTAGACGTTCAATACAGGATATAAGAAAGAAAAACCAGTGATGGAGGTTACACGACAAAGTCGAACCCCATGAAGTTGAGTACATTTGAGGGGCTAGTACTGGACTTGAATATTTCAATTTAATCATACTTTATTCTTTCCAATTGTACTTTTTGATCCATTATATTCATTTTATAACTCTAGCAATTTGTTACATTTCAAATAAAAACAAATCTGCTTTAATTGTTTCAATATTTAATATTTGTTTTCTCTCTTCTCGGATACTCTCTTTAAAATTGCTGTTTGAGGACTAAATAAAAATAAATATATATATATTCCTGCATTTCACAAACAGGCAAAGTCTGGGGGAAACTCGGATAATTAAAAATAGAGTCAGCAGCAGAGAAATAAATTTTTTTCGCTTTTTAGCTCGAGTCTCTAGAGAGGGGCCAGGGACCAGCAAATTTGACCTGCTCACAGTTTACGCAGGAGTTAAAAATAGTTCCACCACAAAGAGCTACAACAGTTCTACCCAGATGCATCTGTATGAATTATGCTAATTTCACAATATAATATTCACACCAGCAGAGTTTCAGGAGAATGAGCACTATTACTTTTGAGGCTTTGAACAAATTAAGTTGAGAGTGCTTGTTTACTTTTACTTAAGTGAGATTTTAGATGTCAGGCCTCCACTTGCAAATAGAATATTTTTATATTGTGGTACTTGTGAGCTTGATGAAAAGACAATCACCAGGTTTTAAGATGTCTTCGGCAGAAGTATCTATTAGAGGCATTTGGCATACCAACTGGCTGAAAATGTCTGACAATCCCCAGATATCCCACTTTACCACACCTTGCTCAAAATAAGGCTAAACTATAGTCTGAACTTTCACATGTGAAGATTTGGGTTGTTATCTCTGGTCTGTGGGCGATACAATACATATGTTGATACACTGCCAAAGATCGAATACATTAACTACGCATTAGGGATGAGCGAGTACACCACTATCTGTATCCATTCAATCCGTCCATCTACATTATCTGTGTCTGTATTCGTACTCGGAGGGGGCGGGAATTAAACCAGAAGTGGGTGTGGTTTCAATGAAAGTTGTATTTTTAAGCCTGAAATTGATATGGGTTGATCAGAAGTTGCTATATTTACTGTAAGCCTCAATATATTATATTTACAGCTTAATTTGTATTACACTAAGGTAAGAAGAGCGAGCCGACCAGAAAAAAACCTGACCCGGTGAAGAAACAGTGAGAATGAGAAACGCAATGCGGGCGCGACGCAGCACCGCTTCTGTTACGAATCAAGTTTTCACCACATAACCCCATAAAGTGGGGCAGATTTTAAATGATTAGGTTATAAAAAGCTATTTTAAAACGATGATGTAGTAGTGTGGACGTAGCCTAACTTTTTATTGCTATTAGGTTAAATGATGATCTTACCGGGGGACTCCATCAAGTAGTTGTAAATATGTCAGTATGTCACCTCTGGCCATTCAGCGGGATCATTTCTCCATAAAAATGAAGGAAAGCGGACGGGACAGTGAGAAAGACCCACAGATGTGAGTGGGTTTGTGTGTTTTTCATTGTACCGTTTTTTCTCCAGTACAGCTAGCGTGTTAAAATACTCATCTGACATGTTGAAATAATGTTTTAAGCTAACTACTGGACAGCGTTTTTTAAATTGGTGTTTTCTCCTCCGGTGGGTGTGGCTTTCAGAGTATGATGTGTTGCGCTCTGTCCTATCACAGGAAACCCTGAGGAGGATTTTCCTTCAGCCCAGCACGGATATTGACTCGTATCACTCGTATGGTACTGTACTCATCAAAATTGCTATATCCGTACTGGATACTTGTTTCAGCCGAGTATCTGGCTCAACCCTACTATGCATAAGCAGCAACTAGTTCTAATTACTTATATGCTTAACACTGAATAGCATGGTGTATTTTGCAAATAGCATTTGATTTGTGGATTGTCCGTCTCTCTTGAAAAACCCATAATGTTGCCAAACTTTTGATTTAAAACCGGTGGGTGTATTCACTCCTGCAGTCCTGACTGCATACAGGAGTTTGCTGTGACACAACCCGAACTCATGCTGCACAGCAGCTCCCTGAGGTAACCGATAGTAATGATAACAGAGAAGCGATGGTCCAGAATATCTAATTATTGGGTGGGTAATATTTGTAATAATTAACCGATCGAACTTCATCGATCCAAAGGCATAAAAGCTGATGCATCTTGATTCCATTCCCAAACTGCTTCTATTCGCAGCTGCTGTCCATGTATCAATACGAATCGGTTACTTTTCCCATCCGTAGTGAAGAAGCTATTGACTATCAAATCTGCACTGTCACATGCTAAAAATTTTTCCAGTTTTTTGATCAGTTAAGTAAATCTATCTATTTACTTGCTTATTAGTATTATATGTGTCTTGTCCTTTCCCTCACTTCCCCCTTGCATCCTGATCTATAAGAATGGGTATTTTAGCTACGGAGCATGATGTCTGGGAGTATGAGTCAAGCCTTCAAAAACATGAAAAGAGAGAATATTTCCATCACAGTGCTAATATTTTCACTTAAGTAAAAGATTTAAGTAATTCTTCTGCCACTGAAAACTAGAACAAATCTGTCTATAATTTAACAGCAGATATCACTGGTGTTGTCCAATGTGATGTTACTTTGAATACTCTAAAAAACAGAAAATCACACGAGCTTTATAAACCAAAAACATGTTTTTGTGTTGATGGTTTAGAGCCACAGAGAAGCTGCTGTGCAGGGCAGTGGTTAATTTCCTGTAATTATCTTCAGTCACAGTAATCCAACTGTGCAAAGTGCCAGAGGAAAACATTACATTTTTAATATAAATTGTATGCACCATCTAGAAAAATAGTGACCATCTTTTTGTCTTTTGTAAAGTACATTTGCATCTGCTACCAACGCAATTTTGTTAACAGGCATAATTGTCGGGAAAATATAACTGAATGGCTAAGACACAGTTTAGATATTGATTCACAATCACATAAAATCCTTAAGAATCAGTTCTTGTGCATTTTAGTGTTTTAGAAAAGAACAAGATCACAGCAACAAGATAAGGGAAACTTAAACACCGCACACAGCTCACCAGAAATCCTTGAATGTAGATTAGCAGGTAATAGAATTCCCATTCATGTCCTCATTATTTAGTGGGCTGGTTTGGAGGGATGTTTTACAATCCCTGCACAGGTGGTTTATGGGTAGAAGGAGCAGAGCATCTGTTTAACCTGCGACAAGAATCAGACAACCATGTTGCGTCAAACTCAATTGCTTTCAATTTTCCTCTCAAACATTAATCCGGACTATTGTAACAAGCAGATCAATAAGGGTAAATAAAGACAGAAGACCCTGTGATATCATTCCAGTCAGCCAGAGATAATCACTCACACAAGCAGAACCTGCTGTCTTCCCACACTGCACCTGTTCAATATGTTTCTCTCTATTGTAAACAAAGAAAAATGATTTCGTTCTTATTTAAATTAAGATATGTCTGTGTTCCCTGCACGAACGGGTGCTGACATGCATCCCATGTGCACATTTGTGTGCTGCGACACACAACACAGCAGCCTCTGCATTGGCAGCATAATGAGGTTTCTGATTCTGCTAATCGCTTCTTCTTCTTTCTTTTCTTTTTTTTAAATGTACAATTGTTGATAGCAGGAAAAACACACTCGCACAAATCTGTGTTTAAGAGCAGATCAAAAGTGCCTGTAATCTCTAGTTTAGGATGCGGCTCTTGGGGATGTTAGATGTACTCATTTCCCACGTTAATTATTGGAACTCCATAGACAATAGAATCTTTAAGCAAGAAAGTCACAGAGAGAATGATTAGATGCGGCGGGCGCGTTTAGTTCAAATAAAATGTATATTTACTAAACCCCAGTTAAGTACGTTGAATATGAGACAATGACATTTACAATCTAAATCCTGCATTGCATGTTTGTGCAAAGTCTTTTACAGTAGCAGCCTACTGGGACCATGTGACTCTGTACTCCTGCACACCAGACAGGGAATCAAACAATGACCATGAAGTTAAAGTGCCAACTGTTGGAAGGAAGTCACACACCAACAAGTCTTCAACAAATGGATTGTTTTTTCATGCTCTGCGAACAACAGATGGAAGCATTCGTCATCAACAGGAAGACATAATTTGTCTGTGCCCTTCACAGCAGTTACAAATCATCTAACAATCAAACCACATTATGGTGTGTAAATACAAAATTTCAGGTTTGGCTAAATTTAGGTACGATAATGACGTGGTTAGGTTAAAGTAACCTTTTGATTCGGGTTAATATGACTTTGTTAATGTTTGCAGGCCTTCATTACGGTCATAAACTCTCATTTGTGGGTCGAGATGGATGATGGACATCCATGATTGTTTAATATTAAGAAACATTGGCTTTTGGTTGTAAAAAGGTATCTCATGTTGTTAACAGGTGGCAAACCACCTCGATTTAGAGCCTCCATTTTACATTTTGGCAATACAGGATCTCTGTTCTTCCACTTTTTGCCCAGTGTGTTATGCTATTATTTTTTTTCCTATTCTGTGTATTAAATATATATGTATATATAGGTTTCGGACCACCAACAGTTAAATGTATTTCCACTAATTCTTTTTTTTTTTTTCTCCTTTGAAAAATGGCTCGGCAATCAGGCAGCTGTTCTCTGGAGAACTATAAACTCATGAACCAATATTTGCACAATGAAGCCTTAAAAGCACAAGTTTGAAGACATGAATATGTGGATCAGTTAATCAAGCTGATTGCACATATTAATGGGAAATTAGTTAATATATGTGGAGATGTGTGATAAAATAAAGGAAAAACATGAATGATTATGTAACACTGACGTTACAACTCCAGAGTTAAGAATTTGAACACAAAAGCCTACCAAAAAAAAAAAAAAAAAAATCAGACCAAGGTTTATAATAGTGTTGTGTTGTGCTGTTAAAATATATGAAAAGCTCCCACGAAACTCTCATTTTAACATCAATGCTATTTAATGTCATTCACAAATATTCCTTCCTAGCACTTCAAGTAGATTATTGTTCATTACTAATACCAATTTTGGGGCATGCTCCCAACAATAAGCCTTTTTCCTGAAAATCATATTCTGCCAGATGCACTGAAACCTAGTGTGTGAACAGCTGTGTTAAAACCATGCTACGTCAGTAAAGAATATTAATATAAAAACTCCAGAGCTTGAAGTGTCTGTACTCACTTTCTGCTCTATTTCTATTTTTTCAGGTAAATATAAAAACGATCACTGAAGAAATCCAGCTAACTTTCCTGACCCACAAGTATCCCCTTTCCTGATGGACCGTGCAACTGAGCTCATTCCCTTCCTGTCTATTCTAACCAGCTAACCCTTGAGCTACTGGCTCTCACTCAGACTCGGATTAAAACAGCAAACATTGCTTCCCTGACTGTGCTGTCCACCCTTTATACTCTCCCATACTTGCTGTCTGTCTGGGCAGAGGAGGTGGGACTGGCTCCAAACAAATGGAAATGAATTCAAGTGTTGTCAGATAAACCTTTTTTTGAGTGCCACTGTTATGGTGAGTGCTCTGATAAAAGTATCTGTGCTTGTCATTTACCTTCCACCATTCCCTAACAGAACTGTCTGCGACTTGTCGGTTCCTGAAATGCTCATTTGACCTTAAACAGATTTACGGTCATTCAACTTACAGAGCGCATAAAGAACTTGACCTTATTCTCGTTCAAAACTGTGGCAGAAACAGCTTAAAATTAATGTCCCTGCACCTTACAGACCATTATTTCATTTGCTTCTCTGTATGTCTCCCAGAACAGCCCTCTGTTCCTCCACCTTGGGTCTCATTCTAGCTCAACATCTGCAGCCTGTCTCCCATCCATCTTTTCAGGAGAGCTTTTCTCTGCTCTGTCTCATTTTAATAGATTTTTCACAACATGGGTCAATTTGTCCACAGAGATATTTCTCCACAGCCTCTGTCCATGAAACCCTATCTGCTCTAACGCGCCTCATGAATGGCTGACTGTTATTAAACAAAAGCTGCATCCCGATCTCCAAGATGCAGAGAAAAAAATGGTGGTCCCAAGTCCAGAGACTGAACATGTCTCAAGGTTAGGAGTCATTTCTATCTTCCCATCCATCCAGCATCAGTGTGGCGAAAACATTGTTTCCAAATAATAAAATCAGCTTTACTGAACACTCAATCCTCCACGTGCCTCTCAGCTCGTCTTTGCATCTTTCTTTATTGAAGCATTGGTGGCCGTTACTAGCCAAATCAGTGAGGAAATTAAATAAAACATCCCACTGTCCATGGTTAGGTCTCTCACTCAAATTAGACATGCTGCAGTCCTACATGGTACCTTCCTCTGCCTCTTCTGGCCAATGTCTGAAACTCCCTCACTCAGCCTCCGAACTAAGAGGTGAGACACCAAAAAGATTAAAATGCAACCGTCCTACTACATGCCCTTGGCCGCCACAGTGATGCCCAGAGGCTCAGCGATGGGGCTCCTTCAATTTGCAATATACAAGACATGGGAGCACATATGTGCATGGCTTTCCAATGTCTCCTCATCACTGTATCAACACCAGTATCACATCTTCCTCTCTCACCTCAATCAAGGTTCCCAAAAAGCTGGGTGTCGTGTTTCTGCCACGGGGGCAGCTAGACTTTGCTGACCACATTACAGTTGTCTTCCAATTGTGCTGCCTCATATGTAAGAAATCGCAGGCCTTATCTGATATACCACCCAATAGTCAGGGCCATGGTCGTCCTTCTCCATTTCCTTTCTAGCAGAACTCCCCTTCATGAACAGGGAAAACTATTAAAGATGGTCTATTGTCGCTGACTATGTCGTTGCTGTTCACTGTTGGTGAAGAGGCAACAATTTCTTTTAAACTCCTCTGTTGTGCAAGCACCTGTCTGCCTCCACATCAAACGCCCTGACATGCCCAACTTTCAACTGCTGTGCACTTCTTTACCTGACCTTCTTGCACGTTGTCCTATTGAACATATTTAGTACATAGTGATTACTCCAAAGTCTCCTACTGTATTGGTGCTTGAGTGTTTTCAGTGAGATTGAAGCTGTTGTGGACAAAAGAGTCTGCTATATGATTGAATGTAATATAATCTACATATGAATAGACTTTCATTCATGGCAGTGTGAAAAACACCTTTTGAGAAGCAGTAGTTTTAGAGAATAGGAATCCAAAGTGAAAACAGCACTCCATTTATTCATTGCTGGAATCACACTGCATTTTTTTGGTGTACATTGAATAGTAAAAGAAAGACAAAATAAGAAAGAGGAAACGAGATGAAAACAATATTGAGTTTGTGGAAATGTTCACGTCTTTCCTCCATCCTCTTTTGCCTCTGCTGTGTTTTTCCAGCAAAACGTAAGATTCAGCAAACAACTGCTGTCAGCAAACAAAGCAAACAAATTACACAGTCGGTCCTCATTGTAACATAGCGAAGATGGATGTTGAAGTGCCCCGAAAACACTGTAAGAAATATTGTCTGTTATTGTAAGTGCTGTTCTTGCAAATAAGAGGAATGTTTTGAAACAATTTTTAAGTTTCTCTCTTTCAAAGTCAGCTGCAGACTATTTATCACGTTGCACCGATAGTGTTTCATTCCACATTACATGCATTTCATTATCTGGAAAGAAATGACTTGTCACACAGCAGTCAAATTAATAATGAAAATAGTCTTTATGATTTTCTCTTCTATGAGGAGAAGAGCATCTTTTGAAGGATGTATTTAAGGTCTACCCAGTGTTCAGATAATTAGTTCCTACTTCAGTCAGAAAAAATCCAATTAAGTGGATCTATAACCTCTGCTCAATGTGTCTTTTTACAGCCATAGATTCAAAAGATTGTATGGATTGTGTGGTCAAAAAAACATTGAGGAGGAAGATCAAAAAAGGCCAAGAGAGAGGTTACCACATTTTTAATGTTGCACCTCACAGTCTAAGAGCTATCTGGGAATTATTTTTGGTGAGAATTAAAGACCTTCAGCATTGCTGCACCTTATTAGCATCCAATAATAACCTTAGCCATATGTTTCTGAGAGACGCCTGCTCCTGCACTGCCACAGTTGGCATGTGTTTGCATTACCCTGCAATAAACATCTGGATCCCCTAAACGCCGCCGTTTACCTCTGAAGTATCTCAATTACCACTGATGCTATCGGGGGCCTGAGTGGGCTCGCTGCACATAGGTTGCAGGGCGTCTGTTAAGTGGGCCTTTGTCGTTGAGTTGCAGGTTTAATGTGAAGTGTGAACTAATCCTCTGGCCACTCAGTAGCTTCAACAGTGCATTAAATCTTTTTTGTTAGTAAATCCTGTGCTTCAGGCCATATCTGAAATTGATCATGTTCCCACTCCCGTCCCCCCGTCATTGAGCTTCGGTGGAAGGAGTATTGACAGACATCCCTCTTGAAGGGAGCTAGGATAGGGATGTCTGTTTATATTCCCTTTCATCCAGGTCATAGTCATATCCGGCCAGATATGTTGGCTGGATAGGATAGGGGTGTATACAGCCTGCTAGAAGGAATTAATAAAGACAAGATAGAGTGGGAAAGCTTGAGTTTGTATGGCTTTCTATCTATCCATCAAATAGAAGCCCAAGGTATCCAGATTTCCTGCATTTCAAAAAACAAAAACAAGAACAAAAAGAATCGATCGTTCAATTCCTACAATGCAACTCTATTGGGTATTACATAAGACTCTTCCTATGCTGGTCTATACTCACATTTGTAAATCCAAGCATGTATTTTGTAATGCAGACTTTTTATTGAAAACAGTGATATCCATGATGTAATCATCATCATTTTCTTAGATTTAATAAAAAACAGCATGAGTCCTCATGAGTAAAATACTGACTCCTGCTTTAAAAATAATGGACATAATTATTCATAATCATAACACATGCAACTCAACTTTGTCAATCACAATTTGCATGGCCCCTGAAAAAAGTTACTTGGTAAGTTTTTGCTTGAATTAACATTCTGTAGGCTTAGACTTGATACAAACCAGCTACTGTTCACTGCAGCCAAAGAGTGACGTTTTATAAACACGCAGTCAGTTTGACTCTTGTCCAGATATCCATAGTTTCAGGGTTTCTGACATATGCAGGACTGGGCATTCATGATGTCCAAAATGTCTATCAGAAAGCCATGAGCAGTCCAACCTCCTGCTTTTACTGTAATTGCTTTATTGGAATACCAACTGCTCAGATTTGGGGGTAAAAAAAGCAAAACTTTTTTCAGTTTTATGTTTGTGTACAGAGTTCAATATGGCAGCACAGATGCCAGAGTGAATTTTCATATTAAGTGCTCAGTCTCTCTGTCATGACTTTAAGATTCTGGGAGGATGGATGGCAAGCGGGGTCTGAACAAATGGATGGAACTTAATATACTTTACCTCCACTCAGTTAAATTTTTCGACTGGAAAATGGTGGGCTAATGGTGTTAAGAAACAATGACGGAGAGTTGTATCCTTGGATTGCCCAGCACAGCTTGGTATTAGTTTGGGACATTTGTCAAGCTGAAATGGTGTAGTGTTCACATCAAGTCAAAAATAAATCATTGAAAAGTTGTTCCAAAATCTGGAAATTATATTCAATATAAATACAACAAACCCAGAAAATGTTTGTTTTGACTATTGCTGACACCCTGTCATTCTGTAGCCTTGATAAACCCCTCATTATTCCCATTAGAGAGCTGTCAGTCAAACCACTAAGTGCCAAGTCGTTAGTCCTTTATATTCAACCTGTTAAAAGCTTTGTTTGTGTGTTATTACGCACATTGTTCTGCACCAGTATGAATGCTTTATTTTGTTCCCGGGCCACAGTTTTTATTTTTTCCCCTCATTGTCACTCACTTACTATTTGATATTTTGCCAGTGACCACAGAGGTGAATCTAACAGATGTTCACAAGGCCACTGAATGAAACTAGCAAACACCCATTTGATAGTTGTGTGATATTTTTTTTTGGGGGGGGGGGGCGGGGGCGGGTAGGTATCAGGACTTTTCATGTCCTCTCTACAAAACTTCTTTTTTCTCTCCTCCTTAAGTGATGGGAGGCAAAATGTGCAAAAACCTGAAATGTGAGAGCTTTGAGTGACTGACAGCTGACGGCTGTATGTAAAAACTTTTAGGGATCTGTCTGTCTCATCAACATTTTGTGTTTGTCCTCTAATCTCCAATCGTCCATGTTTCTGAGTATGATCAATCAGCATCAGCATCTTAGACCTGAAGCCCCCCCGACTCCCTCCTCCACCAAATCTCCTCACTGTTCCTCTTTACCACAGCATCTTCTGATCAGCAGCAGCCTCGGAGCGGGTTGCTGTATGGTGGGGTGGTGGGGAGGAGTGTGGGGGGGGGGGGGGGGGGGGGGGGGGTTGGCAGCTTCATGGCTCTGACACATGACAAGCGCTTCAGCTCTGATCCGTTTTCTGTAAAGAATCATTAGCTGCAGAAGACGCAGCTGTGTCGTGCAGGTTCACAGCTCAATCGCTACAATCCATCTCCCTTTCTGGATTCTTCCTCAGAGCGTTGAGGAGATGGAGACGTCTGCCTGCACTGTCTTCTCTCTCACACTTAGCATTAGCAGTTTTTTTTTTCCCCCATTCTTAAATGAGCTGACCTTAACGAGCGCTGACAGCGTGTCTGGCATCTGGGCCTCCTCATCACTGTCACTGCTACGACCTCCTCCCATGTGACAAATTTGTGTCTAAATGGGGATGTGAGAGGCTGTTGGGCTATGTTTAACTAGCAGGGCACCTACAAAGACAGGCTCATCTAAGATGTTTCGCATTTTCAATACTGCCTCTCAATTGTCCCTTTTTTCTTGGTGGTTGATTGCAGAAAGATTTGGGGTACGAGATGAAAACGGCGCCGTCAAACTGTCACTTTCTCTGCTTGACACACTCTTGGAAGTTGAGTAGGTGCCATAGGGGGGACTCTTGTGATGTTACAGACAATTGCACTGTTTCAGATCCCCCGTGTCATCTACCCTGCTGTTTATAAAGAAGGCATGACCTGCCTCTGCTTCGTTTGAGAGATGTGCGACTTGACGTGCATTACACCGCCATCTTTAACAGACAACAACTACGCAGAAGCATAATAGAACACTATATAAATTCTACAATTAAACATAAAATGGAGACCGCATATTTTTCAAAGAGATCCCCACAAATGCTATCTGCGGGTCGGGTTTTTTTGGTTCCCTGAATCTTGCTGTGCTGTGAGAGATGAGGATGGTTTGGTGCTGGACTAGTGATGAACTGTCTCTATCAGAGTTACCTTAAAGCAGAGGAATAATGACGCCTCCTGGTAGAATTAGACTGATGAAACCATTAATTCTGTAAACACAAATTGCACTGAACTTTTCAAATCCCCAACAAACTACGAAGGCAAACACTAATGAACAATTTATCTCAATGAATTCATTTGGTTCTCATTAGTCAGCAATGCAGACAGTGTTTTGGTTTTGCATCTGCTTTGTGTGAGTCCCTCTCCTGAGGATTTACAGAGGCTGGACACATTGTCTTTCTCTCTGCTTTCATCAGCATTTCTGTTTGGTAAAATGCAAGCTGCTGCTCAAATCAAGCTTCGGATGACTAACAATGACTGTGCTTCTGTAATATAAATGTTTCGTTAGACTTAGCATTTTGAACGTTTACAGTCCATGTGTTATCAGAAAAGCCACACTCTATCTAAAGATCTCTATCCGATCACGGTGCCTTTAGGCAACCCTTCCACCTGCAGTGACAACTGAAAATGTATCTTAAGTTCTTACACAGATGAGAGGAAGGAATAGTTGGATATTCCTTTGTATAAAATCTCATAGGCTGAAAAAACTAAGTCATCAACAAAGCAGCACACACTGTAGTTCTTTGACTAGCTGCTTGAAACTGGCTCAAAAAGTGAGTCAATCCCCAAGTTCACCCTTTATGCACTGTTTATACATGTTTTTTTTTTTCTTTGTAAATGCTGGAATTTGACAACCAGATTTCAAAAGCTGCGGCTTGAAAGCTGTTAGAGATAAAGGTAGATCGGTGGGTAGGTAACTTGACTGTCATTCAACAGTACATACAAAATGCACTACATTGAATGAAATTGTGTTCCACCGGCACTGAAAGTGAGAAAAGACTGTGTAGGAGCTACAGTTTATAAAGGAAGTACATTTACTAATCGAATGTACATATTATGAAATCTACGAGTGGTGGCCCACTTGAATTAAAGAAGCTTTACCAATTATATTGATATTATTGGTATATAATATCAAATCTGTTCCTAGACATTACTTTTTAAATCCAGGTTTATAAGTTGGTGAAACCACCAGCGTGCAAGGACGCATCATCACCTTCACTGTTATTAGACTACGGCTTGTCCTCTCCTGAAGGCTGATATTCTCTGCCTTTGGACAGAACTGCGCACAGAAGAGCATGTTTTCCACACACTGGTTTATGCCAAAGTGCTCCTGATTGCCCTATTTTTGGATTAGCCATGGAGTTTGGTTGAGTCAGACACTGGCAAGATGGTGATGAGCTTAAAACCAATGGGTGATGTCAGGGGGCTGCATCCATATTTATTCACAGTGCATGGTGTTAAAGTGACAAAATTTTACAAGGCATCGTGTGCCAAAATATTTCTTGCTGGAATAGCTGACGACTTGAAATGATTTTTGTCAGCATGAGTCTAAGCAGAAACATCACTGTTCCAAGCCACTAATGTAGTGTATTGTTTCTTTTCACTTAGTGTTGAGCCAGTCGTTTTGAACAAGCTTTATTTTTAATGTCTTCACAAAATTATGAATTTAACTGCTTAATATGAGAAAAAGAATAAAAACCTAGAAGCATAATAACTTGTGTGTGTTTCCCACTGTTTTTGCATTACCAAAGTAAGACAGCGACAGGATTTGTGTTATTTTGCTCTGTCTTTCCAACCCTGTCAATTTCATCAGATCATCTGGTGACAACAGCAGAAGCTGGATACTGTTACAGTTGGTCCTTATCATAAATAGATAGAAATGCACACATGCGCTGATCTTAACACACCACTCTGGCTCAACAGATGCTGACTGCTGAAATAAACCTAACCACCAGCACCCTATCACATTCTCTCTCCCTTTGCTCTCTGTTCCCTAATGATGGGAAACTTGTATAAGAAAGCACATCTAGCTGCAGTGAAAAACAAAAACAGGTATAAGAATGGCAACAAGTCGACAAAAACAACACATTCAATGGTTAATTAGGAGCTTTCATTCAGAGCACATACACTTCCACAGATCTGCCTCAATGTCATAAACATGTAGACACATTTTTTATTTAATTCTAAACAATTTAAGTGGAAATGCAAAGTTAATGCTTCATAATGGATAGTAAATGAAGTTGTGTTTCTATAATAACATTTTTAACAACATTAATGATGAATTCACTGTGGGGGGCTGTAATTCAAAACTGATGATTTAGATCATTTAGTATATGATGCTATAATATAGTCCCAGGTGAAGAGCTATTTGTTTCGGTGCCAGACCTCAGTATAATCGTTCAATGTCTTTTCTTTGTGCTGCTCATTTGTGATTGCCTCCACCGGCTCCGTCTGGATTGGCTGCCACGGTAAGGGGGGCTATAAAAGAGAACAAGATGGCAACCTACACGACTGCTGACACCCGTCCTCCTCATTCCCTAACCAGCAGTCCTGTGTTTTTGGATCTTCAGCGTTGCTCAGTTTCTGCCCTTCATTGAGATGGTAGGGATGGACTGCCACTCTTTCCTCCTGTGTTTGTCAATCTTGGACATAAGTTGCTGTGTTTTAGATGGTTTATCTGGTAACAGGTAAGCACTACTCCCTATGTTAGGTTACTTTTTTCTTTTGTCAAATTATTTTGGCCTGGGTGTACCCCAAAGTCCTTCTTTTGTTCAATTAATATCTTTCTAGGGAAAAATAGACACCAATAATGTAAATCAGAGGTCATTGTGCAAATATGAGTTCTTGGGACATGGTGAAGACGGGTGCCTTTCATGCTGTACCCTCAGTACCCCTTAAACTGGGCATCAGACAAACATACTGCTCTCTAATATTAGACAATGTCATGGATGTGGACACTGCTCAGTGTGGCGTTATACAGTAGACAAGCATACACAGGTGGTTTGTGTGTTAAATGAATTTACCGACTTGTGTTGAGCAAGTCAGGCAGTATTGAAAACTTAACACAGAAGTTGCAGTGAGGTCAGTCTGGGCTACGAAAACCAGCTAAGGAAGCATAAATCTAGCTTTGATATTCAGCAGCTCTGGACTGGGACAAACTGTGCATGCAACAGACTGGCTTTGTCATGATTCTGTGTGAGTGCATCACAGAGAAGAAACTGTCAGAAGAGTGGGAGTGAACAGGGAGTGAAAGGCTGTTTTCTGCCTTTTCATCTTCACTAATAGACCCTGTAAATCACTGAGCAGCACTAGCAGCTGCAGCTGTATGTGTAGCCACTGTCAACCTTTAAGGTGGACTAGAGGGGTCTCCATGTAGCCCAAGGTGAACCAGTTGTGTGTTTTTACAGCAGTAACAATGTCCAGAACAGAGGCCCTCTCAGAAAACACAATTAGCCCAAGAACCTGAACCATGTTGAACTGAGACTAGTTCGGATCAATTTGGGATGAACACTTTAGGTTTTCCCTGAGCCCCAAACCCCATTCCTTGCAGGTCACACTACAAATCATTCTTGTCATCAAAATAGCATTTGAGTGCTATTGAAAATGACTCACAGTTAAAGGCAAATATGGGCTTAAATACCTGTGTGCATCAGTTGTGGTTGCACAAATCATACAGAGCCTAGGAACAGACATTCACAAACACACTCTCTTACACATACACAAATGTTAAGATAATCAAGCCGTTTTGATTATTTTTGATAACTGTTCACAGTTTTCTGTTTAAAATAAATACATATCCACAAGAAGCCTGAGAGAACTAGTGCTTAAGAATAGCTTGCTTTCTGTCTGATGAACTACTGGTCCAAAAACTTACAAAGAAGATGAACCAGTTGCTGTGAACACTGCTGTCCTTATGTCTACACTTATCAGCAAAGTTCCTGTGTGGATTAGCGCTAAGCCCTTGCCATTATGACCACAATAGTTTCATTAAATAACCCGACATATTGTAACAAAAATGTGTTTGTCATATAATGAAATTGCGGAGGATATGTCAGTAGGGTGCAATGAAGAATACCCAAAATGATAGAGGGACATTCAACGTGGCTGAGTCTAATAACACACTGGCTAGTCTTGTTATTGCACAAGATTATTATAGGACGAAAAAGGGGCTTTATTCTGCGGAGTATTATTAAAGATTAACAAAAGGAAATGCTCAAATGAAGACAGTAAATAAATAAATAATACAAAATATGGCTAGTTTGCATAAGAGCATTAAAGCTTTTGGTGCAGACTGTAATTTTCAACATGCTGTAAATACACTTGTTTAACCCGGAGAATACATCACAGCCCTTAAATTCACTTAACACTTACATATGCAACAGTGTATTACATACAGCAGTTCATCATTCAGTTAAAGCAACTTCAATACACATCTAACTTTGGCTTTTAGGACAGTCACATATACTTAGCCTAGTAGGGTTAGGAACAGCTACAAGAATAACAACAGGACTAAGAACAGGAACAGGTAACAGGAAGAGAAACGGGAAGAGGAATAGAAAGAGGACCAGCTACAGGAGAACAGGAACCATAATGAGAATACACCCTAAATATGCAATCAAGGCACAGGTAAAAGAACTGGGTGACTAAAAACACTAAGGAGGGAAACTGGACAAAGAGAAGGAGAAAATTAACTACAAGAACACTGAAGGGGGATTTCAAAATAAAATAGAAAACAAAATGAAAACTCTAAATCAATAGTCCCAACCATGTCCAAAAGTTCCATGAAAAAGCATTTTTTTAATATATAGCACATTTCAGACACAAGGCGTTTCAAAATGCTTTGAAAAGGAAAGAAATGCTGTACTTGCAAAACTGTGCTGGGCAAACTGTGATTTCAAACCACCTTATATAGCACTTTCTGAGACAGTCAAACTCTTCAGTGATAAGAGAGAATCACACAGAAGAATCTACCAGAAAACTCTGCTATTCAACTCAAAACTACTCAGAGAATTTAGGAAAAATAAATTAAGAATACGTGGGATTGTGATTCAAGCAGTTTTCAGCATTGAAAGTATTTGTATAGAGGTAGTTCTCTAACATCTTTTGATCACAAACAGCATAACTGAACTCAGATTGCTGTATATTAAAATATTGTGGACTAGAAAGGCGTCCTCCAATTGCATGAAAAGCAAGAGCAAATAAAAGTGAAAAGTAAAGACACATCATTACTAGAATCACTATCTGTAGTCGGTTCCTCCTTATGAACCAGCAAATGCTTTTGTCAAATTTGCAGAAATTCTGTGCAGATATTACTGAGACATCGTACCCATGAGAAGACGATGGACAGATGGATGCACATACGTACGGCTGGACGGAGGAACAACACAAAAACAATGCCCCTCCAGCTCTGGCGGCGCTGGTACAGAATAATAATAGTAATAATAATAATAATAAAAAAGGTTAACAGTGGTTTTGAGTTTCAGTATGCATCCTTTCACTCATTCAGTCCTACTGGTACAAAAAAATGTGTAATTTTTTACTTCCATTCAGATTCTCTAGCGCTGTCTTGTTTGCTCCCCGATCGTGATCATGTTTTTGACCCTGATTTGGGATTTTGCTTCCACTTTTGGACATAGTTGTAGTGCTTTCATATTTTAAGTAAGTAAAGCTTTTTTATTTCAGTGACACACATATGTCAGTATAACAAGATTCATGAGTGAGTTTTGAGTTTCTCTCAGTTCCCAAGGTCATAATTAATTGAATCAGAGTGGAAATCTGTGGGACTAGTTGCCTTGTCGGTGTTGCTGCACTGCCAGCACAGCTCTCCATCCTTGCCTCGGAGTTACTAACTAGTTCCCCAATTATTTCTTGAAGGGTTACACAGAGAGATATGCCGTGTTTGAGGAGTTTTAAATGAGACACAAGGGCAAACAAAGACTCTTCGGGCTCTCAATAATTGACAGACCATTCATTGTAATCACTCAACAACACTAAGGTATTCACTTGAACTCTGCAAGCCTCGCCTAAACGGCAAAACATTTGACAACTCAGCTGTTGCCATTGCCGTGTCATAGATGTTGAGGGAGATTACACTGACACATACACATATACACACAGAGTCCTGAAACTTTAGTAAGGACATACATCCTCGCTTTATTACACCTGAGATTCTTGGTTTAGCCTGAGGGACCACATTTAGAAACTGACAGAGGGCCAGGGGCCAGCTCACATAATTATCTGTTTTGGCTGTCAACCTCTCAAAACTTTACTGTAAGCACTTCTCTTTAAATGGCAGGGCATGTCAGCTCCAGGTGTGATGCTGACAAAAATCTTGAGAAATCAGACGAATCCTTCTTTCTTCCATTGCTGCAGCATTTGATTAGCTCATTTGCATTCCATCATGTAAGAGAAAATGGCATGTTAGGGAACTAAATATTCATGAATTAAAGAAATGAGGCAACACTGAAATCAGTTTCCCGGCCTGCGAAATTATACTGACATAAAACAAATCACCTCAAATGACACAAAAAAGCTGGATCAAACTGGATCGTCTAGAACTTCTGTCCATCCATCAACATATCAGAAGCAAATACCGCCAAAAAAGAAAAAAATCACAAAAAGAAACTAATGAAAGAGGCTGCCCTATAGGAAGGATACCACCTGCAGAGATCTTTTTTTTAATTCACAGCAAAGACGAATTCAAATACTGTTTATATACTATTTGCTATGATGATTATTTAGATCTGGATTTGATTGACAGGATCAGTCAATACTTATTTGTTTGACTATTTTATTTGTGTATGCGTTTTTATGAAATTATGTGGAGGCCTGGATGATTAGCAACCACTGTAACGTAAGATATGGGGAGCTGAATAAAGTATGAAAGGGTTTCCATATCCATATATCCAGAAATCCATATCATTTAAAAACTAATGACATGATATCAAGGCAGTACAAAATAAAATACATTTTGTTATAGAGCTCAGAAAGAATTCAGAGGTGACTCAATGAGATGTAAAGACTTTTTCAGGAACAAATTTTAGCTTTCTTTGGCACTGTGGCTAAGTGCTTACTCTTGCTGGAAACTGTTGGGTCTCTGGAAAAAATGTTATGGATAATATACCTGTTCCATTTGAAAAGTGCGTCGAGATGACATCTGCTGTGATTTGGTGCTGTACAAAAAAAAAATTTACTCGACTTGATTCTTATTTGAAGAGGGAGAGATCAAATGGATGTGAATAACAAAATTTACTGAAATGAGCAAGTGCAGTAATCACCGACTGAAACACTGGAGCTCCTGAGTGCCATTGTCATTTTATTTGTATTTCACAATATTTAAATTCCCAGTCGAAAGCTTATTAGACGACAGCAAAGCCACAGAATCAATTATAATCTGATCATCCTGATGTAAATAACCGGCTGCTGACCTACTGTGCTGACCTTGCGTGATGCGCTTCAATGGCTAGTTTTGAAATGAAATGAAAGTAACAAGTCTGACAAGCAACAGACAAGAAAGAATTAAGTGCAAAATGTTCCTGAATGTTAATTTTAGTGTCTTTTCTTGCTGGATGTTTCTGTGAGGGGAAAAAAAAAATCCGTAGATCTGAGCTAATCTCAGACTTTGGCTGCTTAAATTAGCATATTAGACTTCCTGATGAAATCAGAGCAGTAAACAGAGCGCTAAAACATTATCTTGCTAAATAACCTCAGACAAGCTTCCTGTTGTCTTCTGCCAAACCCTTTATGCTGGAAAACCTTAGTTGTGTTTATAATGAACTTACTGGGAGCTGTAATGAGAGCTGTGGTCCTGAACTTTTCCTGCTACTCTGCTCCTCCTGTCATGTAACTGGGGAGCTGTGGATCACATGCAACTGTTTTATTTTTCTACACGGAGCAAGAGGCTACTTGAATGGTGGATTTCTTCTCATTATAAATTAAAGCAAAAGTATTGAAATGCCAATGTCTCCACATACAACTGCTATTATGGTTCAAAAAATTCTATTTATTACTGTATCATATACAGTATCAGTCAAAAGTTTGGATGATCTTTGAATGAGAAAGTGTGTCCAAGGGGTTTGGGGTTTGTTTTTTTTTTTTACTCTGTTGCATGTAAAATGATTCACCAACAGCCAGTTTTAAGTGAGGTTTAAGTGATGACAGAGAGCCATGATTTTAACTGCTGTTCACTCAGTGTGCTGAGTGTTGAACAGTGATAGAAGGGAAACTTACAGCATGTGACTGTCAAAAGTAATATTCAGGGATCGCAGACTAGTAACAGTACCGAGCATTTTTCTCACCCGAGAGAGGGAGACCTGGTGACAAACATTACAGAGGTGCCATAAATCTTTGTTGTTGCTGTAAAACACAATTCTTCTTTCAGTGTTATTTGGTGGCTAGCAAACAGCTTCATGGTGCTGGCGCAGGTTCATCTTCATTAGTTACAGTTGGTTACACTGAGTGCACTATCAGTGAATGTGCTCCTTTAACATGTTCGGAAACAGCTGTCCTGAGCTTGATTGTAGGATCTTGAGCTATGTTTAAGAGTTTATATAAATGCCCCTATGCACGCCCACTTTCAATGAGAAAATCTGCATAATCTTAATCAGTGGCTCCCGTCTCATTGACTAAAACATTACCAGAATCAGAAATGTATAAAAATGTAGCAGAGGACGTAGATGAGTATTCTCTGTTGCCCAACTGCGCAATAGCAGATGTAGAGACAAATGGGCAGAAATGCAATGATATTTACAGTTATTACTTAGTGGATTATATACCTTTTATCACTTCTGTTCAAGGTTTAACTTGAATCACCAATAGATAATAATTGAATAATAATGACAATGATTAAAATATGACAGAAATGTTTGACCCCAAATGTATATAATAATCCTTACCCTTAAAGTTTAACGTCAAGGTTAGATTTTCTCTGTAATATATATGGACCTTGATGGTCCATAAGGGTTATAAAAGTTATTGAGTGATTGTGTTTTACTAGACAGTGAGACAGAAATTCAGCCGAGAAGGTAGGTAGTTTTTTTCAGTAGTCACCTCATATAACCTAGGAAGAGGCTGAGGTTCTGCCCTCTCTCAGTGTGTGGTACTAGAGGGTATTTTTGGCTATTTTTGAAGTGCATGTCTGTTTGTGTGATCATGCCAAATCATTCTATGTGTTGTCGATGCACAAACCGCATGTCAGGACATCGACTCCATGCTTTTCCTGACAGGGAAGCCCTAACCATAGCTTTAGCGCCAGGGTTGGTTTTGTTCAGGTGTCGAGATGAGATTTCACTGCTGCCTCCGTTTAAAATAATAAAATAAAATAAAAGCACAGTCATATGCAGCACTCCTTTTAGAGAAGAGCATTATGATCCGTCTTCTTCTTCAGCAGCCTCGATGCAGCCATCAGGGACACAGATTTAACTTTTCACCTCATTATTTATTTTATATTGTTTGTATTGTGTAAAGTTTGACTTTTTGCTTTGGTAACATGTTTACTAAAAATGAGCACTGCATATGACCACGATTTTATTTCCAGAGGCAGCAGTGAAGTGACTCCAAAAGTCACTTTAGCGTGATTTTTTTTTCTTTTTTCCTTTTTTTTTTTTTTTTTTTTAAGTCAAGTTTCTACAATTTTTTTTCCTTAACGTTTATTCACTGTTGTCTCCATCCTGAAGGTTACATTCAGCATTTTTCTTAAAATACCTACTAAGGCCCTATTGTGAGGTTGGAACTGATGCACCATATAAAACTACTTTCAAAACAAAGAAAGATACATATATATACCATAAAACTATGATTTTCATGGAGGATTTATCTTGAAGAAGCAGAATGTGTCCTCAAAAGAGACGTGGATTTAGGATCTTTTTATCTATATTACTAGGAATGAACCTTATCCATGCTTATGTAGGAAGGGGGACATTTGTATGAATGATTACAAATCAGAGCCCAATGTTCAAAGATTTTTGTCAAACACATTGAGGACCTCTGACTTCAGTTTTTCTCTTTCTGTTCTTGTGTGTCCAACTAAAACATACATAAAAGAAGTGCAGGGATAAAAATGAGAATGCAGAAAAACCAACAACAGCAAACACCGCACTGCCCTTTCTCTGAACGAGGCATCCAGCCAGCAAGCTGCGTCTAAGAAATGGATGGACAGGTGCATCCTGGGAGACTCTATAAGCCTCCATTATGAAGCATGTTGTGTGCTTTGTCTCTGTGCAGGAAGTTGCACAGTTTACCTTTGATGCAAAGAGGTCTGTTTGCGACTGCAGGGATGGCTGTTTGATAAAAAGAAGAAGCATCTGTGGTAGAGCTCACATTTGACACTTTTCATTTCCTTTTACACATCTAGAATTTTGAATGTACTGTATATTCACGACCAAATGTAACGGAATAAAATAAAAAAATATACAAGATGACTTTCCATATATGATTTGTTACCAAATGAGAGTGTTTCATAAATCAGGTGATTTAAATGTATTAAATGTTATTTCTGGTGTTAAGAAAAAGCACTTCAGATTATTCAATGATTATTTTATGGAAGGCGGTGTGATGATAAACGGGTGGTTGTGTACAATAGCCCCATAATAGTGTGATTGGATCGGTGTAATTATAACAATTATGACACCCAGGAAATTACTGTTAATATCATTACCATTTGTCAGTCATGTGAAATAGGTAAAACTGTCCTGATTTGGGTTGGAAGGATAAGGGATGACTGATAAGGTAATATCGCCTTGCTTTATTGGTGCCGGGTTCAGGGAATTAAGGTCAGACTTTAACTGAACAGCAGCCAAGTAACTGAGCTGGCTCCTTTATGTCCTTTACACAACAGTATTGGTGTAAATTGAGCTCACATTCACCGCCACAGGCTACTTACTTGTTCCAGACCACATCACTGATGGAGCGAAGGCCCATTTTTCTACTCATAACTTATCAGGGTTAAAAGGGATATTGTCTTGCTTCTCATTTGACATTATGAGGATATTCTTAATCATTTTCATTCCAAGGGTTAGATGAGATGATTGCTATCACTCTGGGTGGGAAGAGTTAAGCTGCCTGTGGCTGAAGGTTTATTTTATCCATTTGTCAAGCATGCGGTGGGTTATCGGGAGGAAGAGCTGGTTGCTGGGCCACAAAGCGTCAGCGACAAGGTCGGTAAATGCAATAGGTTCATGAAGAGATGATGTACATTGTCACCTCGGGTCCTTTAGTAAACTCTTACAACGACTGACAATAAATCTTTCATTTAACATTGACATCACAAGGCAGGTTTTAGCAGTGGACCATTGGACTGATGGCTCAACATAAACAAACAAAAAAAAAAAAAATTATAGAGAGAGAAAGAGGGGAGGAAGGGAGAGCAACATTTCGCTATGTGGTGATTGACAGGTGCAGGCTGTGAATCCCACAGTCGCTCTGTGTGGTTGTCCTCTCCCTCATGTGTGCAGCCAAAATCAGTTCCTAAACCAGAACCATAGCTACTAGCTACTAGCTTATGGAGCAACCTTTACAAAGTGAGTTGATCTACTTCCTGTATTGCTTTGCAAATGATTGTAATCAACTCATCTTCAGTTCACTTCTTGAAAGGTGCAACACAGGCAATAATTGAGTTTGTGTCTCCAGGTGGCTTTGGTGGGCTAGTCTGAGTCCATCCCCTCAGGAGGTTACAGAATGAGCAGCACTATTTGTTGGCTGAGAGCAATGAATATTTTACTTATTTGATAACTGTGTAACCACATCAGATAAATAGATATAGGTACTGTGTGTATCTCCATATTAATCTAACTCAGCTCTTGGTGAACAAACAAATTTGTCAAAATGTTAAAAATTTCACTTTAATGGTGTCATAGTGTCCGTGACGCATTTTTGGGGCAATCATCAAAAGTTAAGTATTGATTCATTCATCTTCTACCACTTATCTGTTTCCACGTTGCGGGGGGTGCTGGAGCCAATCCCAGCTCACACTGGGCGAGGGCGGGGTGCACCCTGGACAGGTCACCAGTCCATCTCTGTCTGTCTCTGTCCAGACAGACAGAGATGGACAACCACCCACACTCACCTGGAGGAAACCCACACAGAAAGGCCCCAGGCCGGGGGACCGAACCTGCAACCTTCTTGTTGTAGGGCAACAGTGCTAACCCCTATGCTGCCCTTTTAAGTATTTCCTTTTGTCTTATTAATTTCCTGAGTGAAAATATTGTTTATGACTTTAATTTTGATAACACTTATTACTATTACAAAACAGTTTAAGTCAGGACTATTTGTTGAGGTGATACTTCCTGTTACTCCCTGTTACTTCTTCCTTTCGAGCTCTTGTATCCACCTTTATTTAATTTAATGTTAAGTGTTTTTTATTTTTTTCCCTATAAAACATACACTAGTCTGGACACAGACACACTCACAGACTTACAAATACACATGCCGCAACTTGCCCACCTCCAGGGAGAACAGTTATTTTCCTCTGGCCTCTCAGTTTTAGGGCTCACGGGTGTTTCATTTTGCAAACAGAGAAATTTTACGCATGACTTTGCAGATTTTTACCAGACTTAAGTCAACTATAGCTCTCAGCTCTCAATCTCCAAAAACCATGGTATCAGCTCATGCAGCACATTTTGCATATTTTCTCCTATAACTTTGCTCTAGGAGTTGTGTGAGACATTAAGTTTCGTTGAGTTTGGGCTTTCCTTTGTGGCTGCCATCCCTTACCGTCTGTTGCTCGGTTTCCTGCCATTAACTTAGACTGATCCTCATTGTCTGTGGCCTACAAAGGGTAAGGATGGAAATCAAACTCATCTCTCTGCCCTGCCAAGTGCACTCACAAATCTAGCCTCCAAACCTGGAACACATTCCTTCTGAGTTCC
The DNA here is from genome assembly GCA_034769265.1 of Remorina albescens. Taxonomy (NCBI): domain Eukaryota; kingdom Metazoa; phylum Chordata; class Actinopteri; order Carangiformes; family Echeneidae; genus Remorina; species Remorina albescens. Next base: position 15,780,196 of record CM068482.1, on the reverse strand, counting down.
CCAGTCTGTTAGCATTACAATTGTGCAGTCACATCCATCAGCACGGGAAACAAGCAGCCACTAACAAAACTGGTTTCATGAGACCTCCAGTTCACTGACTCAGGTTTCTGAAACATCAAGCTCAGTCCCAAAGTCTCAAATTATCAACCCTAAAGCCCCAAAGTCATCACATGCAGGCAATCAGGGGTTTAATACTGTGGGTTTTGGCCCAAGATGTCAGCTTGTAAACTACTGGCCCCCTGGCTCTTTCAAAACTTAGACAATAGTCCAGAAAATGACAGCATACCAGAACTGACAAAGATCCCCATGCAGCTACCTTTTATTAGCATTCATGCCCTTAACTGTTACCATATTCATGTCACTCTTTTACCCAAATATCTTGACAAGGTCTGCCCATCAGTGTAAGCTAAACATACTTTTCAATTTTGCAAATCAGGAAGCAGCAATTCTCTACAGGTATAGCTTTGAGGGAACCAGTTAACCTCGCTTTTTTTTCTCCTACCAAATGGAAGTGAATGTTGGGTTTTAAAATCTTTATGCAAATTAAGTCAATATTAATTTTGGCTCATAATTTAGTTTCTACAAAACAACTCCCTTGGCATATCTAAAGTTAACATTTGTTACAGAGTATACATGCTTTGTTAGTGTAAGTTGCAGGATCCATCTGGCAGTGCTGAAAAAATTAGTCACAGACATAAGAATTAGGGAACAGTGGAGATTATGTAGCTATCCTGCAGCACTTAACAGTTCAACATTTTGGGAAATGTTATCATTTGTTTCGGCTGCTCAAAGTTATATCACTTAAGTCTTTATGGTATACATTACAGTCAGCAGAAACTTTATTAAGCCTGGCTGTAGCTCAATATTTAATAAATAAATCAACCAAAATGACTAATTATTGATCTTCTCATATGAGAAAAAGCAAAATAGCTGATTTTCAAAAAGATCAACCTCCACCTGTAATTACCTTCAGTCAGTGAAGTCCAGTAATATATAAATGACTGCCACATAAAAAAAAACGCATAGTATGAAAACAAAAGGTACAAAGTGAACTAGAGTGGATACTAATAAATCTTTGCGTGTACATCATAGCTCAGCCTGCCTGTCTATCTCTTACCCCGCTGGGCATTTATAACACTCTTTTATCTCCAGTGGTGCTGCTGCTGCTGGAGTTTCACTCTCAGATGAAACCTACACCACGTGGAAACTGCAGGTGATTTAATGGATGATATGACAGAACTGGAGAAATACTTCAGACTATTTTCAGTCCAATATTATAATGTCAGCGTGTGAAGAAAATGAAATATAAAATCGAAGCGAAAGTAAGTGCTGTGGTGCCATGAGAGCCGTATTGTTTAAACCTTTCTGTCCTCCACTGTCTTCACAAATGATGCTTTTCCCTGCAGTTTGGTTTTAAATGTAAACTAAATGGTGAAAGGAGCCAATGGGCAGATGAGATGAGAGAAACTGGAGACACTTAACTCCTTGGCATAAACATCACTAACAATCTGTCAGATATCAGTAATTAATTACCATGAACAAGTGGCATGGTTTCATCAGCCATGAAAAAAAAAAAAGAAAACGGAATTAGTGGTGGTTTATTAGCTTCTATTAATGTATTTTTAGGAGCCTCTAATGGGTTGATGAATATATTATTCATCCCTGTTGCCCCCCTCTCCCAAAAAAAGTGTGAAGTCAAAACTTACAAGGAAGATTTAAAAAAAAAAATCTAATCCTGGCTAACAAAGCAAAAGTGCAACTAAATGCCATAATGTTATTATCATCATGATTATTTCTTGAAACCTTAACGCTTCCCATTGTTTGTCTCAAATCCATCAGGCAATTAACATCAATTTTAAGACAATTATGGGGAATAGGTTCTAATTTATGTCCAAATGTCTCTCTAATGTTGCTTTTATTTCTTGTGTTTGCTACCCTGAGAGTCAACAAATATATTCTTAGAATAAATCACAGAGGAGGAGAATAATAAACCACCAAGAGAGTCAATCTGAATATTTAATCTTGACTGATAATTACCAGTGTAAAGCAGAATAAATTAGAAAAATGCTAAATTAGACTTTTGGGTCAAGGCTAAATTAAAATCTGCTACCCTGTGATAAATTAAATGTACAATGTTGATGTTAATTTTTATTTTTTTTTTGTAGAAAAAGAAAGAAAGAAAAGGGTTAGGGTTATACATGTGTAAGTGTAATATGCACTAAATTTTAGCTAAATTATATTTAATTGCAAAGTGCAATTGGGGATATATTTTATTTTCATTGCACAAGTTTACAAGGAGCCCCTCAAAGATGCACTCAGCCTAAGTAAAAACATATGCAGCATGGAGGAGGTGACGAACACTGGAGTTTTTCTTTTTGTGATAGCAATAATAGAAATTGCTTTTCAGCCTGTCTTGAGGGCTCAACATGATTTGTTTATCGGTTTCAGTTTATTCTTCGGGCTGCAAAAAGCCTTCAACCTCCTATCTGTTCTCAAAGGGTGAAATGTTTACAAAGCACAGATTGCTCCTTTGGATGGCTTCTATCTCCAATGAGAGTGAGTGAAAAATCGGAAATATGAATCGTCAGAGTGGATCGTTTAGTCCAGTCAAGATGGGATGCATATGGCGTGTGTGCAGAGTTGGTACCTCAGAGGCTTCGTTTGATAATAGTCATCCATTTTCGTCTATAGCAGACCACTGGAGTGGAGCAGCTCCCTCATACTGACACATCTGCTGCAGTTATCTTTCAGGCAGATGCAAGAAAAACAGAATGATTAAGAGGGAAATGAGAAATATTCTGATGGATTCATTTTTTTGTGTTTACCATCGGTGGCCAGTGATCTGTGGCAAAAGTCTGTAAATATATGAGCCATTCTTATTTTATGAGTACAATTTATCCTCTGACAGAGCAACTTTCATCAAAATGTCAACGTCAAAAGACCCTAAAAGCGCCTTGCACTCAGGCAGATTTATCATCCTGAAAAGTTTTCCTGTGTTCTCTCTTGTAGCATTCGATTGTTTGAATTTTAGTCGTGTGTTTTCAAGACTGTATGAGTGTACTTTAGTAAGTATACCATCATCATTCCACTGGACATACAGTAAGTGGCTTCACCATCACACAGCCAATCTCCTCTTTCTCCGTACACACACAAGAGCCCTAACAAGTGATTACGTGGTGCCACCTTCCTTACGGAGAGTGTACAGTCAGTGCATTTCATCTTAGCGGCATTCGGTCACCTTGCCGGTGCAGCTGAGGTATTAAGAGATTAGGGGGCAGCAGCTCAGCCTGTGGAAGGTTCTGGTCCCTGGTGCGCGGCCACATGCCTGGACCTTAATTGGCTCTGGTGGCTGTAAATGCCCTGCCGTTACTGAGCTGAGTGCTGGTCAGGGGTCAGCCCAAAACAGATCATTCCTGTCAGCCTGAAAGTCAGCCACTTACCAGGGTTTGTGGACAGGTGTACCACAGCAACCTGTGGTTGAGACGGAAGGTTTCCAGGTGGAGGAGGGATGCGGAGAGGAAGTGGAAAAGTTTAAAGCTGGGTTTCTCGTGGCTCAGAAGTTCAAATGTCCTGTGTAATACCATGGTGTTTGACTCCGAGACATTTTCGACTCATGTCTGAAGAGACCCATATGTTGATAGGTTTGTATTGGGGGGTTTTCACTGCCAGCTAAATCGATCAGAGGGCTTAGAAGGCGAGTTGGCTATTAAAATGAGCTGCAACTCATTGACGGATGGGGATAGGAATGAGAACCAAGAGACTTAACAATTAAAACAGTGAGAGAAAGATCTGACTTTCAATCAATGATGGAGCTTGTGCCTGGGGCCAGGGCAGAAGGAGAGGTGGGAAAAAATAGAAAACACTGGCAGATTTCAGATGATTCCAAGTCCTGTGCCCTAGAGATCTCTTTGTGATAAAGAGACAAGAAAGAGACAAAAACAAGATGGAATAAGGAAATGTGAGAGAGCTTTCAGGGGGGCTCCTGGAAAGAGTGGCTCTTCAAAAATTTCTCAATAATATTGCACATCCTTACTGTCCACCTGGACTTTTTGCTTATTTTAACCATAAAAGCGCCATCGTCATTATGATGAACAAAAACCCACTGATTAAAGCAGCTCTATGTCGACATAGTCGGGAAGAATAATGTCAGGAATATAAGTAGTTAAATTTCATTTCCTTTATTCTTTCCTTTATATATGAAAACCTGTGCAGTGAACAGGGGTCCGTTCCAGAAATCAAGCTTTGTTGGGTTTTTATTGACTTTATTTTAGATTTCTTATTCAAGATAGAAAGATAAAAGTTTAGTTCAGCTACTGTGACCTCTAAAACTTTCACTCAGCATTTGGTTTTTTAACAAAAGCCATGTGCATCTTTCTTAATCCGCATATCTGGAGTGTCACTCAATGTGGATTTTGCTCACATACTTACAAATTCTGTCCATTACTTGTTTTTTTTTTTTTTCCTGGTTCAATATAACACTCACAATGCAGCAAGCACAACAGAGCTCCAATGCATCCTCAAATGTACCTCAGTTATATACTCTCTGCACAAATCCATTGTTTTAGATCTATATCTTCCAAGGTCTCACTCAAGGTCTAATGTCGAACAATAAATTTTCACTTTTGTAGTTTTAAATGGATAACCTGTGGCGCCTTTTGCTATGACAGTTTAGCACAATGTATCAAAGCAGTTCATTAAAATAATTTTAGGACGTTTAACTTCTGCTTCAATCTCTATTTTCATGGGGTTTTTTTTAATTTAAAGTTGTATGTTGTCCAACTGGAGGTCAAATTTGCTTGTTAGCTTCTCCAGATGGTGACAGTGTCCCCTTATTTTATGATTTCAATCAGAAACATGAAGGATAAAGAGATGTATGAAAAGCTGTACCTGCTGTGCTAATATGTTGTATAGGGATTGTTCTGCGGGGGAAGGAGAACTGGTCTCCAGCTGTGGTGTGACTGTGCATATCGACAAGCAAGGCTTTAATCTTTTAACAAATAAGAATGATATCATTATAATTCAATTGATATAATTAAATAAAGCTATATCCTTGAGGCTTTGTCAGTCACTGCAGTATAATAAACTCTGCGTAGAAATGGATGCCCAACTCCTAATGGGTGGCTGGCCTTAATGAGCTGCACCCAGGACGCCTGTCTATATTCTGCCAACCCCACGGTTCTCAAAGTTTGGTGACACCCTACTGGTGGCGAATAAAGACATGAGAGGTGGGGCCCGACAAACTAGAGGAAATTTTCCTCAAACAACAACAAAGATCCTACATTCAAAACAAACACACACACACACACACACACACAGAAACAAAGTAATCATAAATGGCCAACATGTAGCCTGAATGAAAAGAACATTAGAAACAAAATGTGAAAATAATTATTAATGTTGGGAGAACAATAAAAAAACTTTCCCACAAAAGAGCAGCAGGATAGTGGGGGCTATAACCTCACAAAATTGATTCATTTGTGACATGGACCACAGAAGTTGGCGAGAGAACCTAGTGTTACTTGATGTTACTTCAATAAATTTGAAAATTGAAATCTTGTGAAATTTAATTTCATTAGCATTTTGTTGGGCCAATGGGAGCAGGTGGGGCTTCAAAAGACCCCCTTGTCCAAAGTGAGGAATGACCAAAAAAGTCTGAGAATCACTGTGCTAACCCAACAGTCCTGTAGGTGTAGTGAAAGTCGGCAATGGCAGCGGCACCGTGCATGGAGATCTTGCTCAGGTTTTCATTTTCAATTTACAGTTTTTACAATGAAGTCTCAAATTTCACATAACCTTTACATGCTGATGAGTGTGTTTCATGTCTTCAGGGTTACATCTGATCCGACTAAAAAATAAAATGCTGCCCCTTTCCAAGTGTACAATAAAACAAAGGTTCGACCCAAATTCTCAAAGGTTACTTCATATGTTGAAAAACTTCTTCCACTTCTTCCTCCGGGGAATCAGAGACATACCTGGACTTCATGACTAGTTTTAGTCGGAACATGCAGTGTGAAGAGGATGCTGAAAAACGAATCCATGTAATTGTTACCTCCAGACTGGATTACAGTAATTCATCAGGATCAGAATGCCACAACAACTCTCTGAAGGGCCTTCAGTTGATTCAGAATGCTGCTGCGCGAGTAGGGATGGGATGGTTTTAATGAGAAATAATCGCAGCTTCAAGATTATCACAATAATTGAGGAATTTTATACTAGCAAAATTACCAATCATTGTCCCGAACAACACCCTGGTCAACCTTTTTATAAGTGAAATACTTACCCACACTAACCATTTCAACCGTTTTCAACTTCATGACCTCTCATTGCCTCTCAACTGGCTCTGTCTGCCATCGCTCCTGGAGCAGCAATAGATTTCATTCGGTAATTTAGCCAGCGCCCGCAGCAACTTTTATTCTGTTCAAGTCGCTTAAAGAAATGAAGCAAGGAAATTAAATAAAAAAAACAAGTATTCAGTGGAGTTCACTGAGAGTCTTTTGTTCCAGCTGTAGTGGCTGCAGTGTAGGCTGCTCAACAGTAATTTGCCTTTAATGAAGCTCTTTTTCTGTGAACATAATCACTTTTTTTCCTCTGTACTACTCAGCCTCTACAGTTGAATAATTGTGATGTTTTAAAATGTGGTTAGTAAAAATAAAAAAACATACAAAATACAACATACAACACTCTTAATGGCCAATCTCTCAAACTTTGTTATTGTCCCAGTAGGTCGATCGCTCTCTAAATACAGGTTTACTTTGGTTCCTCAAGTCTCCAAAAGTACATCGGGAAGCAGATCTTTCAGCTATCAGGATCCACTTCTATGGAACCAACTCCCTGCATTAGCCGGAGAGGCAGACTCTCTCGCAGTTTTCAAGATCAGGCTTAAAACCTTCCTCCATGACAAAAATGTAAAAGTTTTAATTACTCTCTAATTATGCTGCTATAGGCTTAGACTGCTGAGAGATGCACTGAGCACCTTCCTTTTTCTCCGTCTCACTCTCTCTTTCTCTCTCTCGCTCTCTCAAGCCTTCCAATCGAGGCAGATGGCCACCCACCCTGAGCCTGGTTCTATCCAAGGCTTCTGCCTTTTAAAGGAAGTTTTTCCTTGTGACTGTTTCCAAGTGCTTGCTCATGGAAGGATTTGTTGGGTGTCTTTAAATAATTCTGTAAAGAGTTTGGTCTAGACCTGCTTCATAAGTAAAGTGCCATGATGTAACTCTGTTATGATTTGGCTCTACATAAATACATTTGATTAGATTTGATTTGAATCTGTGGATTTAGTACATTGTGTGGCTCTCTAAAATATGTCCAACCAATTAACTACAACGTCAGGTGTACAAAATTTGCGTTTATGTTTTTTAATAAATTTCACTTTGTCATTTCTGGTTATAAGTTGGCTTGGCGGAGCAGTGACTAAAAACTGTTGCCTCACAGCAAGAAGCGTGAAGCTTTAAGGTTCAAACCCTGGGACTGGGGCTTTTTGGTTAGAGTTTAATCGTCCTCTGCCTGCATGGGTCCCTCCAGATACTCTGGCTACCCCCACAGTCCAAAGACATGAGAGTTTAATTGGTGACCTTAAAATCGCCTGTGAGCATGAATGGTTGTTTGTCTGTGATAGGCTGCTGACCTGTCCAGGGTGTACCACACCCTCGCCCACTGGGCAAGGGTGTCTGATTTTACCCCCCCACCCCCAGAATGAAATCTTCAATGTAACCATGTAAGCAAAAAGTTACGAGTCTGAATATATCAGATATCTCATTATAACATCTAATTAGGCATCTAGTCCCACATGCCTAATAGTGAACAATCTACATTCACAAGTGGCTGTTCATATACAGGACACTTTAAAATATGCTACTTACCACTCATAACTAAATTCTTATACCCACATCAAGGTAAGTGTTGGAGCTCTATTTCCCAAGTTGCATACTTATACGTAGTACAACATGAATACACACACGCACACACAAAGCCTAACCCGTGTGATGTATGCAGAGACTCTACATTTCTCTCTGCATGTATCTGAAATTTGGAATGACTGATAATGATTTGGACACTTTGATAACTTTTTGTTCCAGAAGGTTTTGATTCACAGAAAAATTAATGTCCCCGTCCTAAAAAGTACAGATGCCAGTAAATCTTTACATCTTTATGCGTTTATCAAAAAATCTCTGCAAACAGCGCTCTACTTCACGATGCATATCTCCTCAGCCACTCAACTTGAGGAATAATGATGCAGTTCTCTCAGCGTTCTCTCTTGCGCTCGCTGAGCTCATTAGTGGCATCGTGCACAAGAAAAGTTTCCAAGTTTTGATGATTATGTCAAGTTTATACCGTCTATCAACAGTTTAGGTAATGAATTAAACATTAAGATGCTGATATTGTCTGTTTTTTTTCTCAACGGATAAATTTTTACGACTGGAGCTGACATTCTGCGTACCTTTAACCCCCGTTGCACACAAACAAGCCCTCAGACACATAAACACAAACACCTGTGTTACTTTAAGGCAGACCTGCTCTCATAAATACTGTAAAGAATTTCATTTTATTTACAAGTATGCACGTTTTTAGGAATAGACAAGATGATATAAATAATCTATGTCTACCACTTTATCATGAATATGGAAATTTGAGATTTGAATAGAAAAGCAGAGTTTATTTACATGTGCAGTCCTAAAATATCCTCAACTCACTCGAATGGCAGGTGGTACAGCTTAACATTACCATCAGTGAGACCTGAGCAAGATTTATATAACCTTGGATAAACCTTTGACCCAGAGGTATCCAAACTAAATGCAAATATAAATGTTTTCATCTGCTCTTTTTTGTCAGTCTATAGTAACAGCTGTAATACTGGACACTACAGGATCAATGCATACTTTAGCATATTCCTACCTGAATTATAAAGAACCAGAATATTTGTTTTGTTGTTTAGAAAGTATGACTTTCCTGGCTGGAGGTCAGGATTAAGACTGTGGTAAAAGAAGTGTGCTCCCTACACCAGCCAGAAGCTTCTGGCGAGACACCTTTTCCTTCGTAATTAATCAGTCGCACTTCACTTTTAAGTATGGTGATGCTTAAATGTAGTCACTTTATTAATGTTTTTTTTTTTATCTACTAATTGAGGTGTTTCACATTTTTCAGTTCCTCTGGGACTTAGGACTACATTGTGACTTCACCTGATCCTAACATACATCATGCGTCATCATTACATTTTTAATCATTCAAGATTCAAGAGGTGTTTGTGGTCATTCAGCATGAGGACAGAATTACGATCCCCAGGGGTAGGCAAGAAGAAAAATATGCACCATACAAAAGCACAATATAATTAAAGCAAAAAGGGAAAAAGTAAAGGTAAAAAAGCCACAGTAATAAGTTGTAGTTAAATAAAAGTTTACAAAATTAAGTAAAAGTTAAAGAGATACAAGGCAAATAGAAATAAGAAATAAGGTGCCAAGATATTTCGACTGTAAGTATTGCACACATTCTGATGCTGTGCAGCTTTTCGGTCTGAGGGGTGTGTAGGGTGGGTGATGTCCTTCATGATGCAGGAGGTCCTCCTCGTGCTTCTGTAGGTGTCATTCAGTGGGGGCAGGCTGCTGCTGATCTTCCTTGCAGACCTGACCCACTCTCTGCAGGGCCTTGCTGTCTGCAGCACCGCAATGCAGGAGGTGAGAACACTTTCCACCTCACACACCGGTAGAAGGCTGCCCTGACCACCAAGGAAGAAAAGGCCTTGGTAGGCATTCTTCACCACGCACGTGATGTAGAATCCCAGATACTCGAAGCTGGAGGTCACCTCAACAGGCGCTCCTCTTACGGAGAGGGGGAGGGAGGCAGTTCTGACCATCCTGTAGATCACAATCATGTCCTTTGTTTTCTCCATGTTCACACGGAGGTTGTTATCTCTGCACCAACCTGCCAGACGTTCCATCTCCTGTCTGTACTGCGAGTCATCCTGAGAGATTAATTCCATCACAGCTGTTGTCCGCAAACTTTGATATATGGCAGCTCAGGTGCGTGGTAGAGCATTCATATGTCAGCAACATGCAGAGAAGAGAGTTTAGAACACATCCCTCGGGAGGGCCGATGTTGAGGATGATAGGGGAGGATGTGAGGTTGTGTATCCTGACTGACTGGGGTTTCTTTGTTAAAAAGTCCAGCAACCATTTGCATATGGATGCTTTTTTACCAGTGCTTGAATTGGAATGACTTCAGTGATTCCTTTACTTTTCATCTACTGACATTATGAGGTTAATATGGTAGTTTTTGGTGGACTCCATTGAAAACTGGCTCCTTACAGTCAACATTTTTAATGACTTTGGTGATACTTGTCCTGCTATTGATATTCATTGAAAATTTTGTGCACCCTTCCCGTGTATCTGATTGACTTTGGTGATTCTTTTATAAAAATTTCACCTGTCACTTGAGTTTTTTGGAGCTTAATTTGCATTTTAAATCCTTTTGGATAGAATGTTGAAGAGAAACAGCAAACACAAGCACAGAAAGTACTGGAACTACATTCAGCTAATTCTCCAATTGGCCAGGAATCAAACCAGCATCTTGCTGCTCAAAACATCGATGGCATAACACCATAACTTTGAAATATAGTGTAGCCATGATATTCATGTGGCATTGAGCTTGATATGCTCATATGAACACTGGCCTGATGACATCAAACACACTATGGGTCTAAGTCACAGCAATTAAAGCTACCTGTCTGTTTGACGGGTAGCTGATAACAGAAGAAATTTTCAAAAATCTCAAGGCCGGCATACCTTAAGCTTCATCTGCAGTTTCCTGTCACAAAGGTCATTTTTGAGGTAAAATGTGAAACAAACCTAACACATGAAACTTTAAAAAGTATGCATCCAATATAAAATAAAGAAAATCACAAATAGCATACAAAGTGAATAAGATAAAAGCATACGGCAGTTAAAAATTGTGATGTTTTCAGCTAAATGCTAACAATTTTACATACAATGAAAGGACATTGTTGTAGTTCTTTAAAAGTATTAGTGCTGTGTCTATGTCCAACGTCTCAGAGGCATTTCTTTGGCTTTAGACTCAGTCTGACAATTGGATGAACATACACAGTAAATGATCCATCAACAAACACCAACACGTTTAATACCCTTCGTAAAGTTTTTATAGTAACTCCATAAATGCTGCACACACATCGTCACTCCAAGCATAAAGGACACCTTGGTGTCCTCTCTACCGTTAACAACACCTCTTTACAGCAAGAAGGTGAGAAATGCAATTTGGAAATTCAAGTGCTTGAAAGAGACTTGAGTATCCCCTTTTAGTAGCCCCCCCAGAGGGTGAATAAATTAACAAACTGCTTGAAGTATCAATATGGAATATCTAGTCAAGCTTGCATCTCCTCAGTGGGTTTGTTTTTTATTTGAGAATACAAAAGGGACATTCATATTTAATCATGTCACCTGCATATACCACTTGCACATTAATTACTTTAAATCACCTGTGAAATACAAATGAGGGGAAATATACAAACCATGAGTTTTTGCAGCCTTAAAAAGTAGAACTATCCTCCCTCTGGCTAAAATGAATGAAAACATTTCAAGGAGAGACCCAGCTGTACAGGATGGATGACTTTTACCAATCTTATAGGAATCACCAATGAGCTCTCATCCAAGTTTCTCTGGCTGAATCACATGACTGAACCTTTTCACATTCAAAAAGCTGAGGGAAAAAAAAAAAAAGAAAAGGTTGAAAAGTTATCATCTGAATTTGCGCTGCTGTTTATTTTGTTTTTAGAACAAAAAAAAATCTCATTATCAGCTTTTTACTGTGTGTGGTCGATTCCTCCGACGTGAAAGCACCATTTTTTCCTCTAGTTAAAACAATTCCAGTTTCTCACTAGTTTGAGGTGGATGGGGCTCAGTTGAAAAAGGTCATTAGATTGACTGAGTCTGAGTTTGAGCTCTTTAAGTACCATAGTTGTTTTGGTTTTGTTTTCCTAATTCATTTGTTGTTTATTTAGTCATGAATGTTTTAGGTTGTTCAAAAAAGTTTTTCGGTGTTTTAATTCTGAATATAAACTGAATATTTTGCCAAGACACAAGTAGAAACAACTTACCTTTATTTATTAATATATTTATTTAAACACATCCAAATCTTTTCTTGGCCACTAACAAACTCCAGAAACAAGCTGTAAATGAAAACACCCTGCTATTGGAGTTGTTGTGTTGAAACTATGTAGCAGCTGCAATTTTTAACATTTACTTGCAGATTTTTGACCAAGTGATGAACGTTAAGTGCAATATTCACTCTCCCTTTAAGTCTTTTGTTGTTTTGGTCTCTACCATCCCAAGGGAAATAACTGCCACTTCAGCTGCAAAATGCTCTGGCATATCCAGCTAATTGCTATCTGCTATTTGGTGCTGGTTATGTAGCATATAGTCCCGTTATCTGAGCTCCTTTCGCGAACTCATTCCACACAGTGTCAAAGGCTGGAATGGCACACCTTGCTGTTGGCAATAAAGGTGATACAGCTCAAACTCCTGGGGAAGAAAACTGAATTTTCTCTAAGAGCGTATGTGGCGGCTGCATTAAGACAGAGTTTGTTTTAGCAAAGGACGTAGTAAAGGCTCTTGATTTATGACAATACTGTGAATGGGGATAATAAAACAAGCAGCCTGCCAAAACTTGGAAGCTTAGAGCAGCGAACCAAAACCAATAAAGATCTGGTTCAGAAAACGAAACAGCAACAACTAAAAGATGTTCAAAAGCTATAAGAAGACATGTAGAGTCATGTGATTATTAATGATCAAGCGATTTTACATTACTATTATACATTAGTAGTCATTATATGTATTACTGTACTCTCACAAATCAGGCAGGAGGACATAGTAATGCAGAGCGACAGGGGATCAAGCTCATCACAGCCCGTTTAATGAAGGCAATTGGTCAAACCAGGCAGGCAGTCAAATCAGGCAGTGGTTCAGAATCACTAGACAAACTCAGAATCAGTTCAATAAATCAAGAAACTCACAAGATACTAAATGTTGGAAGGTTTACAAAAACGAAGGGAGGATCTGGCACAGGAGGAAAGGGGAGCACAGCACACAAGTACACACAAGTTAGAGAATAACAAGAAATATCTGCAACACAAAAGGTCAAGGACACAATCACACAGACAGGAAGGTAGCTAAACAGGAAGACAGGGCTGATATGTGGACTCTAAAATAAAACAGGAAGTGACGAGTCTGAGCTGAAGTAAAACCTAACAAACAGACAAGAATACTACCTGACCGTGACATGTACAGGTTTAAATTAAATTAGTAGCAACATTTAAACAGACATATTTAGGTCTCATTTATTAAGAATGTAACACTCAAAATCTCATAGCTGTGATTACATTTGATTGACAGTAACGTAACAACTATCGTCAGATTCTTGGTCAAATGTTGTTTAATCCTGGCCGCTTGAAACAGTGAAACAAATTCATAAGTCTCTCATGAGAAAGCACAGAAATTATTTTACAACCTTGATAGAAGACACCACGTTCATGTAGGGCCCCACCACTCATAGAAAAAAGCTCAGCGGTTTTAATTTGCCCCAAAAGCTGGAAGTGTTCAGTAATCAGGCATTTGGTGTTTGGCGCTGTTGTGTCAAAGCTGTGCTTAACACAGACTGAATTTTATTCACTGCAGTCATTTGTAAAACTAATTAAAGTTTAATGGCGGTCCCACAAAGATTTAGTGTGTCTTTGAGAGCAGAAGAGACAATTCAAACTGCATAGAGAGCGTTTGGTAAATGAATTTGGCTTTGGCGTTACTTGTTTGTATCTATCATGCAGATGAATCTGCTGTTTCAATTGTTTCGAGTCAGGCACATGCACAGGTGCCAGTTTCCCTTTTTGAACTTTTTGTGTAATTTTCCTAATTATGTAATTCATGGTTTATGCATAGCCAACCTATTCATATATATTAATGAGGGTTTGATTTTGTTACCATCTCTCACTGTGTCATAATATGATATTAATAAATGAAAGCTATTAGTCCTGCATTTGGAGTCAAATGAACGCTTTCCCAAAGAAAACACATTTTCATAACATCATGATCTGGAATTCCACATTCCGCCTCGCAGCAGCTACTGGGGAAAAGGCATACATCCCTCCTCCCAGTTTTTGTATTTCATTTCAAGATTATGTTTGGGCTACATAATTATGACACTCATTAAATGCTCCTGTGCTGAAACAGTGTCAAATGGGGGAAAATATCCTTGGCTGCAGGCCAACTAATTACAATCGCTGATGATGCTTTATGGGATCAGATTTTTTTTTTTTTTTAGCAGCCACTATTTACTATACAGCAGAATGGGAAAAATTACGGTAATAACTTATAATTATGTGCAAGTCCAACTGTTAATTTGAATCGGTGACGGAGAGGCAGATTGCAAAGTGTGGCCTGCCATGCCAACAGTCACACAGGTTAGCGGGCGCGGTGACAGCTCCAGCCTCATCAAACACAGTCATCTGTTATTTTGGCTCAAAAATCAGAGTGCTGACAACGAATGCAACAATGCGCACAGCTCACAGTTTGGCTGAAATGAGCAGAGCGTTTTGCAAACTTTGGAGGTCCGGTGATGTGGTTACAAACGGGGGCACAGAATGTTTCTAAGCTTCATGCGTTTCATATATCTTGGATACACAAGCCCCACACAGTCTCCTGGACATTGGATATAAACATATTCGTGATACAATTTCACAACATGACAACTCATTATAATTCCAATTCCAAAGGCTGTAAATGGGGCTGAAGTCAGAGAAAGTCAAAGAAGGATTTATAGTCCACTAATTTTAAGAAATCTAAAAGGTACACTAGCAGCAGTTTTCTAAAATACAGGTTCATATCCAACTAATACACAAATTGACATTTCATAATACTGACATCCACAAATAGTTCATCTTTATATTTATCTGAATCCTCTTCTCCGTCAACTTGTTTTATTTTTTTCCCCCCTCACACTATCTACTTTTCACAACCAAAGCATTATTGACTTTTTTTGCCGCCAATCAAAAGGCTGGCATATACAGTAAGAAGAGTTTGACATCTGGCGACAAACAGTGTGCTTATTTTCTTAGAGAGTTAGGGGACATGATTAATACCAGTCTTATGTGAGCCCATGAGATATAAAGTGACAGCCAGCAGATGGGTAGCTTATTTTAGCATAATTACTGCAAAGAGGCAAAACAGGGAAGCAGCCAGCCGGATTATGTCGAAAAGGTTAGAGAATACAGCTCCTAACCTTTTAAATCTGAGCAGTTAACGTGTTGTATCTTTTTTCTTTAACCAAAATCTAAAAAAGTCAGGGGAGTCGTGTGCTGGACTATTTCTTGGCCAGTTGCCACGTTGGCCACATTGACTTAATTAGACTTGACAAATTATTCTTGCCCAGCTAATTATCCCCCGGCTACATAATCCAGGTAGCAATTACATTTCAATCAATTGTCAATTTTTTTTCATTCCATCCCTCCAATTTTTTCCTTGGAATGGATTCATTCTTTTTGCCTTTTTTAGTTATTTAT
The DNA here is from genome assembly GCA_034769265.1 of Remorina albescens. Taxonomy (NCBI): domain Eukaryota; kingdom Metazoa; phylum Chordata; class Actinopteri; order Carangiformes; family Echeneidae; genus Remorina; species Remorina albescens. The sequence goes on along the minus strand of CM068482.1, from coordinate 15,764,643 downwards.
TTATTTTTTGACGGGTATGGGGAAATTGTTCCCTGCAATGGCAACAGCAATTATGTTTCCTCAACTACGGGGCTGTGCAGTCAGACACTGAAGGTTTCTGCAGTTTTGTGACAAAGAAATACAAATAGAAGAGGTTTACAATGACAACTTGACATCTAGTTTGGAGTCCTGCAAGCATTTCCTGGTGGGCAGTTTTCAACATTTGTAAACTTGAATACACAATATGATTTCTTTCATTCACGTTATTGTGAATAATTCCTAACAAGATTCCTTAACTTGATATTTCAAGGAAAAACTCTTAAGACAAAAGAAACACTTCCTCTGTAAAGAATTAACCAACCTCTCCACTTCTGAGTGACACATTACCAATTTTGATCTTGTCTCTTTTAAAGAGATAAAAATTGAAGGTCACGATCCACTTAAGTACAATTTAATCTTACCAGACCAAAGAGGATGGTCTAGATTATGCGTAGGTGGATGCAGGCCTAAAGTATTGTGCCATCTTGATTATCCGCTGGGAGCTCAAATTTTTCTCCCCTCGTGGAGCTGAATTAAATCCACCACAGGTGAACTCTATCTCACTCCTAATTAAGAGTGTGTTTCCATGTGTGATATTGTTTCTCATTTCATAACCTCAATCCGCAACAAAATGAGGACTGAAAGTGTAAATGTTTTGTGTTCACTTAGCCAAAGCTTTTTGCTGATTTATTTGCGGGTTTTTTTTTTTCCCCTCATGTTTTTTTGTGAAAATACACAGTACACTCCAACCATCCAAATGACAGTGCAGGTGTTTTCCCGGGTGTTGTCAACAGTTCAGACACTTTGCAGCATTTTCATTTTATCACTGGTACTGAACTAAAAGCTTTAATTGGCTGTTCTCTTCTGCTGTGAATTCTTCTGAGTTTCTGTTGTTACTCACAAAGGCTGCTCAGGGGTCAAAAGATCCCTGACCTGGGATGTTCCGGCTGTGTCAGTCTCATGACCCAAGGGGTGTCATGTTAGCAAAAGCAAAAGAGCCTTCATACTCTGCTTTATCAAAGGCAGCAGGGGCTGCACCATTTGAGTTTATTTTTAGTTTGGATGCCAAAATATTATTGTTTAATTAAACAATAACTTTAAAATGGAGAAAAAAGACTGAAAGCCATTTGTTGTCTTCAATCTGTATGTTTATCTATAGTAAACACCTGCACTGTAAGGTAACAGTAAAGAAGGAGAATCTGATTTTACTTTGGTTATAGATGAAAACATTCACCATTAATTTTTTCTGCAACATGGACACTGCGATCATATAAGCACAACCTGAGAGGAATGAACAGAATCTATTGTCTCCCTGCTGATGTGATTTTGAGCATTGGGTGATAGACTGTGCTGCGATGGGTATTGGCAGCATCTCAACATGGCTCTGAGGCTTCTCTTACTGCCATGCTTTACGGTTAAGCAGCCAGCAAATTGGGGAAGTGGCTTTATCTAATTAGAAAACACATTCCTTTAGCAAGTAGTCCCCCAGGCAGAATCATCATTATATAAGCTGGCTGGCCTTGAGAGAAGAAGCAAGCAGCATTCTGATACATATCTAATGCTCACCATAGAAATTATGATGTGCAGCGGATATGCTCATGGTACAGTTATTGGATTTTTGATTCTTCTTTTTGCCTTTCCCTCTAAATATAATAAAGTCTTTCTCTGTCATATTTCTTAGTCTCCTCAGTCTCCCAAATCTCTATTGTATTTTAAAAGGCTAAGTAATAATTATCATAGTGCCTTTTCATTAGACAATTTTCATGCTGCGCTGGAAATGGTCTTTCAGATTGTCTCAGTGTGTTGTTACTCCGCATTAATACCTCAGAATTGGTGCAGTGGCTGCTGCAATCACTAGAGGAAATTAGTTTAAACCCCTGTTGGCTATGCAGCCATACACAGGCCATACCACCATAATAGACACGATATCTTGAACTGTAATTATATGATATCTTCTGCAACATATTAGGGTCAAATTGTGATTCACAGCAACACAATTACATCACAGTTTAATTTGAGCTATGGATGCCAAAGGCACAGAAGGATTAAAAAGAGACCTAATGGACAGATGCTAGCTCAGGCTGAGGGCAATGCAGCATTGTTTTAACTTAACAACATGATACAAACTATAAAGAGCCTTTGCTTAAAGCACACAAGATCTATGTGCAATGCAAATGGCTGTGCTTTGCACTACCTTTCTTGGGTTTGGTATATCTGTGTGTTTTTCCATTTGTTCACTGTTGGTGTGTGTATGTGTAATTCCCACTGTAAAGCATTTGTTTGTAGAGTGAACAGTCCCTCAGTATCTCAGGCTACTCTGAGCCCTCATATCACCCAGCACTGTTAATGAGGCCTCTGGGAATGGATGAGGAGGTGTTTATCTCAACACAAATCCATAAGTCCTTCTGTACGTGTGTGTGTGTGTGTGTGTGTGTGTGTGTGTGTGTGTGTGTGTGTGTGTGTGAGAGAGAGAGAGAGAGAGAGAGAGAGAGAGAGAGAGAGTGGGAGAGACGGAGAGCGAGATCAGAGATCACAGTCCTTTTAGCTACTTTTGCATTAGTGTCCCTCCAAAACTGCAACAATTATTATCATCCACATCTGCAGTCTTGGAATTGCTCATGTTGTTCAAATACTCTATACACCTGAATTTATTCCCATTGCAATCTATTAAATCCTATATCCATATCCATCTTAGGAGCAAAGCCCAGATCCAGTGGAGTCAGATCCTCAATATACCACAAAACCAGAATGCGTGACAATGAAATATATAAAAAACAAACAAACAAATAAATAAAACGTGTCGAACAACACACGAAAGCTAGGGTTACTGTACATTTTTTGCAAAAGTCAAAATGCATTTTACTCTGGGCCAAGTTATTTAACCAGTAAATTAACCAGCTCAGACTGTGGTTAAAAACCACTATAACCAGGTTACTGTCATTATAACTCTAATCACTATTTTACAGTCAGATAACTTTAATGACATTACAAATACATTAGTTCCACAGCACGGAGTTGGTTGAAAATGAAGAAAATTGCATTCCGAGTGATATCCAATATAGCAAGGGATTACCCTGAGAGAAGGATTTGAACCAAAGCAGAGTTTGTTTGCATTAATCCTTATCCGATGTTTTGAACCAAAGGTGAGAGGGCGAAATGTGAGGCAAAGATTGCTCTTAAAAAAACCCTGGGAGTTAATTATTGTGGTCCAGCCTACTGATTTATCCTGCTCATCAACACGGTCAGCAGCTGGAGCTGCAGTAATGGCTGTGACATACAGCTCATAGAGACAATTAAGGTACTTTCAAATCATTAGCGACTGCCATAAACGGATGCAATTCATACTGTGTCCCACAGTCAGAACTCACACAGTAAATATTTTCAGGTTCAGTCTGACTTAGAGCTTCTGGCTTCATTCTAATTCATTCTTGTCTCTTGCATGCACTTTTATTATCTTAATTTAACTCTTTACAATTTGTAAAAGTTTAAATTGCTTAGTTTTATTACCTTCTGTAATAATTGTGCTATACAAATAAACTTGTTTTGCCTAGCCTTGCCTTCTAATGGTATCAGTGTCTTCAATTTTCATTACAAATAAATGTCCATGAATCAACCTAAAAAATAAGGGAACACAAAGATACCCTCGATGCCTTTTGCCTTCCGCCTTCCTCAGGTTTTATCTGTACATCCCCACATACATGGAAATCAGGAACCGGCAAGAGCTAATTCGGCATATTTTTGTGGTAGAAATTGGGGGGAAAAGAAGGAAAAAAGGAAAATGGGACACAGTTGATTTTGAAAAATCCTTGTTTGTACAAATCCATGTAAACATGAAATTTGTGCATCATGCATAAAAAATGTTTTGGGAGAAGGTGCTGTGAATGTTTTCTGTAAACATAAAAAGAAAGCTGAAGACAAAAAGCTTGACAGTGAAGTTAAAAGCACAAAATAAAAAATTTCTTTGAAGAGGAACAGGAACAGGGAGCTGCAGAAAATATGGCCATGATGAGGGAAGGCAAAGTGGATGAGTAAAAATACAGAACCTAAAAATGGCAGCAGTGGGCCATTTCATACTCTGGATAAAAATGTAAAATGGCTCTTAGCCTGGATTCCCATGATGACTGACATTATCCAGGCTCAGAAAGCTTGTGTACAATGAGCTATATCATTTAATGAAAATGGACTGCTTGAAAGCTCTCTGCCCAAGATGGTCCTGAGTCACTCTCCTTAAATCCAGCTTTCTGAATAGAACTGATTAAAATCACTCTTGTCTGTCCGTAATAGAATTAACATGCAGGGAAATTAATTATGCATTGCCATGATTGATTTTTTGCATTTAATCATGACAATTTCGGGCTGCACAAAGCTTAGATTGGCCAATTTAAGAAGAGGTTAATGGGTTGTTATTATGGCTACACACTCGTTGCATAGCGAATGTGTGTGCTTGAACAACAAGGAAGTTCGGAGTGACCATCTCTATGATACAAACCTACTGCAAAACTCACTTACTTTGTGAAGAACACTACATTATCTTCTTCTGAGTGTGAAAATAGAAAATTATTTCAAACTGTTGAAGTTAATGAAATCTCAGTGGACCACTGATACAGTCTGGTGCAGACTTTTTCAGGAAAAAAAAATCTGGCATGCATTGCATGTAATAATTAATTCAAATTCAAATTAATCCAAAATTCAGACATTAAATTACATTGTGCTGGCTGTTCTTTACTCTTTCATTTCCAATTGCATTCAGGAAATCTGCTGTTTTTTTAACTGAGCAGTAGCTCACGACAGGCTGTGGTATATGCTCATTATATCACAGACATGGAGTGTTGTTCAGACGACCCTGTACATGTGATATAATGAGTTTATCACAGACTGAAATCAGCTCTTGCTTTTATAAAATGTTTAAGAAGTATGGCAAAAAAGTTATTTCTTTTTTTCAATTAATCAATACAAGAACAAAATTTATTCACAGTGTATGAGCCTGCATGAACAAGCAGCATGATCCTTGGCTTCAAGCCTTTTTAATGTGACATAATCACTCCAAACAGAAAGATAAACTAATCCATCACTGGAAAGGGAGTTGATCGTGGTGTCCCTGCCATCCTCCCTGTTTTGACTGACGCAAAACAAACGCACCCTACCTAACATGAGTTTAATTAATCACAGTAATTAGCCGTGGTAATCAGTTATACTGATAATGTGTGTGTGTGTGTCTATTAGCAAAATTAGCAGCCTGCAATGAAAAGGCAACATTACCACTGAGCGACGATAATGGGGAAAGATGCTTTGTAATGTCCCATTACCAGACAAAAAGGGGACTGCAACACCAACAGATTTACATCCTAAATCCTGCTACTTGTTCCTCTGCTTTTTTATTTACCATCTGAGATTTTGCTTATTTTTACTTCCCACACCCAGTTGTTTCCAGTTGTGATGATGTAATAGACTAGAACAGAGTCAGTATCACCATTTTGAAGGTCAAATCATACACTTTTCAAAACTTCACTGTGCATTCACAACACAACAATACATAGGACCATTAGGGGTCAGTGGTGATGTGTGGAGGTTTTTCCAATCAAGTCATCAGCCTATCAGAATAATGAATACTCATCCACAGCTGAGGACAATGATCCGAAGAACTACAATAAATTAAACGTCACATGTGGAATCATTTTGGCTCAACATCAAAACATCTAATTAAATCTTCTCAATCAACATCTGAAACCGTTTTGAAAAGCTCATGAGGAGACCCTCACTATAACATGTACAGTGCTATTAAAAATTATTTGCTACTTCCCTGATTTCTTTTTTTGTGTGTGTGTGTGTGTGTATTTGTCACATTGAAATGTTTCGTATCATCAAACAAATTTTAATATTAGACAACAATAACCTGAGTAAATTAAAAAATGCCGTTTTTAAATAAGGATTTACTTAACTGGGAGAAAACGCTGTCCAAACCAACTTGGCCCTATGTGAAAAAGTAGTGGCATTTGTAAGTTATAAATTAGTATTCTTAGTAATTGCTGATGCAATTATCTTGTCTTTATTACTTATTTATTATATGTTGTTAAGTTGGAATGCTGAACTCCCATTTCATTATGTAGAAATATCCAATGACAATAAAGAATCAATCTGTCTGTCTATAGATGTATCTCTCTAAAGAACATCACAACAACAGTCCAACATGGGGGTGTTAGTGTGATGGTCTGGTACTGCTGGAGGAAAATTCATGGCCATCTATTTGTGACCTCAAGTGCACTTGGCTTCAGCAGCAAGACAATGATTTGAAAGACACCACCTCTGAATGGCTTAAAAAAATAAAATAAAAAAAAAATTAAGGTTTTGTCGTGGCCTGGTTAAATTGCGGACTTAAATCCGATTGAGATGCCATGACCTGACCTGAAACAGGGAGTTCAAGCTGGAACTGGAAAAAGCTGGAAAAAGTTGAAGTTTTACTACATCATATTTTTATGAATATTCTCAAGTCTGTTCATCAGGTTTTTGGTCAAACCATTTTAACTAGGAGGAGCTTTTGAAAGCTTAAAGTGTATTGTGTTTTGCTGCCAAGAATGATGGCTGTCATGGACAATGAACTCAGAGAGACTGAAAATTCAAGATTTCAGAGAAACGTGAGACTAATAATCACAGAAATTAAGGTGTCCTGTTACTGTATTTCATGTCTCATGGCTTCAATGACGAGGACTCTCTACTCCTTGAATTAAGGGATGATTCTGCTTGTCTTATTTTACCTATTTTATTACTAATGTTTGTTCTGCCTCAGTACTGTAGATTTTTAGTGGAATTACTGCACATTTTCCAGCAAATGTACTGGTTTTTGTATTTGTTGCATGAGGTTGCTTTGAGAATTCAGTGATTATCCATGAGCAGAGGAGTGTTTGTTGTTGTCCATCAGCTTTCATACTAATATCATACTAATATCTTAATTTTTAACACAAGGGCACCCAAGCTGATCGGAGCCGAATCCCATTAAGAGATACTGAAGAGGAAAACAGAAAGAAGAACCATATTGGAAATGATATTTTCTCTTGTGTTTTCTGGATACCACAAGCAAAGATGGAGAAAATCAGTCACAAGAGTAGCTGTGCTGACAAGACAGAGCTCCACAGAAACGCTCAAGTCAGCACTCATTGATAACAAGAGGTAGTAAAGCTAACGTAACGTTCATTTAAAAATTTCTTATTCTTTTTGAGACATGAACACAGAAGCAGTTTAAAACTAGTAGGTGCAGTCATGCTCTAATTGGCAGTAAAGCATTTTGTTGATATTTATTCGCTGGCTTAGAGTTTTGGGGTCAGTGGAGCGCAAAATTACTCTGCAAATATATATTATTCACTACATGGCAGAATTATCATTTCCATAAAAAACTTGTCTCCATTTTCTTTCGTTAAGCCAATTATAAGACAATGAGGTCAAAAGCGATTGTGGGGTAAACATGCAAGATGTTTGGGAAAAAAAGAGTAGGGAGAGGAGGAGGAAGAGGGAAAGAGACAAATACAGTCTGCTGGGTAGGAGGTGGGCTCATTTCATGTCCTGATTGGGATTGTCAACACACTGATCTGAAGAGTAGGACACACACATATCCAAACATTTTCCAAAAGAGAGGGCTACCATTTAATTGAGAGGAATTTGTTTTATTTGGGGGGGGGTCATCTTTTGGGGATATTTTATTATCAATAATAAAAGGGGCCCGGCTCAGATGGGGAGCCCATACACAAGCGCCTGATGGTCGGGTCTGCCACGGGGCCTGACTGGGCCAAGCCCGAAGAAGCCATGTAATAATGCTCCCACCCCCTATGGACCCACCATCCGCAGGGAGGACCAATGGGGTCGGGTGCGCTGCCAAATGGGTGGCAGTGGAAGCGGGGCGTCCCGGTGGACCGGACCCTGGTGGCATAGACTGGCCCTGGGGATGTGGAACTTCACCTTGCTGTGAGGGAAGGAGCCAGAGCTGGTGCGGGAGGTGGAGCGCTACCAGTTGGATCTGGTGGGGCTTGCCTCCACTCACAGCTGAGGCTCTAGAACCGTGCTCCTTGATAGGGGTTGGACTCTTTTCTTCTCCAGAGTTGCCCAAGACGTGAGGCACCAGGTGGGTGTGGGGATACTCACAAGCCCCCGGTTGAGTGCCGCTGTGTTGGAGTTTACCCCGGTGGACAAGAGGGTCGCCTCCCTGCGCCTTAGGGTGGCAGGGGGGAAACTCTGACCGGTGTCTGTGCATATGCACCCAACAGCAGCTCAGAGTATTCAGCCTTCTTGGAGAACCTGAACAGGGTCCTGCATGGGGCCCCGGTGGATGACTCCATAGTCCTACTGGGAGACTTCAATGCACACGTGGGCAATGATGGAGTAACTTGGAGAGGCGTAATTTGTAAGAACAGCCTCTCCGATCTGAACCCGAGTGGTGTTTTGTTGTTGGACTTCTGTGCTAGTCATGGACTGGCACAGAACAAACACCATGTTCGAGCATAAGGAGGCTTATAAGTGTACCTGGTACCAGCGCACCCTAGGCCGAAGGTCGATGATCAATTTTATTATCATATCATCGGATCTTGGGCTGCAGGTTTTGGGTGAAGAGAGGGGCTGAGCTGTCAACTGATCACCATCTGGTGGTGAGTCGGGTCAAGTGGCAGGGGAAACTTCTGGACAGACCTGGTAAGCCCAAACGTGTAGTGCGGGTGAACTGGGAACATTTGGAGGAGCTACCTGTCCGGGAGGCCTTCAACTCCCACCTCCGGCAGAGCCTTTCTGACATCCCTGTGGAGGCTGGGGGCATCGAGCTCGAGTGGTCGATGTTCAAATCCTCCATTGCCAAAGCTGCAGCGAAGAGCTGTGGCCTCAAGGTCCTGGGTGCCTCAAGGGGCAGCAACCATCGGATACTGTGGTGGACACCGGTGGTCAGGGAAGCCGTCCGACTGAAGAAGGAGGCCTTCCAGGGTATGTTATCTCCGGGGACTCCGGAGACAGTTGCAGGGTACCGGCAGGCCCGAAGGGCTGTGGCCTTGGCGTTCAAGGAGGCAAAGCAGCGGGGGGCGTGGAAGAGGCTCGGAGTGGACATGGAGAAGGACTTTCGGTCGGCACCAAAGCTGTTCTGGAAGACTGTCCGGCACCTCAGGCGGGGAAAGCAGGGATCCATCCGAGCTGTGTACAGCAAGGGTGGGACATTGCGCCGAAGTAGTGGCAGACCGGGGTGGTGGTCCCACTTTTTAAAAAAGGAGACCAGAGGGTGTGTGCCAACTATAGAGGCATCACATTACTCAGTCTCCCTGGGAACATTTACTCCAAGGTGCTGGAAAGGAGGGTCAGGCCGATCGTCGAACCTCTGACTGAAGAGGAACAATGCGGGTTCTGTCCTGGTCGTGGAACAACGGACCAGCTCTTCACCCTTGCGCAGATCCTGGAGGGAGCCTGGGAGTATGCTCAGCCGGTCTACATGTGCTTTGTGGACCTGGAGAAGACATATGACCGGGTCCCCCAGAAGTTTTTGTGGGGGGTGTTGCGGGAGTATGGGGTGAGGGGGTCACTTTTAAGGGCCATCCAATCCCTGTACGCCCAAAGCGAGAGCTGTGTGCAGGTATTCGGCCGTAAGTCGGACTTGTTCCAAGTGGGGGTTGGCCTCCACCAGGGCTGCGACATGTCACCGATCCTGTTCTTGATTTTCATGGACAGGATTTCTAGGCGCAGTCGGAGAGGAGAGGGGTTGCAGGTCGGGTGGCTCAGGATCGCATCGCTGCTTTTTGCCGACAATGTGGTGCTGTTGGCACCATCGGTCTGTGACCTTCAGCTCTCACTGGACAGGTTCGCAGCTGAGTGTGAAGCAGCTGGGATGAGGATCAGCACTTCCAAATCAGAGGCCATAGTTCTCAGCAGGAAACCGATGGACTTGTCTGGGGACCTTGGAGCGTCAGATTGGCCGAAGAATCGGAGCAGTACTGCAGTCACTGTATAGCACCGCTGTAATGAAAAGAGAGCTGAGCCGGAAAGCAAAGCTCTCAATCTTCAGGTCAATCTTAGTTCCTACCCTCACCTATGATCATGAGAACTGGATCATGACCGAAAGAACAAGATCGCTGGTACAAGCGATCGAAATGAGCTTTCTCAGAAGGATAGCTGGGTTCTCCCTTAGAGATAGGGTTAGGAGCTCGGTCATCTGAGAGCAGCTCAGAGTAGAGCCGCTGCTCCTCTGCATTAAGAGGAGCCAGTTGAGGTGGTTCGGGCATCTGGTTAGGATGCCTCCTGGGCGCCTCCCTTGGGAGGTGTTCCAAGCACGTCCAGCTGGGAGGAGGACCCGGGGGAGACCGAGGACCAGGTGGAGAGATTATATCTCCACTCTGGCCTGGGAACACCTCGGGATCCCCCAGTCAGAGCTGGTTGATGTGGCCGGGGAAAGGAAAGTCTGGGGCTCCCTGCTGAAGTTGCTACCCCCATGACCCAACCTCGGATAAGCAGACAAAGATGGATGGATGGATGGACGGATGGACATTTTCTCTGTTAGACTACAGTCCTATGTTTATGGTCTATTACAGACATGGTCTGTGTTTCTGTGTGTCTCCTTTTCCTCCCTCCCTCTCTAGGGTATCAACGACAAATGTCTGTTAGTCCAAGGTTTGTTCTGACTGAATATCACATAGCTTTATGACCCTCACTGGATGAATCCCTCATGTTGGTGATGATTGTTGCACTCCTCCTGTTGCCATAAATTAGTCCAAGTTTTCAGATTCTCAGTATTTTGGTTGATGACCCAACAGCCATACAACTATTCCCACCACCAGCACTTTGTTTAAAGGGGTTTTTTTTTTTTTTGGCACCTTTTTTTTTTCCCCAGATGTTGTATGGTTCAACAACTGAGATGCTGATAGGGCTACAGGCTTGAACACCAGAATTTTCCATCAACATTTGTCATTGCAAAATAAAGTTTTTTTAAGGAAAGGACTAACAGCAAATGATTTATGTTTTCAGAATGCCTTGTTTGGCCTTGTGGAGAAATGCGCTCTTCTGAGTGCTTAAAAATTTTTGCATTCTTGAATACACACAACACATGTCATGTAACGTAACATGGTAATTCTAGGAATTATGATCAAATCCGGGGTGGGAGGTTTATGCCGAGGGCAACCACTCATGGTTTGGCCTGAGTGCTCTACAAGCCACAGCACAATCAGCACTGATTGAGAGCAGAATAATCCCCATGGATGGGGTCAAAGTCCTTTAGATACAGATTGTTATGGTCATAAGATTTGTTTTAACATGACAAGAGAAAGGACACAGAGGGTGTGTGAGGTGCCATACCAGGCCATATATTTTGCCATTTAAAAGGGGAAATAAACTAAACTGTCACCAGCTCTTACCTAATGTATTTATATAATTAGTGGTCAGTGCTGCTGTGTGAAAATATGCAAATTTAATATTTACTGAATTTTGACTTTTAAAAAAATGAAATAAATAATGAGAATTGGTATCAAATCCCAACTTCGATCTCCCTGCAGGAGCTTGGAAGTAGACGGTGGAAAAAAAACAGGTAATCTTACGACTTCTAGAAAATGCAGCAGATAAAAGTAAAACCTTCTGATACACTTTCAGTTATAGTGACAATTTAAATTTTAAAATACACATTGCAAAAATCACCCTTTGAAGTCAGTCAGCTCTTAAATATATTTAGTTATGTTCGCAGAAAAAGGCTGCTGTGACTTAGAGGAGTTTATAACGGCTTATTTAACATTATTTAAGCCTCATTTTAAAAACAATGGCTATCTAAGTTTAAATGTAAACCATTGATTAGAGCATGCACATTTTAATGCAAGCATGTCACTGTCCCCTCTGTATGCAGAAAAACAACTTTACAGAACTAATAAGGATATTAGACTATTGTCACCATCCTAGTTTCCACATTTTGAAAATACAAAGAAAGATGTTGATTAGAAACCAAACATTTGAGAAAAATTGGATAAGTGGAGCAGGACTGAGGTTTTTCCATTCAGTAATGACAAATTTGCTGATTATGGTTGTAAGTAGGCCTATCATGAACCAAATTACCTCAGCACTTCCAAAATGACTGGTTTCTATCAGATTATTTTGGTGATTGCTCTGTTGTTATAACATTCAAATTTCAGTTGAAATAGTAAATTGATCCTTTGTAACAAAGAGGAAGATTACTGTATTTGTGGCTGTCTGAAATGAACAAAAAGAACCAACCAAAGAACTGCATTTACTTGCATGTAATGTTAATAGTGTCTGATGACAGCTTGTCTACATTTATTAGTTTACAGATGTACTATAGTGCTGGTGGCTGTTGTCAATGGATATATATTATCTAAAAGACTATTTGATACCTATATACTCTATATTGATGTACCTAAATGCCAGGATTGTTGATGCATTAAATGAGAAAATGAAAATTCGATTTTCTGTTCTTCTACTTTTTGTTCTTTTTTGGTAAGTTTTCACTTTATTTACTTTTAAGTAGAAATCCAGTATGAATTCACACGCTGCTTTGTGAGCTGCCATTTCTGAAGCCTCCAGTTAGTAATTTGGCCATCATCATGTTGGTCTTTTGAAAGCTGAAGAAACCATATTTGGAGAAAAGGGTAGAGCTGAAGTGTGAGTGAGGGGTGAATATGATCTGATCTGTGCACTGCACATGGTAGCTACGCCCTAATGCATACCCTGTGTATTGTCTATTTTCCTCTAAATTGGGAGCATAATTAAAATGAATATCATGCTGCATTAAAAAGAGCTGAAGCTACAGATTAAGACCATAAACTCATTAGTAAAACGTTTACTGAGGTAATAAATCAAGGGAGAAGTAGGGCCATTATCCCTGAGACTTCAGTACAATCACACTTCTCTTTGCAAACAGTGGAGTGGCCCCCTGATGATTACTAAATGGAAGGCAGGTTTAGCAGACTCTTTACTGGGTTCACTTTTCAGATCCAGACTCTGTGTCCATTTTTATATACAATCAATGCTTTAATGCAAATAAAAATCATCTAATATGCTATGTTTTAATATTCTCCCCAACACCAGTGTAGTTTTCATTTTTAATTGTGGCATATCTCCCTCCACAGTCGGGCTGTAAAATTCAGGAAAGTCTCCTGATGGTCATATCACAAGGTTCGCTGACACATGATTATCAACCATGTCAAATTACCTATATGGTTGATTAAGTCCGAGGACTTGTAGGAGTCATCACCTGTCCCACTGGTGTTGCTTTTTCCTGGAGCTCATTAACACACAAGCCACTAATCACTCAATTATACTTCTCTGAAATACTTAAAAAGAGCATTAAACATGTCTTTCCTTTTCATCAAGCCCAGGCCCTTTGTTCAAGCACAAAGCACAAATGTCCAAGGGCATCCCAGCTTTCTGAGACTTTTTAAAACTGTTCTGTACATCCTCTGTAGTATAAACTGTGTTTTTCCCTGGAAAAGTATAGGTGAAAAATACAGATTAACACCATTAAATAAACAAAGAAATGAGAGACAGGTAGATCAATTCAAATGGCGTATCATGATTGATGAAGGAGACTTGTCATGGGACTCTATGTCCTTGAGAGCCCTTAATTTCTAAATCCCCCATCATTTCCATCTGCTCAGTCTCCCTCCATTACAGAGAAGTATCCCCTTGTGTGCACAGTGTCATTTCCAACCAACACTTTGCTCTTACCTCTGGTGTCACAGGAAAATGACAAAACTGGAACCACGGCAGAACTTTCTGTTCCACACACACCACAGGTAGAAAATTGCCCTCTTTTCACACCTCTGGCCCGACTTAATCCATCTGTAGTAAGCCTGTAGTGTACGTGTGTTCATCCACATTCACATGCCAGTCCTTGTCAGTTCTTTCTAGCACTGTACAGTTTATTTTGAATTTATAAGAATAATGAAATCTAATAGTTTGCATGAGGAAACATAAATCAACTTATCTAGATGATGTCTCACACAAGTTTTGTTTTTTGCTCGAATCAAAATGATATGTCCCAGAGAGAGATTAGAAATCATTCCGTGACTTTTCTTAAAATGTCTGTAATCCCATTTAATTCTGTACTGGTTCCTGCGCTGAGGTTGTTCTCCCTCTGTTGTTTACTTAGACCTAGTTTATTCAGATATAGCACCTGCCACCCCATCACATCCACACAAATAAACCCAGAAAACACCTTCGGAAATACTTCTCCTGCTATCTCTTTCATGCAAGTGCTACTATTTATGGTCTTTGTCTGTCTGATTCTGTGTGTGTGCGTGAGTGTGTGAGAGTGTGAGTGTGCATCTGACCTTTTACCATCATGTACATCATGTCTGTCATTTCTCTCCACCATGTTATAAAATTTAAAGCATCATGGTCATCTAATCTAACAAAGTGTCTATCATAAATATAATTTAATCTGATCCCATTTTCATTCATGCAGTACCATAACCAATTAAACTTCAGCAAACTACTTTCATTCACGCTGCAATTCTTTGGGTTTATCATGTCAGCAAGTAGATACTGACGTGTCGTGCATTAGCCCTCTAACACGACTGTTTTAAGGTTTAAGAACATATTTTCAGATAAAAAAAAAACTTAAGTTCACTCTGAATCCATAAAAACCACTTTCTTTAGTAATTTTGACTAGCAGTTTTAAAGGAAACTTTGTAGCAGTGGCCTGATAAATGTATGAATATATAAGTAGAGGGCAATTAATTAAAAAGAAAAAAGCCTTGAGTTTGTAAAATGGCCGTTGTCAATTTGGAGGAGAAGGTGGAGCTGAGGACTGAGGGTGGGTCTGACCTGGTCTATGCTGTCAGAGGCAGGTTGTGGTGTTTGGTACAATCTGTCAATCACACAGCAGTCACATTCAAATGGAGATTCTGCTTTATGGTCTACTTTCCTCTAAATGAGATCATAATTAAAGAAAATCAACATCATGTTTTAATGACTTGAAACTAGAGACTGAGACCATAAACTCATTAGGAAAACTTCTACTGAGCTGAGCTCATAAATCAAGTGACAAACAGGGCCTTTTCTCCATATAGTTCTATACCAACACAGATGTTTTTGTAACCACTGATAGTCATTAGATAGAAGGCAGGTTTAAGTCTGTGCAGCATTGGCTTCACTGTTCAACCCTGGTGTAAAGGTCCATCCTTATATACAGACTATGACCTGATCTGGGTCTATTAGGTACAATCTGAGACATTCCTGATACTATTAATCCTAGACAGTCTATTTAGCTTAAGAAGGTTCTTAACTGTGTGAACCAAATGTGGAAGATTCAGAAGTTGCAGCTGGTCAAATTTTCCAAGTGCTGAGGAAAAGAACTGCTTCCTTTCTTTTCCTATATCATAAAACTAACTGGACCTTCCTTTAGGAAACAAAATGAGATAATGCTGTCATTATAATTTTAGACCGACTTTCAAATTTGTCCAAAAAATATTGATGTTTATGTTTAATTTATTCAGCATTTTCATATAATTATTACTGTAATTGCTTAACGTCCCACTTGTAGGGCCACTTGTATATTTTTATCTTTATTTTATATTTTGTCTATTTTATTTTTATATTTATTCTTTATTACATTCAAATTTATTTATACAGCACCAAATCATAACAGAGCTACATCAATGCAATTTACATATAGAGCAGGTCTAGACAAAAGTCTTCGCATACTTTTTAAAGAGACCCAACAAATTCCAAAACATTGTAGAAAAACGGTGTTTGTTCCTGCCATAATTTAAAGGGATTTTTCACTCTGATGTAAACATACCATTTTGGGGCATTTCCTGAAATAAAACAATATAATATAGTGTCATTTATTGTGGTATTGCCCCCAAAGCCAACTCACCTCTGATGTTTTTAATAAGAAATGTCAAATTATCATTCACTGAGCAACGGTTGTCCAAGGAGACCACACACCTACCGCAGAGCTACTTAAGCATGAAGCGTGTGACGACTGTGCAATCCCATTCCGCAGAGCTATTTTTAGGTAAGCGTTGCCTACTGCTGATTATGTACATCATCATGTTGATGAGCTCACCTGGAGCAAATGGGTCTTATCTGCCTCTGCTCTGATTTAAACCCCCATATATGAGCGTGCGGCTCAGAAATGCCTCAGCAAAGCATGCAGTTTTGAGTTACAGAAGGGTCAGTAATGTTGGTAATGGAAGCTCAGCCTTCAGGTGATATTGGACGCACGAGCTTTCTCATCAAACCAGAGTTCATGGTAATAGAGCTGGTACAGACAAACCTGGAAGGCTTGTGGTGATCTCTGGGGTTGGTTAAGGTTTGCAATGATGTTGTAAGGCAGGAGAGAAACATCATGTAGCAGGAAGGGGGCTGGTTTTGCCGAGCTCTCTCTGCACAGTGGAAACTAAGAGAAGCAGGAAGATTTGTCACAGGACTGTGATGAATGTTGTTATTTTGTGTGAACTGGATGTTGTCCTGACTCGCGAGAATTTTCCAGTTTCCCGTTTGAGAGAATGACATAGTCTTGTGAAATCTTCAGCCTGACACAGCCTCTAAATGCATGGCATTCTTGGAAAATTAAATTCTTCCGAGAAAAATATGTGCCAAACAATGCTGCAGCATGGGTCCTATCAAAGCAAGAACAATGCGAATGGAGATAAACCGAAGTACAAACAAATGCGATCGTATTCACCTCGGTATTTGTCACAGTAGCATGACTGAGCTATTGGAGAAGTGGTCATTTCTCACTTCATGTAAAATGTATCTTGGCTATTACTTTGAAAGTCTGTATCACTGTAGGCTTTTTTCTCCTTTAACTGACAGCATTCAGCCTAATGTGGCGAAGAGACAGCCTGAGTGATCTGAAAAAAGGATTTCAGAGAAAAATTACTTCAGCCTTACCAAGTGTATCAGCCAGCCAAGCATTGATAGTCTTATCAGAACACTCCACAGAGAGCTCAAAACCAAACTTTTCACATCACTGTGCTGCTACCAGCAGGAAGTGTGTGTGTGTGTGTGTGTGTGTGTGTGTGTGTGTGTGAGGGAGAGAGAGAGAGAGCAACAGCAAGAGAGAAAGGGAGAAAGGGACAGACAGGCAGAGATAGATACTCTGTAATGAGTTTCCATAAACCATTCTCGATGTGCTATCACTGTCGTCATTTTATGAATTCATCATAAAAGAGTGAGTAAATGTCACAGCTGAAGGTAATAGAACAGGATGCTGTGTTTGAAAAGAAAGGCAGAAGAGTAAGAGAATGAAGAGGGGGGAAAGGGAAATTGTAGGGGCTCCTCTGATGATTCAGATGATAACAAAAGCTACGGTTGGTGTTGTTCATGTGTGCTGTCTTTCCAAGAGGGCTCACAGAGATATGGGAGTTCACTGGGAGGGAATCGGTCATGTCTCCAAATAAAACACGACATTGATTTATGAGTGTGAAACTGCTACGAGAGCAGTAGGTCTCTATAATCACTCGTGCAAACACGTACACAGAAAATCCCATTTCTCTCATACTACTGCACACAATCCTGCACTGCACATTACAGCAATTCAACTTCACTTCCAGAGACAGCACAGCTTAGCAATCCGCCTGTTTTTCCCACTATCATTATTCTTTCTTTTTTTTCTTCTTACTTTTCTCACCAACTTCCAAATCCTCTTCAACCTGCATCATCACATATAAATACAAATAAACTTCAAAGCAGAGAAATTCATTCATTAAGAAAAAACAATCACGCCACATACCACTTTGGGCCTGAAAGTAACTCAGTTTGTAGGTCTGTTTGTGTGAAATGATTGATACTCTGAGTTTCTTATTCTTTTTATTCTTGGTGTCAGGCGACCTTGAGTGCCTTGAAAGGCGCCCTAACAAATAAAATGTATTATTATTGTTATTATTATTGTCCCACTGCACCAAAGTTTAAAGTCAGAAATGGTGACTAACTTCTGCACCAGGCAGGCAGCAAGTACTGTAAAGTCACTGTTATGAGTTGTTGATGCTTTTTTAATAGAGCTGCTGTTTATCTTGTGTGACTGGGTATTTTGCTTTTGGTTCATGTATATAGTAATTTAATAAAAAACAAGAATTATGTATATTTTATGTCTGAGATGAGTGAGCAACAAGTATTGTTAAGTCACAGCAATGATCCGCTCAGCCTTACTGAAAGTTCTGCTGCAACTTATTTCAATCTTGAAAAGTCAAAATATTTTAAATTTAAAATAGAAATACAGAGTAAACCGTTTTCGAGAACAGACAAGACAGATGGTATGTTTCAGGCACTTATTCACTGAAAGGTAGAATAAGAGTTCCTTTGTTAAATTCAGCGAATAGCTCTTCACAGTCCAAAAGCTCCACATACATGCAGGATAGAAAACCACCCAGCGTACACAACCATAGCTCCATGTAGGAAATGAAACAAGTGATTTACACTATAACATGTTCCAGATTATCAGCAACAGGCAGCTTCTGTGCTTGGGCAGGGAGGAATTAAAGGTGTTGGAAAGACTGGAAAGAAACCAGGAAGACTGAGGTGATACAGTCAGCAACAGGTGACCAGTGAAATAGTGATACCTCACAGGTTGGAGCTGGTGAACAGGTAGGTAATAACTTACAGGTAAGTCAAATAGATCTAACTTAAAATCCAAGGACAGGAAGGGAACTTTACAATGCAACAATGATGTGAGAGGAGACTACCACGAGGTTAACATTATATTATGCAGACATTAATTACAGTGAAGGAAGAGGGAAAAATATTCACGTTAGCTCCCAAAAGAGAAACTCAACAAACAATGACAACATAGTTGCTGGCTGTCACATTTCAATCAATCTGAATGAAACCATCAACACCACCCTCACATCTGTGTGGTAAATATGAAGTTAATGTAATTAAATGAACTGAAGGAGAGCGGTCGCTGGATGGAGTCGAATCACAAAGGCTATGATGCAACACACTCAACATTGAGACAAATGACACTTCTCTTACATTGCCCGTTAATCTGATTGTAATGTGTACAAGCAAGACTCTGGAGCAGAGTCACTTTGAAGAAAACCAACTCTATTTGTAAAGTATTTTCAGATTAATGATGTATGATTACTGAAAGCAGATATTTTATACTCAGCAGTACTTTGCGAAGCTCATGCTGCGATCCATTAAATTAACCAAAGCCCTTTTAAATGAGGCAAATCAAGGAGTGAGCGAACAATTAATACAGCTCTGAGAATAGCATCAACTGAGCTGGCACAAAATCCCACACCCAGGAAAAAAAAAAAAAAAGAGCAGTGGTCCACTTTAAGATGAAAACTTCAGGCACACAAAAACAGCATGGAAACTTTTGCATGCTGTAGATCTTAATATTTTCTCTGCTAACGAATACTATGTCCTTACAAAATGTCATATTAATTACTGTTTCTGTGGGTTTTATTGAGTTGGCTTCTCACACTCTCTCATACAAACACAAGCGCACGCACACACACATCTCAAACTGCCTTTTTCAGCACCATCACAGGAACTGTCAGGGTTTCCTGCACTTTTCATCCTTTCGTTCAGGCTTAAATAATTCAAAATAAATTTAATTTGAGTCCCTTGCTTTATGTGTGGTAAAACTATTAGAAAAGAATAAATTGTACCCTGGATAGATGGGGGGGGGGGGGGGGGGTGAAAACACAAAGCAGCCAGAGTTGTCAGCAATTTCACAATCAGTGCAGAAATTATAGAAAATTAGCCGGAGCGGTGAGAAATGACAAAGCCTAGGAACCGAAAGCTGAAACAATAATTGTTATCTAATTTTGAATTTTATTTTATTTATTTTCAGCAACCTCATTTGTCTTTTTTTCCCATTTAAATTGCAAGATTTGCTTTTGGTAAAAGGTTGATTGCATGTCTCACCCCTTCAGTGTAGAGCAGGTTTATTTTAATGAGTATCATCTCTCCATGCAAGGTTTATCACATTTTCTTCAAATTTAACAGCAAGCGCACTTCCAAATGACATCCATTAATACGTGAAAGGCACGTACAACAATGGTTATTACCACACAGTTGTCTCTTTTTCTTTTTAGATGGAGGAACTTTGTGGATTTCACAGCAGGAAAACAATGGGATATTTGACTGAAAAGTCTGCACAGCGGCAGACAGACAAGGTGAATAGAACTGGAAAAAGTCACCAGCGTCACTTCTGTATCCGAGCCCCCTAATCCATTATTCAGTTTCATTAAATCCTGGAAATGCAGTCATTTTTGTTTCCTGATCCTTAAAGACATGTGGTGTGGATTGTGGAGTGTGAAATAAAGGTGGTATCACTACTGCATCTAGACAGATGACACCATATTTCCTCAAAAATGAAGAATCATTAAATGGAAAATATAGAACTTGTCACTGCTATTTTACTTTTTTATTATCATTACTATTTGAGAACCAATATTTTTGAGTGTGAAAATACAAGCAATAAGACAGTTACTTTGTTTATGCATGGATTATCATATTCAGTCAGTGTCACTATCCCTAATAGCTATTATAGATATGCTATAACATAATAGATTTTTCATTATACATGTTCCTGCAGTGTTCATTCAGCCAGCAACTACAAACAACATGTTTTAGCTAATACTATTAAAAGAAAAGATATTCATGAAGAATAGCAGCTGTTTGACTTAAAGCACAAAGACTTGAAACAGGTTAACAGAAGGTAAGGTGTCTACAGGCTGCGTTTATGAATACGTTAACATTCACCATAACAATGGCTTTTTATCTGACTACATTTGAGCAAGTATAGTTTCAGTCAAGGTGTTATACTTGCCATGTTGTCTTAAAACAAAAAGAGAAAGCATGTGTTAAAATACTGTACATTAGCACAGAGAGAAGGAAAGAAGTATAATCTCAGTTGTTTATAGATGTCAGCTCACTTTTAAGTTGTATTCACATGTGATCCAGCCATGTACTTTTTTTTTCCTGCAACCAACCAACTCATTGAAACTTGCCCAATTTTTTCATCCCTTCTCATCATGTATAGTTGACTGTTAATCAGCGTCATGAAGATTTGCTTCACGTGAATTTCCTTCAACAAAATCCATTCAGGTCTATTTTTGTCTCCTTACTGACTTTGTGGCTTCATCACTTTTATGCGTCACTTTCTCTCCTGTTTTAATTTACAGCTGTACAATCACCTTTTTGCTAGTGGTGGCAAAAACAACAGCAGGCTAAAGAAATAAACCGCCAGATATGAACATTCCTCTGTCATCCCCCTTCAGTCTGTGGTTTCAGCTATTCTGTTGCTGGCAGAGCTTTATTTTGCAAACGCACGACTGTGGTTCCTCCGACTTATGTTGCGCGTGAGAAGTGAACAAGTCACTGAGACTGTTGTCCATTTCATGTCATGTAGTTTTGGAATGCATATTTATATTATGGAAACTCAGAGAAAGATGTGCTTATATGAATACACAGCAGCAGAAACAAGGGGGTCTTGTACGTTGTAAAAATGTGTGCTACAGCAAATGTGATCTTTAAAGTTTCATGAGAAGGGCTGGGGTCTAAATCATCCTACTAGAATATTGGATCAGACAACCAAAAAAAACAAGCACGATGGGAAAAACTTAACAATCGTAATGTGTCAAACTCAAGAAGCTCATCCCATAAAAGTAATTACAGGGTTAGGGCTCTTAGGGTGCTCCAATAAACACAATATACCACTTAGAAAGCCTTTCAGTGCTTTCTCAGGGTAAGACCAACAGCAGAAATAGTCATTCGAACACAATGCGGTGCTCCGTCATACACAGTTGTGCCAACTTCCACGTGCAATACAAAATCTGTTAGTATACTGTCAGATACAGAAACCTCATCCCGAAGCACCAGCCAGGCAAAACCCAGAGAATGGAAATGATCAGAGAGTTCAGCAAAGGGGAAGCGCTCCGCAAAACAATAGAAAACTGCAGTAAAACAAGCATAAATCACCTGTGCCCTTTAGCTCTCAAAATTTAATTAGTATACGCATATTTTGGAGACTGACAGTACTGGTGTTCCAGTTAGATGAGGAGTTGGATTTTCTATTCTGAGTTTCATTATGCGTTTGAGCTGAGTGGGCACATTTGAACTGTTGCAGGTTATGTATATAGCAGATTATATAGCAGTTTTGTTACGTATCTAAATGCCACCAGCTCCGCCTCCTCTTTATTCAGCTCGTCATCTGCGCTGCTCCTACTCGTATACGAAGAGAGCTTTGAGGGTTCAACTGCAGATCAAATCCGAAACAGAAGCCACTGGTGCATACAGTATTGGGCTGCTTCATGTGCGGCGCTATGGCATTTGAAAAAAGATGAGCTTGCGTGTTTAAAAAAAAATAAAATAAAAAAAAAAATAAGGTGGAGGGAGGGGTGCAGTCGAGCAGCAAAAGGTACATCAGTGTACAGCACGCCAACAAAGTGGCTTGTTCTTGCCTACTGCCTGGTGAGGGGAGGGGAGATGCGACCTGTCAGAGAGTGAGGGGGCTGGCTGAATGACTTCACATCACCCTTTCAGCTCCAGCAACTTCCCATTTATATTGTAATGCAAATCCATGGCCTGTCCCAGATGGTGCTTTTCCAGCATCGTGGGTGCATAGAAATATGATTATTTATCCCAAGCACTTCTCATGTCTTTAATGCACCCTCCTCCGTCTACTTCCATTTCCTCCTTCTACTGGCAGCGGTATAAAGTCTGTGCATTCTGATCTGTTTCTCTATGATGTTTAAAGGCAAAGAAAAAAGAGGAAAAAAAAAAAAGAACGGACAATAAATTTGGGAGAGAATTTGACACGGGAGTACCTAAGAGATTACAGACAAGTAAAAGAGAAACAAATCCGTAGAGCATAAATCAAGAGAGATAGGGGAGGGAAAAAAAGCTCAGGTAGATAATTTCTTGGCTGAGCATTAAGCTAAGAGGCCTAAGCAGTAAGTCTTATGACTCAAAAGTGCTTTTAATCACTTCTGCTGGGCAAAATAGCCCAGCAGTCCATTTCAGAACTGAAAATGATCTTCCTAAAAGCATACTCTAAATTCACCCACCCCTGCCTGTGTGGGACATGCTCACAGCCTTTTTGTGTGTTGCTTACATCAAACAACTCTGAACATGGTTAGGAGTTAGAGAGAGGTCAACACATTATGCTTTCACGGTATGCACCTTGGAGGCTTTTCCGTATTAAAACGTAATGTAGAGTTGGAGAGAAACAAGAACTGTAGACGTTAAAAATGTTTTATTTGGGAGCCATTTTGGATATATGATAAACAATAGGTAATGCGACTTCAAGCCAAATTGTATTAGAACAAGGTAAGACTTTTGAAAATCCTGCTGATAAATATATATTTTTATGAAAATCTAAAATCTCATCTAAAATCATTTACATGTCAATTTTCAGGCTTTTTAATGTGACAGCAATTGATATTCACTGTTGATGGGATCATCTGAGCAGGGTTATGCACAACAGCAGAAACAGCATAGGTGGAGGTTTCTGAGTGTGAAACAGACACATCCTGAGGGACTGTGTGCTGTAACCACATGTGTACTATAAGTTGCTCCATTATACTGTCAGGATTTCAATACTTTCATTGTAATACCTTCACTGGATGTGTTGCTTGGCTCAGAAGCATTTAGGTCACACTTGACACGTCCCACACAGAGTAATTAAATCACAATCTGGTGTCGGATCGACTCCTTGAATCACTGTATCATTATCATATTATATGCTCTGACGAGCATTCATATCTGTAACTTCAGTTACTGTGACACAAACTTTCTGTGAAACACGGAAGATAATGACTGAATTATGAGGACCACTTGAAACCAGTTGACTGCAGATGGTGTAGCAGTGCTGAGCATAGAGGTCACTTTAGAAGGCCAGAATTTTAAAATGTATTTAAACCAAAAAGCAAAATAAACGATCATGTTGGGTTGGAGTACTAAATCCCAGAAAACAGCATGCACTTACTGTTGTTTAGCCACGATTATAGGTTTGGTCATTTCTACTCAGCAAGGGCTCAAGAGCTCCTCTATTTTCAGTGATAAATTGTTTTGTACTATACGTAAAACTTACATGGACACACACACACACACACACACACACACACACACACACACACACACACAGAGGGTTTTTTCTCATTCACAAAGGTAAATCTGTGTTAGTGTTACTCCTTAGCAAAGAAAATCCATCCACCTGACAGATGTGGTTTGTCCAGATGCTGATTACACAGCATGATTACTGCACAGGTGTGCCTTGGGCAGGTAACAATGAGAGGTCCCGCTACAATGTGAAGTTTCATCACATAATTCTACAGATGTTGCACATTTCAAGGCAGTGTTGAATGTCCATCACAGCCATTGCCAAAGAAGTAAACATTAATTTTTCTACCATAAGCTTTCTCCACAGTTGTTTCTGGGAATGCGGCCGTACATCCCATCTCTGTCTCAGTGACCACACATGGCATCCAATGAGCATGTTTGGGATGGTCAGAACCTGCATGTATGCAGCTTGATCCAGTCTTTGCCAATTTGGAGCAGCTTCAGAGCCACCAAAGATGAGCAGGTGAAGCCAAAGTCTGATAAACTCTGTGCAAAAGGAGATTTGTAGTGCTGCAGGACGCAAACGGTGGTCCTACTAGATTTGACTCATTTTCTGATCCACGATGAAATGCACTTCTTTTATCAAAAACTGAACATTTTAGCGTGGCCTTTTATTACAGCCTTGTAAATATAATATGTATTTGAATGCATTTTAATAAGAACATTTATGAGAAACAACACAAAAAAATGCACAGCTTCTATTTTAACTCTTGAAATGGGAGTAAAAACAAAAGTGTTTACATTTTTGTTGAGCCCATAATTAGTTTTTGGTTTCATCTATTTTTTCGCAAGTTAAAATCAACATAAAAGGACAGGTAATGACAAACAATATAAAGTGCAGGGAAAGGCAAAAAACCCAAATAGGATTATTTAAGCCTCCACCAATTTTTTTTTTTTATAATATTACAGAAATTAATATGTCAAGCCATTAAAATGAGAGCAAAAAAATAATGCAATATACATATCACAATAACAATGTAAAAAAAATTAAGTGCGAGAAATGTGTCGGCATCGATACATAAAACAGGAAATGTATTAGTGAATTTTAAAAAAAATATATATATACAAGCTACTTGCAAAACAAACAATAACAAAACAGCAGTAAACGTTCTTTTAAACATCTTTTTGAAATCTTCAGATGAAAAGGTTGTTTATACTTTCCTCTAAAGCTTATTGAGAGTTGACCTCTGCTGTTAAGAACAAACAAAAAAAATATATTGCAGGTATCTACAGCAGGAAAATACATGTCACAATTACACTGGCCCTATTGCAAGATCTCTCTTTGGAAACTGGAGGTTGGGTTCATTATGGTAAGAAAATGTAAATGTGACATAAAGCTCATCGGGTCATGACGTATAATTTAAAGAAAAATGCTCATGCAGAGGGAGGAGGAGAAAACACCAGGTTGAATCAACCAATAATTAAAAAGCTACACACAAATAGATGATAGACTTGTTGAGGATGAAACCTGCTAAAAAGCTGGATATTGAACCTAATCACCCCTGTGTTTACAGTCTATAATGTCTGGACATATTTTAGCAAATCTCCATCCTCTAAAGTGACCCTGCCTTGGCCACAAGCATTTCCTGGTCACACTGCACAGACCACATTATCTGTTCATATCCATAATAGTCATGTTTGTTTACATCCCCAGCCCTTCAGATGTCTGTTCTGAAACTTATGCTGTGACCTCAATATGATGGAGGTGAACAGAATTTGGTTTGGCTGCTCAAAACATGAAAGGAAAAAAAAAAAAAGACATTTAAATTTCGGAAAAACTCAAAAACAAAAGCTGTTTTTTCAAACAATGTCCTGGTAACTAAGGGTAATCCACAAACCGGGTCGTCAACAATGGGTTTTTGGGGTTTTTTCTTGAACAGAAACTATCCCTTATGGAAACTGTTCACAGTTATGTCTAAGTGCACTTACTTCTTCTCCACTGTATATATAAAGCTGTACATATTACGGATTAAAGTGAACTGCTTTAACTTTTTGGCACATATGAGTCAGTCAGCCATCAACACCAACGGACATTGAGTACAGGCAGCGTTTTGACACCACAGAGATTCTAACAGCTTCTTTATATCTGCTTGCAGCTGGCTTATTTCCATAATATATATCCCTTTATTTTTTTTTTTCAAGCTTTCCAAATAGAGCAAATTAAAGGCAATCTAACTTTGACCAAATGTAAATGGCTTAATGGAGCTATCCCCTGTAATTGCTCCACTCAGTCAAGCATTCATTAAGTGCTGGGGGAGGCAGACTACTCTGTACTTGTTACAAAAAGCACAACAGATTTTCTACTTGAGCAACTTGCACTTCAGATTTTCCTTGTTTTATTTTATGGGGTTTTTTTTCCATGAGTCATACAACGCATACACACAAATACACAAATATGCCCTTTGAAGGGAACATGAAAGCAAGCCCGACACAAAATTTCACCAGAAATCTGTCACTCACTAATTTAATACCGCCGAGATCTGCAGCTAAACTCGGACAGTGAGTAGTAGGTATTCATGGTCTCAGTGACCTTTGGGGGTTGGGGGGGGGGCTGCAATCATAGATCAATCCAAACAGATGCCCTGCAGTATGAACTGATGTTTTAAAAGAGAGAAGACTGAAGGAAACCCATCGGTAGCGATATCAGAATATGTGGTGAACCATTTCATCACTCCTAAAAAATGCAATCAAATCCACAATCAGCCCCTGTTCACATACCCAACTGCAATATCAATTGCAGAATAAAACACCGCAGACCATTTCAGCTCAAATCAAAACTTCTCCTGGACATTGGGCCTTCATAAAAAATAAAAATACATTTATAAGCTATTGCCTATTTCCCACACGAGACAAAAACAAACATCTTTATTCAATGATGCAGTCATCAGGAGATTATTGGCCTCATCATATCTGGCCTGTTGTCATTCCACATTACTCTCCAAACAGTTTACCTGCCTGCACAAAGAGCAGTGGCTAGCCATGAGCTGGGTTGGTCCCCACAGCTTCATTTTGTTCACCATCTGTGCTCAAGCAAAACTTCACTATGGCCATTATCGTGAAGGGCCTATGAAAGAGATGAGCCTGGGAGGTGACTGCATGGTTAATGCAGTACCTACTCAGCACTGCACATTCAGAAAGAAAGACAGAGGAATTACGTTTTTGAAAAGGACAAAGGTAGTCGAGCGTCTTTGGGAGGTAACAGCTGACAGTGGATTTTGTGGACTGAGACAATGACTGTTGCTCACAGATATTATCAGCTGTAGCTAGCTAGTTTAAATTCATGATATCCCATAAGCTAGTTGAATACTCAATTTCCACCTGCTTTTAAAGTTTCCAGCTGATTCATTTTAAAATGAGAAGCCTGTGAAAGGGTCATAAGCAGTGCTGTGTTAACTCTTTAATTTGCCTTTCACAGCCAGAGCCTTTGACGTTTGAGTTTACACTGTGCAGATCAGTCAACCGGCTAACATGTTTGAGCTGAACTAAACATAGGTACAGAATTTAAATTTTGTTTATTGACAAGTGCATTAAAGCTTATTCAAACAACTACACCATAAACAAAAACAGAGCAGTTGCACAGTTCTGCTAAATGAAGCATAAGACGAGAAAGAAATATGGCGCTGCAGATGGCTAACGCAGACAATATGGTGTATTTATTTCTGCAAGAAGTTCAGTTTTATACCACGGCTCAGCCTGAGTTTTACAACATAATATTAAAAAAGTGCTCACTACAGTAAATAGTGGATTTTATTGGACAGCAGTCATGTGGGAAATTGGGCCGTGGACCTGCTCAAATTGACCTGCCCAAAGGCAGCCTACCCATACTTCTGCTGTGCAAGAAATCCAAACAATCGCCCGAGAACCAAATCATTGATTGAACAGGTTGTTAATCAGACACATTTCAGGCTCGACATCAAACCACAACTGATCTGACAGAAACTTGGCCTGATTCTAAAATTAGTCAGGGGTGACCCATTCCAGGCTGCAATTGGGCAAAGTCCCTGCACTGTCTGTTCTGCTTTAAATATGCACAAATATGGACATGCACAATTTATGCATGGTATAATGCTATAAAGGCCTAAAGCTGAAACATCCTCATGTAACTATTCTAACGTAAACCATGATTAGTTGAATTAGTTGAATAGTTAAATATTTGAAAACACAGCATGCTTCACTTTATTCACTTCACTTCACTTTATGAGCAGAAAGCATCAGGAACAAATTAAGGTGTTGGGCAAAAATTAGAATATGAAATTAAGCTTTGGCTGCTGGAGTATGAACTCCCCATACCAAATAAAGAGCAGGACAGCTGTTACTGTTACTATAAACACGGATGTATTGTGGTCAATGTTACAGTCCTAAACAGGTATTTTTGTACCGTAACATGTAACCCTCTAATGCACTTTTCTACTTGCCCTTAGAAATAACACTGGGTACTGTAGGTAATAAGCTACTTAGCCATGCATGCTTCCATTTGCAGCTTACATTTGAGCACACAAGCATGCTGTTTGATTCCTCCCTCACACTTTTCCTGTTGTGTTTTTAGTTTTGGAAAGAAGATTAAAAAACAAAGAAAAAAAAAAAAAAAAAAAACACCTCCCTCCATACTCTTTACATGCAGTCTATCATTCCTACAACAGCTCCCTACACACCATTTCAACACAATGAAAACTTGACAGTTGTGCCAAGCTTACTTAGATTCAGTGAGACATTTTTTTGTTTTGGGGACAAGATGAGTAAACCTTTGAATAGCCAGAATATTCTAGAGGAATCAAATTACCACCAATAATCCCCTTTACATGGAGGAATAGTTTGAGATGAGACTGATGTTTGGTCATTGAAAAGAAATGACAACAAAATAAAATAAAAATAATAATTAAAAAAATAAAGGTAAAATGACAACACACACACAACAAATAAAACCCTCATCCAAAAGTTTTTGAACACCTCCAACTTTTGACCACAACTGTGTGATGGCGACGGCTGATCACCTAAACACCAAGCAAAGTGAAATCCTGGTGTTTTTCACTCAGCAACAGGAAGTACAGCATCACCATCTATGGGCCAGCGAGGCGACAACACGCTGCAGAGCTGTAATAACATCTGCCTTTTACACAGCACCTGCTCACCCAGCAGACACACATTGTGCTCACAAACACCGCTTTCAGAATCAATTACTCGCACACCACAGGTCACGGAACAGTTCATTACTGTTCAGTTACCAGTGAATGTTCAATAGCGAGCCCATTACAGAGGAAAAGCTTCGCCCTCACTGCCAAGACAACAGCAGAACAAGTATGACATTTTAATGATACTATTAAAGATGAGATGAGTGCAAACAAATAAATTAAAGCAGCTTATGATGAGCTGCATGAAATGAAATCGAGAAAAAAAGTCAGAACAAGTGAGTTGACATCAGTGTAACCAACGATAAAACCGGCTTCTAATTGTATTGATCGACTGTGCCCCTTTACTCCGACTTGCCATTTATCTCCCTGAGATCCATAATATCATTATCATCTCTGTTAATGCATTTTAGCCGTACAATGATTTAAAACTACAAAATAAATGGAGAAGCTGCATGCTTTTCTCCATTGACTTAGGCAGGTATTTCAGCTCCATTATGACTCACTTCAGAGGCCGTTGAAGTCTCTCATGTAGCTAATTAGGTCATCATTGACACACCTTTTCATGTCTCTCTCCCTGGCAATTTTTTTT
Source organism: Remorina albescens (assembly GCA_034769265.1). Lineage (NCBI taxonomy): Eukaryota > Metazoa > Chordata > Actinopteri > Carangiformes > Echeneidae > Remorina > Remorina albescens. The sequence continues at coordinate 15,734,871 of CM068482.1, read as the reverse complement.
TCAAGCAGAAGATACTCCTGGTAAACAAAGTTTACCACTTCATATCTCTCTTATTTGACCTTAACTTCTTTTTTCTCTATTTCCTGTAGATTTCGTTCTCCAGACTCCACAGTCACCCTCTCAAGAGGAGGACCAGAGCACTTGCTTCAGGTTTCATCAGATGAAATTTGACTAAGTTGCAAGAACATGAAAGAAAGTGACTGAAATGACAAAAAGGGACTTCCGAAATGAACAATCATCGTGCCCTCGTGGTTATAAATCATCCCTGCAAATGTTCTACCTTTTGTTCTACATTTTAACCCCATTTTAACCCCTTTTATGTTTTTACAGAAAGCCAGACAAGAAAATTATAAAATAATTTAAAATTATTTTTTAATCAACTAAAACAATAAAATGAAAAATCTAATTTGGTTTTTGTTGACTAATTTTAGCAAATATTTAATATTTTATTTTGCAAATCAATGTATAGACCCATTAATTAGTGAGTTGCCATTTTTAACAATTTGGCCGTCGTCAAGTTGGCTTCTGGCTTCAGAACCAACATGGCAACGGAAGAGAAGGTGGATCTGACCTGCTCTCTACTTTCTCCACAAGGCCACTTTGTGTGCTACAGTACTGTCAATCACACGGTAGCCACGTCCTAATGCATAGCTTGCTTTACGGTCTATTTTTCTCCAAAAGGAACCATCTTTTAAAAAAAAAATAAACATTCCTTTGTCTGGAGGAAGACTTGAAACTATTGATTGACAACAAAAACTCATTGAGAAAACTTTTACTGAGCTAGTAAAACAGGTGAGAAGTAGGAATATTTTCCAATGGACTATACAATCTGACTTCGTTTTAAAACCAGTGGAGTCATCCCCTGATGTTCATTAGATAGAATGCAGGTCTCTGCTGTTTTACACTTTTCCATCACTTTTCCACCAGACTTAAACCATCTTCTTATTTTTATTGGACATCTTTGAATACTTTTCATCTGGCTATGACATGATCGACAATATTTCACAAATGTATTTAACCTATGGCATGTTGGAATGGAAGTAGTGATTGTAATCTACACTAAGGTTATTATTATAGATAAATCGGTGCATAAAGGGAATGTTACTGTTGTATCTGCTAAAGAAATAGTAGAGCTTGTTTTTTCAGTAGGCACCCTTACCCCTAACATGGGGTCACATTGAACTGTTTTCTAGTCGTTGCTTTTTGTAAAATATTATTTGAGCATGAAATAGTTGAATTGAAAGGTTTTGGAGGATAAATCACTGTTTAGTGGAGAGAATCATAATCTGATAAATTAGCAGACAAATGCTGTGAGTGAAAACTATAATATTTCTCACTGACATGAAAAACTGGAGTACACGTTCAAAGTGGCAGTGTTTAACTTTACACAAGTGATTACATGACAACATAAATATGAGAGAATGAACTTTGATTATGAATGCTTCAGCTAAAAGCACTGACCTGGTGACTGAGATGATATATCACCTATCTGATGCTGGTTTCGCATTTTTCCATCACATGGACAGACAGACAAAGCCTTCGTTCCTGTTTTTAAATTAGTGTAATAATAGTAACTGACAGTTTGGGCTGCACTTAATGACATTTATCAGTTTTCATTATGATACACAGCAGTATTGAGTATTGAGTACACACCACAATCTATTGAGAGGGAGGTGTGAACCCTGTGCAAGAGTAAGGAACAAAACGTCAGATTAATGACCCCATGACACACAGACACACAGACACACACACACACACACACACACACACACACACACGGGCTCAAACCAGCAGAGCAGAAACAATACAAATAATTATTTTTCCCACCAAAACAAATGAAAGAGCAAGTGTGTCAACAGCTACATCCTGTTTCTCAAAAGTCAGACAACAATAAAGGGGAGATTCAGATAGAAATAAGGGCATAAATCTGACAGCAGCAATGTGGAGCCACACTGCCAACAATCTTTATCAGCTCTATAGATCATGAATGCAGCCAGACTCACCAATCAGCTGTGAACAACATCCATCCTTCTGCTCCTCTGTTTTCTCTTCAATCAGCTGAAGAAACCCAAACTATGAGACTGTTGAATCCTTTGGCTAGGTCATAACGGGGGTCAGCATTTTATTGGGACGAAAAAACTAAGAAAATACTTCCTGATAATTTCCCAGATTTAAGGAATCCGGATGAGTTTCGGAAATGGCAAATCCTGCTGAACCCCCAAATACCCGAATCCGCGAAATGTATCCATATTTCCCAGTTCTTCCTCTTTTTCTTCTTCTCCTCTGCTTATCAGGCTGCAAGTCCACGTCCGTATCTCCAAAAGTCTCTAATTGGTTTATCCATTCGATGTCGACCGGAGTTTTGATGTTTGCTGATTGTTCATCATACGGATTATAGCGTAAATGGCAACCAAATTTATCTGTTGTTTCCAGCACTTCCCATTAGCCAGCCTTAGCATGGATCAAAGCTAGTCCTGGTAAAGTGCTCCATGTGGGCTGAGGTCTTGATCTGTGCCTTTGGGATGTTGTTTTATATCTCCTTTAATAAATATATAGAAGAATAAACAGATAAATAAAAATACTCCCAATCAAAATGCCGCCGGTTAGCCACCGGTTAGCCGGTCGCTACGCAACAGTAGACGGTCAGATAAGAACATGGCAAATAAACACAGTAATGGTGCCCGCCATTTGCTCTTTCAGCTGCCCAAACTCCGTTTATTTTGTGGTTTTATTTTGTCTTTACCTTGAGCTCAAACTGGCTTTACTCACAGCAGCTGTGAGGGCGGACATCAGCACAGGTGCGGAGCTATGGGGCCAATGGCAGCTCAACGAGGGGGGTGGGGCAAAGGCACCAGGCTCCATTCATGACTGAATATTAACACTGTTTTTTTATGATTCCCGCTCTGTTCTGATCGAATAGGCTCTGACTGATGAATGACTGCTTCATAATAAAGGAAAGGGAAAATAGAAAACAAAAAACAAAAGTGTTAACTTATGTTACAGGACCAACTAGTGGCTGTCAAGCAAAGTCAAACTTTATTACTGCATTCATTCATTCATCTTCTCCTGTTTATCCGTTCTGGGTCTCAGTGCTGGAGCCAATCCCAGCTCACATTGGGCAGGGGCAGGGGTCACCCTGGACAGGTCACCAGTCCATTACAGGGCCAACACACAGAGACAGACAGAGACAAACAACCACTCACACTCAAACAATTTAGAGTCACCAGTTAACCTGACCATGCATGTTTTTGGACGGTGGGAGGAAACTGGAGAACCCGGGGCATGGGGAGAAAATGCAAACTTTGCACAGAAAGACCCCATGGCCAGGAACCAAACCCGCAGCCTTCTTGTTGTGTGGCGACAGCACTAACCACTATGCTGCCTTGCTGCCTGATTTTATTATCTCCCATACAAGAAAATAAGTTGCAGCCAGTTGAAAGGGAAACGAAACAACAATTCAGCCAGAAAAGCATCACAAATATTCAGACAAACAATTCAAATTAACATGTTTGTGACTGTGATTGTAACTCAAATAAATGACACTGTAAGTTATCTTAAGAATAACTTAGAACTCATGTTTAAACAGCAAATAAGGCTCTGACAGATCCTTGTACAAAACCTGCTTATCAAAATCACAAAAATAAAATAAATAACTGGATACAAACATACAATCTCTTACTCCAGGCAATATCTGTCCCACTGGGTAGCCTAGTTTTTAGATTTCCTCAGCTAAGACTTTTGTCACCACTCCAATATGTGGAGGTGGGTAAAATTTGGTTTGTGGTGCACAAAGTACCACAAAATAACATTTGCAAAACTCAACAGCAGTGTTTCTTTCCAGAAGCAATGGCATAGGTCCCTTTGGATTATCTTAACATCTCTGTTGACATGTTTGTGGTGCTGTATATCTTCAGATGAAGACATCCCCAGTGAAAGATTAAGTTGGGGCTGCTCTGGACACCCATGGGGGAAGCTGACAAAACAGTATATTTATGATTTAAATGTACTGATCCTCTCACAGTAATGGGAAACACAATGTGCCAGTGTACAGGAGATGAAAGCTTAAAAGTGAAATCTCTTGCAATAAGAAAGGTTAAGAAACGCATAAAAGAGCCAAACCGCTGCCATAAATACTCAGTTAAGCACCAAATGCGTATTAATCTATGGCTACAGTAAAAGCATGGTCTCTACTAAACACATGATTTAACTCATTTTGACTGAAGGTTTGCTTTAAACATTGCACTAGGTATTTTAGGAGATGATTTAAACCTTTTTTTGAAAATGAAACCATTTCATTTCTGTTTTTAAAGATTTATTGTCAGGGGAAATGACAGGGCTTGGAACTGAAAGACAAACCGGCCAGGGTAGTCTGAAATTAAGCCAAAAAGGGATTTGTTTACCCTAAATCAACATACAGTAATCATAGGTGCTTCGATGATTCCTTTGTCTCCTTTGCTGTGCAGTGAGCAGCAACTACAGTTTGAGAAATCTAAGTTATGATGGAACTAAGTAATCATTTCTACATGGATGCAAAGGTTGTATTCCTCTGACAGTTGTTTTGAGCTGCAGGGGAAGAGGAGGGTGACAGATCAACCTCAAGATCATATTGTAATCAGGACGATTAATGCAGTCATTATGTAAAAATGATAATGGCTTTTATTTGTCATACCAGAAATAATTCCATTAGATTTATTTGTTAGAAGCTTACTCATTAAGTTATTTTGCGAGGAGTAAAATACTGTTTATTAAAAAAGTAAATTTTACAGAACAGCTTTAAAAAAAAACACAAATGTGAATATGTTAAAAGCTGAAAAATCATAAATCAACCAGTAGACAATGAAAGTGTCAAAATCTTGAATTATTTTAGAGAACACTGCATGTTTGATCACAGCTTTGAGTCTCCCTTGAAAGCACATTTCCCTCTTCAAATGCTCCCTGCAGAGTGTAGATGCACAGTGAAAAATAAGAGACAGAGCAACAAGAGAAAGTTGGCTGGAAAGTACTGGGTCCCCTGGCATCTTTTCCAGCACACAGCCAAGATCGCCATATTGTGACTCTAAACAAAATCGAATGGTTGGCACTGTGCCAAGCCAGCCTCTGTGGTGTTCAGATCCACCGAGTCAGTACGACTGCGCTCCTTCATTCTCAGGTCACCCTGTGCACCAGCCAGCAGGGAGCGCCAGTCATGTTTACTCTACTGCTGGATGGTTACTGTGTCATTAGTCTTTTGGCAGCAAGTTGAAAAAATAAATAAATAAAACAAGAAGCATCGATCACTTTCTACTAAGTTTTTTAACAAAATGCAGTCCATCCTCCACTCTTCCCAATTCATTAAGTTGCTTTGTGAGTAAAGATTCCTGCTGGGTTGGGACTGAGACTGATTTATGTGATTCAAAGAATGGACATCTATCCGCAGAATAAATATTTAACTTTACAAATTCATCTCACTTAATATCTGTACAAACAAACACACAAAAAACTTGTGTCCAAATGTAGTATAATGACTTGCACTTGCTGGGCTCATTTTTAAAATTGTTTTCAAAATTTAAAATATGGAATTTTAGCCAATGGAGACATTTCAACCAATAAAAATACACTACACAACTAACCAGGAAGAGAAAACAAATACGAGGAACCATATTCTCAAGAGTTAGATACTAAAACAATTAAAATGAAAAAATTTTTTCATTCTGACTTTTTTTCCCTCTTGAGAAGGCAGAGCCATAAAATGTTTGACATTATTGCTTGAAACTAACATTCATCAATTCTTGAAACGGCTGTAGATTAATTCCCAGTCAATGGCTTAATCATTATAGTTCCAATAAATACAAGTTCATTGACATATTGATGGTTTTTCACATTTTATCTAATATGGGAATATTGTGTTGTATGGTGTGTGTCTCTGTGTGTGTGTAACCTCAATATATTGTCACACAAAGGTGTAATCTCTACAGTAGAGAAACCTTTTATGTCGGTGAAGCAGAAATGGTTGGTCTCTGAGGTGACGACTGCCTATTTTTTACAACAGCACAATAAAAGAAATGTCTCCATGACACATACAGTAACTACACAAACCACATGCACACACAGCATAAATACCAACACAAACACACACAGGAAAAGACTTTGACAGCCTCATAGGCACACATCCATTACTGACTACCCAATAATAGCCTTTTACAGGCAAATAAAGGGTATTAGTGTAAGAGCTGTAAAACCTGTCACACCTCCGGTTATAAGCGTCGGACAGTCAAACACTGAAGGGGAAAAAAGAAAAACATTATCCAACGGGAGATAAAAGAAATGATGAGGGAAAGAGAGAGAGTTAAAAGGGAGTGAGATTAGCCACATAGTGCTGTGTACTCACTGGGATGCAAACAGGCTAATTGCTCCGAGACCAACATAAGGCACTGAGATGAGGAGCATAAACAGCTGTGATCGATTGTTAGAAGTTTTGGGGACATATGTGTACACAGTCATGGGTAGAGATGGTGTGTGTGTGTGTGTGTGTGTATGTGTTGGGGGGGGGCTACATGGCCCACAGGGATGATGGAGTTGATACCAGATAGCTATCAAATACTGTGCAGTGCAAAATCGCACACACTACAAATCCCACACTAGAAATCAGTCTGCATATAGACAGTATATATAGATAGATACATGTATACCTGTGATTACTCACTGTACTGTAGCTGCCTTTGTGAGGTAATAATCAAGAATAACATATACTGTGTCAGTGATTATCCGGATGGTTAGTCGGTGAAACTTAAAGTGATCAGTGACTGTGTAGAAAATTTGAGGTGTCAGTGTCATTTCTTTACTACAGAACATAAGACAAAAAAGCACAATCTACACTGCCACAATGAGCAATGAATATTGGCTATGAAAGATTCCACTTGTCATCCTCAGCCACCTAATTCCATTTTACACACACATCAGTTGTATCAGTGGCAGCTCGTCCTCATTTAAAACCATTACTGACTTTCCTGCAGATAATTCAGCAACATTCAGTGGATGTGATTATTTTGTTCTTTTTCTGTGTGTTTGGATCGGTGTTAAATTCATTTGCTCACATATCAGTTTGAAGTAAGTGTTAAATTATTGTGTTGTTTGAGCTTGCGCTACAGCAAGCTCTGTCAACATTTGTAGAGAGACGGACTACTGGAAATCTCATATTGGTATTGGTCTCTGCTTTGGTTTCTATTCAAAAAAGATCCTAATTGTTATTCATGATTGCTTACCTCCCTCTCATACTCAGATCAGTCGTGGCAGGAGAGAAGAGGATGGGGAGTTGGAGATTTGGGTGTAGGGCTGGTGGTGGATGGGTGAGGGAGGGGGTTGAGAACACATAAACTACAGCTGGGCAAACCTAGGTGGCACATTGTGCACGCAAGCTGGTGTGTGACTGCCTCCCAGCGGCGATTGGTATTGCTGCATGACTAATGCATCCTCCATGAACCTTCATCTCATTCTTAGCTTCTGTGAATTATAGGATGTTTCAAGAGGAGGAGTGGAGTAGTTCTTATTGGCTGTGGAAAATAAGCAAAGCATATGCCTCCCACTTTGGCTCGTATTCATCAAACTTGAAAAGAATTACACACCAGAGGCTGTTTAGGAGTAAAAATGTTTCTTTGCTGACTTGCATCATGTCTCCTTTTTCATTATGAGTGTATTCCCAGTCATGACTGTGAAGAATAAAATGCTCATGCTTACAGCAAGTGCAAAAGGGAACGTTTAAAGCCAATTTTTGGTTTGACATTATTCTGCAAAACATATTTTATTTCATGTCTATCTTTATTTTTATTTGTTTGAATTATTTATTATCTTTATTTCACATTTTGCTAAATGAAAGTCCAACTTATGATATGTAAATTGTAAATTAAAAACTAAATCAATTTTGATGAAATGGAATCTGCTAGACAAGGTACACCAGAGAAAATGTGATAAGGAAAATGAAACACCACATCGGCTGTGAAGGTAATAAAGATGAGTGGAAAATGAATGAATGCAAAAAAAAAAGTATATTTGTTTTATTCCTTTTGTTTGCATTCCTGTTAAACTCAGAAGAGGAAAAAAGTGGTGTCCCATTAAATGTTCAAATTCAAATAATATTTATCATAGCCAATAACATTTTGTTCAATCAATCAAACCAATATCTTTGAGGGAATGTTTGCAGTCTGTATGTAGCACACATCCACAGTCATCAGTGTCATATCTAACAATAAAGAGATGGAACAAGGGTTTGTTGAGTAAAGGCAATAAAGATTAAGTTCAAAGCTTTCACTGCATGCCGAAATAGAGCTGATAATTTAAAAGTGACCTGTCGTCTGTGCCACACAGTGATTCCAAACCTCTTCTTGACACGTATGATATGTATACATGTATACATATGAGGAAAAACAAACAACCACAAACAGAAAAGCGACAGTGACATCCAGTGCATAGAACGTGCCATTTATTCCCTGTTACAAGGGAAAAGAAGAACCATATTATTATAATATTACCTTACAACTGACCAGAGTTTCATATTTATTATTAATCAACAAATACCCTTAAAACACTGTATCTATCCTGCAGATTGGTAGCACCAACACTTATTGTGGTGAGTCTCTGTTTAAGTATCTTTTAACACCTTCCTTTGATCCGTGTCATCACATTCCTCACAAAAGTGAAGTCAGGTGGGTTGAAATCAATCCTCGACAAAATGAAAGGATACCTGTGCAACCAAGAGCAATGTTCCTGAGCTATGATATGCTAATGCATTAGGAGAGAAAAAAGAAGTAATGGAAAATGTTGTTAACTTTACTGGACTGCACATGAATAAAAATTATTGAGCACTAAACCTCTTAAACAAGTACATTCAAATGAGAGTAGCATGTGGAGTGGCCATTCATAGGGCACCATGCCATGCCATTTGTACAGTTTTAGTTTCAGTGTCTGTGAAGTTCAAGCATCTTTGCTGTAATCCATCAATCTAAAACCAATTATCCTCTGGTTATGTGCCAATATGTTCTTTGTACCACTCAGGCAGATGGTTTAATAATTGGTACCTGGAAAATTTATATCTCAATCGATGTACTCAGTACAGGCAATGTCATGGAATTTCTATTAGAAATGATAGCTACAAATGGTGTTTTGACAGAGCAGGCAGAAATGAAGTGCACACGGAGAAATCAACCAAAATCTGAGTTACTTTTTCTATTTTCCTTTAAGTTTGGAACAGTGACACTTGTCTTTGCTACTTAGGGCCAATAAGATAACATTAAAGGCTCAGTTACAAAATCTCCCTGTATCAGTAATACCCAAGAAGCTGATCAGTCTCATTCTGGTCCCATCATTGCATTCTGTTTTCTGCTGCTGTTGGTTCACATTGTTATTTGTTTTACAAATACGGGTGTTCACGATGAAGAAAATGAGGACAGCAATTCGTGGAAGTAGCCTGAAAGTATTTACCTCATTCATAAGAATATGATACCTCCGGGTACTCCGGTTTCCTCCCACCGTCCAAACACATGCATGTTTGGCTTAACTGGTGACTCTAAATTGTCCGTAGCACTGATTGTGAGTGTGAGTGGTTGTTGGTCTCTGTATGTCTCTGTGTGTTTGCCCTGTGATGGACTGGTGACCTCTCCAGGGTGTACCCCGCCCTCACCCAGTGTGAGGTGGGATTGGCCCCAGCACCCCCCCCCCGCGACCTGGAAACAAATAAGCGGTAGAAGATGAGTGAGGGAATGTGAGAAAAATACCAGTATAAGTTTTGGTGTAAAGGATTCTGGCCGTGGTAATGCTTGGCTTAGACTGACTACAGTCTTATGATTTCACTCAGCCCAGTTTTGTGCATTTATTTTTATACAACCATCATTTTGGACAGTTAGATAAATTTCCTCTTTGATCTGAATCAATGGTCTGAGGATAACAGTGCTGTATGGATATATACTGCCCTCTAATGGCTTCATCTTTCACATTCATTTACGTGACTTTTCCCCAAAGCATTCTCCCCTGCAGAGGGCCCCCTTGTCAAAGTTATTGTATCTTGATCAACCTCCCTTTTTTTAATTGGTCATAACATCAAACAGAATGACCAGAACGAATCCTCTATGTTAGGAAATATCAGAAAAATGCTTTGCACAAGCAGACTTGTTGCACACAATAAAGAAAGGCTCGTAATTAGAAGATGGGATGTGACAGTGTATAGATGAGAGAAAACATCCCTATTTCTCCCCCTCAAGCAACAGGAGCAGATGGCATTTCAGAACCAATCACCATTTCAGATTCTATTGCCCAATCAGTTTTACATTTATATGTAAAGTAGCCTACTCTTCAATCAGATCAACAGATGGCTTGAAATGTAAGCTCGGGGACAGTTAAGTAAAAACTTCATGTCTATTCCTCATTCCAAACCAAAAAGAGTTTTGAAAATAGCAGGAGGGAACCTTCAGGGGTTAAGAAACATGATGTGATTTTATCTCATGATAGTTCAGAAGGTATTAGAGAAGTACAGAGAAGGTCAGAGGGAGCTGCATTGTATCTTTGTAGATCTGGAGAAAGCTTATGACAGGGTGCCCAGAGAGGAACTGTGGTATTGTATGAGGAAGTCTGGAGTGGCAGAGAAGTATGTTAGAGCGGTGCAGGACATGTATGAGGACTGTAAGACAGTGGTGAGGTGTGCTGTAGTTGTGACAGAGGAGTTCAGGGTGGAGGTGGGACTGCATCAGGGATCAGCTCTGAGCCCCTTCTTGTTCGCTATGGTGATGGACAGGCTGACAGACGAGGTTAGACAGGAATCTCCATGGACTATGATGTTTGCAGATGACATTGTGATCTGTAGTGAGAGCAGGGAACAGGTTGAAGAGAAGCTAGAGTGGTGGAGGTTTGCCCTGGAAAGGAGAGGAATGAAGGTTAGCCGCAGCAAGACGGAGTATATGTGTGTGAATGAGAGGGACCCAAGTGGGAGAGTGAGGTTACAGGGAGAAGAGATAAAGAAGGTGGAAGATTTTAAGTACTTAGGGTCAACAGTCCAGAGCAATGGAGAGTGTGGAAAAGAGGTGAAGAAGCGTGTGCAGGCAGGCTGGAACGGGTGGAGAAAAGTGTCAGGTGTGATGTGTGATAGAAGAGTTTCAGCTAAAATGAAAGGAAAGGTGTACAAAACTGTGGTGAGACCAGCGATGTTGTTTGGTCTAGAGACAGTGTCACTGAGGAAAAGACAGGAGGCAGAGCTGGAGGTAGCAGAGATGAAGATGCTGAGGTTCTCTTTGGGAGTAACCAGGTTGGATAGGGTCAGGAATGAGTACATCAGAGGGACAGCACATGTTAGAGGTTTTGGAGATAAAGTCAGAGAGGCCAGACTGAGATGGTTCGGACATGTCCAGAGGAGAGATAGTGAATATATTGGTAGAAGGATGCTGAGTTTTGAACTGCCAGGCAGGAGGCCTAGAGGAAGACCAAAGAGGAGGTTTATAGATGTAGTGAAAGAGGACATGAAGGTGGTTGGTGTGAGAGAAGAGGAAGCAGAAGACAGGCTTAGATGGACGCAACTGATTCGCTGTGGCGACCCCTGAAGGGAAAAGCCGAAAGAAGAAGAAGAAGAAGAAGATAGTTCAGAAGGTATCAGGTTTAAATACTTACAATACTGGCTCAGCGACTGCACTTGGAACATGGGAACTTTCATTGATTTCAGTTTCATTACTGACTTCATACTTCAAACAGACAGGGACACTTGGAAGAGTTGCAAACCCAGACCATAGTGAAAACCTTAGTTTGTCCCAGGACACACACACACACACACATATATATATATATTCATACATACATAAATACTACATAGAGCAGTCTAAGCTATAATTGTATTTTTTATGCCAAAATAAGATACGGTTATAATTTTATATAAAGTAGTAACACATTCAGTAACAGGGAACTGCAGCTTTCAGATGAATACAGTAGAGAATAATTTGCTTCTGTTTTTTTTTGGGGGGGGGGGGCAATAAAAGTAAGTATGAACTAGCATGAAATCATCAGTAAGACACAGTATAAGCACCTAATAACCCAATTCAATTTGTTCAGTCGACCTTCTGGTATTTAGCCCAGTAACTTCCTAAATGCCAAATATTGGGTTAAAACTGTGATAAATTTGATGAACAATGGTTGTGAGGTTGCAATATGGAAATAGCTAATATTTAAACTGCATTTTAATGACTGTTCTTATCAAATCATTTTTTGGCCCACTCACTAAAGTATAGTAATATAATATAATGATAACCAAAGTAATTCTAATCATGTACTGTAAGCCAGTTAGTCAGAAGTATTATAATTATTCAACAATTCTTATTTAACATGCTTTTTCCTCTTTCCCCATCCAGTGGTATAAGACGTGCAGCAGTAAAGGAAGTAGAGTAAAAAACAATGAGTCCTATTTTTGAATCAAAAATAAAGGAGTCTTCAAGAGAGAGAAAGACAAATGAATGAGATTTTGCAAATAAGTGAATAAACTTTGATTTAAATAAATACACACACACATTTAATGGTCCTTTCCTTTGGTTTAATAAAACAATGTGCACATTGAACGTGACTACAAACCAAGTCTACAAGGAAACAACACTCGTGAATTTCAAGGACTCTGGGAAATTCACTCGTAACCTGCTACATATCTGTTTTGTGCTACTTGAATCAGTCACATAACAAGCATAGTCCCTTTACACTGCATCAGTGATGATCAATGCCCCGAAAAGTTATTCTGACCCTCCAATGATAATAAAGGGATTTTTTAAAATTCACTGAGCTAGGAAGCCACATATCTTATGTGCTTGGTCAAAGTTCTTTAAGGCTTTTTTAATATAAAAGTATAATGACATCCTTGAAGTATGGCATGGAATATTTAGAGTTTTTTTTTTTAAAGCAAGAGCAGAGTCCACTTAGGATCATTAACATACTTTCACTGAATAGCTATACAGTCCTCAATGAGCACTATATCCAAAATACTTTTGTTAAAACTGTATATTAAAAGCCAAACCTTTACATCTTAACGTAGCACTCATGCATTCACATTGTGTGCTATACATTCTCTTTAGCATGCACTGCACTTTGGCTTACATGCGAGTATAACAGCAAAATCACGAACATAAATAATGGCGTGGTAAAAGAAGAAATTAAATATTATCGTTCCTTTACATAGAAAATTTTCAATAGCCACAACGGACAACTTAATCAGTGAACAGAATCATTGTCTTCTGACATGCACAAAAAAGTGCAACACAAAATACAATGTCATTGATAATACTGTTTACAGTCAGTGCATACACTTTCCCTCACTGTAGCGCTTTTTACACCGACTTTCTCCTCAAACGGGGAAACTCCCGAAAGCTATGCCCAGGTGAGAGTGTGCTTCCTGGAGAAGAGAGTCCAGTGTTGTCCCTGGAACCTGGCAGGCAGCCCTGGATCCTGTAGGAAACTGAGTTGTAGTAAACTGAATTGATATGGCAGCTATGGTGTTCACTGTGGGACATAAGAGGACTATCACAAATCCCTAGGCGGTAGCACACGCAGGAACAGAGGGAGCTTAGGCTCGACTCCGGCCTGTGTCTTCCTGCCTTGATCTGAAAATGCAGCCTGTTTCTGCAGGGGCTCCTTTGTCTCTCTTGATCCTCTGCTGGGGAAGCAATGAGATTGGTGCGGCTCGTTCCCTCCTCCATCGGGAGGAAGAGTGTACTGTGGCTGTGGCTGTATACCACATTGCTCTGGTTCCTCTCCCTGCGGCTGCCTCTGCCTTGTTCATCTCCAACGTGGATACCCACAGCACCATCCAAAAGGCCTCGGTCCCTCTTCATCGACGCCCTCTCTTGAGCATCTCTCTTCTCATCCTCAGTGTTCATAGTGAGGAAGCGAAGAACCACCAAGTTCAGGAAGGCCCCGATAACAGTTAAACCCACCAGGATGTACATGAAACTGAACGCCACGTAGGGTGTTTTCTCCTGGAGGTCTTCCTTTTTCTGCAGGGCCACAAAGTCCCCAAAGCCAATAGTGGTGAGTGTGATGAAGCAGTAGTAGTAAGCGTGGAAGAAGCTCCATCCCTCAAAGTGGGAGAATGCCACTGCTCCCACACACAGTGTCCCAATGCAGGACAGGAAGCCCACCAGGACCATGTTCTCCATGGACACTTCGGTGTGTCGGAAGCCCATACACTGCTTTGCCTTATGGAGGAGATAGCGGACAAACGTGTTCATCCTCTCTCCCAGGCTCTGGAACATGACCAAAGTGAGAGGAATGCCCAAAACAGCATAGAACATGCAGAAGACCTTTCCTGCATCTGTGCCTGGTGCTGCGTGTCCATAACCTGAATGCAGATAGAAGATAAATCAGACTGTGTCTCATGCTGTAGAAACAAATGAATGGTCAAACAATAAAATAAAAAATGATTATTATTATGCTGATGTATTTAAAGATAAGCCTAAAACGGTGCAGTCCTGTAGACAAAATATAAAATGCCTAATCCAACAGCAACTGAGTAAGACAATGGAAGTAAAACAAAGATGGATGCTTTGCATCAACTTACCAATGGTGGTGATGACTGTTATTGCAAAGTAAAAAGAGCCGGCGAATTTCCACTGTCTCCCGGCGCGGTGGGGCTCCGCTTGCAGCACCACCCGCTCGATCTCTCGGTAGTCGTCCTCGGAGAAGCGGTACTTCTTCTTCATCTCGCTGCGCTTCTGCTCCAGGATGCGCCTGCGGGAGCTCTCCGACTCGGACTCCAGCGCGTCAAACACCGCGGCGCCCACCAGCAGGTAGGAGAACATGCAGAGGATGAGCGACAATGTCCGGACGTTTTGCTTCTTCATCCTCGGCGTCGGCATGGAGGTGGGAGAGCGGCTCGGCACGGTTACAGGTGGCGGCGGCCGAGGTCTTCTTCTCCTTCCCCGGTGTGCGGAGCCCACATTGGTGTTGCAGCCTGTTGCGTAAAACGTAGCGGCCGGTTCAGGAGAAACGCGTCCGGAGATCAGAGCCGGAGATGCGTCTCAGCGGGAGAAAACGTCCCGTTAAGGTAAATGAGCTCATGTTCCAATCTGCTCTCGACGCGGTCATCTGTTAAACTAAAGTGGACCCAGGTTGTCCCTTCGCATGCGCAAAGCAGCCTCTTGTTAAAAAAAAAAAAAAAAACAACAAACAAACTGTAGTGTAATGGATTATGGACCGGTGATCGCTCTTATCATACCTGTGTGGAGCACGTCAAGACCCGGCTCGACCCGGAGGAGAGGAGAGGACGGGGGGACTCCAGTGGGATCTCTGTTCTCATCTGAACCGGCATCCTGACCTGTGGACAGCCAGAGGCTGGCATGTGCTGCCAAACAAACAGATATATATATATAATAAAGAATAAAACAACGCAATAAAACCATGACCAGTTATATTATATTGAGGAAGTCCTGTTTCAACTCAGGCATAAGACACAGTAATAATGATAATGAAGTTCACTTATATTCAGTAGCATGCCCCGTTTTTATTTTGCAATTTTAAAAAGCTAAAAAAAAAAAAGATTAATACAGGGAACCGTGAACGTTTTTCAAAATTTTAACTAACTAGCAAGAATAAAATGAAAAAAGGACTCATAGAATGGGATGATTAATAAGGCAACCTAATATTCCCATGAATATGCAAATATACATGTGCTTGATATTTTTTTCTCTGTGTCCTCACCTCATAGCAAAACTTACATTTTTACGGTTCTGTGTCTTTATAATTCAATGTCCTGGTCAGTTAGAAAAATGTGTGTATACAGTG
The DNA here is from genome assembly GCA_034769265.1 of Remorina albescens. Lineage (NCBI taxonomy): Eukaryota > Metazoa > Chordata > Actinopteri > Carangiformes > Echeneidae > Remorina > Remorina albescens. The sequence continues at coordinate 15,719,103 of CM068482.1, read as the reverse complement.
CGTTGGTGTCACATCAGGCATTCATTCATTCATTCATTCATTCATATTTTATAGGTTATCCTGGAGCCAATCCCAGCTCACACTGGGCGAGGGCAGGGTCACCCTGGACAGGTCACCAGTGCATCTCAGGACCAACACACAGAGACAGACAGAGACCAACAACCACTCACACTCACACTCAGACCTACATACAATTTAGAATCACCAATCAAGCTAAACCTGCATGTCTTTGGACGGTGGGAGGAAACCCACGCGAGCACGGGGAGAACATGCAAACTCCACATAGAAAGGCCCAAAGCCCGGGAACTGAACCCGTGACCTTCTTGTTGTGGAGCAACACTAACCACTGTGCCGCCATGCTGCCTCACATCAGGCAGCTGGTACATATATGTACAGTGGCTAAATGAACAACATTGCTGTGCTAGATCCTGCTGGAAACTGACTGTAGGTGATGCTGGTTGCCATGGTTACTGATACCAAAGGCACAGACCTGGACTGTCAGCAGGGTTGCATTGGAGGTAATATGTTAAGCGCAATGATACAGGCCCCCTTTTCAGTGAACAGTGTGATTTTTCAGGCTGGATCGTTCTGGTCAAACATTGAGACCGAATAAAGTTGTATGAGAAACAAAGTGAATAGATGCGTCCTCATTGTGTCACAGTGGGTATTAGCAGCACTAACAGGGTGTTGCAGGTGGATTATTGCATGTCATTTAGTTCCTCTCAAACAGTGCAAACTGCTTTCAGTGGATCTGTTTTTGTGTTAAGTGGCTAAATCAGCATCTATTCTATCCCGGTTGTGATTCAAACCAGCTCTCTATAAATCAATTACATCTGAGCTGATAAGAGAGGAACCTGAAGCCGTATTAGCTGCTCATCAATCCAGCTTGTATTTGTATCCTTTTCAAAGCCTAAGGACCTGGAACAGAGTGAGGAGGCCCATCAATCCACATCGGGCCTGCGCTTGAGGATAACTAATTTGACTCAAAGAGATGCTTTATTGATTTAGTTTTGCTCTCTCTGTTCTCTTTCCTCAGCTACTTTTCGTTAGCACACAAGATGTCATTTATGAGGAATACAGAACACTGGAAGCTGTGATTTCTTAAGAAGTTGTATTTGCATGATAAAATTCAAGACAACAACAGCTTGCCTTTTTTTCCCCCAACACTGCTGTGCACACTGAATGTGGCAGGAGGCTCCACACTGGAGTATACAGGAAGCCCATCCACACAGATCTGACCTCTCACTGGGACTTTTCATAATGCTGCAACGCCGATCTGATAGTGTCTGATCATCCAGTCACAGGTGAGGGAACATACATCTACAGGATGGCTTTACAGGATGTGGAAACCCAGATAGGCCACAAAATGCAGAATGAATGTTGGCACAACAGGACACGAAGAAAGGAATAAATGTAACAAACAGTGTCTTTTGATGTGGACCTGAACTCAACTGACCTGAGTGAAATTTTTCTCCTACAGCAACACATCTATCACAAAACTGAGCTTGTCCAGTTATTTTCAGGTGAAAAACCAGGGTTCGATATTGTACTTCAGTGTAGCAGTGTTTGAGAAAGGTTTCTGTTCTGTATCTATACACACATTTGACAAAAGCACTTTTTTCTCTCACAGTGTTACTTCAACTCATCTCTAACATATGTCCATAATTTTTTCGCATGCAAAAACTTGAGTTTGACGTGCAAACTTATTTTACAGGATTTCAAAGATTCTTGAACAGCCTTTCTTTATGAACATGAATTGATTTGTTAAAAATCATTTTGACCTTAATATGTATGGGGTGTCATCATGGCCATGATTTGCCATTTCCCAGTCAATGAGATCTTAGATGAGAAAGTGAACTCAAATGCTGTCAAACTTCTAATTGCAAACAGGATGTCTGTCTCATGCTCTGCTCTGGTTATTTCCTGCACAGCCCATTTTTTCTTCACCTGAGCTCAAATGAAGAGAGATTTTTATTAAATGACACATTTACACAGGTATTTGTATGGTTATGGACTCTAAAAACTATCTCAACTGCAAGCGAAGGAATACTAGAAGTTCATAAACTTCAGCAAAAATTCACAAGTTAAGGTAAAAGTTAGTTACAAATAAACTCTAATTAAATAACTTTCATAGACAAATCATTTAAAAGGCAATTTGATTACGTAAAAGGTTTAAATTTACTCTGTTTTTCTTGATTTCAAGGGAAGTTAAGTCAAACTTGAATAACTTGTATGAACTGAATTCTCAGAAGTTGTTCAGTTCAAAATATTCTATAAATGAAAGTATTAATTAAGAAATGAGATGATGGCGTGCAGAAACAGCCCAAAAGTTGAAACCTTGCTCCTGTTCAGGCTACTGAAGTTGTAGGCGGAGACAAGGGATGGCTGTAACAGATTTTGTGATTTATTCCAATAAATCAAAAACCATTTAAACTGGAACAACCAATGTGGTATATTATAAATGTCACTATTTCAACTACTGAAACAATGTTTTTCAGTGGATTTATGAAATATGCACAGGTTGCAAAATTGATTTACAAACTGTCGCTCCACTCTTACAACCCGTTCCAGTTGTAAAACCTGCCAGGGGCGCCAACATGTCTAAAATAAAAATAATTACTCAAATACTCTGAAGTAAAAAGATTATTTATCATTTACATTACTGTGACTATTGCTACATTATGTGGCCAACCCCCTGACTGATGTGCCCTGCGTTATTTCATCTAAAGTCCTCTCCATCAAAGGAAGTGGCACTTCCCTGTCTGCCTCTTTCTGTTATTTGGCACGCTGTAAACAAATGCATTTGTTTCCAAGGACTTGTATCATGCCACTGATTGTCATGAACTTAACAAGTAATCCAATTTATATAGGCTTCAATTTAAGTTTATTTTAAATAGTTTCATTTATCTAATCTCACCTTTCTTCTTTTTTTTTTATAATAATGAACAAGAACTGGCATGAGGGAAAACTGTGCTTTATATATATATATTAACACTATATATATATTTTAACAATAATCTCTGTTACTGCCTCTCTTCTTTGATGCAGCACAATCAGAAGATAGAGTCCTCTGAAAATGTTGTCAAGCAGTTGGGAAACAATGAGCTCTTGAGCTGTGATGTGACATTTGGTGATCAATCAATGTAAGGGAAAAAAAATTTAATGATTGATCATAATGTTATGTTACGAAAGACATTTGCAACATTATTGTAAGCATTGGGTTGTTTAAGTGAAGGATTTTATTTATTTATTTATTAAAATTTGAGAAAATTGGAAGACTATTGGAGTATTTATTCTTTATCATAAAATCAAAAAGATAGTCTCAGTGTCTATAGTGGTGCTGAAAATAAGCAGATGATACAAAACCATTTTGAAGAGGCACACGGAGAAAAGAGGACCTTATGCCTCAAGGTGCATTTCTCAACTAAATATAATCCATCTGCCAATTCTGCAACAACAAAATGTGGCAAAATCCTACGGGGAGGTTTATAAAAATTAAGCTCCTCTGTAAATGGCAAACTTTAAGGGAGGAAAAGGGGATCTTTAGCAGAGAACAGCAGCTGTGCTTTGACAAGGATAAGGGACAATTACAGAAAGAGACAATAGGGGAGTGCAGGATTAGGAAGCAGCCTGGTACAGAGAGAATTCCTGTGCAGACAAACCTGTTGTCAGTCAGGGAAAAGAGAAGGACCCTAAAGACCTGGACATATGAACAGATATGTTCATATGTCAGACCAAGAAAATTATCTACTGGTGTCATTTGACCTGTGGATTCGATCCGTAACGCCATAAAAAATTATCTGAATTTTTCATGTCACATTTATTATTCCATTTTGCAAAGACAAAAGCACTCAGTATGCTGTCTGGTTATCAACACATTTCTTAGTCTACGGCATAGAGTAAGTACAATATGAGCCTGTAAGGAAAGATTAAAGATGATCCACCTGTAAAAAGAAAATTACTTGCACAACAATTTATTATGAGCTATACTTGGATTGTTTTCTGAAACATTTAGTGGCCATCGTAATTATGATGAAGGTGTGGAGGTGTGGTATACAGACTGACAAAGTCTGAATCAGGAGCTTCAGGTGAATGGATGGGTCAACACAACACACATTATGAAACAGTTGACGAGCGTTTGGTCTTCTGTTTCATAATGTGAGTTGTGTTGACCCAGATCCATACTCCCATATGAAAATAGTAGTTTATGGTGCTTCTATTCTCTATGATCCGTTGGACAAAATTACCCCTGTTGTTGTCATTGTAACCTAGACAACAAAGATGGTTAACGAAAAACTTACTTTAACCCACTAGCTAGCAGTTTTGATGCCTTAACCAAGGAATTACTGCTTTTAGAGTAACCATGGAGATGAAGTTAGGTACACCACTCTTACTGAGTATTGCTGTAACCATGACAACCAAAGCCAGGCACACCTTCCGCTGCTTTATACACTCTGATGTTTCAAATCAAAGGGTTACAGAGGATGGAGACATTATTTAAAAATGAATGAATTTTTTTCTACGCTGATATTCAACTTAAACTTGAACGATTCAAGACCTAAATTAAGACCTTAATTCTACTGAGCTGTTTTGGTTCACCAGTAAAGGGAAATAAAAAATGCCACTAGTGGATAACAGGGATGAGCAGACATTAAAAAAAAATAAAAAAATATTCCACAGCTTTGATATATCTTGCTTTGTATTGTGTCAAGTAAATATTAAGGAATTAAATGTTTTAAAGCAGCATGTGGTTAAGTTTACTGTCTTTGAACATTGTTCTGGACAAAGTTGTAACCAGTGAAGCTCTAGTACTAAACTAGACTGATATTTTGCCAGTTATTGTGTTGCAAAAGTGAATAATGGAATCCTCTATCTAAATATTTAAAACATGTTTTGTTGGGTTAACTGACAATGTTTAAATGAATATTAAGGTGGGTAGAAGCATTCCCTGGTAAAAATTGGAATAGTTAGTATATACATTAAATTTAAACTAGTTGATAAAATTTTACTGTCCACAAGCAATTAAGTTTGGTACTAGATAAAACAAGTATCCACATCCACAAAGCACTACAGTTAATTTAGATTGATTGTTTAACTGCCAAAACATTTATTTTGGGGAGTAAGGTATACAACTTTTGTACTGCTACACATATTTGTTTTAATCAAACTGCATTCCAGATGTTCCATTCCACTGTGTTACCCTTACTGAAAGTAACTTTTATTGGCCAGAACACTGAGTAAGTTTTAATATCATTCTTTGGGTTTTAATGGTGCAGTTAAGCGGACTATCTTCAAACTGGTTGTTGGCATGAACTTTGAAAGGACTTCACGAATAAACTTAGTTAAGAGTCCAAAGAAACAGCATTCCCACAAATGACCCTTCACTCCACCCACCTGGTTCCTGCAGGAATAAACCATAGAAAGCAGGGTACTCCGTTAAAATGGTAAGTAAATTAATAAGTCTGTCCTTAAGTCACTAAATTCCTTAAAGAACCCCTTTAGGCACATCCAGACCTAATTCAGCATAAAATTATTTTTTCTGTGTATACTAATAAAATCCTTCCATCTGTATCGATCTCACTGAGAATACAGCTATTACAAATCTATTTTATGAAGCAGAGGCATTTAATTCCAACAGCAAATACTGGATGCCTGCAGAGCCCTCTGGTTTCCACAGTAACTAGGACCAAAAATAGAAACCCACACCAGCGGCCATTCAACACCGAATCCCCTGTAATAATACGTCGCTCTATTTATACGTCCTAATGGTGAAGATGCATAAATCTGACAATGCATCTGTCAGTTTACTGTCAAAAGACGGACATCGTGGTCCAATTAATACCTTCAAATCCTTATTTTTTCTACGGGTTCTCATAGTAATGCAATAGAAATACTGAGGATATTACACGTGTCACGACAACACACTTAAAAGATTGGATCACCAGTTAAACTGGATGTAGTATTAGTGTTTAAGGTGAGCGAGAGAGAGCAAGAGCAGCTGAGCTCTTTGACAAAAGAGCAGCAGTGCCTTGTAATGTGAAAACACCTTCCATAAAACTATACAAGCTTTCTCGTGTCTCTGTGTTGATATGTTCAAACTGTACACTGAAAATAAATGTGATCTGCTTTTAAACATGGTAAACAGGTGCCCCTTTTCTTGTTGACAACCTCAAGAAAAGAGGCCAATGTTTATCGTTTTGGTTACTTTAAGGGCAGAAATGTTTTTCGTACCAAGGGGCTAATTAAATGGTGAGAACGGGTAAGAAACGAGTTATAATATAAGGGCGGTTGGACATCTTAGAAATCATCTATCAAGCCATTTGGATCAGGCAATGTAATTTAACCCAAGCAGATGTAACGGAGATATAAGGACAGATTGTGCTGTCTGTGTGGGTGAGGATAGAACGCTTTAAATGTGCACTAGGGTAGAAAATGGTGTGAAAAGTTTTCAGAGAGAACAATGGATGGATTACTCAACAAGCCTCCTGGGCTCAGGGCAGACTGGGACACAATGGCTACTGCCAAGATGGCAACAGCGAAGCAGCTCATTTTGAGCTTTAAAGTCACTCTTTAAAACCCCGAGTGACGTCACACGGGTCATACACATATTGATATAAATTCTGTGTTGTTTTGCTGTTAAGGAGGGAAAAGCTTCAACCTCAAAGTGTTATCATTTAAGTGTACTGGTACTTGGTGTTTGTCAAACCTCATCTCGGGTTTAACGGGACCTTTGGTCTCTCAAGGTTTTAACAACCCCATAATAAAATAAATGCTCACCACTACTCAAATAGAACTGAACTTAAAGCAGTATAATATTTGACTTGGTGATTAAACATGTTATAATGTTGACGAACTGGTCTGATCTGGATCATCATCATCATCATCATCATCATTTCCCCTGGGGATCAATAAGCCATTTCTGATTCTGATCATCAAAATCTCACCGGCGCATCTGACCTACAAATCATAGTGAGACACTTTTCTACCAGGCAGTTTCTCAGTTAACTATCGTAGCATGACTAGCGTTTTGTTACATAGCAGTCCAAACAAAGAGTTTTTCTGTACTTAAAGAAGACTGCCTGACTCATATCGGCTGGGTTGCAGTTTTTATCGCCATCAGCACCGCAAGTGTGCCACCCTCAAGTTTCTTGGAAATTGAAACGTTCAATAGAAAGTGTATTAATAAACATTATTAAGCTCCAAATAACCAGATGCCAGTTCCAGATGTTGAGTTCAGGAGATGGTATTTAGGTCAAAATGGAATAAACACCTTCCTGAGAATCAATGAATGTAAACTTTCCTTTTTTTTAAGACAAAACAAACAGTAACTATATGTTCATCCTGTGAAGCAGCATTTAAACAACACAAGTGTAGTGCTTTATGCTCTTACACTTAAATTTCAAGCTTAGACTCTTAAGCTTAAGTCCGCTTCCATTTGAAATGAATAGCGACTTCAAACGTGTGTCAGGCAGCGTGAATGTCAGATATCTGCCGCTTTCGGGGAGTCCTTGAAGGCAGCATCAGCACCGCAGCCCCGTCGGTCTGTGCCGCTGTCTGACGACGGCAGCCTGTAAGGACGGACGGTCAGCACCGGCCCCGTCTGGACCGAGCATGCCAGTGTAACTTCACTCATGTCCGTTTACAGAGCTGAACCAGCTGAAAAATCCCCAGATCTCCAGCAAGTCACATAACTCAGTTTCTTTTTTGGTTTTTTGGTTTTTTGTTTTAATAATGGAGGACGACTGTGTTTGTGAGTACGACTCGACCTGGGACACCGAGAGTGATGGAGACGACCCGGCCGGAGAGAGCCAACCCCGTCGGTCAAGTCAAGACAAAAACAAATCCGGTTGGACTTTAGTACGTCGCTTTCATCACTACTCAGCCAAAATCGGTGGCCCACACTAAAGCTGTCATATCGGGGGAGTCTCTTTCCTCCGGAGTCGATGCCTTTCCGACCTGGCAGGCGTTTGTCTGGTTGCCATGTCTGAAAGCTAGTGTTAGCTTCACGGCTCCTTGCTGCTAGCTATCCCGGTTAGCCAGTAGCCCCTGACGTTGCTATGTGTTTTTTTAGGGATTATAAATCACTAGCCTTGCAATGAGATGTTTACGCCAGTGATACCGATTCATAGCTTGTGATTCTCAGTTAAAATATACAAAAAGTTGCAATCGTTAATTCTCCGTGGGAGTGGGCAGTCAGTTAGCTTGGCCTTAAATGCATCAACTTGTATAACGTTATGCTCTTCCTGTTTTCGGAGCCCTAACATGATGAGGTTTCATTCACACTGACAGCAGGACTTGGTGTAGTTGTTATATGTTGGGACAACAGTCTACAACGGAGATATAATTGATGGTAATGATAAGTTATTTTACTTTCACTTTTACTTGCAGTGGCACCCTACTCCCAGAAATATGAGGGCAGCAAAGGACATGCAGAACTACAGAAGAGGTTATCCAGTAAGTTATGACTAAAAATTGTGTATAAAATCTCATCTATAAAAAATGAGTGTGATCAAATCATTTTTTTTTTTTTTTTTGTTTGTTCTTACAGAACTTTGTAGATGATGAATGCTCAGAAGACAAAATGAATAATTTGCAGTTTTATCTGAATAAATTTCCCTCCGCTCCTGATGGTAACGCATCCATACATTCTTTCAAGGGCTTTTTCCTGTCCAAGTAAAATTGAGTGTGTACTTGATTTCAGCTATTTTTCTCATTTGGCACAGATGTCTACATTGACTCTTTTCTGAAGGAATGGAAAAATGACTACAAAAGATTGGAGAGAGTTCACTCCTATATCCAGTGGTATGTATTTTTCAAATATTTGGTTGCATGTTTTGGCTGTATCTAAATCTGAACCAACAATGAAAATATCATCTTATCATGGCATCTTAATGTCCTTAAAATCTCAGCCCATTTGCTGAGTGCCATGCAACAGGAAGTGGCCTTAGTATTGATAGTTTTCAAGTTATGAAATACTACAACATGTCCCACTCTAAGTGGGTTTGAAATAGTGTGCTTACATGGGGACATTGCCATAAATAAAAACGCTCAAAAAAACTGCTGTCCATAAAAATAAAAACAATTAAAATAAAAGGATTCCCATTTTTTATTGTGCAGTTGATTGTGAGACGGAATGGAAATGAAGGTGCTGGAAACAGAAAATCATAATTGCAGATGGTGGTGAAAGAGCTTCAGCGCCATCTCAAAAAACATTTTTGTCAGGTGTTAGTGCAATGTCTGCTGCACCATTAGGAATGTAAGGATACACTTAACGTTGTGGGTAGAGAGCGCTCCCCTTAAACAGGAGGCTACAAGCTGTTCGTCGGCAACGCTGCTTTGGTTATGGTCATTTGCCACATGTCATTCCCCAATCTCTCGCTCCCATTTCCAGTCACTCTACAAGCTGCCCTATTGATTAAAGGCAGAAAAGGAAAAAAAAAAAATCTTAAAAAAGGGCATCACAAATAATTTTTCATCTCAGTCGATTTGAGTCATCACACATTTTTATCAGTTTATAGTTGTCTTTCAATTGCAGTGCATCGTTACATTCCTATGCACGATTAATATACATCTTTTTGGTTTGTTTGTTTTTTGTTTTTTTTTATGAGGGGGACGGGGGTATAATTTACCATTTTTTTACCTCTTTAATTTCTCTCTAAACACAGCAAATGGTTACTTTCCATGGACCTACTGACAGATTATATATCTTACCAGTCAGTCAAACTTGCCATTACAGCTATTTCCATTAATTTGACACACAAGGATATCACACTCCAGTGATATCCAGAGAGCCATCATGTTGTTACACTGTTGAATTTTCTTGGCTGTCTCTAAAGTGTTTATTAGAGGGAGGCTGTTTTGTGGATTCCCAGAGCCTTAGATTCTTTGTGGTGTTTTTCTAGGATGCAGCAAGAGAATATTATGTCTGGGTTTAGAAAGTTGCCCCGGCAGCTGATGGCATTTGAATGGAATTAGCTTATAGTTTCATTGGATTTTAATTGGTTTTGTGCTTTTTCTCCTCTGAATTGTCTCCCATTGAAAGGTTGTTTCCACTGCGAGAACCAGGGGTTAATTATATGGCTTCAGAACTCACCAAGAAGGAAATTGAGGTAAGAATATACAAATAAACAAGTCCTCTGAATGTATGCCCAACCAATTTTTCTGCAGAATTGGCTGCCAGCGCTGACTCTCAACTTTTGGCACAACATTAAGTGGCATTACACATTTATTTTACTATTTGTGTTGATGCTGCAAAGTCATATCTGACAAGTACAAAGCCTGAACAAAATGCCATCCAGTGAGCCAAAGCATGAGGGAAACTTCACATGGATTAGCTAGAGGTGTCAAATTAGAAAGGCTTCCAATGTCATGTTGAATCAATAAGAAATTCGAAAAGTTTCCATTTCCAAAATCACTTCAGCCAATTCTTCAATGATAAATTCTGCCCATGCCAAGCCACAAAAGTTAACCCTTTAGACCACCACAAGATTCATGCTTTTAAGACAATTGCATATTTGCTGTTTGTCATCTCTCCTCTTGATTCACTTTTCAGCTCCAAAAACCTGCTTGTCTGATTAAATGCTACATTAGAATATTAAAATTCTTTTTTCCAGCTTCATTTGCTTCACAAAATTTACTGGCAGTTCTGTAATTTTGGTTTAAAAACTTATACCAAATTAGTTATAATGATATTAATACATTTGAGTTGTAATCCACTTTCCTTTTAAAATAAACGTATGATGATTGGTTCGTTTGTGGCAGCATTCTAATGTGCTGTTTTTAGTCATGTTATGGTTGGTTTTGATGGTTTGTAGCTCTATTCTGATGGTTATTTGTTTTGTTTTTTGCTGTATTTTGATTGGTTGGTTTGTAGTTATAGTTTGATCCCATCGTTTTGTAGTCTCATTGTCATAGCTTAGTTGTTTTGTAGCTATACCTTCACAGGGTGATTCCTGCCGGGGGGGGGGGGGGGGGGCTTCTGCCTTTGTTCTGATGACAGTAAGTGGCAACTAGGCTAGTAGTGAACACAGAGAGCAAGGGGGATGGGATGACGTGCAACAGAGGTCTCCAGGTCAGAGTTGAATCTGGGATTCTGCAATAACATGACGTGCACTAACCATTTGACCAACTGTGCTGCTGGAATTAGGATTTTAATGCTGTTTAATGCATTCTCATTTCATAATGGATGTCCACATTATATAACACAGATTAGACAGTTTGTCCTTTGGAAACTCGATATGCTTACAGAATTTCCTGCATTTATTTAAATATTGACCCATGTCTTCATGCAATTATAAAAGCTAACTTCAAATGTTAATTGAAACGATCTCCCCTTAATCTCCTCCTCAGGCCTTCAAGAAGAATGAGGATGCGAAAAGGAGACTAGTAGAGTCCTATGAGCTCATGTTGGGCTTTTATGGCATCCGTTTAGTCAACAAAGAGACAGGTGAAGTAAAACGTGCAGAAAATTGGAAGGAGCGCTTTGGAAACCTGGAGAGGTAAATAAAAAATATATATCTAAATATTCTCACCTAAGCAACTTATGAGATGTGTACTTTTTTGTTTGTAATTTCAACTGTCTCTTCTTTTCCAGAAATATGCACAACAATCTGCGTATCACTCGCATCCTGAAGAGTCTTGGGGAGCTGGGATTTGAGCGGTATCAGGCCCCACTTGTTCGCTTCTTCCTTGAAGAGACTTTGGTCAAAAAGACCCTCAGCAGTGTAAAACGCAGTGTACTTGACTATTTCTTGTTTGCTGTGCTGGACAAGCAGAGTCGTCAAGAGCTTGTGCGCTTTGCCTACCTTCACTTTGAGCCAAAGGATAAGTTCGTTTGGTGCCCCAGAAAGATTCAAAAACAATTCAGGAAGGCAGAAAAAAGATCTGATGCCATTGGGAACGGAGATGGAAAAGATGAAGCCTACTCACGGAGTAAAAGCAAAGATGGAGAAGCAGTTGTGCAACCGAAAGAAGATGGATTGGATAATATTACAAAGCCTTCAAAAGAAACAGATAAAACACCAAATAAAGACAAGAACAATCTGTCCGAGTCAGCCCCGCAGCAAAAAGCAAAAGCTGAGACGGTTGGAAATGGCAATGCAGAGGCCAAGTCAAATAATGAAATTTTAGGGAATGGAAATGACTCTGCTGATGATGTCGATGAAATGGATCAGTCATCCAGTCCCGACACTAGGATGGCAAAAACCAAGACCGGCAGGGACACAGAGGACAAAGGTACCAACAGCTCAAAGGATGCCATCCAGAAACCAGACCATATGCAAACAGATGGGGACATAGACACTGAAAAACCACCGAAGAAGAAGAGAGAAGATAACAAGGTGCTGCCAAGCAACGGCTCTGCCAGCGGGCAGAATGAGGAGAAAACTGGTGCTAATAAAGCCACTGGTCAAATGAGTCCATCAACACAAACGCCCCTTAAGACATCAAAACATTCCCCCGCTCTTTTATCTGAAAGGGAGGAAAAAATCCCGAGGACTGACTTTAATCAAGCGCTTGATAAAAAGGATGAAAGCATGTCGCAGGAAATTGTGTCGGCAACAAATGGGTCACTGATGAACACCGACAAACCTGCAGAAGAGCAGAGAAACGGGAAGGAGTCGGAGGATATTAATATGGGGTCACACCCCTCAACCTGAAGACTGGAGAAAATACATTCATTTGACTTTAAATTAAACTTAACAGATGGACAGAGTGTGACGTTAAAAAGACTCTCTCTGCCTTATTTCTATTTGATTTTTAGATATTGATTCTTTTCACTTTGAAGGAGTATGTCGTTTGTCATTTGCCAAATGTGGGACTGAATAGCTCAGTTTTAGAGGATAAGGCTGGTGATACTGTACATATTTGGTTCTTTTTTTATTCCAAAAATCATATGAAATGACCAGAAGCAACAGAGAACAGTACTTTATCCCCTTCATTCCCTTTGCTTCCTTTGATGAATATTAATTTTTCCTCTTTTGTTTATGGTAATATAATGTTACCGCTGTTTTTGCAAGTGTTACTCAAACGGGACTTAACAGTTTTTGTTTTCAGTATTGGAGACAGCACCTTCAGCAGCAGGACAATATATGAGGCTCCAACTTACTGTTCTTTGTAATGAAGGAATGTAATGAACCAACTGCAACACTGGACAGCACAGGAAGATGGGACGGATGAAGAAACTGTGATGTATGAGGATGAGAAAGTCATCACTGGTCTCAGTCTGTGATTTCTTGACAATAAGACAAATATATAATATTACCAGACTTATCCTTTTAAGGTAGTAACAATTTAAGGCTGTCAGTAACAAATATTAAATATGTCTACAGAATACATGAAGCACTATTATTATTGTTTGTCAATTAAATGATTTTTAGCATTGTGACACCTCACTTTTTTTTTTGGAACAGAAATAATTAATTGGAGTTTTTTTTCCCCCTTTTGAACATTTTTTCTAATGTCAGTAAAACTACTTCTTCTGTGCTTAGTTTGTGTTTCTGCTGGATCCTGGTGTTCAAGTGAAATTAAGACTGAATGTTACTTAAATTATATTTCAGTAATGTTGCACATCTCGATGGTCTAATGCTGATTTCTGAAGTGGAAGTTTTGAACAACTGCCAAAAATGAGATAAGACTGATTGATTGTACAATACAAGTGTCTTCTCGGCAGGACTGATTCATCCGTGGCTATAATTTAAAGTCCACTGTTTATTCATTGGAGATGGGTGCAGACTGTGAATATTTACGAGCCAGGGAGGCTGTATTGATGCATCTTTTTATAATTGCACTTCATTTTGAATATGAATTGTTGATGTTATGGTATTTACATAATGAAATGGTTATAACTTTACAAAGTGCTAAACTCTTTATATATTACTTTTTTCCCCCGAAGAAATACCTGGCTGTTGACAAAGGAGAATAAAGTTATACTATTTTCTGATGCTTTTATGACATTAATCTGTTAAGTTAAAGTCTGAGTCCTGTTATGATGTATTCAATTGCCGTTCTCAGGATGACAGCTTTTGCTCCTGTGGTTCTTCCTCTCTGTTGTGCAACATATAAATAGAAATATTGGCCCTATTTTTTATTTTACAGCAAACTGACTGAGCCGCAGTGAAGTTGCATGACTCACAAGAAGAAAGATGTTGAACAGATATGGATGCAGCGCCTCTTGTTCAGACCTCAGGATCAATGTGAACATGAGGGTTTGGATGAGGACAGTGAAAAATATACTGTTGGAGTTTGATGTTTATGACTGCATTGTTCATGCCAGCTTCTATATACAGATAAACCCATCCCGTTTTTGAATATGATGAATAAAACTCTTAACACATATTGTTGGATTATTCAGAGTTTAGACCACAGTGCTCAGGATGTGCTCGTCATCAACGGTAGAGGATGTGAATATGTACATTTGGAGTTATGCACCACGTCAGCTGTGCCCCAGAGCATCATGGTCTGAGGTCGCCTTATTTTTGTAAATGCAGTATCTGAGGAGTTTTTAGAGACCAGAATGAATTTGTCAAAAGTCAAATTCACTGATGTTTCAGGCCTCAGTGTTTGATGGTCAAAGGTCGAAGTTACTGTGACCTCACTGTGACATAATGTCCTAAAAAGTCACTCCTGGTTATTACTGAAAGCCCAAACTCAAACTTCTGAGCTGGTTACTTTGGCTCCATGACTGGCAGTCATGGAGCGGTTGTATACACTCTGGACACATCAAGGTAAACTGCAATCTAACTGGTTGGGTTAGTTTCACTCAATTTAACAGATTTAATTTAATTAAATCAATAATCAGTTGAATTTATGAGCAAATTTGATGTCAATGAATAATTCCAACTCAATGCAATATGATTTGATTTAATTGAGTAAATTTCAATAATTTCACTTTGCTACAAGCGTCTAAACAAACGTGGATGTAAAGTACAACTTGACATGCAACAGAAAGACAGCAAATCTAGCTAACTAAATTGTGATGTATAAAACATGCATCTTCACTTAGATGTAGATTTGCACCTGTGACAGTGTACTGAGGCCTTATGCTTTGTCTGGGACAGAGTTGAAGCAAAAATAAACTGATTGGAAATTTGTTTGGTATTTAGATACCATCATAATAATCCACCGACATTTTAGTGCAAAATGCTACACATTGGCTTGTTCTTTTTGTTGTACGTAATTGTAAACTACATATCTTTGAACTAAACCAGATATCTCGGGATATCACCTTGGGTTTCAGAAAACTATGAAATAATCTGCATATAATTGCTGATTTTTAGTTGTAGCCTTTAAAGCATCGTTTGGAAACCTGAGAAACAGCCATAAGCCCGGAAAAGGGTCTTCTTGCTGAAATAATTTTGCCTACTTTATGGCACTTTAAATAAACCTAAAGATACAGATTAGAGTAAAATCCTGGAAGTTTTCAGGTTTTTGATTCATGTGACATGTTGATTAAAAAAAACCAAAACGACTGGTTTCAAGGAAATCCTACTTATTTTAATTCAAATTCCCTGTCCAGCCCCTGCATATTTTTTTTTTTTTTTTTTAAGTTCAGCCCACTTTCCAAAATTTTCTCACTCCCTCCCTGAGCATTCCCCCCCTCACCCTCCCTCAGCCCCGAGCAGCAGGCTGAGTTCAGCCCCTTCAGCTGGAGGCTCGGGTTTATCTGGGACCACAGAAAGACATTCAGGAGCTGAGCGCCGGCAGGTCCACTGAAAGCTCCGTTGTGGACGCTGGGGGGGAGTGAGAGAGGACCGGGAACCGGGGATCGAACCTATTTTTACAGCATAGTCTCGGGTCTGTGAGGGCGAGCAGGAGGGAACCATGGCGGTGATCTCTGCTCTTTGGGTTTTACTCTTACTGTGCCAGCTTTTGACATCATCCTCAGCCCAGGTAAGACTCACTCACTGCTGGAGCATGCAGACTGTGAATTAAACAAACTTGATTTTTTATTTGAATTTGCAATACTTGTATCCAACTTGCGGATCCACCTTGTCATGAGAAACAGTTTGCGTGGTGTTGATGATGGGACTGATGAAAACAGTCGATTTGGGCCTCAACCTGCACCCCCCCCCCCCCTTCCCAGAGTGATGATGCTTTTCAGCTGTGCAGAACAAAGACTGCTTATCCTTCTTGTGCACTTTTTATTTTAGTGGAGGTGAGTTGGGGCCATCTGAGCTCTGTCACATCAGTGTAATTGTCTGCAGGTGGCTGCTCTTTTTTCACACTGGCTGATGAAGTCTGGCTTGTTTTCTCTGAAGCTGAGGAATGTGCGGATTGGAGATCAGCGCACAATGCCATCTCTGTTCAGACTCTCTGACTGCTAAACCCTCCAGACCAGCTCCAAAGTCCTCAGTCAAGTTTATTTTGTTTAAATGAACAGCAAACAACTTATTTATGTTTTTGTATAAAATCTAGTTTGGCCTTCCTCCTGTGAGGAAAGGGAGGTGTAAGAGCATCTTTCCACTCTCATATTCACTTTGCAGTTCTCATGCTGGTTTGAGGCTCCACTGAAATATTATGTTGTTTTGTCTTTTGACTTAGTTTTTTCTTGACATGAAATGTTTTCCAATACTTTCAGTTTTATCGCAGGGTTACACTTTTCTTATTTTCTTGAGGTGACTGCGTTACAGTAAGTGAACTGTAGCGCTTTAAAAGTTACATAGAGGAGAAATGCTTGACTCCTTTTATGTTTGCAGAGGCCAGGCCCCAGAGGAGCACCTGGGCCACCAGGACCACCAGGACCACCAGGAAGAGATGGCACCGATGTAAGTTTAACAGACTCCTTGAGTTTCTTTATTAGAGTTTCTTTTCTATTTGCCTCCTTTCCTTTGCTTACTAAGGATTTATTTGACAGCTAACTAACAGTAAGTAGGTGTGGAAATACACACTTTTTTTGTAGGAATTAAACAATTTTTTCCTCCTCAACTGTATTATAAAATTACAGATGATTTTTTTAAATTGTGCCACAGAGACTATAGTGCGAGTGTGTACCTTTAACAGAGAGTGTTTTCTTTATAAATAAATGTGATTTAAATGTTTCTCGATGTTAGTTTGTAGCATATTGGCTCCTCCCACAGCCCCACCTACAGGTATTAAATCAGAATCATGGAGGCTGGAAGGCAGGGTTTAGGTTTGTAACTACTTAATGGAGTTTTGTGAGTAAACATATATTAAAGAAATAAATAAATGAATTCATCAGTATAATATCAGTCAGCCTGACTTTTGTGGATTTCCATCATTATATCTTTTCGATAAATGTGGACATTTAAAGAACAATGCGCTGAAATTTAAGCCTCCAGATTCTTTACTTAGTAAAGTCTTCTTGTAGGTGGAAATGGGATTATGGATAGGCCAACTAAAAATAACATTTCTGGTAACACGGTGACACTTAACCAGTTTCATTTCTACTCATTGTATAGTTCACTCAGAAAAAATGAAGTGGTGAAATTAAGAAAAGATGCCTATAAATGTTGAATTTTAATGTCAGAAGATCTTAAGTGCTGTTTTAGTTGTTATTTCTGTGAGTCCAGTGAAGGTTCTGCACACAGAGGGCCCATTCATACATTCCCCAACCCTGTGAGAGCAGCTAGAGTTTCACCTCGCACCTCCTCCCTGCACCATCAGCTGCCCTGTTCAAGCCCAACTGAGGCTTTTATCATGTGACCAGTCAGCATCTGGTTGGTTTAGCAGTGTTTGTTCCTCTCTAGTCCAAACCTTTTTATCCTGCACACTGATGCTGCAAAACAGAGACTCCCTGCTTGAGCCGTCCTTTTGTTGGTATCACACTATGCTATTGATGAATATGAAACAGAGACTCAGACTCTACAGTTGAACTCTAAACACAATGAGTGTCTTTGGGCCTGTGTGGTCGTGATATTTAAAGGCCTCCATTTCTAAAAACCTTGACTCATCAGAAGTGTTCAAGATGTCCAAAATGAGCTTTGAAAATGGATGATGTGTTTGTCTACAGCTATGATATGTGTTTTTTCTTTATAATTAACAGGGCAAAACTGGACCTGCTGGATTGCCAGGGAAACCAGTAAGTATTTTAACAAGTCAGGCTAATTTTATTTAGGGACTGTAAAAAAGGTGCTGATGCTGCTACAAAAAAAAAAAAAAAGATAGCAAGCTCCCCCGAAGGTTATTGAACCTTTCTTTTAACTTTAACAAGTGCAGAAACGTCTCTGCAGCAAGTCAAAATATTACATTACAGTTTGTTCAGTTGTGTACTTCAATTCAATCCTTGAAGTCTTTATAGAACTTCTAATGTTGGTCTAATGCTGATAAAATCCTGACACTGAGATGAACTACAGCCCAAAGGAAGCTTTTGTTTTTGATGTTACTGATTGTGTAATCCCTTAATACATAAGCAAATGAAGGTTAGAATGAATTTTACATTTAGGAAAGGAGGAAAATGAGAACACTTGTCACTCTCCCAATGAAGCCAGACTACTGAAATTTGAACCAATAGAAAAATCCTTCAGTATCTTTCACCTTCTCTGACCCCGATCATCCTTCAGTGACTTTCACACAGTTTCTTATGTATCCAAAAATGTCAAGTTTGACACACATTTCATGCTCTATTCTTAGACTCTTGATTTGTGCAAGGAATAATCATCAAATAAGAATAATAGGGTTAAAAATGAAACAGTAGAAGTGCACTTTTTAAGAAATCTCTTCCTGTGTAGGGTCCCAAAGGGAAAGCAGGAATACCAGGTGTATCAGGAAAACCAGGCCTGCCAGGACTTCCTGGGGTAGATGTAAGTGTCCAGTAAACACACACACAGATCATTTCTAGACTGAACATCGACACATCATCTTTGCCTTGGGAATCAATTCCCAAACCCAGTGAAGTTTCTGGAATAACAGCACTGATGTTGAGCTAAAAGATGCACTTTGTTTTTCAGGGTTTGACGGGCCCTGATGGTCCTCCAGGAAAGGATGGACCCGCAGGGGAAGCAGTAAGTGTTCTTAGTCTTGTGATATTTGTAGGATGCTGAGCAGCCACTTAAAGATGCACCCAATTGAGTTTGATGACCCCTTCATTTCAAACTTGCTCTAACTAACCCTAACCCAGTCATGGAAAGTTGAACACTCGTGAAGCACGTCAACAAAAATGTATGCAAACTCACCCATGTTGGTTGGTTGCCGTGGCCACAGGTTCCCTTGTCTGCCTGGATTTGTCAAGCCGGCTCTGCTTCTTGGTGGGAATATTTTTAATGAGGGATCTGGATTTATTTATCCTTCTTCCTTAATCTGGCCTGGAATGCACACCGTTTCCCACCAACCTGCGAGGCCGTCGGGGGGGAATATGATTTGTTGCTCTGATGCCAAAAGGAAACAGGCGTTACTCTCTGAGAAACACAAGAGAAGACACCATTACAACACGTGCAGCACTAAACTATGGCTACATTTTATTGTTAAATTGGAAGACTTGTATTTCTCACATTGCATATGAAATATGTGAGACTAAATATTGAGAGGCCTCTGCTGTAAGGCTCCAATTTACTGTCATGGTAGATAAATGCCCCCAGCAATTCAACTAATTAGCCGACCTAATGAGGAAGCCTGCGTCAACCGGCGTCTCTAATTACTCAGATTACTACAGAGTTGGTTTGTGCTGGAGAGTCATACTAGGGCAAATGGGCTCAAGAGAGGCGTCTGAGGCAAAGAACAGACCAGTGTTTGGCTCTAAAGCAGTTAAGCAGTAATTAGCTTGCAGAAATTAGAACTGTTTACAACACAATAAAGATGTCTTTCTTTCTTTGTTTAATAACTTTAGGTATATTTTCTTTGTCTCCCTGTTTGTCTTTGTGCCACCGCACCCTGCTGTCTTGTTTGCAGCCGAAGGAATGCAGTAAATAAGTGTAACATCAGTATGTCAGGCCTGTTTATTTTTAGCCTTTTGCCCCCTCACCCCTCAGACAACACAAATACAGCTGTTAAGAGCAAACAATGGAGGAGGAGAAACGGTCACAGTGTGGTTAGAAAGGAAAGAGAAAGGGACGCCAAAATTTATCATTAACGTGAGAAATAAGTTGATAGGGACAGTTACAGATGGAATCTGGAAACACACTGAAATTAGTAATGGAAAAAGTAAGAGTGAGAACACAAATGTCTTATGTGTCCCCCATGAACAATCTCAGGTACAAAGTATGAAAATGATTTTCTGCACAGAAAGCCACACGGCACATGCAGAATAATGGCTTTTGAGAAATGATCATATTAATCTCAGTCCTCTCAGGATCTTTAACAATTCAATTACATTCAAAGCAGAAAATGTCTGTAGGTCCAAGTTAATACTTTTCTTTCTTCTTTTGATATACTATCTTCGTCACATTTAATCACTAATCAATAATTAATTGTTTATTCATCATTAAACATTCCTCTGACAGTGAATGTATTTTCACAAGTTTGACCTCATTTAAAGGTATTCATACATATGTAAACTAAAGCCTTGTATCTCTGTCAAGCTGGAACACGACCATTTAAATTTATAAATTTAAATTTAAAGATTTTCTTTCTTAATGACTTCTCCCACGTATCATGAGCTGTGAAAAGTTTATGGACAATTATGATATTCTGTGTTTAGGGTGAAGCTGGACCTCCTGGGCCACCCGGACCTCCTGTAAGTACGCTGGCATACTATACAACGCCTATAAAACATCAGAGGAGTACACAATAGTAATTTTATATATGTAGCCATCTATGGCCATCAAAAAGTACATTAGCCTAAAAAGACTCCTTCCTTGAGGCCTTGATATCGAAAGTTAGTCCTATTTCAGGCAGCACGACATCATATGACGGATATTGACTTGAGAAAATCTAATCATCCCTTGGTGTTTGTGACTTAATTTGTCTTCCTGTGTCTTCCGTAGGGCAGAGGGAGATCAGGAGCTCCAGTGAGTACACAGCACAGCCTCCTTATAAAAAATGCACCACTCTCCATCCAGATCTTTTTTCCCCACGTACTGTTATCCTGGGATTGAACCCCTTTACATGTTACAGCCCTGAAAGTTGTAGCCCCGATTGTGTGCTACATCTACATACATGAGTACTGATGCCTTGCACACATCCGGTGTCTTTTATTTCCAGGGATTACCTGGAACCAACGGGTTGCCAGGCGGAGTTGGCCCCCAGGGTCCAGTGGTGAGTATCCGTCCAAACTCCCCAGTCCTCATCAAGGAGTTTTAGCCATGATTCAGAATGAGATTCTTGGTTAACTCCATTCAGGTTAACTCCATTTGTTAGTCAGTGCACAGGTGGCAGCAGAAAAATATTAACTCATCGTCCAAATTTATTAGGTGAGCAGTGAATTGAACCCAATTTCCTGCACAGGTCTTTGTAGCAGAAACAGTCAATGAATACAGATAGAGATCATCTTCTGTTGTCTGGTTCAGGATTTCCATATTTCTAACAAGAGGCAGGACAATAAGAAAACTGCAGAGGGAGGAGACTTTGGTCTGTGGACAGGCCTGGTGTTTCCGCTGGATTGCACTGTTCAGATTGTTCAGTTTCTATGTGATTAAAATTTTCAGCAGCACGGTCGGGGTTTGTGACTCTCAGAGTCAGAAATCACTTTAGAAGTTTCTATATCTGGTATTTATCATTTATAAAAATTATCAACAAGCAAAAGCCAAGATCCAGACCTGATTACTGCCAACCTCTCAATCTCCTCACTATGAGGACAAAGTTGGGATACTGTGGTCTACTGAAGCACATTTTAAAGTATTTCTTTATATCTAGTAGTTTTTTCTCTTCTCTCTGTTTCTCAGGGTCCTGAAGGTCTTCCAGGTCTTCCCGGACCTCCTGGCCCTGATGGACCACCAGTAAGTGGAGTCATCTTTATCTACCTGATAACTGGTCCACCCAGTGGATTTGTTGTTGAGTGTCTGTGAATGGACAGAAGCATCGTACCACCGGGTGGGAAGTGAATGCTGATATCTTGTGCTGTGATTTCTCTCTGTCTCTCAGGGTCTTCCTGGCACTCTTCATGATCTTAATGGTGACCTTCTGGTAAGATTTCGATCAACATGAAATCACATAATAACCATGAACTGAAGCCTTGTCCTCAGTGTATTATTGCTGTCCTCTGCAGTGTCCTGCAATCTGTCCCCCGGGTCCCCCTGGTCCTCCTGGGATGCCAGGATTCAAGGTAAACTTAGCTCTGGAGGTTCCTTTTGTATTTTTTGTGAATTTCAAACTGTTCAATGTGCCCCTGAGAAAATGTACAACTCATGTCAGCCTGTGCTCTCACAATACATTTCTTCATGCATACCTGTGTTGGTGTTCTTGTTCCTGTAGGGTCACACAGGACATAAAGGAGACAAAGGAGAACCTGGAAAAATAGGAGAGAAGGTGAATTTATTACATGGCATAAATATCATGCTCTGTGCTCTGGCTAAGCCATTATGTGAAAAAGCTCTGAATTGATGAGTAGAGTTTTGGTGATTTGTTGTTTAGATGCAATACTAAAAGTCTGGTTCTGTCTCTAGGGGGACCCTGGTCCACCTGGCCCACCAGGTATTCCCGGCACCGTGGGTCTGCAGGTGAGCAACAAATGGATTATTACTTATGATATTTAAACTAGCAGCATAGGAAGCATTATGAAATATTGTTATTGAGGCTTGATGTTTTAAAGTGTCCTCACAAAGCTCTAATGTTTCAGGGCCCACGTGGTTTAAGAGGTTTACAGGGACCGATGGGAGCTGTAGGAGACAGAGTAAGAAACTTTTATCACATCTTTCCTTTCCTCCTCGTCTTTTCCCTCTCCTTGCACTCATTCAAATCTGTGTTCGAACATGCATTCTTCCATTTGACTGCACACTCTCTTCATCTTTAGGGCCTGCCTGGTTTCAGAGGCAAACCTGGCATCGCTGGCATCATTGGAAAGACAGTGAGTCTCTCTGTGTTTGTAATGCACTTTTAAATAAGAGTCGTCTTTAATAGTGGTGTACAGCTAGAACAGACGGCTGGTCCCATCAATGAATAGCTGTGTGTGTTTCATCTGATGTCTCCAGGGTGACGCTGGAGAAAAAGGACCACAGGGTTTCAAAGGACCCAAAGGGGAAATTGTACGTAAAAGACTTTCAGTGCTGACTATTAGCTCCACAGGTATATCTAAGATGTATAAATGACACCTTAATGTGTCTCTTAACAGGGTAAAATTGGTCCCAAAGGAGGCCCAGGGGGGGCAGGACCCAAAGGGGAGCCCGTAAGTGCACATCTTACAGTCCCCAGTGCATATCACGCATTCTTTATAGACAAAGTCACAAATGTTTAATGTCTTCTGAAGGGTATTCCTGGCAGAGATGGCAAAGATGGCACACCAGGATTAGATGGCGAGAAGGTAGGTTGCATCCTTTCTTCCTGTATTCGGTTTTGCTTAATTGTGAGTCGCTGCAGTAGCAGGACTGATGTCACAGTGACAGTGTTGTTTGTGTTGACAGGGCGATGCAGGACGCCATGGAGTAGTTGGAGAGAAGGGACCAAATGGCCTTCCTGTAAGTGTTGTGTAGTAGTATCTGTTTCCTCTCTGAATGATAATGATGGCAATTAGTTGAAGTCCTTCATTATGTTTTCCTATCAGTAGTTCTGAAAATGTTTTAGGTGAAAACTCCTGGGGCAGCACGCCGGCATAGTAGTTAGCACCCACAACAAGAAGGTTGAGGGTTCGGTTCCCGGCCTGGGGCCTCTCTATGCGGAGTTTGCATGTTCTCCCTGTGCTTGCGTGGGTTTCCTCTGGATACTCTGTTTTCCTCCCACCATCCGAAGACATCATGTTTAGGTTAATTGGTGATGGGTTGTTGGTCTCTGTCTGTCTCTGTGTGTTGGCCCTGTGATGGACTGGTGACCTGTCCAGGGTGTACCCCGCCCTCACCCAGTGTGAGATGGGATTGGCTCCAGCACCCCCTGCGATCTGGAAATCGATAAGCGGTAGAAGATGAATGAATGGGAACACTCTTAAAAAGTCCTATATATCCATTTTCTGTTCCAGGGTCTGCAAGGCAAGGCCGGTGCAAAGGGATCTAAAGGAGCAGTTGTGAGTTTCCAAACCAACTTAAAAAATTAAAGCCAAAATCGAGGCCACAGAGGATAACTATCATCTTCTGTTTCCTTTTTCAGGGTGATCCAGGGAAGGCTGGGGAGACAGGACCTTCTGGAGAGCCAGGTATTCCTGTATGTATCTGATGGGCTTTTAGGGATATTACTGAGTTTCAGCCTCTCTGACATTTATCCACACAAATCTCTGGCTCTGACTTGTCGACATCTTTCCTCTACTCCCTTCAGGGTGAGATCGGCATCCCAGGAGAGAGGGGGATAGCAGGACCCAGAGGAGTGGCTGTGAGTTTCCAGCTACACAATAAGCTAATGAATGCAATGTATCTGTTGCATAATTGCTTGTATAGTTATAAAAGCTTCCAAGGCAACATTTCAAAAAAATCTTTTGCTCCATTTACAGGCTACATTGTGTGCCATAGTTGGCCATTTGTTAAATCAACCAATTTACAGAACAATCTCCAATAAACAGCTCTAATTACCAATCTGCTGCATAATGGCCGAAGAAGAAAAATTGATAGAAAGAACTGATCTCAAAAGACACAATGAATAGGATATATTCACCATGAATATGAGTTAAAACTGCAATAATGGGTTAATAAGCTACTGCCCTTCAAGTTAATCATATTCTGCTCCGAAAGCAGAAGAAGATCGCCACCAATTCAGTGGCTCGTTGAAGTGGAGGCAAAATAATGAAGGGGGAGTGATGAGGGGAGATTTTCATAAAGGAGGAATTCATAAACAAAAAGGTTTTTGTTTCTCACATCAGACCTACTTCCACCACCCTCCATAATAAAGCACACTTTCAACATCGTCACAACCAGTTAGTCTTTTTTTCTCTCTTAAATCTTAGAGAAAGAAAAGGAAACATCTTGTCCTATGGCGAAATGTGAATAACTAGCAGGTGTTTTAGTACTGTGTGAGCTTCCTACCAGGAGGACGTGACAATGTCTGTCTCCAACAGGGAGGTATTGGACCAGTGGGCAACTCCGGGCCCCAGGGAGTGAAAGGCTTTCAGGTCAGTTGTATAAAATGTATTTCATTGTATTGTATTTCACATTATTATTGTCGTTATCTTTATTATAAGTAAAGCAACTGACTCTGTGTGTGTTTGTGATGTGCATTAGGGGGTAAAAGGAGCCTTGGGGGATCCAGGTCTTCCAGGTCCAACAGGACTCCGTGGAGAGTTTGGGGAAAGGGTGAGTTTGACGTGTGTGGTATGGGTTTAATGTCACTCAGTGTAATCTATCATACAGCACAGGGATAGTAACAAACCTAATATGAATAGTATCATAGAAAAATCACTTCACTTCTTTATCAATCATAAACCTATCAGTCATTTTCGCAAGTAATCTGCAATATTGGCAAATGGCAAAGACCTTTTGTCACATCCGAAAATGTTTTGTCCAACAACAGTCCAAAAATATTAATCCAAAGATATCAGGACAAGCTGGAAACACATAATTTTTATCTCGATTTAAAAAAAAAACAACAAAAAAACAAAAAACAAAAAAACAACAACTTAAGCAGCAAATTTTCTGCTGCTCATCTGATTGACTAATCGCTGCAGGTCAGGTAATTAAACAGCAGCAAAAATGTAAAAATCCCAATGAAGAGTCGCTCCTTAAGATTCAAACAGACACAGTAGACACGCAGTGGTCTTCGTGGAGGATACTGGATGTCAGTAACCAAGTCGTCCCTCCTCAGTCGGCGGTCTAAACCCAAAATGGAGCCAGGAGAGAGCTCCAGCACAAAGCAGCCTCCTGTTCAGAATCATAGGTTAGAACAAAGCCGGTCTTTATACCAGCCCGGGTCCCCCTCAAACTGCCCACCTCACTTCCCTTCACACACACACCCCATTCCTTCTCCAGCAGCCGCCCTCCCACAAACGTCTCTATATGACTCTTATGGTTTATTCTTTCTCTTTCTTCAAACCCTACAGGGTCCAGTTGGAGCTTCTGGAGCCAAAGGAGACATGGTAAATAAAGTTCAAGCTCAAATATGACCACTCAGTGACCACTGACTGCTTCGCCCTCCAGTTTGAATCAGAGAAAGTTAAATTTAGGGCCGGTGGAGTTGGTGGTAAATTCTTGAAGCTGTTTAACCTCATCTGAGAGGCATCTTCAGTTCTGTTGCCCCAGATTTCACTTTCTCTGAAAACTATGGCCTGGATGGCTGAGGAACATCACAGTCCATCAGTTTGATGGTTATATGCAAAAAAATGATCTTAGATGCTGTTACATGAGTTTTAGTAAAAAAAAAAAAAAAAAAGCCGTGTTTTATCATCTCAATACAGAATTATACATTACTCTCAGTCATGTACAAAACACACACACACGCACAATATAATTCATCGATTAATTCAGACGTTTGGTCGTCTCTCTAGGGTGTGGCAGGAAGTGATGGCTTACCAGGAGAGAACGGAGAACCTGTAAGTTTTGTCTTTCTTCATGCATTCTCTATCTTTTAATTTCAGTCAGAATCCAAACACAGTCATCGACTGCTGAGCAGGAGCAGAAGGAGACACCCTGCTAGATCAAAAGCCTTCACAGTAGCTGCCAGTTTTTTCTTTTGTGTAGGATAGAAACTTCGGGTGAAGATTTATAACAAATTCTGCCAGATGTCTTTTGATTAACACGACATTCCTCTAAGGAATTTTATTTAGTAATTAATCTGAATTATATTCAAGCTCCAAATTCTTTGGGGTTATTTGTTATACTACTACTACTACTACTCATTTTATTGGTTGAAACCAGTTCAAACAAGGAACGGATATGAAATAATATGAATTGTTTTACAGATTATATTGCACTGTTATCAGTTTTTTGCATATTTTTTTGTGCTAATCTTCATGACGGGTGTCATAATAAAGAAGAATTTGTTTATTGATAAATGTTATGCTGTGTTAACATTCTGACATTTTTCTCAGGGTCCCTTTGGGCCAGTTGGACAAAAAGGACAGGTGAGCTTTGTTGTTGCTTTCATTTATATGTTTATCTGATGTTACACAAGCACAGTCACTGACACATACTTATTTCAATAGCTGACAATTCTGAACTATTTAGAATTATTTTAACCATTTATCCATCACCTTTAGATCAATACATTATGTATTCATTCTTTTTGCCACCAACAGGTTCTAGTATTATCAAGCTAAATACTTTCATGATCTAATCATTAGATTAATATAGTTATTTCAGCAATGCATCGGTTATTTTCAAGTTCCTGCTGGAGCCTTTGAGTTCCAAGAGCACACTCCACAAAATGCACCGTTCGGATGCTGTAACTGACCCACGCTAGCACTTCTCATTTAACTTGAAAATTTCCAAACTAGTTGAGCTCCTCCACAATTCCTTCCACATAACCCTGAGCATCTGCAGAAACAGCCCCAGTGGGGCAGGTAGCCCTGGTTGGGAGTTCCCACAGTCTTAGCTGAATGTCTATGAGCACAAAATACAGTTAGGAGTGTTATTGGTTTGTGCCAGACTTCCCGGCTCTCCTCCTTCAGTGAACATTAGAAAACTGGTGTTTTGCTCTGCGCTGTTGTTGCCCACTTGTCAAAGTGATTGCACATGCTTCAGACTCACATTCCAGGTTTAATGGGATTAATTAGTGATAGATATTGTGGCTTTAGCTGTATTGGCCTGTTAGCTGCTATTGCCACAAGGGAGACAAGTCACATTAAGCATGAGCCCAATTTAAGTAACTGGAGACAGTCATGATGAGGCTCACTCCCTTAGTATCATTTACTGTTGGCTGTGCTCATCAGAGTAATTATCAAGCAACAAGCCGCCATATGAATCTGCCCCCACATTGTCTGACCCAGACCCAGAGTTCAATGATCAAATCATAGGCGTACGGATGTTTCTAGTTTTAGTTTAGATTTAAAATGTTTTATTTATTTATTTTCTAAAAATGGATAATTGTGGTTGATTATAGCCAGGGAAGCGGGGTGAACTGGGACCTAAGGGCGTGACAGGCCCACAGGGAGAGCTTGGTGCCAGAGGGCCTCCAGGAAAGCAGGGGCCAATGGGCTTCCAGGGGGAACAGGGTCTGCCTGGAATCGCAGGAAAGACAGGTGTACCTGTGAGTGCTATTTTTTTGAATCTCTAAAAAGCTAATGAAACTTTAATGTTTTTAATAAACTGCACAAATGAGGTTTCACATTTTAATGTCTCTTCAGGGTAAACTAGCCAGCGAGCAGCACATCAGAGAGCTGTGTGGCTCCATGATTGATGGTGACGGATCTTAATTTAACTTTTGCTCATTATTAATTCCAGAACTAATGAAAGGGAAGCTGGATATTTGAATTCTGTTTTCTGTGATGTAGATCAGATCACACAGCTGGCTGCTAACCTTCGAAGGCCCCTGGCCCCTGGAATGGTGGGCCGCCCAGGCCCTGCTGGGCCTACAGGAAATCCAGGAGTTGCTGGCTCTATTGGGCACCCCGGTGCCCGTGGACCACCAGGGTACAGAGGCCTGCCAGGAGAACTTGGAGACCCTGGTCCCAGAGGTATGAAAAATAAAAATCAACCAGCTCCACAGCACAACAAGTCATTCATAGTGTACCTCAACTATATACCTTTTTCCAAACACAGACTTTATCAGGACGTCAGTTCCAAATGAACAACACACTCCTAATACATTATTCTGCGTAATAATCATGAAGCCCTCAGCCTGCAAATGTCCCCATAGCACTAAAAAGGGCCCATGTGATATTATTTCTGTGTTACACATTAGGATGTTAATACTGATGCATGTGTAATCAGTTCATTGGAGGGTTTGAATATTCTATATCCTGCTACGTGCAGTGGTTCCCAATCTGAGGGGTGGTTAGTGTCACAGGTTCTAACATTATTTGGGATATGAAAAAAAAACAAACAACAACAAAAAAAAAAACCCCAAAGATATCCCCCCCAAAAAACCAAAACTAAATCAACCCCCAATTTATGGTATTTTATAGCACAGGTTCTTTTTTTTTTTTTTTTTTTTTTTTTAAAAAAAGGTGATGTTGGTGAGCAAGGTGATAAGGGACCCATTGGCAAAGCCGTTGATGGACCTCTTGGAGACCAAGGATACCCAGGTATGTGGCTGCTAATGTCGCACACACTATTGTTTCCCACTGATTACAAAGAGACTATATTTACATCTAGATCTTAGTCACAGGAAACATTTTGACTTGGAAACAAGTGAAACTAATAACGTGTTCTATTTAGATATGACAGCGTGAAAGGGATCTATTCATCAAGCTAATTATTACACCTGTGACAAAGTGAAACTGTCCATTTGTACCATCTACCTTGACATCAGATTTTCCCTAAACACAATTCAATTTGATACCCAATCTTCTAATCAGTTGCACAACCAAAACTAAATGAAATTCTTCCCACAGGTCTTCCAGGAGTACCTGGAATTGTTAAAGATGGGCGTGATGGATCTCCAGGAGATCCAGGAGAGCCTGGAGAGCCAGGCAGGGTAGGTAGGACTGGGCACCAGGGACCTCCTGGAATCTGTGATACATCAGCCTGCCAGGGAGCATCAGTCGCTGGAAAATCTTCAAACCCCAAAAACTATTAAACATGACTTCCTGCAACCTGATGAAATCCACCCCATCCAGGAAGGGTGAAAAGTGAGGGGAAGGAAGGAATGGAAGGAGAGTGTGATCACAAAAATGTCCTCTTTTATTTAAATTCATGTATCACAAGATGGGAAAAGTAACAGCAGTTGTGATATTTTGAGAGAAATAGAGGAACATCCCAGGAGTGAATACCAGAGCAACTGAGAGACAAAAATCAAGATGACATCCAAAAATAAAGTGGACAGAAGCACAGAAGAACTGCCTTGCTCTAAATACCATCACATAACAAGACTTGACTTACAAACAGCTGGAAAATGAATGATTGAGTCCTTTGTGTATATAAAAAAAAAACAAAAAAACCCACAAAACTTTGTACGTTTTCATGCGCCAATTAATATGGTTAACATCCCTTTGACACATGCCGCTCTAAAAACAACTGTGACCGTCTCTGAAGTGAATGTGCATGTATCACAGCCCATAAGTGTAAATCACAGGAGTTACCTCAACGTACAAGCTTACAGTGTAAAATATGGAAAAAGGTCTCAGAGTCAAAAAGCTTCTGTTGAAGAGCTGTGTATGTGTTGCAAAAGGAATTTAAAAAAACAAAAAAAAACAAAACCAAAACCCAAACACCCAGGTGCTTAAACATTGTGTAGAAAAATGCAAAAAAAATTTGTAAACTTTTGATAGTCATTTTTTACAGCTTGTTTTTTTTCTATTTCATGTGAAGCTGATTCTCTAGATTTGAGAATCAAAGATAAATAATAAAACTTGTGGATGCATAAAATCAGACATTGTACAATAAGTTTAAGACTCTTAGGAGCAAAGTAAACAATTCAGTTTTTCTTTCAATCTGCAATGACCACATCCACTATGTACTACCGGTGCTGTAACTATTAAATATACATGACTTTAAATACTATTTATTATTTGTGGGTGACTGTTGTATGTACAGTAAAATGCTACAGCGACATGTTGTAAGAAAGAACAAATAAAGCCACTTTTCAGTAAAACATTACTCTTTTCTCCATATCAAATGAACAGCCTTTACTTCAGAGTAATAGACTTAACACCATGAAGGTTAATTAACCCCATTAATTCATCAACACTTTTTACATGCAAAATATGTGATTAAGGAATAAATATATGGAGACAAAAAAACTGAACATGCTGTTTTAAGAAAGTTCATAGTAACTAATGTAAATTACTGTAAAATTTGAATCAGGCATAGGAACTATGAAGTTATAATTAAGATGAGCTGTAATGTATAATAGCTGAAGCTAAGTTCTACAAATTTGGCAAAGGTTTGTCATGTTAAGGAAAAATAGTTCAACCTGTTAATGATTTTCTTTTTTTTTTTTTTTTTTAACAAATGATGCCTTTGGGGGGGGGGCACTATTGATAGAAAGAGGGCAAGGCAATTGGCAATTCAAACCATGCCAGAGCAGCACATGGTGTGGGACTGAATAGCATCCACTCTCTAAATCATTGTAATGTAATCAGAAACAGAAGCTCCTCTGAAAAGGACACTTTATCATTTAAAATGTAAAAACAAAAACCAGACTTTTGGCAAAAATTCATCTAATTAAATATACTGAACTCCCTGACTAATGTATTGAACAGAATAGATTGCAGAGATGTTATTGTTCTACTGAAAGAGGAATGCTCAGTACCTCGTCCATCTCCCGGTGGATCGCGTTCTGGCCTGAAGAAGGGCTAAATTTCAGAAAGAGTCCTTTCCCACTGGTACATGCTGCCTGAAACTCCTGTAAAGAAAGAGAGCAGTAGCTCATTGCGTTTATTCACATGATGGACTCAGTAATGACTGATTGATTGATTTATTTAATAGAAACTGCCCCTCCCTTTATTCCAGGTGGTGGTGTTTTAGCACACTGTGGTTGTTCCTGCCATGAATCTTTCAGTATTTAAATAAATTGAGAAATGCTATATTAGATAATACATCACAAATAAGTTAGATTTTGTTCTGCAAAAGTAAGAATTTGATTTAAACGTCCAAATAACCAAAAGGCATATGAAGCCTGCTTCAGCACTATAGCTCAACAATAGGTAATGTAATTGAAATCTCATCTTCCAGCCCAAACAATTTAGATACAGGATGATGAAGTGAAAATGTTTTACATAGTTCAATGTTCTCAACTCCTTGCAAACGTACCTCTTTGAAAGCGTCTCCGTATGTTTTATTGATGAACCTGAGGAAGGCAGTGGTCCACTGCAGAGTTGTGACTTTGTCTGTATTTGAGTCACAGAAAGGCACCAGCACGTTCAGCTCGTCACAGCACAAACGAATCCTCTTCCTGCACAGCAGCACAGGCAACACTAGTGTTTCTAATCATCGTCTCTTCAATGCTACGCACCTGTGAACAGTGGTGAAGTGCTCACCAGGACATTTCCTGGTGGCCTCAGGATCACTGTGATCTGCGCCTCAACCAGCAACAATGGTCATCAATTAAAAATAATTATCCATTATTATTTAGCTGTCAGACAAGGTACACTGTTAAGTAAGGGTGGGAATCTTTTACTATCTCACGATTACATTCAATTCCAATTTTTGGGGCTACGATTCGATTCAAAATGATTTCTGCTTCAATCTAGAGGTGTGCAAAGGATCCTCATGATCTACTCCAGTCTGCTTTGCAAGACAGAATGAGAAATGGAGACATTAAAGTGTCTTTTTCATTTATTAAGTTTTAAACATTTGTCCATACTTAGATGGACTTGTTGCAACTGTTGCATAAAAGCAATAAGTAATAATAATAATAATAAGCTTAAGTAACAAAAATAAAAGTGTCTCTTTATAAAAAAAAATAGTGCAGTTAAACATTGATTCCCAAAGTGCTTAATCCTCATTTTGCAAACCTTGCACACTGTGAGGCTCATGTCAAACTCAGTCTTCCTGGGCTTTCGGTAAATAGGGCCCTATAAAATCCACAATAACCGAATCACGGAATTAGAAATTAAAAATGGAATTTATTACAAACACAGAATAACAGAACTAGCCCACATTTTACATTTTTTTTTTTTTTTTTCCCGGAATAAAAAGGAACGTATTTGTCGGGAAAATGCTCCGTGGGGGTCACTAATAACGCATGCCCCCCTACCCATGAATGAATAAATAAATAAATAAATAAATAAATGAATGAATGAATGAATGAATGAATAAATAAATGAATGAATGAATGAATGAATGAATGTGGTGACTTTAGCGTAGTGGGCGCGGTCCAATTCCTGGTGGGGGCACCTGAACATGTCTGGGATAATTGGTGACTTGATGTAAATAAATGTGGTAACTTGAGCAGCACGGTGATGTAGTGGTTAGTGTTGTCGACCCACAATAAGAAGGGCGCGGTTCGATTCCCGGTGGGGGCACCTAGGTTAATTGGTTAATTGGTAACGAGTGATGGACTGGGCTACAGCAGACTAGACGAGACACTGGACCCCCCAGAGACTAGACCGGACCATACTAAACCCCTGCAGAGAGTAGAGACGAGACTAGACAGAACTAGACCAGAGATGGGACCTCCCCAGACACTGGACCCCTCCAGATACCAGAGACTAGACCAGGAAAATAGACCGGACCCCTGCGGAGAGTAGAGACTAGACCTGATCAGATCAGACTAGACAAGACACAGGACCCCCACTCCAGAGAGTAAAACGGATCCCTGAGACTGAAAACGGAATGCTCAAAAATTAAAAACTGGGAAAAAAAAACAAAAACAAAAAACGAATATGGGAAAAATTAAATAGGAATTTGGGAAAAAAATAAAACGGATTTCATAGAGCTCTCTAACCAAAATGAGTCCAAATCTTTGCCTTCAACAAGGACTGAGCCGGTTGAATCTCTCTTTCCTCCAGTATTGTAGTTTCATCCTTGTTTTGGTGCTTACCGCACATGTGTATGTTCTAGAACTGGCTCCATGGTGACGTCAGGATGTCCCACATACAAAATGGAGCCAGACAGCCTGTGCAATTGTTTTATTTTTTTAAAAATCGATTTGGGACATTTTAAATCAATTCTGAATCGAAGTAAATGAGAATTGCGATTCTTATATGAATCGATTTTTTGGCACACTCCTACTGTTAAGTGTTGCTTATGTAGAGAAAGGAGAAAAAAGACAATAACTGTATTCAGTCTGTGGTGAAGCCCTGAGCTGAGCATGTACACTTACAAATTAACACATTACACTCTTAAAGCATTATGTAAACTAGAAAGTGGCCCAACCTATGATTAAAAAGACCATGTAAGAAATGTTTTATGCTGTTACTCACCTGCGTTCCCTCTCCTTAGTGTTGTGTCTCTCCCTGCGTTGGCTATGTGACATAGACGATCGAGCTCTTTTCCTGGTGTTGTTCTGGGACCCTCCGGGTGAGTCTGAGGCAGCCTTTGGAGCCTTGGCGGGTTGAGTCCTACAGACACTACCAGGATCCCTAGAAGCCGTAGTAGTCACCTCACCATCTACAAAAAATATGAGCGTGTGTTTTCAGTTAAATGAAAACATGTGTGTGTACCTGTGTTGAATACCACACAACTTACTATGACTTTCTACGTTCACCAACTTCTTCTCTTCTGTTGGGTTGCTGCTACTGGTGTTGTGAACTTTGGTAACAACCCTGTCCGGGCAAATGTTCAGTGAAAAACCCCTGGGGATGATTAGACCCTGGTGCTTGTTAGATTCAATCACACGAGGAATATGGCCAATTACCTGAGGTCAAAATAGAGAAAAACAAAAAATGTATGTTTCTGTAAAGCTGTTAAAGTAAAAATTCACATTTAGATTTTTTTATTTTGTCCACCACACCTGACCACACATATTGGTGACAGAGTTGAAAATACCCCCGAGATATGGGCTGGAAATCTCAAACAGATTTCCTCTTTCGTTTTTCATCCACTTTTGCAACTGTGGGTGAATGCCCACCTCATTAGATTCTGCAGACTGGTGAAGTATTGACAAAAAACTGGAACACATCAGAAACATCAGAAATGGTGAAAATTCCATAATAACGAGTACATCAGCATTAAATTTTTGCATGCATAGCAATAAAGTATACTGGTGGAGCCTACTTGCTGAGAACTGCTGACTGAGTATCACTCTGTTTTGGGGTGGCGGCAGCCACAGTGTTGAACCTTTTCTCCAAGCAAACTCTTGCAGCTGATCCCGATCGCTTCTCTGTGGACGTCCTGTTGTTGGAAGGCGATTCAGTCAGAGTGCCTTCACATCTAATTCTGGCCAGCACAAAACCTGGGACCTCTCCATAAGGAGCTGGCGTCTTTTCTACCGCCATCGCCAGACAGTGTTCGTCACCTGACGTCGATAGGTCGATGGCTTGAGTGGTTGTGAAGGGAGACATCATGGTGGATCCAGTGGCCTCTTTAACCGTCACTGCAGCAGGGGGAGCTCTGATATCTGGCCCATCTGTAGACACAGCTTGTGCTTCCAGCTGTACCTGGATAAGGTGCTGAAGGTGTGTGTATTCAACCTCTGTCATCTCCATCACACCTGACTCAGTCCCCGCTGTCTGCCCCTGATCACGTGACAAACATCCACCTTGGCTCCAAAACAGCCCCACAGGGTCACAGGTATGATCTCTGGGGGGAGGCGAAGGCGATACGTGGATGGTTTTACAAGCTGAGTAAACGGCGGACATCTTTTACTGTAAAGATCGGAAAAAGAGATCGATTCCATTTATTTACTAGTTTTAAATTTCCCCACATAAAATGAATGCCGACTAACTGTGATCTGACAAAAAGATAATGAAATGTTATTCGGACAGCAGAGGTCAATCCTAAACAGATTAACATTAATAATACTCATATTAAATAACTACATTCCTCCGAGAAAAGTCAGACATAATAAAATGAAATAGCTAGCTTGTTAGCTAACAGGACCGTTAAGCTAATACTTTTAATTTGACAGTGAGCTAACTTTGCCAACAAGGTTGTCAATTTATTTTTTAAACAACATGAATATTTTCATCATTAAATCGTCTTTTTTACATTTGACTGAACTCAAACTAAGCTGCAGTTATTATTCAGTAGTCATTTTTACCTTTTCTGTCCGGTTTTCTTCGAATTTGCCGGCGAACAGACGTTGGTGTGACACTTCCGGTCGGTTTTAGACTGGAGCTGAAAATAAAAAAAATTTAAAATCCCCAAATTTTTATAAACTACATATTTTACTGAAAGTACTTTTATCGAAGAAGCAAAAGACCAACAGTCCCCTTTCTCCTGATAAAATATCGGTTCTAATGTAGGAGGAGAAAATAAACTACCTAGATATCAATATTAACTCTGAGCACCAAAAGTAAAATTTTTTAGTGTAAGTAATTCTATTAGTATAACTGGACAAATAATAGTATAATATTTTGTAAACTTTTTTTTATTGCAATAAGAGTTCATATTAATTTAACTTAATTATTTGATCATTTGGATATGAAAAGGGACCGAAGCTTAAGATGTACTAAAAAAGATAAATGTTTTTGTTTCTGATTTAACTAATTTTACTTTTAAAGCTGTTTCTACAAGATGGAGATAAAAAAAACAAAAACAAAGATAGAAGCACAAATTTGCGTTAACTGTGTGAGCCTGTGTGAAAAAAATACATGTTTTATGTAACATTCTGCATAAGTTTATCACTTAATTGTTTAATTATTTAAAGCAAACCATCTAAGGAGTTCAGAGAGAGAATGTATCTTTGGTTGGACAAAAAAAAAACCCAGTCACAGTTTTTTGTTTAAAAAATGCTTGACGATGGGTTTCAATTCATAAGGTTATTTTTCTAATTTAAAATCTTTATCTATTCTTCAAAAGAACATTTATGGAGACATCAGATAATAAAGTGTAGTAGTAAACACACAAAAACATAAAGCAGAAATAATTAAGTTAAGTGGCTGTAAACAGAACTTGAACTAAAATGCAGCAGGGATACATATACTGAGTTACATTTCATAATGACAATATCAAAACTAGATCAATATGAATTTACAAAAGAGTAGAGATGCAACTGAATGCTCTCGCCCCCCTTTGGTAAAACATGAGCTCTGCAGCTGAAGGATTATGGACAACATGCCTCAAGAACTTTGTTTTGTTTTAAATTTAAAAGGTTAAAGGTAAAATACCCCCAGTGTGTGTCTTAAAAGACTTATCATTAAAAGTGATAAACTCAGTGGCTGAGCGTAAAAAGAGGTACATTTATTCAATTCCTATTTCCAAGAACAATTTTGAGGTAGTGATATCAAAGTAATAATATTTACCACTTAAATTTACATTTTTAAGCCTCTATAATCAGTACAGACAGTTAGTAATATTTTAGATAGAAAAGGTTAAGTAAAAAAACAAAACAAAAACATGACTTACAGCATAACTATCAAACCAAGAGCCACCAAATAGGCAATTAGTAAGTTGAACTGTAAAGTACAACCCATGCAAAAGCATCAGTTTTAACAATGTAATTAAAAAGCAGACTGTCTATATTTATCACCACTTTGAGTTTTTTCTGCACTGAGGAGACATAAAATGAAGCTGTACTACTAAGCTTATTACATACAACTTCTAGAGAGATATCAGTCTCTCTAGCAAAATCAAACTACTATTATGGAGAGGGAACTTTTTAACTGTACTGCTAAAAAATTAGAGACCAGTTTAATTTATTGATTAATTAACAGGATAGTATTAGTATCATACTTGCATCGGTCAGTGAAGTAACAGGTTTGGGTACTGCTTACACACAGTTGCAGGAGTATCAATCCACATATAAATGACAAAATCAGACTTAATACAAATTTAAAAAGATGTATGGAATTTTAATGACTTGAAACAAGATACCTTTTATCAGCAGAGAAACATAAAATCCAGATTAAGTCTACTGTACTGACACTAAGGCTAAGTTCAAGGAAAAAAAATAAAATAAAATGAACAAAATTGTACAATTTTCTGTACAAAACTTTCAGACTATTTTCAAATAGAATTACACAGTGAGCTGCACATACAGATGATCAATTAGGTTAAAGAGTCATGTAGTACTAATCACATGACAAAAATAAATGTATTTACATTTAACACAAGACAGAACTTGAACTTAATGAAGCATTTCCACAATATTTGCTATTGCATGGCTTTGGCTATACATAAGACATGGACAACCAATTTCCTTTAGAAAAAATACATTCAATGTGTTATACTTTAGTATTTGTGTCCAATGTAATGGTACTATCTTTGCATGTCTAATTCAACAACTTTACTGTCCTGAAAGGTCCATGATTTCCCACTAACTTTGCTCAACATTGCTTTAATTGCCATCACTATTAATAGTTTGATTAGTTTTAGTTTCTACAGATGTATCAAA
This sequence comes from Remorina albescens, assembly GCA_034769265.1. Lineage (NCBI taxonomy): Eukaryota > Metazoa > Chordata > Actinopteri > Carangiformes > Echeneidae > Remorina > Remorina albescens. The sequence goes on along the minus strand of CM068482.1, from coordinate 15,681,108 downwards.
AGCCCCCTGTGTACCAGTTTCATTGCTCTTTCCCACACCTGTGCTTGCATTGACACATGTTTTAAGAGCAGATTTTTCCTCCTGCTCCTCTCTTTGTCCATGGATTATCACTCTTTTTTGGCTCAATGGTCTGCGTGTACTCCACTCCATATCTGTTGAGTAACCCATTTGTTTTTGTTTTGGGCTGAAGGCATCAGGTTTGTTGTTCATATGATTTGGGAAGCGTATGAGACCTTCTGTTGGAGTGGGAAGTAAGGCACCTCTGTGTCTCTGGGGTTTAACTGTTGGCTGATTTTGTGGGCTATCAAAACCACTGAGGCCCGATTTTCCCCCACTATTTGGAGCTGAACCCCGGGGGCCACTGAACGGTGCTGAATGTGGATCATCTGGGCCCTGGAATCTGGTAGCCTGATGAGGACTATTGAAATGAAATGAGGCAGATTTATCTGAATATCTCTTAGCTTGCATGCCACTCTTCATGGGTGGCTCAAATCCCCTTGAATCTGGACCTATGCCCCTCATGTCAGGATCAGGAACCTCAGCGTTTGTATTCCACCTAACAGGTCCACGTCTTATATCGAGACATTTATCAGTCCCTGGACCTCTCCTTTCTCTCCTAAAATCATGTTCGTGCCGAGCTGGTCCATGGCTTTCCGTTTCTGCACGTTGCCTTTCAGATCCTAGCCCCCCACAATCCAAAAACCTACCATCAGTCCCTGGTGCTGGGTGTCTTAAATCTGGGCCTTCTATTCTATGAGGACCTCCTCTCCTATTTGGGCATGTGTTTGTGTCTGGCCCTCCCCTATGAGCTCCAGGTCCTTCCATTTTTGGCCCTCTCATATTCCTCCTGAAGTCTGGCTGCCTCCAGTCACTTCTCATATGTGGCTCACCCTCAGACCCTGGTCCTCTCATGCCTTGATCTCTTTCACTTCTGAAAAATGGCCCAACTCCTCTTCTGTTAGGCCCATCTCCCCCTCTATCAGGCTCTTGACTTTCATTTCCATGTCCTCCCCATGGCCCTGACTCTGGGCAGACCATATCCGGATCATCTGCTATAGGCCCTGGACCCCTATAACCAGGACCACTCCAATCATCTACTGGAGCCCTTGTAGGTCCAGGAAACGGCATACTTGGTCTTTCATGCATAGGCGTTGGCCTCCTACCTCTAGGACCTCTCTGTTCACTATGAAGCCCATGTCTACTATGTTCTAGGCCCTGCTCCTCTGGAACTTCTCTTGGTCTTTCCCACTGATCTCCTGGATATTCTCTTTCTTCTACGACTTCTTCCATACTGGGCTCTCTTTCATGTATCCATGGTTCTTCACCATCTGCCCCTTTCCATGCCTCACTTCGAATTACACTGCTCATATTTGGCCCTGGTCCTCTAAAGTTTCTTCTCATAGGCCTTGTAACCCTCAAATTTTGACTCATTCTATCATGTGCTAAGCCCTCTATATCTGGGCTTTTATGAATAGGTTCTGACCTGCCAAAGTCAGCTTCTCCCCAGTCATCTCTTCGATCATGTCTTAAATCTTCTGCATCTGGTCCTCTCTGCCTGATTCCTCTGCCCCGACCACCTCCTCTTCTCCAATGAGGTCTTGGGCCCTCAATGTTTGGACCTCTCCTTTCAGGTCCAGGCTCCCTGAAGCCTAACCCTCCTGATTCTCTTCTGTCAGGCCCTGGAGTCTCAGCATCTGGACCTCTAAAGTCATACCCTGGTGCTCTAAAATCTGGATCTCTTGGACCTTTCCCTTCACCTTCCATAAAAGCTCCTTCAGGCCCCACTCCTGTAAAGTCTGAACCTCTCCTGTTAAATTCTTGGCCCTTCATAACTGGAGGCCTTCTTTCTGCCCCAGGACGCCTAAATTGTAGGCCACCTCGAAGGTTCCTGCTGTTTTCTGCCCCCCCCATTTCTGGGGGTCTTCTTTCTGGCCCAGATCCCCTAAAATGTGGACCTTCATGATGTCTCTTGTTAGGCTCTAGGTGTTCTATGTTTGGATCTGAATGCTGAAGTCCAGGTTGTCCAATGTTTGGACCCCTTGGCCCTCTCCTATCAGGCCCTGGGCCCTCCATATTTGGATGCCCCCTTTCAGGCCCAGGACCACGGAAGTGTGTTTCTCCCTGTCCTTCTCTGTGAGGTCTTGGATCTTCGATACATTGACCAGTTCTTTCAGGTCCCAGTCTAAATAATTTAGGTCCAGGACCTCTCATATGTGGTCCTCTCTTATCAGGACCTAGACCATAAGCAATTTGATCCACTGGTCCTCTATCAAGTCCTTGCTCCTCCATACAGTGCGCTCTCCTTTCATGTCCTGTTCCAGAAAAACTGGGACCTCCTGGACCACTTACATCAGGTCCTACAGCATCCATAGCTGGGTCTCTCCTTTCATGTCCTGGCCCAGTAAAACTGGGATCTCCTGATTCTCTCCTCACAGGGAACATAACAGGACCTCTCATCCCAGGCCCCGGTCCACTGAAATTGGGGCCTCCTGGTCTGCTTCCATCAGGCCCTACAGCCTCCATAGCTGGACCTCTCCTTTCATGTCCTGGTCCAGTAAAATTAGGATCTACTGATTCTCTCCTATCAGGCCATGGTCCACTGAAATCAGGAACTCCTGGTCCTCTTCTATCAGGTCCCACAACCTCCATAGCTGGACCACTCCTTTCAGTTCTTGCCTCTCTAAAATTTGGTCTTCCAGGTCCTCTACTGTCAGGCCCAGGACTTTCCACAGATAAACTTCTCCTCTCAGGTCCTGGCCCTCTAAAATTTGGACCTCCAGGCCCTGCTTTCCCAAGTCCAGGACCCAACACAGATAAGTCTCTGTTTTCAGGGCCTGGTCCCCTGAAATCCAGACCTACATGCTCTCTTCTGTCAGGACCATCAATAGCAGGACCTCTCCTTTCACATCCTGGTCCTCTGAAATCTGGGCCCTGAGGTCCTTGCCTGTCAGTCCCAGTAAACTCCATAGCTGGACCTCTTCTTTCAAGCCCTGGTCCCCAGCCAGCTGGACCTCCTGGTCCTCGCCTGGGCCTTGGCCCTGGTCCAACCATATCAGGACCTGTCCCTTCAGGCCTTGGAGCTACCATGTTAGGACTTCTCCTTTCAGGCCATGGCCCCCTGAAGTCTTTACCTGGCGGACCTTTCAGTTCAGGTCCCTGACCTGCAATAGGTGGGCCTTTCCTCTCAAGTCCTAGTCTGTTGAATTGTGGACCTCCAAGCCCCCTTCTGTCAGTAGTTATAGAACTGTCCAAATTGGGACTGTAATCCACTCGTCCCCTCAGTCCAGGTCTTAGATTGTCCATAACTGGAGCACTCCTTTCAGACTCCGGTCTCCTGAAGTCTGGACCTCCTGGTCCTCTTCTGTCTTGCAGTGGGAGCCCCCTACCAGGCCCTCTCCTTTCTGGTCCTGCTGGCAAGAAATCTGAACCTTGACTCTCCATGTTTGGGTCTCTTCTATCGGGATGATGGACTCCCCATTCATCTTGTGTAAATGGCCTTCCTTTAACTGAACCTCTCCAATCCTCCCGTACATATGATCCAGGGCCATTCCCATCTGGTTCTCCCACACGTTGACCAAGGCTTTTGTTTTGACTCGTATGACTAACAACACCTGGTCCTGGACCTCTCCAATCTGGATTTGTAATGTTTGGCATGGGACATCTGTCCTCTTGACTTATTTGTTCATTTCTCCGCTCTAGACCTTGCATATCTGTGTCCCTTCTATTTAAACTAATTTCTCTGATGTCTCCACTTGAACTTCTTCGATGTGGCTCAGTTCTACCATCCCTTGTATTTGGGTCAGCTAAATAATCCATAGCTTGATCAGGTCCCATATAACTTCCTCTTATCATATCATCCTTCCTTGGTTCATGCATGGTGTCCAAATCTTGCACAGTCCTTTCAGCCCTAAGATCTGACATTGGCTGCTTGAAATGTCCTTTCGGCTCACTACTGTCGTGCCCAATACAGGGCATGTTAGACCCACCACCTGGATTTGACCTTGGTCCTAGTATGAGCTCATCTTGCCTTTTTTGTAGACTCTCCCTTTCATCTGATAATGATGGGGATAATTTATCAGATCTTAGAGCACCTCTTGAGTCTCTAAAAGATGAACCTGGAGTTCTTATATCTTGACATAAAGCTCCTATACCTCTACCCATCATAGCAGATCTTATACCTTCAGTATGTGGACTTTCACTTCTGTCTTTTTGGGCTCGACCTCTCCCTATAATATCTGGAGCCTTCATTTCTATTTTTGGACCCTTTAGATGATACATTGGAGAAGAAAAATGCCTTGACTCTGAGGATCTTATGTCAGGGCCCATCATGATTACATCTGCCTTCTCACTGTGTTGGCCTGATTCACCCATAAGTGATTTATCTTGCATTGGACTCCTCATCCCTGATCTGTTCAAAAATGGACCTGGACCAATAATATCGGAACTGAGCTGCTGAATACCTGCTTCTCTCATGTTTGGCTCTGAAATCTGGGACCCTGTCCTTGATCCTGGTATATGGGATCCAGAACCCCAATTGCTGGGGTTCAAGTCAGGTCCTGAGCCTTGAATATGTGAGCATCTGGCTAGATTTGCATGTCCACCACATTGACCCATAAGTGCTGGATGCTTTAAGTCTGGATTTTCCTCTCCTAACTGTTTTTCTACACCTATCATACACTGACTACTGACACCCGGGCCCTGCAAATTTGGTGTGCCATATTCCAAACTTTTAACATTTGGTACTGGACTTCCTACAATAGGCCCCTGTTTATTGGAAATGGGTGGTTTATCATCAATAGAACGATCATTTTTTTCAACGTTAACAAATGGCATTGAAACACTCTTGTGTGTCTCAAGAGCTCCAACTTCTTCAGTTTTACCAGAGTCATTCTTTCCTTTGCTGTAAGGTTTCAAGAACTGTGGTTCTGGATCAGGGCTCTGAGGAGAATCTCGAATAGGTGGGTCAATTTCTCTTAGAGGCACTGTACTTTCAATTTTACTAAGGAGGGTTTCCGGTAGTAAGGCTTTATCGACTTGTGTAGAAGAACCACTAACAACATTTTTTTGAAGATCATGGGATTTTGAACGTTCTGGATTCTCAAGCTTCACATTGTGCAGAAGTTCATGTGAATGGGGAGCAAAGTCTTTATCAATGGTCTCAGAAAGATTACATTTTAACTGATGGTCATCGGGGTCATGTTTAATTTTAACTGGGACAGATGATGCACTGCCCTCTATAAATTGTCCAATAACAGAATCTGGAGCATTACACTCAACTGTTTTACGTTTTGACTCCTCAAGGACTTCAGGGGATGGTCCCCTGTTTTGTTTTGGGGAAAGAGAAGCAGAATCTTTCGTTCTAGGAGATGTTGGTGATCTTTTATGACCACGGGAATGTCGTCGTGCATGATGGCGACCATGACGCTCAGATTGGTTTCGTGGTCTGTGTCTTGACCTGTCCCTCTCACTTCTTCTGTGTCTGTCCCTTTCTCTACGCCTCCGGGAATGGGATGGAGAACGATGCTGTGATTTTCTTGATGGACTTCTGTGGTCCCTTTCACGGTGACTTCGTTTCTTTGGTGACTGCCTTCTCTTTCTGCTGTGGTATGAATTTGAAGTAGAACCTTTGCGGCTGGAACTATGCCCCGATGAATCATGTGTCTTTCCACTGACTCCTTGAAATACATCATCTTGAATTTCATTAAAAAGTGATTCATCCTCAGGGTCATAAGCAACATCTGAATCTTCAATTTCTCCAGCAGAGTACTTGTCACTATCCTCAGCATTTTCCTGTGTTTCATCTTGCTCTTTAACAGTTTTTGTGTCAATTTTTAAAGTAGAGATAGCAGTTTTGGCTTCTTGCTTAACGGATTGTATTTCCACATTTGATTTGTTCACCGTCTCTGTAGGGCTGCTGGTCTCGTCCATTGATTCGGAAGCTCTTTTCTCTACTTTCACTGCACCACTCTGTAGTGATGAAAGTTGACTGATGGGCAAAGACTTTGATGGTGGAGACATCAAAGAATCGGAAACAGAAAAATGAGCCATGAACATACCAACTGCTTCTCTCTGTTGACGAAGCGCCTCTTCCTGCTCCTTCAACTGCCTTTTCTGCTCTTCAATCTGCTTGTTGAGCTCCTCAAGCATGCGTTGTTGTTCTGTCAGTGTTGCAGCTGAGACGACCACAGTACCTGTAGGAAGATTTGGAACCGCTGCAGCTGGGGTAGATGTTTGCACTGGAATGGGAGCATGAGCTGGTGCTATAACTTGCGCGGAAAGCTGTGTTGAGCATGTTTGAGAATCTGATGTTTGGGTTGGAGCAGCAGCCTTTTTAGGAGTAGTGTTACTCCGAATATCTTCAAAGATTGTCTCATCTTCTGGATCGTATGCTACATCATCATCCACAAAGCTTGAGAATACAGGGTCTTTGCTCTTATTTTTTTCAGTGTTATTTGATGCAACCATTCTAAATCCCATAGTTGGATTATACTCGTCCTCTGGGTCATATGGTCTGTCAAAATCATTTTCCTCTTCTACTTCTTTTACTCTTGATTTTTGCCCAAATTGTTGGACGATTGGATCCACCATTGACCCAGACACTTGGGAAAGTACTGGATTCTTTTTAGCACTTGCTGTTATTGTTGTCGTTGCAGAACTTCCATCTGAAGAATCCTTTGCTTTACCAAACAAAGTCTTCAGAATACACTGTAGTGGTGTCTTATCACTGGATGTTGTGGAATTTTTAGCACTGACACAACTGGAAGTGGACTGAGTGACAGCACCAACTGCTGAGGTAGAAACAGGAGGAGTCGCTCGGAAGGAACTCAAAACAGATGGTACACTAACTGAGCCAGAAGATGAAGTATCTGATGGTGACCCAGGGCAAGATGGTGATTCTGGAGGGGTGGTACTAGCAGGAGTCTCTGGATCATAAGGTTGGAATATCTCCAATTTATCAGAACCATAGAGGACTGGAGGTTTTGGGATCCACATAGGATCTTTGGGCATCTGAACTTTGGGTCTCTTCTCCTCAATCTCCTGAGGCAAGTTTCCTGGACGTTTTGCCTTTTGTATGATTGCCAGACCCAGAAGAAGATTGGGACGATTTTTTTCAAGCCCTGTGAAATAAAGTAGCAAACAAATCATGAACAAATCCTGGGCAAGAAAGTTATTATTCTGTTTCACAAAATAACATGAATGGAGATTGCTTTAGATTTGAAATCTTTGAAAACTTATTTATCAAATTAACAATAGTAATACATTGTGAGTCGAAATCACAATACAACCTTAAAATGGACGGAAAATTTACAGAAATATGCTTAAAAATTATATACATTATTGTAGAGATTTTATTCAATTTAGGACTATATTTTCTTGTTTTTTCTGAGAGAAAAATATAAGGAAGATGCTTCAGCTAAGACCAAGGCAAGACAGGAATTGTAATAGTATATGTCCAGTTCTCAGGGCCCTCTGGCCTTTTACACTCCTGTACTCAAACAATGGTGTATTCAGTAAAGTGTCTGTTCTGCCCAGCTTAGACCCATATGGCAGCAAAATAAGAAGAAATTATTTGCATAGCTGTAAAATATTGACATTACATTCCTATAGAAGTCGGTTACTAGATATTGTGATAGAGTTTTACTGGCGGTATTTAAATCGATAAAACACCAGCAGGACAAAAGTTAATTTAGTGAAATATTATTAATATATGTAGATGCCTGTCGGGCCAAACAATGCATATTTTCATTATGAAAGATTATAAGCTGTAGTGAAGAAATGATCTCACCTGGACCTTCAAAAGGTTGTAGTATGGATGGTATCGATTCCTTTGCACTGAGTGGGACAAGGTATACATCCTTGATAGAATGGCTATTATTGGCAACAACACCAAAACGACCCCTGCTGCTGAAGTATGAAAACAATGAGACATAGGCCACCTCTTCTTCCTCTGTAGCAGGTTGAAACCGGATCACACATAATTCCTAATAACCAAAAGACAAACTAAATAAGAAACATGGGATTGATATATTTTAAATATCACTATCTACTGAAAGAAATACTTTATATACTGCTTGCCTTTGTAACAGAGGTTTTTAGTTTTGCAACATAGTCCCACACTGTTTGAGGCATAATTCGCCCACCGATTTGTATGGTATCAGGTAGATCCTATACAAATAAGAAAAAAAATAAAAACATACAGTAAGTTGCAGTGACAATGACATATTTGTTCGATACCAATTTGTGAATAAAGGGTATGATAACACTATACTGCTTTAAGGTTTTCAGCTGATCCTGAAACCAGATATCCCTTGGTGACAAACTTGGCTACTGTGAGCATATTTAGGAAGCCTTTCCACAGTATTTCTTGCTTAGCCAGGAACTGAGCTGTCTCCCCATCAGATGGTGATTCAGACATCATGGTTCTGAAATACATATCACAGTAGCACTATATCAATGACATGATGCTGATTTTGGTCCAATGTATACAACGTAAAAAACAAAAACATGGTACATTTCTTTAAGCTTTTACTTCCATGGTTCTTCCCATACCTTGACAATGTGCCATAGAGTCTCGGATCTGCTGACGAAGATGGCTTCATTAAGATAGATTTAGGCATAGGTTTTGTTGGTGGTATTGAGGATGCTGATGCAGTAGAAGTTGCGGGGCTAGTCTCTTTCAGAGGGGCATAAGAGGCTGATTGGCTAGTTGAGGTACTGGGACCTGAGGTGCTACTAGATGAAGCAGAGAACCTGTTTGCAGCAGTGCGGGGATCACGTCTTGTGATGCTGACAGTGGAGACAGCTGGAATCACAACTGGTGCATATTTTTTCCTTGTGGTAGCTTTAGGAGCATCTGGAGTTAGGGAGGCAGGAGACTCACTGACTGGGGAAGTAGGAGACTCTAAAGTAGGGGAGGCTGGAGAATCCATTATAGGGGATGCAGGGGATTCTGCTATTGTCAGCACTGGAGAATGGAGCATTGAAGAATCCATATCAGGTGAATCAGGTGGTGCATGTAGAGGGGAGTCATCTTCAGCAGACTTTCTGCAGTAGGACTCATGCTTCTCTCGGGTTTCAGAAAGCTTGGGTTTTTTCTTAGCAGGTTCCCCCTCTTCCGGAGGGGGTATCTGGCCTTTAGAAAGGAATAAAAGTCAACTTAGAATAACTAAAAGTAAGAAAAAGTGCCCAATTAAGATTTACTAAGATCTTTTTACTTCACCTGTGCATATCTTGCATTTCAGATCGAAGAGGTGAGTTTTGTGCTCTGATGTTGTGTCCTTAAGCATACACATGAGAACGTCTGGTGTAGCATTGCCCTGGATTGAGAGTGTTCTGGTCTTGAGAGCAGTAGCAGGAAGACTTTTCTTCTGTTCTTGGGAAATGACCTAATCCCAAATGAATAATTAGACTTAATCCAAAAGGACATTTGGCTTTTATGAAACATATATTTAAGAGAGGGAGAATAGTATAATCAGCATATAAAAACACATCCACCAATTCAATGCAAATGATTGAATGAGTAGATACACACCGTGCTATCAGGTCTTTTGTTGGATCTCTTATCCGGTCTAGCAGGATTTAAACTGGGCAAATCAACCTTCACTGCTTCAGGTTTCAGCTGCACGTTTGTTGTTTTAGCAGCTGCATCTTTAACCTTTATGGACACATGCAATTTGGCAATATAACCACTTCTGAAACAATTAAAATTTTACAATATCTTGCACATCATGTAATATCATTTTTTTTTTTTTTTTAATTGGTTTAATAGCCTCTATATTTCACCTCGGGTGTTTCTTTTGGACTTGGTTCTGGTGCCTTGGTAGCCTGCATATCCTTCTGGCTCATCCTGACCAGTCTGAAGGGACTGATTTCTCCTCGTACAACCCGGTACAACAAGCCCTGGAGGGAACCAATAGCTGAACTATCAGTTTGCCAAACTATGCTCGCAAAAAAAAAACCAAAAAACCCCCCCAAAAAAAACCCCACATAAAATTATACCAATACTACGGGTACTTTTCCAAAGTAATCTAAATCAAAGATCAGAAAAAAAGGTTATCAACTTTAAACAAACCTTGTTTTTTGGGTCTTTTATGTTGAACATTATAGTTCTGTACTTGTTCATGTATTTGCTGTCTGTGTTCTGAAATATGTCAAACATCTCCATCTCGACGTTTGCAACAAGCTTAGCGGCGTCGCTCTCAGACATTTCCAAGTCCTCACAATCAGATACCCTTAGGAAACAAAAGAGCATTTTTTTACATAAGAATTGTAAAAAAAAAAAAAATATTGCCCCAATCTTGAATGATGTTCTGCAGCCAATAATGTAATGAAAATAATCTGTTTTCGTCCAAAAATAATTAGCACCTTCATATGTGTGTGATATTATATATGGCCAAGAAAGACAAATTATTATATAATAAAAACCTGAATGTTTAATCAACTTCCCTTAGATGATTGAGGTTTTGTTTTTATACTGTCTGAGGTTCTCATAAAAACTTGTGAACAGTTCTCACCTTTTGAACAGGATGCTGGTGAGAGAGCGCTGGATGCTCTGTCTGACCTGGTTGTTGGGCTGCGAGGGTCTGGAGGATGGAGCACTGGGCGCAGGAGGTACAGGCAGGTTTCGGGTTTCATTCAGTAATGTTGGGGCAGAGGAAGATTTCTGTGATGGTGCTGAGGTTGATACGGACTGAGGCTGAGGTCCGGATTGCTTCTTTGGAATAACGTATGCTGTTTTAGTGACTATGAGGGCACCCGTTTCATGATGTCTGGTAGCTGAGGTGGTTGAGGATTGTGTGAAATTTGATGGATTAGAGTCTGCTGGGGTGGACGGTGTTGAGGGATCATTTTCTGATGATTGTTGCCTAGACACATCACTATTTACTGGCTCCTTTGCTTTTTCTAGAGAGTCTATTTGTGGTGTGGCTGGCTCAGTGACAGGCTCTGAAGTGGGAACAGCATCTGTAGAGTTGTCCTCTGGAGACTGTGTTGAAGGACTTAAATCCTCAGTGTCAGCTGTTACCTTTTTATTGTCCTTTTGAGCTGTTAGAGAAAAGAACAGCAATGCATTTTGTGAATAGGAAGTAATATAACCGAACTGTGAAGTACACCCTAAAGTAAAATAAATAAATCAACTTTTCATATAACAACATATAAATTATGAATGTTTACTGCGAATGTTTGCTAAAATTTGGGTAAACTGTGCCTTTATTTTGGAATTTCTAATTTAAGATAATAAGAAATGTAGTTGATCAAACTATAAGTCAAACTCTGTGAACATCATGCTCTCTGATACTCTGCTGTAAATCTTCAGTCATAATAGTTCAATGAAGATTAGCAGAATGAAAATCTAAATCTGGAACAGAATGTATGTTCACAGGAAGGAAAGCTGTCTTATCATCCATGCACCAAATTACTCCAATCCCCCTGGAGCATGGAAGAAGGAATTATCAGAGCTGATGTAAACAAGGCCTTATTGGTTTTTCTTGAAACTGATAAAATGTTGTCATTTCAACAAGACATTAACAATAGTATTAAAGATTCAGTGCAACAAGCACAGAGACTACAGGGTCCTCCACAGAGCACTCTCCGTTTCCATAATATTTTCTATTCTGGGATTTCTACCTTGTCTGTCAACATCTACAGTACTGTACAGTACAGACTTCTGACCAATATTCTATTATGTGGTATTTTTGTATTTTTGGTAATACACATGGCTTGTGGTCTGTCGGAAGAATCACTCAGACGAAGAACTTTGGTGCAGTATTCACTTTCAAGCATGTTTCAACAAGCAAAAAGATACGTAACAGTCCATTGGCTTATGCCCACACCTACTATTAATCAGTGGTACAGTGAGATCTTGAGTTCAGCCTCTCTGGGAAAAAGACTGACGGAGAATTAACAGCTCTGGGGGGCTCACTCACTCACTCTCACTGCCTCTATGAATATCTATTGCTCTCTCCTGCATTAGCTATATAGCTACTGATCAGCACATCTATGAGCCATGCAGTCTTATATGCTGGGTTTGTGCATTTTGCTCTGCTCTGATTTAAATAAATAAATAAATAAATATTTGTTGCACTGATATTTATACATAAATACTAGGATGTTCATATACGTTTTTGTGACCCCACCTCATTCGTTCATGTGAAAATTACTCAGAAGAGTTCAGGACTTCTCGGTGATTGAGATTAATCTTCTGTATTTCTTAATTTATCGCATTTCTAGTGCTAAAAGAATCTGCTGAAACTGAAAGTAGAGTTATATACACACACACACACACATACACACATATTTGATAAAGTCTGCTCAAATTAGCATATCACCTAGAATAATTTTAGGACTGGCATAATATCACTATCCCCATATGAAATAATGTCAAAGACCAATACATCACTACTGATTTCCTTTTGGGCAAACACAGCAGTTATTCTTCCGCTCTTCCTGTGTTTCTCACATTTTTACATTTCAAAGAACCCCGAGACTGATACAAACTAGACTAAGAACCACAGTTTGAAACAATTTTATGCCAAGGTTGCCCGTCAAGTAAGATTTTTGATGTTGTCAAAGTAGTCATTCACTCTGCCAATGTGTTTCTTACGGCTGGAACTATAGTGAAACTAAATTAACCCCTGAGGATCACTGGGGGTCTTAGCACTTTGAGAGCAAACAAAATGCCTCCATTCACCTTCTCTGAAATGACTGTGGGTGTTTACTGTCATTGTACTGAGGCAGTCAAAGAACCATAATTAAAGTCCTGTGAAAGCACTTGACATTTAGCACTGCCTGGGAATTTATCCATAGAGGCACAGTATGTGTTTATATGAAGAAAGTCATACACATATAATAACATAATCATAAGATAAGCACTGGTTTATCATAAACTACTTTAAGTCACAAACTTTCCTATTCTTTTCTTGATATATCCCTTTTGCTCTGTGCAGTGGCAAGAAAAATGAGGAACCCTTTGAAATGACCAGCTTTTCTGGATTATTTGGTTATAAAAGATTATCAGACCTTCAGCAAAGTCCACAAATATATACACAAAGTGTGCTTATGCACGTAACACAAACTATTATGATCTATTGTGTGTTTATGCCAGGAGAAAATAAAGTAAACACTTGGACTGGTGAAAGTTCTTTTGTTTCAGTTCAGTCTTTTCGGATGTCTGATTTCCCTTCAAACATGTCAAAACATTTCTAGTCAGTGTAGGCCCATAGTTTGACTGGGTCACTTTTATCTTTGCTTTAAGTCATTTTGTAATCATTTCACTTGATGTTTATGTCATTGTCCTGCAGCATCACCCAGTCTCAACTGAGCACTTGGACAGCCATTCTGACAACATCCTGTAAGACTCATTGATAATTCATTTTGCCCTTGATTCAGATCCAGAGGCAGCAAGGTGGCTCCAAAATATGTTGCCCCAAGCATCTAATTTTTTCCCTACAATTAACCCTTAAGTTAATTTTTCCAAATTTTTTTGTCCTAGTAGTGTTGAAAAGTGGCGAGCTGCTCTCTGAAAACCAGTGAGGTACAGTCTTTTTATGGACAGCTGCATCTTCAAAGCATCATCTTCATGCTCAGTGACTTGTGTAATATAGACTCATAATCAAACATTAACCAATTATTTCTTTAAGACTTTAGCTGTTTGTCTGAGGGTCTGTGTTGCGTTACTGATCATTCTGTATTGTGCCTTTGGAGTTATCTTCGGTGGAGTATCTAAATTCTAATAACAGAACTAAATCATCTCCATATATTATTTATATTTTCTCTAACTGCAGAATGATGATTTTCTAAAGCCTTTGAGGTGGCTATATAGCAGCTATTGTGCAAATTAGTCATTTTTGCCAATATGTTCTTTGAAGGTCATTCCAGAGGGCTCACTCACTTTTCCAAAGTGTAAGTAACAGAGAGGTGTTATTACTAGTGAGTTCTCCCTGAATACCATGTGGAAACAGTTTGTTTTTTTCACAGACGAGCCTTGTCTTACAGAGAATCCAAAGAAAGAGTAATACTGCTGTATTTAACCATGCAACTACTGACAAATGTTTCTGATAAATTTACAGACAGTTGCCTATACATCTTCAGTGTATAGACAATTGTAGGAGTGCATGAGCCGTTAGCCATGAATAGATGCAGACACTGCTGATCAGCTGTCTGCTGTTCTTTCCAGTGACAGGTGTAGCAGACAGGAGTATTGATATGCAAAGAAAGGTGCAATTTCATCCGGTGGGCAGCATCAACAAATTTCTTAAGGCAGCACAACTGTTATTTGCAGAAACCTTGTCATTAATTCATCACGTCTACTGTTGGCAGAAGATGCAGACTGAGCCCGGTAGCAGCCCTATAGTATGGACTGTCACCCTCATTCATCACTTGTTCAACTGTTAGAGGATTTATGATGAGTTTCCAACAAACAACAAACAAACAAATAAATAAATAAAAATAAAATAAAGTCAGCAGGGCAAGGATGAACATGGCAGGCGGAGATGCTGTGGGCTCAGTTTCTGTCTACACACCATTGCCACTCTGACACAGCGGTGCAAGTTTCCTTACATTTTATTCATTCTTGTAAGGAAATTCAGCCTCTGCACTTTGGGTCAGTGTGCAGCAACAATGCAGTACCTGCGGACCAAGTCAAGCTCTGAGATCAGTAGCGCTGTCAAGGTAATAAGTTGTGACTGGTAACTTGCATGTTTGGGAGGCAACAGAGTATCTGTGAAAAGATATACAATTACAAGGAGACCACAGTGCTCAAGAAAGCTGGGACATTTGGCTAACCACTGAGCCACAGGGCTGTGATTTTGTTGCACATTTGCACAGAAGTGTTTTGAGGTGAGCCATAATCCAACGGTAGACCATTTGGTTTAAATCGAATGGGACATCTCTGGTGTGAGATGTCAACTCAAACCAGCATTTCATATAGAAGCTCATATTAGTTACAGAACCACTGGGTTATTGTTCGATTGAAATCTCTGCCCCTGCCAACTATTTGCTTCGTAGTGTTCCTGACAGAATAAGAAATTGTAGCAGAGTCAAGGGGGAAGTGTTCCTGTGTTCAATGAGATCTTATTATATATTGTCAAATGTGGTGAAAAAGGCATAACAAAGGACAAATATGCCAATAGACAAAAGTACTAGTTTCAAATGAGCGAAAGGCCCAACTGTAGTGTGTCACTGGGAGAAACAGCCCTTTCTGTCACTGACAAGCGGGCAGAGGAAGCATAAAGGAATCAAAAAATGTACTAGTAAAATAAGAAAAGAAAGAAGCAACACGTATGCAAATCACTGTCTTCATCTATGAGGTAATTAATAGAAGATCTTTATTTGTGCTCAATATTGAATGTGGTTTTAAGGTATGATTTAGATTTAGACCCTCAGTGGTCAGCAGAGGTAAATCTCAGCATACACCTAAAGACTTGCTACTGATACTGTTGCTATGAAACTGCTGCCTGTAATCACACAATCACATAATCTTTATTCCTCTGTGAATGAATTCCTGCACATTTCCCTTGCTCTAATCTTCTCTGTCACTTCTGTTACCATGTGAAACCAATGATATCTCGCTACACCTTTTAGTGTGCAACCCACCCATTTCCCAGCATTATCTCCAGGCCGTAATTGGGGATTCAAATGACAGTTTCCTTCAACCAACTGCTGACTTTTCTCTACCACAGCTACACTTTGAACTCCAGGGGGATTCTGTCCTATCTTACACTTATCATTACATACAAATTTACATTTAAAGAGCATTAATTAGATTTGTATCTCTAATGAGATTGAGAACGAACATAAACACGATTCACATCCTTTTTTTTAAGCTTTAAGCTTACAGCTTTGCAGTTTTCTCTGTATTTAGCGACGAAACCTTGTTTTTTGATATTTCACAATAGGAATTTTCTTTCTCAGTGAAATTAAATGGCAATTCAAAATAATTGTCTTTCAAGCAAGCAATAACAAACCCAAACACTTGACTCAGGCTTTTGTGATCTGAAACACTACCTCTGAATCCAGATGAATGTTAGGGAATGTAGGATGTAGGAACAGGTCAATGCTCACTTTATCCTTTAAACTCTAAAATTGGAGGCAAAAATCTCAGAGGCAACATGCTTTCTTTTGGGTGAGGCCAAATTTACATGTCTGCAGATTTAATTGCCTTTGATGAAGGTCAGCTGTTTACTACATGCGATGCTGGGATTTCGACCTCAATTGAATTAATTGCACCATTCTTGAATTATTTCTTTGGTTTTGGAAAAAATAAATTCTCATTGTTAATGCTGCTGAAATTTTTAGAATGCTTAGCATAGTTTATTTTTGGCTTTTTATTTGTCATGGGCAGACTTGAGACTCAGACTGCATGGACTGTTGGGGCAATATCTTTTGCTTACAGATTTTAACAGATGGTGTTAAGGTGCACAACACAGTAATTTCTCTCTTTATCCCTGCATTTACTACATCATGCGAATAGGTGATTATGTGCTGGATGTCACTGGGTTTGTTTTTCAATAGAAAATGTTGTGAATTAAAGTCCCATGGTTCCATAGTTTAAATGCAAGGTGTCACTGATCGTAGTTGGTCAAATGTGCAAACAAACATCTAACATATACAACGTTTACTCCATTAATCCAAAGTGATCTGATAATTTTTTCCACCTCTGTTGACTACAGACTCTCTTTCCAACCTTGTAGTTTAACTGAACTACTGGTTATCCATGAAGCAATAATTCAATTTATGGAAAACAATTATTTGCCAAGAGCAACATTATTAAAGCTACAACTTACATTCACTGGCATAAACAGCAATTAAAGTTGGTTCGTTATTTGAACCTCAGAATTTAAAGTAAAAATTGTGGGCAGTCCTGTTAACTTTAAGTCAATGTTTACTTTTTTAAAACTTCTTAAAAATCTGAGTTGGGATCAAGCTCTGTAAAATAATCTTGTATGATCTTATAATATTAATGGAAGTAAAACTTCAGATTCAACCCAAAACGCTAAACTTAACAAAGCCATATGTATTTTCATGGTGTTTTTTAGGGACCATGTACAACATGCCATGTGAATATACCTCAAGGGGAACTGACTCAGGTGAATGTGTGTTTGTTAAGTTGTTGCATTAAAAGTGCAGACCTTATCCATTCACCCTAAGATCTGGTTGATCCTTCCTTCATACTTCATACTAAAAACGCAGAAGCATAATCTCCCATTATCTGTCTGCTGCGTTTTCTCTCTGGCTGCAATTTATTTGTTTGGCCAGTAGAGGGTGCTCGTGTTTTACAATAAAATGCTTCAGACATCAGTGGAGAAATAATTGAAAGTGTTGTAAGATTAATGCTGTGGTAATACAAAGCTTAAGAACATGAGATAGCCAAGTAGTATTAATGGAATTTAAGGTGGAGCAAAGAACTACAATGGGGACATACACACACAAAGAAAGAATAGGTTTTGGCTTAAACCAGGTATTACTGGTATTGACTTTCATAGTAAATAAACACTCTTCTCATACACATCAAAACTGAAGATTACCACTGCGTATCAAACCAAGGCACAGAATGTAAGGTGCTGTCCCAGACCAACATTTAACTGCCATAAACACAACACAGAAATCCCTTTTCAAGTTTCAATTCATTGTGTGGACAAACTGAATTAAAACTCAAGTTTGAATGCACAATCTATAAAAAACATTTAGAAAAATCTAAAATATATATATTTTTTTATCTTAAATAAATTAAACAGACAGTACGGTGGTACAGTGGACAGTATCTCAGCAAGAATGTTCTGCGTTTGATTTCTGTGTGGTGTTTGCACGTTCTGTGGGTCCCTCTGTGTTCTCCGGCTTCCTCACCCAGTCTCTAAATTCCCTTTAGGTGTGAGTGAGAGCACGAATGGTTTTTTGTAAATGCTGCCTGTGCACTAGACTGATGATCAGTCCAGGTTGTACACCGCCCTCACACAATGTGGGTTGGGATGTGTTGTTGCCCCATCCATGACCCTGACAGATAAGTGATATAGATAATGAGTGGATGGATAAATTCAACAATTTTCTGTAACTACCACGTGGCTAAAAATCAACCTAGAAGTTACCTTTAAAATAACACTGACTGGTGAGTTCTAGATGGATGATATCACATAAATGAATGGACAAGGCTCTTTTAAGTTCAATGAATAGTCATAGTCAATGACATGTCCTCAGGGGAGTGGGGCGAAACTTTGGCACTCACTTGTTTAAAGAGCTAACAAATAAATAATAAAAGTGAGTTAATGACAGTTTCACTCATTTTACAAACATGTTGGGTATCAATGTCTGCTTGTGTAGTATGACACAGAATAAGGTTTGCCACGAATCAAGACCTACTGTGATCCTAACCATGAAGTCTAAGAGTTTAACAAAGTGTTTCTTAGATACTGTTATTTCCTTGTATATGTATTCAGTACAAGTCAATAGTTTGGACACACTTGTCCAAACATTTGAGTGGTACTGCACAAAAAGAGATTTGACAAATTAAGGAAAAAAATAATGACATAGCTCATATTCATAGTGCATGAGGATTCTTCAAACAGTTTGATGAATGTGAAAATGATGGGAATCCTAAACTACGGCCTTCTCAGTGATCAGATCTCAATTCCACCAATGTGTTGGACAGCACACTCCACCACCTTCAAAACACAACATGAGCAATTATCTTTTGGACAAATGCTGTTCATCCCTCCAGCAAATTTCTGTGTGTTGAGTCAACACCAAAGAGCACCAAAGTTGTTCTGGCAGCACATGGTGGCTTAACATCTTGCTATGACAGTTTAGGTTAGTTTTTTGAATGAATGGACACTACACAAATGCTGTTCAGGTGTAGTTTATACTCCATTACAAAAAGTGAACCCACAGCAATGCGAGCTACTAATGGCTCCAACAGGGATTTTCCAAGATTTTTGTTTTGCATCTGGTTTTTGTGTTTTGTTTTAAATTTTAAATGTTTGATTTCAATATGTAACTTTGTGTATGTGTGAACTTTAGAGATTTTGCAAGTCCAAGCTATCCACACCAATTGCCCCATTTGGGCAAATTTGAGTACGGGCTTTTCATTAGACTGTATGTAACACATTATCCATGTAGTAGCCTCCCAATGGTACAGGAAACATAAAGCATTTAGTGGAAAACAGCCTGTTCTTAAAACCGGTACTTTTTTTGGGTTTGATATTCATTTATTATCGCATTTTTATCGCCCAGCAGGTTTTGATTGTTTGGTTAGAGTTAATATGGTCTTCTTTTTTTTGGGGGGGGGGTGTTAAAATTAGTGTTTTATTAAATGAGAAGGTAAATATTACTCCCAATTGTTTCAACAAAACTATCAATTAAGGGAGATTAAGGGCAGACAGTATTTAATTTATAAAGGTTAAATGACATTTACCGAAAACAACTGTTTTATTTTAGTTACAGGAAAACTTAACAAAAATAATGCATGCTGTTAGCGGAAATGTCAAAATTGGTTCTGCTGTAATCCTTTTTATGCTCATAGAAGAAAAAAAAAAAAAAGCTTATTTGAACCCCGCAATATGCACTTAAAATCAATAATTCAGAAAAAGACTCAGTTATTGCTTGTTGTACCAATGCTTTGAACAGTGTTTACTCATGTGAAGTGCTCATTGAGGGGTAAAGTGGCGTTACGATACTTTGTGATCGTTCTGTATTTCCCCCTCACTGACAATGAAAGTCACAAAAACGAAAGTGGGACAACTGACAGAGTCATCACTGAAGGCAACCCACAGATGTGGGTATCAGAAAGAAAGACTTTTGTTAGTGTACACCACATTTTTCAATGCGGTAATAAAAATGTTCCCATGACTATAAATCATACATGATCTTGACCAACCCAACTTAAACCAAACTGTAATTGTATTATTTTTGGAGTGTGTGGTAGGAATACTTAAGTTGTGTTTTGTGAAGAAGTTATTTTAAGCATATAGTTTGAAGCTATGTGCAAGTAATTTTTTACTATACTTACTGTTATACTATATATACATTTTAGGAAAGCATGGCTATCAGTACCTACATTAGCAACTTGACCTTCACTTAGGGACACTAAAGGTTGTCTGAAGTCCAGCAGGAGAAAAATCCACTTGTCATCTTAAAAAAAAAAAAAGGCCCTAATATACATCTCAGATCTCTCTGAGACAGATGCCACATGTCGTTCCATGTTGTGTGTTGCAGAAATGAAACTATGCAGCTACTCATGTGTAGCAAGACCAGCATTCATCTGTAGAAAATCTCTGGTAACCAGGTCACACTTGCCCTGATGGCTGCTGAATAGCAGACGGCAGCTCATTTTGCCACATCTCCTGAACTGAACACCACTGTGAATACAGAGGCACATTGCAACACCAGGACTGGAGATGTGACCTCTGGTCAGCACCGCACAGCTGCACATTCAGAGGCTCATTAATTCCACAAGGTGTTGAGCAGAGTGAGCTGAAACTGGGGATATGTTGGACTGCAGTTTGTGTGTGTTTGGTTGAGATTATTTTTATCAAAATGTGCAAGATCCCTTCCCCATTCTATTTTATTATTTTGTTAAGATCCATTTCTTTTCCCCATCAGTATATACATTTAAGGGTCTTTCACACTAAGCATGAGAACTATATTGATTTGAAATTGTTCAAATTTCAGTGAGTGGCAGGCTCATAACAGGGGCAAACGATATCTTACCCAACGATCTATTCTGTATCTAAGTAATTTAATGAATGACAGACACAATTATGTATGATTTCAAAGGAAGGTGAAGCTTTTCTGCCCTTTAATGATGAAATTAAGGAGTCAATACCCTTAGTAGTACCATTGTCTACGACCTCAATGCCCCCACCTGGGCCCGGTCACCTGGACCTGCTGTCTCACCCGATCCATATCACCTAACTGACGGGTCAACATGACAGTTTAGAGTTGTCAGTGACGTTCAACTCCCAGTTTATACTACTGATAAGGATGCCAATGAGAAAAGGGTGTTTTGTTCCAACATAGCTGGAGTACACAGAAAGTACTTGAAGACACAGGTTTACAGGATATGACTACTCAGTGTGGATGCTCACACCATTATTGTTACACTTGTTATATTTATTTTCTTGATGTTTACTGAAATGTCTATCATTATGATGATTTTATCTACAAATTTTTATCTTAAGTTAAAATCTGACGACAGCCGTTTCTTCTTTCTCCACAACCCATATAGTTTTTTTTAACAACAAAACATACTAAAGTTAGTGTTTCAGGAGTCTGTATACTTCCCACAAACATCAGGGCATTTAGGCCAGTACAAGGAGGGTCACTACAATGTCAATTCACCTACAGTCTTACTAGTGTTAAGCCACGCAATTTTATGTACCAAGGTTTTGATCTTTGGACAGAACCACCACTTCAACTCTATCTCTAACCAACCTTTTCCTTTGGGAATACTGATAAAGTAGAAAGGTACTGTGATGAAAAACTATGAGTGAGGGGACACTTAAAATATCTGCTGTTGGGAGCTTTTTTCAATGTCAATTTTCAGAGCACCACAAGCAAGTGGTTAGTTCTTTCTTCTGCCTACTGAATTTAACTATTAGTGATAGGCAATGTTCTTTCGTTCAATTTCGAACCTCCACACTACTTACAATGGTTATGTTCTTTGCTGTTGACTGTTGTGTTTGTGTGACTGTATAAAGAAATGTAGGTATGCAAGTGTGTGAGCAACACTAAAGTTCACATGATTCAAAATGTAATGGATCTATTCACACCGTTGTAAAGATTAAGTGGATACCATGTTCCCACACTCACTAAAAGATCCCTATCCTACACCAAGGTCCCACAAACCCTCCATCTCAAGAGACTTTGTATGTATGATGAACTGTAAGCGGTTTCTCCATTTGCAGACTTGGTTAGGAGAATTTTACTTTCCAAGGCCTACTGACACTTCAGTATCATCTTCAAGAAATTGCGACAACAAATATCCTTCTCACTGCTGCGTGGAGTCCAGGTGGAATCTCTTACTAGCACGTTCACCGACGAATCTTCCAAGTCCCCTCTGTGTCTTTGAAGCAGCAAGACGTCAACTTCTCGTCCTCATCAGATGCCCAGTCCCTATTCATTCAGGATGCTATCCAATCTAATATTGGTGTGTTTGTGTAACGACTGGTCCAAGAGAGCGAATATGTGAGTTGTTGGGTAATGCATTGTAAGTTGTAGCATCAAAAGAGTTGGATGAGGGAAAAACAAGGATTATGTCAGGCCTGGAAAACTGTTTGTATGACACCTGGGCAAGTGAAGTTGTTAAGTGATGTATGGATGTGTAATGTAGTGCATTTCGTCGCTTAAGTACCGCAATTGGCACAATTTACTCACGCAACATTTTATGCAACTGCCAACGAAACTGATAAGCAAGATACTGGCACTCTCAGAAGGTTGTTTCAAAATGCATCCTTGTCCTTACTACCTGGCACTTCAACGATGTGGCCCTTCAGTGAAAAGCTGAGCAACTTTCAGAAAACCACAAGCATGCTTTCAAAAACCCAGTGTAATTGATGTAACTGAGGAGTTTGCAAAGGTTTAATGTGTGGAAATTTCAGTTTGAAAAGCAAGACATCCCGAGAGCTATGTCTGCCATTTTAGCTCTAAATTTTTATGTCTTCAAATGTATAAATAGATGGAGTTTTTTTGAGTGCCTAATTTCAATGTTGTTAAAAACTGACATTAATAGAGTTTCAATCATTATCAATGATCAATCACTATCAATCATTTACTTGGCAAGAGCTTCAGTCGTCATTTTGTTTACAGGAAAAGACATAACGTCTGAGCAGAGGCTAGAATGGACCTGACAGGAACTTTTAATCAGATGGTCACAATACAGAATGACCAGGGCTAGCTTAATAGCATGCTAATTTTAGTGCAAGGAAAGACGTGTTGAAAATATAAGCAAAACAAGAAGCACGTAGTCCAGTCTTGGAGATAGCTCTTGGCAAGTAAAGGAATGAAGTCAGGTGCTGAACTTGCTACAGCTGTACAGCCAACATTGGATATGCAGCAACAGCAAAAACCTACAATGCAAATACTTTCTTTAAGCTTTTTGGATACTATAACTGTATAAATACTATTTAAAGAAAGAAATAAAGGTGTGTTTCAATTATTAAAATTATTAAGATATTGGTCACGTGTGATAATCTTCCTGCAGGCTTTGAAATGTAAATGTAAAAGCATACATGTCATGTGAACACAGCGGAAAACCGACTCGAAACTTCGACTCTCAAATCCTTCATCAGATGCTTAAAGGTCAGTAACTTAGTTCATAGTACTGGATAGGTTTCTAAAGAGACTCTTGCTAGAGGTGTCATTGTGTTGATCCATCCACTTGGTGACTAAAGTTTTGTCAAAATTGGGTTTATAATTCCGTCAGTGATTGTCATGTACATTTATGAGTGAAACCCTTTTGAGTTGGCAATATACCTCAGACAAACTGAAAATTGAAACAGTGATTGAACAGATGAAAACCAAAGGCGATTAACCATCCAGCCTACTCAGCAATACCCCCCCCCCCGAGATTTATCAGTTTCCTGTTATGAGAGTGATTTATATCCGTGTACTATGTCAGTTCCTGGATTCACAACGTTATGGGCGTATGGACTGAATAAAGGAACTATAAAAGTGAACATACTTACCCACTGCTGACCCCTGCTACTGATCAGTCATCCCAGCAAGAGTATATGTGTGAGTGTTTGGATGCTTGTGTACAATTGGTACATATTTGAAAGATTCAAAAGAGGAGGAAAAACTTTTACACTGCGAGACAATTTGTGCATGGTGTCTGAACTGCTGTATGATTTGAATGTGTTTGAGTAGTGAATGGTACATACACGCTGTATAAAACTTAGATGATGGTATGGAAGTGGTCTGAACTTCTGTGAGACTGGGGTTGCAGGTTATGGGAGCTGCAGCATCCTCATTCCCTCCATCATCTTCCTTCATGTCTTCCTCTTCACTTTCTTCAGCTTTTCCTGCTAACCTCTTAGACATCCTGACTGACCTCTGACCCTGGGATGAAAATATTTAAATTGTTCAATAACACAGATGTAATACACGTTTCCAATTTCACACAGTTTGTTTAACATTATATGACAAACTACGGAAATGTTAAATC
Source organism: Remorina albescens (assembly GCA_034769265.1). Taxonomy (NCBI): domain Eukaryota; kingdom Metazoa; phylum Chordata; class Actinopteri; order Carangiformes; family Echeneidae; genus Remorina; species Remorina albescens. The sequence goes on along the minus strand of CM068482.1, from coordinate 15,656,957 downwards.
TGAAAATTCCATTATTAATGAAGGACTATCTTGGCATCTATTACTTAACTTGACATGACACAAGAATTAAATACCTATATCCATAAAACATTTGTGTCAATCTCCATGTTGTAAAGTAATTCCTTACCTTTTCAGTGGGTCTGGCAGCAACAGCTTTTCTCTGTGACCGTACTCTGGATGTGGGTGCCTTAGCACCAGAGAGCGTCTTCATAGTGACTGCAGCGTGCTGAAGGATGCAGTCAGTGCCACAGTAAACGGAGTCTGGTAGAGCTTCTTTGGAGCATTGAGGCCCAATGCACAGAGGCAGAGAGCTCTCCATTTCAGATTCAGGTTCAGGTTCAGTCCCTAGCTTCATTGCAGCTGCTTCCTCCTCCTCCTCCTCCACCCCGTCCTCCTGAAAATCGATTCTCATCTTAGACCCAGAGACCAGACTTCCTTCATGCAAATTAGCGTTTGAGTAATTATAAAAATAATATACAGTGTTGATTTTTTTTTTTTTTTTTTACATAGTTATTGTCAAAGGGAAGTTAATAATATTCAACTTATATTCCAATTGCAGTTGAACACATATTAAAAAGCTTTTTTTTTTTTTTTCTTCATAATCTTTAATTTTTGGTGGCTATGAGCTATGATCCATCTGAGGATCACTGGCAATCCAAATGAAATTTTAACCTTGAGAGTTTGCTGCTCCTCACGCCCCTCCCCTTCTTCAGCAGAAGGACTTAGTGTCACACATTCAGGAAAGCTAAGGTCAAGCCCTGGCTGAGGCTCAGACTGATGTTGCCTCTTGGTAGTGCAGGGAGGGCAGATATACTCTTGCCCTTTTTTCTCCATCTTACAGCCCTGTGTCTCACTGATACCAACACAGTCGCCATGGAACCACTCCTGGCAACTGTCACAGCAGATCATGAACCTACAGGGAGCAGTGAACATACAGAAGGGATCAGAAAGTGAAACTGACAGATGGCTACAAACCCATGAAAGAGCAGCTCAGCCCAACTGATCTTTTTACCAGAAATGAGCATATACCTTTTATCATTTTTTTGTCTGCAGATGCAATACAGAGCATTGGCGTCAAAAACGTCATTGTCCGATATGCTTGAATTCTCCCCCACATTCACACTGTCTTTCTTCTCCTCCTCCGGTGCATCATCATACTGGCCAGGAGTTACATCAGTAATCTGGTCTATATCTGTGTCTATGATAATGCAGTCTGAGCCTGAGCGCTGTGCAGGACTGAGAGTGACATCAGAGTGCAAAGATGAAATCTCTATTGCAGCAGGATCATTTTCCTCTTCTTGCAACTGCTGCTGTCCAGCTACATTAAGAAGCATCACCTCATCATCGACCACATTATCTGCAATCATTGACTGAGGTTCCATGGCCCGTCCCCTTCCCCTGCCCCTTCCTCTCCCTCTGCCCCTACCTTTTCCCCTGCCTCTACCCCTTCCTCTGGCCTTTCCTCTTCCACCTTTCCCCCCTCTAGCTCTTGTGTCTCCCTGCTTGATTCTTGATGCCAGCTGTTCTTTAATCTGCATCAGAGTCATTTCATCACTGTCCTCTTCTTGACTAGAAATCAACACCACATCATCCATTTCTCCTCCAGCCATATTGCCAGAAGTCACCTCCTGTGTAATCTCCATGTCATCAGCATTTTCCATATTATCAGGCACCTCGGTTTCATACGTAGCCTGTGGAGGAACGGCCTCAATGACACCAGGAGTTTGCAAAATGTCAGGGGCTGCCAGTGCATCTGGCATGTCCATTGACAAGCCCTCATTCCCACCGAGCAGTGAGAAGGCAGTGTGGAAAGCAGACCCAAAATCTTGCCATAAACTGGGGTCGAGATTCCTTTCTGCAGAAGTTTCGGAGGCAGGCTTGCCTTCTTCTGATGCAGGTGAGGATGGAGAAGACCACTCCAGTTCCTCTATAACACTCCTCGCCGTGCATGTAGCTTTCTTGGTGGCACGTGTCTCTGTAGGGGTCTGGTTGGGTCTCCGACCTCTAGTTCTTCTTACAGGTGGAGGGCTGTGTGTGAGGTCTCCAACTTCTTCCATGAACTCTCTTCTAGCAATGGTTGTCCGTCTGAATCCCCAGGACTTTTTAACTTGTGATAGGGTTGGCCTGATATTCGACTCTCCCCCTTCTGTCTGGCTGTGCTTTTGCTCTGTACAAAAGCAGGACAATAATTAGATATATTATAGAGAATATAATGAGAGCCAACATGTCTTCATATCTTCTACAGCTAGAGTGTCCACTGAAGACATTTATTGAATGTAAAGCCATTTTACCTGAATTATCTTCATCTGTGAAACTGTTGTTTTCCATCTGGTCCATACTGACATCCATAGGCAAAAAGGCTGCCAAAACAAAAAGGATGGAATTAGTTGCTATACAAATGTAAAGGAATGTCAACTATTGGTACAATGGATGAGGAAAAAAGGTACCCTTAGAACTAATAAGCAGCCTGCTACCACGGCCTCGCTTTCATTCTACTTGTGTTTAAATCTGGGTAAAATAGCAAAAATACAACAATGCATCCACATCAGATTATCTGTCACAATTAATCCACTAACAAATATGCATTGACAGTTGAAAGTGATAACACTGGCTGCTGTGGATACTTATAGTTATAGAATCCATAATGAAAATGTCATCAATCAAAATAACTAATACATATAAAAATGCTGTGATGCTATTATTCCAATAGTGACATCAACATAAAACCAATTATCAAACAGCATCCTTTGAATAAATCAGGAGTTTAATGAGGCAATATGCTTCAGAGAAGTTTTGATTCAACTAGAGATTATTTGCAGCCCTCAGTGTTTATCAATTGACCCGGGTATTTTTTTTGAAAAAGCTATGAAATAATAGGCCAAACACTAATAAATTACTGGACCTTGTATAGTTTAAGTTCAAAATTGTGGACATAGCTGAAATCTATGGAACTGCTGTAAAAAACTGCTTTCCATGGAGAGCAGTGGAAACCTAAAATAGTTACTACAATGTAGGCCATTGAAACTACATAGCAGCTGGCAGTCACTTTCAAGGCTGCTGCTCTGCATTGCCAAAATCTAGATTTTGCAACAGCAATTTTGTGTGACAAAAAAAATATCTCCACAATAATAAATTAAGGTCCACAGCTGTGCTGTGATTTTGATGACATCTGCTAGAGAAAAATCTGGTAAATGTTCTATAGAAAGTAAGAAAGGTTTACCCTGAAAGTCTACATGAAAATGAAAACTGTAGCGGATACACTTAGCTGAATCCAAGATAAAATAATCATGTTATGAATCCTAGTGCCCTATTTTTAAAGGTGAAATTTGTGGTGCATTGAAGAAGAAGTTTCTGTTGCTTAACCAACCATCTCTCTTAACAGTATGGGTGGAAAATAAAGGACTCGGAATACAATGCACCGGAAACACAAAATTACAGCTTTCAAAAACAACCACAGTTGCATTAACAACTACATTTTGTAACCTCCATTAATGAATTATTATAGGATTGTGGTTAGTCCACATGAGTTGTAGATGTACTTAATTAAATTATATGTTAAGGATATTAAGTATATTACAGTTTAGCTAAACCTTGATTACGATCATTATCATCATTATTACTATTAATTTTATTTGTTTATTTATTTTGGCAGAATAACTGATGAAATTAATTCAACAATAGTCGATTTTCAATATAGATCCCGTTTTTAATCGGCGCCGCTGTAGCACTGCCATGATCGGTGTCCACACAGCAAACTGTTTATTTATATTAAGACTTCATAATACAAATGTGAGGCAGGTAGGCTGAGCACAATGTGCCTGCACCCTGGGCTTAGCTGATACCTGTTAGATAAAAACAAACGAAACAACAGGCCTCCCCAGTTCCAGTAGCAGAAGTCGGTCGACTGTTAAGCACAGTGATGAAACGTCCTTGAGAACAGTCGTGGTGTTTGTGTGGAGGGAGAAGCGGAGACTTGCCCGTTTCGGACCGACATTGTTCTCAGCAGCTAGGTTAGCACACAGCTAGCTACTAAACTACCTGGCTACAAACGCAATACGCCAGGAAACGAATGGTATTTAAAGATACCGACACAAAAGCTGCGTTTTGCCCAATTGTAGACCGACATAAACGGAGAAACGGAAACCATACCTTTAATATAAACGCCAATTTTCCAGTTGCGGTTGTGCTTGCTCGGCTAGCTGCCTAGCACAACCTTCCATTTTCTGAGCCGTGCTCATTCGTAATCTCGCGAGAAGTCACGAGCGTCCCCGGCGATGGTTGGACCTTCACTTTTGCCTTCCTTGAAGAAAACAATCAGTTACAATCCTCAAACCTGGGGGGTGTTTATTTATACTACATAGAGTGTTTCATTAATTGTTGTGTCCTGGTTAAAACGATCTCCTCGTTGATTAATCCAGTTTCATTGCCTTTAATCTCTCGGACCCTGTTTTCACAAAAAAGTGATGAATGTTCATATTTTCCATTCTGGGCGAAGCTTGCATTTATCTCATCTCGTATATCATGTGTGATGTAAATGACTGATATGTCATTAATGTACACATGAATCTGAACAGAGAATTAACTTGAATTTTTTATTCATCTGTCCATAATTCCTATTTAAAACGCTTGCATGCTGAGAGCAAATGTTAACCAGAGTCCAAGTCCTTGTGCACAAACTTCGCCATTAAATATTATATATATATATATATCTGATTCTAATACTATTTTGCCATCACTCTATTCAACACATAATCAATTGATTAAAAAAAAACAAACAAACAAACTCGTAGGTGGTAATTTATACAGTCAATGCAAATCCCTCATTTCCTTTAATATGATTCTGAGAGCCATCAGTATGTATTGTAGCAAATCACTGTCAATCTTTTTATCTACATGATTTTATTTGTTTTTATTTATTTATTTTTAGTGAGCAAATCAGCTAGAATGGAGTAACTGTTAAGAGAACACATCCTTTCATCATCACTGAATCCATAGAGGTTTTTACAGAGATGCAAAAGCAGTGCTGGGTATGTTAAGCTTATATTTTAGCCAAAGTTTAGCTGATTGACTCAATGATATCTGCTCATGGCTTTATTCCCATTCAACAAAGAGAGCAGAGACAACATCTATTCTCATGCCTTCCTACCTTTTGGACCTTGGACAGGAAACTCTTTTGAGAGTTTTGCTCTCTTCATAATGAAGCCATGCCAGAAGTGTTTCAGAACTTCACTTTTGTCACCGGCAAGAAGACATAGGTGAGAAACATGTTTTTCTGCGTATGAATGGATGACAGCGGAACTTGACCTTGGGTAGAGTCTGGTGGGATGTAAACTTTTAAGGCTTTCCTTTTCTCCTATCGCTTGTAATAACTGACTTCCGCCTCAATGTCCCCCCTTTGTGTGTTAAGCTCCCCTGTGAGGAACCACAAAGAGGCGACGCTGGCAGCAGGAAAATCGGTTTATTTTGATTGATTAAAATATTGATATTTATTTTAATAATACTGAATCTCGTATCATACAAAGAAGAACAACGACACACTGCCGTAATTATATTTAGTCTCAGTCCTACACATACACAAACGTGCAGATAATGAGTCACACTGCAAACACCCCAAAGCTGAATTGAATAAGGTATTGCCAAAATCCTTTGCCTGTATTTGGATTTGTATCATGATTTTCCATAGATATGAAATTGATTTTTTTTTTCTAATATAAATCTGAAACAGAGGTTACTATTCAAAACTTGATTATCAGGAAGCATCAAAAGAAGATAAATTTCCCACCTCATCTTTAACAGCTCTGTTCTTTCAGTTTACGGATTTGAGCAATGCAACTCAGTTTCATGACAGAGCCACAGCAATGTTTGTGTTATCTTTTGATCAGCTCCCACATTTCTGGATCTTTTACTCGAACATCAGAGCCCTCCTGAGTCTCGGGTTTGGTTCCAGGGCCTGGGGCCTTTCTGTGCGGAGTTGCATGTTCTGCCTGTGCCTGCGTGGGTTTCCTCCCACCGTCCAAAGACATCGTGTTTAGGTTAAGTGGTGACTCTAAACTGTCTGTAGGTCTGAATGTTGGTCTCTTTCTGTTTCTGTATGTTGGCCCTGTGATGGACTGGTGACCTGTCCAGGGTGTACGTGCCCTTGCCCAGTGTGATTGGCTCCAGCACCCCCCCACAGTAGAAGATGAATGAATGAATCAGAGCCCACCTGAGTCAAATGATCCCTTATTTTAACAACCAAAAGCTAAACAAGCTGAAATATTATACTTCATAATTGGGGAAATATTATTTGAAGTAGTCAATAATAAAATTGATTTTGGATTGATATTAGGAAATCGTTTTGGCTGAGCTTTCATGGTACTTGAAAAAATACTAAGTAAAACACAGGAAAAAACACACAGAGAGATGATGACACATGATGATATGGAAATGAAAACACTGTAGTTTAACAGACAATACACTGAGCCCCTCTCAGTTAATAAGTGGTTACTCCACACTTTGTGACTGTAATTCTCAGCATTTTACTGTACAGGACTACTGTATATATGAGTGGGAATACCAGGCTTGCAGTGAAAGAACACTGCATGCTTGTTTTTTGAACAAGCAGATGTCTTCACAAATAAACATCTCGTCCATCAGGTTCCTGTTTCTATTCTCTAACAATAATCATTAACGTCACAGGGAGACAAAAGATTGAGACCAAGATCAGACTATTCAAGACCAATCCCTCCTCTATTCAGTTTAAATTCTTTCATTGGCATGACTCCCTTTGTGCATAACACTACAATATTAAATGACAAATCCAGCACTATCTACTTCACTATTCTGACATATGATCTGCAGCATTTCCTTGGCAGGCATATAAACAGTACTGGGACACTACAGAATATTTAATCTATGAATGCACCATATATCCCGCCTGCACTCAAGACTAAATGCATATCAGAATGAGAGGCCCTGAAATGCCACAATGCATGTTTGACATGTCTGCAGAAAAAACAGACAAACCAGACCAACCCCCTGATGAGTGACAGGGTCAGAGGGCTTGTTGTGATGCTGTCGGTTGGACAATAAGGGGAACTAAAACACCGTAAAACGATGTAAGCCCTTTTCCCCTCGGAGCAATAACCGGTCCAGCGAGTTTCAACAAGTTTCAGATTGCATGCACAGGGCAAACATATCTTATCATTATTATTAGTATTATTTCCTTTAAATCGATGACAACATCTACGTATCCGGTGAAGTAAAGCTGTCATTTTAATGCACAATCGGTACAAATCTGCCCTGACAAGATTCACGCAAGGACCCATAAATGTGTCTGAAACAAAGAGGTTTATTCCCACAGCCTCAGGAACGCCCTTATCCCCGCCCCTTGCGGGCTAATTGAATAGCCATTGGTCAGATCGTTGGTCTACTCCGCTGTGATTGGCTGACAGCTTCGTCGTTGTGGGTCTGTTGTTCGCAATCGCCTCGCTGGGAGCAGGAGTGTCTGTGACAGTGCGCTGCTTTGATTCATGCTGCTGTGCAGCGTCATTTTTGGATTGGCAAAACAACTAATGAACAGACAACAAAGCGCATGAAGGTACGTTTCTAATATTTTTCTTCCGATCTCTATTTTGTTTCGGCTTTTTCATTCGAAACCTGAATGGAAAAGTCCATAAACAGGTCTCTGGTTCATGTGATATCTGCTCGTAGGCTGCTATATGAGGCTTTTACCATTTCTGCTTAACTCAAACTTTGCCGCCACAAGCTGGATCGGATTTTAGTTAAAATTATAATGACGAAAATAATATTTAGATAAATAGCAGTTAAGAGCAAAACTCGTTAAGACCCAATGTCCCTATATTTAGCTGATTTTAAGGCTAATGGGTGTGAGCACTTGGTCATATTGATGCACTATTGATTTCACCATTATTACCCCAGAAAATCTATACACATAATAGCTAATTTTATGTTCTTGTGATGTTTGCAACACTTGAAAATTTGACCTTAATGAGGCCAGCTGAGAGAATAGTGACAGCCCCCTTGCATCAGACAAAGGCCCAGGACAGCAGGTGGATCCTCTGCTGTTCCTGAGCAGCCACTTGGTTCATTTAATGCTTTGAACACTCTGAGCGGTCTGATCCTGCACATTGGACACATAAACTCATGGCTCTTCCTGGTTTCACAGCCAGAATGAGTAAAGTTTAACCCAGACTTTGTTTTGCTACCTAAGGTCAGAATCAGAAATAGTTTTATAACCAGGTATGTGTAAACAGACAAGGAATTTGACTCCAGTGTTTCTATCTTTGACAAGGGAAAGACAAAAGAAAAAAAAAAAAAAGTATACATTTATATATATATATATATATATATATATATAAATGTATACATTGAAATTAGAAATATTAAAATAATTTGCAGTATGTAAATATTGTATTTGTGTAAGATAAATGACTTCATTGAAAAAATGGGGAGGAATACACAGGGTGGCTGGGCAACAGGGACCACTCACCACAGACTGGCTTTATGAACCAAGCTGGTCTGGAACATCTTATAACAAGGCCATTAGTTTATCTACCAAAAGCCAAGTTGTAACAAAGCCATTTGAAACCATCCGGGCTACAAAATGATATTTAGGGATTTGCTGTTGACTGATGTTTCCCAGGGTGTGGGCATCCCTGGAATGGCGGAACAATTTTCCATGGAAGCTGATTTACACATATCAGGTGACATATAGTGAGTTTGGCCTACACTGACAACTAACAGCTTAAATACACACTAGTATCTAAACTAAATATCAAAATGTGTTTGTATGTGTACATGTGTGTATGTGTTTGTGGCTGGGCAGGACTGGAACTCACCCTTGCGTTACCTACAGTATGAAGTTAGTAGCCAGTAAATGACTCCTAATTCACACTCTTCTACTTTGCCGTGAATGTGTGGCAAGCCACAGAATGCACAGTGGAATGTTTTGGAGACACTTAAAATGTTCTGGGACGCTGGAGCAAGAAAGTAAACAGCACACTTGAGATTCAACCTTCTCCCAGTAGCGCAGAGGAGAGGTGAGATTTGTTTAAAATGAAGAGGATCCATTTTTAATAGTGGTGGATGATAAATTAAAAGTAAAATTTGAGTAAAGTAACATAACAAGTGCAGATGCTTCTGGACAGATCACATGGGGTCACCGAGTGGTCTGATGAATGTGACAATGATAAGAATCCTAAGCAACAGATTTTATACAGTCTGGCTTCCAACTCGTTCAGGTCAGCACTCCTCATCATCAAAGGACTAAATGAAGGAATATCTTTTGAAGGAAATCCATCACAGACTTTGAGAATCTGTGCCAAGGAGCTGTGAAGCTTTTCTGATGATGTCAGCTTACTATCACTTAGTGTTGGATTTTTGCTTTCACATGAAAGCAAGTACACGTTTGGCAGACTATGAACTGTTACAACATTCTGCACTGAGCTTTGTCTCCTGATGTCAGTTTGGTTAGTCATGATGTGAGGAGTAGGAGACAGGATGATAGTTATAGCCTCTGTTATCTGACTTCACAGCTTACACATAATTTGTTGAACACATGATTATTACTCTGAGGAGGCGCTGAGGGTAACCCGACAGTGACCTCACCTCTACGTTAAAAAAATGAAGTGATCTGTGTTTTGTCATTTTCCTCATTTTAAGGATGATAATGTCAGCTGTGTGAACCATGTTATGTCTGGTTGCTATGACTAGATTGGACATAGCTGATGAGTCACAGGATAGAGAGGACAGAGGGACAGCTCATCAATCAGTTTTAAGGTGACACCAAACTTTCGGATTGTTGGCACTGAAGTAGGGCAGACAACTGTACTCTGTTGCTGAGCAACTTAATATTCAGATATGCTAATGACTTCCTGTTTATAACCTTGAGCACAAACCAGTGAGGTCATAGATGGGGCCCCTATGTTCATCCTATATCAGGATTATAATCATTAGTCCCAGGAGTAACTTCTGTTCCGTGAGTCAATTTGCAGGGTTTGCAACACCCAGAAGCATCCATATTTCTTTGATTGCATTTAATATTTCTTTCTTCCTTTTATATAATAAAGTCAGATTTGAAAAACAAGGCAAACATATATATCTGTGCCAGTAAGAGTATATCTTTATCTTATTTTTTCCCATTCTCTCTGTTCGTCTCTCTTCAGAAGGAGAAAATGAATGTGGAGGCTCTGAGCAGAGCAGAGCTGCTGACTCTCCTCAGTATCTTGGAGGGAGAGCTGGAGGCCCAGGATGTTGTCATACACACACTGAGGGTGAGTTGCACACTACAGCTCACAGACGCAAATGTTCATTAGCCATCCAAAATGAAATAAAACACACTTTTGTCTTGTCTTTCCTGAAGATATACTTAGTCATTAAAATGAACCCATTTTGGCATTACACCCCCAAAAAGAATGTCAGCTACCAGAGAGGGGATGTGTAAACAGGAAAGCGAGGAAATAGAGCTAATAAAGACAATGGCACAAGATCCCCTCAGCTCTCCCAGCCCAGCACCAACATTATTGGAGGGTAGATTAGTCTTTTGTCACACTTGACTATATGCGTAGTTCCTTTATGTGTAGATCAGATTTATTGCCATTGTTTTCAAAACCAGCTCACACACATTGCTTGAGTGGGTGACTGTATGAGGTCACATTTATTTTAATCTGGAAAACTTCTGTTGCTTCTAAACAGGAACAAGTTAACGTCTGAGTGTTTTGGGTAAGCTGTCCACTTGGACAAACTGAATGCACACACTGAACGTCCCCTATGGCATTACTCAACAAAAGCCTCGTCACATTCCAGATATCTGAGACAGTTTTTCGTTTTTTTAATCCTCCATTTTGTGAAGTTCATATTGAAAGAGAAAGAGTGTACTTTCTGCAGCTACAATGCTGTGTAGTGTTTAGCTTTGATTGTGCCTTTCCATGACAACAGCAGCTGCTCTGTGCTCAGATGAAGCTACTTAGGCCCTGAATGCCTGGCTAGTTGTCAGAAAGACTGGCTGAAGTTGTGATGAAGATAAGTCACAACCATGAATAACTTGTTGTAATATATAGTAGTCTTAAGGAAGTTTATCTGGAAAAGCAGCAATACTGTACTTATGAGATAATTTCAGTGTCACGGCCTGAGGGGGAGCCGCTCACCACCACACCAGCTTAAATACATCTCAAATGGAAGTTGCCCAGATCTGATGCATGCAGAGTTTGACCCAAAACTCCAAACAAACACACACATACAGATTCGTTCCCTTAGGACAAATGTATGCTTTCCTCTTTCTCTCCCTATACTCCTCATTTCCTCCCCCTCCTTTCCTCCTCCTCTCTTCCTCACTCACAGCCACATTATAGGGGGTCTTTCATGTTTTACCATGACTTATGTCCCATCTGCCCCCTCAATCACAAACACAAACTCTGGTGGTCTCTGGTGGGCCACTTAGAGGCTGTAATGTTTATTGAGGAGAGGATGTACAAAGTTGTAGATGCAAATCACTGACTTCCCTTGTATCCAATCTACACTGTTTTAACTGACTTGGCCATGTTGGGCCAGATTGTGTGCAGATATGAGGCTGCAGTGGAGAGTATCAGGGGCTGGAAGCATGCTACAGTAATGTGTCCAATATTGAAATTTGTGTCTGTGTATTCATTTGGCACCCAGGAAGTCTGTTTGTACAGCCTGTATTTTTCTGATTTGACTCCCTTTCATCTTTCTACTGCAACCTTTCTCTAGGATATTGTATATGTGCCACAGTCCTTTCCCACCACAGGGTCCTTTTCTATCAGCTGCTCTCTTCTATGTTGTCAGCTAACGTTGTGCAAGCTCAGTGTGTGCTGGTTGTGTTTACTTGTGTGTGTAAGGTTGGAAAACACAAAGAGGCTCTCCTTCCTACTCATTTCTTCCTTTTGAAATATTTTGTCCTTCAGCAGCAAGTACTTGGGATGCCTACATACTGCCCGTGGCAACTGTATTTAAATGCTTTTCAATGCTTCCTTCCCTAGATACCTTTGAAAATTTGGAATTGGATAAGTGTTAATTTACTTAAAGCATGGCATGTCTTGATCTATCACCTATTGGACTTGTCGCTACAGATTTTTGGTTATATTTTTTCTAGTTCTCATTATTTCTCGTCTCCATTTTGCTGGAGGGAACATTCCTGAAAACATGACAGCAGGAGCAGTCACAGATAGAACAAGATACTCCAAAGGGAGTGGGTTGATTATTGTTTATATCTATCCAGGAACTAATACTATTATTGTCTGTTCTCTGTTAAGAATCAATGGTATAAATCTAGCAACTAACAAATTGTTAGTAGCTCAAAACAATGTCATTGGCAGACAGAAAAATAGACACAGATGAGAACCTTGACTACATTCTCCTTAAATGGAATCAGTGTACTTGGTCTGGAATAGTAAATAAAGAAAAATACACAAGGAAGCTGACTTTTATTACACCAATGGGCCTCTTTTTCTGTTAATGGCATACAGTACCCATGGCTATGGATTAAAAAAATCTGTTATTGTTTGCCAGGATATCAGCTTTATTGAGTTAAAATGTTACAGTCATGCTCAGAAGAACTTGCTTTTGTTTTTTGTATGATGTCATGTCCTGTAATCCTAAAATGCTTTGTCTATTTTTGCAGGCTGACATGTCTTCCTCCTTTAAAAAACAATAGGGCCTGGGTAGAGTGTGCTGTTCAGATAAGATTGTTTATTCTGTTACTCTATAAGAATTAGTGTTTAATTTGGACATGTTGTCAGGATTGAAAGTTAAAATATAATTAAAAATGTAGAAACTACTAATATGTTGCTCTTAAATAATGTAAAATTGTAATACAGACTGATGTGGGATGTCAGTGAGGTGCTTCCATATTAACAACCTGAGCCTGAGGTCTAAGAGAGTAAAGCTGTCAGACCTAAAAACTCTTGGGTGACATAAAAGTCCACAAGTAGAAGTTACCGGCAAAAAGTAGATACACAAACACACTCCCACACACATAGATAATATAATATTTCCTTAGGTTTCTTGTTTTATTGCAGCCTCCCTTATCCCTCCCTAGAGACTAAAGGTTCATATCTGTAATGTAATGAACCTCACCCATCACTGTTATTCGTACTCCACCAGAAAGTATTTGCCAGCTACAAACAGAACTGTGATAAAGGAGGTTAGACCAATCTGAGACAACAGCAAGTCTGCGATAAGGAAAATCACAGCTTTTGAAATGAAGTTTATGTTTAGGTCAACATCAGTGGATTGTCCCCTCGGTTAAATTTTTCTATTTACTTCAAGAAACATCAGAGTACTTATTTGTCCCACTTAATGATCTGTTAAACTCCAAAATCATTGGTTGACCAAAGGGTGCTTCCGTGTTTCACCAACCACTGATGATAGTGTTTGAGGCAGCTAAAGATCACTTGGAAGTTGTCTCATTGCGTGGTCCATAAAGTAAAGTGAGGTTTTGTTTGGCGTCTTCCCAGTTATCTTAGTGCCATCTGTGGTTAATGTGTGGGTGGGAGGTGTGGAGGATATGGCTTAAGCCTTAAGCACACACCTTAGCGTTGACTTCAAAAAGGATCTCATCTACCTCCCTCTCTGTCCTTCTCTTATTTTCTCTCTTTTGGAGAACAAAGTGTGTTGACAACTACCCACACTAGTACACAGTGTCTGCTATGTTCAGATCACTGCATGTGCATTGTACAATTAGTACTTATGATATAAAAGGGCTCCCTGCAAGTGATGAAACACACAAATTAAGCCTTTCAGCCTCTTTTAACTGACTCTCTTAGTTTTCTGGATTTACTATGTGGTTTTATTTCATCACTCCCACCTATCCCATGTCTAACAGCAGCTGATAATTCTACTGTATCCCACTTGTTCACCAGTCAGAGCTGATTAGAGGCTTTGTTGGTCAGAAAAACTGAACATCTATAACCAATAATAGATGTTATTCTCAGGATTTGCCCGAGAGTCCAGGACATCAAAAAGAAAAATTAAGACTCAACTCACATATGTCATATCATCAAAAAAAATGTTCCTCTGATGACAAATTGCCAAAAAAAAAACGTGAGTGCAGCTTTGAGTTGGTACATTTGCAATGAAGGTTTTCCATAGTCTGTAGGTTCCATTAGGACATTGTTGTACACTCTAATCTGCCAAAGTTTTGCTTTGCGAATAATTATGTGGAGCATAGTTGCTCGTTAGTTCGTCATTAATCCCCAACATGAACTGTCATGCAAAAATCTATTTCTACTGTTCAGCCCAACAACAAAGGAACCTCTTTGTTTGGCTGTGTGTGATGTGTTATTAGTCAATGTGTTAACTTTTGCACAAAAAACTCACATCAGACATCACTGAATCTTGTGAGGACTTGACTGACAGGTATTGCACCACAATCAGATATCATCATAGGCTCAATATTCCCATATCTCATTTAGCATGAGTTTCTTAGGGAGACTATTCAGTATTTTTTTTTTTGGACCCATATCTCCCTGCCACTTAACATTGATGAGTGGCCCATTGTTTATATACCCTTTTCCACTATTCATAGCAGAGTACCTGTCTCAGGATGGAATAATAATTAACTGCAGAATTTGTACTGGTTTCATCTATTAAAACACTGAAGTCAGCAGCAATTTGAAAAATACACAAGACAAACTGCACCCTTATTTGTTCTGTCCTGTAATGCATGGTTTGAAATTACAAAAAAGAAGTAAAGGGAAACCCTATACATCGGTTTACTGTGATATTCAAAAGTACGATGTTGGAGCATCTCAATTCATCCTCTTGGGAAGACGTTTACACTGGTCTCCTCAAGCGTAAGCTCCATGAAAGAGGCTTATCATATCGGGCAGGTCTGTTCCTGCTTTCGTTTTGTCTCTGTGAATTGAATTATTCTCCCAAAGAGTGGACTAATTCACCAGGAATGCATACTTTCCCATAAGCCCCACCACAAAGCTTCTGGATTTGAGATGTTACCGTGGAGACAGTTGCTTATGCAAAGAACCTTATGCAGTGTAGCAGACACACAATAAAGCAAAGAGCTGCATGCTCATTGGTTGTCACAAATATGGATGGATACATGCATTTCACGCATATCCTCACATCAGTTCTCTAGCAGATAATCAGACCATACATTTGCTGATACCTGATGAACCTGATATCATTCAGAGCAGTAGCTTTCTCAATGCTGGATGCGATGTTCATTGTGTGATAGTCAATATAGAGGAAACAGGACTCCCTGGGTCTGTTCAGCTAACACAAGGGCAGGACTGTGCCCTGAGACTATAGGTAATTAACTGACGGAGAATTTCTCCAGGTGAAAAGCATCAGGTTGTCTTTCACACCTTGTTACAGCTGTGGGAATGGATTAACAGATCCAGCCTTTTAAGGAAGGCAATGAGCATACAAGTTGTAACACACCAATTTATATATATATAAATATATACACACACAACTGCATGAAATTGTAGACAGGTTCTAGCCCACAGCGGGGTCTGTAACTTGGTACAAATCTAAAAACTAATTATTGATTATGAAACAGAGAACAAAAATGAAATTAACTTCTTCCCAGAACTAAATTGGAGTGACATTCATCATCAGTAGCTGGGCAGAAATGAGAGCTTTGTAACAGAGAGGGTTTTGGTTCATGCTCTCTCATAGAGGAAAGTATACTTTGTCATTATGATCACATGTATCCTAAGAAAATCATGTGAACCTAGACCCTACAAAAATACACGTACACACACACACACACACACACAGAGAGAGTCCAATCTTAACATGCCTATTAATAGTCTGTCTAGTCTAACAGTTAATACACAGAAATAGTTTATTAATCCCTGGGGGAAATTACGTAAATTGGCTCAGGAAGCTGCAGTTTTGTCTCAGTTGGATGAAAAAGTTTTACCCCAAAGCCCAATGTAAAAACACATAAGCATAGCAATGAGTAAACATACACACATACACATACACGCATTTTGGAGACACAAACTACACACATACACTTGGATGCACTGTCACACATTGAAGCCTACTGGGTCCGACATGGAGACAATGCATGAAGCAAAAAGCATTGAAACAGTGTCTTTGTGTGAGTCCTGTAATCTCCTCACTGAGGGTCACATTCTTTGTGCAGCCATAGAAAAAGCCACCCCACTTATGCCCTCAGGGTGGGTGCATGTGTTTTTGTCTGAGAGAATGTGAGAAAAAGAGTGTGACACAGAGGCACAAGAGGAAAGAGGCATTTTCTCAGAAATTATGATGAACCGGCAGAGGAATGCAGTGCCATGCATGTTTGGGCAGGGGGATGACAGGATGGAAGGGGGACTGCGGTGCTTTGATGAGGACTTCATGGGGAGAAGGAGACGGGTGTCCCAGAGGCACGTGGAGAGGGCCCTGGGGCATGTGTTTGCATCAATAGTACTGCCAGTTGACCCCGCATGCCCCCAAAACCCCAGCCTACCAACTGTGTTTAGTTAATGACATCTCCTGATGACATATCAGGCTGACCCAGAGAGATGTCAGCAGGACCCTATTTCTGCTCATCTTCCATTTCTGATTTCTGATCTCAAACCAGCTATAATTCAGTTTAGGTTGTTGCATTATTCTACATCCCAGGATCTAATTTTTACCTTTTAAACAAGTATACTTTCGCTTTTTAATCAATTATTTTATAATAGATTTGGTATAATCGAAGCTCTTCATTAGAAACAGCTCAGTGTGTGTATTTAATGTCATGGCCTGGTCCCTGCATCCCTGGGGAGGAGTTAACATCTGTCCCTGGCGGGGGTTGAGCGGACATGTCTCACCTTTTCTTTGTGTTTGGGTTGAAGGGAAACGCCATCTGCTTGCGCTCCCGCTGACCATAACATCACCCCACACAGATTTTCTGCAGACTTCTGAGTTTGTTAGAAAATGACATGGATTTATAAAGTTGGCAAACCTACCAGTCATCTCTGATACATAATGCATTCAAGTGTGTGCCTCTATGCTTATTCAGTATGTTTGTAATGACTAGTGTTTTTCTTGGCACAGGCAGTTGGGCCTGTCATTTTCACACATTGTGTTCTGTGCTGCACTGTAGAAAGGAGAGCTCATCCATCAAAGCCATTTACTGACACACAAACACATGTAAATGAATAAAAGTACATGGGTGATTATTCATGTTATTTTCATCTCTGTTTCATGCACATGTTTATATACCTGATAAGATAAAACTTCCCTTCTTAGAGAGAAGGATTTCCAAACTGAGACTCGTCTGAGTTGATCTAGCTGCCTAAACCTCCAAGTTATGTGTGTTCATGTATGTATTTTTAAGGCTCAACATAGAGACACTTTCATCCAGGAGCGTTACGGCCAGTATGACCTTAGCGATCCATTCTTGGCACTGCAGCGAGACAACGAAGCTGTTGAGCGCCAAAACAGCCTCACCCAGCATCCCACCAAGCTGCAGAGTCGAGCGGTGAGCCCAAATCCTCTGGCTGTGCTTAAACTGGTCATGGCTCACTGCAAGAGGATGCAGGACAGGATGATGGGCCAGTTGGCTGCTGCTGAGACCAGACACAGGAAGGTAAGAGGCAAAATGCATATACAGTCATGAACCTAGTGGTTTTTTCCAGCTCTCCTGAAAGATTTGCAGATGTGTGTGTGGTGTGGACTTGTGTGTGTGTGTGTGTCTGTGTTTAGACCTGGCTCATTTCACACAGAAGCTCAGTCTTTTACAAGAGCCTTGTTGTGTGTGTGAATGTTTGCAGTGTGTATCTATTTGTCTCCATGTTTAAGCCATTTGGCGAGTGAGACAGTCAGACAGCAGCCACGCCCCGGCCCAGAGGGCTGTAATGGAGTGCGAGTACAGAAGATTGATGGCAGTGATGATCACATAACATGCACATTGTCTAGTAGGTCAACTTTAGATTGCTGTAAAGAAGGAGGATGTTCTGCTGTCCATGCTGATTAGTCAGGGAATGGTTTTCACAGCAGCAATACAGTAAGAGGCAGAAAAAATTTCCTAAGACAAATAAATCAAAGAAATTTAATTTGCCAGTTTGAAAAAGGTGTCAAATTCATGCACCCATTTGTGCAACAAGACACCTGTCTGCATGTTATTTGATATAATTGTGTCATTTCGCTGTGTGCCTGACAGATGATAGCTGATCTGGAGGAAGAGAAACGACGGCACGTTCAGGACTCTGCACATAGTGATGATTTCGCCGTCATGCTGCAGACGGAAAGAGACAAACTGCTGCAACAGGTGTGGCCGACGTGTAAAAGATGTAGTTTAGGTGAACTGTTCTACTGTGTGTCAGTTTCTGTTTTTCTTCAGAGAAAGTCTCAGCGAAATTGGTGGTCACTTGCTGATATATGGGAACATCTGTTGGGAGAGATTTCTCTGTTTCCTCTTCCCTCCCTCAGCTCCTCCTCTTTCTCTCTGCACAGTGTCCAGCTATGATTTAAACCCAGAGACCGAGCAGGGAAGCGTCAGTCCAGCTCCAATGTCATGAAACAGAGAAGGCTTGGCCTGTTAAAGTACAGACACACACAGAGGCACTGGTATGCACAAGCACAGGGCTGTTCCATAGGAAACAGTGGAGGAAGAGGCCATTGTTTAGTTGTCCAGCAGCCATGGGGCTTTTATGGCCTCAGGAAATGTGAGATAATGGATGTCCATGTCTGAAGGCTAGGTCAGCTCCCGCAAACACACTGTAAGCACACAAACAGCACCATACAGGCTGTTCAAGGGTCTTATGTAAGAAAGATTTCCTGACTGTCTCCCAGTATTCCTCAGGCCTTCCTGCTTTTGTTGCTTTTTCTACACTAATCATACACATGAGATTGTATTTCATCACCTTCTGTATCCCTTCTGTTACTCATCAAAGCCTTTAAGCTTTCTGGTCACCTTCCTGTGACCTCATAGCGAGTTAAACTTTCCGTAAACATGCTTCGCAAGCATGTAATTCTTAGATAAGGTGAAACATGAAGAACTTATATCTGTTTCCTCTAACTCTATAAGGACAATAGTCGAGCTCATCCCCTTTCTTGGTTGTGTGTTAATCAACTGGACTGTGTTTAAATGTAGTTCATCGGATTAGAACAGGGCTGAAGAAGATGTGAGAAACTGGGATTGCTAATTTAAGTTTGCTAATTCCAATTTTATTGCAAAATGTATACTCAAATGTTCTATAAAAAAAATAATAAACTATTGTACTTTCAGTTGTTCCTCATCTTGCATTGGGTTTAATGTTATGAGTGATGTTAGCAATGCTCATTTGCCTCCTTGTGGCCAAATTTGGAAGAGCTCTCTTATCTTGACTCATATTTGTCTATCTCTCTAGCTGGAAATGGAGCATGCAACTGTTCGGAGGTTGGAAAAAGAACAGGCACAGTTGGTGAGTAAGGTGGAGGAATCGCTGTCCCAGCAGCAGCAGCTCTCCTCCTCTCTAAGTGTGGAACTACAGAAAGCCAGCAGCCAAGCCCAAGAAGAAGCCCAGAGAGTCTGTCAACTTCGCAACCGGCTCCGAGAAGAGACCAGCGCCCTGGAAAAGATCCGAGAGGTCCTTGAGAATGAGAGGAGCAGGTCAGCCCAGCTGGTGGCCAGGTCTGAGAAGCAGCTGGCTGAGTTTGACACTGAACGAGAACAGCTGAAAGCCAGAATCAGCAAAGAGGAGGAGAGGAGTAGAGAGCTGGAGAGACAGGTGGATGAGATGAGGAGGAGGTTGGCTGACAATGAAGGATGTAAAGAGGAGGTAAAGGAGGCGAAAGAGTCACTTTCCAAGAGGGTGGTGGTCTCTACCTCTGTTCAGACTGAACCAGATGGAAAGGTAACGGTGACTCCTAAATCCAACTCGCTGTCAAAGGTCAATGGCCATCATACTCATAAAGAGACAGAGCCAACACAGGAAGGAAGGGGAGCAGAAAATGGAGGGGTGGTAGAGAATGGGGGAGGAGCACCTTTGCATTCCCCTCTTCACCCTCATCCCAATCCTCACTCTCCCTCTAGCACAGCCTCCTCCTCTCTCTCTTCGTCCCCCATTTCCTCCCCTGTGCTTGCCAAGCGTCTTGGTAGCCCAGGTTTCCATCAGTCCTCCTACCAGGCCGGAGTTAACCAGCGATTTCAAGCTGCCAGGCACAAGTTCCAGAGCCAAGCTGAGCTGGAGCAGCAGCAGCACGGTGGGCCTCTTTCCCCCAGAGACCTCTCCCCCACCACCTCCTCCATCCCTCTCCCACCAGAGCACAGCACAGCGAAGCAGCTGGCCCGTAACACCGTCACTCAGGTGCTGTCCCGCTTCACCAGCCAGCAAGCCGGAGTCAAGTTGGCACCGATCAGCAGCTCTCCATTTGGCACAGACTACCGCAGTCTAGCAGCATCTCCCCCGGGGGGGAGGTCACCTTCTTCCGGGCCCTTATCTCCAGGCATCCGCTCCCCTATTACTCCTCGCTCGGACCGGACACACCCTCCTCCTCCAATCCCTCCCAAGAAGCCAGGCATGAGTCCAACTCCAGGCTCTCCAATTCACTGTGCTCGGACCAGCCTCTTCCCGGAGCTGACCGGGAACTGTGGGCACGGCAGCACCGAGCAGGAGGAAGCAAAGGAACCAGACCTTGTTTTATCGTCTAGCAGCTAATAAGCAGATCATACAAACTGAACTACTAAATGAAATAGGACTCAATCAGTTACTTTAATATTGGTCACATCTAGCTCCTGAAGACTTCTTACTTGAGTGGTATAGATGTTTCAAAGCAGGATTGGCTCAAACCAGCCAGCAGTTTGTTCAGCTACTTCTTTGCCACAATTTGAGAATTCATTCATTCATTCATCTTCTACCGCTTATCCGTTTCCGGGTCGCGGGGGGTGCTGGAGCCAATCCCAGTTCACACTGGGTGAGGGCGGGGTCACCCTGGACAGGTCACCAGTCCATCACAGGGCCAACACACAGAGACCAACAACCACTCACACTCACACTCAGACCTACGGACAATTTAGTCACCAATCAGCCCAAACATGATGTCTTTGGTCAGTGGGAGGAAACCCCCACGGACAACCTGCAAACTCAGCACAGAAAGGCCCCAGGCCTGGGAACCGAACCCTCAACCTTCTCATTGTGGGGCAACAGCGCTAACCACTACAGTATGCTGCTGTGCTGCCCCAATTTGAGAATAAATTGGGAAATAATATTATTTAATATATTATGGTTTCTTTCATTGAATTTAATATTTCATAAATTAATTGTCTTGTCTTTATTTCTACATATTAAATATTTCAGAGTTAGAAAAATTGTATCAATATCCACATGAACTCTATATTAAGTATGTTGAAAAACCATATAACCAGATCTGGTAATTTTGAAGAAAAAACTGTCAATGAGGTTTTCATAGAGCAACACTTGTTTCCTTTCAACTACAACTACCAGTTCTTGATAGAATGAGAGGCTTTGGTCAGATCCCGAACTTTAGGGTGCAATCTATGATGTAGAATGTAGCAAGTGTGTAGCTATCACCTTTTCGCAAGCAAATAGAAAAGTAGAAAGTAGTTTTAAATGTTTTACCAATGAGTTCTTGTGCAGGTGAGAAGGAAATGATACTCTAAAAAGTCTGAATGAACATCACATACATGTGTTGTCTTTTGCTATTATACTCTACATGAATACACTGAATCTTATCTTAAAAAGGGAGAGTACACTTTGCACTACATTACTCTAAGATATTGTACGCCTACGATTTTAAATGTTTTATTCAGGGAAAATTCTTTTCTGCTTCACTCGATCCAAGGACTGTGTGCCATGATCATTTGATAACTCTTTAGTATATTCCAGTGAATGAAAATAATGGGCACTAAAGGTTGGAATCTTGCTACTGTAACAGCTTCTGTGGTAAATAGAAAATAATTTACATAGTATTGTGTGTTGTCTTAACATGAGATGTTTCATTTAGGTTTACAGTGGTTTTGTGTTTTGTTTTCTATCTTTAAAAGCCAAGAATAAAATAATTATTTTAGCCTATCAATTAATCTGCCAATTTATATACTCTTTGTCTGTGAGTGGCGATGTCCCTCAACTTTCTTTAGTGCATATGCATATCATGAACAATTGCAACAACTAGTAGTTTTAAATAAATGACTTGCCTTAAAGAGTTTCAAAGTCTTTCTATCAGAATGCAGGCTGGATGTGACAGCACGAAGGTGACAGCGAAGATGTTCAATCGATTTATTTGAACAACAGAATGGGGCAGTACAGTCTTGGAAGTTTTTAACTGATCGGCACACAGTTGTAGCATCGCGTGAGGGTTGAACACAGCACTGAAGTCTAACTAACAAGTAACTGATCCAGGGCCAGCCTACTTAGAAGACATGTAACACATACAGTATGATGTGGCCTTATAGAAGTCATGTAACATGTGCAGTATATGATATTGCCTTACACGGCAACTGCTTTGCATTCACTTGGCTTTGGCCAATATACAAACTGTTTGTTATGGTTAAGAGTGCAATATTCTAAGACTCCAAAAAGGACAAAAAAAACCCAGCATATCAAAATAGAAATTTGTATACAGGGGTGGGAGGGTGGAGTTCTTTACCATAGGAAAGAAATTTGGCAAATAAATCTTGGTTATTATGAGTATGTTTTCCTTTCACAAAGGAAAGGCTGTACAGCAATGGAGGTGGTGTTGCCAAAGTAAGAGACCAGAGAATGCATTAGAGATGCAGCAGCGTAGAATTTTGCGTTATCTTATTTCAGTCATCATAGCTTGCATTGGTAGAGACATATCAGTGGAGTGCAACAGAAAATAAGTAAAAATTCCCTCAGCTCCGACAGACACCGACAAACATACGAGTTCCCAGTGCAGGGACAGAGCTATGCTGAGGATCGTGCCACTCCAAATTATTAACAGCAGGTAAAAATACTGTTCAATTTCATTATCAACATACAGCTAAGTTCCATGTCAGTTCATCAATACTGCAAACTTAGTAACAGCTAAAAAGTCAGATGACTGCTATTTATTTTCTTGTCAATATTCCAATTATACCAATGCCCCTTCATTTTTGAATTTGACAAACTCTACCAAAAATAACATTTTCCTGTTTAAAGTCATAGGCCGATATGTAATGATGTGCTTAATTTCTCTCATCAGCTGCCTTCTGGAGTTCTGGTTTTACACCTGTGTGCTAAGTTCCCCACTGTGACACGATCACAGTTCTGCTTTAGTTTGACAAAGAAAAAAATATTGCAACTTCTGACACCCAACTCCAGAGATCTGCAATACCTTAGATACCCAAAAGTACTTTACTCCTTTGATGCAGCAGTCCTGAACACAGCCCTGCACACTGACCCCACACCTCTTTCATAACACATCCAGAAGTAACCAGTTCTTCCAAGCCACCAATTATCTCTGTAACTGCAACTTCCTTATAGCAGACGGTGCCTAACAGTCTGCAAATCTTCAGTTATACTTTTTTTCTTTTTCTTTTTTTTTTTCCTCAATATTTCCTTGCCCCATACTGACTGATAGTTTTGCTTTGGTTAGTCCTTGCTCATGTATAGTTGGGTTGTGGGACAAGTGGAGTGTGTGTCTCCATGGTCAGTTCCTGACCATCCCCTAGGCATTCTGCATCTCCTTGCCAATTTTGTAGCTTAGGATCTTATTCCAGTCGATCTTAGTGCGTGTAACAGGCAGCTGACGACGCAGGGCCTTAAAAGTGGTATCAGACATGGTCTGGTAGTTCTCGCTGATCGCAGTCTGAAGGGGGAAAAAAAATGGAGGAAAACAAGTATCAAGTATATTATTTGTACATTTTCTTAAAATGTCAAAATGTTTCTTTTTGTGTTTAAAAAAAACTAATGAAATCTAATTATAAGTAAGTACATAAAATGCGTAGTTAATTACATATCTTACCTGGTAGTCATTTTCAGCATTCTCAATAATTTCAATAAATTCCTTAGCTGTTTGGCTTTCATTCTATAGGAAAAAACATACACACACAGACAATCATCACATTTAGTCCCACTAACACATTGAATATGACATTTGAATATACCAGGAGCAGACACAGCCAGTCTAATACTACAAATAAATAGTGTAGACTGAAGAGCTCATAAGGCTATAAAGTGATATTTACAAGTGATACCAGTCTGTAGTTGTTAATCTTTGTGAAATAAGCATCCACGAAAAGTAACGTGCAGGAACGGAATTTGTATTTATAAAATAAAAGGAAATATGGTTAGTAAAATGTATGACCAAGAGATAGCGAAGAAACACTGAAGCTGCAGGTTCTCTATGACCATCTGTATACAGATACAGAGAAGAAAACTGCATGGAAAATTGCAGGTTCCAACATTTATCGCCAAGTTCAATACACTTTTTTTTTTTTTTTTTTGGAAAAACAAAGCTTTTCTAAGCATGCACAACCTTGGATTTGGCGCAATTATTTTTTTTTAAATTGGTTTACAAGGGGAGATTTTCAAAACACAAACTTCTGTATTTGTGAAAATCACTTCATAAGCTCAACATCAAGTTTAACCATTCTGCAGCACTGAGTATGTTTGTGGCTGTTAATTACATCTTTACTTACAGTGACTGGTATCGATTCTTCTACCTCCTTATGGCTAACCAGCTGAACATTTCCATCTTCATAATAGTGGACCTAGAGACAGAATAGCTTCTTTAATTTTAACAGTTTTTTATATATATATATAAAAATCACACTTGACTTGCTGTCATTTATGCAAATTAACATACTGAACTGAATTTACCTGGATTTTCAACACTCCCACCACCTGAGCTGTGGACTGACCAATGGTAAGCTTCCACTCAGATCTACAGCGACCATTCCTGTTGGAGAAGTCAAGAGAAGCCCTACATTACGACAGCAGCAGCAAAAATTATCATAAAAACAAAAGACCAATAATTTCACTTACACCCAGATATATCCTTTTGTGATTAAGCTATATATATATATATATATATATATATATATATATATTAGTCATATATCTGAACAGATACAAATGCATTCTGATATGTGTATAAACAGCTTTTTGCAGGAAATTCACTTTACCAGAAATTTTTCGGTTGAAATTGATGTCCCTCAATGCAGGCTATGATAGTTTGCTGACCATCAACCATTTTTCCATATACCTGAAACACACACAATATCATTATGTATTAAATTTAATCAATATCAATCATTTTATTATCATTTTATTAAAATTTTTGTGCACCTTACCGTGCAGACTCCAGTAGGGTAATGCTCCTTGACATAGGCACTAAGGGCAGTATCACAAGCATCCCTCCAGATTCTCAGGGCTGTATCTCCTTCATATGGTTGTATGTCGCTCACCTCTTTTCTTAGGTGATCAAAACGGAACGACAAACGGTTGCGGGGGTCCAGGAAACGTCCCTGACCCAAGTCACCATGCTCTGTGATCAGGACCTTAAACAAGTAGAAGGAAAGACTGAAAAGTCTGATTCAGACACTTACTCTTATTAAACAAATATGAAACACTTAAGGGTGAAACATACTGGCTCATCATATCCCTCTAGTTTGGCAGGAGTAAACTGATCCATGTTGTACTGGGCAAACGAGCTAGACAGAATGAGCACAAAGGCACAGGAGACATATTAAGACATGGTAATACTTTCAACAGATGTTTTCCACTGACCGTGGTTGTAGAAACTCTGCCTGATAAAATTCAAGCTGCAAAAATATAAATTTTCAATGGGAGTTCTGGTATTTTGCATCATGCAAACAATGAGCATTTCAATTTTTTTTACATCATATGTAACTGATTGTTACTTACTGTGAAGCTCCCTCCCGAAGGAGGTTGTCATTATTGAGAAGGAGCCGCACATCTTGTGAGAGAAAACAAACAAACAAACAATAGTATCAAAGGTTAAATAGCTTGCTTTAGACTAAATATAATTTCATGGGCATCTTGCCTCAGCTACTCCTTACCATTGAAGACTTCATTGAACTCTCCTGGAGGGGCATGAGTCACAAAGTTGGCCGCTATGCGGACCTATGGAAGAATTAGGTGTGTCCAAATTTAGGGCAATCCAATGATAATATATCACTTTCCATTTAAAAGAGTGAAATTGCAGACAAATGCCTATAATTAATATTTCACCACTCATATGTAAAACAAACCTTTAAAACATACTTGAACAGTAAAACATAAAAGGCACATAAAGGCTTTGCAATAGTAGT
Organism: Remorina albescens; assembly: GCA_034769265.1. Lineage (NCBI taxonomy): Eukaryota > Metazoa > Chordata > Actinopteri > Carangiformes > Echeneidae > Remorina > Remorina albescens. The sequence goes on along the minus strand of CM068482.1, from coordinate 15,630,763 downwards.
GTCTTGGTTTCATATGAAGTCAGACAATAATTACATAAATAGCGGACATTATATTTGACTAAATTATAATCATGTTTGCCAAAGAACACTCATCAAGATAATGACTGCATGGCATTTTACTGCAGGTTGGATAGTCAAATAGAAATCGCTTGCATCAAGTCTCTATAATATGATGCCATCATGCTGCCTTCAATTTCTCCATGATTGTCGAAGTTCATTCAGTGACACATGTCGATTTAAGTTATCACAAAAATGTTTTCACTCTTGCTCCTAATTTTAAAGTCTCTTCGTGCTTCTTCGGGCACCGAAAAAAGCAAGAAGCATAAGCACAAACATTGCACAAACTCTGTCATTAAATATATATATAAATCCGGAGCCTCTAGCTGCCACCCGTATCAGGCAGAGTGTTACTACTGGGCTCCATCTAACCTGCAGGCAAAGATATCCCGATTTCAAGCCATGAGAGGCGAACAAGTATTTAAGATGCAACTGAATCTCTTTGACCCAGAAATCCAAAGGAAAGTAGCGTTAGCCACTAATGTTAACCAACGGTGTATGGGAGGAACACGTAGCCTACACTGTAATTACTGCAGACTGTTATAATACTGGGAAGACGATCTTTGTAGGGTTACTGTTACATCTACGCCCCTTAATTTAGTTTCAACTACTCTGAAGTTTTCAGATGTTCAACCCCTCTATGGGCGTTTTATCCAGCCGCTAGCCAACTATGAGCTTTGACTAGCATCGGCTAGCTAGCTTCTCACAAACCTAAAAACACAAGTTTAGCATTTCTAGGAGTGACAAAAAAATGGCACTCTCTTTCTCAAAACTTAACTGCTCGGTCACGTGAACATACAGCACGGGTACGTCCCTACACATAAATGAAGATTAACGTTGAATGAAGAATAAAAGTGTCCAAACCTTCTCTTCATCTGACAGCGGCTCCTCAAAGTCAGCCATCTTGGCTCTTTGTGACCCCACCTACCTCAGCTGACTGACACAACCAGAGCCCAGCTCTTTATTCACACAACAAATCCACACACATAAAGTTATATCCAAAATAATAATAATAATAATGATAAAAAACAGTGCTTCAAAAGAAATTAGTCTACTAACGTTGCATTAGCAGGCTACAATACAAAATAGTCTGTAGTTAATTGCTTTCAACGGAGGAGGGCGGTAAAAGCTGATTTACTTTATTTATCCACTTCTTCCTTTTGAGTGTAGCTGAGCTGCCTACAAAATAAAAGCATGGGTTTATGTTACTGTCAGTTGTTAACTTTTCTTTTTATAGTGGAAATCGTCTAACGTTGTCTGTCAGCTGCTGTATGGGATGTGTTTATGTGATTTATTCTTGAATTCAGTTGTCTCAATGAATTAGAGATTTACTTAAGAAGGGGTGTGTTTTATTTTTGAAGTTGCCAGAGGAAGCGGTAGAAGCTGCCAGGTTTAACTTTTGTGTAGCTTTACATTGGGACTTCATTGGTTTTTTTTGTCCACGGGTCTGTCGTTTGCAAATCAGCGACACTCACCGTCCTTATTATGGAGTCACAGGTAAGATTAAACTTCACGGACTTCTCCGGTGGACAACCGACCGTATAAAATAAACATAAAGGCACACCTGTGTCATGCTGTCATTTTTTTGTTTTCATAATAATTGAATGTTAGCAACGCTTCAAGTCAAGCTAGCAGACGGAGTGTGGTCTGCTCTAACAGGAAGTTCCTGGTCTGATTAAATCCAGTGCTAGCAACAGACGAGCTAATTCACTTCTTTGTGTATTGCACAGTGAAGTAGACGTATTATTTAATTATTAACTCACTTCTGGTTGTGGCAGTGGACTGCTCCACCTACACAAATTTGTTTATGAGTAGCTGGACCCCGGATAAGCATGAGTAATGCATTGTCCTCGCTGAGACAGTTTGTTTCACATGTCCGTGCTTTAAGTCACTCTGCTGCCTGCTGTCAGGTGGTGAACGACACCGAGGAAATCGCCAAACTCTACAGACAGCTCAGCCTCTTTCCTTCTCTGAGCAGAGCAGATGTTGGACCTGTCATCACCTCTCAGTATGGAGGCAAATACAGCAACATCTACACAGGTGTGTGTCTGTGCTATATATGAAGGTGTTCATATGTATACATGTTCATTTAAAGTGAAAGCATTTTGTGTATGTTCCTCTGCAGAATGGAGCCAGCGAGATCTGGAGAGGAACGAGAATGTCAAGTTTTGCCGGCAGTACATTGTATTCCACGATGATAAATCTGTGGTTTACTCTGGAGCTTCAGGAAACTGCACTGAGATAAAGGGAGAGTACGTAGGCATTTTGTTGTATCATTTGGAGTGGAATTGAAGATCTTCCCCGCGACTTAACCCCGAGCCAGCTGAACTGTGTGTTTTCTATGTGTTTCTCATGTCAGGTTGCTGAGTAAGGATTCCCCTTCCGGTGAAATGAAGGCTGTTGTCAGAGAGTGCAAAATCAAAGGAGAAGACAAACAGTTTCTGGAGGTGTGGGATTAACCTGTTTTTTTCCCTCTCACCCATCCTGCTACATTTCTTAATTTCACTCCTGCCATCTGTAGTATCTCTGCTCTGTTCCATTTGTCACATGTAGTGTGTGTAACTGATCATTTTGAACCCACTGTTCTGATATTTTCATAACCCTACAGGTCTGGAGTAAAAACATTAAGATGAAGAGCATTGATCTAACAGCCTTAAAAAAGCATGGCAAAGTCTATGAAGATGGTGAGTCATCTTCACTGGTTACCTTATGTTTTGGCACACTTTTACCTCTGTCAGTGTATTAACCATATTTCTTTTAATCCTTAGATCAATTTGGCTGCTTGGTTTGGTCCCATTCTGAGACACACCTCCTGTATGTGGCAGAGAGAAAGAGGCCCAAAGCAGAATCTTTCTTTCAGGTTGGTCGCATAGATGCTGGAATGCTGTCTACGGGTTGAGATATTTTAATATGTTGTTTTTGTTTTTTTTCCCTGATATCACTGCTGAAGTTGAGTTCAATATTGCCCACAGGAACGCAGCATTTTTCTGAGGGGTTTCTTGTTGCACAGTGGTTGTTCAGGTTGCTAGCTATCTTGTTGTTTGATTTAAATAATGAATTAATCCGAAAAGAAATCCTTGAATGCATCTTTGATTCAAAATTAGTAGTGGCTTTACAGCTTCACCGGTGTAATGCCCCAAACACACTCATGAAACCAATTCAGAAACATGTCAAAGGCTGTTGAATGCAGTAAAATCGGAAGTTATTGCTCAATGTCCGCTTAAAATACTGCATATTGTTTCATTTTGCGAATGGTTGCATTTTGAATCTACCCGAAAATTTCCATTACCTGTTTAAAAGCAAAATAACCTGACACCACTAATTTAGATGTGGCCATAAGAGAAATCTCAAACATTGTTCTGGTATGTACTTGATTTAGAATTGAATCACCATTATTGTTTATATGTACTTGAAGTAAGATTAATGTCGTGAAAGCATTATCATTTTCTATTTAGTTTCTCTTTTTCTATTTGTAGACTGTGTCACCAGAGTTGTCTTCCATTGGAGATGAGGAGGAGACCATAAGAGTGGAGAAAAAGGGTGCTGTAAAAGTGAGATTGATACTACTGAAAACCAATTCAACACTCTTTGGTTAAATTCCTTTCTTAAGGTGTAATACTTCTGCTTTTCTTTAATTCCTTCAGGGGGAGCAGTTTGTCTTCTCTGAGGACTGGGGAGAGACACTAGCTGGTAAGAGCTGTCCAGTGCTTTGTGTTTTGGACATTGAAGGTGACAATGTCTCTGTGCTGGAAGGAGTGCCAGAAAATATCTCACCAGGACAGGTTAGTCAACAATTACACAACATTGTGCATTAACATATGGTTTTGTTTTAATATTTGTCAATTTCTCATGTTCTAATGCCCTGGAGTTTTTGCTTTTTTGGGGGGGTTCTTGATGTCATTCTGTCTCTGCAGGCATTTTGGGCTCCAGGTGACACAGGTGTGTTGTTTGTAGGCTGGTGGCATGAGCCTTTCAGGCTTGGCTTGATGTACTGTTCAAACCGGAGGTACTTTGTAAATTGATCAAAGGGAAATTGAAATTTCAGTGGGTTCAAATGCTAATACTGCAAATTCATTCATGTTCCTCTTTCCTCTAGATCATCTTTGTTCTATGTGGATCTTACCGGTGGAAAATGTGGTATGTGAATCTTTCATCTTTTTATCATCAAGGTCTTTGACATTCTATTTCATAAAAATTCTCCAGCTAAGTTATGGTATGATGATCAATGTCTGTCCTGCACAGAGGCATTGTTCATTAACCTGAAGTTAAAGACACATAACTCAGACAGCTAGTCTGGTGTTAAAATGATACATTTGCATATGATTACAGATGTTCTTGTATATTTGTTTTGTTGTGTCCATCAGAGCAATTGTCATCAGGCACCAATGCAGTGTGCTCCCCCAGACTGAGTCCAGACCAATGTAGAATTGTCTACTTTGAATGTGCTGTCTATGGACCACACATGCAGTGCAACAGGCTCTGTATGGTAAGATGGAACACAGCAGCTTATCTTTTTCACCAACTGTAAGGCACATGGTATTTACACATCACGAAGCGATTCAAAGTATCTTGAATCTTAATGGAAAATAGTGAGACCTCACACAATGTACTATCTTGAACTTGATATACTTCTTTTTTTTTTAAGCAGACATACTTTTGGACACTTCTGTATGCCTTTCTCTGTGTGTGCATGTTTTATTTCTAGTATGACTGGTATACTAAGAAAACTTCAGTGGTTGTGGATGTGGTACAGCGACCCAGAGAGGGTATGTATACTTGGTAATCACATAAATGGCCCCTTCTTTCTTTACGCGCGCGCACACACACACACACACACACCTTGATGTTTCTGTCTGTATTGGTGTGAATTGCAGATGGCTTCACTGGTATCTACGGCTCTCAGTTGTCCCCTCAATGCTGGTCAACTGACAGTCAGCGTATAATCATAGCTTGTCCACAGCGCAGCCGCAAGGTATAGTCAATGACTGGGAAATGGCTTGATATTATGTCAAGTGCTAGGTATTTTTTCTGATAAAGTAGTACCTAAGCATTTTGACTCAGACTGTTGTGACCATTTTGCTGAAAAACCTTGTTTCACTTATCTCTTTCTTGTAGGATCTTTTGATGGTGGATATAAGCACTGGGAGTGTCACCTCTTTGACTTCAAGTTAGTCATGAGGCACATTTACCTACCATGACATTACCATATTCTATATAAGCTCTGCTCGAGACACTTGGTGTTGATAATGTCTTGAATGTGCTCAATTTAACCATTGTTTAATGATGATTTTTTTTGTGTCTGCAGAGTCTGAAGGAGGTAATTGGTCTCTGCTGAACATAGAGAGAGATCTGATGGTGGTCAGCTACTCTGCACCAAACTGCCCCCCAACTCTGGTAGGATCAGGTTTTCATTAAGAATGGTCTTTGGCTGTGTTCAGACCAGGTATGAACATCTGTTTTAGGTTATCTGATCACAAGTTGTCAGCTCTTTAAGTACAGGTGTTAATGCACCCAAGACAAATTGAGAATGCATTTGAGATCTAATCACACTAACCACATTACAAGGTGGTCTGGGCCGCCTGGGGCCATATTCTTTCTGCAGTTTTAAATCAAATGTGTCCTGATCCACATTGTAAGACCACCTACTAAAGTGATATCCTCTACCAAGGAATAATTAGTCACCTCATAGTTTCATAATGAAGTGCTAACATTTTCCATTTTATTATAATTAAATCCTTATTTCACTGTAGAACTGTGATCAGCATAGTCATTATTAAGTTGATGTGTCTGTTAATCTCTCTCTCCAGCTCTCTGTCTCTTTCTCTGTCAAAGACACACATGGACATAATCATGCAGGCACACATACACTAACACATTGACAACGGAATCGTTTGTCAGATCGGCTAAAGAAAACAGCACATTCATGTTTTTTTGCATACAAAGCAGACAAGCTGGAGCACACGTGGAGATGCATTTTAAAGCCAGATGTGAACCAACATGCTTAGAGCTGACCACTTGTGATTGGATTACTGAACATCCATGTTAATGCCAGGTCTGAACAGGGGATTTAGTATTATTATTATTTATTTATTAGTACTCATCTTTGGTTACATATAGTATAGGTTAAGTATGCTGGTATGAATAGAATATTTGATTTATGACACAAAAAATGTAATTTCATGAGATGGACAGTCTACTCTGTCACTCACCCCAATGTAATTTCTATTTTTTAGAGGGTTGGTTTCCTCCCTGCCAGGAATTCTCAGGAGGAAGTGGTTTGGGTAACGTTGGAGGATTCGCAGGTGTTGCCAGATATCCATTGGCAGATCTTGACTTTCACCCCTCCCCCAGAACAAGACAATAGTCAATACCGTAAGAATCCAAGTTCTTCATTTCTGTTGCATGTAGACAGGAGTCCAAGCAGATTGACCCACAATACATTTTTTTCTTTAAAGTGCTGGTTGGTACAAAATGATAATACATGATAATATGATGTCAGCAGAAAGAATAAGGTATATAACAGTATATGTAATCTCCATGGAACTAACTTGTTCTTTTTTTTTTTTTTTTCAGCTGGCCTTGATTTTGAAGCTCTGTTGATCAAACCAAAGGAAGTTAAAGATGGAACAAAACTGCCTCTTATTGTCAATCCTCATGGTTGGTTGCAATCATTATGGTTTTGTAGCCAATTGTTTCAAGTGCTAACCAATAGATGGTATTGCGCAATTGGTAATTATTGTACAGTATTGAAATAATAATAATATTCACTTCATGTAGTTATACAAAAGACCATCTTAATATTTAAAATTCTCTGCATTGATCCACAGTATTAACAAACAAGTACTTCATTATTAAACTTAAATTTAGGAATGACGGTGTTGGCATTTGTCTGTTCAGTCAGGAGCTACTGCTACACATAAGATTGGCATTAGCGGCAGTGGTTGTTATGACAATAGCGCCCTGAGTAGCAAAATGTTTAATCATGTTCTCAACAGCAATGATGGTCTTTTGTAAAACAGTAAACAGTCCTGTATTGTATTTCACATATATTGAAATTTTACATCATGGTGTGTCTAAAATTCATACTCCAATTTTTGCCCTGTTACAATGAAAACTGTAAATGTACTTTATATGTTACCTTCTTTTTTCATCAGGGGGTCCCCACGCAGTGTTTGTAGCTGAGTGGCTTCTGTCCTCCTCGGTGCTGTGCAGGATGGGCTTTGCTGTATTACTGGGTAATTATGTGTGTAACACCTGCTCAGACAACCAACATTGGTAGAATATACATTAGACAATGAGCAAGGCTCACAATCTTTCTCCTGCAGAATGAATAATTGATTTATAATTTTCTGCTTTGAATGTGGTTTCAGACTAGAAAAAATAACTTGGTGTCACCAGGTACATTTAGCAGTTATCTTACTTTTCATGGAAAACTAACCCAGCTGATGGCCATTGTTAAGTAAGGCTTGGAGCACACTGCCTCCATAGCAGCCAGATTAGTTCTTGCATGTTAGTTTAAATTTTGGTGCCAATCTTAACAAGTTAGAGTTTTCACACTGCCTGTGTATCATATGCATTAGACGTGAGGCCACATGCACCTGACATTCTTATCTATAATTACATAAAAATGTGTTTTGTTTTGTTTTTTTCCCAGTGAACTATCGTGGCTCTACTGGATATGGCCAGGATAGTATCCTCTCATTACCTGGGAATGTTGGCAGCCAAGACGTCAAAGATGTGCAAGTAAGAAAAAGTAAAAAAATAAAAATAAAAAAAAAGTAAAATGAAGTGGCACAGATGCTGTTTAAAACAATGGATAATGTTTACGAAGTTTTGAAATTGATCAAATCTAAATGTATCCTGTCTGTGTTGGAATTTAAAATTACTTTTGAGTGTTTGTTTTATAGTGATATATATTTCTCAATACTTTTGTTTACTCTCTTTCAATAACAAACTACTGATTAGCTATTTTCCACATGTCCATGAAATGTTCCCTTACAATTTCTGTTTTTCTCTCCATCAGTTTGCTGCTGAAAGTGTTCTGAAAAGTGGAGAATTTGACCCACAAAGAGTTGCAATTTCTGGGGGCTCGCATGGTGGTTTCCTGGCCTGTCATCTGATTAGCCAGTATCCAGACTTCTACAAGGCCTGTGTGGCTCGCAACCCTGTCATCAATTTGGCCTCCATGATTGGCAGCACAGATATCCCAGACTGGTACATCATGATATCCACATTCTCATACTCCTACCAACATTTGTTTACTAATTTAGGGACTATGTACATTGTGTACAACCACACATCTGTGGTGTTTTATCACCGACGCCCTGATAGTCCCTTCTGGCAGCTTTAAGCCCTTGGGTGGTATCTGACAGCTGTAAGCCATTGACTGCGTCTACCTCATTGTCAGAGAAGGAAGTGTTCAATAATGCACGCAAACACTGCATGAACAAAAGACCTCAAAGCTCTTCAGAGATTTTTTTTTTATTTTTATTTCCTCCTGTTGGTGTTTAACTATGGATTTTACAGGTGCATGGTTGAGGCTGGCTTCGACTACAGCACAGACGGTCTCCCAGACTCTGCTGTTTGGGCACAAATGTTGGACAAGTCTCCCATAAAATACGTCACACAGGTATGGGAATATGTGTCTTGACTCTGTACATGTTAATTCACTGATATTCTTTTTTTGATCACATTTGAGTAACCGAACATGATCTCACATTTAGGTAAAGACGCCAGTACTACTTACCCTAGGGGAAGATGACAAGCGTGTACCTAGCAAGCAAGGAATTGAATATTACAGAGCACTGAAAGCAAAGCAGGTCCCAGTCCGGTAAGCAGCTTGTCTTGAGTACTATGTTTCATTGGTTATGTCAGATATGCGCTGCATGACAGGGATTTTTATTGTTCATTCACTAATGCTCTGACGTGTGTTATTTAGGTTGCTGTGGTACCCAGGGAACGGCCACGCTCTCTCCAAGGTGGATGCTGAGTCTGATGGCTTCATGAACATTGCCCTGTGGATAATTCAACATTTCAGTCAGTGATGGCAAACGCATTGTATTTAACTCATGCAGCTCTTGCAGTCAGGAACAGACCACCACAAGACACTACTGTGTGTAAATGGATTTTATATGCTTCTGTTTCATAGAAATCCAATACAAAGCCAAAGCATTGAATGTGCTCTTCAACCATAACACTCTGAGTAACTTTAATTCCTTTGTAATCTGTCTGGCTACAGCCAGAATTCTTCCAAATAAGTGAATGGGAAAATAAGTTTTAACACAGTACTTGAATACAAGCATTTTTGATTTCATTTTTTGCATAAACACAGAAGGGCTTTTCGGTGTGTTTGTTGTGTTTTAGTTTATAGTAACAAAGGAAACCAATTTAATAATCAGTCTTTTCTCTGCTAACTGTAACTGTTTGGGATTTTTTAAATCACTTTCTCTTTATTGATTTAATGGATTTCATGACTCAGTGCACTTAATAAAGTGATTGTGAAAATAGAGTTTGGGATGAATCATGACAATTTCTTCAAGTTAAAAAGGATTTTTTTTTTTTTTAATAAATGGTCTATTACCTCTTCAACGATTTATGTTGTAAATGATCATAAAAATCACAAACTCATCTTTCCATTGGGAAAATTTGAAACTCCATATATTATGAAGTGATTGCCATGAGGGGAAATATTGTTTGTCATTCACCTTTCAATAAAGAAATCTGTATTTCCTCATTTCCTCATAAATCTAACTTCTGTATATAATAATTTGCATCAGGTTGTGGCCAATAATACCAAATGCTTTCACTTCTGCATAAATGCTACCTGTTTTTTGTCACAGCACAGAGTCAGATACCCTTTCTAATATATCTTGTTTGCATCTGGATTCACGTATCTGCCTCCATACATGCTCCCACAGCAATGGTAAGTGAGATGACATTCTTATTCTAAAATCTGAAATATTCCAGGTTTTTACTCACAGTATTCTGTTATTCTTACAGAAATGTCTGAATATGAGGCTTGCAATAGCCAAAGTGATTTGATTTACAGTTGTTTGATGACATGCTCTGGGATGCTTGGTGTTGTATTTTTATTTATTGAATCTACACATTAATGGGATATTAGCTAGAATTATGTTTAAAAACATGGTTAAATGATTAACAAACAGGTGAGCTTGAGACAGATTTGCTTGTTCCTATAATATTCATTCATTCAGTTAAATGAGTAAAATTAATTTCAAGGCTAACCAATTTTCCTTAAATGATATCTCAAATATACTTCTAGGAGATGGTGTTTATGTTATCCAATATCAAATGTATGACAACATGCTGAAACGGTGAATGACCTAAATGAAAATAATATGTTGTGAATGCATGTTTGTTATACACATACGATATTGGTGGTTATCGTTATACTATACTATAGTGTATATTCTGTATTTAGGAAATTGTAGTTTAATGCTTTGGGAATTTTTTTTTTTTTTTTTTTTTTTAAACCTTTCATGCCAACTAAGCACTAATGAGTTAAAAATTAAAACCAACAAATTTAATGACAAATTTTGCTTCCTGTTTTTCCTCAGGCTCTGTTGAAAAATATACTCATCCTCAGTCAGCTTCTTCCTTTACTGAAGGCCATAAATGTCAACTTCTTTCCATGTGACGCAGATAAAAATGCCTCTACAGTGGACTGCCATGACAGATCATTCAAGGAGGTCCCACGCTTCAGGTCTACTACTGTGGTATCATTTGACTTGAGTCGGACTAAGATACAAAAAGTGCGGCAGCATGCTTTTGTGGGATTACCAAACCTTCAAACTCTGAAAATAACGGGGAACTGTGGACCAGGGGGTCAGGGAGCTCTGGAAGACCGCTCATGCAAAATGGAGATCCACTATTATGCTTTCAAGAACCTCCTGAAGCTTGAATTTTTGTATTTGTCAGCAAACAGCCTAACTGTCATACCCTGGTTACCTGAAACGCTGCGGGTGCTCGATCTACAGAGTAATCACATCTTTCACATTACCCACCTTTTCAAAACTCCACTTCTTGAAGAACTCCTCCTCTCCAGGAACTGTTTTTATGCAAACCCTTGCAACCAGTCCTTTTTCATTAGTGAGAGTGTATTCTCTGGGCTCAAAAAACTCAAAACCCTCAACATGGGATATAATAATTTGACATCTGTTCCTAAAGGACTGCCTTCCTCGCTGGAAATTCTGGATTTGAAAGAAAACACGATTACAGAAGTTTTAGAAAATGCATTTGCCAACTTGACTTTGCTCAAGAATTTGAATTTGGAGTGGAACTGCCAGCGTTGTGATCATGCAGCAAGACCTTGTTTTCCTTGCCCACAAAATCGCCCTCTGAAATTATCTCCAAACTCATTCTATATGGAGAACAGCTCCATCACATATCTAAGCTTGAGGGGAAATTCTCTGAAAACATTTCCAGTGGGTCTCTTCAGACCTTTGAAAAATTTACAGAGCTTGGATCTCTCTGACAACCTCCTGGCATATGCTATACAGAATGGAACCTTCTTCTCGGAGCTGAAGGGCCTTACTTGGATTAGCCTTATCTATAACTATGAACCCCTGAAGACATTTCCGGAGCTGATCCTCTCCCCACATATAGCCAATATATCTGGTCTGCAACACCTCCTTCTGAGTGGTAACTTTTTCCATCGGCTTTCAAATCAGAGTCTGAGGGTTCTGTCCAAACTTAAAAATCTAACAAAACTAGAACTGAGAATGAACTTCATTAATAGTTGTAACTTGACAAGTCTGAAACAGTTACCATCTCTCATCAACGTTGTCCTTTCCCAGAATATGCTAAATTTCCTTCCATGCTGCTCTAATTCAGAAGAGAAAAGCTGTCACAATGAGAACCTGTATACCCACAATCCACGCGACCAACCACTTCTTGTCAGAGATCGAGAAATCCCATCCAGAAATGAGTTTGAGGAATCAGAACAATCCCATGTGGAAGAAGTGGTGTGGGATAATGCATCACATTTTCCGTCACTTTCGGATTTCAGAAATCATTTCTGTCGACACAAATCATCATTTGACTTGTCTCAAAATGACATTTTGACTCTTGACAAACATGTGTTTGTAGGCATGGAAAAGGCTGTTTGTTTAGACCTTTCATACAATTATATGAGCCAGGCATTGAGGGGTGGGCAGTTTAATAACTTGAATAGTTTAGTTTTGCTTAATTTGTCATACAATAGGCTTGATTTTTACTATAATGATGCTTTAAGTGAGCTGAACGCTACTCTAAAGGTATTAGATGTTAGCAACAATGAGTTTCACTTCAAAATGAGGGGCATGGGCCATCGCCTCGAGTTCCTCCGATATCTGACCAACTTGGAGGTCCTAAGTCTTGCAAACAACGACATTGGGATGAGACTAGATCAAAGGTTGGTGAGCAGCTCTGTTAAGTATCTCTACTTTAATGGGAATCATCTAGACACCATGTGGGCTTCTGATAACAACAAATACACACATTTTTTCCAAAACCTGACAAATCTCAACTATTTGGACATCTCTAACAACGGTCTAAAGTCAGTCTCATCAGAAGTATTGTGTAACCTCCCACGAAGCATTGAGGCCCTCAGCATCAGCAACAATCTGCTGAACTACTTCCCATGGAAGAACATCTCTGCACTCAGCAATTTATGTCATTTGAACCTAAGTCAAAATCATTTCTCTTATTTGCCTCATAAAGTCATCGAATTTGGAGCAAATTTTTCTGTGTTGGACCTCAGTCACAATCGTATAAGTTTCATTCCAGAGGATTTCTTTAGGAAAGCACGATCCTTGCAACGTCTGTATTTAAGCCACAATCAGATCAAAGAATTGCAACACCAGTATCTCCCTGCCCCTTTTAAAAATGGTAGTGCTCTTCAAAAACTCACCCTGCATGCCAACCCCTTTAAATGTGATTGTGATACATCTTGGTTTCCGGACTTCCTGCGTTCTACTCCGGTGCAGATTCCTTACCTCTTCACATATATACACTGTGAATACCCTGAGTCACAACAGGGCCGTAGTGTGTTATCCATTGACCAGCGTTCCTGCCAGGATATATATGGTGGCTTAGCCTTCGTCGTCTGCGCCTTCTTGGCTGTGACGTTTACTGTTCTCCCCCTACTGAAGCATCTTTATGGCTGGGATTTGTGGTATTGCCTACAGGTGCTTTGGGCAGGACATAAAGGCTATTCCCAGCTGGCTGGTACTGATTCGCAGCGTCACTATGATGCTTTTGTGGTATTTGACACGGGGAACCAGGCTGTAAGAGATTGGGTCTACAATGAATTAATTTTGAATCTGGAGAACTCGAATCACAGGAGATTTTATCTCTGTTTGGAAGAGAGGGACTGGATTCCTGGACTTTCATGTATTGAGAATCTACACAATGCCGTCTACAACAGTGTGAAGACAGTGTTTGTGCTGTCCAGTGGTTCTAACGGGGGTGAGACAGTGAATGGTGTGATCCGCCAGGCTTTCTTCATGGTCCAGCAGCGACTTTTGGATGAGAGGGTGAGTAAACTTGCCACTTCACTTTCATCTCTCATCTTTCATTTACTGTATAGAAATTTCCCCACTTTGAGTAGCTACTGTGTTTTCACAGCACAAAACAATCTCTCGTTTTATCTAAGGTGGATGCAGCTGTATTGGTTCTGTTGGGGGAGATGTTTCCCAAACTGAAGTATCTTCAGCTGAGGAAGAGACTGTGCAGAAAGTCTGTGCTGTCCTGGCCGAGAAACCCGAGAGCTCAACCCCTTTTCTGGAATAAAATGAGAATGGCATTATCGTCAGATAACCTCAAGTTTTATGACAACAAAATTAGTGAAAGTTTTATATTACCTCAGGTTGACTGTTGATACAGATTACCTTCAAGTTTTCATCTGCAATGACCTCATTTTGACACATTTATCCTCTGACTGGCAACAAATCATACCATGCTCAACTGATGTTTTTAACATGTATCTAATAATTTTATATACTTTAAAAAACATGCAACTACTTATCTTTTTTTTCCCTCACAAGCATTCAATATGTTGTTTGATTTAGATTTAATTTGTGTTTTCTTGGGGATGTTTTGAATCAAATATAGCTTTTTTTGTATAATTTGATATTTTCTTTCTTTCTTTATATTTTTTATTTAAAGTTAGGGGGTTTTTTGGGGGGGTTTTTTTGGTTTTTTTCTGTTTGTTTTTATTGGGTTAATTCTTATCCTGAGAGAGATTGGGGAGTATATGGGCTGGTGATGGTATTGGCTGCAGTTTTAAGATGTTAACTTTAAAAGTAAAAATTTACTTTAGACTATGTAAATAAAATGATCATTAATTTTTACACCAGTAGCATAATTTATAGTGTTTGTATTAAATATAAAAAACATAAAAACACATAAGTTAATGTACCTGTGTAAGAAGCACCCACACCTTCCAAAACCAAAATTTCACTTCTCTTTAGTTACATCCTTGGAGGAAATGAAACTAATGATTACTTGTTAAAAGTTACAGGTTAATTTTAAAGAAGTCCGTTGTGAAAACTTTTGACAGGACTATTGTATAACTATACCACTTTACTAGAGAGGAAGTTTTTTGTAAGTTATAAGAGGCTGACTACACTGGCTCATTCAAGCAATGCATATATAAATACATAAATAAAGTACTGCATGAGTAAATACTAAAAAAAAAACCAAATACATAAACAAAAAGAGGTAGGCCTTCACCCAAGATCCATGTGAGTGCAGCTGCTTGTAGCATTTACCTACTTTAGCCTTTAAAACTACTTTCACTTTTTGTCTCATGATCCATCACCACAAGAGACAAGGAACCTTTTTTTTTTGTCTGAGGGAAACTTTTGACCAAAATAGTTGCTCTCACACATTTTTGGATAAGTTATACTGAATGAACAAAAGGTAAACTCAGCAGCTGCATTTGGCAAAGTTTCCATAGACTGCATCTTCAAAAAGCAGTTGTAGCTTTAACCAATCACGTGTTTAGACTTTTTATTTGGTTTTTCAAGTTCACAATTAACAAAAATTACTGATGCTTGTTTTTAGGGAAAATTATCTGATGTGATTCCATTTGTTGAATTGGTTGAATATACATGCATGTGTTTTGTTTTTTTTTTAGTTTAGGTTTGTGTTGCTGCTATGCCCAATGCAGGGGTATGAAAGATTCATATATTATGTATATGTAGATATGTATATATATATATATATATATATATATATATATCCTCCAATCGTTGCAATCCGTGCTGCCCCACCACGCACGTGTAGGTCGCGCACGCGCCGGCTTGGGGGAAGAGCGCGCCCACGCGGACCCGGTGGCAGGACAGGTCATGACGGAGCCGATGAGCCGATGAGATCATGGAGCCCGCTCCGAACTCGGACAGAGGACGGCGGAGACCTGCCGGCGATGGAGAGGCGGCCGTCCGGTAAGACTCCCGGTGGACGCTGAGTTTCTCAGCTGGCGGCAGCATCGTTATTTTGCACACACGAAACGTCGAGATCTCAGCTTGCTCTGCAGATTAATTATTATGTAAGACACCAGCTCGAACTCATGTAGCCGTGTGCATATGAACAAGAAACTAATCCTCCATGGTCGTAGTAGAGTTATTCAGGCGTCTGCGTCCTGGATGCGTAATCACACACACACACACACACACACACACGGCGGGCGTTTTTACTCGTGCTGCTCATCAACTATTGGTGATCTTGGTAGTTTTGGGTTTTCAGCATGATGAACTTCATGAGAGAGCATCCTTTGGATAATTCAACATCCTGCACATTAACGCACCGTGTTGCTGTTGCATTGTGGGTGGTGACTCGACTTCTCTCTTCACGCAACAGCTGGCTGTCAACTCAGAAGTAAGTGCAGATGCATCTGGACCGGTGAAGTGAGAAGTGAGGCGTTTCCCCCTTGTGGTATTTTTTTTTTTTTTTTGCTCTTCTCGGAAGTCCAATCTTTTGGTGCCATTTTGATTGTTTCTCTCATTTGGTTTGACGGGGGGTCGGGGGGTTGGGGGGTTGGGAGGTTGGGGGTGGTTGTAGACAGCCGTGAGAACTTGGCACCATCGAAACTGAACAGCAACAAAGACTGACACCTCCATCTTAGTGCAGATCATAGACGCGGACTTAATAGAAGCTGGCTGATACGTTTGCACTTTTTCTGTTCATAAAAGGTTTAGCCAGTTATTTTTCTGAATTTATTTGAATCATCATCCTTTGTAGTCTCACTTTTATTTTGGATACTTTTTTTTTTTAACATCTGATGTTTCCAAATTATACCCAGATTTGGTGATTCCATTGCTGTCACATCAGGTTAAATTCATTGTCTCACACAATGATGGATGAGGGATTGATAGCTCTGTTATGACTGACAAGCAGATTTAACCAATCTCCCTGTTGAATCCTGTGCAGTGACTCCCAGCACCCAATCCTCTTGGATTAGAGGAGGGATTATGATTTGGATTTGCCTCTGCTTTGCAGACAGTCTCCAATATCTGGTCCATCACAGAGGTTGTCCTTACTTTGATTCCCTGAGGGTATGTTACCTACTTGTATAAATTTATGCCCTTTCACACCTTAGAGGCAACAAATTGCCCTATACCACTTAGTATGATATAGAGATACAGTATTATATTATATATTTTGTGCTAATATGTGAACGGTATTAACTTGGTGTACCTTGCTGATTTAGCCTAAATTCCAACAGCCCATTTGTCCTCTATTTTTAGTTTAAGACTAAGGTGCTGATGTGACTAAAGCCTGATAAAGTATGATGATGAATTTGCAAGTGCCCCAGAGGAACAGTAGACCGTAAAGACTGGTCTTCCAATTCCCTCTGCTTTGTGGCCTGGTTGTAGCTGATTACAGTTTTCTGCCAGTTTCCTTCAGACCTGATCAGACAATCATGTGTTCATCAGGAAGACTCACGCTGTCCGTGGTGCTGAAATCATCCAGCTGGTGGCTCTCCTTTTTTTTTTTTCTTTCACCAGCCGCTGTGGTAACTGCATGCAGTCCTCCTTCTACTGACCTTAATGAGAAGGGGTTTAAAACTATCCTGTGGTGTGTTGTACCACTAAGATATAGAATGGTTATATGAGACTTTTCCTATATCCTGTCACTCTGACTGGTTGAATAATGAAAAAAGATCATAAGTCAAGATGTCCATGACATCACTGGTCTCATACGCTGCTCCTGTGAAAACCCAGTCTTGATTATTTTGCAAAAAAATTCAACTATTTGCTATTTAAAGCCTCTAGTCATTTTGTCTTCACACTTGGATCATCTGAGGCTGGAGTATGTGCTTTAAGACAAGTCATCTTGGCTACTTCTTATTTTTCATCAGCTATTTCCTGGTCACAACTCTGCCAGTTACAGAAAGTCTTAGTTAGAGTTAAAATTCTTGTAGCACTCCATTGTTGTGGCAACATTTAACATTTGAGTTAAATGTTTGAGCTAAATATAAAGGTTTTGGAGAAATCATGCTGATATTCCTCAAAGAAAATAACAAAAACAGTTTAATCAGTATTACTATATCACCTGTTATATATCTTTATTGCCTGGGTACTGCTACCTTGCAGGATGTGTTATAGAAATGCCTAATAAATGCTAAAATATAAATGTTTGTTTCATGTCAGAAAAATAAAATTGATTTTGCATACTATTTATTTAGAAGTAGATATCCAGATTGAAGTGTTGTGTGGTTTTGAATTTTAATTGAACATAAATGTAAACATGTGCAGATGAACCATTAATTTTCAAAACTGCCATCCAGAGTTTAGTTGGAATTGACCTTATACTGACTGTATGAAGAGTTTAAGTGATTTCAGTATTGGGAAATGCGATGTAATTTGTCTTTCTCTCAATGTTTGTCTTACTTTTTACCTGTCTAGAATCCACGATGTCCTGCTCTGTAGCTGAAACCGCAAGACCTCTGGCCTCTGTTTCTAGGAGCCCTGTAGCTAACAGTCATTACTACTTTCTTATCAAAGCAATAAATAAGCCTCCGCCTCAAGCCCTAAGCAATCAGGGATGGACAGATAAAACCTGAGAAGCTGATAGGTGGCCTTCGTTCAAAACTGGTTCATCCATTCGTGTTCCATAAAGGGACATGAAAATATTCCGAACCTTAACCGATTCCTTTCAGAAGTCCACGTTTGCCATATAAAAAATGCCTTTAAATATCAGAGCTAAGCCCTCAGCGAGCAAGCTGTCTGCTGGTCCAAAGACCACCAGTCACCCTGATGGCAACACATCTCATTCACACTTCTCACGGTCCCCCAAACAAGGCAAAGGCAAACAGGCTGCAAGCTCAGCACCAGGCTCCCGCTCAGGGCTGGAACCAGGCTCTGTGTCAGGGGGTGTGCCTGCAGCTGCGCCTGCCTCTAATTTGACAGGAGGTCAAGGGCCTGTGTCAAGGCCAGGTTCGAAGAGCAAACCTGCCACAGCGGCTGACAAAAGAGCAGGCCATGGTTCAGCAACAGCACCTGGTGGTAAAACCATGTCTATGGAGAATATTCAGTCTTTGAGCGCTGCCTATGCCACTTCAGGCGCAATGTATCCCAGTGAGCGGGATTCCTTGGAACCCTCTGGTGGGTACCCTAAAGGCACCATGACACTGGGCAGGAGCACCAGCCGCTCTTCTTACACTGGCCGGACAACAGCTATGGGTAGCAGCCCAAACATCACCTCCACTGGGCTGCATCACCCATCAGACCCCTATGGAGATCAAAACTTGCTTTCTACAAGGACTTCAAGTCTGCGGCATCAATCTGGCAGACATCCACAGACACTGAATTCTGCTGGACAGGGAGAGGTTTCCACCTTCGATCTCCAGGCTCAACTGAGAGAACTGCAGAGGGAGAATGACAGCCTGAGGAGGGAACTCGATGGAGGGAGGGATGGAAGGACAGGCCCCAGCGTAAATAGCGTCAACTTCTGGTGCCCAGACAGTAAGCGAGACAAGGTGGTTAGGAGGGAGGATGGGGTGAGGACCTCAGTTCTGAAAGACCAGCACAGGACAAACCAAGAAGACTTGCAGGTGAGAAGAGTTTGTTTTAAAAATGCATCATGCCAACATCCACAAAGCCTTGAAGGGCTGTGAACAAAGCATATTCAGTTTTGTTCCGTGCTCAAAAA
The DNA here is from genome assembly GCA_034769265.1 of Remorina albescens. Taxonomy (NCBI): domain Eukaryota; kingdom Metazoa; phylum Chordata; class Actinopteri; order Carangiformes; family Echeneidae; genus Remorina; species Remorina albescens. The sequence continues at coordinate 15,611,551 of CM068482.1, read as the reverse complement.
CTTCAGTATTAAACAATGACTCACAACAGCAGAGAAGATGCTGCAGTTTTCGAATGTTGGAAGTTTGGAATGAAACTCTTTCCTTTGTCTGCTTACTCAGTTTTTGTGTCGACCCACTCCACATCCTCCACTGCTCAGCCTACCTTTTGTTCCTGTCTTCAAGGTTGCATAGGAGGGTTTCTGTCTAGTTCATTTGTAAAGATGCTTGCCAAGCTCAGTGCTGTCTGTGTTTCCATGGGAACATGCCTTAGTGGCAGCCATTTTAAGTGTAGCCCAGATTCTAAAAAAGCTCACAACTACTCCTGAGGGGAAAGTGACCATGTCTGTCCTGTGCTACCTCTCCCTGGGGCCTGACCCACTCAGTTTTCAACATAATCCATCTGTATGTCTCACTGCCATACAAATCCTTTTTATTCCTTCTTTCTCTGTTATGGTTTCCATCTTGCCAACATTCTCTTCCTCCATTTGTCTGAGTGGCATTTTACTTCCTCGTTTTTCTGTGTTTGTCAGAAGTCTTTCTCTGGAGGGAAATACCTGGAAATCCCTATAAGATATATTTCATCCTGTTCTGAGATTCAGCCACATAATGCAGGTTGTGTGTGCGTGTGTTCTCTTGAATCACTTCATAGCCGTCTCCTGCTCCTTTGCTCTCTTACATAAGCATGTGAGAACTTTAATTATATCTGCACTCTTGGACCTGATTCTTACCTCTTGTAACCAAGGAAGAGCCACCACTGCATTTGTAATAATAGCTTTTTCGTCTCATTATAATACACTGTGAACCCTGACACACACACACACACACACACACACACAGTTGATTTTGTTAGTGTGAAAACTAAGAATAACTTCCTTTTCTTTGATACACAATAGTTACTTTAAACTGAGTAATGTGCAAAATTGCACAAAGATCTGCATTCACATATCAACACGATAATTTATCATCCGCCAAGGCAGCCGATGAGATTTATAGACAGTAAATGTATTTTTTTATCTGTACTATTGAGATTCTTGTGTGTGTGGCATTAAAATGGAACAAGACAGTCCCTGTGTATCTACAGACTGTTCCTGACCTGTCCCTTGTCCCTGTCTGTAATGGATGGATGTGTTTTTCTCAGTTCGGCTCCTGCAGGGGATAGAGTCATCATATTGTTTTGCTTTTTTGAGTATTGCCTCATTTGACTCTCCAATGCTAATACATATTTCACTTTTTATCTTTGTTTATCTACTGAAACCAATTTACTGTAGCTTACCTGATGATTCACAATCCCATAACCCCGTGTTCCCGATGAAAAATGTGATTAATAGAATATAATAAGCTATCAGTGCAAACAAAAATGATCATCAGAACTAGCAGAACTGCCAAAGTTCTTGGAAAAGGGCCAGGTCCATCAAAACAACTGAAATTACATCCTGTCTCAGTCTGTAGTTTGAATATAAAGACCTTTTTTCCTCACTCTAAACTCATGATTGTGCACCTGAATTTTAATTCACACCATGTGGCATATTTTTAGCATCTTTATTATGATAGAAAAACAATGTGTACATATAATCATGTCCAACCAACCTGAAGCATTGTAATCAGTAAAAACAGAAAGCATGAAATCTATGTAATTTGCATTATGTATAATTTAGTTAAAGATAATTTTTGTATTATTTGACCACTTCAATCTCTTTTTTCTTGATTGTATTGAGTCTATCATTAAATTGTCAGTCGAACGCTTGTTGCCTCGCCCAATATTTACATTATTCTTTATAAAATAAGGGGGAAAAAAAGACTAGAATTTTCTACTTCTATCTACAAGCTCTTCTCTTTCCCTTATCACTTTCCTCCCATTGCTCCTTTCAGATGATCACTTCTTTCCTTTTTTTCCCGTTCTTCATTTCACTTGTTTTTTGGCCTTTGGGGTGCTTGGTGAGGAGTTCAGTCTGACAGGAGAACTTTATCATTAGCATGAGCAATGTCACCTTTTATCTCAGGTGCAATGACCAGCGGTGTCCCCTAACCATCTGTTTGTTTGGAGTGTGTGTGTCTGTTCAGTGTGCAAATTTGTTTATATGCATTTGTGTCTACAATCTGTGTGTGTGTGTGTGTGTGTGTGTGTGTTTGTGTGGAGGATTGTCCACCCACTCTGACTTGATATTCAGTGCTAGCTTGTTGCATTGATTATCCGTGGTCGCCCTCATCTCCCTCCTACATCTCCATTCAGTGTCCTTGGCGTTCCCCAGCTTCAGGCTCAAGCAGGGAGAAAAATTAAAAACACATTCGTAGAGATGAAAAGATTAGCACTTTAACTTCTTTATTGTTGTTGTATAAGGTGCTCTGTGCTTGATTTTTGTACAACATTAATAACCATACCCTACATAGCTGTTTTGTGTCAATTGTTTCAAATCCTTTTTCCAGGTCAGGAAACATAGGAGCTCTGGATGTAGATTAACATTAACAATGCCTTGCATTACTCTGGTCTACAGTGTGTATCATAACAAAGAATAAGTTTCTCTCGGCACGATTAAGAAAGTGCTCATCTTCGTCATTCAGTAATAAATAATTATTTCAACAAATAAATCAGTCAGTGCATCAGTAAACCTCTCTAGTTCTATTCATGCACTGATCAGTCAACACAAACTCACTTTCTGCAACATTGCTTAAACTTACAAAATGTATTCATATTTGTGGCATAGATCTTTTAAAGATTGGTACACATGACATTTATAGTTTTCTGTTCTATCTGATGGCAAACAGATAGAACAGAACGGGACTTAAGTTTTATTAGTCTTTGCACTAAATCTTAAGGTTATTATTGACTCCTTTATTTATGCAGTTGATAGAACTCGGCCACTCTGATTTGTCTTCCAGGTACACTGTAAATGTTCACAGATTTAATGTCATTTTCATATCATCCCCCTTCGCCTTGTCTTGCCTCCGATTTGATTCTCATCTCATTGAGTCCATGTCACTTTCGAACTCAGTTGCAGAACATACCAAGTCCTCTCCTTGTGTTTTGAAGTGATATGTCGCCCTCTTGTGACGACAAAGCATGTGGTCATCATGTGACTGTACAAAACTAAATCACATATGTCAAACTCAAGGTCCGCGGGCCACATCTGGCCCGGGATACAATTATATACGGTCTGAGAGAAAATTTCATTTGTAAAATTTTTACGGGCGCGGTATGAGGCGCATTCATAGTATAAAACTTATACTACAAATCCCATAATGCAGCGCAACAGCTGCCGTGCCGAGAACTCAAATTCCCGCCTCTCTGACGACAGACCAATCGGGCCTCTGAGGATGTTCACAATTAACGATTAATACCGTCGCGTTTTATGCTAGCCCCTAAAAATGGACTTTGGAAACAGCGGCTTCCAAAACAGGTGGGAAGAGGAGAGTATATATTTGTTGACATTGCCAGTTACAATTTTTATTTATTTTTTCAAGTTTGCACGAGATATTTTAATGGAGAACAAAAATATTTATACGTTCATCTCAAACATGGCGAGTTTTAGTCCGTTCAGTAAATGTTCTTCCTGTTTGGCCCGCAACCTAAAATGTGCTTTGAGTTTTGGCCCCCTTGTGTGATTGAATTTGACACCATTCAATTACATATACTGAAGTAATATTCATAATGATGATTTGATATTTATAGTGTTTATTTTTTTCTGTCTGCTTGCTATCTTGGCTTTATGCATGTGTGTGTATCTTTCTTATGTCATATCTCTCTACTGCAGCATGGGGATATCCGAAGAAACAAGGTATGTTTTATTCACCCAACTGTGCAGTATATTTTTTTCTATGTGACTTATATACATAGTTTCTGATATGTGTACTTGATATGTTTTTGTGCCTATTCATTTAATGGGTACTCCAGCTTTCTCTGTGTTTGCAGCAGCTTCCATTAACAGTTCAGGAACTTCAAGAGGAGCTGAGGGCTCACAGGGAGATGAACAGTCGCCCGCACCAACAGCGGCAGCTGGGAAACTCTGGTACCTATCGGGAGCACCATATTGAGCAGGACCACAGAGGGGGTCTCAGCCCTGGTCACAGCCCGAGACAAAGCCCCAGTAACCTGCACAGTCCTGGACAGAAAAACAGCCCCAGAGCCAGCCCATCTAACACCTACAATCCAAGGCAACAAGAAGCAGACATTATCATTCACAGCCCTGGGTATGGCTGTAACACTGCAATAAACATGCAGAGAATCAGCCCAGCCAACACCCTTCAGCCCGGGGCAAGGATCAGCCCAAATCAGCCTGTCTACAGTCTCAGCCAAGGCCCAGTGGCAGTGTCCAGCTCCAGTTCTCTCCGTCCCTGCAGCCCCTGCCAGGTGCCTGGGTGTGACGGCTTCTCCTCGCTCCCTCCTGTTGATCCGTCAGAGGACAATTTCTTCCGGCTTCAGTCAGAGCACGAGCGACAGGCCAAGGAGCTGTCCCTATTGAGGAAGACCATGGAGGAGATGGAGATGAGAATCGACTCGCAGAAGGAGACACTGGGGGCCCGGGATGAGAGTATCCAGAGACTGTTGGAAATGCTTCAGAGCCAAGGTCAAGGTCAAAGTCAAGGACACTGGGGTCGGGGACAACGAACTGGCATCATAACCATGGTGGCACAGGAGGCTGAAGCACAGCTGGAGAACATGCATGTGAAAGAGGTGTGTTTTTCTTCCCCATATTTTTTAGGGCACCAGACAATGAAAAGTCATATATCTAGAACATTTGTAGTATTGATGTGGCGCATAGTTGCATTTCTGTAGTCAAAAAAAAAATTTAATTTCTTCCAGAAGGATTTTTGAGTGGATTTTGGTTAGTTAAAAATGTCAATATGACATTTCATTTTCATTACCAAAATAAATATTGCTATTCAGCATATCAGTCATTAACATAATATTTATGCTTTTATGTAAATTACATATTCAGGAGCACTGATGGTTGAGTGGTTTAGAGCTTGTGCCATGTAATTGCAGTCCCTGGTTTGATTCTGGCCATGGACCGATGCTCCAGGTCATTCCCCTCTTTCTCTCCCTTTCCTGGCCTCTCTGCCAATAACAGACTACAAAAAAGGCATAAAAAATCCAAAATAAATCTTTACATTACATATTCAGTGATGAGATTAATTTGTTGTGTTTGTCTGTACATGTATTTGTGTGTGTGTGGGTGTATGTTTGTGTATCTGTGAGAGTGTGTTTGTATTGTGTAGCGGAAGTAGAAAGCAGCTCAGCAGCTCTTATCAGTGGGCCAGCTTAACATATGGAGAGCTCTAAACCTGTGAGCAGCCATGCAGGTTTACACTCTGACTCCCCGTTGCTATGTTAGTGTGTGTCTGTGTTCCTGGGTGTTTACATGCTCATATCACAATTGGTCCTTTGTCATTTTTCTGTGTTTTTTTTTTTTTTTTCTACATAGCATTTAACATTTATTCTACAGCATAGGACCTGCTGTGTGCTTACTGCGCAGTGGAATACATGCATGTTGGTGTAGCACGGGTGTGTCTGTATCAGTTGCCAGGAGGACAAGCAGTAGGTTGCTTTCTGCTCCTAACTCCTGCCTTGTTTATTTTTAACTCCTAAATCTTCTTAGCCTTTAATTTCTCTACCTCTCTGTCAGTGTGTGTGTCTGTCTGGTGTGTGCGTATTATGTGTCTGGCTTGCCTTTGCTATTGTTTGTGTCACAATGTTCTTGTTTTTCTGACTTAGCATTTGTTTGCTGCCTCTGTTGGGTACCAATCAGAATCGTGTGTGTGTGTGTGTGTGTGTGTGTGTGTGTGTGTGTGTGTGTGTGTGTGTGTGTGTGTGTGTGTGTGTGTGTGCGTGCGCGCACATCTGGTTCTGGGGGCTTAGCGCTTCTAGCGAGGACACTCCCAACCCGGGCTGCTGGTGCCTGATGGGATATCCACCCATGCTGGGTGTTTAGTCACTGTGGTGATTTTGTCAGAGGGGAGTGTTTCAGTTCATGCTAATGCAGCCACTGCTGTGCAAGTGTGTATTTGTGTGTGTGTGTGTGTGTGTGTGTGTGTGTGTCTAGCTGTGTGTATGTATAGGACCTAACCATGCTGTGTGTGTGTAAGAGGTGAGTACCTGTTAACACACATTCTGTGTGCTGTGCTATTTTTAACTGCTTGACAGCTTAACACGTTCTGTGTGTGTTCAATGGAGGAGGAGAGAGTTACTGTGTCTGAGAGGTGAGGGAGAAGCTGGGAGACATTGGCTGTTTTTCTTAAGGTAGAAAAACAGCCAATGTTTGTCTGAATATTAATGTATGATTAATGAGGAAAAACACTCTGACCGCTGTGATTGAAAAGAGAGGTGATTGTTGTTCTTTCGTTTTTTTTCTCCTCGTCACCTTCTGCCCTCCTCTCCTCTGAGGTTGAGATGGGGTGATGGAGTCACCATGAATTTATGTATATATACAGAGAGGCAGCAGACAGGTTCGCTTGCATTCTTGCATACTTTACATACTTTAATGTGTTCAACTGAGCTTAATTTGTTTCTGCAGAAATGGCAGTCATTGTAGTTTGAAAGAAGCACCAAAACCAGTTCTCTAATGCTGTAGAGCTATTTGAATTTTTATTTCATGGATTCAATGAACTAAAACTGAGATGCTAAAATCGATGTGTAACAGTTTATAGTCCATGCGCGTAGAATAAAAAAAATATCTTTCATAATAGCTATAATAATAATAATAATAATAACAATACCAAGTTAGCCATTATCTTGTGAAGAAGATTAGGAAAACACGGATAGTGAATGAAATGGCTGAAGAGAATTAATAAGCATTGTTCAGTTTTACTACAAGTATTTTAATAGTTAATTAAGAGAATCAATCAGTATTTAGAAAGTAACAAGAAATATCTCATTTAAATACATACATTTCATACATTTTGAAAAATTTACATTAATGAATTGAAATTATTTGGAAATTTAGTTTATTGAAATTGTGGTGAGGAAAAGTCAAGTTGTCTGACAGTTTGATGCTTTCATCCATTTGTGGTTAGTGTGGATTTTGAATATTAAAGGTTGGTCTGAATACAGATTAAGTGAAGGATTTATATTCAACTGTAAGAAGAAACCTATTTCCTGTGAAGGCCTCTTGCCTTTGTTTATGTGTTGGAGCAGTAATTTAGCCTTACACTTGCACTTGTCATGGTTTGGGAAGGCAAGCTGGTGATTGCAGTGCAGCAATTGCCTCAATTAGGGGGCACTACTCTTAGTTTTTTTTGATTAGCGCCAAAGGAAACCGGCCCAACTGCCTTTCATTACCACCCCCATTACTCTCCTAAATGGCCTGGCTTGTTTAGCTTGCACTGGGATAATAAATGCCTCCATTTTTAGTTCACCACTCCTTTTTATTTATCCTTCAGACAGGGCTGACAGTCCACATGGGGGTTTTCTTGGTACTCTGTTGGTCTGAAGAGAAATGATCATAAAATACCTCTTGTCTTAATTTTTTTTAAGGACAGAGATGTGAAAATGTATGAATATATGTCACTGTGTGTGACTCATCAGAGAATTGAATAAGGAGCCACAGTGGACTGAATTCTCCTCTTTTTTGTCTTTTCCCCTTCCTCTCTTTCTTTTGTACCAGATATATTTACTTGTACCAGCTGTGTGTGTTTGTGTGTCTGCTCGTGTGTAGTATGTATGGATATAGGGCTCACTCCATCACTCATTCCCCTGATCCTGTATGTTGTCAGAAGATGGTGTGCAGAACATGGCTGCTTTCACTAATGTTTCCCTTTTAACTTTATTGGCTCTCGGATGGTCTTAGTTGCTGTAACCTGACATAAAAACAATAACACAATTGTGTCGGCCATCTCGTCAACTTCTTGTGAGAGAGATGTAGAAGCCGCACATGAAGCAGAACGTTTTTCTTCTTTTCAACCAGGTTCTCCTCTATGTTTACCTGTTTGTAAACTCACATCTTTGCAGTACTGGCCATGTCCACAAAGTGGCAGTGTTTAATTAGAATTTGTGGTTGTTACAGGAATGAACTGTGAGCCCAAGTTATGTGTGATAGCATGCACAAGCACACACGCACATGCTGAGAGGCATAAATCTGGGCCTAATCGACTCTCCCCAGCTGTCAGGTCCCTGTAGACCCAATAATAACAGCTGCACTGCTGGTCTGTTCCTGCCCAGCCTGCTGCTGTCAAACGTGTGCACACACATGCACGCCGCTCTCACTGTGACATTTTTTTGTTGGAGATGGCATGCCTACTTTTATACATATCATACTGTGAATTTCATATGGTCCTTTGGGGCTCTGTAGAGAGTAGGAGCCCCATCTGTCTATGAAGACGTCTCACTCAGTGTTGGTTGGATCTGTGGCACTGAGTATTCAGCGTTGCTCTTTTAAAAATGATAAAGCTCCCTACTTTTTCTATAGTATGACTAATTCCAGAAGTCCCGCTGCTCCTTCTGCCCCTGCGTCCTCTTTCACACATTGTTATGTGAAATGTAGCTTTTTAGAACTTTCTTTGTGCCTGCATGTTGAGGAGAAGTGGAAGTTTGTGTCAGCAAATAATGTCTTTTTTGTAGTCTCTGTTCAGGCATTTCTTTTTCCTCACTTTCTAATACCACCAGCTTGAGCATTAAAAAATATTTTCATTTCATTCAGTGTATGCCATTCATCAATGTTTCCCCCCCACTCTTTGTTTCTTCCAACACTGATCTGTTATCTGTTGTGATACAGTAGTTTGGTCCCAGGTTGAACTTTTTAGGGCTCAGTTCTTGATGGGCTATTTTCATCCTCTGCTAATAAATTTAGAAGACTACTGTAAATACTATCAACAGACACACACACAGACACACACCAATGCTCTCTCCCCACCACACCCCGGGCACCACATACTCGCCACGCTCTGTTGATCTCCTAGAATGTTTGAGCGGAAAAGTTTATCGGGACAAAATTACACCCTCGAACCTTCTCCTCACCCTCTCCCTGTTTTATCAGCAATGCTTTGATTCCCTCTGATTTTCCCCTTTGTCTATTCAAACTGCTCTTTAAAGCTGACTCTTTTGAGCTGATGGGGCGGACACATTTTCCCATTTGTGGCCAGCAAATGTGATTCCTTTTCTTCCTTTTCCTCCCACTGATGGAGAAAGGATGGGAATGTGATTGATGAATATGTGTATTTTTATATGTGTGTGAGTGTGTCTGTGTGTCTAAATTCAATCTGTGCGTATCCTAGTCTACGTGTGGTGTACATGACACCATTGCCTTCGGGCTAGAATTGAACCTTTTGACCGTATCCTTCATTCAGGATGCCGGCACTTATTGCTATAGTGTTACGTTTGATGCTATTCATTCCATATGCTCTGTCTTCTGACACATGTTGAGCAGAGGAGTCTTTGATGACATGCTCGCTTGAATGACTTAATTTCTCCCATTGAGAAACACAACTGCTTTGAGAACTGAGCTCTCATCGCTGTTGATGGAGCTCCTATACACAATTTCTCCGAGGGACAAATAATTGATCAGAGGCAGAAAAACAATATAAACAGGCACACAGTCACATACGAACACTCAGAGTGACACATTCATATGCATATGGTCAATAGAAGATTAGGATTGTGGCAACAGTGGGTATGCCAGTCTGAGGGAGGAATGCTCTGACAGCAGTAATCCCTCCTTATCCACAGATGACATAGACAAGAGGATAAAGCTCTTGTTTCTTCCTTTTTAAACTCATTGGGATCACTGGGACAAATAGGAGCAACAGGAAGATGTGTCAATGGGTTGCCTCTCCCTCTATCTCTAATCATGAATCTCTTTAAGTCTTTTTTTCTCTGCCTGCATGCCTGACAAGCTACCTCAATATGAATCTGTCTGATTTTGGGTCGTATCTCTACCACACTGTGACTAGCAATAGACCGATATGGTTTTTTCAGGGCCGATTACCGATACCAATTATTAGTAGTCAAGGAGGCAGATAACCGATATTTGGAGCTGATATTCATTTGCAGTAAAAGGGAAAATATTGGCATCAAAATTTTGAATAATACAAATGCCAAAACTTAACTTAGTTTAAATGCCTTTAAGCATATGTTTATTAAACAGCTTATCAGATTTGCAACCTGTTAAAGGTTTTTTTTTATTTTTTTTTATCTTAGACAACAGACATCTTTGTTTTAAAATTCTAACAAAAAGTGCAGGGAGCTCCCAGGCTCAGCAGCATGTCTTATGAAGTTAAATGAAAACTTAAATAAAATAAATAGCTCCCTAAAGTTTTTTACAGTAAATAAAGTTTTCCAAAATTTCAATATAACTGAAATGTTAATCTTTCACTTATCTTTGTTTTACGTTAAAACAAAAAAAAAAAGTGCAGGGTGTTCCCAGGGTCAGCAGCATCTCTTATAAAGTTAACTGAAAATTTAAATAATTTTCAACCATGACACCCGGAAAACGAACTTTTTTGGAATCATGCGCCACTGAGCAATGTCCGTAGGCATGAACGGGCCCTGCCTCCGACGCTGTATCCAGTTGTCTTTATACATCCATGTTCGAAACATTTGGCAAAACTCTTTCTCCTCTCCGCCGTGTGTGTGAGCACTGTGCATGCACCGCTTTCACTGCTGATTGGCTGTTACACATGCCGTGTCTGCGTGTAACCAATCAGATGGTGCTGTGGGTGGGACAATGCTGGAGACAGCGTAATGACAGCAGACAGAGAGGCGCGGCTGCATCAGAGCCAAAAATAACCCAGTTTTAAATTGATCTCTTATCGGCTGTCAGATTAAAAAAAGGCCTATGCCGATATGAGTCAAAATGCCAAATGTCGGCGCCGATAATCAGTCGATCACTAATTGAGACACATATTCAAGTTTCTCTCCCTTAACCCATTTGTTTTCTTAGGACAGTTTATCTTTCCCACTGACCAAACAGGCAACTTCCCTCATTTTTCAGTGCTACCCAAGGCTTGTGCTCTCTTGCCTGCAACCTCTTTTCCTGTGGTAGTTTATGGTTCAATACAGTGGACCTGCAATGAAGTGGAAGTGTTGGCCAAAAGGTTCGTCAAGCCCCTTTAAATCAGATCAATCAGTGCTTGGTGCCCTTGAGCAATGGCCACACCCTCATTTACCACAAGTGATACACCTGAAATACACCTGACCCCCAACTAGTGCTCAGTTGCCAACAGATCAGATGTAAAATACTGTGATAATTGTAAACGTGGGCCATGCGTAACTTTCTGCAACATACTCAAATCCAGCACTTCTCAAATAGACTTGGCCCTGGTAAACTTCAATTTGACCATAGGCTTCAATGTATGTGTGCGCGCATGCTTTTGTGTTAGTGTAGTTGTAGGTAAGAGCTACCATTAATTATTGATCGAAGACGCTTAGCGCATGTGCTGGCAGAAAGTGTTGCTAAGCAGGCGCTTCAGCATGCCAGAGACATCTGTGAGAGAGACAGAGACAACAAGTGAGAGATAAGAAATAGGAAGCTCAGACTGAAAGAGTGATGGAGACAGACTCAGGTGACCTATAGCTGAGCGTCTAACGAACAGACACAGAAAGACAAGGAGAAGAGATGCCTGCAAAAGTCATCAGGACATAAAGATCATAGGATTTTAACTCTTTTTTTTTTTTTTTTTTCAAAAAAAGATTTTTTGTGGAATACGTAGTTTGGGATAACGTATTTAGAGAATAATATTCAACAAAAGGCGAGAAAAAAGTCAGAAAGGGCAGAGAGAGACAGAAACTGTGTCTGTTTGGTCTGCTCAGTGTGTCTTTCTAAGCAGCTCTGAGTTCTGTGGGTGTTAGAAAGTGCTAAAGATGATGAGCCGCCAGGCTTATTTTTACCGGGTCCCTCCCCAGGAGCTCCATCGTCGGAACCAGCTCCATGTTGATCCGGCCAAAACCAGGGCTCTGCAAACTGTCATTGATATGAAGGTAGGATTTACAGGGAATCTGCCGTGAACAAGAACACGTAGCATTTTAAGTAATAATGTACTCCATGAATGTGTGTCATTGAAATGCACCGCATCTCAAATCCATAAATGTCAGGTCACTTATAACAGCAGATATCTTTGCCAATTTGTCTCCCCCTCCCAAAAAAAGTTCAGCAAGTTTAATTATGGTACACGTGTTTTCAGAAAAATAAAAATAATATTTTGTGATATTGTTTTCAGTAGTGCATGCAGCTCCTCCAGTTCTAGCATGTTTTCTTGTTTAGTTCGTTATCAGCTTTTAACCAACAAAACTTTAATTATAGACTGTAATGTGAGCAGTAGCAGAGGTTTTGGCCTGGGCTGTAAATGCAGGCACAAATGTTAATGCACAAATACAAACATAAAAAGAAACATTGTCTTACTAGTTGCCTCGTGTCTGTATGGGGGCCGTGCCTAGTAAAGTCCATTATTGGCCCACGCAGAGTTGAGCACTTACTCAATTTGTTTCAAATGTCACATATGGAAGCTTTCACTCTCATCTCAGCCCTTTGAAGTCGTTAGAGCTGTGAAAAATGCAGTTGACTCCACATATGTCCGCCTGCACACCCACCCACCCACACTTAGCGTTCATTCGATGCTTGCTCCAAAGCGGCTCCTTTACAGCAAAACCACAGTTATTTTTCACACATACTTTGTGATTTGTCTCCCTGTTAACAAACTGCACATGTGCAAGCCAGAGATGCCCACAGTGTTGTAAATGCATGAGAGAGGCCAAATAAAATATGACTGCAATAATTAGAAGGTATAAGAAACATTGCCAGGGGGATGAAGGCTATGAAGTAGAAGAGAGAATGAGAGAGAGAGATAACTTCCTTTGGTGATGTTAATGAGATATTTCCTGGAATCACTCCTCTTAGAAGCGTTGTCTGTGATATTCCTGCCTGTGAATAGTACATATTTCCACGTTGTAATTACAGAACACCAACCCCCCTTTCTGTTTTGATCCTGACATCATCTGGCAGGTACAGTAATGAGTGCTCACCTCTTGGGTCTTTTGGGAACATATATGCAGTGTTTGTCTTTCCCCCTTTCCCTGTTATAAATTCCTTCTTGGATGGAGTGGAGCACTATCCCATACAGTAGTTCAAGTTTCTGTGGTCTCAAGGTGCAGCTTTTAATGTAGTCAGATTGAACTGAATATTGTTATTTGATGTGATCCTTTTTCTTTTTGTTGGGTTTGCCTTGCTTCTCTTCCTCCGGGTGATGTTTTCTCTCTTTGATATCTGAAGCAGAAACAGATAGCTATCCGGTATCAGAAAACAAGGGCATGGCCTGTGATGCAGAAATCAACCAGCACCAATGTAAATGATAGAGTAGATTTTTTGTTTTGTGTGAATGGCCATGCCTTTGGATTTTTCTGCATTGAAAGTCTTTGTCCTTGCATACACTCTTTTTGCAAGTGTGTCATGTAGGTTTATTCCTAATTTTTTTTGGTGTGTGATTTTGGATCTCAAAATGGTAACTTCAGCACCATGTGCTAGGCAGGGCTGATGTCACAGGATGTAATAGAGGTCAGATGCTTACATGTTGCCTGTGGTTTGTGCTGATGGCATCATGCCGTCTGTTTCCATTTTTTCAATTACCTTTCTCTTCTCTTCCAAGGTTTAGTATTCAGCGTATGTCTGAATCCATGCAGCTTAACAAGCTCAGGACCTGTCCATGACAGACCCTTCCATTCTTTCATAGATAGTGCATAGAAAAACATCTTGGCTGCACACAACGGCTTTCCTTGATTTTTTTTATTTTTTTTTTCTCTGACTTTCTAGTTGGACATAGAACTATGAGTTAATAGTTTATATTATAGATACAGGAAGCTGAATGTTGTCAGTGCTGCATGTTGAGTATTTTTTTTTATATTTAGTTTTTAAAATTTTTTCCAAATGGCATATGTTTGTTATACTTGCTATTTTTCCCTATAGTTGGAAGTTACATTTAGTTTTGAGGCGTCACATAGTTTATCAGGTAACAGGAAATTAGGTAGCTGTCAGTGATAATCATGAAGCGGTCTTAAAGTCTGTCTCAACCATTTCACTGACTGTCCTCATGACCCACAGTCTATTTAAATGTCAATAACATGAACTTAGTGAGATCTTTCCTGACTCTGTTGTTGGTGCAGGACACCAAAATCTCTTCCTTGGAAAGGAACATCAGAGACTTAGAGGATGAGGTCCAGATGTTAAAGACCAGCGGCCTGCTGCACCCTGACGACAGGCAGGAAGAGCTAAAGCAGGTGGAGGTCTACAAGAGCCATTCCAAATTCATGAAGGCGAAGGTAGACCATCTCTGCACTGCATGTTCTTCGTGGCACATGTTGTTCTTAAGACAGCAACAGCAGCTGTGTTTTAGCCATCTGCATGTTGCATGTATCTATTGCATGCTCACAGAGAAGTATTGACAAATTGTAATTCCAATCTGTATGTTACAGTGTGTTGTGTGTCTGGGCTGTTTAATCAAGGTCATGAACCCCTTGTGTTGCATGGACACTAAGACTTTCTATGATTATAAGTGCTTCTACTGCTCTTCATGTATACCTTACCTGCTTTACCTCTCCCATCTGTGATGACTGACTGTTCACAGGGAACAAACTATCAGCTTACAGTGCACCGTGTCTGTTTACTGTCATAACCTCAGCTGGCAGAGACCTTTCCAAAGGCCTGACTAAGGTTTCCCTTATGCTGAATACTGTTTTATTCATTGAGATGCACCAATGCACAGACATAAGAGTAGGCCATGAATGTTGTGTCATCAACCAGATTTTCTAATTGCCTAGCGTCTTGTGCCGGTTCCAAGGCCAGATAAATGCGGAAGGTTGCAACAGGAAGGGCATAGGGTGTAAAACTGTAGTTAAATCAACTATACAAGACATGGAGCTGACTTGGTGTGGGGACCCTGAACGGGGAAAGAGGAAATAAAAAAATTATATTAGTAGAAGTATAGTAAAGTATATTATTTCAATAGTCTGTCAGTGTAAGCAGTTTAAATCAGTAGTAATGATAACCTCATACTTAAGCTTAAGCAGAAACTGTTTTCAGACCTGTGTCAAGGAGAGAGACTGATAGTTTATTAATCAAAAATAATATTGTATACACTAATCAGCAACATAATGTGAAAAAATGTAACTGCTTTAAATGCTGCAGCTGATTGGTGTACAAGGTTCTTATATTTCAATTGCCAGCTTTCCCAGCTTTGTGACACAGAAATGGTTCATCTCACCTTTTGTGTCAGCCCTGGCAGGCTCTTCCAGAGCAGCATGTTGGCTGCCACCCTCCTCCTCCTGCTTCTGCATCTTGCTCTTCATTAGCTGCTAGCTCTTCCCGACTCTCTTTTGCTGCTTCAGCCACCACAGCAGCTCGTGTTGAAGTTTGTACATTTTCAAAACAAATTGAAGTTGAGATGATAGTTATCTTTCCGGATACTCCAGTTTCAAGTTTTTAGGTATTCAGTGTCTATTTGTGCCTCTTCAGAGTGAATTTTTGAAAGTGTTTTTAGCTAGATTAAGGAAGCATTCAGCTTTATCATTAGATAAGATTTTACCCATTTGAAATAATAATTAAAAGAATTGGAAAAATAACGTTTGGTGGTTTATTCGTGGAAGGCTGCAGTGAAGAAATCAATGTATGGCAACCACTGCCTAGAATAAAAGAGAAAAAAAAAGATATTTTACACATTTTAATGCATTTTTTTTCCAACATATTTTCTCAATTCATTTATATCCTGTGGGGTGGATGTGGCGATTGCCTTCCCAATGTAGTTTCAGGTTTCACTGACTCACTGAGTTTCTAGCTGTGTGTCCATGATGGCTGAGGCCCATGATCAGCTCTTCATGTGAAAATGTTTTTCTTTGGTTCATTCATGGTTGTCCTTTGTAGGGCCCATTTGTCATTGCATCAGGGAAGTTCCTGATGCAATCATAAAAGAGATGTTTTTTTATGAATGGGCCACTGACAGGTGAATGTGGGCTTACAACGACAAGAGGAAAGAGCTCTCTCCTCACCTGCACTGACCTGGGATGATATACATCACACTGATGGCACTGGCTCACTCTCCCATTTCTCATCTTTCTGCATACAGTCACATTCATTCTATATGCTTGAAGTGTTTAGGGTCCTGGTCTTTCAGCAATGGTGGTGACTGCTGATGAGGTGAGAGAGTGATAAGAAAGAAACCAGAGAGGACAGTCATGCTCTCTTCTCTGGTTTCCTCTTTGATCTACTTCAACACTATAGACTTCTGGGGACATGGAAATTTGTTCAAGTATGATAAATCAGCATTTATTATTGAATAACTCAAAGTATAAAATTCAGAGGCTTTAGTTGTATGTTCAGAGTGGAGGTGTTAGATCGAGTACATAGCCAGTTTCCCAGCTGGCTGTGTGTCATAGTTAGCAGCTTGCTGTCCTCTTGTCTTTGTGTCTCTCTAGGAGCAGGCCTTGTCACCATGTGTGTCTTCCATCAGACCAGCTCCCACCTTCCTCCTCCCCACCCAACAGCCTTGGATCACAGAACAAGCAGAAGTACCCTGTTCATTAGCCTCAAGTTTTTCTTTAGTTTTGCCTGATATTCTTTGAATTCTCTGCCCTTTATTTTACTAATGATGTTCCGTAATTTCATCATTTTATATTTAAATAAAGTTTACTTTTTCCAACTTCTTTTTTTTTTTTACCACCTCACTAATAATCCTCCCACTGGTCTCCTCCATGTCCCTCTTGGACGACCTCTCATTTTGCGCCCCCCCCCTTCTTTGTCCCTCTTCTCCCCGCTCTCATTCGCTTTTTTCTCTTTCTTTGAGTGAGGGTTGATTGGCAAAGCTCTGCAGCAGACAGAATTCCCCAGTTATGAGCTGAACCCTGCTCACACACAATTAGACATATCTCTCTTCGAATCAGCACTTTTGCATTTTTGGCACTG
Source organism: Remorina albescens (assembly GCA_034769265.1). Lineage (NCBI taxonomy): Eukaryota > Metazoa > Chordata > Actinopteri > Carangiformes > Echeneidae > Remorina > Remorina albescens. Next base: position 15,594,700 of record CM068482.1, on the reverse strand, counting down.
GTAGACAGATGTCAATCTTCTTCACATAGCTAGCTTCAGCACAGAAACCTCCCTCTGTTAGTGCGTCTGATTTCCTTTGTGGTTCTGTTCTGTTCTGTTCAGTATGACCTTCCCTAAAACAATCCTTCATCTGTCAGCTATGTGAGTATAACGTTGCTCAACATAACTTTGCATGTATTTTTCACCCCCCGGCTGTTTGGCTTGGTGTGTCCACAGTGCAGACAGTAGGCCAGGGACTCTGCTGAGTAAGACCAATAAAATAAGACTGGGCGATAATTCAGTGTTATAATTCATCACCTCTTCAAATAAATGTGTCATGACACAAATAGCATTCTTAGATAATGGAGATCACGATTTCATGTATAAATGTATGATAAAAAATTGTTTTACCAAACGCATTGCACTACAGGAATTGCTGATATTTTCTTTCTAAAAAGGGGAATAGAAGTGTGATTTTGATTAATGAGATCACCATCACCCAATTAATTCTGCCTGCTCTGATGTGAAATAGCATATTTAAGCTTTTGGCTGTGTTAACAGGACTATGTGCTCTCAAAGAACTCATTTTCGTTGAAAGAGACAACTAAGTGTGAAAGGAAAAAGTCAAAATCAGTATTATACAACAGCAACACACACTAATGTGTTTTTGCAAGGGGTGTGTATATGGTTTCTTTGTGTGTTTATGTGTGCCTGTTTGACTGAGAGAAAAGCCATGATTTTAATCACTTCTGAAAGTTTTTTGTTCCGTGTAAGGATATCAGTTCACTTAATGATGACTCATAATGAACTTGTGTGTATGTGATTGCCAGATAGAACAGCTGAAGCAGGAGCTAAACAGGAAGGAATCAGAGATGCAGGCCCTGCAGACCAAACTAGAAACACTGACCAATCAGAACTCAGACTGCAAGCAACACATCGAGGTGCTAAAGGAGTCGCTCAGCGCCAAGGAGCAAAGGGGCAGCACGCTACAGACAGAGGTCAGTGGGCACAAATGCAATAGACAGACACAGAACCTTACACATACACATGGACATACAAATTCAATCCAGATATACACACAGATGCACCCACAGAGGTACAAACACTCACCAGGATGCATGGAGTCACTCCAGCATCCTGAAAAGCACTTGTAAGGATACAAACAGCCTCAAATGGATGAGACTGCCTGAAAGTGTATGTGTCTGTAGATTGCGACAATAATTACATTATCAGGGGACATAATATGTTGTCTGTTAATAATCTGTAATCTGTTAGACCAATGATGGCAAATTTGCATTGATGCTGATGTGCACTGATCCTTGAAAAATGGCTTTTATGACCAAGTTGCATGCATGGACACGTATGTGAGATGACAAGAGTTCATCAAATTAAGGACTTCTGATATATTATATCTGTTCTCAGAAAAAGAACAAAAATGTGCAAGTCTTCAAAAGCCTTTTTCTGCCTTGGTTTCATTCGCTTTCTGTGTCTTTAAAAGACGCTGACGTGGGTGGAAAAATATTTCAATGTGTGTGGCGCCTTCAACCAGTGGGCTTGTACATGTAGGCGGGTCAGTCAGAAGGCTGGAGAAAGCTGGCAAGCTTTTATTTCTTCCTCTTTGAAGTTTTTTCAATGCTATGACGCTAATGATTTTATCACTGCTGTTAGGAATGGAGGCAAGTTGCATGTTGGGAGTCGGAGGCGTGTATGTGTGTGGGGCTGGGTAGGGAGAGTGGAGATCATTTAACATTTTTCTCCATCACCCTCTCGATTTGGAACTGATACTTTAGATCTCTTTGTGTTCAGCAGTTGAGAGCGGCCTTCTAACTATGTCCACTCATCATTACAGGAAGCAATTTGGGCCAAAATTAGGCCTAATTGTCCATACATGTGCAAGGAATTTAGGCCCTCGCAGTTAGCTCAATACATCATACTAAAAGGAATTGTATTCAAAGGTTTTCAGTGGGTGGTTTTTATGCGTGTGCTTATTTAGGTTTGTGTGCCCAACCAAAACGCACAAAATAAAATCTGTGTGTGTGTCCTAACAAAGGTGCAATGTTATGGCATGACTAGGAGATATGTAATGTGCATTCATTTTCTGATTTGCCCCGCCAAATCAAGCCCCAACTGCAATTTCAACCCACCAAGAGGGAGAAACAAAGGGAGCCAGAGGCACTGTAACAAAGGTGGCTAAATTTTGCTAATATTCCAGCCAATATTAATAGAAAACTATATGTGGAGGCAGCACAGATTGTTCCCATGTGCGTGGACGCAACACAAGTTTGGTACAAGGTTACCCACTCAAAAGCTTATGGGATGTTTAACTGTGCTGAGTCTGATACACAACACAGCAGAGAGCAGTGAAAAGCGACTCCAGCCTCCCCAAGTGTCCACCTTCCCTGACTGCCAAGACTCTGGTTCAGGGCTATTTGACCTGCTCGCTTAATACTTGTTTAGTGAAGTTTTACCAGATGATTTAGAGTCAGCACACTTCATACCCCCAACTCAAATCACCATGATCTACATTAATATTACCCCTTTCTAAATAAATTGTCCAAGTTAATAGTGTGTCAAAGGTTACATTTAAAGTATATGATGCAGTTAATTGCATATATTAATGTTATACTGTTCAAAAATATTATTCTTGTTGTTGAAGCTTGTTGCTATGAAGCGATTTCCAGAAAATGTCTCCACCTCAGTTAAAATGAGAATTATGCCCTTGAGAGAAAACGTGGTGTGTGTCTGTGTCTGTTAATATGTTAATATGTATATGGGAACAAGGGAATAATATGTAATTCACTGTAATGCTCTACTGCTCAGAGACTGCTGCAGCCCTGATCACCAACAGTCTTGATGACCAAAGGCACACACACAGTCACAAATACACACAAACACACGCACCCACCCACACACATGCACCATCAGAACTGATTACTGCACTCTCATCTTCGAGTTGGAGTTGTTCTTCCTGCAATTGAAGTGGCATTTTCCTCCCATTTGGGAAAGGCTAAGGTTTCTGAGGCTAAGTGGGCAAACCAGAGGATGGGTAAAGATGTCAGGTACACTTTAGGCCAGCCGTTGTTCTGCATTCCTCCGCTGTCTGTCAATCCTTGGGTTAGAGAGGATAGCAGTTCTCCCAGGATCTTCCTTCTCACCTCATTCCTTCCATCCAGTCATTATAACTTCATCTCCCCTCAGCGTTTTGTTTCAGCTTTCCCACATCTCATTTAAAATTCCTCTGGAGCCCCATGTTTCCTTCTTATCCCAGTCAGAACTGTCCATATACGTGTGTATGTGCGTGCATGCGTGCGTGTCCGCGCACATATATGGGTTTGAGTGCCAGCTTGGTCTCATCATGAATGACAGTGATTGGTACAGTAGTCCACTCCCCCAGAGACACACTGGTGTCTCCCAGACCTGAGGGGCAGCTACATCTCACAGACACTTGTCTCTAAAAGCAATTCACATCAGGATGGGCTCGAGAAGGGACTGGTTTTTGAACAGAGCAGGCACTGTGAGCAAGGGAATGAGAAAATGGAAGTGTATTTATTCGTCAGTCAAAGTTAAGGACAGCTTCTAAATGGGCATGATTGAATCTGTCTCTAGATAACTGAGAAATGTGGAAAATAATGAGTGCATGTTTCTGAGCATCGTGAGACTGCTGTGCATGTATGTGGAAACTTAACCCTTTAATACAGTAGGTTTATGTGTCTTTCCTGACCCAATGAGGACAATGCAGAGCTGTAACTCTACTCCAGCAGATCAAGTAACCTATTGCAGACTTTCTTGCATATTTAACCAGTGGCCGACAAAGGAACAAGCCACAACCCCAGCTGAAAAAGTTGCTTGCAGGTGCTTTGGCTGTATTTCATTCTCTGAGAACATACTTTACAATATGAATACGAGCCTTTCACAAAAGATGCCAAACCAGAATGTGGGACTGTTTTCTCTGTTCAGTAGTGCCTAGAATTTTACAAATCATGGGAAAAATTCATGATACAAAGTGAGAACAAAAAGTAGAATAGAAGCATGACAAAACAAAGAGGCTTGACAGGAATAAAGTCAAATTGAGTTTATCATATCGCAATTGCACTAGTAAAAACTTTTAACTGGGTACAGGCATCCCAGAAAACAGATTTAACACATACTGTTACTACTGTTACTAATAATAATGTATAATTTTAGTATAAAGTGGAGAAATATGCATACTGAAATATATATGCATAACAGCATGATGGCAAGAATGACAACATAAATTACATTAATCAAGAAGGCAAATATCTTTTGGCTTTTGGAAAGTGCTTTTCCCAGTCGTACTCTCATTTTAAAATTAAGACAAAATATGATACTCCCTGTCTACACAGTTACCATTGCATAGTCATCTGGTATCTGCTTACATCTATGATACACTAGAGATGTAAAGTGCACTATTATCCCAGACAGGCTGATTTTAGAGTTTATTAAAATTGGATAATGGAGTTATTCATCATCCGATGGAATAATGCTGACATGAATTCTGAATCGGGTGGAGGCACGTTTAAGTTCAACACATTCATGACAAATTTAAATATAGAAACAAACGATGTTCCAGGCAACAACTTCATGAAGGCAGAAAAGTTATTCTATTTGAAGATATTCTCATCATCACCAGAAAGAAAGGACATAAAACTAACATTTCTTGAGTACAACTTTAATGACTCTTTCAATATTAACAGATTTAAATGTTAAGCAAAATAAAGTGTGATGAAACAACTTATAGAGCTACTGATGAGCAAATTAGATACACCTTTCCCAAAAATGACAGGAAAGCCATATGAGGGCTGCTGATTCAGACAGAGAATAACAGACCGCCACACCTGTACTACTTGGCTCATTCAGACAACTTATCCACTGCTGAGGTCATGGAGATTTTAGTGCTATATGGTTCAAAATTCTGAAAAACAGTGACAAGCTCCTTGCGGTTGTTTTCTTTGTCATTAAACAACCGATGATCATGCAGAAAAGTTTGGCGAAGGCTAAGTTGAGGCCAAGGATGTGGTCCTGGTTAAAATTGGACTGATTCAAGCCAGTTCAAGTGAAAGATTGGAGCGAAAACAATGATTCCTTCATGATAGTACGATACTGTGATTTATGAAATAATACAGTCAAACTTGATATTTTTAAGTATTAATTATCTCAGTTGTGTAAATGGAAAGAAAACTTAAGAAAACAGTTTTTTGTCAAGTCCTGTGCCTTTTCTTTCTGGCGGCCTTCCCTGTAATTGCAACACAAAGTGGATTATTTATCCAACAGACAATTACTTTCTGTCTGACCACATGACTTATGTAATGGTTTAACCTATTCTGTATGGTCAAATGGCTACAATATTTCTGTTTCTATGTATTTTGAGTATATGGCCTGTAGCTGGAACCCTTATGTGGAATCCCTTGTAGAATACACTTGGAACCATAACCATGAGTTTGAACCAATCCTTTTTCAGCTTGAATAATTTCTGCATTTTCTGTGAGCTGTTATTACCATCTCTGCTGTCTTCTTTGGTTGTAACTCTAAATCCCGGACAGTTACATCATCTGAGTTATTACCTTTTGGCTTTTGAGGGCACCAACAACATTGTTAGAAATTAGTTTTCATTTTCATTTTGTGATGGTCAATAAGGTTTGATTTATATATTCATTGCTGGAACCATACTTTTTGCAGGTAGCCTCGTACTTACAAAAGGGGAAATCCAGACCTGAAATGGAGTCAAGGTGCTCAAGTCAGAGTCTGAATCTGAGGTACATAAATAACATTTGATATTTTGCTCATCAGCGAATGCCATCAGTGTTCGAAGCAACACGCCTTTAATGCACATTTTGCAATGTTGCAACATGTATGTATTTACACAGAACACATTCCGTGGTATTTCAATTTAAGTTTCTCATATTTGACCTCAAATATCTTGCATTGTCTGTCATTATGGGCGTTCTACAGTTTGTCTGCCAGAAGACCTCCACTGAGTTTAGATTCTGAGGTTGAGGTGTAATGACTCGAAAAAGACATAAATGATTCAAAAATGACTCGATAACATCAACCGTGGCGACAGTGATGAATATGGAAAACGAGGAAAATCAAAAAGAATCTGCAGTGGGAAATGCAAAGAATCAAGGCTAGATGGAGCAACGAGAGGAAGTGGGAAGTGAGAATAGAGTTTCTTGATGGATGTCGAAGACTATGGGCTTTTGTCAGTGAGTGATGGGATGGTACGGTGTGCTGTGGCCTCTGCTGCACTATTTTTGTTGATCTTTCCTTGTTCACTTTGCTGATTGATGGTTCCCATAGGTAGTGATGCAGAGAAAAGATGTGGCCTCCGTGTGGTTACACTCCACCCTGGACTCTCCCCCTGCTGCGTTCACTCTCTGTCTTTCTTTCTGCCTCATTCCCTTTTGCCCCCTTATACATATTTTCTCTTCCTTTATGCTATCTGCCTCTGCTCACCTCCCCCAACTCTTTGTTGTCTATTTCTTCTTTTCCTCTGCCTGTTCTGATGAACAGATGAAGCAAAAATAGAGGGTGTTTAACAAATAAATGGGAGGTGAAAACTTGATGAACTCTCTAAAGAGGATAGTGGGGTTTTTGGCATAAGTGAATTGGAAAAAGTTCTTGTTTTAGGCTGACCACTAATTGTCAACTTCACATTTCAAACCCTGGACCTGTTGTGATGAGTCCTGACCGCTGCAGAGCCGTTTTAATATGACCTCATCTGAACTTGACTGACCATGGTCACTATTCTCAGACCAAGCAGCATGCTCATGAGTTCCTGGGGTGGTGTGGTTTGGGATGCAGTGTGAGTAGCAAAGCGTCGGGGCCCCCCAGAACAAACATGGTACGGTCCAAAATAAAGCCCCTGCATGTTCTTCAGAGGCCATGTGGAAAAACCATAAAGTGGAGTTATAGGGGTCAGAAGGGGGATGAGATATTTAATGATTTACACAGGGAACAAGGTAAATATGTGCAAGACTGAAGGAGGTGACAAATACAAGTGTTGCACAAGGTTAATAATGCGTATTGCCATGAAAACGCACACACATTGGTGCTGTGATGCAAATAAACATACCTCTCTGCTACAGCATAGCAGATGTGGTAAGTTAGTGGACATCTAAGCTAAATGTCATTTGTGTGATGATGCATCCCAAATGAAAGTTTTTGGGAAGTGTGTCCTCTCTTGCATTCTTTCACTTCTTTTTTTTTTCCGGTCGGTTTGAAACTAAACAAAAACATAAATGGAGAGAGGAATTGGTGCCTTTGCTTTTACTGCTGCCGCTCCAGGACTGGTTAACCAGGAGGCAGCTGAGTATTGATGGAGACAGCCAACAACAACATCATAAATATGTACAAAAATACACAGTAACACAAGAAAAGTGCATAAAAGTTTTCACTCCTATTAATAGAAAGTTCAAACTTTGTGGATAGAAAGTCGTATATTAACTCATCTCCTCTCCTGACCCTAACCCTAAACCCTAACCCTCTCCTCAACTCCTCACCCTAACCAACCTCTTCTCCTTCCTACCCATCCTCAACCACTTTAATGATGCTAAAATCCATATGCACAGCATAATGAATGACAATAGTAGCAGATATTATATTTGGAAACATACAAGATTCTTAAGTCTTTAGTTTCTGACTTACAAGTGATTCAACTAAATAGAAAGTGTGTTTGTAGGACATTCAAACAATCATTTTCTTGATTACTTGTGTAGTATTTATGTTTATATGTGTGTGTGTGTATATATATATATGTATATATATGTATATATATATATGTATATATATGTATATGTGTGTATATATATATATGTATATGTGTGTATATATATATATGTATATGTGTGTATATATATATGTATATGTATATATATATGTATATATATATATATATATATATATATATATATATATATATATATATATATATATATATAAAAAGGAAACAAAAGTTAACATCACAATTGCCCCCAATTTCTAATTTGAGTCTGGTGAACTGTATCTGTATCCAATCAATGTCTTTCAAGTCAGTCGTTTCTATTTCAGTTTCTACTTCAGATAATAGGTGGTTTCACTTGTTGATCAAGTAACAATTAAGATGATTTCGGACACCTAGTATGCACCGTGCTGTTCACCATGTCTGCCAAAGTGACGGCTTAGTGTGGTTCGACAGGGAATGGATCCTCTGGAAACAGGATGTAGCAACTGGCATGCAATGCTGGAAATGATCAGGAAAAATAATCAAAAAAGGAACAAGTGTTTATGAGGAGGAACGCCTGCAGCGACTCTTCCTTGATACGTGTGTGCTTATGTGTGTGCGTATGTGTTCGTGTGTGTGTTTGTGTGTGTCTCTGCTGGGGGATGTAATGATGATGGATGGAAGTAGAAGAAGGGACCGAAGCAGCTGTGTGCAGCGAGGGTGAGTGCGATAGGACATTAGGGGGGGTCCTTTATATTCTCTGTGCCAAAGATCCATCTACTGGTACAACAACAAGAGCTTGGCATGATTTACTTTTATGGTTTTGGCAGAAAACATTCATTCATTCACTTCTCAATGATCCTTTTGTCAGCAGTTCCTGGAATTTTTGTCTATGTGTGTATGTGTCCTTGTCTTTTTTTTTTTTTTTTTTTAAGCGATGCTTTCCCATGTTCTCACTGTAGCCCGTGGGCAGACAGCTGTGTTGCCATGGTTTCATCAACAGATGTTGTGGTGTACAATGAGACAGTGCCCCTCTCTCCACCCTGAAACCCCCGCTGTGAGGCAGTTTACATCCGCTTATTATCCCAAGTTGGCCCTGAGGTGATTTGTCCGTTATACAATCCATTATCAGAGTTCTGACTATTGCCTTATCCCTGGCTTTGATGACACACCTAAAATGACACCCAGCCTAAGCCCCAGGACAGGGAATGTCCCTTATTTCCGCACAGATCAGCCCCACTGTTGTCATGTCTGCTGTGGCCTGCTCAGGTGGAGAGGAAATCTTTCATTTGCGTGCACACGCTTGTTTATACAGGTGTGTGTGTGTGTGTGTGTATGTGTGTGTATGTCTCCTTCACAGTTACTCTGTGAAGCATTCCTGCATCCGACACCACCTTCCACCAGCACCTGTTTGCCACACATAAAGTCAATGTGCTCATGAAAAAAATAATTTCGCTTTCTGGCGTCTAAATCTTACAACCTTCAACAGTGACCTCCTGAAATTTACTGGAAGTTTATATTGTCTCATCAGGAAACTATGGATCATTTAACAGCACTGCTTCACAGTCAGGTGCTTCTATCGTCTGTGTGATGCATTGCAATGCTTTAAACTTGTACCTTTCATGATCTGGTCAATCATTTTATTCACCTTTTACCAAGCTTTGATAATATAAACATGTGTGAAAGGAAAGCCAGGAGTCCACACTCATTACCTTCCTTCTTCATCATAGGAGAGTGTTTTGGTGTCTCTTTGATGCATACATTCCAGCCCAAAGATGATATCCTGCTGATTTTTGGCAGTATGGTAGTGGTGGTATCACTTGTGGTCCAACATCATTCTGAAAAGAAATAACTTTCCTTTTGTCAGTGATACAATCCAGATGTGGCCACATTAATGGCTAGACAAACATGAATTAGTTGAATATTATGTCATAAATTCAGATGATTAATTTCACAGAGTAGTCCTGTAAATAAATTAAGTTTAATGACAGCCCTTTGCTGTATTTACATAGGCTGGGTGATGTCGTACAGCCGGAGAAGTGAATGGCTCACACAGCTGTGTCTAGTGCACCACAGCAGCCTGAGCTGATCCGAGTTCAGATGCCAAATAAACTCAACTCGACTCACTCTGGGGATTTAGAATTTTTATGATGGTGTTGTCAGCTGAGGTGACATACAAACTCTTTTTTGTGAACAGCAGTGCAAACAAACTGCAGTACAGCTTGAAGTTGCTTGCATGTATGATGTTTTTAAAGAGTTACTTTTGGAGGATTTGGGATCATTTTAGGAATGGTTTTCTGATCAACCTACAACTCTACCCGCAATATTGGAGTCCCAGGTGGGTGACTGAGAATGCAGCTGTTAGTGTGCAGTTATTGGCGTGGACAAAGGCCTTTGCTCTGGCCTCACCATTGTCTCCGGTTCTGACGTTTCGACTGTGGTCTACTCACGTAATCTGCGTGTTGTTTATTGCGGACTCCAGCTGATGCTGGGACCGATACCTTTGCAGATTTGCCTGCCAGAAAAACGTTTATGATAAAATGTGAGGAAGGAAGAAAGGAGGTGAGGAGAAATAGATAAACTGTTTTCTTTAAGCCTCTGTTTTACTTTTCTGACCAGTGTCCAGAATCTACATTTGGCTGTGATTGCAAACATGAGAAAGGAAGTCAGACAGAATGAGTGTGACATGTGTGCGCGCTTGCTCATTTAATTCCAGGTGGATGCGTTTGTACAAGGAGAAAACATCTGATTAAATGTAAGCGTGCATGCACACCATAGAAAGGATTTTAGTTTGTGATTTTCTTTGTTTAACTAAATGCCGCATCTTGCCAGGAATTAATAGTTTTGTAACCACAGAATCTTGAAAACATATCAAGGTCATTTTTTAAAAATGATATGGTGCTGAATGAGGGGTTGGAAAGCTTAAGTGAGGTTATGGGGTGGAGACGGGGTGAAGATGTGTTTTTAATTCATCTATTCAGAGGAATGCTTCAGTATATTTTCTTAAGTCTTTTTAGATTTTAACTGGGTGAAGCTGGAGAGCAGCGCCTTCCCCCTCTCACTTTTTCTCATGCAGATAGAAAAAACAAAAAACAAAACTGGGATTACAAACAAAATGCGGTCCCTAGTGTGCAATTGTGAGGTAGAATGAGTAACATGTCATGGAGTTCTCTTATGAATGCACGTTGTTTCTCTCATATGGAAAAACAAATCCACATAGAAATACATAAACTTGAAACGCAGGCCTGTCCTAAAGCCAACCTGGCTTGAAGACTTGAGGGATTTGTCACATCGACAGATCACTTTGTCTCGCCACAGGACTCACAAATTTAAATGGCAATAGGAAAACTCCTGGAGTGTTTGGAGCATGGCTGATGGGATGGAGTGTTGAAAGAGAGGTAGGAGAGAGAGCTGTTGTTGGAAGATGACATTTAGAAGAACAGGGAGAGAGTGAAAAGGAAAATTGGAGAGGAAAGGGGAAGAGGGAGGTTAATCATCTTCACTTGTTAGCTGTCTATCATCTTAGCATGTGTGCCAGCTGATAAAGCCATACAGTGTTTCTAGTGACAGACCTGCTGATGGAGAAGTAGTTTTAGCCAGCGGAGGAACAGCATGCCATCGGTGTTAATATGCTCCACCCAAACGATCTGTTAGGAATTGCCAGCATCTCAATCCCCTTTCTCTCTTTCACTCTTTCATCTCTCTTGAAGCTTTCACCTTTACTCATCTCCATCCTTTCATCCCTCACTCCTCATCTATCCTGTTCTCTCCTTGTTTTTCATGTACTGTGTCTGGCAGCAATGAGTGCTTTAAGAGGGTATTAGCGGGGTGTCTGCAGCGTACTATCACAGCTTATTGGAGCAGTGCAGGTGAGACAGCAGGGATTTCCTGTTAGGCCTCTTTGCTACATTCTTGCTAAATTGCTCCTTCCCAGGTGGGGTTGTAGGGGAGGGGGTTCTCTTCCTTTGTCTCATACACACAAACACAGATGGGCATGCACACAGCGGCACCGGGGCATTGGGGCACTAACGTACTGTACGTACAAAGGATTAGTGGTGTCACTGGTGTGTGTTCTCTGTGTGCCAGCCAGTGTGGAGCGGGGAAGGACAGAGCACGGCTCAGTATTAGACTCTGGTTGACTTCCAGCAGAGCAATATGAGATAAATACTTCACCATCTTACAGCTGGGGGTCCTGGACTTCTTCTAATGCTGCTATTTGAGAGGAGGCCTCTGTGTGCGCTCGCTCATTTTACACACACACACACACACACACACACATACCTAAGCAGGTAGCCACTAAATGTCATCCAATGCAGTTGTCCTTACCGTTCATATGAATTAGCTTTTTGTACAAGCAACAACGTAGGCAGTGTATCACAAGTGCTAGATGTATTTTTGAAGTATAAAGAGAATAATGCAGGCTGACCCTTCGCCAGCCTCCAGTTTTAATGTAAAGCTAAGCTAATTGCCCCACTATAATGAGCACTTTAACTTAAGTAATATTTTTTGAAAGCCTTTTAATGTTAGAGCTATGCTCCTCATTTCAGCATACAGTTATATATGCTTGCACTATGCTTTCATAGGTGTCAAAGAAAAGGTATTTTAGTGGGTAAAATTTTTACTTTTTCCTCAAGTTGAATAGTCAAATAAGTACATGTACCTCACAATGTACAGTACTTGGGTAAATCTACTCAGTTACTTTATCCTATCTCCTTAAGTTCCCTGTGAAATAGTGGAGAGGCTGGAAGCACAACAGAGCCTCTTCTGGACATGTTCTCACAGCTTCCCTCTGTGTCCAAGTAACACTTGTTAAAACAACTGTTAACAAGCCCTCCTTTACTGCTTCCGTTTATCTAAGTGTATGTGTGTGTGTCTTGAATTCATATAAAGCACACATGCACATCTTAAAATTAGGTTCAAATGGGTTCACTCATTGTGCAACGGCAAAAAGCACTGGAAATGTAATCAGGTGTTGAAGAGCAACAGAGGAACACATAGTCTGCTCTTGACAGCCAGCTGAGTGCATTTATGAATGTGTGTGTGCGTGCATGTGTGTCTGTAGGCGGTGGAACAGAACGCTGATATATGTCCAATAAGACGTTCTGGAGAAAGCTCAGATATCACTCATCTCAATGTGCACAGCCAGATATGGAGGATTTTTAATGTGTGAGCATGAAGTGTGTGAGCACTCTGATCTGTGGTAGCACCGGCCCAATCATACAACACTCAATAACAAATAATTGGATGGGCTCCAGGCTCCTGTCTCACACACACGTTTTTTAACGTTTCTTTCATCAGTCCACAGTGGTTCATATTATGGACATTAGGTCAAAGCTGAACTCTTACTACTTCCAAAAATGTCATCAAGTGAATGTGTTGAGCCGTGTCACTTCCTGAGTAACATATGGGCCACCTGACTGAGGAATGGAAAAATTTTGTAAGTTTTCCTGACCTTTTTTGAATGTTTTTTGTTATATGTGAATGTTTCTGTTTTCAATTCTTCTATTCTGCTTCTGTGACCCTACGTTCTTTTCTGTCCATTGGCCTTGCTGGATAAACCATAAAAATCACTAATCAACTGTATCACCAATTTTGACTCTTACTTCACATCTTCATATTGTACACCAGCAACTCCCAGCTCAATTTAGATCATCTCTCCTGACTTCTTATCTGGTCAACTGGTCCTCTTTCGGCCTTTTCCAGGTAGATGCTTTGCGAGTGCGTCTAGAGGAGAAAGAGCAGTTTCTGACCAAGAAGACCAAGCAGCTGCAGGACCTGACTGATGAAAAGAGCACACTAACAGGAGAGATCAGGGACATGAAGGACATGCTGGATGTCAAGGAAAGGAAGGTTAACATCCTGCAGAAAAAGGTATGTGAATCCAGCTGACTCCGGCATCATATATTTGATATACAAGGAAATCAATTCTTGTAGGTTAGACTAACAGCTCAAAATGTCCTCAATTTCTCCATCCGGTGATAAAATATCTGTGTTGTCTTTGTTGCAATAATATCAATTAATACTTGTGTATGGATTATAATCAGGTTAGTTCTTTTGGTTTTGCAGGTTTTCAATCTGGTAAAAAAGTAGGAATATTTGAATTTGTATATTTGTTTCTTTCACATTCTACATTTGACAAGCAAAAGTATCGCTTAGTGTTTTTGAGATGTTACAGGTTTGTTAATGGTCATCACATCAGTAACTTTCCCTCTTGATTGTACTGGGACCTGCTACTACAATTACACCTGGTTAATGTATACACACACCTGCTCTATCTCTCTCTCTTGCACGCACAAACACACGCACTCGCATTGCATGTCTTAAAGGCCCTAATGACCTTTATAAGGTTAGCTATTTAGATGGGGCCTGTGGCCGCCTGTGGTGTGCATGTTGGTAATTCCTCTGTAGACCAATTACACACACATAAAGGTCCCCTCTCAACTTCCTTGTTTCCTCTCATGTCCTCAAATTAGATCTCCCTCTCTCTCCTCCCTCCCTCCCCCTTGCTGAGTTTAATGAAAAGGGGGCTCCAAAGGTCATATGCAGTACCATCAATCTGTGTAAGTCTGTGCTTCTGCGTGAATATGTTCAAATATATTCTTATGTTGATGTGTTCCCCTTCAGGTGTTTTTGTGTGAAGTTAAAAGATGACCTGTACGTGCACCCTATACTGTGCTCTATTCCACTGGGTCCCACTTATAACTCTTTGTTCATGTCACATAATGAGCTTGTTTGTTGCTGATAAACTTATAAATAGCATTTGTTAAGTGACATTTCATACATCTATAAAGTGAGCTTCATCTTTAAAAATGTAATGTTCACTGGGGTTGGTTGGAAGTTTATCATTTGCATAGTTTTAAAAGGATATTCTAAATTCCACTTTTATTTCAGTCTATGTTACTGTTATCCTCTGTTTCCATTTTCACCCCCACAAGACAAAAAGTGAGGCCAGTTGCTGCTAATCTGTTTGTGTTGTTTGCAGTTGTGTTGGTGACTGGTTTCTCACTTGCCAGTTTTTTGTCCCTGATTGATTTTTGTTTGTCTGTAATCATGCAGAAAATCTCCTTCTTCCTGTTTCCTATTTTTTTCCTCTTTTTCTCTGTAGTGCATTTATTGTCTCTCTTCAATTGTAAAAGTTGTTCGTCCAAGTCATTCCGTCTTACCAAAATCAATTTATCTTGAAAAGCAAACAGTAATACACTGAGCACACCTTGGAAAATAGTCAGCAGTGAAATGAAGTGCTTGTTGTAAAAGATTAATAAAACATGAAGAAAATGTATATCGTTAATGTTTTGTCCCTGTTTTGCACACATATTAACATAAAATGAATGGAAGGAGACGGGATACTTGAACAAATAAGCAGACCGAGTATTTTACATCACCATCCAACAGGTGTTTCACTCCATTAGCCACACTGTATACATTGACTGAAATCCAATTGGTTTTCCAAATGTCCTATTTTCCAAAAATCCCAGGAGGCTATAATTTACAGTGCTGTTCCCAGGGGAAAGGCACGAGTGGAGCTGGTTTCCAAGAGTCAAAGCAGGTTTCCTTTCTGGGCTTCAGTCTAAGTTACTGCTGGATTATTGTAAAATACACTGACAAGCTCTGGATGTGTTTGAAGTCATTGCGGGATGTATGAAGTTTTCCTCTGACACAAATCTAAAGGTCAAGGATGTATTTCCGAACTAAAGGGTGATGGCTTGTTTTACACCAATGACGCTGATCCCATGCCAGCAAATCACCTGTGTTGAGGATGACCTGAATGTAAATCAGATTTACAGTTCTTAGATTTTGGCACAATGTAGTCTTTGCTGTCAAAGTTCAAATAACTCTTTTGGACACTTTAATTCATCATTATGACATTTTATTGCCAGTTGAAGTGTTCCGTATATTCCATGCAGCATTTAGGTACCATTTTTCCTAATTTTGGTTTTATACAAAAAATGAAGGTTAACCTCCTGCCTCTGCAGATATTATAAATTCGTACAATCCAAAAAAGGAAAATTAAATTTTCAAAATTTATTTCTAAATTTCCCCACTGTGGGATGAATAATGGCAAATCTAATCTAATCTAATAATCGCAAATCACAAGTAAACTCCATTATTTAGTCTTTATTTTACCACCAAATAGTTTGGTAGCAAAGTCATGGTTTACATTGTATGTCCAAATGACTTTGAAGAAAAATTTGTAGTGGAAAACAGTGTTGCTGTTGCTTTGTCTAAAATAGTCATCATTTAAAATGTGTGGTGACTGCATGATCGCTGCTGACCGAAAACTGAATGAGTGATAGAGAATGCTAAATTTTGAGTTTGATTGCAAAACAACACACAAGACCTTATAAATCTTGCGCTGCCATATCTGATGGATAATTTTGATGCGTTGAGATTGTTTGGTCTCTGGTAAGAATGCTGTGCAGTCCCATGTAAGTAAAAGTAAATAATATATATAATATATATATAATAAGTAAATTTTAAAAGAATTTCAATGTTTTTGCTGAAATCTTCTAACAAATGTTCCTCTTAAGACTCAGCAAACGTTAGAACATTTACCTTATTTACAATACACCCATGTTCAGTCTACAGTGGAGTATATACATATTAATACATAGACATACACAGACTGCAGACAATGTCATCATGCAACTTATAGATGAATGTTCGAATGGAGGGTAAAATGATTAGTTACTGAATATGAAACAAATCATAAATGTTCTACTGACCCAAATATAAGATAACCATAAATACAAGACACTTAATTAAATATACCCTGTAAAGCAGTTTTTAAATTACTCTCATCCATACAATTGAGAATCAGCAAGGATTGTTGGATTTGTGCTCTAATTTACTTTAATCCTCCCAGAAATCACTGTTGTTTTTTCACAACTGCTGCAGCTCAAATAATGTACATAGTAGAGTATCAGTCAAAAAATATTGTCTTACATTTCGCCAAATATGGTACTCACCACCAAATGGGCTGATGCCAGCAAAAGTTCTGCCATCAAAGTCTCAGTGCACTAATTGCAGTTACAATGCGCATTTCCTTCTCAATGTCTCAGTGTTGGGGTTGGGGTTATCTTTGTTGTCCTCAATGGGAAAATTGAAGTGGGGCAAAAGTTCACATAAGTACAGTGTGTCCAATCAGCGGAGCTCAGTGTACTGAAATGACTTTTCCTCTAACCAACAACTGCCATGAGCTGTCTATTGCAGTGCCTGAGTTATAAGTTATAGGTCTGAATGCATTTCAGAATAATAATGTTAGGTTCATGAATGTTATACAAAGTTCAAAAACGAGGCTGCCATGTCATAATTCATATTACCAAAAAACATGTTTAGCCCAGCAAACTTCAGGTCCCATTTTCAAATCAATATATCACTCTAGTGTTTTTCAGTGGATGTTGCAGTTTCATTCCCTGCACACACTGACTGCTTTAAAAAAAAAAAAATCTAGTGACATTGTGGAACATCTTAGCCAATCTTGTAGTCCATGTTTAAAATCTATATCCAGCTCTAAACTTTATTTCAATATTAGTTAGGCTCGGATTTGTTTCATTAACATCCACCGTAGTTTGTCTGTGTCAAATTTAGTCCATTTGTTTGATCTGAATTTTGTCATCCTAATATGTGCTTCCTCAATTTGAAATGTGCTTCATCTTCTTAAGCTTATACTCTGTCAGCTTAATGCTAATACTGGCGAACCAACATTAATCTTGGCTGGAGCTGTCGAGAGCTGTAGCCACCTGCAACCTGATATGATGGTGAAACACAGATACAGACTAAGTCATGATTATTTAAAAAATTGAAGACTCGTGGAACAGCAGGACACTGTAGTGCTGTTCACCTCTTCAGATACAAGATTTGGACTGTGATTTACTTAGAACAAATAGATTTGTTGAGATGCTGTCAACAGTTTTATCAGGACTCCTTCTTCAGCAGGCAATCATTCCTGCGATCATAAAAGCAGTGTGGTCTGTGAATTGCCCAGTGAAAGCAAGACATTGTTTCTTTAAAGAGATGTCTCCCAAGATTTTTTGAAATATATTTTTATTTTTATTCTGGGGGTGATCCCAGAATCTGTGGTGCTACAAATAGGAGTTCCATTCATTTCCATTGTGTTTGGGTGGCGCCATAAAACCTTGCCAAACAGAAGAAATGATCAGTATGGCTAGATATCTCTGGGGCACAGGAGAAAATATGTAATATTGGGTGAACCAAGCTAGTAATGTGTTAACCCTAATCATCCAATGGTAAAAAATGAATAATGCTCTTTTGGAGACATTGGTTAAATAGAATTTAAAATTTAAACCGGAATATAAAATATTGTCATACCTAGCTACTATTTAGGGAGCCCCGTACCCATTTCCTTTATAAAGTACATCTCTTTTGACAATTGTGTATACACTGAAGCCACACTGTGTACACTTAGCTTTCACTGTTTGATTTGTTTTCCAAATTTCCATTTTCCAGCAGTTCAATGAAGCAATAACTTACAGATTTGACAAACCCTGCATCTTTGATGTCCACCCAGTGTGGGTTAAAGCTTGTTTTTCTTCTAACTTATTCTATCTGACTATCATGAATAGATTTCCTATTTTTGAAGGGCAGATTTCTGGATATAGCAAACTATTGTAGACAGAAAAAAAAAGAATGCAAAGTTGCACTTTACTGTGAAGAAATGCCGCTTTTCTTTTTATGACAAATAGGTTGATTTTGAGCTTGAATCATTTGAAAGTGAGCTGAATGGCAGGTGTCTCATGAAATTTCCAGCTCTGAATGAGTCAACTAAATGCAGCTCATCTCTGGTATATGTTCCCCCCGCTGATGAAAGGAGTCAGTATCAAAACCAGACACACGCACACACACATTGACATGTGTCATCCTCCTGGACAACTTTGAGAGGTTGAGCTGATGCATCTGTGTTGTTACAACAAACTCTTAATCTTCACTACAAACACATCCAATTCCCATCTTCCCACCACCCAGAGTGTTTGCAACAGTGCCACAGGCTGATGACAGGTCAACTGGTGCATGATAATGTATTCCTGCCTGTGTGTGTGTGTGGTCATAAAAAATTCACCTTGATCCCAGTCAAAAAGAATTGACATCTGGAACACTAAGAGCAAAACCAGTGTGTGCCATGTGTATGTGTATGTAATATAAAATGGAATGAAAGAAGTTGAAAAAAAATATCAAATGTAAATAGCAACGGGGAGTCTGTTTGATGTACCAAACTGTAGTTCGTGAATCTCCTGATGTTGCAGTTTTGTGTTTTTTAACTTGTAAATCATACGATCCTTTTGAATCATGTTGTTTGTCTTGGATTGTTTCCCCTGCTCCTCTGACTTTTTATTTATTTCATTATCATTTAAACATAGTGATTAAAACACTTTTTTTCTCCACTCAATTTGACATATTCAACAGTCTTCTAACACAGATTTAAATCATTAAGCTGTAAATTTAGATTTAAATGAGAGTGCTTTTGTAAAACCACACTTCCAACTGTGAGACTCTCTGACTCTCAAGTTTAAGGGTTTTGACTTCATCTTTCAATCATCTGAATTTTGAAGTTCCCTTTACCCCACAAAAACTCTGACCACACATGGATGGACCAGTGCTAAATATGGTGAGCTAATAGTTCAATATAGTGCACTCATTGGTGCCCTATTTTCTATCTAAGGATTTTTATCTTCTCCTACAGGCCTCTCCACAAACAGTCACAGTGACTTGTAGCATGGCACCATGATGTCATTGCTATAGTTTGAGCCTTACATTGATCCTAATACTTAGAGGCTGAATTTAACTAAAAATAATGAGGAAGTGGTCCTTAAATTAAAATAGAAAATGCATATGTTAGGTTTGTGCTGGCATTTTCGAATTTCCGTATCACAACACAGAACAGTGGGAGCTCTGTTCGAGCCCTTGGTCTGAGACCATGACCAATGCATAATGATGGATTTATTTATTTATTTTCTCATTTTTAGGGTTTTTTTTTTTTTTTTTCTTTTTTTTCTTTTTCGTTGGTGGGGTAGGGGTGTGGGAGGTACACACGCAGAGCCGGTTGTGGTGTGGTTTTGGCATACATGTGTTATTCATGTTCAAACATTGTGGTCGTCTCAATCCATATTCATGCTTTTAAAAAGCCAGGCTGTGTGCATGGAAGTATAGTATCCCCTATCATGTTCCCTTCCTATAGCAACGACAGACTGGGATATTCAGTTACTTCTGCTTTTGCTGTGCTGGGCATATGTGTGTATCTTTTTCATGTTCGTGTCTATATAGAAGGATGACCTCTACACAAGAGTCTCTGTTGGTTATGATAGTGTCTCGTAGGTCTCCATTAGACTTTCTCGGGGGAACTCAACTCTGCTATGGTACACCCTCTGCCAGACTCTTTCAGCACTTGGTGTCATCGCTGGCTCTGGTCTGGTGTCATCGGCCTGGCTCCGCCTTTGATTGTGAAGGAAAGTAGAGAGAGAGAGAGAGAGAGAGAGAGAGAGAGAGAGAGAGAGAGAGAGAGAGAGAGAGAGAGAGAGAGAGAGAGAGAGAGAGAGAGAGAGAGAGAGAGAGAGAGAGAGAGAATGATATAGAGGTGAATAGAAATATTCCCTAGCCTTCTGCTCTTCCTCTCTTTCCTCTCCCCTGCTCTGCTCTCTCTGTGGAGCAATTGCTTGTTGGTTGGTCGGGATGCTTTTGATTATTTTATGAGGCTTCATATAGTTGAAATAACACTCCGTTTTCATCTTTCACATTGAATAAATGGATGAATGCGGTCTGATGACTAGTCGTTTTATATTAATTATGGGCAAACTTCTGTACCCATGCAGGCTTTTTTCGACCTTGTTTTTTCCAAAACAACCTTCAGTGCTTCTTTTCTCTCCCTCCTCCCCCATGTCTTACACACTACCCTAAAACAACACTGGCACTGTTGAATATGATGCATATTGATCGCGAGGGGAAGTGCTTCATGGTGATAGAGAGGAAAATATTAGTCCAGCATTGGCATCGTTTCTGTGTGCTTATGTTTGTATGTGTGTGCAATATGTATAGACAAACATGAGCCTTATTTGCTGCTTTAAGTTCGTGTCTGGGTGTGTATGACAGATAAACCTTTTAGTTTAACTATTTCCTACATCTGATGACACATCATCACAAGAACTGGCTATCTGGGTACTTTTGAGTTCTGAAATGTGTCCATAGTGTTTCACTATTGCTTTGACACATGATTTTTATTGGCTCTTTATTTTTTGGTCAAATTTTCTGATCTGAATATGTTATATATGAATATATTTTACAGCATATTTCACAATGTGTTTTATTCAGATAAAATTCATGCTCTATTACTCTTGAACTCCAGTGAATATTAAAACAAATACAAGAGGGGTTCCACATTAGATTAAACATTGTCAAACTCAAATATATGGCCTAGTGCTGATATTGAAAAATGTAAAAGATGCCCAGAAGGGCTGCAGGTAATAGTCACTTTTATTAATGATTAATCTCCTGATTTTATCAGTAAAATGTCACAGTGAAAAATATGAAAAATACCCAGATGCCAAAGCTTGTTGCTTGTTTTGCTCGAACAACAAACCGAATCTAAATGATAATAAGTTTCATTTCAAACAAGACAAAGAAGTGAAAATGTGTTTATTTTGTCATTTATTTTTAATAGGCTACAACCAACAAATGTTTGATATTTTCCATTTGCTGTTATAATTTTTTTAATCCATTTATCAGCTGATTGTTTCAGCTCTATTATCCAGTGCTCACTATCACTTATAAAATAACACCAAAATGATATTGTAAATTTCTTGCCAGCCTCTGGACAGTCAATATGCTTTGCCTTGGTAAAACAGCTGCAATGTTGTATGTGTGATAACATCACATCATAAAAATGTATGGAATTGCATTGGCTTCCTAAATGTCGATTGCTTTGATAATTGAGTCTTCATTAATGGGAAAGTTGTAAGACACATGAGTTACTAATCAATGACAAACAAACTTGGCTGCATTTCAGGTGAGTGTGTCTAACAGCTGTATTTCTGAGAGAGATAACTCACTTGGAGTTCCTTGGTATGAGCATGAGTGTGATCTTGATAGATCTGTGATGAGGCCACCAATGCCTTTCATCCTAATGGATTCCATCTGACCAATCACAGCGCAGAGACATGGCAACAGATAAGCCTGCTGGAGCTGGGGAGGTTCCGGTAAACAGGCTGTGATAGGGCCCCCCCCCTCCTTATGTCCCCCTCTGCTCCTATCAGCAATCAGCCAGGGTTAATGGTGAGAGCCTGAGGCTCGCTGATTGGAGCCAGGCTGCACATCAGTCAAGACAAACCCAGTGTTGGGCCATATGTTAGGCTACAGCCATTCCAGCCCGTCTTCTGCCTGACCACAACAGACACACAGCTGAAATTGCACAGTTCGAGAATTTAGAAATGTTTGATGACTCTCTGACTTGATGAAGATTGCGGATTTGACTGTATCCTGATGATGACACGAGCCATAATTCAGACTGACCCATTTTGACCTCAACTGTAGGCAACCCAGTGTTAGTAATTCATACTTTAAGATCTCAGGCGCGTACTTCTGTCTCTGCCTAACTTTCTCAGATGAAAGTGGGTCACAGTCTGCGTCCCCATCTCCCAGTTGAGACATATGACTATAAGCTCTGTTTGACCGTTCTGACCAGATCTCTGTAAAGTGGCACTGGGTCGGCAGCTACAGGTTATCACACAGCTGCTGTGCTCCCCATAGGATGGCTTCATATGAGTTTCTTTCTTTCTTTCTTTCTTTCAGATCAAAGGGCTCCCCCTTCCCTCTCTCCAAAGTGGAGAAAAAGAAAAGAATAAATACTAATGGTGCTGTGAGCAGAGGAATAAAGCGTTGGGGTAATTACCTAGCAATCACTGAAGCATTCCGCAGCTGAGGGGGGCAGAGATAGGGTCTTGAGCCTAAAGAGCATGGACGTGGATCAACTTGGCCGGCACATACACAGACATGGTCACACTCACGTACAGCCCCAGCTTGCACAAGTGCAATCTGTCTTCATTGAACGAATCTGGACCTGAAGAGTCTTTCTGGTTGACCAGAAAAGATATCTCCGAAAAACAATCCTCTCTTTGGTTTTCTGTCTGTTTTGGTCAGGGTCTAATTGATATGTATGAATGCAGTAGAGGGTCCGTATGTGACTAACTTTCTGCAGGAATGTGTGGGGAGAGGGGGAGAACGTCTGCTTGTCATGTGTGGAAGTGCTATATGCAGCCCCTATCGCAAAGACCTGGCCTGACATTCATGATAATAATCAGCGTAATTGTGAGTGTGTGTGTGTGTGTTCCTCGTAGATTAGTACTGTATATTCAGACCAAGCCACATGTTATGACCGTACAGAATTTGAATTGTGGATACCGTTTCCTGTTTGCATGTGTGTAAATACACATAAATAAACATTGGGCCTCATTCATCAGGCTTCCAAAATATTTTAGTTCCATTTATGAACATGAAGTGTTTTGAATTTTTTACCTTCAATAAGACATTTGAAATTAAAATAATTCATTTTGAATATAATATTTTGAATTTTTTTTTTTCAATATATCTTACGCATTTGTTGCCCACACTGCTCATTTATTACTGTCATGGGTTATAATGTTTTAATGGAAACACAGATTTATACTTTTTAGGTAGTGCTTTTGTTGAAACTGTTATTTATTTCTGGTTACAGAAAGTCCATAAAACAATGACTAGTTTGAGCCAGGCTGTGTTTTGATTTATGCAGATCAACGCTCAACTGGTGGTTTTAAACCAAATGCAAAGTTAAACTAACACACTAAACTTTTCCCTTCTCATCACTTTGCTGATCTCATCTTATCTGTTATCAGGAATTCCTTTGCTCTTTCCTTCTTTAGTTTTGTCTGCCCGCAGATTTTTTTTATTTCATGTTTAATTTCATGCAATTTTTGTTTCACTTCTTTCATTTTGCATTCTATAAATGAAATTTTGCTAACGTTATCTCAAAATTGTTGTTAAATTATAAGCTCTTATGAAGGAGAAACCCCCCATATCTTGGCCACTATGTCACACGTTTGTTCTTGAGAATGGTAATTTAGTTTTAACGGTTCCGTGTATTTGACATAATTTCTTCCATTACAATTATCTTTATGGGTGGCATTTGTTACTTAACTTAGATTTTTTAAATATTTTACTTTGCTATAATTTGTAATTACCATGGTAATGTTGTGGAAGTTGTGTTATTTCATCTCTGTTTTAGGAATTGGGATTTATCACAGTATCCATAGTGTCAAATACATGGAAGGTCTCATTATATGAGAAAAGGAAAACAATTTCATGAATAATGATTAATGGGTCTCATTATATATACATCTGTCTGTGATACATGCTTGTGTCTCTGTATGCAAAATCTCAGTTTCTTTATTTGTATATGTTTATGTTCTTGTGTGTCTGAATTGAAATGAGAGTATGTCTGTTGCTGATGGACACAGAGTACCTTTGTATTTCTTGACAGCCACTGGTAGTTAGGCGAAAAATGAATGGGGAGGAAGTTGCTCTGAGTCAAGGCCTCAGTCGTAATCATAGTGAAACCCATAGAAAATTCTGTCTCTTTCGTTTGCTCCCAGTTCCACTTGAACAAATCATTTAGGGTTTCTTTTTCTTCTCCCCTTGGCTGTAGGATAGTCAGCAATCTGCCTGTTTGGCTTGTCAACACTGGCTCTGTATAGTTGTTTTTCGTTTGGTAGAGAACAGCGCAGCATATTTAGACAGGCATGCAGGCACACTGAGTGGCACAACACATGTTCTTGTGCAATTGTGCCCAGCCCTCTTTTTGGCCAACAGATCAAAGCCCTGAAAAAAGCTTTTATTTAATTCCTTAATTGGAGAGAAAGATTTTGCAAGCCTTTTGTACTCTTTGGCATGTACTGTACACTTCTGAGGGAAAAATTCTAAACTGTGCGCTGATAGAAATAAAGAATGGCTCCTACTTTTCTCCATTTAGAAAAGTGTGGATGATTTCCGAACCTGAGCTCCGTGTTTCTTGACCCTCCCTTTCTCTTCCACCCTCTCTCGGGCACCACTCATCTTATGAAGTCATTGTGCTCTGACGTTCCAGTTGATAACAGATGAGTAATGACTCAATGAGCAAAGCAGCATGAGATCAGGAAGGTCAGTAGAGGGGAATAGGGGAGAGGTGTTATTTTCTGCTTGGTTTCTGTGTTGTCCCTTCACATTCCCAGGCAGATGACCCAGCAGTCTACAGAGATCTGAAATGAACTACAGAGTTTGAAATGCTCTCTGTAGCTGCTTGTACAGTGTAATACATTTTTATTTAAGATGCTCTTTTAAGGAAGCTAACAATGGGATGGAGTAGAATGGGTTCATCTTGCTAAATCATACGAGTTAAGTCAGGGATCAGAGAGGTTCGTCTCTCAACTCACTATTTTGTGTAGTGAAGATGGATCACATCTCATGAAGTTCACTTATTCAAAGGACTGGGTACTACGGCTTTTTCTATGGCTGCGTACTGCTCTGCTGTCCTCACACAATGGCTCTTTGGACAGCAAAGACATGACAAAGAATAACGTAAACCTGGTATTTTTCATTTTAAATAAACTCACAAAACTTGCAAAGTGGATAAATTGGCCTTTGGTAGTATATGATCACATGGGGGCGCCAGCTTACACTATATCGATGTGTACAAAGACAACCAGCGTTGCCCTATTAGTTCTGTGTGGTGTGGCAGTGGGAGGTAATGGTGGGACAAGGGTAAAATGAAGTGCATGCACACCCTCCCCGCACAGAAAAGGTCACTGTCTTACCCGAGCTTCATGGCCAGGCCGTGTTTCTCTTTGAAGAGCCACAGCTGAGTGCTCAGGAGCAGGAGGAAGTCCTTTATTAACCTGGGAATCAACAAGCTCTGATGGCAGGAGACGATAACATTGTGCAGGTGTCTGAGTGTACTGGAACAAACACACACACACACACACACACACACACATACACAAGCACGCAGGCGCGCACACACTCAAACATAATAAAATTCCAAGTTTAATAAGTACATGCTTTGCTTGGATCGCAGTGTGTGACTGCGGAGTACTTGAAGTAGCAGTTTGATATTTTCAGTGTGTAGTCTTTCATCATGTCTCTGTTTTACTGTGACCTAGATTTCTCTGGGGAAATACACACTATGTCACTACATATTGTACAGTTTGTGGTTATCGTCCCTCTGTGTATTTGTGTGTGGCTCTCTGTCTCTGTGCACGCTCACGCATTTGTACATTCGTGCCCATATGTGTCACTGCCAAGATCTTTGGGTTTTACAACTGTCCCTGTCATATTTCCAGGGGTGATGACAAGCACAGAGAAGTGAGTTGCCTTTCAAAAAGTGCTGCCAATTATTGTTTGGTGTTTTTATTGGTCCAAAAGAGTTTTAAAAATACAAATGATTGTATTTTTATGGTGCTCATGCTCCACGCTGGTCTCCTTTGTGTTCTGCAGAAATGATTCCTCCGGAGGCCACAGAGTTCTGGGTCTTAGTTGGGATGGAAGACAGACGGGTCGAGTGGGTTTGTGGTTCTTATGTGGAACAAACTGCTTTTAGATTGAGACTTTTCGCCAGAGACACAGGGCCTGATACCATTTCACTAACTTCTCTCCCATTACATTAGAACTCAGCTTGTCCTAATCATGATCATACTCTACAGACTGTAACCACAATGCAACAATGAGGCCTCCAATGAGTTTTTAAGCCCACTTAGAAACCCATTGTTTTTCTGACAACTGTTTACTTCAGAGAAATGTAGGCCAGCTATAGCTTGAATTATCCCCCTCACTTTAAAGATCCTTATATGAATAAATGTTATCTGATAGCAATATCTTAGCCCACTTTTCACCCACTAGTTTTTCTAACTAGTGGAAAAATGATAAAAGCAACCCA
Source organism: Remorina albescens (assembly GCA_034769265.1). Classification (NCBI taxonomy): domain Eukaryota; kingdom Metazoa; phylum Chordata; class Actinopteri; order Carangiformes; family Echeneidae; genus Remorina; species Remorina albescens. Next base: position 15,568,055 of record CM068482.1, on the reverse strand, counting down.
TTTGTACTCCATCTTTGTTCCCATGTTAACATACTTTTTATATCAGTGTTGTTGTAACTTCTAAAATCATGGCTGTAATGTCCCTCTCTGCATCTTTTTATTTTTTATATAATTATGTCAATGATGGCTAGGCATTTGGTCAACTATTTTGCTAAAAGCTGTAAGTGATTAAGTATCACTAGCCATGAAATCTCCACAACCCACGGCCTCCCAAAGACTTGGAGCACTTTACTCTTCAGCTCTATTTTAGAGTGGCACTGGTCAATACCGTTGCTAAGTCAAGGTCAGTGCAAGGTAACTGTGCATCCTTTAAGGAGAGCATGCTCCCATCCTATCAGCATGTTGATAAAGTTATCAGAGTCAAAACAGTATGCCCGTAAACAGTGGGGAGCCACATGTGTGGGAGATGACTGAGGCAGACGTCATGATTTCTCAAGAGAATACACACCCGCTTAGAAAGACAGTCGACACCAGAGTGCCTGGCCCATAGAGTCATAGTAGCCGCTTATCGTAGGTGGTCTACTTCAGCAGGAGGTGTGTGTGGTTGGAGAGTGGGATGACATATGCACAGCGGTTTAATGATAAAAGCCTCTGTGTCTATGTGTGTGTATGTGAGTGAAAGAGAGAGATGCGGGAGTATAGTTTGCCTCGTACAATGAAAGATAAAATGAATGGCTGCTGTTCTCATCATAACAGCTAAGCTACTGGAAGGTATCCCCCCCCCCATACACACATACAGCTGCCCTGGGCCACAGAAGGCATTTCTCTTCCGAGAGTGTGTTTTGAGTATGAGATTTCTGACAGAAATTCCTCGACCTCTTTCCCATATCCATGTCTCACGTGACTCACTCTCATCCATTGGTACAAGGTTTTAAGTCGTGTTTAATGTTTTTCTGCACAATTTGACAGAAGGCTGAGCAACGAGGCTAAATATTTCATCCAGGGGTTGTTATTTTGTGTGACCAAGCCAAAGCAAACTTAAGGCTGGTGAAGAATGTAATCATTTATCTAAGACCAGGGGCGACATGCTCAATTTGACCTGAAATAGGGTTCTGTGCTGCCCACAGGGACAGGGAAAAGGAGTGTGCATGAGTGCATATGTATATATTTCGGTGCGTATTTTGGAAAACCAGGTATGTTGAGCTACTGCGCTGGTAAAACAAGGCCAAAGCCCGATTTGGTTTGTTTGTACTTCCTCCTGTGTTTACTGTGGGCTCAGATAAGCATGTTCCACCATCAGTCTTCTGTAATCTTTGGGGGTTTACCCGTGCTTGATGATTTGGAGATTATCAATGTCAAAATGTGTGTAGCTCTAGCTATCTAATGCCTATTACCCAAGAAAATGAGAGAAATGCACCGCGTTTGTCCACTTACTTATAATGAAGGAAACAGACAAGAGTAAATGAGGAAACCAAAGCACCCCCTTCACTCTCTTTCTCACAACGTCCACCCTGAAATCCCATCTAACACAACCATGGCAATCATGAGTTGCTGAGAATTTTATCTGTCTTTTGGTAGTGTGAAGCTTTCCCATCATTCCCTGAAGAGTTTAATGTCCCTGTCGCTTGTGGACTGACCAACCAGAGCCTTTGGTTTGGTTCTGTAATGACTGTCATTAACCTATCAAGATCTGCCGAAGGGTCCTGGCTGCTTTTTCCCACCCCCTTCTGCTACTTTCCCTCCATTTCCAAAACCAAGATGGCTCCTTTAAGTCCTTGTTCTTTGCCTCTAGGGAGCGGAGAACACCAAAGTCTACAGACTAATTGGATTCATTTGTAAAATAGCTGTGGAGATTTGGACATTATCTATCTATGTACCCATGACTGGAATGCAGCTTATTCTCCCCACTGGACATTTTTTTTTTACCCTGTCACCATTACAGTTAAAATGTGGTCTCTTGATGGCCTGAAGTGCCTTTCTTGTTTTTATTGGATTCTCATGTTCGTTAAATAATGAATTCTTTTCAGTGCATATGCCTTTCCTTTGTGCAGCCCAAGCCCCGATCTGAGAAAGGAGCACTTGGGTCAAATATGGTATTAATGCATTGCAGCAGTGAGTGAAATTAATGCTCTCTGCTGCAAAGATTTCAATGTATCTCAGGGTGTCCATCAACTTCTTGAAAAGAGCGACCCTTTGTTTCATCAAGGTGATATTAATTCAGCATTTAAAAGAATGTAGTGTGCATTTAAAAATTATTATGAGCCACAAGGAAGTCACCATTTCAGAATGTCCTATCACCAGATGTGCTGTCCCTTTGTAACTAATTTGTAGACCGCTGGAGTTTCATTGCATCGCACTGTGTCCTTCTCCAGCTGCATCTGCTAGTGTTTTGTTTGGTACAGCTCGGGGCATTTTGTGTGCGCCTGTGTGTGTGTGTGTGTGTGTGTGTGTGTGTGTGTGTGTGTGCCCGTGTGTGCGTCTATATGTGTCTCTGTGTATTTGCGTTCTGTTTTGCAAATGATTATCAGATAAGCTGTTGAGCAGCACAACTGACTATTACACCACCACTTTAGCAACATGAGGTTGGCCACAAAAAAGAAGATATAGACACAAAGTCCTGAAAGTAAATGGGCTGAATTAACTTTTGGTGTAATGCTGTCAATCTGCCGTTCAAGCGTTTTAATGCAGTGCTCAGGTGAGCCACCCAAACCTTACCCTTTTTCCTCGGCCACTTTGTCCTTTACACCTCTCAACTAAGCATTTTACTTAAAAGATGAACTAGTTTCTTCTTTCCTTGTGGAGCCAATCTTAAATGTTTTGACCTAAACTCAACAGCAAAAGGCTTTCATTGCTGCTCAACTTTGAGATGCTGCACCAGAATGGATGACATCACAGCAGGAAATTGGAGTAAACAGCCAGAGACGGAACAGCAGTGTCCAGATTCATCTTCTCGATGAATTGGTGTTCAATGGCATCATTTCCTTTCGTGGTACTTTGGTCCCACAAAGTCTCCAGTCATTATAATCCAATTAGGCACATTGTACCAGTGTTACTTAATCTTTCCGGTTCAGTCTGAACTTTTCTCCCCACGATTCTTTGAGTCTTTGTGATGGATATGTTTGTTTAACATCAATACTCTGCCAACCTCAGCTCCTCTGTTTTTCTGCTTCTGCCCTTCTTTCTCTAGATTGAGAACCTGTTGGAGCAGTTAAAGGATAAGGACAAACAGCTGGCTGGGTTAAAGGAAAGAGTTCAGGGCCTCCAAACTGACTCCAGCAATACGGACACAGCCCTGGCCACTCTGGAGGAGGCTCTATCAGAAAAGGTAAGTGGGGAATGAACGGAGTGTGAGGATGGACTTGTTAAAAAGTCAAAAGGATACCAAGGCTGATGGAGATGTTGCTCTCTGCTGGGAGGAATAAAGGCATGAGGAATAATGATATTGATGAAGAGACTCAAAGTTGTTGTCAGATGTAGACAATAAAAAGTCACAAACTGAAACCATTAGACCACCACTTGATCTGGAATGGCTTGGAGATTTTTACCCATTGAGACACACTCCTCTTTCAGGCAGCCAGTGCAAGGCATATGGCTTAATTAAGCTGCATGCTTTACTATGACTCATTGCAATAATTTATAGACACAGCCTCCTAATTTATAGAACCTGGACCACACTAGATGAGGTCCCTTCTGTAAAAGAGTAAGGGAGAGAAGGAGGCTGCAGGAGAAGGGAGGTCTAAGGTGAACATAGACAGAGGATTAGTCCCTGTCTGTAGCTATGAAGAACATGGGGAGGGAATGATCTATAGAATAAGAGGAAGTCAGAAGATGGGAGGCAGGTGGTGGAAAAGCAGAATGGCAGAAGGGGCACAGACCTGATGGAAGAGGTGGTCTCTGAATCAAGAAAGGGAGAGGTCAAGGAATGTAAGGGTGGAGACAAAGTAAAAAAAAAAAGGGAATAACTTCTACAAAGACATGAAAGAAGAAGAACAGAGCTGGAAAGAAATACTTGTTTTCAGACAGTAAGACAGGGATGGAAACTCTAACAGACAGCACAGCCACATGCATACTGCACATAAAGAAGAAATTAAATAGCAGTGACATAGCAAGAGAGATAACGCAGACACGATGTAATGTAAAGTCCTCATGTGCACATCCCCAGTTCACTGTTATTTTAACAATATCAAGTATGGAACTGACTCTGTTCTGTGGTTCATCAATTGGATCTAACTGGATTTACTAGTCTGCTAATTCTCAACAAGAGAGATCAGCACAGTGTTGCATGTGTCTATATCTGGGGGAAGATACATTACAGTGTAAAACCACAATGCGGAACAACTGTATGATTCAAGGTGAGCTAAGCAGAGTTCCTCCACATGGGCGGGTGGGTCAGAAGACGGACTGATGTTGCTAGTTGTAAACATTCAGTGTTTGTTGTTTTTCTGGCAACATGAGCGAGCAGCTGGTCTCCATAAAGCCTCGCTTCAACACTACTGAGCTAGCACGCTGCCACCAACACTAAAAGATGAATGGCCTCACTGGCCCATGAGGTGTTTTGTTTCAGTAAATGCACTGCATTTCTTCAAACAGGTCACTAACCCAATAAAACCCCATTGATTTGACAATATTCTTGGCAAAATAAGTTGCTTTGGAGAAGCTGGAATGTCAATGCAAATTCCTGCTTTGACTAGTGGTGTTTTTTTTTTCTCATGTCCTTAGTGATGTGTTTATGCATTTTCACTCATGGTTACAGGGTGCCAGCAATTTCTAATTGGAGACAGGCTTGAACACTAGATAGCTCTGATGCTGTATACTGTACTGACCGTGACCATGGAAATGTCAAACCCTGGTTTGGCAGCATATACATTACCTACTTTACCTTGAACTGACTGGCTTGATTTCAGGGTGACTCCATCTTGCTTAGCTTTGTTACATATATAAAGTTGTTAGTAATACACATTGGCAGGTACTGTGGTCTAAAAAATGATTGTTTTGGCGTTGCGGGTGAAAAAATTTTTCTCATTTATGTGTTTGTTTGTTCTTCAAGCTAAAAGATGGAGGCTGTTTTACATTTTTTGGCACTGACTGCTGGTTTTACAGATTTTCCTGCTTAGGACAGATGTGAATGTCCAGTGGTGCTGCTTGTTTTCAAATGGCTGCCACTTTCCTGCATGCTGCAGTGTGCACACTGTATGGGTGTATGTTCATGCTTTTCCTGTTACATATTTCAGTTTGCAGGATCATCTTATATTACCTGTTAGTATGCTGATTTTACTGTATGACTAAGGTAAAGTCAATAGACCTAATAAACAGAAAAATGGTGCATACAAATCTTGCTACCACTTTGTTGGAAATTTAAAATGTTTTAAACATTAGAAAAAAGATGCGGCTGGGTGGCCTGGGTTGATACTGAATCACACTAGAGCACTTGACCTATTTTTCGATAAAGATAAGTTGAAAAATGTCAACCATAGTGTCAGCATATCCTTCGCAATTTAGCACAGCACTACTTCCTTAAATCATTTGGATGTTTTATTCATACATTGTTGCTGTCACTGCTCCATCATGTTCTGCCTCTGGGTCATTTCTTGAGATGTAGCAGATGTTGGTAATGCCTGATGACATGAGATGCTGTAATCTGGGAGGGTTCTGGCTAAGGTGATAAAATAAGTTGTATTCCTGTCTTGGTTGGATGGGTTTTCCTGCACATTTTACGCACAATGGTGTTCTTATATAGACTTAACTAAAAAAACTCATTATGACGAGTTGACATCCATTCAAAGAAGAATTGTTTTCCTTTTTGCTCACAAACTTAAGTTTATTGATACACTAGAACTTGGCTTATGTGCTTTTCATTGTGTTTGCAACACATGGACTGACAGAGTGCATAGATGTTTTCACTTAGAATAATCTTTTATCACCTAAATTTGTTTTTGTTGCTGACAGACTTTGAAATGAATAGCATAATGGCACAATAAACTGTAAATCCCTTTTCTCAGTCGGTCCATCTGTTTACCCAGAAACCACTTCTGATGTAGCTTACACATTACTCAGCTGTGATGAGGAGAACATTGGAGAGCTTCTCAGACTTTGTGGTCAACACAGGGTGTGTATAATGTGTTTACAAGAGCGAGTGTGTGTGCGTTGCTAATCACACACCCTGTCACAAACCTGCTCTTGGAGCCAGTTGCTAGCCACAGTACTGTGGTTCTAATTAACAGACTGGGGCATCGTGCCCATGCAGAGTCCTGCTCTTCAGTATATATATATATATATATATATCTGTGTGTGTGTGTGTGTGTGGGGTTTTTTTTTTTTCATTCTGTCTGTGAAGTTATATGTGTGTTTTCTGTTCTGTTTATATATGCACCACACTTAAAGCATGTTTTATTATCACATCCTGGTCTCTTTCCCCTAACCCCAAACATCCTTGAGATATTTCATAGTATAGGGAAAACACCCAGGACCTATTAAACATGTGGTCTCTCTCCCTGTCTATTCTCTCTCTTTCGCCCTCTCTTCCAAAGCCCACTATGCCGCGTGTTACTATGCCAGGTCTAGTTAGCGGTTGTATTTGTCCAATTACCCAGGGGTTTAAAGCTGCCAATCATGCGGCAATGCCACATCGTAAAGCCTCATTGCTGAGCTGTACTCCATGCCTAAATAAACACCTGAATAAACACCTTGATAATCACTTCACTCCAAACCTAAACACACCTCAGCTACACACACCTTGCATGCTCTACCACCCATGGCGTATACCTGGTCTCAGGCCAATGTCCGGAGTCATGGTCCTCCTGCTGACCAATTTGATTAGAGAATAGGGAAAATTATGATGTAAACATCCCAACTTGGTTCATCAGTGGAGTTGTTAGGAAGTGATCTACAGTGCTTTCCAATCCACTACCCATAAATCTGTCTCTGTCGCTCAACCCATCTCTTCCTTCCTCCCCCTCCTTTCTCTGTTCTACTTGGCTTCAACCTCCTCATGTGCCTACTGTTATTTATTATAGTATTATTTATGACGGGCATTTATGAGTTTGTCTTTGGCGTTGCTTCGCGAAGCATGCTGGTGAGCCTTTTCAGCAAAAGGCTGGTTTAGATAGTTCAATAATGATAGGAAAGAACTGTAATCACAAAGGGCTGATAGTCTGTTACACATTGGATGCAAAACAATTTTCATTTTATGTAATTTCCATCATGTCCTTGTGTGAACAACTTTTTATGCAGAAAATTTATCAAGGCCTTTAGCATATTCTTCCTCACACTTCTCACAAAACTCTCTTTCTGCTTCTGTTTTTTTATTTTGTTTTTTCTACTATCTCAGGAGCGTGTGATTGAAAATCTCCGGGAACAGAAAGGGCGGGAGGACAGGGTTCGGCTGGAGGAGTTGGAGCAGATGAGGAAGGAGAACCAGGAATTAAGGGACAAACTGTCAGCCCTGCAGCCCCCAAAATTGTCCGTGAGCCAGGCCACCAACCCCAGCACCCCCCAGAACCAGAGACCGGATGGAGAGGTTAGTCAGGAAGGTTTTGATGCTGTTAGAAAATTTTAGGACAAACTAGAACGGTGGTTAAAATGGTAAAATCTCATTCATGTTAGTGTGAACACTGTGCACGACAACAACTCAAGACTGGCAGTCTGGTATGCATAGGGATTGCAGAAAAACAGCCATTAATATTTCATCGCTATCCACATTATAACAGTCTTGCACATACCATGCCACTGCCAAGCTACACAAAATCTCATTTCACAGATATCATCAAGAAAATAAGAAATATTTTTTACTGTTGAATATTTCAAAAGAATACCATGATACTCTATAATTATTTTCTATTTTACAAAAAGAATTAAAGGAATTAATTTTTACAGTCATTCTACACTGGTTGTAATATGCTCCTTCTACCCTGTATTTACACTGCTAACATATACCGTAATAGTACTCTCTTACCTCAATATTATGCACAATATTGTAAGTAACTCCCTAGCAAAGGGCCTGCCTGCACTTTGTCCCACAGGATAAAGGGATGAATTAAGAGAGAGTGATTTATGGACGTAAAAGATCCCTCAATCCCTGTTCGAGTGCCAAGCCAGAGGCCTTGCTGTCTGTTTTTTTCTTTCCTTTTCCTCTCCCGGGCTTACAAGCCAGGACAGACTCACGTCCTGACGGAATTTATGCGAATGTTTTCTTTCATACTCATAAAAAGCATACACACATCTCATTCCTGTGAAATGATATCTTGTTGAATGTTGACGGGCACCACATGAAAGAGACAGCAGCTCTTTGTAGCGAGCAGATTCACACTCTGACAGAAGTGCTGCCATAATTAGACAGTGTGGACTCAGCAGCAATCAGAGCTGTTATGTAAACTTACAGATTCTTCAAAAAGACAGATGATGTTTGCGAATTTATGTTTGAGTGTGTGTGCGAGTGCGCGCTTCTCCTTGTGTGCCTGTGGATGTGTGCCAGAACAAAAACTACCATTTGTGCATGTGTGTGCATGTGAATGAGAGTGTGCACGTTGGTGTGTTTGAGCCTATTGTAATGCACTGGACCGTGGCAGGTTGTGAGGCTGTAATACTCAGTAGCCCAGAGGTGAGCTGACATGCTGCCGGAGATTAGATTCTCATCAGGATGACCGAACACACACAGTCACACCGCCGTCCGCCTGCAAGTATTGTGGCCTTGTAATGACTGCTGCGAGTGCTGTAGATGTAAATTATACAATAGTGCTAAATCAGATTGCAAAATCCACCGCTGAAACTTCACTCAAAGAAGTGTTGTAGGCAGAGGTCACGGTTTACTACTTTGAGGTCAAGGAGTGCAATGATTGCGCTCCTTGACCTCAAAGCAATTTGCCTCAACATTGCTCTCAAGATCCAGGGGTTGCTCATCAACATGGTGGATTGAATGGCCCACTGAAGTCAGAAGTGCAGATGTGTTGCTCACTTGCTACCATCTGCTGAAAAATGTTAAGCAAAAATGCTGAATTAATTTGTGTTAATATATGGTGCAACTGGTACCTTTGCCTCATATCACAAAGGTTCTGGGTTCAAATCCTGGCCCTGAGGCCTGTGTGGATTCACTCCACGTACTCTGGCTTCCTCCCACAGTCCGAAGACATGCACTTTGAAATTACCTGTGCCCCTTATGGATCAGTGGCACAGACTATGGACTGGACTATAATTTCACTGTTGTTGTGCAAAATGGTTTTAAAACCACATAGTAATGTACCATTAATCTGATGGTTGCATGAGCTGCGCTCTTTTTTGATGTTAATCGAAATTATCCCCTTAAATGGAGAAATGAACGCTTTGTCTGACAACGCTGACATGGAGGCCATTTGCCTCTGAAGCAGATGTGGAGTTTGTGTAGAGATTGTGTACACGCTGTGGCCCACTCGCTGTATCCACAGATGTTTGTATTACTGACTCAGTCAAGCTGTTAGCGGAGCTTTTTATCTCGACCCTCGAGCTCTGTTGAGTTCTTTGCATCCTCATCCTCTTTCCATAAAACTGTATTTGTTGATTCCATGGGTTAATAAAGGACTTCTGGAACTAAACACTCACTCTTCAAAGAGAAAAATTGTAAAAAAAAGAAAAAAAAGCAACCTAAAACTCAGGGATGCCAGTGACCTTTCCAGACTGGGTTGGTTTAGACAAAGCAATGAGGCAACACACCTTAACTGAGTCCATTTCAAAAGACTATTTGGTCTTATTCATGGTGGATGGAATAATGGTCTTACTCACTGACTGTCTCTTTTGTTTGTTTTTTTCACGAAGACAAGACTAATCAGGCATAGATTTTTGCGCTGAAAGCAGTATAATGACATTTAATACAATCATATCTAAGAAACACAGATGGAGATTCCCCTCAGGAGTCGGTCTCGAGTGTTTTCAAAGACTACCAAGCCCCAGTGTTGCTGGGTTTTTGTCTGAACAGGAGTTCAATAAACCCCTTAAGAACCTTGTGGCATATTTAATTCATTTGTAATATTTACCATTGAGAGACGTTTCCAGGAATGATAATAATAATTTCTATGACCATATATGTAACCGTATCTTGACTGGCCTCCCCCCTCCTGTCATAATATCACAAATTCCTGTTGGACCTCGCCATTTTCTCAGCCGCTACTCTCTGCCTGTCTGTGTTATTCATTGAAAGAACATAACAAACTCCATTCCACTTAAGACTAATGCGTTTTGTGTTCACAAAGATTGGGCTGGATTTGTGGTGATGATTGTACTGATGATTGTACACTATTCCCCTTTATCACAGGTTTCACTCCTTTAGTTCATGCAAGTGTGCAAACAAGTACAGTGACAGACTTATGGGGCTCTTGTAGGTGAAATGTTGGTGCATACAGCGAAACCATCAAATTCAATGAACACACTTATAGTATACTATGCACAACTGTAAATTAAATGCATATTACGTACAGCACACACGGGTTAATGACCTCCATTAACCGTGGCTCCATCTGACCTTTCAATCACTTGGCAGTGCTCCTGCTGTGGCTACATCTCTCATATGCAGGGGCCTATTTATGCATTTTGTTTATCTGGTGGGCTTGTGATAATTAGAAGGAGGCATTTGCTCAGATTGGTTAACAGTAATAGTTAACAGACACTCCTTTTTTTTTTCCAACAGCAGACGCAAGCAGAACTAAATGTACTGTCCTAGATTTATGTAGACCTGACAATAAATTATTCAGTGTGTGTGCATGCGCGCTCTCACTTGATGATGTTTAAACGAGTGGCCTCAGCTGTCTCAACAAGTTAAAAATTCTTCACAAACAGTCAACGGAGAGGTAAAGACCCAGAGAAACAAGGAGAAGCAGAGTGAAAGATAATTCTAGGTTACAGGCTTCCTCTGGGATATTTTTCTCAGACAAAGAATTCATCAGTGCAAATTTTTTCTCTCAACATTTTACTTCGCAAAAGCACTAAGATGTTTGGTGGTCTCATAAATTCGCAGCCAAACAGAGGGAGATGGTAATTATATAATAGTAATGGTTGAACTCCACATGAAGGACGCCTCAAGAGGCAACTGATAGAAGGAAACCACAGAAAAGGCAGGCGGCAGGGGAACCACAGAGAGGAGGGTGATGATGAAGGGATGAGAGCGGATGAGGGTACGAGATTGGTTCTGCTTCAGATAGATTATGGGCCTAACTGCATACACAGGGTTGATTTACTTTTTTTATTAGGCTTCAAGGGTGCCCTTATGATTTGAGCTCCCATCTGAACCTGTGCAACTATCAGTGTCCAATAATTCAGCCACAGAGGTGTAATTTTAAGAATATACTTGGTTTTTGTGCCGTATTCTTACTCTGTGTGTTTATATCTTTTCTAGGTGCCAGCCAAAGTAGATGGACTACCAGCAGTAAGCCACACGGTATGTTCTTTATTATTTCGTACCTCTTATTTGTATGTGTCTGTGTGTTGAAGGAGGCCATCTGTGGACTCAACTCTCTGTATCCAGACTTCGCTTCACCTTAATCAGACTGAGCTGTACTTTGTTACGCTCAGCTCAATGTGAATTAGCCCTATTGGTCTTAGTCATATGCATTATCTGAAATTCACAACTTCACCATCTGTATATGATGTCACAGTATAAAGATAGTAAATCGACCATTTGCGCCTATATAACGCTTTTTGAGTCTTACCCCTCTTTATCATCCCTTACACTACAAACCATTCTATTACATGCCCCCTTTTTTTTCTCTTTGTGGAGCCCTTCACTATCACACACACAAACACACACTGATATATGGATGATATTATTCATTAGGGGCAAATTTTTAGAGTTCAGTAGCACAACAATACTTAAGCATTTGGACCTGAGGAGCCATGAATCAAACCAACAACTTTCTAATTTGTGGATGATCCACTCTATCTCGAGTCACAGCTGCTCCCCACCCCTAGTCATAATATACATACATCATACCATGCTGACCGTTCAAGTCAAAACTGAGTTGGTCATGTTTAAATAAATGCCTTGTTTGAGGTTAGAGACTTTTGTGACATTTTATTAAGTATTAAATAAATTAAGTAATATTGCACAAATGATCATAAACTGACTTGTTGATGTCATGTTACTGGAATTGCTGGCAAAGTGTAGCCAAAGTTAATTGAAGGGAGCGGGAAAAATTGCAGGGTTATGGTTAACGTTAGTCTGACAATGACCTTATAAGAAGAAGCAGAAGTTGAAAAGCTGAATCTTAACTGTCTTATAGTGGACGCTGTATATGTTCTTGTTCTAAAAAGTATTTTGTGCCCCACCCTCCAAAGACCCAAAACACAGAAGAAGCAGTCAGGAAGTGTCCAGACATCACAGATCGATTGAGACTTCTGGAGCAGGAAGTTGCCCGCTACAGAGAGGAGTCTGGGAAGTCCCAAGCAGAGGTGGAGAGGCTAATGGCTGCTCTAAAGGACGCTGAGATGGGCAAATCTTGTAAGGAGAAGAAAATTGCTGATCTGGAGAGGTGAGGGTCAAAAATTCAGTGACATTCATACATCACAAGACACCATCTGGGTGTCCTCAGAGATCGGTGTCCTTCCAAGTGACCGGATCTTTGTAAAATCTCAATTCATTCTTAAGTGCTCTATTTATAAAGAAGTAATCCACGAGACATAAACTGTCTAGATTGTGTCCTTCCAGCACTTGAAACCACTTACATGCTGTCGTGCTTTTTGCCTGATGCAATCACACTCTAGATATGCATGCTGTGACCCATAGTGTATGAATGTATATTTGTGGGTTTTGATAATGTGTCTTAATGTCTTATCTGTTTCTGTGTATCATTGTCTACAGACCTGGGTAAGTAGTTTTTAGTGTGCCTGTTAAACATACCCTCAAAATACCGCCAACACCATCCATAGCCATTGCTCTTGACATCGTGCTGTGACTTTTGGGCTGATCTTGAACTTTCCCAGGTATAAAGTTGGAAATTGGGGCATTTTGGCTCTAATCTGATTCCCACGAAACTCAGATTTGACAATCCCAGTGGGACGGTTAATGTACAACACATTTAAGCAAAACAATCATGGTCCTCATTCCTGTCACAGCAATAACACGATGAGAAACTTTATATGTTTCCTGAATTATATGACTGGAGACATATAGCTTTTCTATTGCATTGACTTCTGGAAAGCTTATTCTCATTTCACTGCTATAGTTAGTGCTGTCCTGTGGTTTTCCTCCTATCATACTCACTTTAAAGGATGTGTGTGTGTTTTCACATGGTTCTGCAAACTCACCAGATAGCTGCTTTTCTTTCTGTCTTTTAATTACTGTGAATGTATACAGCAAACAGTATTTTGTGTGAGTTTGAGTTTGACTGTGAGCCTGTGTCTATGTGTGTGCGTTATTGATGTTGCCAGGCAGGCAGCCAGCGGCATGCCAGTGGGAGGTGGTGTATCCAGCCCAGACACTGGCTGTTTATACTGCTCTGTTTATAACTGGCACAGTGCTACTCAATTATCATCTGATTCATGGATTGGCATGGTGTGTATATGTACCCAAATGAGTGGTTATTTAGTGCCAACGCAGATGTACTGTAAGTGAATGTTTGGATGCATATTTACTTAATGTGTGTGTGTGTGTGTGTTTATGTGAAAAAGTAGAAAAGTAAGGCATCTTTTGTATGTGTGTCTGTGCAGAGTGTGTATCTGAAGTTGAAACAGTTGCAGTTTGCTGTTCAGTGTGTCTGTATATGTAGATTGATGGTGTGTGGTGTCTCTGCTGGAGGAGCACCAGCTGCACAGAAGAAGCCACAAGTGTAATAAATGTATGTGCAAATTGTGTTGTTTTTTTTTAAACATATGCTGGCCCCATCAGGTGTGTTAACACTAGCTTTGGTTCTGAATGGTTGAGAATGAATCTGGATGGGCTGCATGCACTGGATCCAACACAGTTTCCTGCCTCATTCATTACCCGTTTTACTGACTCTCCACTCTGGCATGGAGACCGCGGACTGAGTTAAACTCTGTTGGAACACACGAGCATCAACCATAATAGGGATCCAGTACCTCCTGCAGAGTTTGTTCACACAGTCTACACTGTTTCCCCCTGTGTTTGCATGCATCATGCGATCTACCTCTGTGTCGACGTCTAGGTCTTCCTGTGCATGCTGCTCAGCTGTAACTGGACTGTGTTTATGAACAGGACGTATGTGTGTTAAACTGTTCATTTAGTTTATAGATAAAGATCATTTTCCTCATTTGCATCCATCTTACTATGGCTGCAAAAATTCGACCCTATGGAGCCAATCCCTCTCCTCTGGTCAGCCCATAGAGGTCACTGGTCATATACAGGTCATCTGCAGGTTATCAGAGGAAGATTTAGTGCATACCCGCTGTGCTGCTGTAAACACGCAAATGTGCAGTTTTTGTATGTCGAGCTTAGTGGAGTATGAATATTTTATATTCGTGACAAGATGCTAGATTTAAAAATATGGTGCGTTTCACATGTGTGTGTTAATGTACATACAGTATGTGACTGCATGGGTGGACGAGTTTCTTTGCACTGATTGGTCTTCTGTGTCAGACTGTGTGATTTGTCCCGGCAGTGGCCAAAGCATGTCTTTTTAATCAGAGTGTTTCTTTTGGCCTTTGGTCAGATGGCCTCTTAACTGCTATCTGTTTAGAAAGGGAGGGGAAACGATGAGGAAATAGACCCTTTCTCATCCACTTGGCAGTGCAGCAGAGAACATCAAAGATTAATTTAGCTAGCAGGTCATTGTCATAAATTCGTTACACTACAGGGAAGACTTATTCACATCAATTTCATACCTTAGATATCATAGTGATCTTCTATAAGTCATCAATAATATTACTATGGCTTATGCTTTGTGGGTTTTTTTTACTGTTATGTGTGTAGGAATCATTCCTGGTTAAGTGCTCATTGGCGCTGAACAGGCTTTATAGAAAGCATCTATATTAGCTGTTAACACAAATGCCAATGGCTGGATTGTTTGAATAGAGTTCCCTAAGCCATAGCTACTCATCTCTTGGAGAAGTTTGTATAGTTAAAGTCGACTAAAATGAAATAAAAACAACAATAACAACAAATTCATATCTTAGCCTGGGATACAGGCATTTAATTAAGGAGCACTTGAGTGTTTGGTTTGCATCAGGCTCTATATTTTATGTGAATTGCTCATTGATTAGTATATTTGAAAAATGGATAGTTTTGCTTGACCTTGAACAACAGGAAAAAGTAAAATGATTAGATTGTGAAAAATAAGTCAGACTCCCAGCTTCACCTTATCATAGCTACAGACGTGATAAGAGCTTTGGTATTTAAGGGATGGTCAAGAATTCTTAAGGGTCTGTTGGCTGGGAGGAATCAATGGCTGTTAATGGACGGATATTTGTAGACTAACAAACAACCATTTCCACACACATAAATGTACGCACAAATTTGGGCCTTATTCCTGTGACCACAATTAAACTCCAGATGTGGGAACATCAATCTTGTGATAACCCACACACACACAGGATGCATGCATGCCAAAATACACATAACTTCCAAAGTCTGTATATAATATTTCTTCATAAAAATATTTGTAAGCAGTGTTAATTTCTGTGTGTGTTCGCAGGTGTCCGCACAGTTAGAATGGCTGTCTTATGTCTGAAAACAGTAACTTCCTGTTTTGCGGTTGGACTATAGATGCACCTGCATCAGAACGTGTTCTCACAGTCAGACCCACAAACAGACTCCTTACTTTTCAGCCTCCTTTCAGTTTCAGCCTGTCACACAGGAACACAGGCCCAATATGTGAAGGCAACAGTGAAATGCTGATAAGACATGTCTTAGATCCGTAAAACATCAATCAGTAATAAACATATTCAGTTTGGACCACTCAGCATTGCATCTACACAAGCACCTCAGATAAAATGTCAGACTCTTTGTGTTGACCCAACCTCATGACTCCTCGCTCGCTGCCAAGAAAATGTATTTAATTCAGATCATATCAGCCTCTTATTCCATTTGATGTGCAACCCTTAGTTTGAACTGCCTTGAAATATCCCTGTGTTCCCCTCTGTTTGAAATTTGAGGATTTTGTTCCACTCTTCTGTTTATTAAAAGAGAAGCAGAGGAGATGGAGTAAGAATTAAAGGTTATGAGGTGGGAGGTTAAAGAATGGATTTTTTTCTTAAAAGGTTATTATTACTTTTTATTCTTTATTTACCCAGAAAATGATGAAAATTGAGAATGCATGCCCTTTTCCAGCAACACCCATATTAATATTCACGGTTTCCCACATTTAGATCTGGGATCAGCCCAGCGAGGCCGCAGCTTCCTCTTCTTCCAAACCATTCAGAGGCTCCACTGCAGCCACTTGGTTACTGCTGGCGCCTTGCTCAAGGGCATGACAGCAATTAGCCTTGAGTAAAGTCAGATTATTGTTAATCATTTTGTTTTTCTCAACGCTATTTTAGTAAGACGTGGGTTTTAAAGTGCCGATTGAAAGACAAATTAGAAAAATACGAAATTAATTCTGAAGGGATAATGGAAAAAGAGAGTATGAGGAAATATGTATGAAGATATACAAAGTAAAAAAAAAAATCAAGCTGTGATATGAAAGCCAGAAATAAAGTGGCGCTGCTTTTGTTGGAAGGCGGATGTGTCGAGTGCTCCAGGTGGAGGAAACAAGAGGAAATGTGAAAAATTACTTACAACGTTCCATTTAGGAAATGACTGGACTTGTGTGAGCTGCTCCCCCTCTCTCACTTCATCTTCCCAAGCAGCATCACAGCAGTAAAACGCTATTTTCCCCCAATGAATTTACTCATTTCATTAATCAGCAAATCACAACTCTCCTTCGGATTTTCCACTCATATGCAGCCCAGCCTGTCTGCTCCTTATTCACACTCTACTTGCCCTCATTTGTTTTCACATCGGTCAAAACACTTATTTTATTTTGTGCCGATGGGCCGATGGGGGACCAGCTTGTTTGCTGGTTTATACAGTACACCTGTGCCAGTAGTGGCTGTGTGTGATAGCTGATATGCCCCCATGGCAAATTTGCTCTCCATGGACATGCATGTGAGCTTATAAAAACACACACACACAGACATCAAAGATTCGAGTATAAACAAATTCCTTCTCTCCTCTGCTGTCTCTCCCTCCTCCTTGCTGTGTAAATATGTGTGCACATGCACATATGTGTACATATATTTCATTCATAATAGTAACAGGAATGAATTATAATTTATATTTATGCAGCACTTTTCAAAACCCACTTGTAAAAATTATAATACATATAAAATCAACATCACAGTCATAAAAAAAAAGAAATAAAGATACAGTGTAAAAGAGAGGCATGAAAGAACATGCCCAATAAACTGAATGTGTAGTTTTGTATAGAGAGTAATATCAGATATGAAATCCTTTAAGGTTTTGAAAGATACTGTTTTGTGTGCATCTGTGTGTGTCTGTGTGTGTGTGTGTGTGGCCAAATGAATGTGTATTAAATATATTCATTATGTCAGGTATATTTTAAATTTATTGCACACCAACATATCTCAGAAAAACTGACACAAGCATATGGACAAGCACGGCGTCTAAAGGCTATGACAGCAAATATTTGGCCATATAAGGGGGCAGCTTGTAGGTTTTGCCCAGAATAAATACACCAGTGTGGATATGGAATAATAATGTGGCGCGTTGTAGCAGCTGCTTGGTCGCAGCCAATTTACAGTGTCAGAGGGTTCTCTGAAGCGCTAATTTGTCACTGTCAGCTTTCTTGTCTGTTTGTTTTTTTGGGGGGGTATTGTGAAAGCCCACTTTTTCTTTGTGTGTGTGTGTGTGTGTGTTCTTGTCAAGGTAGGTAGGTAGGTAGGTAAGTAGGGAGGGAACTTTACTATTGAATCACAATGAAGTTACCCATCTACCTACCTTCATTCTATTTTCACAGTAGATATAGACTGTGTCTACATGCAGCTGTGTTGTCTGTCCTGAGTTTTGTGGGTTCCTGTGCAAGCGGGTGTGCATATGTGCAATAGTTCTCTGACTAAGTAAGTTTGGTAAATGACAAGGAGTAGGTTTCGGTCTGGAGGTAACAACATAGCTATCCTGATGGGGTAATACATGGTTTAGCCCCGTAATCAGCACCTCAGCTGACAACACTGACAGGAGATTTATTATCCTCTGTGTGTGTTTCTGGCAGCGACTATGGACTCGCACCAATTTGTGATTCTCAAAAACACATGCCCTTTGGTGTGTACGTGTGAGTGTGTGTTTTATTGTCAACCTGTTATCTGTAGACTCGCTTTTTCACATATCTATTTTTGAGAATGCGTCTGTGTGTGTTTGTGTGCATGCTTGTGCTTGCATCTGCTGTCTGCATGTGTTTGTGTGTTTTGTTGTTGAAAGATTTACACAGCAGTGTCTCATCCGTCTATCAAGTCTTGTCTTGTCCCAGTCTGCCATGCTACTAAGACGAGACACATGGCACACTGTCATGTGCCATTTTCCTGTATAATGCATATGCAGTTCTTGTAACTCTGAAAATAAATCAAAATAATGACCATGAAAATAATATAATTTTATATGTATATTTTATATACTGGGCATCAATATTACTTTTACTATTTAAAAAAAGTAATTGAAAGTGAAACAAGGCTGTGGTATGTTGTGTATAATTTGTGAGCATACAAATACATAAACTATGCCCTGTCATCATATTTTCCCGTTCTTCCTTTGCTGTCATCAAATTTTTTCTATCTGAAGGCAAATCAAGTCTCCGAACATCCAGAAGCAGACGATTCCCGGTGAAATGAGGAAAGATGCCCTGACTGATGGACATCCGCACTCTTTATCACAGGTTTGAATGTGTGTGTGTGTGTCTGTGTCTGTCAGTTTGTGTGCACCTTGACTTTTAATTTAGCTCTTCATCACTTCTTCATCCCAGACTGTTCAGATTTGCTGATTTTTTCCTTCCCTTTATTCTGTTCTTTCCTCCTCACCTCTTATGCAACGCATTTCTCAGAAAGAATTATCTTTTCCCTTCCCTAAATATTTCCCTCACTTCTCACGCCTTCCTTCTTTCACTTCCGAACAGAGAGCACCCCCCCCCCCCCCCACCCCACCCCACTCCATATCCTCTCTCTTGGTGCATCTCAGACTCCTAAGTGGAAGAGACAGCCATTTAGTCCTGGCAAAATCAGCTCCATACGCCAGCTGGAAGTGGTGGTATAATGGCTCAGATGGGAATAATAAACTAATGTCTGGTCAGTCAGGGAAGAGCATCTTGAAGCTGAATTTCTATGATATTTTGTGTAGCCGTATACCTGTTTAAGTGTCACATGAGAGTCAGCTGTTTTTCTCAAAACTCTGTGTGCATATGCATTTGTGTCCCTGAAAGTGTATGACTCTGAAAAGCTATCCCAAGGTGTTAATATGGAGAGTTCAGCCATGCCAGTTTATTCCCATGGGACCAGTAAAATAGAGTACACTTCTCTGTACCTTCCTGGCAAATAGAGCCAGAGCTCCTTTCTCTGTCTGTTTTTGGTAGTTATTTTGTTATTTCTGTGTGTGCTGGCATGCAGCATCCACATTCTATTTCCTCTTCCAAACAGCGTCTGAGTAGTACACATTAATATTGCTCTAACCTGGAAAGAGCCATGAAGTGGGTGCCAGGAAGAAAGAAGGAGGCACAGGGACAAGTGCAAGGGAAAAATATTGACCAAGGGAAATACTAGTGTGAGCAGAGACAGGAAATCAAGTTTTTTTTTTTTTTTTTTTATCTATGCTGTGGGGCCTTATGAATGCCAGTTGGCTGATCTGCTACTTTGGTCTGGACGGAAATATCTCAACAATTGATTGGTTGCCTTGAAATTTTTGTAAACAAGTATGCCAACACACTAACTGTATTGACTTTTTTGCAATAGCACCAAAGAAACCTCCCAGCAAACACACACACTCACAAGCACATTCACCCATCTAACGCACAATGTGAGTTTGTTCAATATTTTGTTTCATAACCAAATGATTCAAAAACCAATGTTACTCACAGCAGGTACAGTTTTGCTTAGTGTTTAGTGGTTTAACATTACCCAGAGTTACCCAAGTGAGCATCATAGCACAGTGAGGTTAGACTGGCTTGTTTTAACGTAGATGAACTTTTATAGGAAACTCATTCAGATACTAGATACTATACTCACAGTTGTGATCATCTTTGCACTGAAATCAACATTTTAGGGTTGAAAAGGTATTTACAGTACCTCACCCTTACACGACGGGAACTACCCTTAAAATACCTCAAATATATCTTTGGCATTTCTGTCCTGCATTTTCTTTCTTTTTTCTTTTCTTTAGTACATTATATGATATGATAAAGATCAGTGATAGTGTAATTAAAAAGAACAGCAATTGCTTTAAAGAGCAGGAGAAATGTTGAATAACAGACAAGTTAGAAGTAATACAACATAAGGGGGAATGATTTTGACAGCACAGTCCAGCTCACTCTCTATGATGCTGAGATGCAGTACTGTACAGTGTACATTCTGTATATCATAAGTGCTCTGCAGTCAGCTCGCACTGTTGCCTCTATCTCACTCTCTTTCCCCTGTTTGCTTTGTCTCAGTTTATCTCTGGGTCCATCAGGAACACAGCACGCTCCGAGGGTAAACACAAACAAACAGGGCCTTCCCTCATCGCTCCCTCTCAGCATTCATCCAGGAGAGTTTATGTGGGATAGAGTGATAGCATCTCTCCGCTCGATCGTCTCCATCGCGCCACGCTGCACTTCACAAACACAGAGAAAACACACATCGGAAATGTTCACTTCAAGGCTTCAAACATGTCTGTTATTTCTTTTTTATTTGTAATTGAAAGGCATCGGTGACACTCAATACTTTGTTTAGAGACATAGGGATTATAGAAACTCGTTTTTAAACTGGGGACAGTTAGAGAAAATAGACAAAGTTCAGGATTTTCATTCAGGCTAAGTTTGTTCCCGCAGCCTGCGAACTTGACTTAAACCGTATATAGAACGTCTGGTCCTGAACACGGTTTTCTCGAACATAGAGGTTGATGGTGCATGCACAATCTTTTTGACGGAGACAGATGTCTGTCTGCCTGGATCAGTCTGTGTGGGTAAGTGGTTTATGTGTATGCATTTGTGTGCGAAGCTGAGGATCATAAACACATAGCTGCTGGGAATGTGCATTCTCTCACTCTTTGCGCCGTCATGATCTTTCCCAAGGGCATTAGGTGATGATTGGTGCTGCACAGGCAATTATCTTTCCATTTCTCCACACTCGGTATCTCTCTATCTTTATTGCCTTTTTTTCCATTCTTTGTTTCCAGCCAGCAATATTCTCTTGCTACTAATAAAACTCACATAATTCGCAAATATGCACTGACATACACACACATAAACATGTATACTGTACATGTACACACACGCTCACACAGTGGCAGACAGGGCTTTCTGCTTAGGTTTAACTTGGGGGTCCAGCAGTGGCAACTCATCTCAGTGTGGTGAGTGTGTGTGTGTGTGTGTGTATGTATGGGTTTCTGCCTATGGGGCGGAGTTAGACCAGTACTTGTTGATTCTGGTGCATCGAATTACTGCCTGTCTGTCACATCCAATTACAGCTTTGGACTGCTGACACACACAGCTTACCTCTGTATGTGTGTGTGCGGCTGTTTGTCGCTCACCTCCAGCTGTGTTGCGCTGACGTGACGAACCACAAGTATCCGTTTGTAATCCGGCTACCTTGGCGCTATTTTTGACACACGCAGACTTGCTCTTAGTTTGGCCAGTATGTTAGTCAGTTAATTTTATTAATAGACTTTAGATCTTATTTTTAAACCCTGCATTGAGCCTGTGCCTATAATAACCTTAAACTTGACATTTATTAGAGGTGGTGAATAAGGCACTCATATGTACTGTCTCATTAAATGACTTCCTGTCACTCTTTTCTGTTCCACATCCGCCTAGTATCTCTTCATGCCATCACAATGGTTTTCCCATTGATGTGATTTTTAGCCTGGAGTTCTGTTTTATAAAGCACAAAAAATTCTCCCCTTGGGCTTGGTACTGGCCTTAGACTTGTTCAAATTAATGCTGAATTTTACTTATCAGCTGTACACTGTGTTCCAAATTATTATGCATATAGGATATCAATTAAACAAACATTTGAAATTTTGTTTTTCAGTTCTGATTCTCTCATCAGTTTATGTCACTGACATCAATCTCAGACAGGTTTGCTAATTAGTTTGACAGTTGAGCCTAATTAAATGGAAACTACATAAGGAGATTGTTCCACATTATTAACAAGCATTATGAGAAAAAAACTGCTTCTGATTATGAAAAGCGTGAAATATGGCATCTTGCAAAAGATATGTAAAACACTGGATGTTTCACCAAAAACTTAGACAGATCGTCGTACTGTAAAAAGATCTTTGTGTGATTCAGAGTGTAGACGGGTTCGTTCAGATAAAGGTGTATTAAGGAAAGTATTGATCGTATTAAAAGAGCAGCTGTGAAAAATCCACTGATGAGTCGAAAACAGCTATTCCTGGTATATTCTGCCATGATATAAAAACTAGAACCCTGCCTTCTGCAGTAAAATCATTTTCATGCAAGACAACGCACCATCCCATGCTGCAGAAAAATATCATTCAGGCGTTGGCTGCTATGAGCATAAAGGGAGAAAAAATCATCCCCTGACCTCAACCCTATATAGAGCCAGTGGAGCATCCTTAAAAGGAAGCTATTTGAGGGTGGACAGCAGTTTACCTCAAAAAAAGCAGCTCTGGGAAGCAATTGTGTCAATCTCAAAGGATATACAGGCACAAACTATACATGGACTCACAAGTTCAATGGATGAGACAGTTGTTAAGGTGATATTAAAGTAAGGCTTCTATGTTTATATGTAACTTGATCTGTAAAGATGTTTTTGACTAAAATAGCTTTGATATGGGAAAAATTAACTTGATGCAAGAAATTACAGCAGATTTCTATTTTCAATCCTTTAGAAACTATTGAGTGTTTTGAAACTGTTTTGTTTGGTAAAATCCAGATTGTAATATGATTGTTGAGGAATGAAAGATCCTTTTGACTGGAAAAGATGGACAGAAACAGTGTATACCTAATGATTTGGAACACAGTGTATGTATTGCATCCAACTGATGCACTTATTCTCAAGCATTTGAAAACAAACAGCTGATATATGAGATGACGTATCAGTTTAATAATGTGCCCTAAGGTACATTAAAACACAGAAACACCAGAGAATTGTCATCCTTCAGTATGCAATTTTCTCTTTCACCAGTTTTCACTTTGTTGTTTTCTGGAGTTTTTCATCTTAATTTCCTCCAGTGTCACCATTTCTTGTTGCATTCACTTTTTCGTATTGTTTGAAGCATCTGTTATTAACTTTTCAGTGTTAAAGCTGCCACTATTTACTCGCCCTTTCTAAAAACCTATTTTGCAGTGGTCTGTTGTATTGGTGAGAAGTGACAATGCAATCGCTCTGCCTCATGGAAGATAGTGGTTATTAAAGTGTTAACCGGACATTTCAGGGTATATTTCGGTGTGGCATTAATTACTGAGTGTCTGATTGGCGTAACCCGATTTTGCCCTTAAAATATTTGTCTGATTCTTCTGCAATAAGGATATGCCCCTGAGTTTAAATGAACTCCTGCTTGAAACTTTTTCCTTGCTCATGTGATTCAAAAGCTTCTGTGCTGTTGCCACAAAAGTGTGAATGTGTGAACTTGAAAGTGATTGAACTTTTGGGGAGTCAGAGAGTCAAAATGAGAGAGAGAGAGAGAGAGAGAGAATCTGGGGTTTATTATTTCTGTCCAGTGTTTTCTTTCACAGTTCCATCACCCAGTGTGGAGAAGGATCAGTTTCCTCCACTCACCATAGGTGTCAGAGAGGCCACACACAAACTCTCCATCACTTATCACTCTCTGGCGTTCTGGCTATATTTCTTTTAAGACAGCTTTTCACTTTCCCAAGTTTTTCCTGTTTCTAATTTACATCTTCACACACCAAAGGGACCAACAAATATGTCTTTTGTCAAATGATCTTTTGTCCATACAAAATTATTCCAGCCAAAAAAAAAAACATTTGATGATGAGGTTTTAAAAGAAAGTATACTAAAAAAAAAAAAACCTCTCCCCCTGGCTTTTGTTACTTTGCTTCCAACCCTCCCTCTTGTCCTCCTCTAAACTCCCTTTGTCCCCGCTCCAACTCCCCAAGCTTCCACTTTTAGCTTCCCAGGATGCCATGCAAGAGACGGCGGAGCAGATCAGGGAGTTGGAGATGGCACTGAGAGAGAGCATGAACACATCTGCACATAGAGAGGCTCTCTGGGCACAGGAAGAGGCTGCTCGTGTTCAGGCCCAGAGAGAGGTTTACCTGATGTGACACACACTCCAGAAAAGCATGTGTTTACACACACACTCATACATAGAGATACTCACACACATCTCCACCTAGGCAGCCTGGCCTAACTGTTAAAGTGAGTGCAGGTGCCAGTTCACCTTGGAATAATGGACCACAAAAAAACCCCAAAACAAACAAACAAACAAACAAAAATAAAAAAAATAAAAAATAAAATAAAATATATATATATATATATATATATATATATATATATAGTTAGGGACTGAACTGCACCCCTATGTGGCTGAGAGCATAACTGCAGACAGGCTGTGGGTAATGGGTGAACCTTTATCACGGTAAATATCATTATTACAAAATGGATAGTTGCCTTTTCTTTTTTGTCTCTTGTTTTCTTTGATTCTTAATTCAGTTTTATGTTTCTAAACATGCTTTTGATTATTTCTTCCCTCTAGACTGAAATTTGAAACTGAAAAAAAAAATAATAATTCTGCTTTCATTTTCTGTCTCTCGTTAAGTTTGCTGTTGCATGCTTAAAAATGTAAGCATATGTTTGACTTACTGTCAGTTTATATGCATGTAATCAGAATTCATTAACAAAGCTTAAGACTTTGGGCTTGCAGCCTTGATGGAGCACAGGCTGCTCTTTTATCCTGCATGTCCTGCTATCTATCTGTCTCTCTCTCTGCTAGCTGTTGTGTGGGTCAAAAAACTGTTTATGTGTGTGCTTTTGTATATATTTGTGGGAGCATAGGTTTGTCTGTGGTGGGAAAGAGAAACAGGGTGAGGCAGTGTGTTTCCCCTTGGTGTGAGTGTGCATTTGAATGAGAATGACCTTGCATTACTTATGCGTGCCACGAGTAATATGAGAGCTATCGGCAGTTAAAACAAGAAACATTTTTTTGGGAGAATGGTGGCTGTATTGCTTTAAGCGCACACACATAAGCTCCTTCTCAGTTTCTCTCAAACACACACACACATAAACACAGAAGCTGATAGTGGTAAACTTAAAAGATTGGTGGATGGACTGCGAAAATAAAAGGAGGTCAAACTCAGTTTAGAAAATTCAGTGAGAGCCAATGCTAACTGTGGCTTGTTTTTTCCTACTTTTTGCAATTTCTGTACTTTAAACGCTTGACTTATAATCAGCATGGATACTGTGTGTTTGTCAAACAATATTCTGATCCTCTGAGAGGTCCGAAAGAAAAGTATATTTATGTCTTGTGGGACTGTTCGCAGAGAAGTGGATGATTCAGCTTTGACCTAAGTTTGCCTGTGTGCAGCAAGGGATCAGGGAAAGCCTTTTCTAAATTGTGACACTTTAACTCATTAACCCCAGAAGTAATTGTCAAGTTATTTAATTTCAATCTAATCCAGACCCTACACACAGAGAGTTTAGTGAGCCAGCATTAAGCTACAGTCACACTGTTGACACCAGGATGCTGCTCAGTCTCTGATTCTCAATGTGGGTGCTGTCAACACACTGAACTCTGTGAGCCAACACTACATCACCACATAAGAAGGCAACAGGTCAACATGCCATTAACTTGTACTTTCACAGTCGTCAGTCAACTACCTTTCTCTCCTCAGACCGTGGAGAAAAACAGTGTGTGTGGTGGGGTACTAGGGGGTAGGGGTGAGGGATGGAGAGAGGGACAGATCCTTCTGAAATCACCTGACCCTGGCAGCATTTCAGAGCACCCTGCCAGACTCACCCCTCCCCTGGCTCTTTCCTTGATTTTCTCCTTCTTCTCCCTTCTGTCTCAGAGTAATCAGTCTCATGATGTGTAATGCGCTGAAAGTCTTCCATCAGCCTGACCTGCTGAAATGGAGCATGGGTAATGCCCTGGGTCACTTTTCTTCACACCCCCACTATGTTAAGACCCCCAGTCTGTCTCTGCCTCTCTCTGTTTCTTGACTTTCCCCTGGCATCATTTCTGCTGTCCATCGCTCTTTCCCATCTGCCTTCTTAAGTTGTCTTGCCCAATTATCTCTCCTCTGTCTCTCCATTTCTGTTCTTGTCTCTCCCCCTCTCTCCCCCCCCGAATGGCGTTTGAACTAGGCCTTTGAACTAGCAACACCGACGCAAATGAACAAGAGGGATTTGGCCCTTAGCTCTGAGCCCCCAATCAGCTTAGCAACTAAAGGGTCTTTGGGCCCCCTGGGTCTTAGCGAGCCTTAGGCTGGCTGGGGGGCTTTGCCTTGAAGTTGAGCTAAATTAGCACGCACAGGCTCACTGTTAAACTGATTAGGTCCCTAATTTCACTAAAATGCATTGTATTCCTTATTAATGATGTGATTGTGAAGGACTAGTCTGGGTGGTGGACTAATGGGTAACTGGGAGCGGAACAGTATAAGGGTTAGCATAAGGGCTGATAGACATGTGGTGGGTGGAGTGTAAATGGTGTGTGTGTGTGTGTGTGTGTGTGTGTGTGTGTGTGTGACCCTTGGCTTTCAAGATGAAAAGATTGGCATTGGTCCCGGATTCTTTTAAGCCTGAAATAAGACATTTAATGTGGTGTGATTTTGGACAGTTTGATGTCTTGATGACATTGGATATATTAGCGGCTGGACACTGAAGAGGGTCAGTTGTTGTTGGCGGGGATACAATTTTTTTTGTTGTTGTTGTTTTTTTTTTTGGGAAACAATACTTTGTTACATTTCCAGAAAGTTAAGACTGAAAGTTGTCACTTTCCCACCATTTTGAATTTCTTTATTCCCTTACTTCCTTTACTTCTACCCTTTCTTCTGACGCCATATGTGATATTCATGAACAGTCAGTGAGCACATTATCTGACATCTGTGAAACACACCTAGAAAACCAGCGGAGATGGAGAGTGTCCTGAAAATGTGTGAACGATTTGGCCCCTTCATAAAAGAGGCCTATTCCCTTTTTCATGTCCTACCCCATGGAGTTCGTTCCCCAAATACTCTGTTTTTTTCCTTTGCTTCTCCTTCACTTTCATTCCCTTTGTTTGTTTTAGATCCAACACCTCAGAATTTATTGTTTGGCTATCTCATATCACAAATCTGCAAATCATCAGAGTTGAACAAAGATGGTATTCTCTTTGCAAGCTATACAATAATGTTCTCATGACCCATTTACAGCATCTGACCAGTCCTGCCTGGTACTGAATCCTGTTGTGAAGAACTTGTTGTTAGACAATTAGACACTTCCTGTCTTAGGATAATGACGCCCTGAGGTCACATCCTGTCTATCAGACAATTAGGGTGGACATGTAGACCTGCATTGCTGGAGGGCATGTATGTGCCTAGGAAGGAGTCATAGTTGAGGGCCTGAGCATTATTCTCACCTGCTTTAAAGTAGAACCACACTTTAGAGTGAAGTAAAATAAGTGGAGAAATGTGGGCCCTTGTCTTTAGTGCAAGGGTCATTGGACATATCATTCAACTAACCTTTGAACCTGAGTGTTTTTTATTTCTCCATGTTGTCTACCAGCCATTTCCTTTCACGTTTAGGCAGTCATCTTACCTCATTTTAGCATTTCAACACACACACACACACACACACACACACTCAAATACACATGCAGGATAGTGCAGGTTTACTTGATGTACAGTACCAGTCAAAAGTTTGAAGATACTTTCCTATTCATTTCAATGGGAAAGTGTGTTCACTCCTTTGACTGGTACTTTATATCTGATAACTGTCCCATTTCATTTTCTGTAAGATGATGCATGATTCAGCACTAATTGCATTTGGAAACTGAGATGTGTGCATGAGTATCCTGCTGTATTTTCATTCAGTTCAAACTAGTGTGTGTATGTGAATAGATGCATCTTTTCCTTCAATAGCTGGAGGAGCTGATGGGAGCCTTGGAGAAGACACGACAAGAGCTGGATGCCACCAAACTCCGTCTGTCCTCCACTCAGCAGTCCCTACATGAGAGAGATGGACACCTCAACAGCTTGCGCCAGGAGAGACGCAAACAGCTAGAGGAGATTCTGGAGATGAAGTTAGTTCTATGCTTTTTTATAATATTTACCAATTCTATCTATCTGTCTGTCTGTCTGTCCGTCTGTCTATCTGTTTCACTATCTGTCCGTCTGTAAGCATATACTACATACACTACCACCATGGCGTGCATCTCTTTAATCAGTAAATGAAAGACTTTAATGTGACGTAAGTCGTATAGTCAGAGAGAATAAACCAGTGTTAGCAGTAGTGACTGCACACCCCACTCATAAAAGTATATGATGGAGGTTTTTTTTATTGATGTTGGCATGATTCACTCAGTGCTTCATCAGGAGTGTTTTCATTGCCCTGCACAGCAGCCTTGTTGTTGCAGCAGAAACCTGCAACTAATACTGTATTAGGCACATTTATTCAACCACCTGTTCACATGTGCGTCTCTGCATGAGTGTTATATAGACATCAGTGCTGAGGAGTGTTTTGAGGCAGGATCAGCTGTTGTCTATAACTGTCTTATGAAAAGTTCCATTTATTGAGGACAGGTGGTGCAGCCTTAGACAGCAGGTCAAAAAGATATGTGTGGGGCTGTTTCTTCATGTAGACATCTGTGTGTGTGTGTGTAGAGAGGGAGAGAAAACCTGCAAATAAGGTGCAGGTCTGGTTGCATTTGCATGTGTGATTGTGTGTCAGTGAATGTATATGAATATGTGAGCCAGTTCAGTGATCTGTCAGTGGAGCGGCTACATGTGTGTTTGCTTTGAGCAATTTGATTGAATGAGCATAGAGCCACATATCTGGTTGTCATGTGCTGCAGAGAAATGCCTTTAATGTCAGCCACTCAGCACAGTACAAAAGGGAAGGCTGGCACATATGTATTAAAAACACAACTTTTGAAATACATTATTCCTTTCAAATGAAAGAATGTGTGTATGTGTCTGTGTCTGCCTACAGTATGTGAATGTGTAATGTTTGCCGGAGACTGAAAGAGACGGTGCCCTTTCCTGTGTATTAGCACAAACAGACACACACGCACACACACATTTGTGATACAAACCATCCTCCTGTCTTATCCAATTTCCACAATCTAAACATTACCAGAGATGTTTAGCAGAGGAAATATTTTACATATAATCCAGGAAAAAAACTGCTTCTAGGTATCTACTTGACATTGGGAAAACATTCATGAACTTGACATTTGAACAATACTTTTGTACTTGACTGGCACTAGGCATAAATCATTATAATATTACCATTAGAAAGATGTCTGAGAAAGAAATTCAGTGTGATGGTTGGTTGATGTAAATAGCAACAAAGTAAATTGCGTGCTTTGCATTTGTGTCTGAGACTTTGAGTGAGTACAAGTCAGCACTGGTCAGACCTAAAGGAAGGGGTACAGGGGGCTATAGTGCGTGTGGTCTCTTGTGCATTGTGTGTCTGTGTGTACGAAGAGGTCAGAGGCTGGGGTTTGGGGTCACTGGTGATGAGGATTAAAGGACTGTTGAACTGCAAGCAGCAAAACTTTGTGAGACTGACTTACATCTGAACAAGCCGCAAAGATATGCAGGGAGAATGCACACACACGGGCTCAGTGGAACTCGCATATAATCACTCATGTCTGCAGACATGAACATACTTACACAAACTTTGGCTTTCTCCTTTTTAAAGGGGCCATAT
The DNA here is from genome assembly GCA_034769265.1 of Remorina albescens. Classification (NCBI taxonomy): domain Eukaryota; kingdom Metazoa; phylum Chordata; class Actinopteri; order Carangiformes; family Echeneidae; genus Remorina; species Remorina albescens. The sequence continues at coordinate 15,538,133 of CM068482.1, read as the reverse complement.
TCCCCAAGCACAATCCTGGTCCAAGTTAGCATGGGGAAAACTAAACAGGGAAAGATAGGGCAGAGAAACAGAGGTAACGAGAGAGCGCAGGAGTTAGAGTGAGGCAAGAAAAAATGAGACAGAGAGAGAGATTGAGAGGAAGGTGAGGACGGAATGAAGGGGCTACACAAACTGAAGTATTTCAAATCTTAGAAATCATGAGAGAAGTTTGATTGCATGCCAAGTTTCTCCTTCTTTGCACTGTAATGTGGCATTTGTCAAGAAGACCAGCTGAAGCAAACCATGTGAGGCATGTTCCCCAGTGAAATGGGGAGCGCTCTGTGTGCTTTTAATGTGTGTGCGTGTTTGTGCACGAGTGTGTGGGTGTGTGTGTGCTAGATGGGGAGAGGGAGAGAGAGCAGACTCTTGGCTTTTCAACACTGTTAATGAAAGAGACAAGATGGGGAAAAATCATTTTCAATATCCTCTCATTGCATGCTGGGTTTCTTTGCTCATATTGTTTGTGTGTGTGTGTGTGTGTGTGTGTGAGACAAAGAGAGAGAGAAAGAGGAGAGGGAGAGAGAGCATTTCCATATTTGCCTTTGTCAGATATGGAGCTGAATGCTTGATGTATAAGGAGTGGTGCACAGTCTGCTCCGTCAGCCCACACCAGATTGAATTTCTTCCATACTGTACACCATGCACACGCACGCACGCACGCGCGTGCACACACACACACACACACACACACACACACACACACACACACACACATGCACGCACGCACATGCACATACATTTGGGCGCGCGTGCACAAACACACACACACACACACACACTCACTCACACTCTCACACACCCACACACCCACACATAGATGGCCTCCAGAGGAGCTAGTCATTTAATGAGTCTAAGGTCACAGGGTGTAGGTGCACAATAGAGAAATTATGTGTTTGGACATTCTGAATAGCTAGTCATTGAGATGTTTCCATAGTCTGAATGGGATAATACTACATGCCACAACATCGCAGTGGCTTACTGAACCTGATCCTCCTGTAGACACTGGGAATGTAGCTGATAATATCTCTGTTTACATTTTAGTGATGGAAAATTATGATAGAGCAAAGAAAAAGGTAGTGGCAGCTTTTAGGCCAAATTTAGAGTTTAGAAAATTTTGATTTTTAGAGCCAGAGATGGAGAGAAATGACAGTTTATGAGCTGGAGAGGAAATCGTGCACACATTAATAAATTCTTTAGACTCCAAGATAGTAGAAGAATCAAAAGTGAGCAGCTGAAGCAGAAGAAAGAAAGAAATTAAGAAATAGTAAATGATAAAGACTGTGATTAATGGCGGGGATGACGGATGGAGGAAGGTGGAGGGAGTGGTAGAAGTAAGAATTGGGCAAAGATGGAGAGGAGCTGTGGGGACTGTGAGGGAATAATAACTTACTGGCTATTAGAAAAGGTTCAGAGAAAGAGAGATGACTGGATCAGAGTAGAAAAGTTAAGTATAACGCACCATCACCAACTATATACATATGCATGCATATATGTCTGTCTGTGGACATGACTGTGCATGATACAGTCTTAAAGCTTGTGTGGAAAAAAAATAAATAAAGTTGAGTTGTTGAGATTAAAATGAAGGCTGAGTTTGATGATGCGTGTGCTCCAATCAGTGAGTACTGAGTTTTTGTATCATAATGTATTAATGTTGTACTAACAGGCGTGTGCGTTGCTGTGATGCCATCAGAAGGTGTATCGTTCATGTTTTGATTTTCATGTAATAATTTCTCAGCTAAAGTGCAAGAAATTAAATATCTCTGTTGGTGAAGTCGATTCATTGAACATAGTGTGCATGTTCAAAGTATGTTCAAGTATTTAAATATGCATAATTATATAATTTTAATTTTACTTGACTTACTTTTTTTGTCACACAAGTCACATAAAATGTCATTTTTTCACAGGTAGCTTTTGTGTGGTTAACAGTTAATATGGATGTGAAAGCATAAATAAGACATTATACTAAAGACTTAAAACAAGAAATGTTACTGGACATGGCTTCTTGTGATTTATCTTCTTTTGCCATCTTATTTTTTATTTCCTTTACCAAAATGCCCTATATAACGTGTTGGATAAATATATAAAACTCATTCCTCAGTGATTAGCCAAATGTCAAGTACATTTAAAGCTGATTTCTTATTATCATCTCATTTACTCAAAAACCTCATGCAAAGACAAAAGCTTTCCACAGTGGAAGGAAATGCAATAAGCTCAAACTGCCCCCCCCCCCAACCCACCCACCATCACTACTGTCCATCAGTTGTGTTCATGTATCCATTTGTTGGCCAGTTACACTAACCCATGGCATAATAGAGATTAGAGCAGCAGCGACATTATGACTTTCAAATCCCCAATGTAGACATCCTGTCTGCACAGTACCATCGCCATGGTTACACTTACTAAAACACAGGGAGACCATAAAAACTGGCAAGATCACATCCCTGCTCATGGTTCTCTCCAAATAGCCTGGACACACACACACACGCACAGCCCCTCACAAATTCGCACACAGGTATACACACTTGTATAGCCTGTGCACTCATGCACGTATTGAAACACTTTACTCTGGAAAACATATTTACAAATTCATATATTCAACCAAACAACACTGCATCCACACATGGGGGAGATATCATGTACAACTGCAAGCACACTGGAACATATGCAAGAACTTGGAGCGGATACACACATATATGCACATTCACACACACACACACACACACACACACACATATGGTGTAACAGTGCCATTGTTGTGATAGGTAATGATGAGACATAGAGGGCTGCAGCCAGTGTGTGAATGGGATTCTCTGTGTTGCAGTGATGAGGAGGGGCTGACCACACATCACCTTCCTCTCCCTTGCCAAGCAGATTTGTGTGTGTGTTGCCTCGTGGGAACTTTGGGCCATTCATCATGTCTGTCTGTGCTCCTGTGCCCTCTGACACACGTGTTTACCTTCGACATGTGTGTCAGCTGTTGGTCCTGTAGGTGTGTGTTATTATGACAGGGTCTGGGCATGCTCCACCCTTCTCCTCCTCCTCCTCCTTTGAGGTTTTGTCAATGGAAGGCTTCATTAAATAGAAATCCCTGCTTCTAAGTCCTCATACAGTACAGTGATAACAGACCTCTGTCAGAGTCCTATACAGTAAGCTTCAAGGGGGAGGAGAACAATCCAAAGGTGCATGTGTAAAGTTTGTTTAGTACAGTCTGTTTTTGAATTCTTCATCTAATGTAACTGGATGTGAGGTGCCTTAAATTTAAATTACAATTTTTCAGAACATGTTTTTTCTCTTGGTGCTTCTGCAACCACTTTGTTCTTTACACATTTTTTCAGGATTAAGCTCTTTTACTATCAGTTATGTTTTTTCTCATCAGTTATTAATATTACATTGGCATTATTATCCACATAGTATTTTTTGTGAACAATGGCCCACCCACTAAACTTGAATTTGAAGGTTTGCATCTTCTAAAATATGTAAGCCCTGACAGCTGTACGAACACTCAGTATCAGTCAGTATATCAGTATCAGTATGACTGATTGGTATTAACTCCAACTGTCTTATAAGTTGACACTAGTCTGAAAGACATGTCGATGCTCATACCTCGAATGAGGGAGGATAGTGCAAGTTTGTATGTGTTCAGTCAAAGTGATAGAGATGGAAGAGTGTTTCCAGAGACAAAAATAACTACTTGTTCTAATCTGAAGACTGACATTATGAAGATAAGGCAAATATGACACGCGAAGACAAAAAGATGATTGACATCAAGAGACAAAGACAGGGAGTTCAAATGAAGGAGGCACTCAAAATATATTGCATGTGGAAACTGTTTTCACCTTCATAGTAAGACACAGTTTATCCTACTAGAGTAAAATCGTTCTTTCATTGTCTCTTCTTATTTTTATTTCAGGTGACCTCCTCCACTTCCTCTGTGTATTAAATTGTCTACTTCCCTCTCTCTTTTGTCTGTTTTTCTCCTTTTGTCTTGTTCTATCTCTGGATGGGTGTAAGAGGGCCTGGAATTTATCACACATACCTAATAATTACTATCACAGGAAATGGTCCTGAGGAAGTAGGTGCACTAGCCCTGCTAATTAGTGTCAGTCGCAAAAACACACGTTCACATACTTGGACACTCACGCACGTGTGCGGGCACACACACACACACACACACACACACACAGACAAAGCTAATAAGCATCCTTTGCCTGGTGTAGAAGTCTTTGGAGAGCCCAATCTGATTGGCCTTAGGGGGACTAACACCCCCAAGTTTACCCGCTTGTATAAATCTTGAGACTAATTGATTGGAAGTGCGTGTGTTTGTGTGTGTGGGAGTGGGTGGGTGGGTGGGTGTGTGTGTGTGTGTGTGTGTGTGTGTGTGTGTGTGTGTGTGTTTGTGCGCACGCGTGCGTGCGTGCGTGCGTGTATGTGTGTGGGGGGGGGCATTTAAGTGTGTGCATGAGTGGGCAATTGATTAGGTGGGCCCTGCAGCCATAAAGAGACAGCCTAGGTCACAGCACCCAGAGGTGACCAGTGACGGCCTCCTTAACGGCAGTCCTGCCCTCGAGGTCACAACAGGAATGAGGGGAGGGGAAGGGGGTCAGTCAAGCGAAGCGTACATAGACATGAGCATGCCGCTAAAGCAAATCTGAATTTGAATTAATAGATAGATAGATAGATAGAAAAGATGAAATGGTGACTTGAAAGTGTGAAGACAGTGTGAATAGTAAGAGTTGAGAGAAAGATGGAGTCATGGGAGTTACTTTAAATGCAGCTGCATGTAATATATTGTTGGATGAGCTGTGTTGTAAAACAACCACTAAAACAGCAGTGTCATGAAATGCCTTCATGGTTTACCATTATGGGCACATGTAATGCTGGTGCACACACACCAAGAGAGTGGTACTGGCACACGTTCACATACTGTAAACACCTCGGAGCCTCTGTGATTGGCACACACCTGAGCCCTGGCTCTAGTTTTTTTCTTTTACGGCTTCTCTGGCTACATCTGTCTGTCTTTATCTGGGCGTAAATATATCTCTGTCTTCATCTGTCCGTGCCTGCATCTCTCTCACCCTTTAATCCTGGCGAGAAGTTTCCCTGCATCCCTGCAGTTTTTCATCTGCACATTCTCACTGAGTGTTTACCAGTCAGGATAACATATTGTTACAGAAAGACTTTCGGTAAAGGTTTAGTCTCTTTTGGCTTGACTGGAGTTTTATTGGTCCTGCACGTAACTCAGACTTCCCAGGATGTTTTAATGGAGAACAATAGTAGCACTGGGTTGCTCCAATGGTGTACACCACAGCAGCCCCTGGCACTTCTAGATTGTGTGTGCGTGTGTCTGATCTGGTTAATGCAGGGATGTAGTCCCAAACTGTAATTATCATTATGTACTTCTCGGCAGTGGCAGGAAACAGCCCAAGCAAGTTTGGATGAGCATGCGTATCCTCGCTCATGTGCACCGAAAATGTTTATGTGCAAAGGACAACATGTGCATACATGAATTTGTGTGTTTGTGTGCGTGCACGAAGGAGGAATGATGTGAAGAGCATGACAGTTATTAGCAGTGAAAGATAAGCAGATTGTGCCAGTGGGTATGTGATGATTTTTCCTGCTCTTGTTTTGGCCTTGCTCTTGTTCATTTGGTCTCCGTTAATGGAGGCATATTGGAAACATGACTGTTCTCTCGGGGTCGGTGGGTATCTAGACTTTATGCCCGGAAAGTAAAGGAGAGTAAGAATGAGAAAAGTAGGAGTAGAGGAAATTAAAGGAGAGAGTCTGGAAACAGAAGAAGAAGAAAATTAAAATAAAATCAGTAGAAAAATAAGGAATTACTAGAGTTAAGCTCACCACTAGGATTTTAAATCTCATAAAAAGAAAAAGCTACATTTGTTTTATTTATTTGTGGACAGACATTACCATTCACGAGCAACACAGACATTGTTAACTTTCACAACTCTGCCATAAAGTTTTTGTCTCATTTTTACGATGTCAGAGTTGAAAAAGCAAAGCAAACCCTGCTGAAAAGAGAAGGAAAGAGGAAAAACACACACAATCAGGCAGACATATACACACACAAACACATACACACACACAGTGAAAAGTCAAACCCAAAGTTTATTTGGAGCAAGCGTCACATCTATTCAAGATGGCAACCACAGTTTAATCTGTATAGTCCTTCATCTTTAAAGCTCACGTCAATAGGACAGAAGAAACCTTCATGTGGGCGGACAGACTGCACAGAGACAGGACTGGTCACTACTAGGCAAACAAAACAGGAATCTTGCAGAGACAAGAATGACTTGAGGGCATGTGAGCAAAGACAATGGCATGATTTTCAGGCCATAGATAAAACACAAAATATAGACAGTGTGTATGCCTTGATTGAAAATGTGGGCATTCGTGAATACCTTGATATGACAGATAAGCACGTTTATGTCTGAAGTAATTCAAGTCAGGATCAGACTGTGAAGTATTTTGTTGTGTTATTTTGTCATTCTGACACGCAATAAAAAACTTGAGCAAGAGAGTATGTGCCCACCCTGACCCGAGTGTAACTGATACCTCAGTTTTTCAATATGTATACACTTCTGCTACTATGATGTGTTTAGCGTTTAGAGAGAGAGCATCTTCTCATTTCCATCTTCGTTTATGTTGAGGCCATAGTATCTGGCATCCATTTTACAATAAAAATATACAATTTTCACATTACTGTAGTGGAAAAATGTCTGAAACACAATGCAGTAAGAAAGAAAATGTAACTGAAATGCAATAAAAAACCTGGCTAATAGTTATCAAATGTCTTCTTCAGTATCAAATGTAATGGAGATTTTATGTGAACATCCAAGACTGCTGGAACAACATGAATTCACTCATGACGTCACTTATTAACTAAACAGCAACATTTTTGCTGGTATACGAGTAATGCAAAGTGCCTGAACAACACAGATCTGATAAAGTATATATGTGAAACAACAAAACGGACATGTACACTTATTTTGAATTAATTTGTCCTCATACCTTCGTTAGGTAAGGGAGTTCAGAGTTATTAACTGATGGTTTAAAGTGCAGGTGATAAACAAAGGGCTACAATGGAAATATGACTGAGAACATGATGAAATCCTTATGGGGGTTTTTTTGTTTGTTTGTTTGTTTGTTGTTGTTGTTGTTGTTTTTTTTTCAATTCAGGTCCACAATTATTTTGTTATCCAGTCTTTTTATATATTTATATAAAAATATTCACAGTTTCAAATTGCTTCAACTTACTGTTCACATGTTTGATGTTGGGATTCATTCCCACTAACTCCAACTAAGCAGGTGCATCTAAATGTGTGTGTCCTAAATATACAGTCCTCATGCCTGACATCATTTCAAACTTAAATTGCCCCCCCAAAAAAATCATCTGTTTCTTACTCTCCCTCTGTCATAGACACAAACATACACATATGGACTCAGAGTAATGTGCGCTGACATATCTGACATGTCTCTGGTCTGCTCTAGCCACGGGTCTCTGGGTTCAGCATTTACTGAAATCAAATGTGTGTGTTTGGCCTTGGGTTACACACTCGATTGAATTAGAGAAATGGTGTACATCTGTTCACGCGCCTACTCGTGCACACACGCACACAGTCTCACAGGGACACAGATTTCTATTAAGTTAAAAAAGAGAGTTGAGTGTCTTCTTCCATTGCAAGGGCTTTTATGTGATAAGATCAGCTCGGGGTGCTCTCCTATGCAGGATTCCTGGGCACATCAAACAACAGTAAACCACATCACAGAGGCAGGAAGAGCCCAGCTCCATTAGCCAGCCCATAAAGAACATGTGTGTGTAACAGGAGAGCCACGCTAGCCACTACAAAAGGTTTACACACATAGGACAAACATAGTGAGGCATGCAGCCCCTTCACATTCTCACAAATTGATGAGCATTTTTTCACAAGTGCACATACAGTTCGTATGCCTATACACACACACACACACAAAAATATTGTTGTAGGATTTTGTGGTGCAACTAGTATTATTGCATCATTGTTCAGAGCTCTTGTTGTACACACATGCACATGTCCAACTAAAAAGCATACTCACACACAGACATGCGCCTGGTTGTGGCTTTATCAATAACATGTGAGCATATTCTGCATTTCATTCAGTATAACGCCATCTTAACTTAAAGTAATGGTTTGGGTTAAAGAAGTGGCACACAGGCTGCGCTGCAATAAATGGCATGGTAACTCAGCAACATGAAAAAAACAAGAATTCAGGAATCTGTTCGCAGGCCAGATGGCAATCATTAGCTTTATTACTACACAACTGGTACAGGCGTACCCCAGCCCCACAATTACACACACCCTATCCCAACACCCTCTCTACAATTGCAGCACTGCTCCATCTCTACATTCTGCCCTTCGCTTTTTCTTTTTTTCTTTTTCATTTTTTTTTTTTTTTGCAGAAAGAGTCCGCCTTATGAGGTGTTCACTGACAGGCCAAAGAGACACCCAAATACAGTAAGGAAGAGATCCAGAGACACAAAGAGAGAAGAGGAGAGTTGTGGGGGCAGAGAGAGAAGGAGGTTGAGCCAGATTGAGTTTACCCATTTTTCTTACATTGATTTGAAACAGATCTTCACTGTGTCTGCACTCCAAGCCACAAGCAGTGAGATATCACCCTCTGCTCGGGCTCCAGACGATCTGATTCAAACTGGATATCCATCAGTCACTGTGACTGGCCTTGTTCTGCAGCAACAGGATGTCTTAATCATCTACTCTGCAGAAGCATGCGAAGAGCCAAAATGAAAAGTAAGCAATACAAATTGTATGTTTTAAACGGCATCAAACGGCAGTACTCTCAGGAATGCAAGTAGGTGTATCATCACAATGTGGATAGAGACAAATTTGTCCCAATAACAGGATGAAATGGAGACTTGAGGCCCACCCAGCCCTCTGCGAAACCATCCTACATGTATTAATCCAGAAGATTAGGCCGCCTGCTAGCATTACATGCATTGCCGTGCCAGTCAATGATGTTTTGCCTGCTGAGGTTAACATTTAATGCTGAAAATGACATACACACAAACAGTGTCTTTGCTGCCTTTGCCACACAGGATGTCGGCACGGAGTAAGCACTCAAATACAGAGGCCGATATGTGAGTGCATTTGCGTGTGTGCGCGCGCGTGTGTGTGTGTGTGTGTGTTCACTGTGGATGGATGCTCATGGTAGCAGAGACTGGTGGATGGTGAGGGGAAACAGAGGGTGTTCAGAGAGGAGTTATGTACTATGGCAGGCCCTAATTGCTTGCGGCTCCTGTTGTGTGTTTAGCTTTGTTTGAGCATGTCCAATATAACCAGTCACAGGGGAGCCTCTGCCAGAGCAAACACACACACACACACACACACACACAAACACAGTGCTGAACCATAGAGAAGGCTTTTATGGTGTTGAAGACTTCAGTAACATGACACTTAGGACAAACACTGAGTAATAAAGCAATTGCGGCACATTGTTTAGATCTTCCTCCTGGCATAGTTTGTTTATCAGACGCAGAACGTCTCTGTTTCCTGACATCAGTGTCCTGACATGTCACTTCAGGAGCTTTGTGCACAATATACACATGCGCATGCACAAAGACACTTTTGGCACAAACAATACACATGCAGGATAAACACTAAAACCATTCATGGACATTCACAGAGAATTACAGCGCAAGTATCTGCACGCACGCTGCACTACAGACGTCTTGAGATGTCAGTCACAGCATGTATCGTGCCAGTGTTTCCCCAAACCTCTAAGAAGCTTCCTGGTTTTCTTTGACTGCATGACTGCAGATAAAAGGCCAATAAACATTTCTTTCTTGCTTGCTGACTCAAAGTCCTCACATGCTCCTCACCTCCTTTTAAAGTTGATGTTCTGTGACACAGACAGATTTTCATGTCAAAATGTTTGTACGTGTGTCTGTGTGTCTGATCTATTTTGGATCTCCTGGAGCTCTGAGGTGGTCTCCAGCCCATCCCCTGCTCAAATATGAGAGATGTTTATGAATGCACAGCATGCCATCACAGTATAGATGTCAGATGTAACCAGAGGTTTTCTGGAGTTTTAAGGGATGCAAGCTGTTCTTTTCTAAACACTCCCCCACCCCTCCAATTGTCTCTGTAACACACTTTCTGCAGTACTGCAGAAACCTTTTTCAAAAACGCATCTGTCCTGTCTGTCACATCTATCAGTAGCAGGAGACTGACAAATCTGAACAAGACATCATGCTCACAAGCTTTACAAGACAGAGGAGGTCCAGGTCCATCTGATTCATTAGTTAGTTTACACTTAGAGGAAATATGAAGATATCCTGTATCTTGGTAAATAAGTCAGTTGCAGGGTGTTACTTGGAATATGATCTATCAGTTAAAAGTGGAAGCACACTGAGAACCACCTACAGCACCTGTTTATAGTGTGGCATACGCTTGCTTGTAAAGAACTCCACATTGAATCCTTTTTCAAAATGACATCATACAAGAGAAGAGACATTTGATTTATTATTGTTTCATTTATTTTCAGTTAGTGTTACTGATGATTATTTATCAGTCTGTATGGGGAAATTGATCAGAGTTTGGGAGTGAGTTTGGGAGAGAGTCTGGGACCTAAATGTAATGCAAAATGTCATAGTTGAAAACCATTTACAAAAAAAAGATTGATGTTAAGTCAGCAAAGGTGCAGTTCCCCTTAAGTCTTCCAATCGTTTGTGTGTGTGTGTGAGACAGAGAGAGAGAAAGAGAGAGACACTGTGCTGAACTGGTGACAATATGTACTGAGGGAGATACATTAAGGCATGTCTCTCTGCTGCATCTAAAGACGGACACATTTTGACTTTATTTTTAGGTTTGTGTCCATTTTAAGAAATCTTGTGTATTTTAGTGCATAATAACAACGAACAGAATTGTTTAGCATCACATTCTAGCCACCACAGATTGATCATGTAAGAATCAATCCTGTATGTAACCATGGCAAGCAAAAGAGTGGAAACCATTGTTAAAATTAACGTGATGTAATCCACCAAGGGAGCTGGCTTGGCTGTGTATGTGAGTGTGTTATCTATCTAGAAATCCGTGAGTCTGTCAGCAACATCTGACTGTACACTAACACTGCTCTGTTTATTAAAAACCAGACATTTGCTGGAATCCATGAACAGGTGTGGGAGGGCTGGCTGAGCACTCATAACAGTTGAGTACAGTGTGTTTATGTGTGTCTGTGTCTATGGATTAGTTTTTATTCTTGAGCATGTTTGTGAGAAAAAGCAGACTGATCATAACAAGGCCTAAAGGAAACTGTACTGATTCCAATAAGAAAACCAGAGGCGGGGAGAAAAGGGTCAAAGAAAAAATTCAAACTTTTTTCCTGCAGTGATTACAAGGTATACAATTTTGCTGTGTCATGCTTGCATGCACGTGTGCACTTTTGGGTCCAAAATATGGGCTTCAATTTTCATACTCTCACTCTTGTAAAATTGTCAAACACACACGCTCTGCTTTCTACGAATAAGAAATGCGTTTACGACAAAATGCAAATTGTCTGAATGTGTCTTCTCACAGGAGGCTCATACACAACTATACTTTACAAATGAGGGTATGTCTCCATTTGGAATTCACCCCAAAGACTGAACAAGCACCTGAAATGACACAACAGGCTCAATGTACCAGATGCATAATCTGTCTGCAACAGCTTAAACGTACAAACTATCCTGATTATAGAGCGGTGTGGTTGTATATGTCTGTGTGTGTGTGTGTGTGTGTGTGTGTGTCCGTGTCCGTGTCCGTGTGCTTGCGTACACGTTCTTGTGTCTACCTGCGTGACCAATGCGTGCCTGTTTTAACGCTGGAACCCACAATTGTGGGTTTATTGGAGTGTGTGTGTATGTGTCTGTGTGTGTGTGTGTGAATATGCTTAGGTATGTGCGGGTAGTCCCTGATGTGCGTATTCCTGTGTGTATTGACAGAGAAATAATAGTGAGGACTTTTTTAAAAAAAATTTTTTATCAGAAGGCCAGGTAGTAATCATGTCAGTCTTTGATCCCATAATCCTCACTGATCTGTCTAAATATACAGCAGACCTGTCCAGACCTGGCAAAAGCTCCTCTAATCAGCACCCTCACCCAGCCCAATCTGTCCCTGTGTGGTTGTGTGTGTGTGTGTCTGTCTGTCTGTCAGTCTGTGTATGAGAGAAAGAGAAACTGTCAGTCTCTGCATCTACATCTCTGTCCCATTCTCTTTCATGATTTCTTGCCTTTTTCCCTCCTGTATGCTTTAAAGTGCTGTAAAGTAGGGCTAATGAAGTGTATATAAGTTAGTATGTGGTCAGAGTGTGTTTGTGTAGCAGACTGTAAAGAGAGCATGTGGTTTAATCTTTTTTTTTTGTTTTACTCACATTTCATTCTCTGTCATTAAAAGAAAACTATTAACCAAGGTCGGAATTACACTGTTGCTAATTATTAGCATGTGTGTGTGCGCATATGCATGTGTGCGTTTGTACTGAATGTGTATGCGCGCAATTTACATGCTATATACTTGCATGAAGCTTTGTACGTGCAGGTGTTTAGTGCAATTTCTGTAGCACAGCACCAGAGGCCAATCAGACTTCCTGAGTTGCAAAATTTATTTACTCTGCTACACATCAGGGGGAAACGCTGCACTTTCTGATTCCACAATATTTATTTGAGAGCTGTATTTGCAAGTAAATTTGCAGATTTTTGTGTGAAATCTATGATCGATTATTTGAAATACTGCATTATTATTATTATTATTATTATTATTATTGTTGTAAAAACAAAAAACATATTGGGCAGCGCTGGTACATGGCACGCAAGAGAACATACATTGTGATTATAGCACCCAGGAAACTATGCTGTAGGTCATTGCCCTCTCTCTCTAGTTTCTTCTTGTCTCTCTCCCATTTACTGATCGAAATAAAGGCATAAAGAACATATGCTACTACTGCTAATGAAGCATTCATCCATCTTAATGTGATAGTTTAATTGTAATTGATTTGAACAAATTTAGACAGGCGCCTCTGGTCAAAACGTTGGTTTCATTACTCTGTGAAATGGTGTTACAGAGCATGACATAAATTGTTAGCGTTGTGCACATTGTTTCGGGATTTATGTTGCTCTAACGGTGAGAAAATGTTTATACTATATAACGAAGTTTCAAAATGATGTTTAACTTAAAAAAAGCCTCTCATTATTTAGTTATGGCTCAGGTTTCATTCTATGAAAGAAACAGAGCTCTGTGCTGGAAAGACACACAACATATTCTATGCAGTTTTCCAGCTTTTATAATAGTTGAGCTCATGTGGCTGTGATTGGAAATAACTGTGATTGGCTGATGGAGTGTGGGGTGAATGTTGGTGTGACCTTGCGTGTCCTTTACAAACTGACGGGAAATCGTCTAGTCCAAGCTCCAAGGAAAGCTATAATTCTTGGAGTAATACTGGCCAAAGCAGCATACACACATCTCCTTTCTCACGCACGCCTACGTGCACACTTGACAGGCAAGTCTTCACTGCGCTGTAGTAACCACATTAATTGGGTTGTGTAATTGTCTGGCAAAGCATTGTGGGAAACAGCCATAGAGATATGTCCCTTCACCTCAAACCACTTTTTAAACATGGACTCCCATCGTCATGACAGTACTATCCAGGAAATTGCCGAACATGTGTGGCTATGTGTGTCTGAGCGTCTGAGTGTGTGTTATTCTGTAATGGCCCATATGTGTATGTGTTTCTATGGCTCCTTTAAGGGAAGTGAGTGTGGTGGCCTCCCATTCCACCGCATGTCGGCTGTGGTTCAGCTGTGGTCCACCGCCAGGCCCTACATTTGGAACACAGAAAATACACCAGGGGTACTCGCTCCCACTGTTTTCTGGGCCCATCTTTCATTGGTTTGTGTATATGTGTGTATTTTGGGTGCATGATTGTGTGTGTGTGTGTGTGCGAGTGCGTGTGCGCGCGTGTGTGTGTGTGTGTGTGTGTGTGTGTGTGTGTGTGTGTGTGCATGCGTGTGCATGTGTAATAGTCTGCCACTATGTTGTACTCTCTGCCCCTGATATTTTAAGGCTTTTTGGCCCCACGTCATGAGTGTGCGCTGTATTTCCAGGCTGCAGTTTAGATGACTGGAGTGAGAGAACCCGTACAGAGGACAGGAAAGGCAGGAGGAATGGTGAGAGAGGAAAGCAAGGCGGGTAATTGAAGGGTTCAGGGTAATACTTAGGCCAAGGATGGCTGTTTCAACGTGTTTGCAAAACCTCCTTGAACTTAATATTTAGCCCCACTCTGGAGTGAGTATAGGGCACAGTGGAGCCGTATAGAGAATAATAGAGGGAGCCAGAAGTAGAATGATAGAGAGGTCCGAGGCCGAGGTGATGCCATTCTCTCCTCCAACAAAGTAGCTCGTCTCTTTGATTTGCGAGAGAAAAGGGGGATTGAGGTTTGATGGAATGAGGATGGAGAGGGAAAAAGACCATTTACTGTGATTACCTAACCCACGAGCACTTGATAACCTTGACATAGGATTATTTTAGCACTGTTGAACACACAAGACAAGACAAACCATCTACATTTTAAATGATGCAACACAGAAGGTGTCCTCCTGGTATTTTCAGTTTCCATAAGTGACAGTTTACAGTAGAGCCTTTATTGTAGCTCCTTGCACTTCAGTAAGGAAAAGAAAGAAGAATGAGCAATCTGATTATGTTTCTCTTGCTAGGTGCAAATGTAGTTTATTTTTTGACTATTATTGTGAGAGAGAAAAGTGCGTACTAAAGTACTAAATAAACAGTTGAAAGAAGATGAAAAAACAACACTTTCGATAACCAGATAACCAAATAGCAGAACTGATTTAGAGAGCAGAAATGTCTGGGTTGTGGGGATTTGTTGCTTATTTTCACTCTATGTCACTTTGAATTAACCATTGTTGGATTTTGAAGGTTTGGTGGCTTGACTTTCATCCAGTGTGACCTCAACAAAGCACCCCCTCCATTCCCCCATATTGAAGTTTTATCTTTTGATGTTTAAAAATGCGGGGGGTGGGTGGGTTGTGGGACAATGCTCTGGTAGGTTCAGAGACAGACAAGTATGGGTGGGGGGCATAACTCATCGGTGTTTATACTGAGGCTTTAGTGCTATTTCTTAACACGCTGCATATGTGTGTATGTTTCACCCTCCCTGCATGTGTGTGTTCTTACAGTAGTGTGACTGGAGCTGTGTTACTCATTCTGTGACCCTCACCTCTCTCTCCCAGATGACAGGGAGCTTTAAACAACCCAGCTGCTGGATGTGTGTGTGAGGCAAGGGAACCCTATATGTGTGTGGTACAGTACAGTGTCCCCTGTCTTGTTTGTTGTGCCTTGGGGAGACACTGTCAGTCAACTAAGCGATGAGAGAGACAGAAACCAAAATCGCTGCATGGTTATTGGTCGGGTTCCCTAGAGGTTTAGGGTCAGAGCTCACCTTATTGGTTGAATCTGTGCAGGTGGGCCTTATGCCAGACAGTTCTAAAGATTGGCAGAGGCTCGGACTAATCTGATTTGGATTGTGTTTTTCTCGCATTAATGTGAAAGTTCGAGGTTACTCGGGAAACCACACACGCAGTCGAGCCAACCTGGGCACACGTGGAGACACCCAAGGTCATCCCAATGGGAAAAAGCTGCGGGTGACATCATGTGAAACCGTGTTTATTTATCATCATAAGAAATCCACCAACTTCTTGTGTGATGGAAGATGAATGCAGTATAATTGGAAATGACAGGAGGATATAACCCTCCACTAGTTGTTTGGCAGTTTATGCTTGAATCAGTGATTAATTTAGGGAATATCTGCATTCATTCAAAGAGTGAAACCTATATCTGTCTCTGTTAAAGTCAGCTGCCAACACCTCTGAAGCTGTCTAATTTAGATGAATTTTATATGTTTAATCCTTAAATGACAGAAAATATCAAAATGTCAGTTTGTGATTTCAAGGGGAGTTAAATTGGATCTGTTGAATATTTTGACAAGCAACTGCTTCTTAATCTGCCCGGTCTATCTCCAGCTATTGTGTACTTTCCAGATGTGGTCAGTGAGCACAGCTGTTATCATACAAGACTGCTGATACCATACTTGGCAGCCTCAATGTGACAACATGGCAGTGGTGTGTACAGGCGCTGCTCCTCCCTAACGGACACTTCAAGCATGAAGCTCCCCTAAAACCTTTTTTCTTTATAGTTCTGATTATTAAAAAAAAACCAAAAAAAACAAGATATATCGGTTTCCTTTGTCATCTGTTGGTGCACATATTTTTGAATGTCGGGGAGAACCAGTCTATCTGTTCTCTCTGCTTACAGAGATTCACATGAGATTATCATCAATCTTCTTATCTCACTTTCTCGGACAGAAGGCAAATAAACATTTTACAAAATGTCAAACAATCCTTTTTAAACATATTGTATTGATTTTAAAGGACAATCTTGTGTCTTTTTCGAAATTTGTTTGGAGGAAAAAAAGTTACAGTCCTTTCTTCATCTCACTTGTTTGCATTCTCACACACATACAACAGCCACCTGGTCTCTCTCTCTCATTCTGTTCCCTCTCTGTCTGGGTGTCTCTCGCTCTCTCTGACTGGAATGTGGCGGTGGTCGTCTGGTCCTGCTCATCTCTGGGAGCAGTCAGCCATCTCTCCCCACCCCTGCTCCCATTCTAAACATTTGGCTAGTTTTGGCAGATTTGTTGATTTTTGTCCCCTCGTATTTTCTCCCTTGTTGCTGTAAAACTGATACATACTCTTTCAATTAGACGACCCCCCCCCCCCTTCCAAGTCCCGCCCTGCCGACCCCACCAGGCAGAGCAATGGAGTAGAAGTGGGGGTGAGCAGAGTAAGTGGATTGTATATTTTATGAGTGAAGTGAAAACACACACAACCTGGCCAAGTCCTGGTAGAACCATCTGCTGTCATGGATTTTTCTTGGGAAGCCCAACTCAAGGTTAACATGTAAGGGTTTAACATTCTTGCTTAAAGCCCAGGATTAGCATGTAATGTCTAATATAGCTGCTCAAGAGGAATATTGGAGCTGACATGAATTTCCCAAAAAGACAGGCATACAAATTTTGTTTGTGGTGGGCATGGATAAATCGTATTTTACAGATTAGGATAGATAAAGGCTTTAATCCATGGAGGCAAACAAAAGGAAGTGGGTAATAGGTAGAGCTGGCATGTGGCTGCAGGTTAGCTGCTGTGGGTTAGCATGGAGCTAATCCTACCTGAGCTAGCCAAAACTTGGACCTCATAAAAATGCGTTTAACTCACATTTAGAGTTGAAACACAGATTTACCTTCTCAACTGGCTTTGCAGTAAGCTTACCAAATGAAGCCAGAGCATGTGTTTTATGTTGGAAATAGACATTTTCTCTACCTCCTAAGTTGTAAATAACATAGTCGTCCAAGGCTGTAAATAATAATGTCACTCAACCATGCCCCATTCTCATGTCCTCTGCTTGCTCTCACCGCAGGCCTCTAGTACCGCCTAGCCAGGGGCCTACCGACTCTGTGCTGCACCTCCGTACACTTAACAATCAAGGAACAGCCATAAAATGGCCGTGGAATGTTTTTCTGCAGAGCTGGACACTGAAGTGGTGGACCTGCACGATCACAAACCAGAGCGACTCATAATGGATGTTCTGGGAACAGATATTAGTGGGCTCCCCATGTTCTTGCTAAAATACATCACACATAAGGACATGGGAGCACAAACGTGTGCACAGGCAGGCAAATGCACACACACACACACACACACACACACACACACACATACACATGCACACACTGCACTTAAGGGCAGACTGTATTGATGGTTCCCTCGGGCATCACACGGACGCATCTGTTTCTGTCCCACTGAGTCTCCACACTCATAATTTCAAGTAAGTCATAACACAAATTATAAACACATATCCTTCAACCGTGACGCCTAGGAATAACAACATTGAGTGCGCTGAGCTGATTTAAGGGAGGCTGGGAGTCCTAAATCTTTACCTTTTCCTCCTTCTTCTTTGGTCTTTTCTGCTCCTTTCTGTCTTTCGACAGCAGCTCCACCTCTCCTTTTCTTCCCTCTTTTTTCTCTCATGCAGCACAGGTAGCAGTCAGCACATACTTTCCCTGTTCTGATTTCCTACCTTGCCATTGCTTCTTTTCCTGATTGTTTCTTAATTCTTGACCTGTTGCTTTGCCTTGCTTTCTCTACTGTAGCTACAGCATACAACATTCAAAGTCAAGGTCAAATCGTCTTGGGTTAGATTTGCTTTTGATAAGTGTGCACAAGTGTGTGTGTTTATATTCACTCTTGACTCCATCTTAACCCCAATGTCACAGAAAAATCTGTTTAGCCTGCCAGTGTCCCAACTGCCACAGTCATTTGACAACAGTCACATCTCAGCGAAGGCTTTATCATCTCTCCTTGGTTTTCTTTCCTTTGTCCTAAATCATGTCCTTACGCCTGACATCTCCTCACCCTCCTCTTCTTCCACTCTTTGCATTCCATTTTTTCCTTTCCATCGTCTCTCCACTGACCCCCCACTCCTTCCTCCTTTTTCCATCTCACCTCTCATCGCATGGTCATGTACTTTAGCCATCCATCTCCCACCTCTGTAGATCCAAATGTCTCAATATGTCCCAGGGACCATGAAGGTTCAATTGGAATCACATGTTGTAGTCTAGCAGAGGATTCCACGTATAAATAAGATGTCAGTCCAGCCTGCACTATTCTAAAGAGCCTTGAATTTTCTCTCACAACGCTAAGGTTAAATGGGAAAAATGTGAAATGTATGTAAATGCTTAGCTGTTTATATGAGCATCATGTTTACATTATCTGCCAAAATATACTTTATCCATAAAACGGAAAAAAAAACCTCATGTTGATGAGGAGCAACATTTATTTGTCCTTTTATTGAAGTACTATTTGACTTCTGAGTGTAAAGCATCTGACTTTTATGAAGACTGATCACAAGTTTTTCATGAAAAACCATTTCATTGTCGCCCTTTCAATTGGACAGGAAATTAAGATAATCCTTTGTTTGCCCAAGACATGCCAAGTTCAAGTTAAGCAGGGAGTGAGACAAGAAGGGAGGAAAAAGAGAAGCTTCACCCACTCAGGATCAACCAGGAAATGCAGTACAAACATTTTTCTTTGTGTGTGTTAGATAGAAGAAACCTGTCTGCTCGATTTATGTGCATTACGAGCATGTTCTATATTGAATGCCAAAAGAACACTCAAATTAAATGTGATTAAATATGCCAGTGTGATTCAGGCTCAGAGCCTGTTAGCAATATTAATCACACACAAATGCAGACGTGCACACACACATGCACACACCATGCACACGCAATCACTGATTGAGGATGTGGGAGACAAAGTTTACAGCCTGGCTAATCATAATAATGCCCCTCTTTATTGTTTTAGGAAGACATCACTCCGCAGAATTCTGCTGTGCTACTCAGAGAGAAGTCAGAGAGACAGCTCTGTAATCTGCTGTGTTAATTTAGAGACTGGAAGTGATTTAGCTTGAGCAGTGAACCATGGCAGACACTTTGGTTCAGAGGTTTTATTCAATCATGCTCCGAAAGACCCTTGGGGACTTGATCATTTTCAGCTGGGAAGGTTATACCTGTGCAAAGGGACGCAGGTGACATAGATGTGCTAGTCATGTTTTGACGGACAGGAGAATATAATCATTTTTGGGTTTTAGCTTCCATGTACAGCCAAGACGGACAGAGAGAACATTTCTTTCCCAGGGATGAACTGTGAGGGTTCATCAGCAACACTTACTGGAATAAACAAAGAATGAATTTATCACCAAAACACCAGTTTTTTATTTTTTAATTTTTAATTAATTTTTTTATTTTTTTGTTTTTTAGGTTGATTCAATAGAAAGAACTTTGTGAATGGGAGTTTAACCATCCTTGATGATGTGACTCAGTGGTAGTGGTGAGAGGAAAGATCTCTGGCGGTTTGTCATGAATAAACCTCTTTTTCTGGGGTGGGGTGTTATGACCAGCTACACATTGTGCCACATTCCTTGCCCATATATGATTGTGTGCCTCACCTTTTGCTTCTGTTCAATGCAGTGATGGAGTAACGGAATATGGATACAAGTCATTAAAAGTCAGCTTTAGGTTTGGTAGACAGTAGCGGTAAACTTAGATCGCATGAAGAAGCATTTAAAAATCTAACTCACTGTTGTTTGATGTATGCATTTGTTTTTTGTGTTTCTAATTTATGAGTGGCATCAACCATTTTATGTTATGAACAGCCAGGTAAAACAGAATAGGCCTGTGGTCTAAACATCTTGCCTGATAAAAGTCTATGTGTGCGTGTGTTTTCCCATTACAGTGAGCATTAAAAGGAATAACAGTCGAGGTGTGGGGAGACGAAAAGTGTCACGTCGTTTTTGGCTCTGTGATGAATGGTGTGATTAGCTGCTGTCAGGACATATGTATGCATGCACAAATACTTGCACAACATGCGAGCACACACTTGAGCACACATGAACACACAGGGTCCTATTAAAGGCCTTGAATATGGGAGAATCCAGAATCCAGATAATTGTGCTAATAATTGTACTAAAAACACCAAATGTTGAGTCCCAGACCAGCAAGGGTTTTATTCTGAGTTCAGCATGTTTATTTTCACATTTAGTTATTTCTGCTGGGACTTAAATCATGGAATAAAAACACTCCAATGCAGGTATATTTTTAATTGAGTCCAAAGTGTATTTTGAATGCACCCTCCCTCCTCCTCTTCCATTACCCCTCACCTCACTCAGACCCACACATTACCTAACTGTACTGGTTTAATGCCCTCCGAGTTTCAAATACAATTTAAGAGTCTGGAGTTTAGCCACATTATGTTTATCTAACTTAAAATACTTTCAGTACCCAAATGCTAGTTACAGCTTGAGACTTCTGGCCATTCAGATGAATTTTGCAGAGACAAAGACGCATACATAAATTAAGCCACACATAAATGTGTGTTCAAGTGTTCTCCTTTTCATTTTTAATCATATTTTTCAGTGTGCTCAGATCCACTAGCCTAAGTGGAGGAATGGTGTGTGCTAACGCGAGGCTTTCCATGAGAATATGTTTGTGCGCTGAGTTTATAAGAGTGGGAGGATAACACAAGTGTTTGTCACAACAGTAGACTCACAAGATCCTGCTTGATGACGCGGATAGTCGCCACCAATCTGCGCCGTAGACAGGTTACGCAAGTCGTCCTCTAGAAGAATCCTGGGGGCAAAAATATGTGCATCTGGTTGTGTCTGTGTGATGATGTTTGTGTGTTTCGTCTGCACCTGTGGACAGTCATTTGTTGTCAACGGCCGCCCCACCACCCAAACCTACCACACCCCATCCCACCTCCCACCCCACACACACATTCTCTGACATGCACACAGACTGTGGTAAACAGGAGTGGCAGAGATGTCATATCCTCCCAAGAACAACTGTATTTGGCTCCATTACACTATGACATTCCCATGAGTCACAGTGAGCTACCGCTAATACAGCACTTAGCAGACCACTTCAAAGATGTCTGCTTCCTTTCTGTGGAATCTATGTCTGAGTTGAAGAATATCTGCAATGAGACATCTGCATACGTACAACAGCCTACAGCTGCAGATGTGACGTCTGTGTCTGTGTGTGCTGGCCACCTGTTTATTTCCCAACTTAAAATAAAGATATAGTTCCTCTTATTTTCATTTTCTCTTCACTGTAGAGAGTAAACTTGCTTTTAATATTTTGTCCTTTTATGATGACATTCCTCCTTACCTTTATGCATTTCCACTCCTCAGGCAGCAGGCTTTGCTGGCAGCCATCAGTGAGAAGGATGCTAACATTGCCCTGCTGGAGTTGTCCTCCTCCAAACGGAAGAAGGCCCAAGAGGAAGTGATGGCTCTGAAGAGGGAGAAAGACAGGCTCATGCACCAGCTCAAACAGCAGGTACATCCACCACATGTGACCAGAGGCTATTCATAAATCATATAATTGATGATTTATAGCACTCCCAGTCTAAGATGGTGACTGGCTCACTAATTAATCAAATGGAACGAGGCCTGTTAAAGACATATTCTGGATTTGTGAATCAAATCAACACTATAAATTCAAACCTCCTGCAGATGGCAAAGCCTTGAGTGCATTGAAACAGCTTAATGGGCAGACTTTTGGGCTATAAAACCAGGAAAAGATACAGTAGAAGTTAATAATTCCCGGTAGTTAATAGAATAGACTTGCCAGCTTCAAACCACACTTAGTTTGTTCAGTCATCACAATCCAAACCAGTCAAGCAGCCACTGGGACTCCAAATCTAGACACATAAACACATGATGATAGCCACTTTGTTAGCAATAATGTTGCAATCAGAACTTTTGGATGCACTCAAGTCACAGACATAGGTTGGCAACATTGGTGAGTAACTGGCAGACTTTGCTGTCTGGCATCTTCTGATCAAGGGGAATTGCAACACAAAAGCACACGGTCACACAAATACCTATGCTCCCATGCTGCCCTCGCTCTCAACATGACCCAAGGCTGATGAAGGTATGTGGGTCATTAATGTTCTGGTCAGACCACATCAGTGCATGAGCAAAGCTGAATGATAATGATAATGAGGCAACAGCAGGGAATCGCTATGTACAATCTCCTGAGTCACAGGGGCTTCTGGGAAACATGGTACATTTAAAAGTCAACAGATGCAGTGCCTGGGCGTGCATTTAAATGCAGACCTATGTTTGCTTGTGACTCGTAAACGGTAAACAGTTCCTAGGGGGTTCAATTCCATTGAAGGAATTTCAAGGAAAGCCTATTATCTGTTTATCGCCATTGGATGCGTCATGTTTTCCCAATGGGTAACAAGCAGTTAAAGTCCACCTGATGATGTGAGGAGCTGTAATTGCCACAATGTGGCCTGTACGGCTAGAGCAGAAGAGTGAACTAAAGAGGAGAAGTAAGGAAAAAGAAGGGATGGACGTGATGATCAGTACAAAAAATGTTTTGTCTTCACTTTCTTATACACACAAAACTGATTTTTTAGTGCAACTATGCTACTTAGCACTACTGGTGGTCACCATGAAGAAGAGCCCCTAAAGTGTGGGGCATCTATTAATGTTGAGGAGGTTGTAAGGTAAGAAGCTCCTCTTCACACTACTTGGGTTCCCTCCATTCCACAGAATGAGGTCTCGAGAGGTTACGGTGCTCAACATGACACACATCGGCCCTCAGTCTTCTGACCCACTGACACACATATCAGGATATGTTGACTTCCCTACCTCCTCAACAGCCAATAGCGGAAGGAAACTGACCAGGAAATGCCAAAGAATTATGGGACTCAGAGTCTCTAAGGAGAAAACTGATCTGTAGACAGCAGATAGATTTACAGATACCAGTGCCCTGTCTGACCTCACCACATCCCTCTTTTAGAAGGCCGGTGTGTCTATGTGCACAAAGGAGGCGGCCAAAGCCAAACTTTCGCTCCCCTTTGAGACATAGTCCTTGAGGACAGACACACACACATAAACAAGAATGCAGCCCCTCACACAAACACACATGAAGAGTATAGTATTTAGACTTCATGAAGAGAGTCAGAACAAATTGATCCCCATGTGGGAATTCTTTGAGTGGTCCCATCCTAGTGATGGATGGCCAAAGTCAGTGGTGCTTTGAAGCTGAGAAAAGACAAATTTTGTCTTTCATTTTCTGTGACTTTCTCTCTGTCTTGCCTCATTCCTTTACCGTCTCCCTTTCATTTTTGGACGCACTTGATCACCCATGTTGTCTCTCTGCTGAAAAGACGGATTTTGTGTTCTCAGATTTGCCATTGAGAATGGCTTATGTAAACCAATCTGGCCACATCGAGCTGGGTCGCTACATTTCCCTGTTTATACAGGGTTAGAATGGCAATGTTGTACGCACACACACAGACACACAGACACACACACACACACACACAGACCTGATTAAAGGAGTGCGAAGCTTTTTCCAGCTGCCTGTTTGTTTAAGGCCTTTCTTCTTGGCCTCCTGTGCCCATATGTGTTAATACAGTTCTGCTCTAATCAGGATCTTGATTTACAAAGATCTTGGACTGAGGTTTGGGATGCAGCTGTAAGCACAGCAGCGGTATTATCACTTCCATGTTTGCAGGAATAGCTACACTTACTACTGATATGCAGGCACACAAACACTGCATACTCTCATCTCTCCCCAGTAGTGCCACCTGTGTCTATGTCAGGCAGCTTGATCTGCTAACAGGCCTGGAGGCCATTACTGAGCTGTTTACTCTGCAAAGCCACTAATTAACACTAATTAACACACACATTCCAGCTCACAGACATTGTATGTGTGCGCACTTTCTATACACATGCACACAGGAATATGTCTGTAAGTGCAGAGTGAGTATGTGTGTGTATATGTGTGTTTGAATCAAGTAGATGGCCACATGTTGGGCTGTCCTGACCACACATTCAGGCTCTTCCAGAAGTAATTCATCACTTCATTCATTTGTGTTTGTGTCTCAGGTCATTAAATATTAAGCAATTGTGTCCGTGCACGCACACACACACACTCCCTCACACAATCACATTGAAGGATCTTTGACTCCATATACTGTCAGATATGGTTGTAGTTATATAAATTGGAACAATAATATAATTCATATTAATTTAGCAGAAAGGGCTAAATACACATCATCCTGTTTGACCCTCATCCACAAATTAGCTTTGAAAATATTTCTTTTTAAACAGCACCATTAAACACTTTAGAAGAGTCTGTGTGGAAGGACTTACAGTATGCAGCATGTGCAGTTGCACAGTTGTTACATCAGCTGCATGCCATATGATAGTTATTGTCCTAACCTCAATGACAGGTGTCAGCTCTGATAACTGTTGCATTGAGCCTAGCCCCACCCAGTCACACCTGCTAGTGTCAACACCTGAGGTCATGGAAGGCTGTACACCTTAGCCCAACCTTTAACTGCCCTAACCACTGGTCTGGTGTCTGTCTGAGCCCCCCCTTCATCCCTCACGCTTCATCTTTATCTCTGTCTGACTCTTTCCCTCTGACCGTGGTGTCAATGTTCTCGCCTTATCTAAAGCTGCCCTTCTGCAGTTTAAGCTAATTGCTAACCTCTTTAATACTAGCCACATCCTCTCCTGTGATCCTGACTCGCTCGTTTCCTCAGTCATTAGGCCTCTGCTCCTTATCTCAGCAGCGATGTACCCAGGCTGGTGACTACTGTAACACCATCTCCCTCCTATCTTCACAGCTGACTCAGGCTCTTTGTCTCTTCCTGCCACGGCTGTCTCTCATTTAAACAAGGAAAACCGCTGCATTTCGGATGAGAGATGTGTGCATATCTTTCACTCGAATCATCTTCATCCCGTACACAATCCTACCTCCCACTCTGCAGTCATTTTCACCCTCAAGGGAAGTATCTGCAGTTAAGGGAATAAAGCTGAGACTGTCAATACATCTGCACCCACTCTGTCTCTGTCTATCTCCCAGACAGCTGGCCTGATTGGAGTTAGGCTGATTGTTAATGCTAGTCAGTCTAGGCTGTTATCGCTCTCCAAAGCAGTGATTTTGGCAGTGTGACAGCCACAAACACTCACACAGATGTACAGACACACACACAGAGGAAACATAGTCTTACTTAGCCCTTTACAGGCATGCAGGAAGATGCATATTTGAGTGTAATTTTAATCAGTGACGTTTAAAATCAAGCAGTTTCACACAGGCCAGAACGACAGTGGCCTTAGGCTACATGAAACACTCACTAACTGTTGCTAGTAGGATCTAATCCAATTAAATGATAATCTGCTATATGGATGACATTTGACAGATTTAAGATATTTTAAGGCACTCCAAATCACTCAATTTATGACCTGTCATGTGTGGTTAGCAGCTTTAAAAAAAGAAATCTCTGATGCCTCCTTTCCCTATCTGAGACTCTGTCATCTTAATCATACAGAGACATTTTTCAAGAAACAAAAAAGTTGTGTTTGATTGTTTATCTCCTTTTTCAGACTCAGAGTAGAATGAAGCTGATTGCAGATAACTATGAAGAAGATCACATTCGCCCACAGCATCATCCTCATCACTTGCATCCAGCAAACTTGCATCACAGAAGTTTACCAAGAGGACCACCACATGCCAACCACCGTCCCCCCATGGACCAGGTAAATAAGACTGCATACATCCACACGCACACACACATTTTAGCATTCACCCATACTGATCAGTTTAAAACTGAGGCTTGTTTACACAAGTTGACATGTTGTAGGCTTCAATAGTCATGCTTTTAAAGTTGATGCAATTTCATAGCTGTCATCGACACCACCAGACAATTGTGGTCGGAGGCAGCAACATAAAATTTTCCCCTCGTCTCTTCTCCTCGTCTCTTCTCCTTCAAGCAAATTACGTCTTGCCAATTCAGTTATACATTTTACTCAGATAAGAGGCCTGAAGGGGAAAACTGCCAAATGAATGCTTTTGATCGATGGGGTTTGTCTTTGAGATTAGTTTATATATCATTCATCTCTCATATGAGCTCCCACTCACTAAGTAAAGTATCCAGACTGCCTGAGGACAAATTTAATTTGTCTGTTTGAAGACAGCTGACGAGCAAACTGTTTGTTGATATCACAACAAAGTGTTTTTTTATGTGTATGTGTGCACGCACGCATCCAGGGGCGTGTAGTTGTGTGCATGGTTGTACATCTGCTCTGTAGATGCACATGGAAATGCACACCTGAGTTTTTGTTGATACTATGTAAGCAGATGAAATTGCTAAAGGGAGAAAGCAATCTTCAAAGAAAGACGTAGGTGATTTCACTATCTTTCCATTAGCAGACAACGCCTTCTTGATTAATTGACTGTAATACAAATCCATCACAGCTCTGTTGACTGTTGTCAATAGGCAGTGGTTTGCAGGGAGATTCCAAACTATCAGCATGAAGTGCTTGTGTATGTGTAAGTGGGAGCTTAAGACAAATACCTGGGGATTTCCACCTGAGTCCGAACTCCCACATCTGTTCTACTTGATATGCACTATTACATCTTTCTAGACTTTATAAATTTTTCTGAAGCTGCTGCCTAAATTGAAGTCAAACATGCACTGGGGATTCCCTGTGTCACAGTATCTCCGAAACACACACCCATGCATAAAATCACACAGTCATATCTCCATGCATGACCCCACACATACCTCAGCAATATGTAAGGAGGGCAGGATCGCTGCCTTTTTGCGCCTATAGAAGGTGTCTGTTTTTGATTCCTAAAAGAATTTGAGGGTCTGGGTTTAATTGACATCCATATAAATATATTTCAGTCAAGAATCTCAAACATACTTGAGTTATTACAGTATATTTATGAGCTCAGTTGCATCCTTTTCAGTTGTAGAATGGATTTACATATAATTTTTAGGGCTGTCAAACAATAAAACATTTTAATCAGATAATCTCATGGCTGCTGTGGATTCATTTAGATTAATCACGATTAATATTCATTCATTATTAATTGTGTTTCATTTTGTGGGGACAAAAAAACTCATGAAAGAGGGCAATATATAGATGTTTAACATGAGTTTATTTAAACTAAAGAGCAGATGCGGTGTCCAGATTGCAATATATAAATAAAAACACCAACCCCATCATATTTAGAAACGACTCTTTTTTTCTTTTTTTCTTTTTTTTTTTGGTAAACAATCAAATATCCACATTAATGTGGCCTGCTTATTCATCTTTTAGTCGGCTGCTGAGACACTCACTTGTTTATCGGAGAAGAGAGCTGACCGCTTCTTATGTACAATGTTACCTGGAGTGGCGAGATATTTGTGAGCCAGTGGTGTCAGCTTTTTGTGGGCTCCTGAATGCGCTGACCACTAGTGATGGAGGTATCAATTGCATGGTATCAATACATCGATACTCACATGCAACTCGTTTGAGTATCAATTACTTTAATAAAGTATGGATACTAATTAATAAATGTGAAATAAAAGCGCATGTGTCACTTCTAAATCTTTTATTGTAACTTACTCCAGGGTTTTGTGCCCTCTCTAAGAGACAGTCCTGCATACTAATGCTCACCTTTGCTCTGTACTGCCGGCCGCCATCTTGGACAGAAGCTTATGGCAACTCACCTTGGACAAACTTCATTAGTGCCCTGCCTGATAATGCCAGACGTTGTTTTGGGGTGTTTTTGTTTGGGGTTTTTTTTTTTCGGGATTTTGAGATACGTGAATTGCATTAAAAAAAAATTTCAAATTAATCATGCAAATGAAATAATCTGGATTAACACAATAATTTTGACAGCCCTAATAATTTTACAGCATTCATATATTTTGGTTTATGGACGTTTACAGTTCAAAAAATGGAAGTCATGGAAAGTTGCTTAATCCTCAAAATCACCTCATAATCTGACAAGGACGGCTTTTAAAATCTTGATGTGTAATCATTAGGTTATGTTATGTTATGTTTCACATCTGACTTGCTAAAATTAAATTTTTAAGCTATAAAATCTCAATATTGTTCTGTTGTATGACTGAATACTTGTAACCACAGTATACTTCATATGCTCATAAACTTGGAGCTGCAGGGGGTCACTTTTTAGTATCACACATTATCCCCCTTCACTTTGCCCCTTCATTTATAAATATTTCCTTCAATATAGCTACACTGGACTCTTTTACTACACCGGTGTTTATAGTCTTTGACATATGAAACGGTAGCTCTCTGCAATCGATATTTCAACTTTTTAAGCGTGACTGAAAAAGCTAACAAAAGTATTATGAGCATTGCTGGGAAATCTTGTTAAGAATGTAGACAATAATCAAAATAACTCATAAATCATAGCCCATTCGCTGAAATATACACTATTAAAGCTGAATTTCCAAAGGAACTGTGATGTTTCTTACTTTGCATGCAACATTTGAGAGAAGAATAAGGTTTCAAAAGGGGCCACAAATAGAAATATATCAAATGTGAATAAAAGCTGTCCTGCATAAGGTGAAAAATGGCCAAATCAACAATGTGTATCAGAGAATCATCCTCCCCATGTGTTCACAAACTGCCATTAAACTGATCTTGTGTCAGACACACGCGTCTCAATAACAACATACCAGCCCCTGTTGACAGGGGTCAGCCAATCTCCTCATGCCTTTTTTCATATCTGACCTCTGACCTTGGGAGAAGTTCAGCAGAGGTCCAAGGCAAAGCCTCCATAGTGTGTGTGTGTATGTGTCTGTGTGTGTTCGTGTGGACTGGTGGTGGGAGACGTCAGATCGCACAGTCTGGATGTCCCGAGGACCCTGAGGCGAGACTGTTTTCTCTCCAAACACAGGACTTCACATCTCTTTTAATCTCCTTCTTTCATCTAAATGTGATTAATTACACTATTTGTTTTTCATGAACACTTTGATTTGTCTCTGTCTACTCTTGCTTCTGTTACTTTACGTCTTCTCTGCCTTTCTCCACTGTGCTCGTCAATCCCCTATATTACCCCTTTAACACCACTTTTCTTCCGCTTTCTCCACCACCCTTGACTCTTTAGTTCCTTCTTTCAGTCCCTTCTTTCCCTCCCTCTTTCTTATTTAAAATATAATATCCAAGTGCAGCCAGGCCAGGGGTTCAATACATTGCTGGGTCTAGAAATGCCACTTGAAGGATGATTGATGATGATAATGATAATGATGATGAAAGGGGTCTGCAAGCTCACCCAGAAGACTGCAGTGCCTTTCCAAGAGACAGCCAGTGCCATGAATAACATATCAGTGACCACACATTCTTTTTTTTCTTTTTTTTTCATTTTCATTTGCATTTGTGAGTACTCAAAGACAAATACATACACACTGCAAGCACACATGACTGGCACATTTCAAACACATAAGCACACGTGAATGCACTGGAACAATGGACACACAAACGCACATCCAAATTTTTCAAGGATCCAAACCACATATCATTCAGAGCTCATTGCTGCATTCTAGTGGGTCCATCCCAATCCTCAAGCAATACTGCTTGTACTTAATCTGTGATGGACCTGGTAAGGGGTACAGGTGAAATCTAATTGGAGGAGACAAGAACAGGAAGTGGATTTGCCTCTTGAGATGCATCTCAGGCCTATGTCTCAGCATGAAGTGCGTGCACTTTGACGGGCATATTGCTTTCATGTTCTCATTTAGCCAAAGCAGCACCACTGCCAGATACTTGGCAACAACCTCAGAAGGAAATAGAAAACAGACAGAAAGTGTTTATCAGAGACAGAATTATCCAACCTTTTCTTTTGGGTTGTTATTTTTTTTCTAAGCTTTAACATGCTGCCTGCCTTAGGTTTATGAGAAGTAGCACATGGTATTTGGCTTGTTTGTGCGCATATGTGTGTATGTCTCTTTCAGTGTGTGTGTGTGTGTGTGTGTGTGTGTGTGTGTGTGTTTAACCTGGCAGAATGAGTGGTTATAGGTCTGGCTCTGTTTACAGGGGCTGTCACAGCCATTCAATCCATGTTAGCATTTAGCATCTAGCATGATCCATTGGAAGGCCATTATATCTATAGCGTAGCTGCTTAGGTATAGCCTACTGAGTTTACCAAGCCTGTCACAACCATTTAGTCCCACCAGAGTCACTGTGGACTACAGCCAGGTCTTTTTTTTTTCTGTACTCTGGTGCAGCATTAGCGTGGGCTCTGCTTTGCCTGAGCTTAGTTTAGCATTATATAGGTACTGTAAGGCTTGACCACAATGTGCTGCCAGCTCATTGCTAACCAGTGTAATGTTGGTGTCTGAGTGAATTAGCCTTCCTGTTAGCAGGGCTCGCGTCTGCACAGTTTCAGCTCCACGGAAATCCTGTGTGTGTTTAGTTATCGGTTACTCACAATCACACTGAGGATTTCATGCGCAGCTTTTTCGGAATGAGAAAAATGAACAAGATTGTTTTGATTAAAAGCCAAAGGGGACTAGAAAGAATATAAGGCTGTGCACTGAGACTCTTGTAAAGACGTAACCACTGTGCCAGACTTTGCACACTGAATGGGTTGTTTTAAAGTGAACGGATCTTAATGTCTTTTAACATGAAGTGTATCATATGAATTGATGGTTAATAGATGGATGTTGACAATGATGACGTTTCCTCCTGTTTTCTCATAGGATGATGAGGAAGGAATTTGGGCATGATGACCAGCACTTTGGGAATCCATCATCCATCAGTTCATAGTAAGTTTCTATTTCACAACTCTAGTTACATTTTTTTTTAATCATCTTTATATATTCCATGCCAGTATATACTGCTGTATATCCACTCCAAATATTTTAATGATCTCCTACACAATATCTTTGTTCAAGAGACTCCAGTAACCATTAGCTGGGAGCGTTGATGGTACCGCAGTAACCACAGTCTTACTCAAATCTGACAGAAGAGAGTGTAATGGAACCCAGCTCCTTTTCCAGTTGCTTATGAATTTCAGTCAACTAAAGAGCCGCAGTTAGTTCAGATGTTTATGGTTGGCTTTCTGTGTAGTGCTCATATACTTGTCGTGCAGTGGCTATATAGGTAACTCTGTATTAGACCTATACAAACCCAGCAGCCTAAAGCAAGCATACCAAGGCCCAGAGGTGATAAAAACGACATGGTGAGAAAAACCAGAGATGGACGAGTCTGTCTCTCCACGCCTTGCTTTTTTCAGTTGTAGTAAAAGTTTACCGAGCTACCCCACCCTGTTGTGTGCCAGTGTGTGGGGTATTTAATTACAATACAATGCAGAACAGTCATGAGTTGGTTTTTTTTCTTTTTTAAGGCTGCAAGCTGAAAAAGCATAAAATGAAGAATGTGGAGTCATAAAGGATAATTCCTGTTTTGGTGGTTTTATATTGACACCCCCCATAGACTCAGGATGTCTTTGAACATAGATGTGCGGAAAGAGGTCTGTGCATGGGAGGTTATGCTTCCAATTAATAGAAGTTTGTGCAAGTGAAAAAAAAAGTTACTCAAAAAGGCACATGTAAGAAATGAGAGAAATAGAGAAAGAGAAGGAAAGGGTGCGTATGCATTAATGTGGGAATGAGAGTGAAAACCAGGCAGAATGGTATACTCATAGTTTCCAATGCATCTCATTCTTTTCCCCCAGTAATCCACAGGTGGACCATCACAAGCAAAATCTGTCTCTAACCTCAATGACTTAGTAGCTGTGCACTTTGCCCTCACACTGCTTTTGGGATTAAGAGTACTATAGCTTGTGTGTGAGCAAATGGCTTGTCTCACTGCAGTGAAAAGCCTTAGTGTTCTTAGCTATGATGTTTGTGTGTGCAAGTGCAAGTGTCTGTATGCGCATGTGGGTATGTGTGTGCAGGAGAACGTTGCTGAGCTATACAGTGCCGGAGCAGCCCGCATAGCCTATAATCCAGTCCATGTGTGCTGAGAATGCAGTAGTGTCAGGATTCACCATAATGAAACAGACCACACTGCCCTCTTTCTCCCTCTCTTTCCATCTCTCCATCTTTTCCACAACTCCCATTCTTTCCACCTCTTATGTATATTCCTTCAAGGTAAACCTACAGTTGGACCCACGACTAGCCTACTGGTTCAGTATCTCCAATCAGATATCATGATGGTGTGTGTATGCACGTAAGTGTGTACGTCCATGTGTATTAGTGCTCCTTATCCCAATCTAATAGAATAAGCCAGGCACATTAGCCTTTAGCGCGGAGTGGTGTTGTGGCTAGCGATATCAGTGCTGCTCATCTATCCACTGCTGTTATTCTGGCATTGCACAACGCGAGCGCAGCTAACGTGTATTAGCCGTCCTCTATGGGAAAACAGATGGGAGCCATTTAGCGGTGTGTAGCTACAGCACAATAAGGCCAGACCTAATCCCCATATCCTGTCCCTGAGTGAGCCTCCCTTGTATGAGCAAACAGAGATGACAGCACCGATAGACAAATAGCAAGGCAGTATGTGTGTCTGAGTGCTGCATGTGTGTATATCAGTGTCTTTGCAGGCATGCATGCTAGTTTTGATTGGTGTTTCTTATGGTTCGGCTTGGCACTCAGTCCTAGGCTAAGTTTTGAATTCCACACAAACCTAAGTGCTGAGTTTGATTTGGCACGTTCGAGTTCTAAACGTCCAGGTGTGGGTTTGTATTGGTTAGCCTTATTTCTTTCTAAGAGGACACTGGGCTGTGATTGGCTCATTGTGGTTGTGTATGTCCTGCTGTTGATTACAGAGGTTTTGTTTACCCTCTTGGCCTCCCAGACCCCAGTCCTAATGAAATAAGAATGTCCTTTTGGACAGAGAGCACAAGAGAAGGGGGTTGGAGGAAAAAGTGAAGGAGGAATACGGGGCCAAAAGAGCAAAGCTGAGTGGGGGGAAGAGGTTTTCTGGAAACATTATGCTTTTATCCCACCGTGAAGTTATTTGTACTGAATGAAGCGAAAAGAAGCTGAGAGGCTTTCCAAGTGGGGACAGAAATATGTTTGTGTACGCGTGTGTGAGTGTGCATGTGCATGCAGGAAGGAGGGAGTTCTTGTTCAGGTTAAAACAAGTCAAGAAGGTGGCTTTCATTTGCCCATGCTGTATTTGCACTGAATACAGTGTTTTTACATCTGCATTGTGTATGCCAGTAAGTGTCCAACTCGTCTGTGCAAGGTTTAAGCAAGAAGAAAAATGAGTCTGAGTTCAGTGGGAAACTGAAATTGGACAGCAGGCAATTGACCCCATTTATTTTTATAGAATACGAACCAAGGTGCTTGCCTCTTAACGGGTTTTCTGTGTTTGGTTTTAAATTGAAGTCTGAGGACTCCTGGCTACCAAAACTGACCTGATAACTTATGTAAGTCCAACTACAGCAACCATGTGAGCAAAACAGGCAGGGATCACTGAATTACGATAACAGGACCACAGAATTCACCACTAGCAACTGAGTGTGGGAGGCACCTGGTGGCCTCTCTATTTTCTCTCAGGAGTTTTGTGATGAACTGGAAGACAGATAGGGATGCCTTGCACAGTTAAGCTGTCTGTGAGGTGTTCTTCCTGTAACTTGTACACATAGATATCAATTAGGATTTGTCCTTTTGTCCTGTTCAATCCAAACATTATTTTTCTCACTCTACAGAGTGTGCATTGAAATTAAATTATAGGAAGGGGTGCTTTCATGTTTTTCCCCTGAGCTGTTGTCTGAAATAAGTTTTGGGTTATCAAAACTAATTTCATATCAAGTTTTGATATACAGGCTTTATCAAATTTGTGTTAGGACTTGGACTTTTATGAAAGAAGGATGTAGGTGTTGTTTTAAATCACAATACATTCTCACACCAACTGCAAGTTTTGTTTTTTTCCTCACTGCAGAAAAAAGAATAAAACACTAAAGTGTAAATATGGAGTTCTTTCCATAGATCCATATGAATCTGGGCTTGAGCTTGTACAGACCACAAATGCAGTGAAGCAGAAATAACAGCTAATATTGGCTGTTAGAAGTGATTTTCTGCAACCACAGTTGCAGCACCTGAGGTCACAACTCAGACATGTCTGCTTTAAATGTCACCGTATTCACATTACAAATGAAATGCCATGCTTTAAATGTTAAACTCCAGTAATTTATCATTGGTACATTTGCCAGAGGCATTTGGATTGGTTAAGCAGACTTAGCCTCTTTTTGTGCCCTTGATGCCAGGTTGAATCTCCCTATTATCCCGTTGTTTGTTACATGATGATGGCACGAAGCGTTATGAGTCACCTGAATAAATATCTGCCCTATGTCGTCAACACAGCTCAGGAAGTTTCTTAATGAATAATTTGATGCAATTATGGATTTTCTAGACATTCAGGAGTGAAGCCAAGATCATGGCTCCAACCAGATATTGGACATATTCCATCATAAAAGCAAAGTACACGCTGTACAATACACTTGTGTTTCTTGATTTGTTATTTTATATAGTTCTCTTAGAGGAAGTTATATACTATTCCTCATGTGTGTGTATGTGGGCTGGTTCTTAAATGTGTGTGCATGTGTACTTACACACTTCTGTATGTGTACATTTGGATATTTTGGCATGTCCTCGCTCACATGCGAAGCTGTGCAGTGCCATATGTTTTTTGGTGACTACTGAACCACAGTTGGGAGGTCAGTAGAGGTGTCTGACAGAGGCCATCCCTCAGCTAGCTGTCAACATCATCAGTCTGTGAGGTCAAAGGTTGTTCCACCAGGTTGAACATGAGTGGAGAGGAGTCAATAACTCAGCAACACCTGAGTACTGACATCTAAGTGGTCTGTGTGTCATTATCTATTTCACTGCACCCTGAAACAACACCTGAATTATTTTCTAAACCGCCCCCTTCTTGTGAAGACTCGAGGTCCTTGCTCTGTCTTTAAGTAACCGCAGTTGGAGTAATAAGTAACGACTGCGGAACTCACCAACTGTATATCTAACAACACATGCTCCTGCACTTCCTGAATCCTATAAAAGTATAATGTGATGGATTTAAAAAATCTATATTGTGCAACAAGGTGGGACAAATATTTAACATAAACAGCATAAATTAGAAAACAAAGTCCGTGAAGCGATGATTTGAGGCGGGAACTCAATCTCATTTGTCTCCTCCACAGTCTTGTTTGTGCACCTCAGTTACTCTGTGGCATCATGATTGATTTGACAAAGACATATTAGTGTTTAATGCCATGCACAATATCACCTTTAAGTACTTAAATGAAGAGCAACGATGGACTTGCTTTGTCACTGTCGGCATGTGAAGCTGCAGACAGACAGCTCCCAGAGACAGGGGATGAGGTTGTCAGGTAAGGCAGGGAGGGAGGGAGGGAGGGAAAGGCTGGCAATGGTTGTGAGGCAGAGGCAAGTTAATTCATGTATTTTTCTGTGGTTTTCTTGAAGTTGTGTAAAGGAGAGGACAGTTAGACACCTGATGTGCAGATCATAAGGCAGTTTGTCTGGGTAAGCTCCCTTTCTCCACCCACAACACACGCATTACCCACACCGAGACCCGACCACATACACACACAAAGACACTCACGCTCATGTGCACACACACACACACACAAAAACACACACATGCAAGATTTTGTATCTGTAGTTCTATTATCAAAAATAAATCCCTATTCGTACTTAACCATGTAGGAAAAATTTTTGTGTATATGCGCATCGTGTGTGTGTGTTCTGTTAGGACACCTCATTACTTGTACAGATACAACCTCTGCCCTCACTCGACTGACCACAACACGTCTGTCCTGACCTTAAGAGTGTTGTGGAATGATGGTGACATTGTCCAATGGTCTTCTCAAGACTGTGAGACCTCTCTGTCAACCAGAATAAGATTCATTTTATGACTGCAGATGATGGCCTGATGCGTCATTCTCTTGCAACCATAGTGAGGTCATGAGCTCATGCTGGCAAGTGACTCAGGTTATTTTAGCTCCACTATCTTAAATGACTTTTGTTTTAATGTTATTTAAGGATTTCTTTTTGTTAGCACTTTAGTTCTGGTATGGTTGTGGAGGTACTGACTTTTATTGACATTCCCAGTTCGACAAATAATCTCAGTCAAGCTTGTGTCCTCTAAGTTTTCTGACCTCAACAGCTTTATTAAAGCATGATGCTACAATGTGGTGGTTAAGTGTTTTTCCAAGTTATGCCAAGCATCTCTCTGCTCTTTAAAACAGATGATCATGTACAAAGTTGAAGGCAGCTTTGACATTAGTTGGATTTCTTCAAACACATCTGCAAGAAGACAAGAAGTACTTACTCTTGTTTCTTGCAAAGTTGTAATAATTTAAATGACACTGCAGTACTTTTTATTTATGACCACTCATTTTCTGATTCAGTGTCATAATCTTAAACATGCTCTCTTTTTGCAAATTATACTAGCCCCCTCAAAAATAGTCTAACCCTGATTGGCTGGCACATATACATGAAAATATACATTTTTAAGCCTATTATTTAATCACTCAAAGTATAGATGCAGGATGTCAGTAAGCATAAATACTTGTACTGAACCACTTCATCCTCCTCTCTCTGACTGAACATGTCATATATGATTCACTCTGGATCTGTAGACTCCTCTTTGCTCGGCTTTCTGCACAGAAACGACTCCACAGTGATAAATCAGTACACCTCAAGGTGACTGTCGCTATTTTTCACCTCTTGCTCTCTCCTTATTTTTTCTTTCTGCGTTTTACTGATGTTGAATCATCTCCAAAGCTTCTTCAGTTGCCACAAGTCACATGCTGTGGTTTGCTCACAGAGACTAACAATATTGACTGCAGATTTAAATATTTTAGTGTGAATGTATAATGAGGTGAAATTAGGAAAAACTTGTGGAAGTATCTATATATCTATCTATCTATCTATCTGTCTATCTAAATTTATTTATTTATTTATTTATTGCAAGCTTTTATTGGCTGTGTGTGCGTGTAAAAGAAAAATCAAGAAGAGAGAAAGAGAAATATCCTGGCAGGATTATAAGGGTGTTTGTTGAGCTTATGGAGATGGCAACATACAAAAGCTCTTCCCTCGGGAGAAACTTGCACCTGGGGACGTACATGTGAGTGAATTAATGTGTTTGTATGTAAGTGTGTGTGTGTGTGTGTGTGTGACACAGCAAAATCATTGTGTATAACACACCTCTGAGTAGGATGCTCTGGAGGTCAGATCCCCTGTTCAAGTTAGATTATATCCCAAAGAGAAAGTCTGAACATGACAAAGACTCACTGATGGAGGGAGATCTTGGGATTTGGAGACAAAAAAAGGGAATCACAGCCTTTTCACTTTAAACCTGTTATTTTCTTCAGGCATTATGTGCTCTCTCTCTCTCTTCCTCTCTTTCCCTCCCTCTCTCACTCCTTTTCTCCCTCTTTAACAAGCAAAGATACACACACACACACACACACACACACACACACACACACTAAGGGCACTAAAATACCACACGGCCTCAGGTGTTGGGTTAGGCCTATGTTATTCCCCAAACTGTGTTTTTAATAGACTCACCCTGAGGCTGACAATCAGAGAGAAGTGTCCACGGCTCCAAGGCTGAGGGGGATATTCAGGGGCAGAGGGAGGCAGAGGAGGGGATTGGAGGGCTGCAGTTACGACATTCTAGTAAACTCCCACCTGCTGATTTGACTATATGACATGGTATTGTACCACTCACTTAAACCATGTCACACCTGGCTAGATGCACGAGTTTTGGTGTCTCAACTCAATAACCTCTGCACACAGATGTACCCTCAAACAGAGACTTGCGTAGCTTACACTTATATCGTCTAATAGAACGTAAACTGCTATGATCAAGATTGACACCCACGGAAACACTGTGGTAAAGGAAAAACACTAAATGTATTTTAATAAGTAATTGCAGAAGGAATTCCACTATTTTCCTTCCCTGTTCTCAAAATGCCAAAGCTGCCATTGGACCCTCCTTGTAGGATTGAAGAGGAAAAGTAACAGGAATTTACCTGTTTCCTCCCACTGAAAGTCGTCCCAGTGCAAAGTCAGTGGAGAGGCTTTGTACAGTAACTTGGGTTATCACAGAGCTACTGTAAGAACATCAACAACCTTTGGACTGCCAGTCAACATTAAGGGTTGACCACTAATTAGGCCTCGTATAACAGTAGACTGCAGTTTATTTCTCACGCTAGCCCAACACTGTCATTCAGGTCATCCAGGTCTAGACAGCCTGTAAAAATCAATACGTACTGGACTGCCATGTGTCAAAACAGTGACACTTTCTTCTGTAATTGATATCTTACAGTGTAATTAGTTATGATAGCTCTTTGTTCCTCAGAAGACGAATCATTGACAGTTTATATCGGTGAGCCTTTCAAACCTGCATGGTTGTTGCACTTGGGCCTCAAATCTGAATATGGGTCACTGCCCTATTACTTCAGGCTACCCGTATGACATGGCCAGTAAAATGTTTTAAAGCCCCTTGAGTCTTCAGGCTACAGAGTAAACTTCTCGTTCGGGCCCCATGCTGAAAAAAAGTGTATAAAACACTAGCTTGAGTGAAAGTTGGCATGGTGATTCTTTAGCCAGGTTGTGTTTTAAAGTAAAACCTGAGGAACAGTTGCCAGAGTACCCTTTTTTTCTGTCATTTGTTCAGCTCAGACAATCAGATTAATGCTGTAGCTGTTCTGTGTGTCCCTCACATCTTAACGTATGTCGCTGCTTCGGTCTTTTGGTCAGGCTATTTTACAAGGGTGTCTTTCTCATACATGTATCCACTTATTCTCATGTGCCTGCATGCATAACACTTACACATGTGCAGTAGAACTCACTCGGCCTCTTTTTTTCTCTTATCTGGGCTTGTGGAAAAGCCACACTTGTACGATGACATTCAGCACAGGATTAAAGCCCATGTAAGACGCTCCTCATCTTACACTGCTGCTGCCAAGAGGGGATCTATACAACCACACACTCTCATGCAACCCTGTACACACCCTGGCAGAAACACAACTGCAACACACTTGTACTGTAAGCAGGTAAGCGTCAGTTCATTGGTGTGTATGCACACTCACACATTTGCAAATCCCTGCACCCTTGTAACTCAGCATTTGGAGCTCTTGTTACTCCAGACGAAAAAGGAAGTCTGTCTCCTCTACAAACACAGCAATACACACACACACACACACATACTTTTTTTGGTCACGCATCCCACATCCATCCTCCTTGCTATTTTCTCTGAAGCAAGGGTATCCCTGGCATGAATGAGCCCAGAAACCAAGCCCATCTGTCTGCAGTGGAATTGTGGACCCCCACCTTCAACACACAGACAAACATACACGGACACACACATACTCTATGCCCTAGTGTTGCCAGGATGGACAAAGAGATGAACAGTTACAGTAGAGAGCGGATGGAGACTGAGGGGTAGATTAAACACAGACTCCTTGGGTTTTAGTCATACTGAGGCCAGACACAGGGTCTTAGTTAAGATGTTGCTGTGTATCTAGGTCATGTTGTGTGTTTGTGATTTTTTGTGCATACCTCTAGGGGTTAGTTGGTTGGGTCTGGAGAGGATTCTCATTGGAATGCGTTTTGATTGGGCTAGAAAGCGATCTTTTTCTGATTGGTTGTTTATCCCGGGGCTTCCACTTTGGGGGTTACTTTGAATCAGTGCATCTCTTTTACTCCCTCTCCATTTCTCTGTTTCTTTTCTTCTTTTTCTTCATCTTTATATCTCGTAGAAGGCCGCTGGCTGTGTGTTTGATGTGAGTGTGTTTGACGGGCTAAAAAAGAACCAGCAGTGGGCTGTTTGGTGTTTTTGCTGAGCTCAGCGACGGAGAGGGTTGTACATCAAAACATTAGGTGCTAAGTGGTCAGTTACAGTGTTCCTTATCAAAACTTACTCATAGTGTTTATTTACAGGTCTAAAATTGCCACTAAAAGCCACAAAAATTTCCTTTTAAAATCAGAACACCCACAGGAACCACATTAATCTTCCTATGACAACCTGGTCACCTGCCTGTAATAAAAATCAGGGCTTAAATGGTGTATAAGAGAGGCAACTAAGCAAGAGGGCTCGCTTGATTATTCTTTCTTACTAAAAGGAGAGTAGAGTATGACAGGATAAAACCCAACACCAGTCATCAATAGTCGCTATTGTGCTTTAGCTCCACTCTCCAGGAGCGGCCCAGCCTGACAGAGTGTGTGTGTGCAGCTTCAACCCCGCAGCTATGGGATTAGCTCCAGTGCTGGGTGGTCCTCCTCCCGCTGATCTCAGAACAGCATCACATTTACAGTGCACTCATTCTAGGTGTCAGGATTGTGAATCAGGTCAGACAACGAAGGTTTGTATCTGACCGTTGCAATATTATTGTACTCCTATTTATATTTGGCTTGATTTGTGAATAGATTTACATGTTACAGTTGTTTCTGAAAACTGAGAAAGAGCCTCAAGTTTAGACAAAGGGTCTTGTGACTTGAACGTTGTTGGACTGAACCTCTACTCTTTTTGGGAAAAGTTGGCCGGGTGAATGGGTTCTGCATGAGCTCTAGCGTTACTTCTCAGTGGCCAACGCTCGAAAGCTGCGGTTGTATTATGCCGCGGTCGGACCGAGACTGACATGCTGAAATTTACTTGCTTGCTGTGGCAAAGAGTGGGCGGGACAGGAAATAGTGTGGGCAGGGTTGCAAGCATAAGCTAGCCAGCTAACATTAGCGTTCCACAACTTGAAAAGGATCCATGCTTTTTATCAGACATTTTAGTTACCTTGTTGTTGCGTTCACTGCCAGCCTTGCAGATGTTGCTCATACTTTTTGATCATTGTGCAGTTTGACAAATACAGTCTAGTGAGTCAGTGTATCTAGTTTCAACAAAGCAACATCAGTCCACAAGGTTCAATGAATGAAATATTTTATGTTTTGTGTGACTGCTACCTTAATCGACTAGAACATGGTAGAAGAATACAGCTGAGGAAGTGAGGCACGTCACTGCTGACAGTACACTCATTGGGCAAATTAAAGGGTAGAGAAAAGAGACAAAGGGAGATCTGTAATATATGTGACAAGTGTGCGTTGTTAGAGTCGTCATAATCACAGGCAATTAGCACTTCACAGTCATGTCGATCCGTCTTTTTTTTTTTTTGTTGGTCTGTCTGCCTTGGCCTCCCAACTTGCCTTGCATCCTTGCACTCACTACTCTGGAGTGGTTAAGCTGGTTTGCAATGGGGAGAGATCATTGGTTGGCCTACACACATACTAGCACATGTTCTCCATAACAGAAATCCCAGAGACAGACAGGTAGTGTGACAGAAGTAGAGCCGTCGGAGGCCTGGTGTTTTCCCCACCTGAAGGGATGGGATTGGAGGACAATATAAACACTCTGTCACACACATAAACAAGGCCCCACTCGTGTTTCACTCCACAGTTACAGACGGCTCACCCTCTCTTTTATGGAGAAGGTATTTGTGTAATTTGTTTATGTGAGATTCCATGGCCCTAATGGGGAAATGGCTTTTTCTGCATCGCACTACACCTGAGTTCAATTTCACTAGTTCTCTTTCACAGACAGATCGTAAAGATGGCATACCAGAACGGATGCAATATGCCTTCCTCCCCTACATCTCAATTTAATTTCTCAGCCTCTCAGGCCGAGTCACATTCTTTTTCCCTACTCCATGCCTGTCTGTCCCTCCCTCTTTCTCAGTTTATGGCCCAATCCCAATGTTCACCCTACTCACTACCACTAGCCCTCACCCACTACCCCTTAACCCTCGAAAGGAAGCCACAAGGGGTAGGGCTTTGTGATCTTCCCTAGGAATTGGGACACCACTTGCTACGTCACCGCGTAGTTTACGTTTGGGCACGCAAGCGACTGTGTAGTCCCAGCAGCAACATGGAGGCTACGGCTCATGTAAATTTCAATCGGCATGATTTTATTTTCGTATTGAACGCCCTCACCCTGCTCGTACTCTGTCTGTCAATGCAAATTTTGTCAATATATAAAAAAAAAACAAACAAACAAAAAAAACCATGGAATCTCCCTCTCTGTAAATAATGGCTGTGCAGAGTAATTATTCAACACAGTTTAGGTTAAAGGTCAATCAGAGCAGGTTTTGCAATTGACAATGTAAGATTTGATTTATTTAAATTATTTTTTGGAATATTTTTTTCAGAGATATTTTAGAGAAGGGATTGATGCGAATGTGCGCCAAAAATGTGATATGGTCAGAGCTGTGAAGCATAGCTTCCAATTAGCAAGAGATCGTTACCAGTACAACTTTTTTTTTTTTTTTTTTTTTTTTCCATCTTCTACCACTTATCCATTTCCAGGTTGCGGGTCGCCCAATAAAACTAATTTTCGAAAACAATAATGTGTGCATATATGATTGTGTGTGCACCATTGTGCATGCACATCTGTTCAGTTCAACAAGAGATGAACTGAAACCTCTTTGGGAATATGATACAAACATCCATTGGTCGGTAAAACCAATATTTACAGTATTTATTGTTTTATGCTAATAATATTCCCAGCCAACCATACTAACATATTCATATACACGCTCGCCACACACACATGGATGAGCATGTTGATCCTTGGCTAGCTTCAACCTCCTGCTACTCCAGGAAGACAACATGCGTTTAGCAGCACCAAAAACACTGGCTTAGCAGAAACTTCTGCACCACAGTGCAAATGAAGTGAAGTGCAGGCCAGACCCAAACATGTGTTTGCTTTGTTTTTGCCTTCTAATTACATATACACATAGTTATTTCTCTTACACGGTGTGTGTAAAACGTGCGTGTGGGTTTTTGTGTTTGTGTGTCTTTTGTAGCGCAAAGTTTTGTGTCTGGATCCTGTGTGTTTCACAGCAGGCATTCCATTCAGACTCACTCTGTTTGCTTAGGTAATAACCAGGCTTACCCATAATTTGTTTGCGTGCATGTTTGTCTGTGTGCATATATGCATTTGACTGTGTGCGTGCGTGCACGCACACAGTCAAAAGAATAACTCCCATGCATTTTATGCATTCACACATAAAGGCAAGTCTGTTCTTTTGAACTTAGGAACAAACCTTTTCTCTCTGAAGTCCTGCTCAAGTTTTGTTTCTCTCCCTCCTTGATTCTAACATTTACATTTACTCCCAAAATATGGCAATTAGAATAAATCTAGTTGTTAAAAAGACATTACAAAATACTGTGTAATACTAATCTGTGCACCAAATGCACAGATTACTATCATTCCCATACTGATAGGCCTCATTGATCCTGTGAGAAGGATTGAAGTGTAACACACGCAAATACAGAGACCTTCACCCTCTGACTACTGAGAGCATATTTCCCCTCATTACTGGGGGGTCAACAGTGTGAGCCCATCACCCTGCACACACTGAGATCACAAGGCAGAGGTTTTTTGTTGTTGTTGTTGTTTTTTTATCAGTGATGTCAGCTGTGTCATCCAACCACTACACAAACGCACACATTATCATGCGATGCTCTGATGTCAGACAGAAAGGAGTTGACTGATTAAATATTGTATCTCTTGGAAGAAGCAGAAAGAAGTTCAGGTTTGTTTGTGTTTTTAGAGCGTTTGAAATGGCTAAAGATCCGTTTGCGTGTGCTGATCATCCTGCTACAAAGTAACTTCAAGTGAGTGCATGTTTGTATGCCTCCATCACGCATGAGGTCCACCTTTGTTGT
Organism: Remorina albescens; assembly: GCA_034769265.1. Taxonomy (NCBI): domain Eukaryota; kingdom Metazoa; phylum Chordata; class Actinopteri; order Carangiformes; family Echeneidae; genus Remorina; species Remorina albescens. The sequence continues at coordinate 15,493,906 of CM068482.1, read as the reverse complement.
ATATGTGTGTGTGTCAGAGTCTGTGCGTGTGGGTGGATGGAATGAGGCAACATACCGTGACTTTATCATGGCAAAGCAGAAACAGTATTAACAACTGGTGAAAGACGTTTTGTGGACATTTCTCGGATTCCCTTTTGGTGGAAGAGAAATGGAGAGAGATGAGAGGGAAGAAGGAGAGAGGAGAGAAAGGGGGAGATGGAAAGAAAAAGAGGGAGTCAAAAGAATAATGAACAGCTGAGGATATTTCTGTGCATTTTTAACCATGTCACTGTTAAGTGATCTGCATAAACCTCCTTGTAGTCAGTCTCTATCATCGCTTTGTGGCAGTGTTGAATTTCCAAATACAGGAAGTGTTGCTTGATTTCCTCTTTCTTTGTGTCTCTGTGTGTGTGTGTGTGTGTGCGTGTTTCTCTCTTTCTTAGTTTCTTTGACTCCCTCTATGTTTCCTCACTCACATTCTCAGACACACATACAGATGTGGGATAGTTGTTTGCTTTTCTTGCCAAGCAAAAATGCTTTCTTCTTTTTGTGACCCGCTTTGGTGTTACCTGACAAGTGTGTGTGTGTGTGTGTGTGTGTGTGTTTGTTTGTGTGTGTGGGTGTGTGTGCGTGTGTGTGGGTGTGTGTGGGTGTGTGTGCGTGTGTGTGGGTGTGTGTGGGTGTGTGTGCGTGTGTGTGCGTGCGTGCATGTGTGTGTGTGTGTGTGGACAGAGTGAGCAAGTGCTAAACCCAGTTCCTTGCCTGAGTGCTGCTGCAAAGGTCCAGGTTGACAGAGGGGATTGGGAGTGTCATCCCTGGGATTAAACATAATGAGCAAGATTGACAGACAAGACAACATTGTTCACTTCCACAGACACATACACACACATACACTCATAAATGCGCGCAGACAATTATAGAGAGGTGTATCAAAGTGGTGGGATAAGCCCCTGTCTAAATGCGTGTGAACAGGCCATTCCATCATTGCCTGACGCGTCTACAGGGAGGGAACAGGGATTACCCCTTATTACTTTCACTGTATCGTTCCTTTTTTTTTCCTCTTCTGTCTCATTCCCACTCCGGAGCCCTTTTGTCCTTTCTCTTTTCTGTTCCTCATTTGTGTTTTTCAATGTGTATCCTGTTTATGCCAAGAGAGAGGCTGAGTCTGTGAACTATCTCTGAGCCAGGATTGCACTCTGTGCTGTCTGTGACTGGGACTCTTCTGGTTTGTTGATGTTCCTAAAATATGGTAATGGTTGTTGGGCAGACTGTAATAAGATTTGCTTGTTGCCAATGATCGAACCAAGTTGGATCGAGTTTGTTCCAGACTGAAAATGCTGTTATTGAGTTCAGAGGATGAAACCAGAAAACATTGTGGTTTACCTTATTATCATCACATCAGTGTCTAACATATATTAAGATTATTCACGCCTGACTGGGGAGGGGGGTCTTGCCAGTCTGTTGTGGGGCCTAGTATTTTACATATACTATATTTTACATATACTATATTTTACAATCCGGCTTGTCATAAGGTTTTAACGTGAAGTTTGAACTGAAGTTTAACTGCCTCACATGAAATTCACTTTGCAGGGTTTAGAAATTAGTTTCTGAATTGTTCTATGTCTTTACCTTTTTGGCAGAAAGTTCAGCTGGGTTTAAGAAAACTGTTGTAAATTTGTTTTTGTTTCAATAAAGGTTTACACCAAATATAATCAGGGCATGTTGTGTTGTATTCTTTACCAAGTAGTTCCCAATTGCTCCTTGCTGACTGTCAGGAGTGAAAAAATTATGTGGGGGTGTTATTTGTCGGTTGTCTTATCTGTGCAGGTTCTAATATAGTGAGCAAGCAAGGCATTTCTACAGTATATTTGAGTCCAGCGCAATGTGCCAAGCTAAGCATGAACTACAAGAAAAAGAAGAAATGGGGTATCAGTGCAAAGATAAATAGTCAGAAGCAAATCAAAACAGAAAAGGCATTATTCATCCCAGATCTAAACCGTTTATCTGCTAGAGTCATGGGGGTGCTGGAGCCAATCTCAGTCTTTAGCTGGGATGAGACATAGAAGAGAAAAGCACTCATGCTTGGCCTAAAGGCAATTTAGATTTACCAATGAACCTAAATGTATCTGTCTTTGGACCAGAGATAGGGACTCTGGTCACAGGACTCGAGCACCAATGACTTGTGACTTCACTTGGACTTGATCCTTTCGGTGCAGAAGGTTCTGACAGCCTTAACAAAGCCAAATTGCAACTTGCCCCTGCTAACAAGTGTGTTATATATGTGTGGCTTGTTTAGGACTTGAAAATTGAAGTTTAGGACTTCTGACTCAACCTGGACTTACCTTAGGTCTTGACTTGGGAATTAACTTTCCTGCCCTGATTCTGGACTTGACTCTGGACTTAAGTGCCAAGACTTGAGAATTAGCTGTAACTAGAAAAGCAGTGACTTGATCCCACCTCTGCTTTAAACTGTGACTGGAGGATTAGGGTTGGCATGGAGCGACAGAAAGATCATTCAAACTCCATAAAAATTCCCCAATGAAAGAAACCGATAACCTTCTTGCAGTGAGACACCAATGCTATCCACTGCTCACCGTGCCGCCGTTTAAGGCATGTTCAATCTATTTATTGATCTATTTATCAATAAAACTGATCGGCAGTTTAGGTTTTAGGATAAAAGTCAATGGTGGCTTTACCAGTTTTCATAGAGAATGATTCATCCTAATCAGTATCATCTTCCTCCGCAAAGCTTATTATTCTGTGTCATAGTCATAATATGCAACAGGGAGTGAGAGGAACTGAATATATTTATATTTGATTTGATATATTTACATAGATTTTACCAACCATATTTTAAGTTTCCCCCATTTATCTGTTAATCACAGTTGGGTCTTGAAGCTGTATGTCCAACAGAACTTCAAAGGACCTTTTTTTTTTTGTCAGAAGAGATTTTTTTAAATTTAAAATCTATGACTGCCAAGTGGCAGCTTACAATCACTGTCCAATCAGATAGAAGCTGATAAGCGTGGCATGTAGCAGTTAGCTTGGCACCGGCCGAGCCCTCCTGGCCTCGGTGCAGGCTTGTCAGCACAGTGTGCACTTGAGGCTTTGTCGGATTCTTTGAGGGGGATGATCAGCTTTCATCTTATCACTTTGCACAGTGCCACGGGCTTCAAAGAGTATCGGTCATTTTTACTGGCACTGCCCTGTGTGCAAGTGTCTATGCAGGCTATCGACATGTTCTCAGAAAGCCGGTCCAAGCTGTAGGACTCTGTTTAATGAAGGCAAGGCCGTGGCTTCAAAGAGCTGCAATCCAGTCTACACGTGTAGATGTATACACATACACACACACTCACAATACACATGCTCCTCTGCTGCTTGCAATCATCAAAGAGTTTAAACTCAATCTCTCAGTCTTGTAGTTTAGAAGCCTTCATAAGACGAAAGAGACAGATGGATATTCAAGAATTTGTGTGACAGGGAGTGAATAACTGAAATGAAAATTTAACAAAATGTTAGTTCAGCCTTCTTCAAACTGAGAGGCTCACCTGTCTGTTTTCTGCACTAAATGTAGACTGTGCGAGTTGTGTGTGTTAGTGCAATGATACACCGGTCCAGCACACATACACATACACATACACATACACACATGCGCGCACACACACGCGCGCACACACACGCACACACACACACACACACACACACACACACACACACACACATAGATGTATATATGAAGGTGGCATGTGCTAAGTAGGAATAATGATGAAATTTCAGGGCTAATGGGCAAATTGTGGGAACTACATTGCAGAAAGCTTTGAGCTAGAGCAAACCTCATTCCACATAAAATTACTATCATTTGTAACAGTCGCCTCACACTCGGTAGATTGTTCTTCTCACCTGAAACATTTACTTTTCTAAAAGGCAGATTTCCAAGATAAAAGATAAGATCCATAGAACTTTTTTCAGATTGATACAAATGGCTTTGCAACAGTCAATGGTCTTTAAAGACCAGAACATAAAAATTTCTTAAAGTGACAAGATTTTTATGAAAACACTGGAAGGCTTGAAACATGAGATAGCCCCAGACTTAGACCTGACCCTCGAACCATTAACCATTAAAAATCCTTCATGCTTTCAGGTTTACGAGTGTGCATATGTTTACTTTTGTATGTTATAATGTGTGTGTGTGTGTGTGTCTGCACACGTGTAACTGTGTCTCTGGTGCCTTTGAGGTATGTTAAGGTGTGTTTCTGTCTTTGATGTTTGCTATTGGGTTTAAAAAGGGTTGGTTTTTAGAGGCATGATTTTTTTTTCTTCGAAGTCTTGGTGTGTGTGTGTGTGTGTGTGTGTGTGTGCGTGTGTGTTGGCCAGCAGAGTGGATGTGGTTCACCTTGCAGTGGCCACCTGTAAGCCATCGACAGAAATTAGCCTCTTTAGCTTTGATGGGTTGCAGAACAGAGATGGAAGGGGCGGTGAAAATGTGGTAGGACTGTTGGGGGAGGTTGTGAGGTGTGTGTGTTTGCGTGTATGTGTGTGTGTGGAGGATATTTTGACGGACCATTTTCAAAACTGCACTCTCACTCCACCATCATAAGACAAGGTATATAGCATACAATGGAACCATTTGTTTCTCGTTTGTCTGCACGGTCTGGGGAAGTGTGTTGGTGTGTGTGTGTTTTACTTACTTAACTCAATATTCTGGCCATAGGCCCAATCCTGTTCCAGTGTTCTGCACTGATTCTACTAAACACACACAACCTGGACTCATTACTCTTAGTAAACAAATAAGTCATTAATACCAGCCTGCAGGCCCTACACACATAAATAAAAATGTATAGCGTGGATACACACTTGTGGATGCACCACCAACCACACCCACTCCCACTGTGTCCAAGGTTTCTATTGGCTGTGGACTTTGGGACTAGCGAGACTAATGATGTAGTCCTTGTCTTACTCCTTCCTGTCCATTGCTGGAGGACTTCCTGTGGTGGAGTCATGTGGTCCTGATTACAGTCCACAGTTCTGGTCCCCTGGAGCAGGACAGTTTTGCTCTGATACTCACAAACAATGGATATAGCATAACCAGTGTCCCTCTTGTCAGATATGTGGTATTATTTACCAGGAGCAGTGGAAACAACGAGCATCTGTGTTTACTTGTCTTTTCATTTATCTTTAAGTTTCTCTGTCTGTTTCTCATTTTTCTGCCATCCCTGGTTCTGTAGTCATATGGTGTGTTGAGGGTCTGACTGGTCCTGTCATATTTTACCGACATCAGCCCTGGCACCAGATTTCAGCACTAGGTCATTGATCAGTAAGTTGGTTAGTTCTGTGGGGACAGCTACACAAACAGTGACATTTTCAATTGTGAAATCCAAAACAGTTTAAAAAAAAGTTCCAAATATAAGGCCAGGAAAAGGGTTTTTTGGTTGTTTTGTTTTTGGGGGATTTCAGCTGAGATTCAATGATTTTATTCTTCAAATGTATTTTTACATCATTGCCAGCTATTCTGCAAAAAATACCTTAAGATACATTTTCCTGCCTTCCAGGCATCCAGAATTTGTTTCCATTAATTTAAAGTAATTGTAACTATTAACATATTTGTTTTTCAAGGTTGCAGTACAGTTGGCACATTCAAAGACGCTCTGAGATTTTAACCACTGTTCTGACTGGGAGAAACAGCCGCATTTGCACTATCATTGGATGTTTTATTGTTTGTCTGTATATGTAGATAGGTGACAAAATAAATTAATAACCAACATAAAGTGTTTCAGATATTTATGCCAGAACAGCTTGAATGCTCTTTGGTATTAAACTACAAATGTCGGGACTCTACTGGATGGATGAAATCCATTCTTCCCAACGATATTCCCTCATTTGATGGTGGTTAGAGCATCAGTCCAAAATCTTGCATTAAATCACATAGTTATGCTTTGGTAAGTGGTCATCAGTATTGTAAACATGATTTGTATTTGTAAAAAGACTTTACATTTCAAGGGATAAAGCATCCAAACCATGCAAAAGTGTGGTCATATAAACAGGGTAAATCCAAACAACTGACAGGGGCTGGTCTAATCTAATAATCCCTTACTGTTGTATTGGTCATTTTTTACATTTTGTTTAACAGAAACAGCCCTATTATCTTGATGGAGCATCTCATGGCTCCGGCCAATTGTAAAGTTGTCATTCCTCATCTGGGTTTCGCACACAGGGAAAGTGTGTCCACTGTATGTGTGTGTGGAGTGTGTTTGTGTGTGTTGAGCCACTCTCCAAGGGGAAATTGTTAGCAAATGGGCTCCAACTGCTGGCCTTTTAGCTTTGCAAACACAACCTGAAGGCCTCTCTCCACATTCCCTTCTCTCCACTCAACCCCCCCCCCCCCTCCCCACCTCACCACGTTCACCCTCCCACACACTACAATTCACCTGCGCAACAACCCCAAGGCTTCTCATCCGTCTGCTATTCCCTCCCTTACTTCCCTTCTCCCCTTTTCTATTTCAGTCCCACTCCCACTCAGACATTTCCATACCTCTTCATCATCCCCTCTCCCTCCCTCTCTGTGTATGTCTCCTTCTTCACACACAGAGAGCCATTCCTGAGTGGGTAAACAGAGTAAATTGAAGCTGACCCCCAGGGTTAGCAGAGGCCACACTCTCTTTTCATGTCAAAACCATCTGAAGGCTGATTGGTTGATTGCAGTGCTCTCTGCTTCCAAAAGGCTCCCTTGTGCTGCTGTAATTGCCCTATCATGCCCATGTACACACATCCACACACTTAACACACACACAAGCTTGCACGTACATACATGCAGACACACACACATTCTTACAGCCAAATGACTTAATTGGTGTTAATTGCATAATGACAGTAGTGAATTGGACCTGGGTCAGAGGTGACACAGGTTTGAGTGGAGAGGGGGATGGAGAAAGGATGTTGAGAAGATGTGAGAGGAATGCTAGCCCTTCTAGTCTGCCTCACTCTTCATCTTTTTCCTCCTCACAAGACGAAGCAATTCTTGACCTGATTGCAGAAGTTGGCCCATGGGGATGAGATACACACATACACAAATTCTCACACACACACACACACAAAAACTCCTTTGTGGAGTGGAGGGATGCTCTGTACACTTAACACAAGGATTCAATTTGACTTTGTCAGCATCTGTGCATGTTTGTGTGTGTGTGTGCGTGCACACAGCTATGTCTGTGTATTTAACTATACCAGCAGAGTTTGTGTGTGACTCCCTGGGCAGCTGAAAGAGCGCTTTTGGAGAAAACGTTTAAGCCATCATCATTAGAGAGTTGTTGGTACAGAGGTGTGTTTTAAGTGAAGGACGTAATTGGTCGTCATAGTGCTGTGTAATCTTCTCATATTCTATGAAAACAGCTAAAGCTATTGGATGTAATGGGCATGTTTAAGGTGGGAACTTCCCATCTTAAACACACAGCATCTTAGCTTGATATGGAGGGGACAGAGCGGAGAGAGTGTTGGGTGTCTGATGTTGGGTGCAGACCAGAAGACCTGCGGTTATATATTCTGTCTTCATTCTCTACTGTACACATTTATTTCCCTTTTATTTTATTCCACGGAAATCACTCTACCATTGTGTGTGCATGTGTGTACAAATGCGGTTTGAACCCAGTATGCCGGGGATCTCATGATTTGAAAACCAGAGCTTTGTCAAGTGGAAAGATCGCTGCGTCGTAGACCACCCGGGATTAATTTTTCTTTATGAAAATGTTATTGTGTATATGCATGCGTAAGTTATTGTGCATGCCTTGGCTCCACTGCAATTAAGTGAGTAGGCCTCTGTGTGCACATACATCTGAATACCTATGCGTTTTTTTGAAAGTGCATGTGGCCTTATGTGTGCATGTATGTCTGTGAATTTGTCTGTCCTTGTGTGTGGGAGTTACAGTAACCCTCATCCCGCTGTTTATAGGAGGGAGTGAAAAGTGATGGAAGGTATGGAGAGAGTTGGGCCAGTGATGACATAGCCTTATGTTCACCCCCACTGGATATGGCCCACTCTATATTAGATCTATCCATCATAAGGCTGTACTCGAGTCCCACATACTTCCTATACCACTCTTAGTTAGATGTCCACTATACATGTGTTAGTCTCATCAATGTTCTCCTCATATGGTACATGTCACGCTCATACTTGTAAAGTCTGAATGTACTTTGCCATACCCACTACATACTTAGTGTGTGTATTTTTTTTTATTTTTTTTTTTGCATGTGTGTGTGTTGCCTGTATTGACTCTCTTTAAGTGGTTTTCGAAGCTCACATGAAAGATGTATGGCTTTCTTCTGGCTCCTCAGAAAGACTCCCGCAGCAAGCTCATCAAGATACAAAAGGAGCTGTCACATCATGCTTTACTCATCTCGCTGTGTCTTCATTCAAATATGCATGTCTGTGTGTGGTGTCGGTGGCCGAGGGTTTGTGTGTGCATGTGTAAAGGCCTCCGTGTGTGTCGGAGTCTTTTGTCACCTGTTCCTTTGCGCTCTTTACAAGCCCAGTCTGTGCGCAAGCCTTTGATCTAGTCGACAGGAGATTCCTACAGTGTGAAATAGCCCCAGCCAGATTTACTCAATGAAAGACCAGGCCCTAACCACTGTTATTACACCCCTTTTTTTTTTTAACCATCACTCCTTGTTTCTGTCTCTTCTTCTCTCTCTCTCTCTCTCTCATTCTCCTTGTCATGTTCTGTCTTTGTCATTTGCTGCTTCCTTACATACATATGTTATGAATGCATTTGTCAGTGTACATAAATCTTAAATTGGAGAAGGATTTTCTCTAATATTTACAGCTGGAGTCAAATGCCACTGAGTCCTGCAGTCAAACCCAAGGTTACCAGTGCTGTTACTAAAGCCCAGATGTGTAGAGGTAGGTGCGGAATTGAACATGACAACAGTGTAGTTTTTTTTTTTTTTTCCTTTCACCACTACTGCCACATTTCTAAGAGAGGAATTTGGAGCTCATACTATGCCACAAGTGGTATTTTTGTCATTGTTGCATGTTTGTGTCTTTTCTTGGAATGTGCAAATGCAATTGAAAGCAGTTGAGGATGTGAGAAAGGACACATAGCACCTCCGAATGTCTCTGTATACCTGCTCCTCCCTCGCACTCTGCTCTGAGCTCTGTGCTGTGTGGCAGACTGATGGTAGTGTGTTATTTCTTACAGGTGGTTGGGCGTGGCTGTCTGAGCTGTTGAACATGTGTCAGGGTCCAGGTGGGGAGAGACACAATGTAATTATCCCTGTGAAATGCTATCCATGTAACACAAACACTACACACATGTGTACTGGCAGTTACAGGGGCTGATGGTAATTTATTGTGGTGAGCTCTACTATTTTAAGTGTTCCATTCTGCAGACCTAGAGGGACAACAAGAGCGGAAACAAAGCCAAATGGACAAAGAGAAGCTATTGTGGGGTTTAATTTTTTTTTCTTACTACTGCAGAATTAGTCTCAGATTGAAAGTAGAAATCAGAACTGTGGTATGGAGCCTTTTGCTGTGGTGGGTGTGCCATGGCCAGGTCACCTCAGGGAACAATCCCTGTTTGCTTAGCCACTGCTGGACACTTTTATTACTCAGCTGGCTTGTGCGACTATAGAAACATCATTCTCTATAACCACTCACTCACAATAGCCTTTTTTAGGGATACAATCACAGTTTTTCAGGTTGGCTGTCCATCCCACAATATATCAGTAACTCCTTGAAAGAATTTCTTTTAAAATTTTCTACAAATGTGCACTTTTAACTCAAGGATAAACTAATTGGAAACTATTAGCATTTTCAAGGTCAGAGGTTAAAGGTCAAGGACACTGTTACTTTAAGAAACACATTTTTGGCCATAGCTCAAGAATTTATATGGCAACTGTGATATAATTAAACACAAATGTCCAGTCTGTTAAAAAGAGTACAACTTCTCTGTTACATCATAATGTTCTGTAGAAACACTTCTGGTCATTATTCACCACTATAACTCAGGAATAGAGGGGGAGATTGTGACCGCAACTTCGCTGGTTGGCAGAGGCACAAGGGGGTAATTTTAGTTCAAGTCTTTCTTGGAAGAGAAAATCCAAAGCAGCTAAAGTCAATATAAGGCTTTACAGTCTGAAGTAGACAAATCAAGTGATTACCTTCAAGTTTGTGTGTTTGTTTTTATATGATTTTCTTGTTTTGCTCAGCAAGGAAACTTAACACAGCCACTTGATTTACGTCATTATGGCTTTAATTCAAAATGAGGAATGTGAATTGTGTCCCGTATAACTTCTATTGGAATCTCATGAGAAAGAGCCCATTTGAAATTAAATCAACAGGAGGAACGATTAAAGGATTCAAAACTTCTATGTTTGTGAGCGCATGTGAGTGTTGCTCGAAAAAATTTGAATCTATTCTTTAAAATATAAATGTACTACAATTGAGTATCATATGGTATTTGTCACTTTAATAAATGAAAATTACATATCAATAGTTATATTTTAACTTTTGTTAGTGTGTAAAGGGACATTATAATGAAAAGCCAGAATCAACCTACAACAAAGGATTTGCTCCTCTGTTGATTTTTTTCTATTTTCAAATATAGAAAACTTATAATAACGTATTACCTACATACCTCATATGATGGCAAATCTAATATACAATGTCCATTTTATATCTTGGAACTATTTTGGTTGACTTCCCCTTCAGCTAAGTAAGTGCACTGAGATGGCTGTCAGCTGTCATTACAGCAAACTTGAGGAGAGATGTGGGGTATGCCAGTTAAAGCGAACTGCTCAAAGATGTGGGGTAATGTGAGTGATGGTTGAAAGTCACAGTCTGACCTGAGAAAGCTCCTACTAAACATCAGCACATGACCTTGCTTGGGAGGCCTAAATTCTTTCAGCCCTAAGCCGATAGTATTCCCAGCGCCACTCAGGCAAAATGAACCACACTCACACACAAACCCCCAACAACACACCCCGCCCAATATTTCATACTGTGAATTTTACGATTTACTTCAAGTGTTTGCACGTCTCACTAAATCACATTTTCTCAGGTTATTAAAGTGCAAATTGTCAGCATCTATTTTTCCAGCTCTGATATCAATAAGATGTTTGGAGCGGAATGTCATAAGTTTTCATTTTCTGAGTTAAATGAAGCAGAGTTGAAAAGTGATCCCTAACTTAGCCAGCACATCAATATTCCACATTACATACTTTCATAAACGGAGTGAGGACAGGTTTTCATACATTACAGCCCCAGCTCCGCTCTATCCTCGTAACAAAGAGAATTACCCTTGAATGCGCATCGTGACCTGTAGCATTAATCCCACATCAAAATAAAATTTTAACCATTAGCCATAGGCTGTCAGTGTACATGACTCAATCAGTGCTTGTTTAATGGGCACAGTATCTTTCGACAGTAAATATCACAAACTATAAGTAGCTTTGTCAAAACTAATGAGGATTATTTACTCTCTAGCTGAGCACAGAGCCAGACTTCTGTCGCTTTCTACAAAGCTTATTTATGATCCACGGTATCTCCCTTTGAGTTTTACTGGCAGAGCTTTCCAAACTGTCATACAAAGCACTCCAAAAAGGTTGTTAAGGGTTCAAGATGGCTGCACAAGGAGTGATGGTGGTTTTAGTCAGAGAGAAAAATGTACACGTTTAGGGGTTTGGAGCACTCCGGCGGGCCTTTTATAGTTTGGAGAATTCTCAGAAATCACAACTGACTCAAATGTTTTTCACTTACATGTATGTGCTTCTGGCCTCTCTCTGCTGTCAGGTTTGTCTATAGTCTGTGTTACCACATCTTTCTCTACATTGCTCTGTCTCACCCTCATGGCCCCACCACACACCTTACCTCTCTACCCTGAGGCTGAAATAGTGAGCATTTCCCCCAGAAAACATTCGCCCTCACTTTTTTCTCTGATTATCCTTCTTAACCGCTCCTATCACTGCTCTGGAACATGCCTGCTGGCAGTCAGACCCCACAGACTGGTGAATTCACTGCACACACAGGAACACCAAAATACCCCTCCCCACTTGCTTTGAATTTCCATTTGTTTAAGGAAGCAGAAATGCGCCATCGTCACAGCCACACGGAAGTCATCAATGTGTTGTTTTAATCTCTCGCACCATTTCTTCATGAACCTCTGAGAGAGCAGCGCAACGTTGTGGCAATTTTTTTTTAATGCCTTCTCACCCTTTGCCCTCAAACACTGACACAGAGGTCGTGCCGAGGTAGATCACTAGCAGACCACCAGGCATTGTGAAAGCCTCCCTCCCTATCCTTAGCGTATATTCTATGTGTCTCCTGTCCTGGGGCTATACTGACCCCAGGAGCACAGACAGACTCAGTCAGTAACATGATTGGTTCTTCCTGAGACCGGACTTAACTAGTATTAAAGACCACGTTGCAGCTGTGCCAGCACAAACACACTGACTCCATTTGATATCAATCTCGACCTTGTCACTCTTCCTTAAACCCATTTTGTATTTGGTTTAGCGAAGAGAAGTAAAAACAGGCAGTACCCATTCATAATGTGCACACTCCTTCAAAAGAAAGAATAAACCACTAAACTAAATTAGTCATCACTCTTACACATGGGATGGAGGAATAAATGAACACATTGTTAAAATTGGATGGGCAGAGCTCTAATGTTTGATGACCAAACATGTATCTTAGCTGACTGTGTAACTCTCTGCCGGAATTTGCCCACATCAAATACCTTTAGCTACTGAATACACATTATCACATTTTGTTTATACAAGTGTCCTCCACACACACAGATGCAGGTTGATGTGCAAACACACACGAAAGCACAAGGAGGCACCACGCGCACCACCGACACACACCTATGGAAAGGTGAGTCTGTTTTTTCTCAAGCGCAGATTGAGATCTGAAGCATCACATTTATTTTCCTAAGTGGTTCAAGTGATTAAAATAGATCTGAGATAACCAAAGCATACCAAACCAAATCATCTTTTAATCCAAAGCTGCAACTTCATTGTCCATGTGCCCATTTAGAGCAAGGACACACACTAACACACACACACACACACACACACACACACGGTTTTATTCCCTGGTTGACCTAAATATAAGGGTCAGGTCCAAAAACAAAGTCTGTTGTGAAATGTGAAGTGCAGTTTTAATTGTGTTTATTCTGTTATTTCCGTGTTCAGTCTTTGCTTAAAGGAATCAGCTTTTTACTATAGTAATAAAGAGCAGGGAAAAAAAGATGTTTCTGTGTATCCAGCCTGGTGTGGTAGGAGGGCAAATCAGCTTAAAGAGGGAAATGGACTATGAGCAATAAAGAACAGATGGAGAAACGGTGAGTCTGTGGACAGAGGGGGGGGGGGGCTAGTTGGGTCAGGAGTGAGGACTGATGGGTCAATGGAGTTGGTCTCATCTTGAGAAGACATCATGAGGAGGATGGAGCATTAACAGCAACCACGATGGCAAACAGAGGGGTGAATGCATAAATGAGCACAGCAGTGTTTTCTATGATAGGCACATACACAAACACAAACGTGAAAAGGAAGACAGAAAAGCAGAATAGAAGAAACTGGTGATTAAAAACTTGTGTCCGTAACATTACTGTTTTTACAAAGAAGGAAAGTTGTTTGGCCCTCAAGCCTTTTTTTTACAACTTTCAGGGACAAGGTCTCCATCCTGCACCTTCCTCCACTCATAAAACACAAATATGAGTCTTTCTCCCTTTTTCTCTCTTTCTTTCTGTGCACACACACACACACACACATATACATATATATATATGTTACTTACTCACAGACATATTCACTTTAATTATCGCTTACTTATATTTCAGTATCATTTATTTATTTTTATCTGTCTGTCAAGAAATAATTCTATTTCGAAGCACTTGTAAAACGAAGGGAATTTCCCCTGGCATTAATCAACTAAGTCTTTCTGATTCTGAATCTGATATACATGAATACGTTTGTATTTCTGTGTTTCACTGACAGGGAATAAAGAAACAAGACAAAGTTTTCTTTATCTTCTTGATTCTGTGAACGCACCAGGCGTTGCAGGGTACTGGCTCAAGCCTTCAAAGTAAAGTGAATGCCACCATGCATCCACACCAGAACTTCCACCCTCCCTCCCATACCTGCATGAAAGTCCACAGCAGCCAAGCTTTAGCATCCACTCTGGTTTTTCCAAAATGGGGGTGAGAGGCTGTTACCGTGTCAGTCGACATGGCCTCTTATCAGACCATCAGACTACCCTCAGATTCTCTTTCCAGATGGAGGAGAGATAGACTCTCAGAGGCCCGGACCCCCGCAGACACTGAGAGCATGGAGGCCTCCCCTGATCTCCTACCTGATGGAGGTGCTTTAATGTGGGCTCGGGTTTCACTCGTCTCCCCTGTCTGGTCGGGCCTGCGCTGGTGTCAGGATGCAGGCGTGTTCAGGAGTCTTCAGCCTGGATTTTTTTTATGGGCCACCTCTGCTCCACTTAGAAGTTTAGCTCCAGGTCAAGGTGTTGTTATGGGACATAAGCTCACCGGGGTCCCCGCATTATCCTCAATTTGAAAATAGTGGGATGCTGGGTTGTGCAGGAAAGACTTTGCAGCTGGCCCACTGATGAGCTCTCAACATCTCTCTCTGTAACATAATCACTCCCACTCTCACAGTGCACAGAGCCAGAAGAAAGGAGGAGAAATACTACGATGAGACAATAAAAGCTTAAAGAAATAAATGAGTGAGATTAGTCAGAGAGGAACTACTGAGCGCTGAGATAGATCAAGACAGAGGTGGGGGGAGTGAGGAATTTGGGAGCAGATAGATAGAATTCCATGCATCTTTTATTGTAGTTGCGCAAATCTGTATTTTGGACCTGTGTGACTATTATACACTTCTAACAACATAGTTTCTGTTTCACCTTGGGGCTTTGAAGTGAATTAGATGAATATTTGAACACCTTCTGCCAATAACGCTTTTTTTTTTTTTTTTACTCTCATGAGTGCCTTTGTATTTTTCTGGGTGAATTTTCATGCTCACGTACTGCTTTTTATTCAACCATACATCCATAGATGTGGAGCGTGTGAAAGGAGGCCTGTTTCTCTGTCAAAACAGCTTTCACATTAAAAGTAGGTGCTGCAGATTCCACCCGTATCATTTGTGCATTGGCACAGCTTGGCTACTCAGGGAACTCACCACCATTCCACAGAGAGTCCTCCATCATTCCTCACAGGATTAGAGACAAAAAAGACAGAAAGGGGGAGAGAGAGAGAGAGAGAGAAATTTTTCAGGGAGAGATTGCTCTTTTTTCTTTCTGTAGCTGGGAGAGACTTGGCCATAATTTTGCTGAAATAATAGAAGTTTTTAAATTGCTAGCAGTGTCTCATTCTATTTGCTCTCCCTTTCTGTTTTGGTCAATTTTAAGCCGGATGTAAATTTTTAGAAGGCACAAGGAATCCATGCACGCTGGTAGAAGTAGAAAGAAGAGGAAAGTTTGGAAATGGCACATGTTGAAGAGGTACACAGTGCCTGGCTCACTAACAGATGCATGCTGCCTCTCCATGGGAGTTTAATGAGATTGATACATGAGATATAGTTTTTTTCATCAACAGTCAACTCCACCTAGTGGTGTTTGTACTGAACAGATTTCTGGCTGCAGT
Organism: Remorina albescens; assembly: GCA_034769265.1. Classification (NCBI taxonomy): domain Eukaryota; kingdom Metazoa; phylum Chordata; class Actinopteri; order Carangiformes; family Echeneidae; genus Remorina; species Remorina albescens. The sequence goes on along the minus strand of CM068482.1, from coordinate 15,478,286 downwards.
GAGGAATGAACTGTTATGAGGGAAATATTACACTGGCAATTGTTTATCTGCACCGAGTCACTTTATGCTGAGATTGCTGGGAAAAGGAAGATCAATACAAAGGTTTTTGATATGAATCCCTCAAAACCTCCAAACTGCACAGATAATGTTGCCTCTGAGATCTGACTTGATTTCTCTGCGGTGTAAGGCGGTCCATTACAGGAAAGCAGTTGTAGACTGTGTTAGTAGGTCTTTCCAGTACCTTTTGGCCTGGCATCTGTGAGGCTTGCTCACACTTGCTTTCACCCAGCATGTGTTTGCTCAGATGAAGGAAATTATGTAATTAGCCTGTGAGGGATTGTTTTCTTTCACTTTTAACCCCCCCCCCCCCCCACACACACACACACACACACTCTGCCTTTACCCCTCTGTCTTACTTAGCACTCACTGTCTCGCTTTCTAGTCCTATGACAGTATAAGATGGTTCCAATTTAATCAGAGCCACACCCTAACTCACCAGCTTCATTAATTGCCAGGGACCATCAGTGTGAGAAAAACAGGGCTTGTCAGAGAGATCCATCTTAGCTGTTGAAGAGCAGCTTTGTTACACATCAAAGGGGCAGTTTCTGAGGTGTATGAGGGAGTGGAAAGGGAAGCTTTGGGCGTGTGGGGGGTTTGTGTCAGGGCGGGTTTCGGTTGGGTCAGGTTTGTGAGCAGGGAGATGGGAGATGGGCGCAGGGGTACACATGGGTAGTAGCGCAGAGGGGGGAGGAAAACCTGGCATTTTGCTCTCTAATTCCAGCCAGCCTGGAGGCCTGGAGCGCTAAGAAGGGCCTCACTGTTGCTCTCTGGATCAGCCAGGTATTGCTTACATAAAAAGCAAGTGAAAACAGCTGTAGGGATAATTAGCTTGATTCTCCATTACATGCCATGAGGGCCAATAACTAAAAAATGGAGTTTTGTTTGGGTTAGAGCTGCAGCCCCAACCAGGAGGAAGTTGTAAAAGTCAGGCAGAAAAAAAGAAAGAAGGGGGGAAAAAAAGAGAGAAATGTAGGGAAGAACGGGTGAGCTCTTGAAGCAATTGTTGCAGAGGAGATGGTCTTTCTTCCTGGGATGGCTTGATGTAGAACATATTTTTTAAGAGTTTTAAAAGGCTATGGTTTCAGAATGATTGGATGGGAATGTGTGCCATCCACATGTTTTTACCCATCTAATATAATCAGAGTTTTTGGTTCGTGGGAATGTGCGACTTTAGATCAGTGAGTTGGAGTCGAACCAAATTTTAAGTGCTTTTTATAACATTTACTTCCTTGCAAATGGAGATGTGTGATATTTTAACCACCACTGCGCACATGTTGAGTCACCATTACACCATAGGCTCTGCATTCAATAAATCAGACATATGATAAGAGTGGTGATTTGTTTTGTCTCTGTTTTCATTGAGAGGCATTTTGTCAAAACTGCTTCTCCCCTTGACCTTCTTCTCTGAGGTTAAATGGACCATCCTCTATGAAACATGATATTTTCTGTCACAAACTAGGCTTGCATTCACAAAGTATTTCAGCATAAAGAATTATGTGCAGCTATTTAAACACAACAGTGACAAAGTCAGCTCAACCATTAGCCGTTACTTATCTCTCGTCCTGTTTTTCACCCCCAAAATCAGCCCCTTCATACTGTTGGATGGCTTGGTTTATGTTTCTCCTCTTATTGGGGTTATTTGAATTAGATGTGTTTCTTTTTCTTCTATAAGAGTGAAAGAAAGGCAGATTTGAAGTTGATTCTAGTGAAAGAGCAGCACTCTAACATTGGTGATCACAGAACTCTGCAAGGATCCATTCAACGAGCAGTTTATATCAGCAGCACTGAAGGACAAGAAGGAGTTTTAACTGCTCACATTGAGACTTTCAGGCTTATATGCAAAGATTCACACAAATACAGGCAGATGGACGGAGACACAGATGAGCAGGTTTGGAGAAAAAACTCCAGGTAGATTGACTAAATAAGCACCTTACAGAGTTGGATTACAAATTCACTTATGGGGACCTCAACAAGGAATGTTGTATATATAAATACACAATGCTGGCCTATCCTAACAACAACATAGGTATTGTTTGTTGTCTGTTTCTGTTGCCGGCGATTATGAAAACTTTAATAAGTAAATAACTTCGTTGTCTCAGGCTAAGGAAGTTTTAATATGAGAAAGTAACAACCCTGTCTGATCCCACCATCAACACAGACTGGAGGAGTGGTGAGGGGGGTGATGGTTTCACAGGGAGGGGAAGATAGAAATGGCTGATTGGAGTTAGAAAAGAGATGATAGTGGAGCGATTTTTTAGTTTTTGCCATTTAAAGAAATATACTCAGTAGCAGCAAACTCTCTGTTTAAAAAAAGAAGATAAGCAGGCGTGATCTTAAAAAAAAAAAAAAAGCTACATACCCATGGGAACAAAGCCATTAGCAAATATGCTTTTTCCCCTCTCACTGAAACTACTTTATGTGAAGTGGCTCAGTGTTATAATGGAAGGGATGCGTCTGATGTGTTGGAGTGAGTGTCAAGTGTTAACATTCTGTTTTATCAGTAGTCATTCCTGTGAAGACTCCGGTCAGGGTTTAGATATTACAGTGCAGTATATAACATTCCTACCAATGCAGTCCTCGTACAGCCAAACGTTTAACACTGTGTCAAATGCCCATGTGTGCGTCGCTGCCTTGAGAATCCTTTGCAGGTCCTAGTTTATGTAACTAAGTTTGAAAAATAATTGAAACTGCTAAATTTCGTGGACACAAACGGTCAGAGCAGCTGGTCTAATTGCAGTTGTTGTCGGTCACAGTCCACTGTTTTCAGTTTTTTTCCTTGACTCAGAGGACAAGTGGTACCTCAGCCAGCTGCAGTTTACACTTAGAAACCAAGACTATCTCATTGTGAGCTGCGGTGTATATGCGCTTGCTTTTTTTTGCTGGCTTTAGTAGCTGGTGATGCAGAAAATTATGGACAATGACCTTTGGGCTGAAAGAGCTTTAAGCAGCCTGTCAGAGCCATTTGTGTTCACTAAATTATCCAGAGCTTGGTTCTGGTTTTCCTGAATGCTATAATATGCTTTGCTTTGTCACATGTTTGTAAATTGAGCATAATCATGACCACAAATGCAGCACTTCAACTGGGGAACATAAAATTCCTTATGATTTTAACACTTTGTCACAACATGCTGACATGTAAAATAATCATGGGCTGATAAGCGTACACACATCCAAGACCACATAGCAACACGCGTTTCCTCATTAGCAACATGAACACAGGCGTCACACGTGAGTTTGTGTAGTGAATGCATCTGTTGTGTGGCAGTAGTGAGGTGTTGACAGAGAAGAAAGAGGAGCGGTCATCAAACACATCCACAGGCAGGACGTGCTCTCCATTATGCCCAGCCAGGGGCCATATTTGTTGATTCTCTGGCCCCCAAATCATTAATTTAAGTGCACACGACGGCACAGAAACTTGAGAATGGCGTCTTACACACACACAAATGCACACACAAGCATATGCATGCACTGACACATATTTGGTCATGCAGACTACCATGTCTGCAGACATGCCCTGTGTTGCATAACAAATGATGGCACTTTAATTACTGTGCCTGTTTATTTACTCCTGGATGTAATGGATGGTCCTTCTTTGCCAGACAGCCAATCAGAGTGAGACAGGAAGAGTGTGAGCGACCCTGCAGAACTGGACACATTCCTCACAATCTGACTTTTCTCTTTATACACAACAGACACAAACCTGAGATGCTAGATAAAAAGCTGGTCGCCCTCAAACACATACGATTTTCCAGTCAGGCCAAATCTTTTCTTCTACAGAATATTTCCAAGGTCACGTGTAGAATTTAGATTCTTTCACTATTCCTTCTCTGGGTGACTGATGATAACGTCTTCAGTCATTGGTAGTTATTTTGGGGGCTGTTTGCTCAGCCAATGAGGCGCCCCCAGCGTGCCAGACATACATCATTGTTTCTTTTTTTTTTTTTTTTTTTCACAACCTAACCCTCAGGAAAGAAGTGAGTATTTGCTGACTGCTGTGCAGCCCACATAACAGACACATTCCGATAGTTCTTTTTTTTTTTTTTTTTTTATGAGCACTTGATGTTTGGGCTGCTGCCAACTACATTTGAGAATTCTTAAGGAGCTTCGGAGACCGTGAGAGAAAGAAAAGATGTAGCTAAGGAAAAACTAAATATCTACACTACTACAGCCTCTGAGTTCTCTTAGTCTATTACCAGGCAGTGTAAGTCTATGATGTAACCTTTTAGGAGATGACCGGGGAAATTGAACACAAATTAAGATCGTGGGCAGATAACGCATCTTCATATTCCTGTGTGAATTTTAGCATTTGTTTCTCATTCTTTGTGGTTGACTTCTTGACTTCTTGTTCTGTTTTTTTTTTTTTTCCAAATGTTTCCAGAGCTACTTGAGGAGTCGTGCGCTGAGAGGTTTTGAGAGCTTTAACTGCAAGCATACACACTCAGCTGCCCCTCGCCTCCCCATCATCCTGGCCACCAGACAAACATACAAACAGAGATATGCACTCCAGGACACACTACCTTTAATGTGTTGTGGTCAAGTTCAGTGTTAGGTCAGTGAAAAGTCTCAATGTCATTTTCACTGACATGCAAATTGGCCCGCTGATCACCATGGTCCGCTGGAGGTGGATGTGCCCACAGCAGAGCGTCAGTCATCAATGCGCAGCTTCAAGGTTTTGGCAAGTGGACCACTGCCTTGATTTCCCTCACTGTTTCCAATAGACGGGGAGCTGGATTCCTTTAGCAGTACCCTGGTGCTACAGAGCTCTGGCTTCACATCAACTGACAATCACCACTTTGGATTACCAGTGAAGCTAAACTGGGCCGGTGGAGGTACCCAGACTGGTTTATGATGGCATGAATGTGCTTACTTTCTGCAGCTAAATATCAGATTTTTTGTAAATATCACCACATGGACCTCAAAATCCACAATCCACAAGACACCTTCTCAATGTACCGTGCCAAAGGAGAACTCCCTGTCTGCTGAAACAATGTACTGAAATGCATCCCAATCATATGGGCTACCCAGTAAACCACCCTAGTCACCAGTTTGTCCCTTATCTACCACTTCCTGTGGAGAGATCAGTGACAAAATAGAAAATTTGGACTAAAAGATGCCCCCCCCCACAACTCCCCATGTTTCAAGGATCAGCTTACACTTTCTCTAAAAATCAAGACCTTAATTAACACGGGAGTAAACAGAGCTGACCTGAAATCAGACAGATTACTGTACGAACAGCATGTTTATACATTTCTCCTTGGGTTCTTTTAGCCTGCTGTGCATTTGTTTAATGAACCAATATCATGTTCTGTTTGCTTTTCTACATCCAAAACAGTTACGAGTGCCACTCTTCTTTTTTTGGAAGTTGTAACAGCTCCATGTGACTTGTTAAGCCGATGAGTGATGTATTATTTAACTGTCTATTTATTGATCATGTGAATCTGAGTGGCTAATCTGTTTATAACAAGGTGACTTGCATATTTAAAGCACTGTGTCATTACTCTTTTCCATTGTACTGGATGTGGCTCTGAAGTGACAATAATGCACAGCGTTCTTGTGTTCTAATTCAACAGATTATCAGCGTGTCCATTTTGGCCCAAAGCTAAAATGTACAGTTTTTGTATAGTATGTGTGTGTGTGTGTGTGTGTGTGTCCGTGTGTGGTTTTGTGCAGCTTTCATGATTGTGATGACTGTGAAAGTTTAGGGGGGTAACTGTATTCACCCTTGACTTGTTCCTCAGCTTTTTGCCATGGTCAGCTTCTCTCTGTTGTTTGAATAAAAGTTCTTTTCATAAGAACTACAACATGTGTTTTATCAGAAAGACAATAATGTGAACATTGACATTGTCGGTGTTATTGGTAAATCAGAGTGCAACAATGGGTATTTTCGCAAGGTTAAAGTTTCACCGCCACTAATGGCAACTACAACAATAGACTCTTGCACTGCCCGAGAAAGAATTCTTCCCAGTTTTCATGGTCTAGCAATTCTCTCCCGCTCTCTTATTCTCTTTCTCTCATAAACTCAGCCAGATGTTGCCCAGTTTTCTTCCTAGGGGGACGTGGGAGGATGGAGGAGGAGAGTGAGGGGGAGGGGAGAGGGGCAGGGTATTGAGGAATGATGAGGGAGCGAGTGGGGGATCATGAAATGTGGCAGAGCATGGTTTCACATACATGTCTCTTTTTGATGCTGTCGCAGCCTCTCCCAGCATCCACCAAGACAGCAGGAGCCGGGAGCTGAAGTCAGAGCGTTTTAAGATCAATCCAGCTGCAGGTACTCACACAGTACCATGGAAAAGTTTCAATTCTGACGGAGAAACACACTCTGTGAAAAGTGTCACATCCATCCAGACATAATAATAGCTGTCACAAATTCCCCAAGAGCTCTATAAATAAGCTGTGCTTTTTGTGACTCACCACTGTTTTTATTTTTGTTTAGGACTTAAAATCAACTCTTTTGTTTACTGTTATGTTTTATACATTAACACATATTTTAAGTGTAAAACTGCTATGTTGGAACTGTATTATGCATGTAAAAGTAAATCCAGTTTACAGTGCTGGAAAAACTGAGATTATTCAGCAACTTTTATCAAATATTGTCAGTGAAGAACTGAGGGACTTTTCGGCATTTGAATTCCTGCATCAGACCAATGAGACTAATTGCCCCACAACAGGATCTGTCTTTCCTCTCTGCATCACCTGAGGCCGGTCCGGATGCGGGCATGGAGCCAGATATCCAGGTAACTGAGGTAACTGTCCCCTTACATTCATTTTTCAGACTTCTTTTACCTCTTTGGCTCACTGTTATTCTATCTGCATTTCCCTGATACAAATGAAATTCTGCCCCGGCGCAGCTGGAAATAAAACCGCTTTCACCCTTCAATGCCTTCACTGTGTGCGCACGGAGAGAAAAAGGGACACACGCGAAACTCCGACACTCACCGGTCGGTTCACTGGAGAATATCGAAGTGTGCGGCGACGGGATCCCCGCGGTATGTTTTGAGATAATGTACCATAAAATAATAATTACCGTAAATGACCGTAATGCTCGCAGGCCTCCGGGTGATGAGAGCAGCCTGAATAAGCACACGATATTGGACCTGCATGTCTTGATTTTTGCTTGAGTGGTAACTCGATCTGCTGCCAGTGAAAATCCTAACTTTGCTCTGGCATGGATGGGGTAATAGCCTCGGGTGCTTTATAAGTTTATTTTAGGTAATAGAGACGCTTGTTTTGTTACAGCCTGTTCCGCCCTTCTCTCTCTCTCTCTGACACACACACACACACACACACATCATTTTTACCTAACACTCAAATTCCTCGCTCCTTCAAAGTTGGTGACTGGCAGAAGAAAAAGGAATTAGAGGAGAAAATGTGAAGCGCATGCGCCATCTGAGGGCTTTTTGCGCCGCGCATCCACGCTGCAATGTGTTAGTCTGAGAGAGGAGGCGACTGAAGCAGGTGAGTGAGAGAGTGAGAGAGTGAGAGAGAGAGAGAGAGAGAGAGGGAGGGAGGGAGGGATAGTTTGGCGATACTTTTCTGCACTTCAGCACACACAGACAAACACATACGGTGTGGGAAGAAGACAGAGTTGGAGCCTCAGCTGAAGCCGCCGCTGATCACACGCTGTGCTCTTTTCCTCCCCCCGGCACCGCACGCACTCGCCAAGCCGCACTGTTTGGAGATAGTCGGCGCGGAAAGTCTTTTGGAGCGTACTGTCTGGAGCCCATTAATTGTTGCATCTGTTTTGTTTTGGTTTTTTTTTTTTTTTTTTCTTTTGCGAGTGCCGGAAGATTTTATTGTTTTTGCATGTGAAGACTTTTTTAACTGAAACTGAGGAATTGTCAAAGTGTGTCCCTCTTTTTCCTTCCCTTTTTTTTTTTTTTTTTTTTTTTTTTTTGGCACAGAATGGAAGGTAAATTGACAAGTCGTTTGTGGCGAGGGTCGCCGTGTGGATCCTTCCGCAGGTAAAAAAAAAAAACAAAACAAAACAAACAAAAACAAAAACGCGCTATGACCTGAGCGCGTGCAAGCGGCTGGATTTAATGTTGTCGACCACACTTTGTGTGGGGTTTTTTTTTGTTTCGTAGAGTTTCACCTCTAATCCGGAGCAGTCTTCACTCGGACAGGGACTATAAAAGTTAGGCCGCTTTCAATTAGAAGAGAATCCTACAGAGTACGGTGCGACGTTTCCGCCAGCTGGACTTTGGGGTTTGCCGTAGATGTGGTTTTTATGTGCTAATAGTTACCGCAAAGTCGCACACTGACTCGTGAAAGGAGTTGACCCATTTCCTCACACTGTCCTTGGACATTTTTATGAATCCCTCTGCCTCCCACCAGCCCTCCACGCTGCTTGGCGCACGGAGCGCATTCACTGATACTTGGGCGTCCGTGTTCACCAAAAAAAATCACCAAAACCTGAAGAACTCTGAGCTGCAGATTCACTTTCCTCACCCCAACCAAGCACTTTCCAGCAGATCCGGATAAAGCAGGCCAGACCTGTCTTCACGTCTCAGCGGAAAAGGAAATCTTAAATCCACCTGGCCCGGACTAGGATTATTGATTTGGTACCTCCTGCAGAAAGTGGATTAGCCTTCAACTTCTAACGGGCTTTGGTCCTGGTGAGTAGCTAAAGGTCGAAGCAGGCGCACTTTAACTTGAGAGCACTGGAGATTTTTTTTTTTTTTTCATACGTGTGTCTTTTATTCAAATTTTTGTCTGGGCCCTTTTCTTGGCCTAATACTGGTTCTTGGGATTTTGCATAAAAGTTCTTGACAGATGATGATTGCAGCATACCCCCCCCCCCCCCCCCCCGTACATTCACTGTGACCCACATGTCAGTGTCCAGCAAGGAAAATGAATGAGTTCAGCATCGCTAAACTGCAGCGTATTTGATATAAAGTAAAACATCACACTTTTCTTTTTCCTTTTTTTGGGGGGGGGGGATTGATCTGTTGTCTCCATTGTTAACGGGACCTGTTTTAAATCAAGGCCATGTCCTTTGTGCTCTCTTCAAATCCTTGTACCTGGCTCCCTCTCCTGGTTTTTTCTAAACATCAGGACAGACGGGCAGAGACTCATCAGTTTATTCTATTAAAAGCAGACAATTCCCCCCCCTTCCCTCTCTTCCTCCCAAATTTCTCATCATATTCCAGTGCCACGCAGTTTGGGACTTTTGGTTATTTATTTTTTTTGTTGTTGTTAGTTTCTGAATCAATATATTGGTTGTATCTTGCTTTTTTTTGCCCAGCACTTATACATCAAAACCGTCAAAAACCTAAAATTCATAGTCAACACACACTTACATACATATATATATATTTATATATATTTCTAAAGGCAAATGCAGGCAATGTTCTATCGCTTCATTGAGTTTACACCATCAAAAGTAATGTTTCTGGTATTTGCTTCATATAATCACACCATTTTGCTGCTAACATCCCGCCTTTGCATTTAAACGTACTAGTCAGATTTTTTTAAGCATATATTATATTCTCAAATCTGATTAAAAGGTTAAATAACACAAGACACTTATTTTTGCAGAACCGGGAGACTGAATATTCCTCCCTAACTTCCAGTGTTAACCTCAGAGTTCAGTTATTCCCATGAAACAGTCTCCTAAATGTTTCTCTGTAGCAGGCTGGTGTTTTATCATTTTCACGACGGTTCTCTAAATGTTCCCTTCCTGTAATTTGTTCAATTTGATGCCACTTTCACCGACAGAAATCTGCCGGCTGGCCATCAGTCATCCGGTTCGGTCCTGTGAATGCTTCTCTCGGGTCAGATCGTTCGCAGGGGTCACGGAGCGCAGGATTTACGCAGTTTGAGTTGGGGATACCGAGTGAAAGCAAAGCGGAGTGTGTGTTTAAGTTCACACCTATGGATGCGATGAATCCAGTAGCTCCATCCACAAAAAAGACTTGAACCGTATTTGGAGGCTCGGATCCTCCTCAGTGAGCCTCAGTGGGGACGCACGGCAGCTGCGCGCACCTGTAGCGTCGTTGCGCTTCAGATCGGAATGCGTGTCTTTAGGAAACACGGAGTTGGTGCCAAGTTTGGCGCAAAAAAATAATATTTAAATGTAGAGTGGAATTATCTCAAAATGAAAACACGCTCTCTGATCCGCTCCCTGGCAATGCGAATTAACAGTTTTTAAATCCGTGTAAAAACTGCCGCCCTCCCATTTTATGTGGATGAACTAAGAACATACAACTTCATCGGCTGGTGCTGAGGTAGGACACAAAGTGAAAGCACATGTTTTGCGTGTGCACATGTACGTGTGTGTTTGCGTGCGTGTCCGTGCGTGCTGTGGGTGAGTGGTGGTGAACTTGGCCTTGCCTTTAATGAGTATTAGGCAGGCCCAGGTCTCCACGACTCGACCCTGGAAAATAACGCAGCATGACAAATTAGAGCTGCTCTCAGACCAAAAAATTCACACACGGCTGGCACATCGGCTGAACTCGCAAATTTAGGGCTAATTATTTTAACTCATTTTCTGCCTGTACGGCAGCCAAACTGTACCAGAGCTATGCAGCCGTTTGAACGGGATTGGACCCCCCCCCCCCCTTTTTTTTTTTTTTTTTTTTGGAATTCCTCTTTAGTTTTCGTTTGACTGCAGAGTGAAAGCAGGACATGCACCATCCTCCGCTGACGTGGCCCCTCACAGACTGATGCACGTTCAATTAAAAACCATTTGAATATAGTTATCCGCTGCCATAACTTTTTTTTCCCCTCAAATGGCATATTTAATTGCCAGACGCACCATAGTTTTATTTTTAAATATTTTAGGGGTGGGGGGCACATTATTTGTAATTTCCATATGATGTGTTCCTATATAAATCCAATTAAGAGATTTTAAATTAATTATAATGAAAAAACGTTTGAAACTTGTTCAGAGCAATTTAAAGACCCAAATACTAATCTTATTTTGAGAAATAAATTTACTAAAATAAAATCTTCTGCAGGAGTCATTACAGTCTGCTCTGGAATATAAAGAAAGTAATGGATTTTATTTCAAGTTCTCATACTGGAGCTCTAATTGCTTTTGTTTAAGTGAAGCATGCCATTAAAATGTAATCATCATTTTTGGTTAAAAGGATTTAGTTTGGCTTACTTCAACAGTAAATGTGAAGCCTAAAATATACTTTAAAATTAGGTATACATACACAATCTGACTAGGCCTCTATATTTTGTGTGTTTTCTGTGTGTAAAGTGAACAGCTAGGAAAATGTGTAGTTGAGATTTCATGGTCATTGTTTTTTCTCGGGCTGTACGTCTGTCAGTCTTATGTGATTCACACTCGGACCTGCTGCCAAATGACTGCTCTGCAAGCACTGATGGCCTCAGGACACTCATCTCACACACACACACACACACACACACACACATACCCAACTACAGTGCTATTTTCATGTAAAAGAAGGGGGGTTTGGATATGCAAGCATGTGCCTGAAAGAATTTTTCTTGCATTCCCATGATACATTTCAACATCACATATATCTGTCTCTGTCTTTTTCTATGTTCTGCACAATAAACTGTGTTAATGAGACCACCATTCACAGACAGACAGACTGACATGCATCCTGTTCTCTGTCTGTCCTCCCTCAGATCAGTGGCAGTATGAACCTGGGGTTGGGCTGCGTGCGTCAGCCAGTTTGCTGGCCCTTTGGCAGTTTGTTGGACTCCAGACAGTGTGTCTTTGCCCTCACACTCCTCACACTCCTCATGCAGGTGGTGGTGGAGGCCAACTCTTGGTGGTATGCATTCATTTTCTCTCCATACGTACATTATATTCTGTGTGTTTTCATTTGTGCACAGTGTTTTTGTGGGTGTGTTTACTAATCATATGGCGAGTGGCGATTGTCAGCATTCAAAATGTATTTTCTCTTTTCCATCTCATGTGAATCACATACGTAAGCGAAGCAGCAATGCATACAAAGCTGTGCAAAAGGCAAAAGATGGATTTTTGATTTTGGAAAAAAACGTTATGAGTGTTTATCTTTTACTCAGTTTCAGAGTCCATTTCAGGCTTGCGTGTGCGTGTATTTGATAAGTAATCCTCCTCGGTTTCAGTTGCACCACATATGAAGTAAAGCAACATGCTGACCGTGGCACACTAGCTTTACAGAAAGACCTTTTTTCTCCCTTATTCTCTTTCTTTACATTTTGCCAAACCAAAATTATGAATAATATAGAAAACATAGAATGCTGTGGTTTATGAGTTGGCATCCAAATATATGCAAACATGAACACGGTGTGTGAGTGCACATCCTGTTGCCTTTAAAAGAGTCTCAATTTCAGCATGCTGCACTAAACACACCGAGTACTTGATAGGGAAAATGCTATTTACCAGTCACCATAGACACTCACATCCTATGGTTCTTTCTACATTTTATCTAGTTGTGCACTTGTGCATTATTGCATATCCCCACTTGAGTGCTTGTAGAAGAACTCAAAGTATATACAATAAACCCACACTTCCTGTAAAATCTATTTACTTTAAATGAGCAGATCAAAGCAATACGTGACATCATACGGTTGATTGGCCAATTATATGAAAGCAACTATTTGAACTTTTAATTTGTAGAAGATTTATACAGATAAACATATTTTAATGGGCTTCGCTCAGTAGGCGACGGCATTAAAGTTCAAATAAAGATTTCATTTACAGGCCCGGCTGAGGACTCATTACCACAGAGCCAGTTTGGAGTACAAACTGTGTGTGTTTCGGCTTCCTCTTTGAGAGGACACACAGGTGTGAATGATTTAGTATGTCAGAGCAAAGTGTGTGTGTCTGTGTGAGAGACCAAACGCACCAACAGTGTGTATGTTGATTTTTTTTTTCTTCTTTTTTTTAATAATTCAGTGTGCTTATGTCTGTGTATATGGTTTGCGTGTGTGTGTGTGTGTGTGTGTGTGTGTGTGTGTGTGTGTGTGTGTGTGTGTGTGTGTGTGTTTTTTTTCAGTCTGCTGGTCCCTTGCTGCTGACTTTCCCCAGTCGATCAGGTTACACTCAGGGCTAATTGTCTCTCTCTTGGGGCTCTGGGATGGGCTGCTCTAATTGTCCTGTGGCCTGGAACCAGATGCTCATGCTAGTGTTTCTCACTCTCTCATTCTCCATTTCCCTATCTCTTTGCCCTGCAATTCATTTTTATTTCCCTGTGTTCTTCTCAAACCAAGCCAAATGCGGCAGTTAATGAAATTATTCGATTTCACCACCAAACAGTCTTGCAGCAGTCATAGCTAAGAGCTGTCTGCTGAGTGCTTTGAGTTGGTTTGAGGAAACATGAGTTATGACGACCAATTCAGCGAAAAAGTCAAAATTTATGCTTTTTTTTTTTTTTCTTCTTCTTCAGAGAATTTACAGTGTTTGCTTGGTCAGCTAAATATTACCCTCCGAGAAAGTGGTTTCTGACCCAAAACTGTGACAAGGGTGCACAATGTAGGGTCACAAGATAAATCTTTGTTGGAGAAGTTTAGCTCCTGAGGTCTCCACAGAAAATCATGCAAATGAAACATCTCCACTCATAGCTCCACAGTACTGAAGCTGCGACAAGGGTTTGTGCGTAGGTATATCTTGACTATAAATGATGAGGAGTTAAAAAAGAAAAAGAAAACATTGGGTACCAAAATGTAAAGGATAAAAGATTGGCTTTTGCGTCATCCATTTTTTTATTTTTATTTTTTTTTACTGTTACTGAAATTTTCTGAATTGTACTCTTCCTAATTACTTTTCTATGCACTCTGACGTGTCTTTTAGGGCTGTCTATTATCAGTAAACGCTAAGAGTGTGTATTTCAGTGATTAACACAGTTTCACCTAATCAAGTGAAATGAGCTTTTGATTTTGAATTCAGCTTGAAAACCTGCATACATAGCGACAAAACAACTGCATTGTATGTCCCGCTCATCCAGGTCTCTGGCCATGAATCCTTTGCTGATCCCGGAGGCCTACATCATAGGTGCCCAGCCTCTGTGCAGCCAGCTGGTGGGGCTGTCACAGGGCCAGAAGAAGCTGTGCCAGCTCTACCAGGACCACATGCAGTACATTGGTGAAGGTGCCAAGACGGGCATCAGAGAGTGCCAGTACCAGTTCAGACACCGGCGCTGGAACTGCAGCACAGTGGACAACTCTTCTGTTTTTGGACGGGTCATGCAAATAGGTAATGAAGCAAAGATAATGGCGTACTGTATATTCTTTTGAAATGTAAATAAAACACAAGAGATTTAATGTAGATACAAAGCTCATAAATTCCAGGATGCGTTTTCTGTTCGTACTCACTAATGTCCTTAAGCGTCCACCTTTTTTTCATTGGTCTACTCTCTGACCCTTTTCTGCGTCTGTTTGTGAAAGCGTGTGCATGAAATGTATGGGGCTGCTGATTCTCAGCAGCTGTACGGAGGGAATAGTTGGTGGGTGAGGTGGCTGGATAAATCACATGTGGCTTTGGCCTGCTAACCCAGCTCCTGACATGGAGCAGGAGGGAGGCAGTGCATCGGCTTTTCCCTGATGAATGGGAGACAGCCTAACACACACACACACACACACACACACCACACACAAGCATGCTGGACTGTAGCTGCCCCGTATTAAGTAATAGTGCAGTGAGTGTACATGCCACTATATCACCTCTTCAGAGATTACACGGCGTGGAAATGTGTATGTTCATACAGAGTCATCAGCTCTCATAGAAAATTCTAAGGATTTACAATTCACTCTTCACAGCAGTTCCTTCTCACGGGTGCTGCCATTTAACATGCTTTGTTTTAGTGTTCTTTGGATGCTTGCCTTCACCTTAGGGGCTGACATTAAGGTGGTTTAGCATTTTTTAATTGTAACCATCTGAATTACAATAAATCGACATGATGTTGGGGTCATAGCAGCAGCTTTTGACCGTATATTGGCAAAAATGTGAAAAGATTCCATTTTGTAGTTTTGACCTGTCAACACTCGGAAAACTGATATTTTTGAATTTATTATCTAGCACACACTTGCCTGAAGTCCTTAAAAAGGCCTATTTGTGTTGAATCCAAAAAGTTTGGTTTTTCACTTGTTCACATTATGAGATCCATACCTAAAAATTCCTGCCACCAACCCGGTGCAATTAATGGAATAAATGGTGAATGGAATTTCATTTGTGTTGCTCACAGCTTTAAAAATAAGGTTTAATGCACTCAGCAGCGGTTTGTCTTTCCAGAAATAATGTACCCATTGGGTAATCCACCAAACATGCTGTCAACAGTTCTTGTGGTGGCGATTTCTTTTTAGGTAGACAGCAGTGACTGCTGCAAGGACTGTGGCTGATTTCAGGTTACCAGGGCACTACTTGCAGGAGTGTGTTTGTAAATGGAAAACAAGTTTCTGCAACACTCCAGTTGCAGAAATCTCAGAGAAAGATATCTACAAAGCTTGGCACTGAAACTGTATCGATAGTTGAATAATGGCAAATATATAGTTTCTCTTTGCTTGCAGGTGAAGCAACCATTTTAATGTACCGTTGTGAATAAGGCTTACTACACACAGTTGACCCAAATGTGAATGGTTCTGTGTTTTTACATTAGTCTTGGGGATTCTGTCTGTCTGTGCCTTTGGCGCTGCCTACTCCCTCCCCACAGATCAGTCTTCATACAAGCCTCATCAGCAGCTGTTCTCCAATTCCTCTTCTGCCTCCCTCTCCTTCCTCATCATTTCTTCTATCTAAGACCACTCAGGGCCAAGTAAACATGTCCTCCCTTGTACTGTACGTCTGTCTGTCTGCTGGCTCAGGACGGCTGGTGATTTAAAGCCGAGCTCCAGGGGGGGTGCTGGTGTGGTTGGGTTCAGGCCTTCTCCCCTGCCTGGCTTGGCTAAGTACAGGGCGGGGTGCAGGAGAGGGGAGGCTGCAGTGTGGGATACAACAGAATGTCTGCAGGTCCACTATTAGGCCAATATCCTCAGGCTGGTTTAAAAGTTGCTCTAGACTAATAAATAACACCCCCACCTGCTTTTCTCTCTGATCGCCGTTTGCCTGAGTTTCCCACCGGGACTTCTTTCAGACTTTCCAAGAGGTTTCATCCTTGATCTTTTCTCTTCTTTATCATTGTCTCTTTCTGCCTCTTGTGATATTAAGTGCATGCACATGTCTCCTTTTCCATTTTGCTTACTTTTTTTTTTCCCCCCTTCAATGTCTTTTTCTTTACTTATCTGTTCAGACATCTTTTCTTTCCCCTCCTTCATCTCCCATTTTCTGTCCATCTGCTATTGCCATTAAAGCACACACAGTGTAAAGGTTCAGGTCAACAGGTATACAAGCTGTGCATTTTTATTTTGTAGCAACCCTTGTCCTTGGCATTAACATGCAGCCTCATTGTAAAGTTTGCTGTTTCTCCTTTAGCTGCTTATCTCTTCATCTTGGTTTTTTCTTGTAGACTGTGGCTTGGTAAAGTGGTGGTAGTAATGGATAGAGCATTTGGTGGCAGAAAAATCTGCTTGTGTGTATTTTTATGCTCATGGTTTTTTTTTTTGGTTTTTTTTTTAAGGTTCCTTTTGAATTCTCCAACCTCTTGTCTCCATAGAGGAAATGTTGAGGGTAGAAACAGTCAGAGTTAATGAGCAGTGGCTCCAGAAACTCCCAGTCACGTCAAATAAAGTAAAAGTATTCTTGTCATTTTGAATTTGGGTGAAGTGAAGGCTCCTTGTTAAGAAGGATCTCTGTCACTGGAGGGCGCTGTCTTCTCTCTGGCTGAGGCCCAACAACAGCAAACCCAGTTTTACTGTTTGAAATGTTGGTGATAAGCCTAAAGCCCTTGGCTGAAGTAATCTGTAATCTTAAATGTACGGTGAATGCTGTCATATGACCTCACATCTCTTAACACAGATTTTCAAAGTAAAGTGACAGTAGGACACAGTAGGACACAGGATTAAAACACACACACACACAAAAACAAACAAACTGCAGATGTATCAACTACAAAACTGAAAGCAGGAGATGATTTTCCAAATTCTAAAATAGATTTTTTTTATATTTCTCATTTACCCCACCTCCTAACTTTTTTGTGCTTTTTTTTTTTTTTGTGTTCCCCCCCGTCTGTCTGCAGGCAGTCGAGAGACGGCATTCACTTATGCCATCAGCGCAGCAGGGGTGGTGAACGCGGTGAGCCGTGCCTGCAGAGAGGGGGAGCTCTCCAGCTGTGGTTGCAGCCGTGCAGCTCGCCCTAAAGATCTTCCACGAGACTGGCTGTGGGGCGGATGTGGAGACAACCTCAACTACGGGTACAGGTTTTCGAAAGAGTTTGTGGATGCACGCGAGAGGGAGAAGAGCTACCCCAAGACTTCGTATGAGAATGCACGGTTGTTGATGAATCTCCACAACAATGAGGCTGGACGGAGGGTAAGAGTCTGGGATTGCATGTAAAAATGAAGTTTAAAAAAGGGTCTTTCTGTCATCTGATAAGAATAAAGCAGAGATATACACTGCAGGACCTAGTGTGAGACCAACCAGTGGCAGAAAGACCAAGACAAGTTTGGAAGTGAGACAGTCCAGGTCTGTCAGCAAGGTCTGTGCTGATCATCTGTGTAACACCGTCTGCTCCTCCTGCCTGTGGCTTTGATCTGTGTGGAGATGGAGTCATTGGAGGCACTTCAGGGATTTCTTTTCCTATCCAAACATCTTGAAACTACTTCACAGGAAACGTAATACCAGATATCCGTTACCAGGCTGTTTTCTTTCAAGTTGGACAAATTTCATGGACAACATTTTATTATGAGCACCATGGTCAGGATCAATCGGTGCTTTATGACGAAATAATGCTTTATGAGATCATAAAGAGTGTTATTGTTCAAATACTTGTGCAGCCAGGGCAAACTGGAAATATAAAGCATAGTAATTACATTATTGATCCATTTCTTCTCCCCTCTACACTCCTAGACGGTGTCTGACCTTGCCCACGTGTCCTGCAAATGCCACGGAGTATCAGGCTCTTGCAGCCTTAAGACATGCTGGCTGCAGCTGGCTGACTTCCGCAAGGTGGGTGATGCGCTGAAGGAAAAGTATGACAGCGCTGCCGCCATGAAGCTCAACACACGTGGAAAGCTGGTGCAAATGCACAGCAAGTTCAACGCCCCCACAAGCCACGACCTGCTGTACATCGAGTCCAGTCCAGACTACTGCCTAAAGAACCAAAGCACGGGCTCCCTGGGCACGGTGGGGCGCCTTTGCAACAAGACCTCAGAGGGCATGGATGGGTGCGAGTTGATGTGTTGCGGCCGTGGTTACGACCAGTACAAGGCCCAGATAGTGGAGCGCTGCCACTGCAAGTTCCACTGGTGCTGTTATGTCAAGTGCAAGCGCTGCACCAAAATTGTAGACCAATTTGTCTGCAAGTGAGAAGAGGAGTGCTTGCCTGTGTTTGCTTGCAGATGATGGGCATACATCCGTATGTATTCTTGAGCAGAGGAGCAAAGGCGTTGAACACAGTGAGAGAATGGAAGAAAGAAACTATATAAATTATATTTATAGAGTTAAACAGTTATGCCATTGCAGAAAGACTGACTTTTTTCAAAAAAAAAAAAAAAAAATCCTATGTCTTCAGAAACTGAGAGTATCATGAAATATTTATTTTAAGATTGTTTTATTTTGGCCATGTCATCACCAGCCGATTTTTAATCCTTTCAAGTGCCTAAAAATGGCTGGAAATGCCTCCGGCCCGTTCCCTGCACCATTTTTATTTTTATTTTTTTTGTTTAAAAAGAACAACGTCCTCCTCCTTGTCAAATGATTCACACACATCACAAAATTGGACTGCTTCCCATTTCCTAACATAAGTAGAGTTTGATATTTTGTGACGTCGTAAAGAGGTCCTGAGTTGTTGTTTGAGACTGACTGTGTTGAGAGGAGAACGCCTGTATGTTTGAGTGTGCGGCTGTGTTTTTCACGGGCCCCGTCCCAAACCACCCTTCACATCTGCCCCAAAAGTCTGCTTGCCCCCCCCCCCCCCCTCTCTCATCGCATGTAGAGTCAGGAACACTGTTGGATCGTTCAAGTCCTTGGACTACAGTGGCGACAATAAGGGGGCTGTTTTGGGGATTGGGCCGTATATTAAGCTGTCCCAGAAGCCTTAGTGTTCCCCAGGTGCCCTCCACCGTTATGCACTTTGATACAGAGGCTTAAACCTGTCTGTACATGTCTGTTCAGCTGTTTTGTTGTTTTGTTGTTGTTGGTTTCTTATTTTTTTATTTTTTTTTTTAACAGTGCATCAGCAAATATATCAATATTATAGCCTACATTCTTTTCCATATTAGTTCAGATTATCCATTAACATTATTCTACAATACTTAACATGGTTTGAATATATATGGGCAATGTTGTGGTTGCAGTGGTGAAATATTCCATGCTCTGTGTATATAGTATGTCTATCCAACCAATCAGTAAACTGTATTTATTTTCTTAAACCAGATCCTCCTTGAAGCTTATAACAGAAAAGCATTTTCATCAGAGATCGGCATGTGCTCCCACATTCCCCAGGTTTTAGTGTCACCTTTTCAACATTTTGTTCTCACTAATGCGGCTCTTCACAGATTTTTATTTTTATTTTTATTTTTTTCTTTTGTAAAGGGAAAAGCACCTTATTGTTTTGAAACATTTTTTCCTCACCCATGTTCAGCTTTACTGTTTTACACACACACACATATTTCACAGATGTCCTGATTTTATCATTGCCACAAATTTTTCCAAAACCACTCAGTTAACTGCTCACTATCCCTGTGATGATTCTCAATAGACAAACTCTTTCTAGCAATCCAGCTATGTATATTTATAAGCTTCTTCATGAATTTGTGGTTTGTTAAACTTTGTGTTATAGCTGATATTTTGTTACTTTTTACAAATTGGCTCAATGTCCTACTTTGTTTCAATAAATATCAAATGTAAAACCAGCAGAGAAGTAGTTACTCATGGTATTTCTTTGTGCCTTTGATGTTCACATTTTCCCCCCGTTTTATGCAAAAAAAAATCACTAAGTAAGTTTGTCTACTTAAAATGTGTTCACCACAATTATAGTTTGACTATTGATTCTATAAAATGAGATAAAACATTGACTTTAAATTTAAACAGCACTTAAGGATATTTATGAACCAGTTGCATTCTTTCATTCAGTCTCTTCACCCATGGGCAGATTTAGTAATGGATGGCCAAACCCACATTGGATGACAGCTGTTTTAGGCCTGGAGTGAACCAAGATGAGGAGAGTATGCTTGAGAGCTTTGGAAGATGGTCTGGAGATTGGGTGTCTCCCTGGGGGACGGTTGAGGTTGTATTATAAGCGGCCCTCAACAATCCAATGACAGTGGATCAGTTAATGGAATGATTAATCATATTGTGTCAGGAGAATAGGAAGAGGGAGATTTTCAATGTGGGGGGAATGTGGCTGTCTGGAAGACGACCGGGCCTTGTCAGGGACTGCTGAAGCTCAAGAGGAGATGCAGAGAACAGCAGAGAAGATTGGGTAATGAGAAACGGGGGATTACATGAGGGCTGGATGAGCGGGGAGTAATAAGGAGAAGGCTTGTGAGAGGAGAGGCCAGAGAGGGAGGAATGCTTTAAGGAAAGTAGAGCTGAAGGACTGCCATTACAGTGTAAACGCTTCTGACACTGACTAATATTTACACTGGTAAAATGATACTGACTTTAGGAGCACATCCCATATGTGACCCTGCCAATTGGACCCATATGTGTCTGTGTGCTCGCACATGCATCCACTCGCATAAAACGTGTTACATCATGACAAGTGTTTACATTTCTGATTGGTGTCATGCAGGCCAATAAGCAAAAGCAGGACATACAAAGTTAGCAAGAAGGGAGAGAAACTGAAAGAGAATAAAATGTAAAAAAAAAAAAAAAAGGTTCAAAGAAGACCAAGGCCAGCAAGAGATTTTATATATTTGAACCTTCTGTCAACGGCAAGGTTTATAAGGATATGAAATCACCCTTCGGCTTTGGGTTGTTTTTTTTTTTTCATGTACATGAAGGTCAGAAACTACTTGCACATGCTGGACAAGGATGTCTGAGTGAGTGACTGCCTTCGTACCAGCAGGAATCTTCTAGCTGTAGCATAAACAGAAATCCAGGTGCAAAGCAGGCTGATACACCAGGCGGGCGAAACCTGAGAGCCACAGGTGCACAGGTACATCTTGCCTGACACACTCATTTAGAGAAGGAGGCACGGTTACTTCTGAATGTTCAAACAAAAATACCTGGACTCTGTTCCGCCCTACGGTTGGACAGGTAATGCGGGTGGCTGGGTAAATATTTATACGCCTGTTCTGCAGAGAACAACACCGTCTTTTTGTGGCTGTGGTCTCAGGGTGATAAGGTTGTGATTTAGGTTTGCACACACAATTAACTCTTCACCACAAGGGCACTTAGTAGAAACAAGAGTGCACGCACACTTAAAGGAGGAGGTGCTCAGCCAATATTTTAAGCTGAAACTTTTGCGATGTCATCTCCTCCTCAAAATGCATCTAAAAAGACAACAGCCTGTCTAAATCCAGCTCTCACTCATCGTTACAATGTTTTGGTCATATATCTCCTTTTGTCTTTAAAAGATGACAAGAATCAAAGGTTAAAATAACAAAGCATATTTTTGTGTGTGTGTGCTCGATGCTTGTTTGCCTCTGTGTGCGTGCATGCATGTGTGTGTTTCTGGATTTGTGCAAAGGTGATAATTATGATGATGGAGGAAACAGGCTGGATAAAAACTGAGGTTCACACAGCTTACTGAGTGGTTTCACTCTATTCTTCTTCCACTGCATTAAAATTCCTCAGAGGGTTCTTCAGGATGATTACGTGACAAGTTGTGTTTTCCTAAAACAAAGCAGCTGGTTGATATAAGAAAACCTCCCTCTGCTGAAGCCAGATTTGCTGACCGCAACTTTGTAGATTCATAAATATTTTGTTGATTTGGTTCCTGTAGTGGAAAACGGCTGAAGTAATGTTCTACTGTAACTGCGACACACCAGGCTACACATACTGCTGTAGTACATTTACACCACATTTTACCGTCTGTGAAACAAAACCTCAACTTGAACTCTGACCTCTCCAATTTTTTAAATCATGTTACACAATGGCCCTCAGAATCTGGGGATGTTTAGAAACAGTCTTAATCCTTGTAACGCTACATGAAACGATGGCTTGGCCTTGAGCACTGTTTAAAAAAAAAAAAAAAGTCACTGCAGAAAACACACAATTGGACAAAAAGGCACTCTGCGTTGATTAGTGCTGACTGGCTTTGTGCTCTAAAGCCTCACAAAGCAGAACACATGAGCTGTCAGTGCAATGGCTCTGGTGAAGCTCATCTCTCTAAACCAAAGCTGAGGTGGTTTCATTCCCCCAGCTCTTACTGTAAAACTCTCATAAAGGCAGAACTGGGCCAAAATAAGAGAGCTGCATTTAGAGCTATTTGGGATTGTGGTTGTGTGTTTTAGAGAAAAAGGGCAGGACACCGCACTGTGACGTCACAAACAGTCTGGACTGGATCAGAGGGACGGGTCGGTACCACAGTGTTGCAAGCCCCCCCCACCTTTTCCCTCTCTCACTGCCAGTTCTATCCCAATGTCTGCCCCCCACCCAGAAACCACTCACACCGCAAGTTGTTTCAATGAGGCAAAACTAGGGCTGAAAATAGAAAGGTTAAACATAGAGGTCACAGTTTCTCAATGTGCATGACTGAGGCTTTTGTGTATATACTGTATGCGTGTGTGTGTGTGTGTGTGTCAGTGTGTGTGTTAGAGGGAAAGAGAGAAAGAAAGATGACAAAGATAAATTAAAATCAATTCAAGTCCTGCTCTTATCCCAATAACTATTATTTCAGAGGTTTATTCTATCCTGTGTTGAACTTGGTTGCCATGGTTACTCAATTAAGAATTATCCCCACGTCCTATTATCATGATAATTGGAGCTTTTAGCACTAAATACAGTTGCAAAGCAGAAGAATTGATGATATCCCAGGAGACAATTGCAAATGGAAAGGTAAATATGGCAGAATAGCTGTTAGTGCATGAGTGTGTGTGCAGCACATCAGTAGTACAGTGCACTGCCACTCATCTTGCTTTATTGCTTGCAGATGTGGAAACATATTCACCTTCATACAACAGCGAAGGATTACGATCTGCTATTCTGTCTTAAATGTCACACAGAATGACCATTTTACCAAATGAAGTTTTTTCTCCTTGGAAGCACTTTAATAGATTTTACAGAACTTTCATGAAAAAAGGTAAACACAAACTGTGAATTATTCCACTCTGACATTTGATCTGCTGGTCTGATGCTTTGTGTTTTTGTTTCTCACACAACTCGCTTTTTAAGTGAGAGGAGGCTACATGTACGCTCACTGTCATCGCATCTTCTATGTTATGGTTTGCTTTCTGAGTGAATGCGATATGTTGCATAATCAGACATGTTTACAAGGCCAGAACAGACTTACTTGTTTGTGGTTTGGGATCTTTTCTATCTTTCCTCTTGTCTTGTGTGTGTGTGAATACAGATCTACCCCACAGGGAGCTGAATGCCAGGTCAGAGTCAGTAGCTGAGTGATTCTGTCAGCCTGTTAAGCCTTCATGGATTACACTAAAGTGGGCCCCTGGGGTTGCTCCTACATCAGTGCAGCTCTGCCCAGTTATGGTTAAAGTATCATACTGCAGTTACTGAGCTTCCTGTTCCATCATTGTTCCCGGTTTTTACTTTACATCTGCATCTATCCTAACTACACACTATCAAGCGGAGATGGTCGGACTAACTTGAAAAAGCTGTACCAGACAATCCAAATTGAAAAGAGATAACATCAGTAAAAAAAAAAAAGACCTATGATATATGAGAGCATACAGAAACTCAGGGAAGATACAAGCAAACTGTTAACAGTGTAGATTATATATCCCAATTTAAACATGCTGTGTTAAACCCAACTCAAATGTTAAGTCACTGATTTCATTTGCAGAATGAACAATTATTCTAGTTTTACCTCGTGTGACCCTGGGCCTTATAATTTTACATTTTTTATAAACTGGAAGGATCGACTGCCATCATTTTAAAACAGGACACCGGCACAGAAAAAGGGTGCGACAGCTCTTTTTTATAAATCATACATTAGAATCAACGCATCACACTAACTCTCTTCTAGTAGTGAAAAAAAAATCACAGGGGGAAATGGCAGAGGAAGCAGCAGACAGACAGTGACTGATGCACTCTGGCTCTCTAGGATGAAGTCATTTGTTTTAATGTTCATATTAATGAAGCGTATCCGTCAAGTGTTGTTAAGGTTTAAATTCATGCTCAGTTTTGAGAGTGATCCTAGTGAGTCACTGGCAATCAGCTTAGAGCCGGTTTTCATTTAGACCCCAACCCCCCCAGAAAGCTTCTAAAAATTTTATAGAAAATACAGAAACAAAAATACAAAGAAAGATGAATAGAGCCACCTGCTGTAAACATGAATGAAGAACTAGAAGGTAAAATATTGATATGTACAACATAAAGCGGAACTATAAATAACAGATGTGTAGTTTAGGGCAAAATCGGATTCCCTTAAGAGATAAAACTGACTGAAGATGAGCCACTGTCAAATAAATCAGAAGAAATTGCTGCGTTCATAACAAATATAATAAATGGGCTGTAGTATTACTGCAAGGCAATATGGAGGCAATTGTGAATCAGAGAGAACTGTGCCACTGCCTGCCTCAATATAAAAGAACAGTGCAAATGCAAAAAATCCCCCACAGAGGTCAGACAGGATGCATTTGGACCAAGAACTAAAGAAGAATCGTCACAAATGTGCGCGCGCACACACATTCATTGCAACTTTTACCATCACAAGAAAAATTTTATACACACCAGAAAAACATATTTTTCCAACAGTTTTGGCCATTTTTTTTTCTCGATGACTGACACCCAGGCTAGTTAGCGCCCTCATTAAAAAGCACTTAATGAAATAAGGTGTTTAAACAGGGGCTTTTACACTGCGGTCTTTGTGGTTAATGAATCAACACAGTGCAGACGGAAAAATGGAATAGCTGGATATGCAGGCAATGTCCTGCTAGATCCAATAAACCTAACACCTTTTTAAAGGTGAATATCCCTCTGTAAGGCGCTGTGTCTGCTTGTGGAACATTCACACTTCCTATTGGCTTTGACTTTTCTTAGAAGGGGGCTTGGAGAGGCCACCTCACTCCCCCATATTGTATGTCGTGTTTATTTGTCTGTTTTGGCGAAGTCTGAAGCTGTTCTACAATATCGCAGTTACATTTTAGAAGTATTTCTTCTCAGTTGTTTTAGGACCACAACCACAGAAGAACACTGGAAGGGCAATTTGGATTTGTTTTGAATACGCATTGTTTTTCAGGTTATCTAAAGAAGAGAATATGAGAGAGGAACAATATGAGCAATGAAGTGATTTGGTAGATCTCTGCCAGTGTTAGAGAAAAAGGAATACAGTTTCTCATTATCACTTATTGATTCTGTTTAAGAAGCTGACAGAGGAGCCAATCAGGAACATTTGGCAGGATATGAAAGAGAACACTGAAAGAGAAAAAACAAATGCAAAAGATAAAGGGGGAAAAGTGTGATAAAGAGGGACACAAAAACCAAAACAAAACAGGAAAGTAGCAAGAGATATGATATGCTGTGACACTGGCATCCTGCATTTTGGTAAAATGATTTCTTCCTTTAACAATATCAGGTTCAGGCAACGGTTAGCAAAACTATGGTTTTGACTAGATCAAAATACCACCAAGTTTTTCCACCATAATTCATATCACATTACAAATATCCAGCAACCGTCAGTCAGCACAAGCTTACTTATCAATGTCTGTTGTTTTTGAAACGTGAATATTGTTTTCACTTGACCAAAATCTTTTGCAATCAGTAGCTATTTCACAACCCATTGTTGGATTTGTGTTCTGGTGGTTTGCATGAGAGTGTTAATGTGAGGTTTTTCTCTTATACGGGTGCATGTGGGTATTTATGTGTAATAAGAACGAGAGGATGGGGCTTACCTGTCTATGCAGATGAGAGTTGGCACACAGTTTTAAACATGAAATGATTAGATAGGTCCACTTTTCTCCAATGTAGTCCATGTCCCAGGCCTCCAGTGGCATAAAGCGTTTTATTCAGACATCTACAGGATGAAAATCTGAAAAAGATTATAGCTCAGCATGTGCAGCAATAAAAACAATGGGCTTGTATTGCAATGTTAACTAGGTAGAGCTCTATAAAGCCTCCAAATCAAACAATTAAGCCCACTTAATCATATTACAACACAAAATATTTCAAGCTTTAATTCAACTTTATAACAGGGAGCACATGCAATGGAAACGTCAATAAAAAACATCTAAAAACTTTGCCTAGGCCATGTTTTTCTACCATTGGTGTGTTTGTATGCGCATACTGGATGCTTATGGTAGTTCACTGACCCACTCAGTGTGTTGTGTAACTCCTGTGTTGAGGGGCCACCCTTCTTCAACCATTTGGTTATCCAGCTCACATCAAAGCTGATGGAAGGCTGGCTCATGGCCCAGCACCATGACAGACTGGCGGGGAGCCCGGAACTCGAGCCCCTGGATTGAGGCCTACAGGCCTGGGGCTGGAAGTTGACAGGGCCCAGCTATGAGGGCCTGATGAATGGGTTTTGGCACTGGGCTGGTGATTTGTGTAAGTCAGTGTGTGTGTGTGTGTGTGTGTGTGTGTGTGTGTAAGCACATGGTGCAGCTTGATCTGAGTTACAGAGGGAACCCAGGGAAAGGTTATGATTGGCCACAGTGTGAGGCAGAATGAGAGGACCAGCTTTAGGTCTTCTTACACCCAGAAATTTGCTTCCCCGGGGGTGTCTCTCAGACTGTCAGACACATGCAGAAATATGCACACACACACACACCCACTAACCCCCCCCCCACCCACACACACACACACACACAAACACACACTACACAACCGCATAGATCGTTACACATGAACTTCTCCCGAGCCTTCATGCTTGAGACATGGAAAACATTATTCATAACTGACAGAAAATAATAATGTGCTTTTGAATCCAGAGAGCTCATACACTTTGACTGGTATTCATATAGTGTGAGTGGGGTTCAGAACTTTGAAAGGCCAGTTATCTCATTTACAGGAAATACATACCTCATATTCACTGTTTTCCGCTCCAACTCGTGTGCCAAAATGGAAGCTGATTTCATAGCAAACAACATCAAACAGCAACTGTAAATGGCATAGAAATCATGTTTGACTTTTCAGTTTTAAATGTAAAATGCATAAGACATGGTATATTATCCTGTAGAGCAAATTCAGCCCTATTGGTTTTAGGGAAATAGAAGTAATTCAGTTTTCTTATGGATCATTAATTGAGTGCATTGTAGTCTTACCGAGGATAATGTAATCATGACAACCCTGGAAGAGTAATGAAAAGCAAGTAAGATAAGAAACTTAAGTGTGTCAGAAAAAGTGCAAATATACAACATGGATAAAGTCTATGCAACCAATTGCAATGAGTCATGAGGAAAAAGGTCCGGTCCAATATTTCTCACACTGTTTCTCTTCTCATGTTCTTCTGTTTCACATACAGTAAATCTTCACTCCTTCTTTATTGGTCTTTCCTCTTTCACTCACTAGCTCTCCCAACTGATTTATCTGTTTATACAGAAAACAGACAAAAACCAAAACGGGAGCAGACAATACATGGCATCACTGTCATCATGTCCTTCTGGGGTTTTTCAATGTCTCCATTGTGGCACAAACAATGGAATCTGAATTCACACATATCCACTTCTTATACAAGCAGCTACATCAGGTGTTATGTTGTTAAAGCCAAGAGTGTTTGATAGGGCCTGGCCCGTATATGTGTGTTTTAATGCGCCGATTCCCAGCTGGTCTTTAGTTTATCCTTTAGCTCATCACTTGTGCTGTGGTTCTTAATGGCTGCTGGAGCACCACAGTGTACTGTCTGCCCATGAAAATAAGCTAAAACTAACTAAAGCAATGTGTTAACTTGATGCATAGTGCAGTCTGCCATCAGCCCTGAGGCAAAGCTAATGAAACATGATTAGATTTGTAAGGTATCCTGCTGTGCCACCTCATTTTATACCACTTGGACTGGACCACATTAAATGGCATAGACTTGAGGAGGGAAACCTGAAATATGTCAAGTGTTACAGTTTGACTGGCTGTGCAAAGACTGCGCTTGCTTCTCTATGTTGTGTGGAAAATCTCAGACTTAAAAAATTTACAGTCAGCCTGATGACATCCTGTCCAATCGATAGGATGCAAGCTACACAAATGAGGAATTTGCCTGCAAGGCCCCATATTAAGGTCTGCCCAGGAAAACTATTTGCCCCGCCATGCCCGATCACACTGTTTCGCTGACTTTGCCCCCCTCCTGCAGCTCACGCTGAGGGGAGTGGAGGTAGACCAGTAAAACCAGTCACCCATCCCAGTGACAGCCCAGTGCAAGCATACAGACATGCTGCAGACCTGTACAAATAACTCACTGTCTACAGAATACTTTTTTCTTTTCCTCCTGAAAGCCTGAAAAGGAGCAGAGGGGGAAGTTTCTTTGGGAGTGTACAGCATTTTGGGCCTTGTCCATCTCTATAAGGCATGGATAGTATTTCATTGCACTTTACCTAGTGAAGGCAAAGACACACAAAAAAAAATGTTGCTGATGTTAGGGAGGGTTAGGTAGGCATGGAAAAGATGACACAAGCCATGCGGTATATGGATTTTTGCATTTCTGTGTGTGTGAGCACAAATGGCTTTTATGCATATCTGTGTGAGTGCATGTGTGTTTAGCCCATGCATGTGTGTTTATGTGAAAGCGTACATTCATGACTGTGTATGTTGGATCAGGAAGTTGAAGCTTCGTACACTGGCCTCTATAAGGTGCAGGTGTTTTCAGTCAAACCGTGGTTCCTAAGTCTTTACCCGAAAGGTTTTAAGAGACTGACATTCCTTTTAGACCTGTCCCTCCGCTCTCGTGCTCTAGGGAAACTGTGTGCTAACTTATCCTGTTGCAGCCACCAACTCACAGACTTCTTTTACTGTTCATTTATAGTGTAAATCTGCAGAGCCTTATTTCACAGCAAAGCCGAGATGCACCTTTTTTCCACGAATATAACTGCCATTGTCATAAGTGTCATTAAATGCATTCAGCAGCCTCTGCTATAAAAGCCAGACAGCATAAAATTCACAGCACAATATTTTAACCACATAGACTGCTGTTTCAAGCTTATACTATTCTGAGAAAAGGAGACTAGAGAGAAAGGAGGACGACATGGTTGTCTTCTCTGCTATTGTAATATATGACCGTTCCCTTAAGCAAGGAGGTCTTTAAGAGTGCACAAATCACTACTCTGCATAGATGTAGGCATGCATGCATACACACACACACACACACACTCACAAGTAGCTACAGCTCAATGAATCAGGAAGCGGAGGTGACAATGGCAACTTTATCCAAATTCCACCGGTTACGTAAATTAACAAGAATTAATGCCTTGTGGTTGCATGCCTCCGCCAACCAGACAAGTAGCAGGAAAAAATATGATCAGATCCTCCCATTATTGCCAGATTTTTTTTTGAGGATCATTATGACATCATGGTGAATTTGACCTTTGGCCATATTTATACTGTATATAGACTTTGTCACTTCATAATTTTAACCTATTAGACAATTGTGTTAACTTATGTAATTATTACCATAATTGTGTCATGTGTTTTGTGACAACACAGGGACCTTGATATTTGACCTTAAAAGTCCACCCATATATTTTTGGCTCCATTATTGTGAAGAAATTCCATTAAGGCCTCAAAAGAATGACAGCCTGGATATCTGCCTAGAATGGAGGCATAAAAATCACATACCTGCCCTTCCCTTCCCTAAAAAAAAATCATATGTTTTCATTTATATAATACAGCTTAAGTTGTGGAGTGGATAAGTGGCCATCTAGCACCATTAAATAATAAATGAGCAATTGACGGTAGAAGGAGCTGTCGGTGGTGTCCCGGAGTAACATGAGCTCTCCCTGGGGGAGATCACTGCAGCCTCAAAAAAAAACCTGATCGTCTAAAACCCACAAACAGCAGCACAGATTTAAGTGATCATTGCTGGCTTTAGAAAACTAACAGTTATGCTATAAGTCAAATGGTATGCGGAATGATAGATTCAATCTGACAGGGGAAAATAAAATGAAGCTGCCATGCAGAGTGCCCAGATAAGCTTCACACCACAGGTATATATTTTTTAAGGGTGTACACACATCCAAAACATCTGACGAATAATTTGTTTTGATTGCATCCCAGAAGTATGAGAGACCAGAGAAAGTTGTATGTGTTAGTGCGAAAATTCCAACCGTTGTATATTTAGTCTATCTGGTTTTGTTTAAGAAAACCAAAAGAATGAATGTATTAATAATGTCCAGAGCAAAAGATTTAAGTGTGAGATTGAAATTTTAGGATTTTTAAAAGGGAAGCAAATATAAACCTGTCTGTGGACAAATGTTTTTTAGTGTTCTGGGAACTCGAGCATCAAAAGGTCTTGAGCGATATATCTGCTATGATAAAAATAATTTTTGCATGGGTGTAGATCACACTTCGGGTTACTGCACTCTGCTTGCCTGACTAGTTCAGACATCCACTCCTGTGGCTAACAAATCAAGTTATGTCAGTGCCATGATATGGTGTGAGCACAGCAACACAGAGCATATTCTGTGCTCACATTTGTTTTATTGATAGAGACCTGAGGTGAAAATTCCATATTTCTTTTATTACATGTTGAATTGCTAAGAATGTGAGCTAAAACATCCCATATGCAGGCGGCTTTCATTTCTTTTTATATAAAGCGCTTTTGATTTATGGGCCCACAATGTCTTTTTCCTGCGTGAAATAAATTATGGAGGTGAATTCCCCCCCCCAAAAAAAGAAGAGCGACAGAGAACAGGGCGAAAAAGAGGGGGAAGGGAAGTCCTCTGACCAAACTGAGTGTGATCTGCCAAGTTTGGAGTGCGTATCGGCCCACTGGGTTTTTAGAAGGAGGTATGAATATGTGATTGAAAAAAGTGGGACAGCTCAGCTTGATTATTTATCTTTCTTGCGCTTAGCTGGGAGATTAATGAGGGAAGTGGGTATTCATTAAACATTCACCAAAATAAACTCTGGTGAGTTTTATCATAGAACACTGTACATGTTATGAAAACATTACGTCCGAGGTGTTTGGCTAACAGTCTTATTCAGACAGACTTGCTGCATCAGAGAAATAAGCGTTAATACTTTCTCGTTACACATATGTAGTCATTAAGTTAGTATTTGTTTGTTTTTAACCATTCTTAAAAGATTATTGGAACTCACAGTTTGTAGAGATAATACTAATCTAATACTTCTACTACTATTGCTTAAATCTTGTGAAATGTCAGAGAAAATTACAAAAAAAACCTTTGAAAATAATCCCTGGAGTAGTATTTCAAAGGAATGACTAATGTTTGACTCCACATTAACATCTGCAGAGGACATCCTTTTTTCTTTGTTCCAACAATATTCCTTCTGGATGACAGACATGATTCAGGCATGCAAAACATTATAGACAGTGAAAAAGAAAGATGCTGAAACAACGTGTGTGAAGCCAGCGTGTTCATGATTAGGATGATGCTGAAACATGTGTGAAGCAAGTGTGTTAACGATTTTGGACCAAAAAAACAACAAAAAACACCAACCTAGTAGTAACCTCTAGTAAAGGTGGCATCCTGCTTTTTGCAGAAACTGCAGGAATGAGGCACAGACTTAACCTCAGAAATGTCCTCAAAAGGCTGGATCATCAATTTCATGACTGTTGGCAGAAAACATGGGTTAGGAGACCTGAATAAGGATCTATTACATGATATATCTGCACAGGGGAGATCTTATCCAATAGCTTATCATCAACTAACTCACATTTCCACTGCACTCCAGCGCCCCCCCGCCTCCCCTCTGTCCAGACATACACACATCTTCCAGTAGTTGGTGATTCAGTGACCGGACTCAATGGATGCCCAACACCCTCTTTGTTCTAGAACAACAACATTTAAATATCAAATTCATCAAAACAGCTGTAGCTGATATGAAGAGGTGGCTGTTGTCCATCTTAACAGGGATCAGCATGTGACAAGAGACATACTCACCTGCTGAATCCAGTTTCTGTACACTTATGACAAATTACACAAGAAACACACACACTTAATACACCTGCTCCTGTTGTCAGAGCTGTTGAGAGGAGACAGGTGCCGGCCAGGAGGTCCGCTATAACAGAAAAGTAAACAGAAAGACTTTCGGCTCCAGCTTGAAAGCAAAATAGCAATTCATGTGCTGATTCAATTTATGCCTCCGTTCACCTTCAATTCACCTTCACCCAAGGGTGTAATTTACAAATCACCTTTAGAGAAGACATCTGGGACACAGTCAAGACTTCTCAATTATAGCCGAATTCATGTTCATAACACAATGCACGTACCATGCAACCCTTTGGCACCAGACAAATTGGTAGTATATAAACATAATTTCTAGGTGGCAGAGCTGCACTTAACTTGACATCCAACTGTGGCCAGTGTGTGTAGAAAAGGGGAGTAAACTGTCAGAGTTACAGTTTGCAGCAGGCATGATTTTATCCACTTTGTCACTAACGATACATATACAGTATGATACAAACAAATATAAATTTGGTACTGAAAATTGTCAGCTTTAAAAAAAAAAAAAACTTCTGTGGTTTTGTGGAAGAAAGCAAATGTTTATTGTCCTTTGATTAGACACTGTGGACCTCCTCACAAAGAAATATGTGTTTTATATTAAGACATTTCAATAAAGTTCCAGACGGGAATTTAGACGAACCAAATCTGTTTTTTAACTGTATCAGCCCTCCTGAAAACAAACTAGACCGTTCAAGAGATCTCTTGAGGCCTGATGCAGGGTGGCGCTCCCGATTGAGCTGATGGTGTAGCTGCATGAAGAATGTTTGTGAAGTTGATGCACAACTTCTTTCGACTTTTAGTGTTTATAGTTGAAAAACTAGCACAAGTTGTTACCTTAGCTTGTTAATGATTTGTATGTTTGAATAAGGCTGGCATTGTGAATACAACCCTTACTTATGCTTTCTCCCACAGACACATTGCCCTTAAGCATTGTGTTTGGGAAGATCATTAGTGACTTCAGTGCTGTTGAGGGCCGTTCTTAATCAAACTGGGTGGTTTAAAGAATCCAAACAAGAAAAAATATTTTCTCAAATACAATCAGAGAGGCATTTATTCCGAATTGGTACATTTAACTTTAGCGTACACTACATTCTTCCTCTTACTGTTTGCGATGTAACATTTCGTGATTTACATTCACTTGGCAGTAGGCTGTTGCCTTTCTTCTTTTTGTGTGTTAGTTCTTGAACATAACAAATTTTCACCATTGAACATCAAGCAGCAATTATGCTACAAACTCTCTGCTCCAGGTTACCATGAGGTTTATGCATTCAAAGTAACGCAGCTCCTTAAAAGTAGCAGAGATGTGATTGTTTGATGGAGCAAGCTTTTAGCGCTTGCTAACCACACACATTGTTTACACCAGGAAGATTGTTAACGAAGTATATAAACAGATGCCGGCCAAAATTACCATTCTGACTCAAATTGTTACCCTGACTCCATAAATACATAGTTTATTAGGATCAGGCACATTTCTTCTCCATCAACACAATAGCGATGCTTTGGCTGGTGAGGCTGGGCTTGGCTGAATGGTTTACAAAGGAATTATTTTCTCAGATAAACAGCTCCAGGCCACAGAGCTGATTAGGAGACACTGCACACAGCAGGAGTTCCATCCTGTACCCCTCACTGTGGCTGTGACACCGGCAGTGAGAGCAGTGGAGGCCACGAGATGTTTATGTCTGATTACACCTTTGTATATATGCTCAGATAATTCTTTATATCTTTATGAACCTGGACCTTTATGTGATTCCCTCCGGACAAAAAAAAAAGTCATCACCATTATTTCAAAGCTTGTGGTTAGGAGGTTAATGATGAGGAGAGTAGTTGAGTGAGGAAAAGGGGGAATAAAGTGCAGAAAATGGGGAGGAAATAAGACTTGGAGAGAGTGAGGTTAAGAGAGATGAAAAGAAAATAACCTCCAGAGGAGAGAAACTAAGTTACACTAAGAAGAGTACATAATGAGGTCCAATAAGAAAGAGAGAAAATATGTTCCAGTGAAAAGTCGGGAATTAAGGTTTAGAGAAAAAGGATAATAACATAGCCCAGAAGTGAGGAAGTAAGGTCAAACAAGAGATGGAGGGAAAAAAAAAAGGGTGGGGGGGAGTCCAATAGAGTAGGAAGGAAATGAGGCTCCCTGAGGAAGGGAGGAAATAAAGTTCATTAAGAATGGGAGGACTCAATTGGTTTCCACCAGGTTACCTGGGGAGGGACTACATCCGCAGATGTTGTGATTTGGACTCAAACTGAACCAGGAGGTTTGCAGTAACACATAAAGGTCAGTGTGTGTGTCTACTTGTGTGTGACCTTCTTCTCTTGTTTTAAAAATTATGACCGCGTTTCAGGAGAATTACTGCAAACCTCTCTGCTCAGAAAGCACAAATGATCCGTTTCTCTCTATGAGCGCATGTCTCTCTGTTGCACTTACGATAATACATATGGATACATACACAAACACATGCTGAGTCTCTCCTTTCTGTTGCAGTCTTTTTTTATGTTTCTTGCCTTCTCTGTTACTGCCTCACCTTCTTCTCTCTCGTGCACCAATCAGCCCTGTTGGTTCGTTTTCTCTTCTTTCTACACTCCAGGAATTTTAGCTGGAATAGCTCATAAACTTTACAGTCACAGTCAACACTTATCTATCCAACCATACAGACACCATGGCCCTGAGCTATGATGACATTATATCCTGAATATATTATAGCCTGCATCATTTTTAATTACAACTTGGGCTTTAAGTTTGGAACTACAACAGTTACATAAATGAGAGGCCTAATCAACTGGCTCTCCAGGCCTTTCCTCTAACTGTGGATCTCAAAAAACAAACACACGGCGTCATAGCCCAGCTTGTCTCTACCGCAAAGCACACGTCAGTGCCCAGTATTATCCCGCTGTGATGTCATGTCCTCTAAATGCTCCAGACAGTTAGGGTGAGAGAGAGCAGGAGGTCCACATGCACAAAAAAAAATACAAACCACACACACACACACACACGAACACACAGGCATAAATCTGATGTAAAAGCGCTCGTGTGCAAACTGACAAAGAGATGAGAGATATAGAAAAAGGCGGCGTGATGGTGGTTAGAGGGAGAGAGAGAGCAGGAGGACTTACAGGACTGCGGTTGATGTCAAGAGTAACGCTTTGGATATTCCTCCGGTCAAGAGAGTAATGATGGGTGAGAGTGGGGTGAGACAAGGTTGACTGGGGGGACACTAGGGCATATAAATGTCAAATTGCTGTATTGATTTTTCTGTTTTGGGCCTGTGGTTGTAACCGTACCCTTCCTCTCACTGCTCGGCTATGCAAAATAAGGGTGCTGCAATCCCAGGGCCAGGCATACACAACATGCGACTCATTGGCCTATGCAGGTGCGTGTGCCAATACACACAAATGCACACACACAGACACTTTTGAACAGGCACTCCCAAACTATAATAAACTTGAACACAAGCACATACAATATATATGCTGATATACAGTGTATGTGTGTATGCATGACACAGTTATGTAAACACACACACACACAAATATATATATATATATATATATATATATAGACACACCAATGTGCCAGCAAGAGTAACCATTTAGTCCTGTCCACACTGAGTTCATTGAGGGTTCTCTAGCAGAAGCGGCTCTCCAGCTGGGGCATAAAGATACTAATCAAACATGATGGATGGACACACAAGTACTTCTATCAAGTTTGATGTAACCACACAATACCCTGAGATGGCGTGTACAAAAAAAAAAACCAAAAAAACAAAACACCTCATCAATTATCACATCAACATTCAGCCTTCATCAGCATAATTAATAACAGACAGCACACAGCCAACAGCAAATAGTCCCTAGTCATTGATCAGTCCTCCATCCAAGACAAACACACTGATGCTAAGGAACTGTGATCAGGGGGAACTATAAAATGCTCCCAGTGTTTATAGCAGTTGCACATCCCAAATCAACATAAAGACCTGGGCCCTGTACCACAAAGTATGATTAAGAAATCCAGCAAATGTTGCAGTGATTTGGCTTCACTTAACCTAACATCCTCAATTGCGGCTTTCAGTCCCATGACGCTGGTTATCAACTTGGTAAGTCAGGTTCGTCTTGTTTGGTTGTCAGTGCATGCACATAAAGACTGTTGAGTTATCAGCATCAATAGGAAACATGGACAAGTCTCCGGTAGAGCGGCTTACTTCACTAATGAATATATTAACATCAACAAGTTAGAAGAAATTAAGAACATAATAAAAACTGAAAGTCACACTGCTTTACAGACTGCAGCTTCCAAACGATGGAATACCTGCGCAAGTTATAATATCTAATATACAATGTAGAAGGTTTCTAATATCTGACTGGCCCGTCATGTAGACATGTATCTGACAATAATCACATCTGTGTAGTAGGCGCAAATGACAATCTGCCCTCAGAGTGATTGTGAACTATTGTGCCTAATAGGTTTTGCCGATCCCTGAAAACTCCTGCTCTTCTAAGGGATTCTCTGAAAATCTGCTCTGAACTCCAAGGGGTCGTCTTCAGACTGTGATGTCATTTTCTGAGAAACTTGAAGCAGTTTAGCTGCTCAGCATAAGTTGCCGTGGTGATATATCCCGGTAAGATGTGATCCAACCTTTGTACGACCTGAACTTACCTAAATAGCTCCAAATCCTGCTTCATGGTACAGGCCCATGGGGCCAAATCGAGGCTGAGAACTAAGGTGTTGCTTTGCTATGAGACACTATATGCTGAGACCACCTACTCCGCTGCAATCAGCCCGCCCTTTCCCTCCACTGCCTCCCTGACCTCCAATCGAGCTTTCCTCCTTCCTTCGCGTACCCTCCCCTCCTTCTTCACTTCTGACTGTCCATTCTGTTCAGCAGGTCTACACTCTAAAAACAGCCTGGGTGAATTTGAGTGGCAGAGGCAAGGCAGGGGGGCTCCTGGGTCTCAATTTAGCCACTTCCTGTTTGAAGGAGCCAATATGTATGCCCCTCCAGGCCATCGGTTCGCTTGCTATGTTTAACCGAATGAGGTTTTTTCACAAATGCAATGAGCTGGCTCGCAGCTACAAAGACTCAGCTGAATATGCAAATGTTGAAAAATCTTTCTCAGCTTGTTTGAGAAAACACAGAATGGAATGCTAAATATATGACTACGATTTGTTTTGGTTTTGGTATTCAATATTTGGCTGATGAGGGAAAGCTGCCTGTGTGACTGAAAACTTATGAACTACCAGCTGGTGGATTACGTGTACTCTTCTTCCCAAATATATACTGCATACTAATCCTAATCAGAGCACAAAAACAATGAGATATAGTTTCTCAGCTTTTCACACACACACACACACACACACAAACAATATTAGTTCAGCTGGCTGTCAGGTCTTTAAGCTCACCAAGAGGTCCATAAGGCTGAAGGCTTTTCTTCCTGTCACAGTATGAGGTACACTACTAACTCTGTGTATGTGTGTGTGTGCGCGCGCTGAGAGTGTATGTTTTCAGCTGGCACCTCTCAACCTTGGCAGCAGTGTGTCTCCTGGCACCCGCAGGAACAAATTTGTCTTTGGGGTTTGGTTTGGTTTCGTCTCTGACATGTGTGTGTCTGTGTGTGTGTGTGTGTGTGTGTGTGTGTGTATGTGCATGAGTGGATGAGGTAGTCAAGAGGCCTGGTCATTATCACCACTACAGCCAGCGAGCATGTGGCCAGAACAGCGGGGAATAAGGTAAAACAGGGTGGAGGAAGAGGTAAATAAGGATGGAGCTGAAAAACAAGGCTCTGAGGGCAAGAGATGAAAATAATGACAGCATGTAAAAAAAAAAACAAGAAAACAAATAAAATAATGGATGTGTTCAATAAAGCATAGAATCAGTTCCCTTTCTTTTGTTTACAACTGCACACTCTTGAATACACATGAATAGATACAGACTGTGAGTTGCAGGGATGATATTTTGCCTGTCACCCATCAGAATGCCGGCAGCATCCTATGTGTTTTCCCAGCTTGTCTTAGCTGTGGCTGGTTGTGGTCACTGGGCCTGTGTGTGGTCCTTGTGTGGTTCAGCTGCTCAGAATCATTTCCATTTAAACATATCTGTGGTCCTCAAAGCAAACCACCAATGTTATCCACTCCATTGGAGGTAACACCAAAAGTTTTGCCCTCTGTGTGACCGCCCGTGCATGTGTGTGTGAGCTGTCTTCATATTTGAAGAATGTGGGCGTATGCACAAACGCTTGAACGTGTAAATATGTGAGTGATTCATCCCCATCCCTCTTCCGGTGTATTAGCCGAGGAGAGTCCTCGTGTAGTGAAGATAATGGCGGGAAAACAGGATGAGAGTGGTGTGAGTGCTGATGGATGGGGGTGTTTTGAACTGCAGGGCCCCCTGAGGGCATTGAGTCGTAGTGATCAGTGACTCCTCTCTCATGGCTAACCTCCCACCACAAACAGCAGTGTGGGTCAGATCATTGGGAAGGAATGTGGATGCCTGCTCATAAACTACCGTCATTGACATTTTACTCACTTGCTGCATCTCTGAATGTGTCTCTCTTGATGGACGGGGGTGATAGGTTGCGACTGGTCACGTCAGCGTGAACATTTCTCTGTTGAGTCAAACCTGGAAAGACACATATATGCTTCCAGAAAAAAGGGAGATGTTTTATTATTTTTTTAAAGCTGAATTTTTACCATCACCTGTAGACTGACAGAATGAATATAAGCTGTGTCTGTACACATGCATGCTTTTTAACATTTGGCTGGGTTATACCTATGTGTGTGGGAAAACAGAAATGAGCGTTTATCACTCACAGGACCCTGAGGTGGCAACAGGGCTGCCCAGAAAGAAGATTGCCTTCCCAAGTTTGTCTTTTGTACACGTACTGGATGCACTTTCACATAAGTCATCTGGCAAAGAGGAAGGAATCACAGACCAGATTAGATGCGTGTTGATTCAAAACAGCTCCAATCCCATTATACAGTGATAAATGACCCACCAGGGAGTCTTTGGACCATAACAAGAGGAAGACCAGGATGAACTGAGAATGATTAGAGAGTCACACAGTTCTGCTCGAGGGATAAGAGCAGAGGAAACAGTAGAGAATAGATTAGAGCGCTTGAATGCTGAGAATTACCTTGTCAGTGGAGGAGGAAGAAGAGCTGGGGGGTGGGGGAGTGGAGCTGGTGAGCAGAGAGGTGGGTAAAGATGTGGGAAGAAGCATGTCCTGTTGTTGACCACAGGGACCTTGGTGTTGACATGAAGACCACAGCAGAGTGGCCTCCTTTTGGCACTGACAGAGAACTTTTAGTAATTTTTTTTTCTCTTTAAATTCTTGTGCTCCATGTATGCACACACAAACACTCAACCAAAAGTCGGTCTGGCATAGCACACTAATCCTAGTTCTTGCATATATGTGCACATGGGTATGTTTGTTAGAAACTTTGATTGTTTGTGTCTATTTCCTAAATAAATACAGATGTATGTTGTGGTTGGTCTTCAATTTCAGTGTCATGGTCTTTATTGTCTCTCTTTGTGTGGGGGATAAGCCTCTGGGGTAGAGGCATACATGAATGACAGAAGAGGAAAACACCAGATGTATACATGCACAGGCGTGCGCACGCACACACACACACACACACACAAAAACCTGCCACATCTCACATCTCATGTGGAGGGCAAAAAACAGCCCCAACTGTTTGAGCATATACTGTATTCACCAGTCAATGATCTATAGGGATCAGAACTGAGCCTTCCTTTTATGTCTATTGTCGTTTGCAGGGTCTGCTTTGTCAAAGAGCCTTTTGACAATAAGCATACATTTTAATACATTTTATTTCAAAAGTACACAAACAGGACCAATATCGTTCAATAAGGCAAAGCTCAAATATTAATCACCACTCACATCAGAGGACTCAAAATCTCATAGTCACAGTTTATGGGCATCACTTGCAAATCATAAATAAAATTATTTTTTTTTCTCCATATATACAGTATATCTATATACACAGAACTTTTTTTCTCGACATGAAAAAAAAAAATCATTAGATAAACATTTCATTACAACCTCAGCCACATATAATCATCTTCATCTTCAGTATTATTTTTTATCTTCTGAATCATTATTGTCCATGAAAAGTGGGCCAAGGAGAGGTACGGCCGTCTTTCTCACCCAAGTGTTTTGTGGCTGTAATGCCCAGTTCAAAGCCCAGCTACATAACCCAGCCCTTAGCTGCTACCTGAAGGGACTGAACATAGTGAGTGTCACTGTTCGTGGGTATTCCTGGACCACATGTGCAGTTTTTACGCTACTAAGTGCATCGTTAGAATTATTACTATGTTTAAAAATTTGGATCTCCCCAAAGACCTCTCTGACAGCTCATGTGAAATTGCTAAAGCACCTTAATGAGCTACTTATCAACTGTGATAGCAATCCAGTATCAATCCTTTCAAATAAGTGTCTTGAAGGGACGTACCTTTGGGCTGGGGGCTTTGTAGGTGGTGAGTTGAAATTGGGCACAGTTATATGAGGGGTAGCAGGAGTGTTTTTTTCAGTGGCATCGTTACAATTCTTTTGTATGCTCAGCCAAGCCGATCCAAGTCAAGTGCTGGATGGAGAGGCGTGGCTATCTCTGGTCACCTAGGGAACAGTGCCAAGAGGACACAGAGCAGAGTTGCGGCAAGAGACGGGGTGAGACCTGAAGCTCCTCCGCACTCCATTGAGTTCTCCTGGAGACAGAGGGACACATTACTTGGATAGATGTGGAGTAATTTAATGAAACACAAAGGCAGAATCAGAAGAGGATGTATTGTTAAAGAGAATATTGCGTGTTTTTGAGTGTGTGTGTGTGTGGTGCAAATACCTCAGGGTGAAAGGGGTGACAGGTATCTGGGCGCCTTCTGTCCTTTTGCATTTTCAATCTCTCACACTTAAGAGATTCATTATGTGCAGCTGAAGTCAAGGCAATAACAGACAGAGTGTACCCTCTGCAGGGTGTTTTCCTGCTGGAATGCATTTCTTGTTTATAATGGAAAGGAATGCATGATTCTGAGAGCAATGTGGAAAGAAGCAGCGATATTTTGCACAACTTGCAAAAAATCTTCAAGCAATGTTTGATGAGTATTGTTTTGCTGCGAAGCAACAGAATGGAAGGCTTTATGCTGCAGTAAGCACGATAAACAGTGGTCTACATGTATACACAGCACGACTGTACAATACAAAATTTCACATTGTAGGAAACTCCAACTCGGGTATGTGGTAACAAGCCGAGTTTGACAAGTTTGCATCCACTCTGAGCTGTGTCTGCTATTGATCAGTATCCTATCACAGTGTGCGCTGTTGAGTAATACGGTCCAAAGCATACATATTCACAATGTGAAGAGCACTTGTAGTGAAGTGCAGATCTTTTCCCACACAATGCTCCCATCTCTTTCATTCACTGAGGGGATAGAGGACAAACACCCCCCCCCCCACCCCTGGGGGAAAAAAAATTACCACAAATTCAGACGCTCTCCGTTATTTCCATCAGAGTTACGTCAATGTACACACACTGGCTATAATGAATCTGACAACAGAAGCAAGAAAACACAATGAGGTAAAGTTGATTTTTTAAATACCAACATGGGAAGGTTGCAACAGATGGGTTGTATGATCCATTTAAGATCAATTTAGAAAGCATCCATTAGTTGATCATTCATTCTCAACACCCATGCTTAATGTTTGTTGGGATCACACATTATTTTTAGTTCTGATCAAATTTTTGTTATTAGCTTTTGCTTTAAGTACAGGTTTTCATTGGTTGACAGAATTTATAATGTAGTCTCTATTTTATTATTTTCTCCTACCTTCGTTCTAATAGCTCTTATGCCATATCCTCTATACATTATCTATACCACTACTGTACACTAGAGCAACCCCCCTGCTCTCCAGTCTTTGGTCAGTGAAGGATATACATGATTTCGATGGGGTCCATGGTGATTGGCTCAAACATGCTGCAGTCACACTTGTTGTCCACCACCACCATGAAGAGATTACTGCTGGGGATCTGCTGGATCACAAAGGACCTGCCAATCACAGCCAGAGACAAAGAGATGAGGAAGGAAGAGGAGAGAGGGCGCATGGGAGGTTGAGAGCTGGATTGGCAAGTAAACAAAGCGCATGGGTATGATATTAATTTCCATGTGTGTCAGAGGATTTGTGTTGTGAGTGTTCACATTCTCTTCTGGCAGAGAAATGCGCTGAAGAGACAGTGCTTAATGCATGTGAAGAGGATGACTTGTCTCGACGCCAGCTGTCAATAAACATACAGAGACACAGACGGTCCCGCACTAATAGACAACCATATACTAAAGTTTACACACATACTTCTCTAACTCACTCCATCCCCTCTTCTTCCCTATTCCCTTCTTTTGTCTTTGTTATATCCTATCCAAGGCGAGCATCAATGAAGTGTTGCTGAATATAAAACACTCCAAAGGGAGAAAAATGGGAACCACACTTTTGTGCTCACAGCTTCCCATGCCTGTGTTCTACTGGCCTGAAAGATCAGCCCTCGCCTCACCCTCCTGCCCGGTGATTTATGGCCATGGATAAGCTTTATGAAGAAGAGAGGTCGTAAAAATGATCTCTTCTTTCTGTCACCCTTTCGTTCTTTATCTCTTGCTTCTCTCCGTCACTCTCTTCTGCCACAGCTGGGCGATTTATCGAGTTTGCTATGAGGCATTTATCAGACACGTATGAGGACATGCACATGTGACTGAGTGAACACACGCAGATGTAAAAATATAAACACATTCGCTTTCTTGACTCTTGTAAAAGAGGACGGCAACTCAAACAAAGACTAAAAAAACCTGGTGCTTCACAAACAAACATCATATCTCCAGGAATATCTCCATCCTTTCTAATTCAATACCATGACAGCCTTTAATCCCTGAGTATCACCAATTCACCACACTCTAATACAATTATTCCACCGATACCAACCGAACCCGACCAAACCAGTCCAGCAAATGGGCCAAGAAAGTTCCAATCAGGCTGAATTAGGATCTGCTGATCTTTAATAATCTGTGCTCACCCCTGCTCAGCCCGCTGATGGAAAGCAGAGCAAGTGTTCTTGGAGAAAAGACTTAAACATATCCTGACAGCACAGCTGCTGCCCTTGAACATACTCACTGCTGGGATTGGGAGCACAACACACACGGATTTGTACAGTATGCACAGATTTTCAGAGACAGACATCAATGCATACACTCTTGCACAAACACACAGGCTGTATAAACAGATTGATGTGTTCTTGACATGGTCTCCTTGTGCTTGTGGGAGCTTTTAGTGATTTTGGCCAGCAGAGAATTGGACAACAAAGACATTCAATATGTCCCTCTGAGGAAAAACAGAGAATGACCCTTTGAGTGACACACAGACTGACAGCAAAATGATAAGTCAGAAAAAGACATATAGATCAAGGTTTCGATTGCTTTGTGAAGCTAAAGTAGTGTAGTAAAGTCTAAAGACAAAAGCAATGATGTGGT
The DNA here is from genome assembly GCA_034769265.1 of Remorina albescens. Lineage (NCBI taxonomy): Eukaryota > Metazoa > Chordata > Actinopteri > Carangiformes > Echeneidae > Remorina > Remorina albescens. Next base: position 15,434,484 of record CM068482.1, on the reverse strand, counting down.
GACAGAATGTGTCGTCTTCTCAAGACTTCTGACAAACCAAATCACAATCTATAGCTATTCCACTGAGAGAGTAACTCTGCTTATCAACATGTTTCAATCATGAAGGAAAATGTTCAATCTTTCCAGCTCATCTTTCCTGAATCTTATTTTAGACACTAGAGCTATTACAAAATGATAAATATTCAAAGTTTACTTTTAAATTTGAATGCTTTGTTTTTAATGTTGAACAATAGCAAAGTTTTAATATTTTTCTTGGTAAATTCAATCGTATTAATCTTTTGCTAAGTTTTGGCTCAATCCAAAGTTTTTCTTGTGTGTGTGTGTGAATCCTGTAAAGAAGGTTCAAATTTTTCCAATGATTTAATCATTGCATAGCTTAGCCATAACCACAACTGCATGCACTGTACTGTTTTCAGAAAAATCTGTCATCACAGTAGGGAAATGTGACCAGTAATTACTGTGTGTAAATTAACAATTGCTATTACAGTGAGTTGAAATTTCTCAAACAAATTCTCAACAAACAGAGGGCCGGTTTTAAGAGCAATGCTGTCATTTTATTTCCATTTCTCTTTTAAATTTTTTGGTAAAACAGGCACTATGATACCAGCATTTAATTTATTATGTATTCAGAGGCGTATATTTGTGTGTATATATATCTATACACCAGACACAGAGAGAATTTCCATAAAATATAAAATACAGAAGATATTAATGTACCTTTTAAAATGAGATTAATTTAGCTATTTCTTGCTGGCAAATATTGACTTTCCTTGGTCACCATTTGTACCATTAAAAAGAAAAAGGAGTGACAGCTTCATAATATACACAATAATCTCAGCAGTACCATGATAATCAGTGTTACCCTTGCAAAAGAAGACAGATGTATTTTATGAATACCAAATAGATGTAACTACGTCTGGTTGTCTGAATGTGGAACTGAAGGTGTAACTCATTGCGACTTTAAACCCTTCTTTTGGGGACATGTGTCGTCATGTACTGTTGAAAGAAACCAAAAGGAGCCTGTGGACTGGTAGGATGTATAGTCACGAATATTGTCGCAAATAGTCCCTTTGAAGAACTTCTCTCATTTGAGACATGACAGACAGTTCTTTCCCCCTAAATCTCATGTTACAGTCTAGAGAAGCCTGCAATATATTAATGGCGATTAAGTCATCCTATAGGGCCACTTTAACTATTATATCATTCACAAGATTACAATTTATCTTGTGCGCTACAACTCTTTTTCGCCCATCAGGAAGTAACAGACAAATACAAATACCCACATCACACAAAGAGACACGCACGCATGCACACACACACACACACAGTCAAACACAGTAAAGAGAGCTTTAACAGGCAAAAGCTTAGGGTATATTTCCTAGAGCATAAAGCATACACACGTGTCCCAATGAAAATATGAGAGAAAGGCCTCAGTCAGCCCGTAACATGAAGCAGATGTTTATCGCCAATATCCTTATAACTAATATGAGCTATAAAGTTCCATAAAGCCAAAATAAAAACTCCATTTTACTTTGTCAAATTCATTGTGCTTTAAAAAAGATTTATTTGAAGGTGACATGTTGCTCAGAGCTCACAGAGCTACCCGCTAAGCCTGGTTCTGGTGTCATCATCAAACATGGGGCCATTCTTCTCTGAAGCACACTTCATGTCATGTCATGTGTGTACATGCGGGTGAGTGAGAGCATCTAAGAGAGTGTTGTGAATGCATGTGTGTGTGTTTTATTTGTGTACAGAATGTGTGTCTGGGGTCCCCAAACCTCATTTTACTCCTGGAACCCAGGGCAGTGGTTGCCCTGCTGACCAGATACACAATGAAAAATCTCACATACACACACACACACCCAACAAGTTCTGAGCTTCCCTGGCAGTTCCACAGCTGGGAGCAATGAAGGGCCCATTGGAGGGATCCAGCGAACACCCCACAATTGCCTGACAGAAAAGCCCAGATTGTTAATGGGGACCACACTCATTTTCCCATTTTTAAAGGAAGCCTTTTTTCCACCTCTCCCCCTCATCTCTAAATGCCTTGTGTTTCAGGAGAACCAATGTCTGTGTGTGTGCATGTTTATCACTGATGTATTGTCTGGATAAAAGTGTGGATAAAAGCAGACTGCAGATGATTTTAAATTGTTTCTCACGATCAGGGATTAGAAGGATAAAAATGTAAAAAATATTTCAGCAGAAGGAGCGATAACAGCATAATTCATTTTTGATTGCTACCCCGTTTTACGGAGCACAGCAGCCAGGTTATATCCAACTACAATGGGCAGATTTGGTTACATTTTCGTTAGTATGTTTGCTTGTGTTAACAAATGTCTGGTTGTGTGTCTCTTACTTGATGCAGCCATCACAGTCAATGTTGCCCATGTTCTCTTTGATGGTTCTCTCTGAGACAAATGCTGGATACTCCGTGTCACATGGCACCTGCATGGTCCGACGCATCCTCTCAGCTGAGGGAAGGAAGGAAGGAATGGAGGGAGGGAATGAGGTACGAAATAAGGGGAAGAGAGATTAAAAAGGTTAGAATAGGTGAGACATAAAGAGAAAGATGGAAAGAAGAGGCACTGAAAGAAGTTAAAAAAAATGAAATTGGTGGTAGACACAAATATATACTTAAAATAATTAAGCATATATATTACAAACTAACAGTTAAACCCATCGAATCCTTACAAACATGTACATATGAAAGGAAGCAGCATTTCTGAACCAGAGCTGCCTCTTGTACTAGTGGAGATATTTCCAGTGGAAATCCAGGCCAACAATTTAAACCACATAGCTTTGACTCTCCTGCCACCCAGAGGTTTGAGACATCACTACAAGCAAAAATCATGTTTTTTACGTTTTAGAATTAATATAACAATACTACCTACTAATTAAAATGAATATAAGACCATTTTACATATTAAACGCAAATATTTGAAGAAGGGGTTTTATTTTGAGGTCACTTTTATCATCGCGCCCTACACACATTTTTACGGCACACACAGTCTTCTTAAAATGGTGGATTAGCTGTGTAATTTGAATAGAGTGCTTTAATTACCGGGTGTCAGCAGCACAGCTTTACTGTGCAAAAAAAAAAAAAATAATAATAACAATAAAAAAATGTGTGTGTATTCATATATTAACTATATACATATGAGAAACGCAGCCTACACGTATAAACGTCTGGGATTAGTTCAGCTCCAGAGGCTGGGTAGATTGGGTTACGGGCTGCTAAATTGGGGTGTTTCAGCTGTGTGTCACAGTCCTGTGTCTCTATTGTACAAAGATATAAAAAGTGCTGCTAAGACCTGAGGCTAGCCAGCTGTGAAATTGTCTCGACTGCTTGGCAAGCAGGGATGCCCAGCTTCACTTCATTTAGGATAAGAGTGTGCAAGGAAAGCATTTTATAGACTTTCATTTTGTGGTTCTCTCCCTCTCTCTCTCTCTCTCTTTCTTTCCCTCCCTGTCTTTCTCTTTCTCACATTCACATATGAAATATTTTCATATTAGTTTTGGCAAGAATTAATACTTCATGTGATGTTGCTTAGTGAGACTTTAATTTCAGACAGGCAAACAGTATTCAACACTCCATAAAGCATTAGGCATCCCAGCGTTTGTAGCTTGGCAGCAATCGTATGAGAATGTGCGTCTGTTTGTGGAGAAAAAGAGAGAGGGAACAAGAAAGGAAAGACATAAAACCAGAGGAGAGAAAGAAAGATAGGCTAAGTGAGAAGAAGAGAGAGAAACCTTTTTTTTTCTCTTGTTACAGAGCGGATATTGCTTCCCACCACTACTAATATGACACACATCCTTACAGGTCATAAAACCATCAAATGCAACCCCTCTGGACACACCAACAAACACAAATGTGTGTTAAGACATGCACATACATACACGCGCACATGCACATACACATACACACACTGCTTTCTCCCTCATACTGAGGTCACTTGAGGTAAGCGTAAGTTCTGCCATTTTATACTTTTAGGTTTTGGATTGCCCCTCTTTATTCTGTTTTTCCAGCGGTCACACCGACTCAGGCCAAGAGGAAATGGAGGGGAGATGGCGAAGATGAACACAGGAGGTCACTGCTGAGGACATTGGTTGTTTCCTACGCAGGCAATGAACTTTTTTTCTATGTGAACTCAATTGTAACTATGAACAAATGACATGTTTGGGTTATTGTATCCTTTTATTTTTGAATCGTTTTATCAAAACATACAAATTATATTATTGGAATGCACTCTGTTTTTCTTTCATTCAAAAATATCTTCTTCTGTCGAAATGAATTTCTCTTTTGTTGTAGAAAACTATAAAATTTTATATAAGTGTGTGTGTGTTTAGTATTTCGGAAACTTAATTTAGGTGTTGAGCTTACAAAGGATTGTTTTTGGATAAGCATTAAAGACAAAATAAGAATACGTTCCTCAGTAAAAAAAAAAAAAAAAAAAAAAAAAAGAAATAACTGCAATATCACATGAATTTCAACAATTTCAATGTGAAAATTTGAAATTGTTTATTATTTTGTTTCATTTCATATTTACTTTCTATAGAGAAGAGTATCTATACTTCACAATGGAAACTATAATTATATAACTATAATTTTTGGATCTTTTAAAGTGAATCCAATGACGTTTTCCTTTTCTTTGGCCTTTTTCATTTCTGTTTCTAATGAGTAAAAATCACAAGTAGAGAAGACAAAAAATATACACAAATACATGACTGTCATTATTGTGTAATTCAAGACCTATAACAGGTATGGATAGTGAAAAGAAGCTTTCAGCTGTTTTTTGCAGTTGTGTAGTGTCTGTGTGTACAAGTGATAATTATTTGAGGAGCAAATTATTTTGCACTTCATGCACCAACTGGAGTGTTCATTCAGAATAAAATATGATATTATGACCTGTACGCACTTGTGTGTGCGCGCACGTGTTGGCCATATCTGTGAGAGAGAGACAGAGAGAGAGATCTGTCCTATCACAGATGAGTACATTCTTACCTTTAGCTGTGAGGTCAGAATACCACCAGCTGTACAAGTTGAACTCTACCAGGAATCTAAATACAGAGAAAACATTAACCATAACCAAAACACTTCAATACTTATATAACACAATCTGTAGCACCCTCCCATTTTTTATAAACATGATTTAAGTTTCTACAGATGTAGGGAAGAGCACAACCATATTTACCACTTTAACTCACTTTAACAAATGGAAAATTATTTGGTTTTCAAAGCAACCGTGGCACGCACATGAATATTTGCTCCAAACCAGTTATCTTAGCTGCAATTTCAGCCCGTTGGCTTAGATACCTCAGAAGGTTTCTCTCATAAAAACATTTTTTTGCCCAAGTAAATTTTAGTTTTGCGGGCAATTATCTCCAGTGTTGTAAAACATCCCTCTTGCTTAGCTTGTCACAGCGGTAGCTTGTAAAACATGCTGTGTTATGTTGATCACATAATTAATTATTTATGTATACAGATGGTTGTATTTTCACTCTTCAATGGAACCTTATACAGTCATTGAATAAATGTTCCCTATATGAAGCCAAGCTTTACATCAGCTGTGATGCCAAGATAATAAATGTGTCAGTTTTCTGAATGACTTTCTGGTCTTGTGTGATTATTGTTTTTTGCGATGTGCATTAGAGGTGATATGTACTTAATGTGTAAGTTATTTAGCAAAAAATTCTGTACATCAAAGTATTTTTATATACAGTACATACATTTCTGTCAATCATGTGTGACTTCTTGCATTAGAGTTTGATAAGGCAGAAAGCAAAACATTAGTGGAAAATGGAATTTAAAAAAACCCCTCTAATATTTCAAAGACAAAAAATTGTCTGCGTTGTGACTGACTGTAAAATTGTAAGTGACAGCTCAATCCCCTCGTGATGCACTGTGGTGACAACAGACCACCCAGGAAAACTCCACAACATGACATCACAGGCACAACTGCACAACAGGAAACATCAGGTAGCTATTACTGCTGATGTTCACTGCTGATCACATCGACATACATGTGAAGGCACTGGTAAACAAACATACAGTTATACTGATATATACTCACAAACACACACACACACAGACAAACCTCAGACAAAAGAGGCCACCATATGAGTCTTCAACTATAATTACAGCCTCACTGTTTCCGCCTCTGCCTTGCATCCATGTCAGTCCAGACTCAGCAGGTATGTAGAGCAGATTTTAAAGGAACTTAATAAAATGTATTGAAGTGTATCCTTTGACTAAACGGAAATTATCATTCTGTTAGCATATATACTTTCCTGTGAAAAACATGCTGTTTTCAATTAGAGACCATTTGTCATTTTAGTATGTGACCAAATATAAAATGTGCTCATAAACACCATCTTATGTGAGTTACATTGTTGAGTAATGGACAGAAAGTTTTAGTTTTTTTTTTTGCAGAACAGTATGGTGTCATAGAAAAATGAACTTTTGACCTTAAATGCTACAATTTCATAATGTTATCATATCAGAAGTCTGTATAAATTCTTGAGCCAAATTTTGTGTTTTGTGAGGTCACAAAAACCTTGACCTTTGCTCTTTGACAACAATATTGTTTTCTGTTCATTGTTAAGTCCAAGGACACATTTTATGCCACATTTGAAGAATTTTCCTCCAGGCATTCCTGAGATATCATGTTCTCAAGAAATGGGATGTGAAAACACGACTGTGGAGGCATAAAAACATATGTATGCAGCATGTGAATATTATTACAAACAGATACAAGACACTATCACGTGCACAGAAATCTTACATGACAAGCTCGGTTAGAATCCACTTTACAGCCGAGAAAAAAGCAAAGTATGGCTAGGGAAAAAAAAAAGAGAGAAGACAAAAATCTTCAGACAATGCAAACATATGATATGTTGCTTCGACTTTGCATCACATGGAGTGTAAACAAAGAGATTTAGCAGCATGAAAGATGCATTACTCACATCTAACAGTGCGTGTCCACTGTCACTACTCTCTGAAAAAACCCAACAAAGAGCCTGGTAGTCATACAGCGTGACCCTGAAGTCAAAGGAGACAGAGATAAAATGATGAAGACAGAATGTTTTTTCAATTTGACTTTTCTTAATAATGCTTTTTTTGGGTCGATAAAGCCCAGATAAGTTGATATAAATCTTGATTCAAACATTCCCTCTACTATTACATGCCTGTGGGGCCATTTGGACTGTTGTGTGGGAGCAGGAAGGAAAGATCCCACCTCTGCTATAACTGCTGCGTTACCTACGGATCATATATTGGATGGATGTGGCAAGAATGGGAAAAGGAAAGCAACTGAAAGCCGAGAGCTCCCAGAGAGGTTCCTCAAAGTGATGTTGGAAGGTGTGTGTGAGTATGTGTGGATGATTTGGGGATATTGGGAGGATATCAGAGGATTTAGGGGCTTAGTAGAGCCTGAGGGTGTGAGGTCTAGGTCTGTTTGGGGAGGGTATTGAAGAGATTCCTAACACACACGGTCACACAAATGCACACAGGACACTCACTCTCATAGCCTGAAGACAGATTCCTATGTACTTGACAATACTTTGTGTGTGTGATGTCTGAGTGGGCCCAGTTTATCCGCAGCCCTGGGCAGTGTTCAAACCTCAGTCACAGTGCTGGTGACACACGGCCCCAACACACTGCCAGGAACCAATTAGTGCTAAGCCAGGCCACATAATGGTGTTAGCAGCAAATGTAGAACAGTGTAATATTTGTATATGAGGGCTCTATGGATGGGTGCATGAGCATGCCCAGCATTTGGTCTGCATGGGTGCATGACATCACTTACAGTATGTTTATGGAGTTATCTTTCTACTGCTGGTTTGAAAAGACAGATAATCAAAAAGTAACTGAGAACAATTTGCCTTCATTTGTTCTCATCTACAGTCGCGATGCTGACAGATACACTCAAACCGTCAGCTCGTGCCAAAACGTAGTGCTGCACTTAAACTATTTGAAGATTTTAAATCAAGACATAAACTGGGTTTCAACTTAGTGTATTAATTCTCTACAGATGTTACTGAGTTCAGAGACATGGGATTGGATTCATTAGTGTTAAGGTCTATAAACCCTATTACTCATCGTGCTAATATTACATGTTATTCATTTATCATCATATGTCATCCTCGATTTCCAACAAGCACTCATCACCCAACATTAAAGATTCAATAAAAACTCTTTTTGTTTTATGAGCGGGACTGTAAACCATTTGCTGTCAGCTTCTGAGGTTCATCCCCATGTTAAACAGGCGTGGTTGTCTACTTGTGCGATGATTTGTCACCAATGATTTTTATATAGTAAGACAGCATGGCAAAAAAAATTCCTCACCCACATCCCAAAGGCAAAACTGAATGCTGGGTACAGTCTTGCTGCCGTGTTGGAAATGTGGTTGTAAGCTTCTGTGCAATCTAAATTTACATTTAACCGTGCAGCTTCATTAGGATTCCACAACGGTCTGTACCGGTTTAACTGCACAACTGAACAACAGTATATGTTCGTCAGTGTCTGCTTCTCTGTACTTCTGCTCTGTAATTCTGGGAAAGGTGTCCTCTCGGCTTAAATTTCCAAATTAATCGCAGAGTGTCACCGCCAACTGCTGCTGGCGTTTTCCAGGAGACACAGCTCCAGAAAATGCAGTACATGCATGTCTACATATGTGTGTGTGTGTGTGTGTGTGCGTGTATGTGTGACTTCAAGTTTCTCCTAATTCCTTCATTTCAGGAAAAGATTTGCTATAATCCCCTAACGGAGAACTCTGCTGAGTGAGGGGTCGGAGTTCAGTGCTGAATAGCTCAACACGATTGGCCAAGTTAAGAGCTGTCAGCGCCAGGAGAGACATGCTCTCATTCTGTGGCCTGTCTGACACTATGCACATACGTTTACTTACATGCGCACACACATTTGTGCTGGCAAAAAGGTGCACACACACACACACACATCCACCCACCCACACCAAATACACACACACGTGGGGTTCAAAATCCTTACCTCTTGAAAGAGCCCATCTGCAGAAGCTTACTCATTACAGCTCTCTCTGCTTCTCCGAAAAATTTCCCCGTCTGAGAAAGAAGGCAAAGAGATTTTATTTAATAAAACAAGTCATAATAAAATGTAACTTACTCAAGAAAAACAGTGTTTGGATGTTCTGAAAGCCCTCGCAGGTACAAAAAAATTACACATGCATGGTCAAGATTATCCATAAAAGAAACCCTCAATTACTAAACCCCAAAGAACGCAGACATAACCAAGTGTCTCTGGCCAAAGAGAAAATTTAGCAATGCAAAAACACCTTCTAGGAAAGAAAACTAAGAACAAAATCTTACACACAGAAAGGCCCGTCTCCAGGACCTCATGTTTCACATACACACAAATAACCTGATGACAGGGCACAAACTAGTCTGCAAAAAGAGCCAGCCATCTCACCTCATTTAGCTGAGACAGGAAGCTTTTTATGCAAGGGTTTAGTTTGTTTGTCTCCACTGCAGTGACACATTCAAAAAATGTTTTTATATCAGAAACTAGGCTGAGAGGCTGAGCTACACCCTCCAACTTGGAAGCAAAGAATCCCACCTAGGCTGCATCTCCCCAGCGTAACCACCCAGAGGAACATAATATGGCACAGTCTGATCCTCTATCTCTCTCAAAGAGATTAACCCAAGACCTCTCACTCATTCAATGCATTTTTTGGCGTGAAAATGCATTGAAGGGTGTGATATTTTCACAAATCACTTTCATTTTCCTGGGCATGTTCTCCCTGTGCCTGTTTGGGTTTCCTCCAGGTACTCCGGTTTCCTCCCACCGTCCAAAGACATCATGTTTAGGTTAACTGGTCAGTGGTTGTTTGTCTCTGTGTGTTGGCCCTGTGATGGACTGGTGATCTGTCCAGGTTGTACCCTGCCCTCACCCAGTGTGAGCACCCCCCACAATCCGGAAATGGAACCCCCTCCTATTTTAGTTGATGACAATTTCTCAACGTACAACCAATGACGAATGACATGAAACAACTGGACAACGCTTCCAAATTAAGATGGAACAATAGATAGAAGCTGGCAAGTGAGACACACATGAAAAGAACAAGCAGGGTAAGGGAAGGGCACTGACAGCCAGCGGACTGGCTGGTAGATGAGCCAAAACCAGAATGACAGCAAGTCTGATGACAGCTAAGCAGAGGGTTGACACTAGGACAGGACCATGTCTCCTTGAGATCAGGCTGAACAACTATATTATGCATGAAAGACAGAACAGTTATGAAAAACAGAAAAACATGCACATTGGATTGAAATTCAAAATCAGCTCTGGAACACCAGATAATTAACTTGAATGAAAATGCACAAACAGTATATAGATTCTGACAACTGATAACTACAATAGTCTTGACTGTGCTTGTTTTGTGGTTATCATAATAAAGAGTATCAAGCACTCCGGCTTCATTACATGAAATGTGGACAAGGCAATCCTTTTCACTAATTTTGTTTTATCTGTTGATATTTTTCTGTGTGGGTACATGTCTTACCTGAGTATAGTCCTCTGCTACTAGAATGAAGCCATTGTTGTCAATGAGGTAGCAGTTGATATTCTGTTAAGAAGAGGGGAAATGTGTTAAACAGTCATAAGGAGCGGCAGAAACAGGGGGGTGGGGAGGTAAGAGAGAAGGAAGATTGACTGACCTCATCATCACAGCTTATGGAGCATTTTCCATCTAATGCTGCGCACTGTAAGATTAAATAAAAAGGTCTTTTTAAAAAAGGGGTACATAAAGTTGTATCAATATTCATGAATGAAATAATTTAAAAATCCCCAAATTACTTTAAAATTACTTATTGGAATTAAAGGGACCAAAAACCTTCACATGATGAAAAATCTAACTATGTTTCTTGGGTTTCTGAATTAATAATCCTCACGAAACGAAAGGATACTTTGAATGAAACCCATTCATACCCAAGTCCATATTAGAGTTAAAAAAGGAAGTAATGTTTGTGCTTTTGACCTTGGTTTCTTTTGTGGTTAATTTGTGTGATTTTTCAAACTGCTTCAGGTAGTGGGGCAGGCAGTGTAATTTGCTAATTAGAGATGTGTATGTGTATTACGTGTGCGAATGTGTGTGTGCTTGTGTACCTGTCTGCTGGCTGTCCAGAATTTCTTCTGAAAGAACTCCAGTTTCATCTGGATGCCCACAGCTGAAAGAGAGTCAACACAACCACTGAGGCATGTCACAGGATGTGTGTGTCCTCTCCGTTTGTTGAAGTGCATCAGAACTATGATATTTATCACAGCTGAAATCATTTCATTAACCCCAACTGGAGGAAAAGCAAACAACTCCTGGACAAAATGAGCCATACGGGCAATTACACCCTGCATATTACATGCGTCAGCTTTTTTTTCTGGAAGGCTAAATGTGTGCGAGTGCGTATGAAATACAGTACAATCTACAAACATCTGCGCAGATGCCGCTTACCACACTCAAAATGTAGTTTCACATGATTCTAAACCAGACCTCTCTCTCTCTGTACCCACAAGAAACCCATCCCATTCCTCAGTCTGCCTCCCTGTTGTTATCCTAACAGGCATTTCCAGAGCTGGTACACAGAGCTGCTCTTACTCCCATAAGCTTCATCCCAGCAGGTCCCTCAATGCACAGATCTGACCAGAATTCCTTGCCTGGGAAAAACACAGTTGCTGACATTAAATATATGAAGGTTTTTAGAGTTGGCTGCGTAAAGATTGACATGTTCACCTCAGGCTTTAGCATACCTTCCTTCTCCCCGCCTTCACTCCCACTGCCCCCTGCTACTAAGACTCAGAGGACCCTAGCTTTCTCTCAGTAGGGGTCTTTCATGCTTTGGGGGTGGGTAAGTGTTTCCAGGAGCAAAATTTTGTAATTCATCCAAACGCAAAACCAGCAGCCACAGGTTGTAACTAGATGAAAGAACAAGTATCATATGGATGTATTTAACATTTTTAAACTACACCCTTCATATTTAAAACGAACAAACAAACAAAATAAAAATAAATGCATGCAACAACCTTCAAGGAAAAAAAGTGTGGAACTTCAATAGGAAAATAAAATTGCCACAAAATAAATATAGCAGTGGATAATATGGAAATATATGAAATGGATTTTACTCGATGATTAGCAAAGTCAAACAAAGAAGAGACTTGTTTATGTGATATTGAGGAGTTTATCTTTCATGCCTTTAGATATCCTGAAGCATGCAAGTAGCTGTTAAAGTTAACAGGTAAATAATAAAGGGGAGAGTTGATCAGATTAGTACCAATATCTTACCATTGTATCACAAATGGGGTATTGAGCCGTTACACATAGTATCACAATATCAGACATATTCTTAGAAATAAATACTTAATATGTAATAACTGCTATGTTGTTGATTTAACCTTACAGAATTTAGATTTTTTCATATTCTTTTTATAAAAATATTAAAATTAACTATAGTACAAGTATATTAGCGGCAATTTCCCCATTGTGGGACAAATAAAGGAATTTAAAAACATTGTTGTACAGAATGTGATCACTATTACAGCACAAAATGTTGTATGTGTTTGTGCGACTGGGTCTTTAATATGCGTTTGAATGTAGAGAACCACAGTAATGACAGGAGATAGAATGAAATGAATGTGCATACTGATAGAGTACAAAGCTGCAAAGCTGCTTAAAAATAAAATAATAAACACACTGGATGTCCACATGTTATGGGAACATTATCAGCTGGAAATATTCAGCTGGTTTGCAGTTCTTTTAGTGAGATTGCATGTGTGCATTGTTTAAGTACAGCAGGGTGCCGCTGTGGCCTGTTTTAGCCCTTGCCCAGAGAAACAGGTGCAGATTATCCCATCATAAGCTTTGCTAGAGCCTTTCAGCAGCCCACCATTTCTACACCCACATGGAAAACCCAGGAGGAGAGTCTAATTTAAGATGTTAGGCAACAGCAATGGAAACACACATGGTGTGAAACAAGGGAGAGCCTAGATCATTAAGCCAACAAGATAAACCAAAAAAAGGCAAAAAGATAAAAGATCATTTACTCTAACAAAGCTGTTAAAACAACTTAAATATTGAAGGGGAATTAGCAATGGAAGATTTGGGAGCACAGCTCATCTGAAAGTTGAACTACCCCATTGTTATCAAAAGGTAAAACGCATGCCTGATGGGGGAGGAAAATAATTCATGGAAACATAAATCCAATGTGAGCAGTGCTCTATAAAATGGTATTAGAGGTTAAAGGTGCTCTGATGTTGGCTGGTACCTGCAAGTTGGCTCAGAACGAAGATAGAAAGCCCAAATCTGTCCCTCTAATGCTTTGGAATTTTCTGTACGGGGGAACATTTAATTTCCCTAGGTATGATTTAAAAACTTGGGGGTATTTACACCCTGAGCTGCTTTTATGAGTTCAAGGATGAAGAGACATCAAATCCACTCCAAATCCCCACCACCGCCAATCTCCTATCAGTGCAATCCCAGGCAAAGCGATGATAACTGGTTTAAAGTCTACAGATAGTTGGGATTCTAATAAGGATTTCATGACTGTATGCATCCATTAGCTCAAAGGTGCATCTGATTGTGTATGTAATACAACAAAGGCAATCATGAGTGTGCACTATGCATGTGTGTGTGTGTGTGTTTTTTTATCTTAAAATGCATCAGTTCAAATCCCAATGATCTTAAAATACACCTTCACACAAGTGTCACAAACAAATAGGGCTGTCTGAGAAGAATGCAAGGAATTGCAAATTTGGTGCTCTACTTGTCCAGCAGCGTAGCTCCACAGCAGATACACAGCACAGAGGGCGGATCATGTCGAGATGCTGAGCAACATTTAGAGGATCAGCAGAGCGGGAAGCTGTTTTTAGGGCGGCCAGCAGTGTACAAGGCAATGGCTACTCTGACCTTTCCTTTTCTGTGTGTTCTTGTTGATTCACTACGGAGACTTGACCTTTGGCACAAAGGTCCAGCAAAAAGGTCTCAAATAATTCCAAAAAATGATCAGGCAGTTAAACATTTTACAGTTACAAACCATGAAAAAACAAAAAACAAAAAAATCCCAAAACAAAATTCATTCAATTTATTAATCTCTGTTGGCCAAATCTCAAACTGCTCTCTGATCATATCCAAACAATGCAAACGTTTATTGTATTTTGCCTTCTGCATTTTGTGCATTTAATGTGTCACAGAAATGGCATCGCTGCATAGATGCAAATACATGGCATGATGGTTGGAGGAGGAATAGTAGGGAATGTTCTCTTTCCTTTTTGTAAGTTGATGCTTAACACTTTTAGACATTGGAGCACAAACACAGCCTACTGTCTGGACGCATCAACCATATGGGCTTTTAGCAAATGCAAAGGTGTCATCACACATTCGAGGATATATTTGCCTGTGTGGGTGTACTTGACTATTCAAGTATAAATGCAAGGATGGATGCAGTGTTCTGAGTGTGTATGCACTGAAACAGGTGCAAGCATCATTTTACATGAATTTATGTTTTTTTTAAAGCCTTAATTGGTTAAAGAAAATATCTCCACACATTTATTCCAATAGATCGACTAAATATAACCTGGCGATACTGACTGACTTCTGTTTTTCTATAAATGACAGAATGAATATAATTGTCATGCCCTTCAGCAGACTAAAGGATATAAATATAGACGGACAGGAGGGCAAAAAACAAGCCGAGGTCAGCTTGTAAGCTTAATCATATTCATCGTTAACAATGATGCAGTCATTAATCTCTCTTTGTTCATTTTTTGCCTCTCCTTGAAGTGACCGATAAACTCACATGAGCTTAAAAAAAAAATCAATACATTTTCATACAAAATAAGTGGAATAAAAGAAACACCCTCATAAATTATCCCACTGTGTGCGTATGTACTTGTGCATTTGTGCGTTCTGTGTTGCTGTGCTGGGGGCGTGTTCTGTCATCCCTCCTGCCCACGGCTCATGCATAATGTCTCCAGAGCATGCCACGGCAACGGGCATCCTCTGAGTCTGTTCAATGTGTTTTCAGTGTTCGTTTGGGCACACAGCAATCCAGATCAAATTTTTGTCAGGTTTTAATCTTGCCGGAGCAGAGGTAATGTAATTGCCGGTAAATGTGTGCATGCTCTGATTTAAGAAGCACAGCTGTCCAGTGGGAGATGACACACCATCCCACTCACCAATACAACAGTGGACAGAGAGATTGTGCAAGCAAAACTGTGTGCAGGAGAGAGAATGTGAAGAAATATTGATTTGGATTCAACGGAGGAGCAGAAATTAAACAAAATCAGTCAAAAGAAAAAGAATAGACAGACAAAAAAAAAAAAAGGCAACAAGAATTATACAAGAGACAGAATGAGATGTTGAGAGGCTGTGAGAGAGCAACAGAGAGATAAAGAATGAAAGAGAGATCGAGAGGGAGAGAGAGGTAGAGACAGAGAGAGAGAGAGAGAGAGAGGCAGATCTCCCTAACTCCAGTGATTTCCAGACTGGCTGGCTGGCAGTCGGCTCTTTGCTCTGATCAGCCTGCTCTAGTGGGATTTCATGTCCGTCCATGTAGTGTTGGGGGGATCCTGAAGGCAACACAGGTTTCTGGTGCTGATCTACTGCTACTTACCACCTACTGAGCATATCAGCCTACACAGATGAGAGTCAAGACAAGCTAATCTCAACCTTACTGGTGGCTAATGGATCATCAACCAATGTCAGTCACTAAAATCCAAAAAGGGAGCTAAAGAACAAAAAATGTGTGCGGCTCGAGGACCACTGGCAGATATGAGAGGTAGGAGCTCCATATGTCATTTGAGAATGTGTTTGTGTATTTGTATGAGGGCATGCATATCAGCTGCTGAGACCAATACGTTGTGTAAATGTTGCATAACTGAGTGATTAAACGCTTCCTCATA
This sequence comes from Remorina albescens, assembly GCA_034769265.1. Taxonomy (NCBI): domain Eukaryota; kingdom Metazoa; phylum Chordata; class Actinopteri; order Carangiformes; family Echeneidae; genus Remorina; species Remorina albescens. The sequence continues at coordinate 15,418,571 of CM068482.1, read as the reverse complement.
ACTGTGACTGTATGAAAACAGTAGGTGCAACACACGTCAACTTCACATATTATCATAAAAGTGGATTGAAATTGTTACCAAATGTTTCCTGTTGCAAACACAGCAGATATTGACACTGGTGCTGAGCTGATTTAAAGGGCTTCATGCTGCGGTTGATATGTCCCTGTCATTACAAGCTTCTCTGTGTGTACTTTGGGCTAGAGGGACACATCAGAGCAAAGAGCCTTTCCCCCGTGTTGACCTCATTCCAGAGCTGCTTTTACAATGCTCCACTGAGTTGATGATCAGTTAATGTGTTTCTATGTATGTGTTATTTTGTTTATGAGTAAATGCACACATCTGTAAGCACATGTGATTGGAGGCATTCTGGCATACACACATCATTGCATTGACTAAGGATGCAATTAACATAGGGATTTGTACTAAGTCTCAACCTAACCATGTGATGCTTTTTTTGTTGTTGAAGCAAGAAACACAATATCATAACACTGAACCTGCCAAAAGCCACTGAGGGCACACCTGAGTTTAGACCTGAGAGCACCTGTGCCTATAACCTTCAGATCATGAGCCACTGCCAGAAGTCCCCAAGCCAAGCAAAAGATAAAGAGTAAATGTTTTAATTATTGAACTATGTTGCAATAGTGTTGATACACATATAAGGGAACAACAGGGCGGAAATTTTATTACATTATGATGTAATTTGACTTGAATGTTGTTGAACCAGTTTGCACCAGTGTCAGTGCAGCAATGGGCCATAGGCTAGTGAAGAGTCATTTCAATTTTGGTTCAGATCCAATTAAAGATCCAGGAAATGTTCATGTTTCCTTAACATTGCAAATTAAAATTTTTTATGGTATGGCGGTGTTGAAATCTTTTGGGTTGTGCAGACATTTGTAGGATTGTTTGGCCTTGCTCGGGGTCTACAGAGTGCCAGTTTAGTTTGAGTAATGATATTAATAGCTGCATAGTGTTTCCTCATACGTATCAGGTTGTTGTGACACTTCAGTGCACAAAGAGAATCAAGTGAAATTGTAGCGGTAGATGGCGCCTCATACAGAAGATTAGATAATTCTCATGTGAGAAAACATGAATTATTACCAGTAGGGGAAATGGGTCCTAACTGCTTAAGAGAACATTTCAGATGTTGTACCTATGGAACCAAATACATCTTACTCATCAGCTCAGATCTGTGTGTACCTTGTGAGCTAGCTCAAATTAAATGTACTAGCCTGTGTTTCATTTCATTGAGCTTCGAGGTAGTCCAGCCAGTGCTATAAATACGTCTGTAATGTAACAGAAGGAATGGACATGTGAAGTCATCTCAAAGGGAATCAGACACCTCATATCTGCTGTGTATGGATTTGTGTGTGGGTGCAGTGTGGGCGAGGGGTTATGAGACTTTGGTGAAGTCATTAAGGGCCACCGTCAAAGGGGGGTGGGAGGTGGGAGTTGGCATATTAGTAATACCTTTACCTTCTTGTTTATGAGACAAAAACAGTGCTATGTGAGGGGAAAAAGCAAAGGGAACCACATTCTTTTCTGAAGACATCATTAATATAAATGCCAAGACAAACAATCTAGAACTTCAATTACTCACTTATGTAAATGTCTCCTTTTAGTGATTCAAATGTTTTTTCTGGTTCAGTGATAGTGCCCATGGCATTTGAAGAGTGTGGTGTGAATGTACGCAATTATGTAACAGTAGTCCACTGCAATGCTGACAGATCACAAATGTGGAAAATAAGCTTTCAAAATGTGTGTGTCTGTATTTTGTCATATTTGAATGCAAATGCAGTACAGAATACTGTACTTTTAGATGTGTAATGCATAATTATTTTCTCCCCGTCTCCACAGTGGTACTGTGTGCCCTCTTCTCCCTCCTCTCGTGGTCACACGCCTGTCCAAAGGAGTGTAGCTGCAACAGCAACACCAAAGTAGTAGACTGCCGGGGTCAAGGCCTATATGACATCCCCAGACGACTGCACCCAGACACCCAAGAACTGTATCTGCAAGATAACCGTATCAGGGGGCTGGGATCAATGGCTTTCAGAGAAATACCCCTTGTCCGTATCCTTGATTTATCTAATAACTCTATAACATCTGTTTCCCCAACTGCTCTGCTGGGTCTCCGAACTCTGCAGCGCCTCAGTCTAGCCTACAACAGCATAAGAGAACTTGACAAGCGGTTGCTTGCACCTATACGCTTGCTTTCACACCTTGACCTCTCACACAACAGGTTAAGCAACATAACTACAATTTTTTTTTATCTCTTTTTATATTTATTTTATTATATCCATTTTTTATCTCACCTTTGTCCAACAATATGGCTTTAAACTTCATGCCACATAACTCATTCTTATCTTTGTATCTTATTCAATGTCCTTGTCATTTGCCATCCCCTCAGCCTGTGGGGTTTGCCTGGAGCCATGGGGGACAGTTTGAGGAACCTTAGCCACCTGGGGCTGTCCCACAACAGGATAGCACGGTTGGACCGCTCCCTGCTGGAGGCCATGACCCGCCTGGACAGCCTCACGCTTCGGGGCAACCCCTGGAGATGTGACTGCCAACTCATAGGCCTCAAACTGTGGCTGGAGACCTACCTCTTTAAAGGTCAGACTAATAGTAGCTCTAGGCAGCGGCAGAGGAACATATACAACATTTCAAATCTTTACAGATCACAATGACTTTCCTCCTGGGCACAGTATTAAAATATGGTAATATTTAATTATGCTAATTCTGACTCTTAACATGTCCCAAAACAAGAGCAGAAATGGCTGGACAAAATTCAGTTGGCTAGTTTACAAGATGACGAGAGGACCCTAAATGGATATACTTTTGTTTATGTATTTTGGCCTTGGAGAGACCTACACAGTGGATTTCAGGCAAATTACAAAGGTTTGTCCAGTTATTAAAGATAGTGGAATAATGTGTTCCATGTTGCTCAGTGAGTAGCTGTGGAAGGAATGTAGCTATTGTGGCTTTCAAGCTATTATTAATGTCTGATGAGTACTGCTTGGAGGGGTGTACACATGCATGTCAGACCCACATTGCATAATAACATCGTGATGAGAATATGTACTGTATGCTTTATTGTGACTCTTGCTTCACTGACATTGACTGACCTTAAAGCTTCTCAAAAAGTGCCATGCATCAGTAAGAAAGTCCTGAGTAATGTTGCGATGTTGAACGCTTAATGCAGTTCTTACAACTGCGACCTGAGGCAGCTGTTCCACAGAAGATGATTAAGCGTTAAATAGTCCACTGCATTATTTCCCATGCTACATCAACCCCTGCATGCATTAGATAACTAAATAACCACTGTGCAGTGAAAGTTAGGCTTGCTTGGAGTTGGCTGGCTCGCCTACATTCCTGTAGTGCCCTGACACAAATTTTGTCTTAAAGGCTGAAAATTATAATTACTGCAAACCAGAACAATAGACTCGGACAAAAAGATGTATTCTTAATAAAAAGCCGGTTGTTAATAAGGCAGGGAGAAAGGAAATGTGAAACGCCATGCCCGACATGAATACAGAGTGAGATGAATAATAAAGAGACTTAGGGGCACACACAGAGAACCACACAGGGAACTGCTGATGAAGCCGAACTCAACACTTTCTCCAACAGATTTGATGCATTCAGCTCCAGTGTTCCAACAGAAACTCTCAGCTGTTAATCATGCTATACTTGCTAATAGTAGCCATTAAAGTGAGCCATTATAACTCGGATTAATAAATATCTCAAGTAATGGGATGGTTCAGGCTTAGCTACGATAAATATGATTGTGGTCTCCTTTGTATGAAACTGCCAAAGAGAAAATAGGCAATTGATGGCAGGTAATGTGCTTATAATACAGAATAACTGACTGTTGCATGTCTCCCTATTGATTCTTGCTCCTTTATCTGCCCTTTACTTTATCGCTTATCGACATAACTTTCTAACTGTGATCTCAAGGTGGAGTGGTGGACGAGGTGCTTTGCTCTCAGCCAGAGGAAATGAGGGATAAAGACCTGCAGAAAGTCCCATACCAGCTCTTTCATGCCTGCATGACCACAAGCTACCACTACCTGTTCGCCAACATACACCACCTGGAGTCCGAGAGGCTGCTGCGAGGCCACACCCACGGCAACCACGCTCATCCCTCGAGCCACGCTCTCCACGTCCCCATGGCAATGGGAGAGGGCTTCGGGGGTGGGGGAGGAGGGAACGTTGAGTGTGAAACTAAGCAGAAGCAGCGGCCTGTCAACTTGCGCCATGCTATTGCCACAGTGATCATCACTGGCGTCGTGTGTGGAATTGTGTGTCTGATGATGTTGGCAGCAGCAGTGTACGGTTGTGCCTACGCTGCTATCATGGCCAAATATCAGCGGGAGCTGAAGAAGAACGAGGAGCTGGCAGCAGTGCAGGGGGCAGATCACGGCACAGCGGATGAAAAAGAACCACTGGAGAACGCAATTGCCTAAAAGATGACAATCTAAACCCTGCACTTACAACCTGGGCCTCATCCCTTTAACCTAATCATCTCTGGATGCCATGTGTACGCTTGTGCATGAATGCTTGTGAGAAAAAAAGATGAGAGAGAGAGAGATTCTTAGTGTATGTGTACTGTCACCTCAATTCTGAGACTTGGGTAGCTTAATCCTACAGGTATTTGACTATGCACTGATGACAGTATCTTCTACTGTATGTGGGTTTGATGGCAGGCCAAAGAAATCAAATGTATCAATTCCATTTTGTTTGGGATATGCATATCACAGCTAGGGGCAAATTTCTATATATTTATAATTGTGTATTTGTAGGTATATTAGTAGAGCTCTGATGTATAAAAACGTATTTCAGAATTTGGTTGTCTTTTTATTCAAAATTTTGAGGTAATTTTTAAATCTCATAGTCGGCAGCTGCTGTCAGTCAAGTTTAGTTCCAAGTTGCTTGTATCGTTAACACGGGTGTGCGAGAAGAGGGAAGAAAGCATTTGTGTCTGTGTTTCATTTGTGCTCGAGTGTGTGTGGAGATCTACACTGTATGCACATATTTATAAAGCGTCTGTGCCTAATAATGTGATATTGTTTTGAGGAGAAAACATCCTTTTCGTAAAAGATATTTTTCTGACAGCTGACGTGAAGATGGGAGATTCGTTGAAGCAATAACGAAACAAACTAAAATGAAAATAACAACAAAACCTGGACTTAGCCTTGTTGTTTTTCTACGATTTTGCGGGTTGATAAATCTGAATTCTCATTTGTTGAACACAGTTACACACAAACTTTGAGAACCACAGTTTTTGAAATTGACTTTTGTTTGTGAATTAATGCTGATTACATAATGGTAGTCATGTCCCTCTGTATGTATTATATAAAATAAAGGGAGACATTGACAACTGAGTCAATTGATTACTGTGTGAATACATGATTAATTTATCATGTCAAATAATCTGACAAGATAAATGGTGAAGCATGTATGCATTTCAATAATGGCACTTCAGATTATACAAAATTTGACATTTGGTACAATTGTAATGATTTGCTGGTTGAGAGAGTTACATTTGAATATGTTATATTATCTTTTTTTTTAACATTTGCCCTGATGGATTTTGTCCAACCTTATTTTTTCTGATAGAGTTCACTAATGCCATTACAGGGAAATTATTAATCACTGTATTACATAATATTGCTTCATTATACCATTATAATTAAAATATCATAGATATGATATTTAGGAATTGTTTTATGTAATATTAAAAATATAACATGATGTGTATATTGCAAGCATCCATTTTTATTATCTATCTTTGAATAATTAGCCATCACAAGTGATTTTCAGCTCACTCAGTTCAGTAAGGGGGCACATGAATGTACACAGATGCCTTTGGTCTTAACGCCTGACCTGACTTTTGCCACTGTGTGTATTGCGACAGAAGACTCACTGCACGTGGATGAGGATGTGACCACAAACATTCACACAAACACACATACACCGGCGTGTATGTACACACACACACACGTTAACATTGTGACTCAAGTGATGTCTTCAGGGGCCATGGTGTGTGATGTCATCAGCCTGTCCTGTTAAGTTAGTGTATTAGCGTATTCCCAAGTCTACGGCTCAGTGGAGCGCAGGCCAGTGAAAACTGGCCCTAACCGGCCCACAATAAATCTGCATTCTTGCCTGCATCTCTCTTCCCATCTGACTCTCTTATATAAAATCATCTGTATATACATCCCCTGATCTGAGCATGATTGTCCTTACTGTGCATCTGCACCCATGATAACAATAGGGTCTTCATAAATCCTTGCTACTGATTAGCCTTTTCGTTCGCTGCTAAAGATGACTTGAGAGGATGATATTATCTTAAAAGAACAGTAATCAAGTCAACAGTGTCAGATAATACTGTGGGCTGGTGTAAACTGTGGGCTGCTTGCTTAGAAATCTGATGAATACTGTGTGCATGTGTGTGTGTGTGTGTGTGTGTGTGTGTGTGTGTGTGTGTGTGTGTGTGTGTGTGTGTGTATGTCTGTGTCTGTGTGTACTATGGCACCACACAGACTCTCCCATCTCTGTCCTTCTGCTCCAGTGGTTTCCCCCAGGCCAAGAGTACCCACAATGCCCTGCTTTCATGTCAACGCATCCAGGCACTGTGAAATAATTTTCTCTTTCTTTGCCCTTTAAGTTCTCTTATTTTATCTGTGCTTTTCCAAAAGATTCTCAGGATTTTTTCCCTTCGTCATCTTTTCTTTGCTTTGCCCACATATTTTTTTGTGATTCGTCTGCTGGCATTATTAGCCCGCATCTGTTGACAGGAGAGCTTACATAGAAAATCATCTGATGCGGTTTTTAATATGAAGCAAAAGCTACGCTCCACTTTGGTTGTTGGTACATATGTTGAGGGGTGGAAACGACTGCAAAACTCTACTCAGTTTGCATACTGTACTTCAGACTGTATACTGAATAGCTGCTCATTTATAACATTTGTACTGCGTAATTACCAAAAATGACAGTGGGAAAACAGGAATCCCAGAAGCATAAATGAGAGGGATAAACATTGAGAAAATTAGAGGCTGTTTGAGGAATAGCACTTGGCCAGACACCAGATACTTATCTGCATATTTTAGTGATTTCACATGTTTTCGTTTTATTTAGTGGATCCATTTCTATGTATCAGAAGAATATTCCCATTTTTGCAAAGTGAGGTGCTGCCACTTTTTTTTTTCCTTTACGTGAATGATATCATATCACAACTTTTCTAGACATAATACCATAACTACTGGGAAATCATTAACATGTTTGTAACCTCATCTTTTTATTTACAATTTATTCCATTGCCACGTATTTCTGTAACCAAAATGATGGCTAACTGAACAACTTCATATCATCAACTTGCTGATTGCACAAAGTTGCATTATATGGGCGTGACATTGTGGTACTTCTGAGTCACTTGTACGTCAGATGAGGCCACAGCGAAATCCTCTGGGTCACAACAAGCTTTAAATAAGCATGGAGGCAACAATGAATGCATTACACGTCTTCGTGAAACTGGCTTCTATTAATATATTCAAGCATAAATATATGTGGATGCAACATCTGTGCTCTGCTGCCCTCTCACACATGTTCATGAAGTGCTAGGCGTGCTGACAAAAAAAGCAACGTAGTCGGTGTATGTGGGCAGTGTTTCAACTCAAGAAGCGGAAAAGAAGCTGGGGTAGACAACTGTAGGCCAGAAAACAAAGCCTTCGCACAGCACAGTGGTGTAAGCAAAAGACTTTTACAGCTTCTGTCAATGTATAAGTGTGGTAGTGTGTGAGGGAAAGAGCCACTTGAGTTCCCACTTACCCGCAGCTATGGGTGATTTCCTCTCATCCAGAAGCTGAATGGCAGTGCTGGCCAATACAACACTCTTGTTTTCAGATCCTAAGCCACACAAAAACACAACACACACACATGGATATAGCCTGGGTTCAAATCACAGTCATATCATAATTTCTTATATTAGTTCTGAACTGACCACAGGGGGATTGGAGAAAGAAACACTGAACACAAATACCACAGAGTACTATTTCACAGCTACAGCTAACTGCCACAGTTCTCAGAGGAAGAGTGCATCCAAGGCAAGTCCATCGAGTAAATAAGAGGCTTTCACATTGCTTGTATTAGCTGGCACCAATGGAAAGCCTGAGGCTGAGGAGAGATGGGAACACATTCTCCCTCTGGAGGAGAAACCATTTCTTAGAGACATAGTTAAATTGAGTATGCGTGAGGTGCCTGTGTGTGTCTTTGTGTCAGTGTATCGTTTTGTGAGTGTGTATTTGTGTGTTCTGGCCAAGTCACTATGGAAAGGGCTGAACCTCTTCCTAAAGTATCTTATTTCAACCCACAGCAATCAGGCCTTTCCACAAGAACACAGCCCAGAATTAATAAGAGAGGAAGGGGAGGCAGAGATGCATGGCAAGAGAAAACGACCAAATATGGTTAAAAGGGGAAAAAAGGGGGTGGCAGATATTTAAAAAGCTCTCTGAGATATAAATCTATTTAACTTTGTGTTCTATACCTCATTTTGAATGACCTTGTAGTGCGTATGAGTCCTGCAGCAGCTTTTTAGTTTCACTTAGTTTCATGACAATAGACTGGTAGTGGCTACAGTATAGCATTGAGCTATAAATGATTTAAATATGTCTCATTTCTAAACATGTGACTTTGTGGGGAAAATTCATTTATCATCTTTACAAAATTTAAATCATCAACTAACCTGTGTTGAATGGTAGAGAGTAGACAAAGGTACCAGGAACTTGTTCTGCTGCTCTCTTGTACCAAAGGGGAAAGTGATCGGCATTGAACACTCCTTCTTTGTCTTCAGCTGTCAGGAAGTCTCTTGAAACAGACAGTAAACAGAGGCGATGGTACAAATGATGCACATGCAAAACATATCATGTGCACTTTGGAAGCAGGAAGGGAGCAAGTGTGTACAAGTGCCCTCCTCCTTCCATGGCCAGCTATTGTAAACATTAAAACTAAATGCTGAACAAATAATTTGAAAAAAACAAACAACAACAACAAAAAAACAACCACAACACAACAACAACAACAACAATAACAAAAACATATTTACTGGTTTGTAAGCTCATCAGGCACCACAAACAGATTAATTCTGGAAAGGCCTGTCCTTGTGCCCAGATAGGCTATTTCCACTCCTTTATCAGAGTTCCTGTGAATTATGACAAATACATACAAAATTGTGTATGATTATAAAGTATGTTTACTATTGGCCCTATCAAAAGGGGGGAAAAAATGGATTTTTGGCTTGCTGTAAAATAAATTGTAAGATTTTGAGTTGAGTCCTTCAATAACACTTTCTGGTTTCAATATAAACACGGAAAAAGGAAAAATGACAGACTCAGACTTATTGAGCACGAGGCTGGTCCAATAGGCCTCCAGAGGAGCAGTCACAACCGCATCAAAAAGGATCTCCTGGATCAGCTGCTTGTCACCTAACAAAACAAAAATACACACATAAATCATGTTCGTTACCAGCGAACCAGTGATCACACTGGTGATCACCAGCGAACCAGTGATCACAAAAAAAAACTTAAGTTTATATCAGTTGGTCCGTAGATGAGGTGAACTAACATTGTAGGTGGGGTTCGTGCCCAGTCAGATAGAGTTTGATTGCCTCTATTTGGGACAAGTAGCGATGTTCGGGGTGCTCGTCCGTGTTGCAGTATGTCCTGTCACACAATGCAGACATGTTCACTGTTATGTAACATACAATCACAAAAAGCTTTGTGAGCATAAGGATGCAATACACAATTAGCCTCTGTCATATATGCCAGTTGTTTTCAGTTGCTTTTTGATTGCAAGGCATCCACAATGAATAAAAACCTGAGTTAAAACAAAGATGGTTTTCCCATTTGCAGGCATTAGTTTGAAAAGCATTTACTGTAATTTGTTTAGATGTTGGTTCTGTATCCTGTTGACCACAAGTCATCGAGTGACACAAACCATCACGTCAAAGGCCCTGAGATCACTAAACGGTTGTATTACAGAAAAACTAGAACTTTGTTTGATTTAGCAATTTGGCAGTTTATTTAGGATAAAGTCCAAACACAATGTCACTTTGTGCACAGTACGCATACAGTTGTGTTGATATAAACTTACCACTCGTCTGCCAGTGCTACATCAGGATGCTCCAAGTCATGGAGACCTGTACCAGAATAAGAACTACATATCTCAAACTAAATGACTAAAAGCACTCAAGACGAACTCATAATAATAAGTCTAGGCATCTACACCTCAAATGCACACACACAGACACACACCAGGGGTGAAAAATGTATTTTTTGAATGGATGTGACAGGTCTGATTAGATCAGGAAGAGCCAAGTCATGCTCAGAGGGCTCCACATGATGGACATGTTTAGAGAAACACACAGACACAGACACAGACACACACACACACACCACCACTACATGAATATTAAAATGCATGAGGCTGGACATAAAAATAGACACGCATACATGCAGGGGCCAACATACGCACTGTCAAGACAAAGACAAATACAACACACCTAAGGAGCCACAAAAGAAATATTTAACTTCCTGCCCAATTGTGGCTTTCAAGCTTATAATTACTACATTATTATTGAATGTGTGTGCACGGATGTGAGCAACAGAGAGACGGGGGAAAATGGCAAAAACAAAGACCGCAGGAAAAATAATCCCTAGTTACATATATATTAAATATTAGTGGTAGAGAGGAAGTGAGTACATCTACAAGTATTATTCTTAGAAGACTTTGAGGGATTTGATTTTCTGTTACTTTAAACTTGAAGTCCACGACATTTTTAAACCTACAATTAAACTTCCAGAGAGCATAAAGTAGATAATTAATTTGCTATACTTCCAGGTGGAACATTAAAATGCCACGTAAATATAAAAAATTATCTATATATAATAATAATAATCTTATTATATGAAGATGTGAAAGGGGGACAGTCTGCTCATATTTTTACATGTCATACTTGTGTAAGTTAGTAGGGCTTGTTCCATTTTCCCATGTAAAACATTTCAGTGTATATTTAAAGAGTGCTTCAGTGAAACTGAAACACTAACACAATAAAAAGGGTAAATGCAAGAACAAAAACAAAGTTGGGGTGCTCTCAGTGCTGTTTAGCATTAAAAAAATGTACATGAAAAAATGTTTTATACTTTAATCATAATGCTTTTGTGTTTTACCCTCAGTAAAATTCTGAAATAAGAACTTTTATTTGTAATCAGAGCTGTTTGCAATGGAAGTACCATAGCAAAGTTAGTGGATTTTTTTTTTTTTTCAGTAGAAATGAAACACAAAAATGACTATTTCAACTTAAATTGCAATATGAGCTAAGATAACCGCAAAATTATTTTTTTTCCTGCATATTGTACATCCTCTAAAATATATAAAAAATAAACCATGAATGTCCATTTTAAAAATATAATAAAAATACACAGTATTGATATCAGGAAGTCTAAAGTCTAAAGAAAGCTAAAAATTTTCACTCTTCATTCGGCATCCTTGTTAAAGGTTTTGCTTTAAAATTATACATTTGACTTATGTGTTCTATTATCTAGTTCTTTCTCCTTTTTTGTCCTTTCTATGTATGTTTCCATGTGAAACTCTCAGTGCATGTAACTTCTTCATTGTGAAACAAAACAGACAAAAATAATTTGAAAAATAACAAAAACAACAAAAAAAGAGAAAAATACAAACAACCAAACAAAAAATAGGTAACACAGAAAAGCAGATGGGAAGATTTCCTACCTTCCTCCACTGTGACATTCCCTCTGAAGAAAAACTTCCCATGGCCTCTGGAGAGGGCTACCCCCAGACTAAAAGATGACAAATAAAAGTCTCTAAATATATACATTACATGTTCTTCTTGTACAGAGAAAACTGACAATCCTGAAGCTTCAGTCTCAACAAACTTTGTTTACTGCTCATGGAAACCTCTCCAGGTCCCTTACCTGAAAGGGGTGCCTTTAATGTCTGTGTAGTAGTAATCATTATGCAACACCAATACACGTTTCTGAAATAAAAGAGATAAATTCGATTATACATCACAGGAAACAGCTGGCAGTGTGTTGGCAGTTATCTGATGTGATTTGCTGTACTCTGCCTCCATCTAGTGGTGCAGGGAGAACATGCTTTGGTGAGCAGTCTGTCACTGGACCTGCTACTCTGCAGAGAGGTGTGCAGTTTTGCAGCATGAATATGCATGTGTGTATATGTGTGTTTGCAGATATGTATTTACATTTTGAATGCTTAATAATCAGGCTAATGTAGAATGCGTCTGGCTAAGCTTTGAAAATGGGCACACACAAACACCTGGATGATCCGTCCTGTCCTCTCTTGCTTCCTCTCTCTCTCTCTCTCTCTCTCTCTCTATCTTTCTCTGTTGCTCTCTCTCTCAAACAGGCAAATAGCAAAAGAGAATCACTGGGCTGCTGTCTCTCCCATATTCGGCAACATGTGCTTGGTGGAGATAAGGGGCTCACACACAGCCAGACACACCAATGCATGCAGAGCAAACCAAATCTGAAACAAAATCCCCCCAGTCAATCCTGTACATCTCTGTGCCAAGTGTAACAGCCACTTGGCAGAGTGGGTTCTCCCTGCTGAGTAGGTTCTCTGGCTCACCCTTTGGGACCATCAGAAAAGTGCTTGCGAGCGTGTGTTTGTGTATTTCTTGGGGTTTTTGGGGTCCTCACCCCTTTATCAACACTCTTCTTAACCTCCATTGAGAAGGTCCCTGTCTTCCTGTTGACCATGGCATTTCTCAGCTAGGTGACAAAAAGCACAGAGGAGATTTCTAACATCAGGTTTTTGTTGAGATTGATTTGTGGCGATGCATTGGGCAGATTTACTACAAGTGTCTCACCGTGTCATCCTTATCCTCCCATTCAACCTCAGACAGATCCACACTGCTGTAGTTTGGTTTCCTTCGTTTCTTGCCATCTCCATACTGGATACACAGATCCATGCCAACAAACATGCATGCACAGAGACAGAGACACTCTGGTGAAAATGAAAGAGCATAGCACAATTGAGATATGTAGCTCATTATTATAATTGTTATTAATAATTAAACAGATTGTGCTATTGTTTGTTTTTTCTCTTCATTTCATTTGGGTAAAATGTAGGAAAACAGTGATAAAGATACAAATGTAAAATTGTTTCTTTGTTTGGGGTAGTTTACAATTCAAGTCAAGTCAGTCAATTTACAATTATACAAACTAGATAGTAGTACTAGAATTAGCATTTGGAAGCTATGAAATAAATGAAGCAAAAATGCTAGCAAATAAACCCAAATGAAATTTTATTTTCTGGAAATACAGGATACAGGAAATTGGGGAGAGGAAGTCCCCAGTATAAAGACCAGAAGCAGATGGAAAACACTAGCCTTGCCTAAAACATAAAATACTCCCTTTTAGCGTTTGTAAATCTCGTCAACACATTTTATCAAGCTGGCTTAATCTATGTAAAAACAGAAATATTAAAACTATTGTATTTTACAGAGAGTTAGATGCCATAACTGTATCTTGGCATGTGCAGGAGGGATTGGCTGGAGCACGATCATCACCGCCAGGCTAAACCAAGCTGATCTCCTTTCTCTGGCTACATATTTACCAGACAGACATCAGATCAATTTCTCGAAATGTTAAACTATTCCTTCAATCAATAAGGTCGGTATTTCTTAGGAGCAGCCTGAATTCAGATGTGTGAAGTTCACTTGCTTCTCTCCTCTCTTATATTGAATCAAGGTGGCACAGGCCAGAATAGTGGACTTACTATCTATGTTTAACTCTCATTAGTTGTTAAACAGTGTTCATTAGCGTTTTTAATTACACTGCCATTAAACCATCTGTCTGTCTGTGTCAGTTCTTTCTTTTCCTCCTCATGTGTTCTCTCATCGCTCAGTATCTGTCTGTTTCCTTCTCGTGTTGCACCGCTTTGATACTCTCCACCTATTCTCACATTAATCAGGTTCCTTGCTTTTCTCAGTCTGCTTCCATCCCTCATCCCCTTCCTCCGTCTTTCCCTCTCTGCACTTTCTCCCTTCATCCTCTTGTGAGAGGAGTGAGTGAGCACAATGGAGTTAATCACAGCCACTCAGAAGCTGTATCTCTGTCTATTCACAGCACAGCAGAGTCCTGGAACACAATCCCCTCATATGCATACCACCACATAGCCAAATACATGGCGCACAGCACATAAACAAGGAGTGCCAACACAACTACACACAAATTTTCGATGTCAATCCCAATGTGACATCAAAATCAGTGATGGACTTGACATGAACTCAAGAGTTCGTAGTGTTCTTTGAACTTCAATGTCTATGCCATGAAAGGTATTGTTACGATAAAAAGGTTCATATTCGGTTAACTTCTTACAGAGCATTTGAATGGTGCTGGAGGTAATACTCACAAGTGGCCGTAGATCTGGGTGCGTGAGGATGTAGCCGTTGTTGGTGATTGCAAATGTGTAACCATGAATGCCCAGCTTGGAGGATAAACACAAAAACACATGCATGAAAAGTCTGTATCTCATTGTAAATCCCTCCTAATCAAGCTCTATGTAATATGTATGGCAGAATCTTAATCTGTGCGTTCTGTGAGTGCGCGATACATAAGCGTGGCCTCCTTTGTCATAGTCTGCCCAAATAACACCTTTCCAAAGCCAAAAACCTTACACACAAGCAAAGCTTCTCATTGGCGTGTAGAGTAAGAGAGTAAGAGTAAAAGAAATCAACAGGGGTTGCGGCAGGGGACGCTATCAGAATGCATTAGTGTACATAATGTGTATAATTTTCCTGTCACAGCCAGATACAAGGAATGAGCCATCAATGTCAAAACCTCTCTGAAGCCAATTTTATCTCCTCGTGGTTTTGGCATTCAATTATTTTACTGACTTCATCAAGGTGAATAGAGTATTCCCAAAGCCCAATGAACTGGTTCAAATTCATAATATAAAAGGTATGATTGTGTGAATATGACTGACAGTCAGATTTATAATTACTCATGGGAATATTTGAATGATGTGGGGGTTAGTACCTTATATTTGGGGATGGTCTTAAGGAGCTCAGAGACAGGAACATCAGTCCCAACCACCCCTAAAAGAATCCCACGGTTTCTCTGGAAACACACACATTAGAAAGAAGTTAAGTCTGAAAGGTTGCTTACATAACACAATCTCTCACAGATCATCTGATTATGCTAACTTTACAATATATATTCAATTAGTGATGCTCTGCTGTATACTAATTTACAGCCTCCAATCAAACTGAAATTAGTTTCCATCAAATACAAACATAATTAACCATTATTTCACAATTTGTGTCTTTACTCTCAGAACCTAATTTGTTCTGAGTTAAGCGAGAAGTAATTGTGCAGTTTTTTCAATTAAAGTTTTTTTGGATATTAAAAATTTTTTTTATTGGAAATGTACAAGCGAACTTACGGTCTCATTTTTGGTACTGAACACTGGCATCGCCACTGTGGTCATCAGAACTGGGCCTTGACCGTCCTCCAACTAAGTGAGCCATGAGATTTGAACAGTGAAAGACAGTAAAGGAGAAAGGTGGGGGGGGGGGGGGGTTAATGATGAAATATTGTTGTTATAGTTGCAAAAGAACAGCCTGCCTTTGATCTCATGCAGAATAAGCTTATCCAAAGGCAGTGCTTCTAGTTTGGATCTGGGTATCTTCTCTCCCTGAAGACTGTTGGAATAATCATGATATTTATCTTTCCAGCGGCTGTCTCTATCTGCCGATGATATCCATTAGAGATGAAAGCTTGACACTGTTTTGAGGAAACTGGCAGAAGGTGTTGTACCCGGCAGAAAGTGGTCTGACCTTGTCCACTTCTGTATGTCGGTATTCTGTGTTAGTCACTCATGCAGCTTGCATTCAAGTCACCAACAGTAATTGCTGCATTAATTTAAATATATGAAACCCAGACAAAATTTGCAATGGCTTAAACTAAATGGGTTGGTAAAAGGCATAAACCCCACACTTGTGATTTACTTCTGCTGCAGCAATAAGCAGAGTATTATTTTCAGATTCTATTATCAGATTCCAGCATTGTGTTTTTTCTAATGGAACTACACATTTGGCCAATCATTTTAAATGAACATTACACGCCTCCTGTACACTATACCTCCTGCCCCTTCCACCTCCCCTTTCCCACCAGTAATAATAGGTAATGACAAAGGACGGCTAGAATCCATTCTCTCTCCCTCAGACACTGGAGAAGGGGGGATATTGGTGACCAGAGCTCAGACGGCTCGTAACAGCAATCCTGAATGCAGTAATGGACATCAAAGACAGAACAAAGCAAACCTAAGTACAGCTGCTCTAACATTGGACTGCTGCTACAGAATGGGATCGATCGAGGATGGGGGAAATGAGCAGAGCCTCGCTCTAAAAATACTAAATCTATTTCAAAGCTCAGGTCTATTGGATCATATATCACCTGTCTGTAAACATATGGAATGACTTTTATTCTTTATCATGAACTATCATGGTCTTCAGGGCCTTGTATATTACACCTTCTGACTCTTTATGTTTGCACTTTGACTCTTGATTTGTGCTTTTTTATTTCCTGGTTGTTGTTTTTTTTTTGAGGATGTTCCTTTGTGTTTATTTTACTCGTCTTTGTCTTGTTCCCCATCGTTGTGGCCTTTGTGTATTTAAGTCTTTGTCTTCTCCCCCTTGTCCTTTTCAGTTTGTCTGTTTACCTTGTTTGCTCCTGTTTGCCTTTTGCCTGTGCTCTTGTGTTCTTAAACTCGTCATCTGGATTTGCCTGGTCCATTTTCAGATACTTTGTTGTGTAAGTTTCTGTTTTTTTGTTATTAAAGACTGTTTTCTGCCCTACTTCCTTTGTTGTCTGCAGTTTCTGTCCTGTTTCCCTAAAACCTAACACCTTGTTTGGATCTTAAATATATTCAGTATATGTGCATTAGGTAAAAATCAAGTTTGGGCAGCTGGTCTGGGAAATGACACACTGTAATTAGGCGGGTAACAAGAGCTGCATAGAGAAATGCAGCCAGTAACTACATCTTTTGGACACAAAGTATCACGACACTACAAATGATCCTCATTTGCCGTACACATGGGAGAAAACCCTTTAAATCGGTACCTCACTATCGCAGAGAGGAAAGAGGCACTACTTCCCTGAACCCTACATGAGTGTCCTCCAACATGACCATACCAGGAATCCCTAGGGGAGCGGTCTTTTGACATATCCATACATAACCATCACCTCTAATGCAAGGTCTGAACTTGGCATCTGCAGCATCATTGCCTGTGTGGTTTTATCTGTATCAGTCTGAGTAAATGAGGTGTGCAAGTCCTTTCCCCCGCTGTGGGTCAGAGGATGAAAAAGAAACCCACGAGACTCTAATAAACTACCTCCCCAATGACACAAATACCCACACACTTACATCCCTCACAAGGCTCAGATACACACCCCTGTCCTGTGTTTGGTGTGTAACAGGTCACCTCTTAATCTAAGCCGCTGTAAAAAATTGTGCGCTGGTGGTCTAGGTGACTCTTGTTTCCTTGGAGACCGAGCTTAATGATGTTAGTGCGCGTAAGTAATGGAGTCACAGCCCCCATGTTGGCTCTTTTGGGAAAACTACAACACACCCCATGGGAAGCAGAGCTGGCACAGACACAATTCTCCTTATCTATGAAAGCACATAATTAGCATAAACAAATGAAACCTTCTGGTCTGAAGTCACTGGTTTAATATTCATATGTCAAGACATTTTTAACATAATTGTATTTCAGTTGGGCAGCACGACGGCATAGTGGCTAGCACTGTTGCCCCAAAACAAGAAGGTATCGGGTTGGGTTCCCAGGCCTGGGCCCTTTCTCCAGCTAACCCCCCCATCCTAGGAAATGGATAAGCGAGAGAAGATGAATGAATGTATTTCAGTTTGCTCATCATAAGCTTACCAACCTCTCTCATTTTTTTCTCTTGATGGTTAACCAAGTATCAATTGTCCTCTTTGAACTTCAGCGCAAAACCAAACATCCTTTACATCCTAAAATAGTCTTCCCAACATTCACTGACATTCTATTCTTTTTCTTCAAATCTCTTACAATCTTTCACTCATTATTTTGACACATGTCCAAAAATAGCCTCCGCACGCTCCTCCCCCCTCCTCCCTCCTCCCAACATCCCTGAGTTCAAATGTCATTTCATCGGACAGACTAGGAAACAAAGTCAAATGAGCCGGGGAATGATGGATGAAGCTGGTGAGATGAATGATAGGAGGCAGAGGTAGAGTGGTGGAACTACTACAGGTGGAGGGAAAGCTCTGAGGAAAGGGATGTAATGTGGAACAGGAAAAAAGGGGAGCTATGCTATAGGAAAAAGAGATTGCACTGTGGAGTCTGAGGAGGAGAAACAAAAGATAGGATGAAGGGTACATATGGAGCGATCATGCCTAACAAACACTCACAACTTTCCAAACATTGAACTAATCGTACAAGTTTTGCTAACTTCTTATCAGACATTATTACCACGCATGGCATCTGTTCAGCACCCAGGCCAAAGTTGTGGTGTGCTCACTGAATGCAAAGAAGCGGTGCAGATTCTTTGCTAATCCTAATTATCATGTCTAACAATGTGATATCTATTTCTGTTTCCTGCTGAGCCGCTTCGATATCAATCAGCTCTGGTCTATCACACTAACAACACTATGTCAGACATATGGGCTGCCAGCTGTCTGATTCAACTGTTCTGTGCTCAGCTAACGCTGATTTGGGGGGGGGGTCTTCTGTCCCACCATCATCATTATGATTATAGAGCTGCTTATCTCAACCCACATATGACTTATAAAGCACTGAAAATGATAAAAAGGCATCAGAACAGATCATCCCACCAGTCATTATAGGCTATTGGATTTTCACCCAGAAGATGACAAAACAGCTAATTCAGGAGAATTCTTCCAAAACAAATAGCACAGGCAATCTTGTTTCCACACCACCAAAATCACACAGTTACACACATAGTCAAACTGCCAAGCCCAGAGATACTGGCAAAGCACAGCCAACACAAAATCATCAATAATGAATGAATGCAAGTGTGCACAGATGTGTGCGAGTGCTTTTGGTCAGACGTGCAGAAAAGAGCCATCAACTGAACCAACAACAACCACAATGAATGGTTTAAACAAACAACATACGACAGCGACACACAAGTAAATGCCATGGTCAGTGTGGTAGTTACTTCAACCTAATTATGCCTTCAACTGACACAGATCAGAGACCAAAACACACATGCATGTGAAAACAAACAACAAGCCTCAACACAGAACAGTACAGTTATGACCTCGAAGCAAAATTTTTACCTTTTGCGCTTGGGGGAGCTAAAGATCAGATTAAGGAGACAAGGAAGAAGAGGAGGAGGATGAGGAGAGAATGGGTCAATACGTTTGTGGATAAGTGTCGGAAAGCCCTCCAGTGTAGTTTCCACTGAATGGAGCTCCAGTACCAGTGGGTGCATTAGATCCACTGACATTGACTTTGACTGCAGCTTTAAAAACAGTGGCTGTGTCAAGATAGGACAGCTTTAAGGCTATGAAGCTCACAGGAGAGCAAGCAAAATTTAAGCTGCTACTGTTGAGTCAGAGTTGAGAGCATGTACTTTGACTGTGATAAACGGACGGGGATAACAAGGACAAAGATAAGCAGAGAAAGACAGAAAAAGTGAAAGATGAGGGATATGAAGAGGAAAGCTGAACTTTTGAAAATCTTTGGGTATTTCTATTTGGGGACACATACCTTTGTCTCTACATTTTTGAAGCTCCCTATCTCTTAATCCATTTAGAAAGAGCTGAGGACAAATGGTTGCTGTCCAGCCTTGATTGCCAAACACAAAAGCTTGAATAAAAGAGGAACTCTGTCAAAGCATGAATACCACAATATATTATGTGTGAATTATATACGAGAGATAATTGGTTAGGTCAGTCACTGTCCTCTAAGGTATTTTTGCAATAATGGCATGTGAAGGGGATTTAGCTATGGACCTGATTATATGGAGTATTTTCTGTTTTCAATACTATCGTACTCAGTTGTCAGTATATTAGGTACCCCTCGTGAAATTTTCCCTTCAGGAAAAGTAGATGTTTTTTAAAAATGTTTTGGGGACAAGCTCATTCGATTTCATAGTTTTGAGGTTGTAGCTGTGGAACTGTTGAAAAGGTTTTTTATTATTTGGCCCCTTCTATTTCAGATCAATGACAGGGTTAGGGTAAGGCAAAATAACAGTAACACCTGTCAGCATAATATAGCACCAAATACATTCTCCAAAATTATCTTGATATAATTAATTTAAATGATAAAATGATAAAAATTTAAATATGTGATTTCATTAGTTTAAGCTCAGTATTAAAGGCATGTGTCTGCGTGGGATATGATACGAAGTTGGTACGAGACATCTGAGACTTACGCATTGTTCTGTTCATGCTAGACAACTCCCAAACACACATTGGAGACTCATTGACTTAATAGTTCCATCTGCTGCATGCACACACATTGTTTCACAGAGTCACACTCCAGACATAAAAAAGGCAAAACGCACTCTTAAACCCTCCGCTTGTTTTTATCACTTGTATTCTCCTTTGGCTTATGCATCTTGAAAATGCAGATGTATTTCTATGAACAAGTGACAGAGAAAAATTTATAGTGGATCAAGTTTATCATTTAAATCTCTCAATCCATATTAGTATTCTGAACCCAAAATGTACATGACTCAGTAGGTGGGTGTGGTAAGAGAAGACCATGGCAACTGGTCCAATTGCATGTGAGGCATGGCCTTGTTGACTCACAGTACTATCGATGTAGGCCTCAGTCCACACGGTATCATGCTCCCGGTCGATCACCTTGGGGCGACTCAGTACATGAAGATACTCCATCACGTTCTCTTGCACGTCTGCCAATGTGGAAATCTGAGTAAAGTAGCCTGTAGGGCAGAAAGAAAAAGACGAAGACAGGAAAGATTATGAAACGTACATGCTTGACCAAAGTTAAGTAAGATTCATTCCCCTTTGTGAAAACATTGATCAGAAGTAGAGTCTTCGTGTCTCGAAAACTGTTTCACATTGCAGTTGAGTGTCACATCCAATATTAGCTTGGCTTTATAATAATTTTCAAGCCATTCTTCCCATTTAAGTAACCTTGGTACAAAAACAGAGAAATTACATGTGTTGTGTGGTGGAGCAGATTTTTGCCTGATGAAGCAGACGGAAACCTGGATATATGTATGAGTAATAACTGGAGCATTCCCTGCAGTGATGCACAAGTGAGCACAAACCAGCATGGGTATGTGAATGGGAAAGTAGTATGTAAATGTAAGAGAAAAACGATTTCAGTTGCACCAAATGTGATGCCATTTCCTATGACGGTAATGCTTTCATTATGATGCTAATGTGCATATGCAGGAGGGGATATACTGTTATCTCTACAGGGGGACGAAAAGGGCTAGAGGAATGGAGGAAATCATGACAACAGTAAGACAGAGAAAGAGAATGAGATAGAGAGAGAGGGGACATGAAGTGACACAGAGAATAAGGGAAAAGAGAGGGACCACCACATTTCCACTCATCC
Organism: Remorina albescens; assembly: GCA_034769265.1. Lineage (NCBI taxonomy): Eukaryota > Metazoa > Chordata > Actinopteri > Carangiformes > Echeneidae > Remorina > Remorina albescens. The sequence continues at coordinate 15,396,934 of CM068482.1, read as the reverse complement.
GTTAAAAGAGAAAACTGCCTCCATCACCGTGAGGCAGTCAAGGAGAAAATCATAGCAGGAGGAAATAGATTTTGGGGTCGTTGTTCCCAGCAACGACCTTTACTCTACCAAGAGAAAGAGCCAGAATCTAGACACAATAAAATACATCTATGATGGATGCCATGTCTCCACCAAATAACTGAGGAGAGGGTCTAATAATCTTATATTGAATTTACACCCAGAGAAAACAAAATCACTTTAAATATAAAAGACTAAAGTCTCATTTTGTAGACTCACACTGGAAGCTTGTAAGCTACATGATTCTTGCAGTAATTACAGCAACATGAATGGATTTGACTCTGAACTTGAACTTGATCTGGGAATGAACCCTTCAGTATGACTCATTTCTTATTCATCCATATTTACACCAGCTATGTTGAGTGCATGAGCATGTTGACACAGACAATGGAGAGCCTTGGGTGGTGCGCTTGTAACTGTCAAAACGTTGAGTATAAAACACCAGATACTTCTCACCTAAGGTGTAAGCCTTCTTCAAAGTGGAAAGAAAGGGAACATGGTGACAACTTGGTGACCAATGATATCAACTGCAAATTACCATGTAAGATAGCAGTTTATTTGTTTATTTTCAGGTAAGTGGAGTTTAGTTATTTGGGTTATTTGGATTTTTTGGTTTGCAGCAAAAAAATATGCATACAAGTTTTCAAAACGCTCTCAGCTCTCTTTTCACTTTGCATGAAACAGGTGGCACACATATACAAGTATAAGTAAGTCATGCTCATTTTTAAGTCAGGTGGGCGAATAAGCAGGAAGATATTTTGGCAGGCGATGCGAAAAACTAGAGTGAATTGTTGCAGATATAACTTTCTGAGACAACACTGCCCCATTGAAATCCACATGCAAGTACGCGGTAAGCAGACTACATGGAAGTGTACTAACAGAAGTATCAAATATGAGAAGGAGTACATGACAGATTCATCCCTTTTATCCTCAGAAACATTCAGATCCAGACAGTGCAATGACAACGCACACATACAGACTCACATCAGAAAAAACAGGCTGCCTAAATCCAACTGCATCGTTTATCACAGTATTGAATGAAGAATGACTACTCCCACTGGAGGGCTGAGAGCGACCTTCGGGCTGCGCCACTGGGGCCAGTGTGAGATGAGCCAGGGAGGGGAAAAAAAAAAAAGAATGCTCTCTGTTTTCAGTGCAGACATGGTGCACCTGTCACCCATACAGGCCAGGACAGGCTCAGCATGGTCTGATCAGGATGAGGGCATTCATATATTTTTAAAGGACCTTGGTTTTGGTGACACCAAGCAAGTAAAAATACCCGACAAGGTGTCCTGCTACATGAGCGTAATGAATGAGGTGGAGGTGTATGTGTCCACATTCACCCATGTGTGACTGGTGAACATCAAATATCAGAAAAATGGGGCATTAACTGAAGTACACTTTGTTTGTTGCACATATGATCCCAAAGATTATGTTTACACAAATGAACTAATCACAAATTCATAATGAAAAGAAATCAACATTTGAGTGGGCCGCAAACTGTCTGTGGGTGTCAGGCCCATTCTCTAAGACAAATTCTGTTGATATGTCTGACTGGCTGACTGTCAGCAAGACCAGACAGACAGCAGGAAGGCATCTCATATTAAACTATGTAGCAAGAAATGTAGCACATTCCCTTGAGGAATACGCAAAAATATTGTAGGTGGACTAGGGTGTCCAAATACTTTTGTTTACACATGTTGACATTATTGCATCAACTTGAAAATTTGCTTTATCTAAGTGCCAGCCCGGGCTGCATTTTGCAGAAGGTGGAACTGAAAATGGCCAATACCCCTCATTCCTTCAGTATCTTCCTGTGATTTCTGTCAAATCATTATTGTAAATGAATTGAGACTGAGCTAAAGCAAGGATTTGAGAGCTGTAGAAAATGGCAAGCTTTCCAGTTTAGGCTACAAAAAGTCAAATAGGAAGGTCTGTGTTTTTGCATAGTGTTATTATCCTAACGTGGTGAGCTGGAACAGCCACGGCGTCAAGTGTGTAACACAGCAAAGAATGAGTGCAATAATTGCAGAAATTCAGTCAAGCTCATTCAGGTTTCAGTCTGCATCTTTTTCTTATTGAGCAGCAACCAAAAGCTTTTCTCACATAACCTGTTAATAGGTTGGACAGCCATAAGGCTTAATGGTAAACCTGAAATTATTTTCCCATTTCTATCTGTACCATGAGACTATTTCTGCATTTCCAGAATCCACGATATGCATTATGGAACAGAAAAGACTGTTCTGTGCAGATCCTGCAGGCTAGAGAGGATGTCACTGTCACAAACCTTATTAATCATCATCAAGTATACAAACACAAATGTATTTATGTAGCACAACACACACACACACACACAAATGTGCACCCATACACAGGTCTCATCATCCCCAATGACACCCTCAGACTGACTGGATGGGTTCTCTGATGTCACTTCTAAGCAAAACTGTGGGTGCCCTTGTCCTCTTGCTAAAAAAAAAAAAAAAACGCACACCCTTTGTGTGACCTATGGCTTGCTTGTCTTATCTACATCAGACTGAGCAAATGGAGCCAGACTGTCTCTGTCACCCACCTCCGAGCTAAATATAGAACCTGATGGAAAGTGCTCAACAGACTGAGACGACCATGACCACACACAAAGCAGCTGAAAAGTGGTGTATCACTAAGATAGTTTGGACTTAAGGCTTAAAGGAAGGCGTAATGTGACATATCTGCTCTGTGTAACTGAAACCAGCTGCCTGCTGTCACATATGACAAACATATGTTTCGATCTCGGTAAGGTATTCATTTTCACCGGGGCAACAGCAACATGCAGCAACTTTCCTCTTCAAAAACAGATTATAAGGAGAAACAAGTAGAGCAGCCTCTGCATGTTGTCCCACCTTTGTTAGCACATGCCATCCATTTCAGATTATCTGCGAAGGCTGACTCGCGACCAATCAGGTAAGGGAATATGCGGACCTGCAGAGAGAAAGCAGATAGCTTCCGTCAGTCATTTTAATCGCATTTTGATGGGACCCACCACATCACCGTACAGAAGATAACACCGTCAAAGGCAGGCAGAGGGCTCATTCTTTATCTGCCTTTGATATGCAGGCCCTTTCACCTTGTTTAATGCAGGCAATTATGGACTCAAGGAAGTTTAAAATTTGTCTTTCAGATTAGATTTTCAAGTTTAAATTATTCAAATCAATTATATCAGATCAAGAAACTAAACAATTAAGGATTAAGAGATTTTCAAATAAGATAAGCGTATCTAAGAAGCATATATAAGAATCTGCAATTAAAATGAATACAAATGATAAACTGCAAAGTAAATATTTCCAGTGGAAAAAGCCAAACTCATTGATAATGTGCTCAATCTTGAGAATCTCCTAAACTCTCTGCTGCCAAACCCATTTTTGCCCAGCAGAGCTCAGTTGGCTCCCACAGCAAGTGTATTTGGCAGGTGTGTGCATGTATTTGTGTGCTGCGAGTGTGTGTGTGTGTGTGTGTGTGTGTTTGAAGAGCAGGTTGCCAGATTGGACCAGATGCAAGCCTCTGGGGGCACAGCTGCCATAGCTTCCATGCCTGCATTTTTCACTGCCTCCCTTCACCCTGACAGCATGTGTCTGTTTGTGTTTGTGTGTGTTGATGTGGAAATGTGTACATCTATATCTGATTTTTGGATGATTGCATTCAACAGAAGAGTGTGCCAACTACAACAATAGTAAATATGTATAGATGGCTTTTCTTCTTTTAACTGATACTTCCTATTCATAAAGTTATACTTACTTCACATTTTGCCTCATGCTATAGATGAACACCTTATAAATGCAATAATGAATAATGATTATAATAGCTTTAGCAAACAAAGATATAAAGCAGCTACTGCTAGACTCTAATTTTCTTGTATGGATATTATGGGTCCGTTGTCAGCTGTAATGAGTTTCACTTTGAATAAGTACAGTTGTCAGACTGTCATTTTTAGGCAGCCCTAATTATCTAGACTGTAATCATCCTCTATTCATAAAAACCTCAGCTATTTGAATGACTTTGCCACAGAGACAGAAAAGCAAAATAATGCCAACATGATTGAACCCCTCCGTGTGGGCCCATGGTTGAAAGGTACCACAGTCGCATTTTTCTGGTTGCGGTTACATGTTTTCCTCAACTGTTACCCAAGACCAAGGTCAAACTACAGCAGTCTACTTATTAATTATGGAAGAGGTTTACAGCTGACTTAAGTATTGTGGAGATAAAAAAAAGTAGCAGGCGCTAGAGCCCCAGCATGCAATCTTCAACATACTTGACTGCACAAATTTTATATAGGAATTGAAATGCACAGACATATAAGCATATGTATCAATGCACGCACAAATGCACAGACTTTGAAGAGTCAGGTCAGTGCCCTCATTTTAAACATAAGGTCTTATGTGTGCAAAAAAAGCTATTTGTTTACCCCCCTACATTATATATTTAACACTTTGCTCAATAATTGCTTCTGTTCCCCTGTGTAGATAGTCACACAAACGTTTAAAGACTATAAGTACTTCTGTAAACGACATGTGTTTTACTGCTCAGAACATACTGTTGTAACACGCTCCACTCCGCAAATGATCTCAAATGTAGATCACCTTTAAGTTTCAACCTCAAACATCTCAGTCAGCCAGGTCATAGGTAAATCTAGGGCAACTGGACACAGTTCAGATCTCAGCCTAGAGGCATCCCCAGTTCTGAGGGAACGGTGGGGAAATCCGGGTTGATACCAACCCTTAACCACAGTCACGAAGCTGCATGGTAATGATTATTCAAATTGATTTGGTTTGTACCATCCACTGAGGCTGGTGATTGTTACAATTTAGTTATGGATAAGTAAACCTGCTCTGGATATTCAGATGTGCTTAAGTTATAATGCAACTTTAATATCATTTTTGTAATTAAAAAAACACTAGTTCTAAGGTTTATGTTATATGGAATGATTTGAAATATTTAGTTGAGCGCAGTTTTTCCTGATTCATTGTTGTTTTGATTTGCATAAACTAAGTATCTATGCTACTTTGGAAACTATACACATATTCATGTAAAAACCTCAAATATGGTACAGAGCAAATGGAACTGATTAATTGTTTAGTCTGATTGTCTAATTCATTTAATAAGCCCAGCTTGGCTTGGGTAAAAACAAATTCCACAAAATTACTTTCCCATTTAGACAGAAATCTTTTTTAACTAACTTTTCTATCAGCACGTGGTAGCAGGCCTTTTAATTTCAGTGGTTGCTACCACAGTGGTACACAACGCACTTAAACTTAAAACGTGTAAAACCATGTCAAACTTGGTTTTATTTTTCCTTCACTAACTCATCTTTTCCTTCCATTCTCAACAGCACAATTTGGGACATTTGCTCATCTTGATTATATCTGGCTCCCCTGTTTAGATGTGGACTAACCTCTACTTTAGCCAAAGATTGATGCATGAGTAGCACTAACACCTAATATCAAAATAGCATATTGGTCACAAACAGAAACAGTAACACAACACAACTGTGACCTATAGTGAACAATCTGTCAGGAACAGTGTCACACACATCCTTAAATCACAGCCAACTCAGATTATGTGTTCAGAACAGAACAATGTATATGTACAAGTGTTGAAATACGCCCATGTGTTAATTCTAAGTGTGTAGCTCAATACAGGTGTGTTGGCAAGTTTGTGTGGAAAGAGAAATGTGAGATTTTATGGGGTTGACTAGATAAGTGAATGCTTTGTCTTGCAATTTTTTCTCATTTTAACTTTAAGAAATGATTGTGATCACTATACCAGAGCCTTACACAAAACATTGGAGAGCAAAGTCGGTTACACTCTTAAACAAACCACCACAATGGTTTTAGTGAGTACAAAATTGCAGTTCCTTAGAGTGCATATTTTAGGTACGTATGGGTTTTGTGGTCATGGCACAAAGAGTAAAAGATAAATGCAAAAACACTTTAAAAAAAAAGTTATCTTTTGTTATCTAGTTGTTATCTAGTAATTTTGAGAAAAACTCATTACACAATGTGTCTGAAGTCACTGTTTGAGACTTTTCATCAGTAGATAGTGTTTTTTAAGGCAACATGTTTTTTTATGATCATGTGATCTTTTCTCTACAGCTGTTTGGAAGAAACGCTATCTGCATACAGACATTCTTGTGGATGCCAGTATATTCAGTGTGATGCTATACAATGATGAAGCTGTAAGGCTGGTTGGAAAAAGGGCATTATAAACCAGCAGTGGTGGGAGAGAGAGTCGAGCAAGCGAGAGAGAGAGTGCGACAGGACTTTGACAGATACTGAAGACTTCTATTATCAGCAGGGCTTCTTCTAAATGGAAGTATCTAGCAGCCTTGTCCCCTCTGTGCTCACTGTTGTACAGCCTTGAGGCAGCGTGTTTCAGGGGGAGAGGTGCATCCATTGCAGATACACACAAACACATGGGAATGTAAGTACATTTGGGAAATTATTACTGAATTATTTTAATGCATACTGTACAAAGATATCCTCAAACAGACTTCAAGGGAAAATTGGCTAATGGTGTGTTCTAACACTCAGCCACCAATTTTATTCATTCATCTTCTACCACTTATCCGTTTCTGGGTCACAGGGGGTTCTGGAGCCAATCTCATTTCACATTGGGCGAGGGCGGGGTACACCCTGGACAGGTCGCCAGTCCATCACAGGGTCAACACACAAAGACAGACAGAGACCAAAAACCACTCACACTCAGACCTACAGACAATTTAGAGCCACCAATGAACCCACACATACATGTCTTTGGACGGTGGGAGGTAACCCATGCAGACACGGGCAGAACATGCAAACTCCGCACAGAAAGGCCGCAGGCCCGGGAATCGAACCCGCAACCTTCTCATTGTGGGGCAACATTGCTAACCAATATGCCGCCATGATGCCCACCAGCTGCTAGATGCCAGGTCCAAAACTTCTGTGCAAGAGCATTTCTTGCCAAGGCTGTTAAAAAAAACTTACCCGAAGCAATGAAAGTTTGTACAATATACATGTATATACGTGTATCTGTGTATGCATGTGACATTACTTTTAGTACTTCTATCCTCCCGAGGACCCCATTGGCTTTCTTTTACAGAACAAAATGCCAAAGAATGAGCCTTTTTCTTCCCCTCCATCTATTCCTCTCCCCTCCTATTTCATTTCACAGCCTGTCAGAAAAGCACCACAATTACCTTGCAGAACAGCAGAGAGACGAGTCAGACCTCAGACACAAGGCCATCCTTACATCATTTTAAAACCCTCTGAACGGACCCCATACTGAGCCTGCTCGAAACCTTCTGCCTGTCAAAAATGCTCTGAAATACGACACAGTAGCAACGTATCTGTAACATTGGTGGCATTTGAAATTGAACTGGTATCCCTTTAAATTAGATATTTGTAAGGTTTGTTACTGCTACATAGCCAGCATTAGCATGAACAGATGTTCACCAAGACAAACGCTGGGAGTTCACCATTAAACTTTGTGCCTTTACTTCCTCAGATCTGCCTCCAGCAGTGAAAAATAACCCTCTTCTTTTGCTTCTATTTCTATCTTCTTTTCCCATACACTGAATTTAGCATGCTAACAGCTAGCCCCAGCCCATTCACTTTTCACTGTCACTATTGTGTCCAGTCTGCCCTAAAGAATTAGTGCTGTCCTGAAGACATATTATAGCCTCTTGTAAATGTAATAATGGCTGAAGCTCCTGCTTGCTAAGTAAAGACATCCTAATGCCAATGCTGGCTACGAACAGAAGAACTTAGAAATAGTTCCTTTATAAATGTGTCAAATGGCTCAACTTTCTGATTCCACATTTTCTGACAGGCCATTCATTAAAGTAAGCTTATAAAGTCATTCATAGCCCCAGAAGCACAACCTACATGAGCAGTCCAGTGCTTCATTGGAATAATCTTTATAATATAATTTCTTTATAACACAGGAAATTATAAATTGAAGTCAGCTGATGTCACTTTACAACTGTCCTACGTGCTTCTGGATTTTATACATTACCTTCCTCTCTGGCCAGTTGTACTTGGCAAAGATGGCGTCATATGTGTCCACTGCGCCATCAGTCACCAACATAATAGCTTGGCTACATTCACTTCCCCTCCCAGTCTCATTGAACTGGAGACAGAGATACAGACAGTTAACTTCTGTCTCAACTTATTGAGGTCTGGCGGAATAATAACAACAATAATAATAATAATAATATGTATCTTGTACACACACATGCACACAAACTACTGAGACATCCATCTATGAGAGTGCACTGCTACCTGAAAATTCAGAGTGTCATCACAAAGGAGACATTTGTCACTACACTGTATCTTTAAACATTAAAATATGAGTAATTCCAAAAGAACAGTAAACGCATGTGACAGTGTGTTTGGGTGTTTGATAAATTGTTTGTCCACAATGAAGAGATGTCGAACCAGTAACCTGAGTCATTAAGTGTTTTGTTTACTCTGTTTTTGCAGTGCACTAATTAATCTTGTGCATGGCCCTGTTTATTTACTGTGTGCATATATGTGCGTGGGTGATCATGCATGAGTGTGTTACTTACATCACTGAGAAGATTGAAGGCCTCAGTCAGGGCTATGTCTAACATACCAATGCCTTGAGCAAACAGCTTGTCGAGGTGCTCCCGGAAATGCTGGGAAAATAAAGTTTCAAGAGAAGCCACTATGAACATGGAGAGAGAACACATCTTGACAGGTGACAGGATTACAGGTCATTATTGATTTTATTAAAAAAAAAAGAAAGAAAAAGATCCAATTGATAAAATGCAAAGATATTGATTTAATCTTTTAATGGCACAAATAAACATAATATTTAATTGAACATGATTTGTCATAATTTTTGTATGAACCAAAATCTCGCTCTTTAACATTCTTCTGAGCCTGTTTTTGTTTTTTTTGCAATCTGCCACCATTATCCTTGGCTGAAAACATCCTGACTAATATGACCAGATTTTCCTCTATCTCCTTTCAAACGACAACCATTCAATCTGTTATGAATAAATCTGCATGTATGTGTGATAGGTGTAATTATACCACATAATTACACCTATCGCATTATCTCACTGGCAATTAATGACGAGTTTAATGTTGTCAACAACCAAACAGGTCTTGCAAGTATGTGTCATTATTTAACAGCCAGATGGTATGCCCCCATACATGGACACATCCACGACATGGACACGGGTTATTACCCAGTTCAGCCTTTCTACAGCTATTTAGATCCAGATGTTAGCAATTGGGACATTTTCTGTTCACTCTACCTCTATCTAACTTAGGGGAAAAACATTTCCAGCTCTAGAGACAAACAACCGTCTCACACAAACTTCTAGATAAAGAGTTTATCTCCCAGTTTTTAGGATCTAGACCTGCACCTACGTAATTATCCACATCAGCCCACTTTCTTTCTTTTCCTTTCCTTTTGCTTCCTTTCCATTCCTGTCCTTCAATCTTTTCCTCCTTTCACAAAGGGCTGAGGAGTGTCTCAACAGACTGAAATAGTATAAGGCCATATTAAGCCTAGGTCACCTGGGTACAATGCATGCACATATAACACATATACACACAAGCAGCAGCAACAAACAAAAACAACCTCCGGGACCACTGATGTCCCTATGTGGCAAAAATAACCTTTCCAATGATGTAGATAAAAGAGGGTTAATATCTTCCAACAAAATGCTATACCCTAGAGCACAGGAAATCTTACCTGTTGTTTGTGTGTGTGTGTGTGTGTGTATGCGTGTCTGTATGTGAGTTAATATCAAAGTGATTTGTTTCAGCACAGCAGGCTATGTTCAATTCCTTCTGCAGCAGTTTACCAAAGTGGCTGACAATGTGTGTGTGTGTGTCCACTTGCGCATTAAATCTGAAAATGCCCAACATTTGTCTGCACCACCATGCCCTGAAATGTACAGGGCATCAGGTATCAAACCCTTCAAAGCCACAGACACTCTTTTATACTTGAAAACGATCACAGCAGTAAGCTCGATGAAGCCTGGCTACAGGAACATAATACGGAATGAGCAAAAAACAACTTAAAGTGCAGCAGTTTGCTGAAGTCTGAGCTTTTGATTTTCGTGGCAAGTTATTTATCTCAACAAGAAGGTTGGAGCAATTTTGAATAAACAGGTTGAAAAATCTCTGATTTTACTGAGAAAAAAGTAACTAATACAGTGTTCATATGAATGGGAAAAGTTTGTTTCAACTGTAGATCAACAAGTAATGCATGTCCAAATCTGATATCAAGCCTATAGTTCAACATTCTGCTAGAATTGATTTCGGCATATGAAAGTGGAAACATGCCTAAAAAACCTTTCAGCCAGAATCAGCCAGTTTCTAACCAAGACACCATGATGTTATTTCACCTTTAAATCAGCATTTTTCCTCTTGCTGGAAGAACTAACTGCCTTGAGTACAGCTATTTCTGAGCCTGTTGAGGTCTGGGTATGAAATAACAGATTTTGGAAAGACAGATGAGTAAAATTTCAAGTCTCAAGTGTGACAGTAGCTTCCTGCCCCCAGCTGAAGTAGAAGACATTAGTGTTATCTACTAGCACAGCCATCCCCTTTTAGCTGGCTGACTCACACTACATTAAGCTACCATTTGCAATTAAATGCGTAATGATGATCCATATGCATAAGTGTACATTTGTTAATAAGTAAACAGAAAACTGAACACCAACAGGCACAAATCCACAGATGTGAACAGGCACACATAATTCTGCAGGTATTGTAAAGTAGTCTGTGCATTTGCTGTTAAACAGCTGCGTTTCAAAGATTCTCTCTCAACTAATAGTTCAGAAATTGAATTTTTAAATGGAATTTTAAAGAATTTGGGTAAGATGGATTATAGTTGGCACCTGGACATGTAGCCAATAATGTAGACACCACAAAGGAGCAGAGACTCGGAGTTGGGTGAGGAATTCATGCTATGGTAGGGAGGAGGCAAGGATTATCACATCTGCCATCTTAATAAAATTCCTTTCATGAACAGTCCCCAAACCACAACAGAGTCAAACGTGCAAACTCTCCCAAAACCACATTATGTGGAAATATTTATCCACATCTGCAGGAATAATCTAAACCATAAATTTTAAAGAATACTGCACCGATTTAGCAACACACCCTTGTATCGATGTCAGACTCATTGTGGACAATTTAAAGAAAAATTACCAGATTCTTATTATCTATTCATGTCCTTTGTCAAAAAGTGTCACCCTTCCCACACTTCCCAAAACGCCCCCCTGAAGCCGAAATGGACCAGTTCCTATCACTCAACTTCCAACAAAAACGACTGATATCTGTTATTTATAATAAAATTGCACTTTTGAGCCCAGTCTTCACTGTACCATCTAAAAATGCATGGGAAAATGACTTGGGGGTAGACATTACTGAGGTTCAGTGGAGGGACATTTTAAAACTGATCCATTCTTCGTTGATCTGTGCCAGGCATGGTCTATTACAGTGGAAGGTACTTCACAGAGCCCATTTCACCAATGCTAAATTGGCTAAGATATATCCCAGTCACAGTGATGCATGTAACCGCTGTAAACAGTCCTCAGCCGATCATGCGCACATGTTCTGGATGTGCCCGAGGCTGACCAACTTTTGGTCCGACATATTCCGAACTCTCAAACAAGCCCTCAACACAAATTTAGAACCGAATCCTCTGACTGCTCTTTTTGGTCTCCCTCCGACTAAAAGTCTGCCCATTACTACACAGCGTGTCGTGGCCTTTACCACCTTGCTTGCCAGGCGTGCCATTCTTTTCAAATGGAAACATGTTTCACCTCCTACTCACAGCAGCTGGATACGTGAAATTTTACAATGTATACAGTTAGAGAAGCTAAGGTTCTCACAGAAGGGCTCTTTGACATCTTTCCATAAAACTTGGGACCCGCTGCTGGCATATATCAGCACTAGTGTTACTGTTATACCTGACAATGCCGAGGACGCTTCTTAAAAGTTGGAGAGAGAGAGACCCCCCCCCCCCCCTCTTTCATTTATTTATTTATTTTATTTTATTTTTCTTTATCATTTTAATATTTTATTCTACTTAGTCTTACTGTACTTTAGTTATTTACTTGTGTTGTTATATGTTAATAATTTAGTTGTGTATTGTGACTACATCTGACATGGGCTGTTGGGAGGGATAGTGGGATTCATGTTGGGGTTTGTTTTTGCTTTTTTGTTTTATTTTTCTTTCACTTTAATGCAGACGCTCATACGTAATATAAAACTGATGTACTTTTCTGAACTGTCAATATAAATCAATAAAGAAATTTGGGGGGGGGGTGTCACCAACAGTAGCACTTAGGTTGGAGATTAATGTGTGTCATGCTGATAGCAGCTACTGTACACTAGAAAAGCCAGCTTCAGGAAGAATGAGGAGTGAGCCACAGAGTTCAAGCAGGTTTTTACATTTTTTTAACTAATATATCACAATTTTTACAGCACTATCAAAGTGCAATCTCAGCTTCAACCAATGCAGTTTCAAGTTACATCACGTAAAGCAACAAATATACGTAGATCAGTAAACACATAATGCCCACTTAGCCACAAAAACAGCACTGATCAATCAAGGCATGGACTCAACTAGACCTCTGTATCTGCCACTAAGATGTTAGTAGCAGATCTTTTAAGTCCTGGTAGTTATGAGGTGGGGTCTCCATGGATCTGACTTGTGTAAATGTTTGTTGGGCCGGACAAATACTTCTAATCTAGATCTAATTCTTAATTGTAATCTTTTTATTGTTTTCCTCTAACCGTTCCCCAGCTATCTTTGCAGTGTGGCAGTGTGAGAGAAGCCACTGCCACTGGTGAATAGTTTCCATGAAGTGGTTTACTTGTTATGCAATAATCTTTAAATTGGTAGTCAAAGTAAAAGCCACATGAATGGTAGGACTGTTTGGACACATTCATTTCCTTGCACCTCCAGGTACTGCAGTTTTGCTCCGACCTCATGTAACTATCCCAGCTTGTCCATCGTCAAAGTCACTTACATCTGTATACACTTGCCCATTTTTCCTGCTTCCAACACATCAACGTTTTGATCTCACCCACTGACATGTGCCAATGTATTCACATGTCAGGGTGGTGGTCATAATGTCATGGCTGATCAGTGTATGTCCGACAGCTCCCTTTGGAGCCACTAAAGCCACTTGCAGATTGATATTGGAATTATCTTGAAATGACCGAAATTAAGAAATTATATTATGATATGAAATTTGGCCATATCGTGTAGCCCCTACTTGCACTGTTTCCATTTTAAATTTTAAGCTTTTTGTGTTTTTAAAATGAGGATTGTCCCTTGCTACAAAATCTTGGTGTAAAAATGGTGGTTAAATGAATAAAAATGATTTGTGTTTATTCTTGTTTATCACCACCAAATTAATTATTTTAATGTTTTCTTCTACCAACCCTGATCCTGTCAGAGAGAGAGCGAGAGAGTCAGTAAAACTCGTCAATAATTCTCAAATGTCTAGAAGACAAAGAAAACAATGGCAGACAATGAAAAAGAGACTCACATCTTTGTTGGTGACGTCTGCTTGGACCAGAGTCCCATTCAGGCATGGCTCCACATAATGCAGTTCCTCATTGTACTGGAATAAAACAAAATGAATAATTGAAACAATAATAATAATAATGAGTGTAAATGCGGTGCATATATAGAATTGTGATAAATACAAAACATGAAGACGTTCACTCATCTTGATGAAAAGTACATACACATATGGACACATTGCACACTGTACTGTATAGTACACAAGGTACTCAGTGCCTGCCTTTCTGTGATAATACTCATCATTTAATGCACGAGTACAAATAAAACTTCAAAGGCCAAGGAAGAGAATGGAAGTGGGGGTCTTCAACAGCCAGCAATTTTCCCCCAATCTCTCTAGGTACATGCACCTGTCTCTCATCTCTCCGTCTGTCATCTCTGTGTATGCACGGGTGTGTTGCAGCATTAAAAAATAAATAAATAAAAATATATCTCACTGCAGATACAAAATCCACAATTTTTACACTCCCTGTGGGTCTCTTGGGATAATATAGTAAAAGAAGCACAAATAAAAAGACCAAAGAAGAAACAGACGAGTCAAAAAGACACATCCTTTTAAAGAGTTTGCGCATAACAATATGTTTCTGCCTGATTGTCCTAATCCTCTTTTTCTGTTTTCAAAAGAATAATTTTCGAAATAACATGATTAGGATATAAAGTGATAATGAAGACTTTGTTCTGTTGGAGAAAGAGAATGGGGGCTGGCAAAGTGACTAGCTACATTCTGATGTGAAATAGCATCAGACACACACATGTGAAAGTGCTTCATCTCACACACAATAACACATGCATGCACAAACACACAGACATGCGCACACACACACATATACGGATTTCATCAGACTGAGATGCGATAACAATGGTTTGGGTGCCTGAGGCGGGTTCCAATCACAACTGTCTCTTTTGCAATTCAAATCTTTTTTTCAGCTGACTGCTAATTGGTTGTGAGCGTGACAGAAGAGAAAGATGATTCGTTCTAGCATTTCCTCTGATCTGAGGAGGAGAGGGTGGGGGTCTGTGTAATATGTGTTTTTGTGCATGTGTGTGTCCATGTGAGTCTAAAAACATAGTTTAAATAGTTTATGTGCTGCCCTAACAGATGTGCACATATATTTGAACTTACAGCAATGATGTTGAAGAAATCATCATCTCCAAGAGTGTCCAGTATGGAGGAGACGGTCTGTCTTGCAATGGTCAGCCTGAGGCCTTTCATGCTGCCGCTAACATCCACCAGGATCACCACATCTTTCGGTGAGGTGGCTGCCTGGATGTACCATTTCCGGTTACGACAGTCAAAAGCTATGACCCCATGTTCATCTGGTTTCCATTTGATTCCTTATACAACATTAAGAGAAAAAATAAATAAAAAGGATGAATAAAAATAAAGCAGCCGTTGCATCCTTTGCATGGAAGGAAAACAAACTATTATCTTGGTAAGAACAAAAAAAAAGATGAGTAGATGAGTTGGTCTTTGACCCCTACAGGTTAGTTTCAGTTTACATGGACCACTCAGAAAGTGATTAAAGAGTTCAGCCAGTAAACATAATAGAAGAATATTTATATTGGCTCAAAGCTCAGAAAAAATGTGACTGCAACATTTCCTTCACCCTGCTAGCTTCCCACTGTCTAACTGTCAGTCACTGCAGATTCCAACACAACCTTCTGCTTTAGGGGAACACCAATTTAATTACAAACACACACATAGTTTCCCTTCCAACACCATTTTGCTATTACATGAAAAAGTGAAAAAAAAAAAAAGAACATACTGACGCACACATTCACCTACCTGGGTATTGCCTGAAAAAACCCTTGGCACTGCCAAAGTACTGCCATATGAGTGATGGGTCTCTCTCAAAGTTATCCACAAAGACTTTATTCAAGGCCTCAGACCAGTACACTCCGTTGACAATTGCAGAATCTAAGGAGTAAACGGGAAAAAAATAAGACCAAGACATGGGGAGGAGTCAAGAACTTCCACAGATAATGCCACACAATTGGGTGTAGTTCACGTTGGCGTACATGGATGGGGGTTACTTATAATAGCTCATTCAAATGCATTCAACTGTAATAGAATTAATTACATTTATTTCAACTGAAATATTAACAGCGGGTTGTCAATCACCAGGCGAAAAAGAGATGCTAAATTTACTTCCTATAAACTTGGAACTCAAAATGATCTAATTGCGATTCTTGAACAATTTTTTTCTCAACATGGATGGGGAAAATGAATCCATTTTGCTTTCATATTGCAATTTCCACTGGGATTTCATTCAAATGTTTGGGGAAATCCTTTTTATTGGTAAAATTAAAGGTATGAAATGAAAAAGACATGACAAACTCTGCTCATTTTTACCATTTTACTTTCATTTTGAAACGAATCACTTATTTATTTTCTTTTTGTATCTCTGCATGTACTGTAAGCACATATCTATAGCTTTTTTTTTTTTTTTTAATCATTGTGCCAAAATTGATCATAAAATACAGTTAGGCATAGCCAGTTATTTTATCTTTCTTCAGTTTTTCAGAGGGGTAATAAGTATAACGGTTTGAAACCAGACAGCGAAGCTTATTACAGCTACAGTACTTACTACCACAATTTAGCTTGGTTCAGAAGCAGAGAGGGGAAAATGGAAGCAGAAGAGGATAAGCAGACAGACACAATCATACAGTGACACAGATACACAAAAGCTTTTAGAAACATACATTTGAAAAGGCAGGAAGGCAGACAGAGAGAGAGACAAACAAACAGACAGACAAGTACCTTAATGAACAGAAAAAAAAAGAAGAAGCAGATAACAGATTTCCCATCATATCCTATGCTGGCAATATTGTTCTGCTGACACAGTCACACCAATAGGCCATGACTGAATTAGTCTTCTGGAAGCTAGCACAGTAAAGCCCTCTCTTGATAGTAAACATCTAACCACTATGGAGTGGAGCATAGAGGAAGCTGGACTTGATCCAGGCTCCATTTACACAACAATATTGTCACATCTGGAGCAGTTTGGCCGTCTATTACAATCTGAATGAGTTGAAGATTTATGGAATCTACTTTCCCCCTAAACTGCAATTTAAATTCATCTCAACTAATGCACTCCTTAATTCAGTCTGATCAAAGAAGCTCCCATGATTCGATATTCACACTTGCTCGTGTACTCAGATTAAAAAGTAGCATTGTGTAGGTACCCAACGGGACCAGCCTCGGTGATCTGAGGTGAAATCAACTTCACTTTATTGGGTTACTTACTATACAATGAATAAGAGAGGATGGTTTTAAGAAGGCAAGGGAGGAAGCATGAGTAGAATTATAACAGAGAGAGCTGAGAGATAATGGATATGTGTATGTACATCTCAGACAGTATGAATATAAATATATGGACATTAGAGCGGTTCAACCTGCTGTAAATGTGTGCATGGCTTTAAGCACAAGATCCTGTCTTTTACCCTCTTATAGCTCTGTTTTGGTTGTGATGGATGTTAAAAACTGCACATAAAAAAAATAAAATAAAATAAAAAAACTATTCACTACATTGGCTAATCAGACAAATCATGCAAATTATTTGTAGTTTATTCTTCTAACAGTAATGGAGCAGTCCAGCTGTTTGTTAACACTCAACCTTTGCGAACACTTTCAAGAGTTAAATTCTATTAGTCATATGTACAGTATGGATTGGTCCAAATGGACATTCACCTTCTCACCTTCATCTGAACAAAAACACCCACACTAATGGAACATCTTGTGTTTTTCACTGCAGTGCTATTTTCTGTCCAAACACCTGTTAACTTCTTGGCTAAAATGTGCACGTATTAATTACATGTCAGTGCTGCAGAGGGGTGGCAATGAAACAAAACACAGACTCCTTGTTCACAATGCTAACGATTCTGCAGTGACTGATACGCAAAGTTTCGCAAATTCATTCCAAATGAAAAAAGTGGAACAATTTAAGCATGGATGTTTTCAAATGTTCTAAAGAATCATTCAAAAACTGTTTCCTTTGCTTGCCTCAAGCAAAGCCTCACAGACTCTTTGCAGAGCAGTCAGACTTTGCCCGCCAACAAGGTCCCTGTAGTCCCAGCCAATACATCCATGTTATCACTGCCGCTGAACAAAGCCGGCAGATCTAAGACTCTTAAAAGTGTGTGTGTGTGTGTTCTACTCATTTGCCTGTGAATCAAATCAGAATTACTCTTCCTTTCCCTGTATGGGTCTGCTTGCCTACCAACCTCACTCTATGCGCACTCATTCAATTCCTTTCCATTTCATTCAGTCTCCCCCTGTCACTCTCATTTACTCTCTCTTCTTTTTCTACCTAGCTATAATTAATCTGTTGCTCAGACCTTTCATCAGTCTGACTTAACCTACTTTTTTTCTCACTTACTTTCTCCTTCTTTTCCCTTCACTCTCTCCATATAATTTCTTTGCCTGTGGTGGCCGGGTTAAGGCGACATGACATTCACTCTGTCCACTGAGCATTGTACAAGGCCATAACTTCATTGGTTGGACTTGGGTGGATGGTAAATTAGCAGAAAGTCTGATTATATAACTGCTAATTAAGTCAGTGTGTGGTAGAGATGATCCAAAGAGTTACAGTTAATGAACTCAAATCCTCTTCCAAGCTCAGACCAAGCGCACCAGCATGTGCACGAACTGTTGTATCGAGTTTTTGTCCATTCCTAGACAAGGTGTCAATTATCCACATGAGAGAACAAAAGCTGAGATGGACATGCCATTTTTTATGATTAATGGTGTTAAACCTGTTTTCAGTACAGTTGTTTGGCACCTTTGTTGTACATATTGGTGGGTACTTGGACCACGCTGAGGCTGAGGTTGACTGACAGGTTGTTAAAGTGGTCATTGGGCTGCAAGATGAATTCTCCTCCAAGCTCTACGCTGTTCCCCTCCTCATCCACTTCATTGATCAGCACCGCATTGAAGTATTCATACTAGAGATAGGAAAAAAGAGATAGGATTACACATACTAATAACTCCATTCAATAATTAAATACTCAAGTCAGAAACAGATATCTCCATTTCGACATATTCAACATCCTGAATTGTGTTATCAACGTATCGGATGACTGGGTCACTCGTGCTGAGTCAAAGTATTTTGCGTACCGTTGTAACCTTATTCCCGGGATAATCCCGAATGTGCATGTTTCTACAGCAGAAAGTTGCTGAGTTAACAGAATTCACCTCAGCCTGAACATGCTCCCTTCCAGGCTAGATGCTGCATGTGCTGCGCTGCTCTTCCACTATATTTTTAAGGACTGCGCATACTGGGGAGACTATTAATAAATCATAGAGCTAGATAAATATAGAGCACATGGCTCCCTGCATCCCAAAGCCTGTGAAGTCTGAGCTACCACACAGGGGCACAGTCTATAAAGGCTTCAGCCCATGCAGAACATAACACAACAAAGAGATAAAGATGCTCATGCGATTGCAAAGAAAATTTGGTATTATGGACAAAAAACCCCAAAGGCATTCTTGTTTTTGTGTGTTCTTGTGTAAATGAGCTACAATTTATAGTTACATACAGACATTAAACTTTGGTCAATACATGCGGAAACAAAGTTAATCCTGACTTTACAAGGTGTCGTTTATCCGTATCTAACATTATCTTTTGGATTTTGTCTTGGAAATAGGCTACTAATGCTTCACAGTTAATATAATTGTTGTGCATGACAGTCATACATCACTAACTTGGACAATAAAGCTGTTTGTGCTCAAGTAAGCAGTAAAGGCTGTGTAGCAACTTTTTTCTCATTTTGAACAAATTTCACCTCGACGACATATGAAATCCAAGTCAAAAGGTAATTCACTACAATAAAATAATGACATAACAATGAAGTGATACTGACTACATCGTTAATCTCAGATATACAGTTTGTGAGCAGAACAACCTTTATTCCCTAAATAACAATGTTTAACTTTTCAGTAGCTGGCCCACTTCAGTCTGTCCGGCAGGTGAATGGTGTTGATTCCATGGCTCGAGACCACACTGTTTTCTCTCGTAATGACGAAGAGAATAAGGTTTGAAAATTGCCATTTTCAATAGTCAAATACAGAACCTTAGTGCATATCATTCAGAGGCCGGCAAGGATGTTTTGAACTTTTATTTCAAGCTAGAGCTGAATAGGCTGCAGGTCTAAGTACAGAGAGTATTTGTGCAAAGGAAACAGCATAGAGTGCACTTTTAAAAGTCATCATTACCTTGCCTCTTCATGACCAAATAGTCCTGACACAAGCTCTTAGAATTCAAACATATTTTGCAGTCCAAAGCTGACTTCAATGGACTCACTCCTCTATATTCCTAAAGCAACACTTTCCACACCACCCTACCTTCTCTATTCTTGCACCAATAACCTTCATTTGGGCTAAATGTTTTCAGCTCCTCATGAGAAACACCTTCATCTCCTTAGCCTTATGCAAAACACAGGTAAAGCCATCAATTAGGCTAGTAAACACAATGCCTACCAGTGTAATTAATCAAGCGTGATTTGGCTTTTAGCCCTTTATCAAAGGCAATACTGCCATTTCAAGGTGAGGGAGCACAGTGTTGCATATTTCTGTCCATATTTTCCCTCCTGTCTTCACCTGGGTTGTTTTATGTCAATATGAGCATAAAACCTTACTAATATTCTTAGTCCTTATTTGTATAGTGAGAGGGGATTCAGCAGAAAAAAACACATGCTAATGTTTTATAGAATGTTACTTGGTTTAGGACACAAGTTTCTTCCTCCAGCATCTGTACACAACAAATTTTTGAGTCCTAACCTGCCAGTCTGAAAATCTGATCTATGTTGACCTTTGGAATACCTTCGGAAAACATTTGGAATACCAGCCATTTTGCACAACCAGTACAATACCTACTTTTTCAGTGCTCTAGAAGAGACTTTTGCTGCATTGCTTTGGTAAACCACCTCACACATTTGCATTTAAGAATAAACAAAACAAAACAAATGACAAAAAACACCCAAAACCCAACCAAAGCTAACAACCAAGGAAGCAAGAATGAAGTGTATCCAGTGAATAATGCAAAAAGTGAAAATTAAAACCAACTAGTAAGCTCTGATTGTGAATAATTTAACAAACAAATATCTATTTAAACAGCACGTTTCAAATAAAATTAAAAAAAATTCCAAAATGGTCATTTTTAGCAGAACTCATCACACAGTTAGCACAGTGTCAGACACAAGAGCAAGAAAATATAATTTAAAAATACACAAAAATATCAAATACAGTCTGGTCCAGTCCAGTACCTTAAAATCTGGCGAGGCTGCAGGAATGACAAGGTTGAAGTGAAAACCTCTGGCAGAGTTTCACATGCCAATGAACAGCTTATGTGTCCTCTTCACCGATCTCTTGCTTGCACTGTACCTGACCTCTCCTCCTCTGGCAACTGTTTCTCTATTTCCTGCCAAAGAAGGCTGTAGCATCTGCAGCCAACCTTAATTTCACATCATTATCACCTTCACAACCTTTTAAAGTCTACTCTCTAGTCCAAAGACACACATGCAGAGAATAAATGAACGACAATGATGCAAATTCTACAGAACTGCTTCCAACAAAACATTTAGTTACTAGTTCTTTCCTATGTGATTGCTTAGTTATTTTTAATATTTCTTTCATTTTTTTCAATAATTTAATTAACAGCATTCTGCCCTAGTTGCAGCTAAATAACTACTTTGAAAGATGTGGAGGCTTGAAAGGCAGAAAAAAAACACACAAAGACTACAATGCAGAGACGTAAACATTGTGATACTTATATTGAGGCTTAGCCCATTGCATCTGCAGAGGACAAGGCCCCATTGTGTCTTCACTCTGTTCTCTTTCTGCCATTGTTCAGTTAGTTCCTGTTCTATCATTCTCTCCCTCATTTCCTCTGTCTTAACCTCCCAACCTGACTCATCCCTTTTCCATTTCTAGCCAACCTGTTTTCTTCTACCCATTGTTCACTGGCCGAGCTGCATGCAATCCTCATCTAGTTCCTTACCATCTTTTCTCACTTTCTGGCATTCAGCTCCTGTGTGCTTACAGATTTCATTGGCAAGGTTTGGTTCCTATGAGCTCTATCTGTGAGACCACTGTAGCTATTGCCAGCTTGCCTTTGTCTAAAGCTCCCTTCAGGAACAGGAAAATGAGACAAATTTCAATGTTTAAATAATTTCAAGGGCAGCAGGTGGGCATAGTGGTTAACGCTATTGCCTCACAACAAGAAGGTCTTGGGGCTTTCTGTGGGGAGTTTGCAGGTGGGTTTCCTCCAGGTACTCCAGTTTCCTCCCGCAGTCCAAAGACAAGCATTGGTCACTCTAAACTGTCCGTAGGAGTGTGAGGGTTTATTTGTCTCTGTGTGTTGGCCCTGTGATGGACTGGTGATCTGTCCAGGGTGACGCCACCCTCGCCCAGTGTGAGCTGAGATTGGCTTCAGCACCCCCCAGGACCCAAAAACGGATAAGCAGGAGAAGATGAATGAATGAATGAAAATAATTTCAACACCTGTAGCTCACACATAAAACACAAAGAATCAAGTTTTGAGAAGTGAACAATCCATGATCCAAGATACAACTGACTTCATCAGAAGAAACAATTGAAGTTGTGTCTTAAAAGACAGCGGGAGTAAAGGGGAAGACAAGAGAGAGGGCCACCACAGGCTTTAGCTGTTTAAAGCATAGGAAATAATAATAATTAAAAAAAAAAGTAAAACAAACAATGGTTAATGAGTCTGCTAATTCACTTCTTATTAAATTCACAGGATGTGGGCTTTAATTTTGATTAAAATTACTCCCATCAGCTTTTGGGCTTCAACTGTGTGGGAGTATATGTAGGTGTGTTAATGGAGGCAAAGGTAAACCATAGGTTCTAGGTGTGCATTGATGCACAAATCACTTTCAGTTGTGCGTGTGTGTATGGCATGGTCGGAAATGCGTGTGCTTGTGTTCAAGTGTGGGGGTATGTGCTGAGTAAGTCAATTATGCCATTCCAGCATTACAGTCAAGCTGTTCCCAGTGCCACTAATGCAATCTCTGATCATAGTGTTAACAATCTGATCTTTAATGCTTGAGTGCATTATACTAAGCGATTGCACATATACCAGCAGCACCCACTCAGTGCGGGGGGGGTTAGTGGAGGTAACCATTTTCACTTGTCTGTTTTAAAATATAAGACAATAGAATGGACATATTTATGAGATTATATGTATGTTGGCCCTGTGATGGACTGGCGACTTTGCCAAATGTGAGCTGGGATTGGTTCCAGCACCCCCTGCGAATCGGAAACAGATCAGATCAGATAAATGATAGAAGAGATGAATGAATGAATATCTCCAGCATTGACTGTGTTTCTCTTTCCTCTTAATATTTAAATTTGTTCTATAATGGCATTTAGAATTTCCTTAACTCATATAGGTGAAGTAGTAACTCACTGAATGAAAGATTTGACGCTCACGACAATAACAGTGACAATCTAATTTCATGTTTTTGTTTTTGTTTTTTTTAAAATCACCATTATTTATATTTTGGAACTCTTTTCCTTCAGCAGGCTTTCCATTAAAGTGCTAACATCTCTGAAATGACATCATCTTTGATACATTTTTTTTTTTTTATATTCTTCTAGAGTTAACTTTTAAAACAACTCGACACTGCCAAAGGAGGAATTACATCCTTTAAATAAACCTGTTTCGATGCTTATGTGGGCTTTACTGATTTGTCAGGATCTTCTTGAGAGTGCTAAGTGATACTTGTGCATAACAGACAGGCAGTGGTTCTTTTCAAGTTGTCGCATAATTATGCGGAGCGATGTTGTTAATGATATTAATATGTGGAGCAATGTCATTAATATTATTTATATGTGGAGAAATGTTATTAATGTATTATGTATTATTATGTCATTTATTATAGTCATTTATATATTCATTTTTAATATAGATTATATGCGTATACATACATATATGTAATCACACAGAGCCTATACATGTCCAAAATTGTGCATAGCAGAAACTCACATCTTCAAGAGCCACATTTAGTACAAGTACTGCTGCAGTTTGGGGTCTCAAATAGATCCAGTCATGCAGACAGACAAATGTATGACCCACATGCATACGCTCACAAACAAATAGAAACACCCACTTTTTTGGGGTTTTTTTTGGTTGTTTTTTAAGAAATGCTCTCACAGCAAAGAGCACAACAATGAGTCATGAGCCTCAAGGTGCAAAGAAAGAGTAAGACAGCGAGGAGACCACATGTGAAAGGGGGGCATGCTGTGAGGGTGGGGGCTGGTGCTATTAAGTGTGACGCTCCACCCTCTGGTGTTCACTTTCAACTCTCATCGCTGCTTAAACTCTTTGACTCTTTTCCCTCACCCACCTCCCCAGTCTCTTTCTTCACGGTTGGGAAGGGGGAAGACACCAATCCTTGAGTGTGGAAATGGGACTGGAAAACAACCAGAGGGCATGGATACAGGTAATGAGGGAGTAAATAAGACAGAAGATTTAGTAAATAACTCGGAGGAGAGGCCAAGTATGGCTTGACGTGATATGCTGAAAAATTTTCTCAGCGTATCTTATAATTTCCACTCACACAATCAAAAAACTAAAAGTCTCCAGCATCACACCTTAAAATTGATTCTGTTGTGTGAGAGCAAAGAACAAAGTTATTATCAATGCATCACTGTGTTTTTGTTATTAAAATGATGTAATTCATAATAATAAGGTTGACATAAAGTTGTGAAAATGAACTGTGACAGAAAGCGCCATGTTGATAAAAATCATGTGAAATGCTAGTTAAGCTTTATCCAGTAGATTTTGTGTTCTCTGCCTGAAAGAAATTAATAATTCATTGATAACGGGGTACTTAACTCCCAGTGTGCTCTGTAGATTCTAAATTGTGAGAAAAGACTGCACTGAAAGTTATTTGGACACTCTTCTGTTGTGTTTCAGTCTATTTCTCAGAGCCCCTGGTTTACTGGATTCATATATACTGCAGCAGTTAGCTCAGACTGAGAGCTGTGTGATGCACTGGGTTGCACCATAGTGCTCTAGGTCTCTGAAAAGTACTGCACTTTCGGCTTTGTTGCATGTTTATCAAATCAAACGTAAACTAGGAAATGCCACTTAAGGATATGTTTTAGAATCTTATCTTTTTTCACCCTTGAAAGACTCTTGACGCATTTTGTAACTCTACTATTTAATTACTGTTGGGAAAAAAATGATGAGCTATTGTACAGGAATATGTCTTCATCTCTTAGGTTTGTCAAAGTTAGCACACATAACACCTCTGAGGTTAACTGAACCCTTATAGACAGAGGTACCTTCAAATGCTTTGTTACTGCTTGTGCAGGTGAGATGGAATGTGTGAATGCAAAGTGCGTGCGGTACATCTATGTGTTGTATTGTGGACAGTCAAGGCCAACTCTTGAATAAATGGCTTAAAAAAAACAAATTTGCGCATAAGTGGCCATGCATGCGACAGGAAAGTGAAGCAGAGGATACTCTGGGTACAGAGCTTCAGTCACTCAGGTTGCATAATTTTTGCCAGTAATATGACAAGCATATTGGCAAACCAACAAAACATATGGCCACCCCTCTGCACTATGGTAATGCGCTTGACAAGAGAGTATGAGAACAAAAGTGATTCAGACAAAAAGAAAAAAGATTAAGTGTTTCTCTGCTCCCACCAGACTGGGGCAACTTTTTGAGTCAGTATGGGGCTTGGCAATTGGCTGCTTGTTTTCACCTTCCAAGAAAGGATTTCATTGGCTGCAGAGGGCATAGGAGGCTGCTCTCTGCTTTCCTATTTACAGTACATGAGCATTGCGGGTAAAAGAACGAGGGAGGAAAATCGCAGCAGATTACCGTGCCAATTTCACATGGAAGCAGAGGAGCTCTGGAAAGGATAGATAAGGAAATTCCTATCAAACCGCTGCCAACCAAATATGCACCCCCCCCCCCCGACACACACACAAACATTTTATAATAAACCCAAATAGTGATGGAGGAGGTTTCACCCTACAGTGTGGATGCAGTATTTTTAGCACAGCTGGTGATAATTACCATCTATTCACCACATTCTGTAATAAAAAGCACTATTAGAAATGCCACCATCAGAGCTGTGCAGACCCAAGAGCACACACACATTCATGCACAGGTGTAAACATACATTCAAGAACATTGTACGTGAATTTACACATGCATGAAAAGCCACAATAGTTTGTGATTCCAACCAAAGGAACGCTCAAACATTTCATTTTCTGCTCCGGCAATTCAAAACACAATTAGTAGAGAAAAATTAATGCCAGACATAATTTACCAAGAGGTTCTGAAAAACCTGCTAAACAAAGGATCAATCGAGCAAACACACACCGACAACGATGCAGAACAATAGCTACTATTACTTCCTTTTTATAACCCTGACCTTGACCGAGCGAATGAAGCAGGTATTCACTTATGACGGAAGCCAGACCATAATGTACCAAACCCACAAACTATGAGTTGGCATCTTCGTAGTTTAAATTTTAGATCCTGTAATGAGGTAACACTGGATCATATACCAACTGCACAAGTGTTTAATCTAATCTCTGATTAAAGTCGATGCTATTAATACGGTCACCCACCATATCTGGCAGGTACATTTATTGCCATTAACAATTTCATTTTCTCCTTATTTATCCCTCTTCCTACTTTTCATTATTTCCAATTCCCACATTTTTGGCACATTGCATCAGCAACATAAGTATGTGTACAATATATTATATTTTTATATAGAAGTATCTTGGTCTTATAATAGTATGTCACTCTGTCCTGGATGTTGTGAAACTGTACATTAAAGTACATACTCTTGATCAGCCATTTTCTGTACTTTCCACACTTTGCTGGGCTTGTCTCAACATCGCCAAGTAATTACTGGCATAACACACCAGTGTGAGCCCACACAATGTTACTGTGCCTCAAGCAGCATATGAAAACACCAACACATAGACAGGCATCCACAAGTGACACATACATGCAGATGCACAATCACTCTTCCATAAGAACACACAAAACTGCCTCTAAAGATAAATACTCAACAAAGACAAGTATATATCTATGATAGCCTTTGTTTGGGGGGGGGGGGGTGGGGGCGTAAAAAACTAAAACATCTGTTCAAAAAATGACTACAAATTAGTTTCCCAATTCATTTATTCATTGCTTGGCCCAAGAAATTTTTTTTATTCATGAGAAATATTCTCAGTCACGAGGTGGTATCATGCCAAATAAAAATATTCCTTTTAACATTCATATAAAACTTTCAAAAGGCTGAAATTTTAGATGTAATGTAATTTTTCTTTGAACACACAGGAAGAAATTGCAGGATGAGGAGAATTAAACAGATAACCAAAATTAGAAGAAAGGAAAGGGGCACGACGAGACGGACTCAGAGCTGGACAGCAGACAGTGTTTAAATGTAGTCATTGATCCTCCTCAACGACCCATGACAGTAGAAAACCACAGGGCATTCACTGTAATGCCTTAAATAGCTGACAGAGTAAACACATACCACCACAGGCGCAAACACAGGCACACATAACACACACCAGAGAGTTTAGAAGTAGTTCAGCAGCAAATTCTCCCAAGTCGGCTTAGCATCATATTTCCTCTTTAAAACTCAAGTTTCTGTTGTTGCTCCACCTACTTTAATAAACTCTGTTCTGAGATGTGCTTGATGCACAGCAAACTCAAGTGCGCACAACAACACACATATTCCTCTATTTAGTCACACTCACAAACACACACACACACACACACACACACAATACAAAGCTGCACTTTAAAAATTAAAGCTGCTGAAATGGATTTGAGGCAGAACCATGAGAGCAGAGGCTGGTTTTGGGGGTGTGTATGCAGATATGATTAGCTGAATGTATTTGCCCAAGCCTGCAGAACTCAGGGTTGAACTCCCAATAGTTTAAAATGTGTGGAGTTTGACTATGACAGCGATATAATATCATGAATGATTCAGGATATATGTTTCAGACTCCAAATTTGTTAGTCTGAGTAAATTCTAGCTCAAAAAAAAATCACAACTTATTGTAATTACAGCTCTGTAGGCATAATCAGTACTGTATTCCATGTGAATGAGGACTGGGACAACAAAACCACCCTAAATATTAAACTCTTCTGAGGGGAAGGCAGATGAAAAAAGAAAAAACTGAACTTAACACTTAACTTACTTAACAGCACTGCAACATGAAATCGTCACTCCTGTGAGTTTTTAACCCCTGCCTCTTCAGCTTCTGTCTTTTGCCACAAAAACAAAAGAAAGGAAAGTCCCAGTCAACACCAGCACCCTTTATTATTGACATTTGATTCCCATTTGTATACAATATACGAGGTGGGTCCAGCAAGAGGTATGAACCTTTTTCACAATAGCTTGTACATAGACATTTTCAGTATTTCAAAACAAAGTAATTCATAAAATTACTGTTGAGGAATATGTTTCTATTGTCCAGACCTTCACCCTAATCACCAGTC
Source organism: Remorina albescens (assembly GCA_034769265.1). Lineage (NCBI taxonomy): Eukaryota > Metazoa > Chordata > Actinopteri > Carangiformes > Echeneidae > Remorina > Remorina albescens. The sequence goes on along the minus strand of CM068482.1, from coordinate 15,368,774 downwards.
TACAGGTCGTTCCACAGAGTTGTCCTGACTATCTGATTGTCTCACTGCTTATCATCCATAAATGCTCTACTTGCGTCACCGTGCTATAGCCTGCCCAGCAGAGACACAGTCTTCGATATTAGCCTCTAGCCATCAACCATGCACTCCACCTCCACAGTGATCCTGCCTGCGTCAACAGCCTTTAGAAGGGAAGCCCTCCCTTTCTGGCCCCTGGGCTACACTCTCAGGCTGTCCAGTTATTCTGGCTGGAGTCCTGTTCAACTCCAAAGCAAGAGGTCCCTGGGGATGAGCATAGAAATGGGGCTGTAGGCAGAAGCTGGGCGCACAGACTGGACAGCTGGTTCCCTGTTTCTCTCTGCTCCTTCCTCCAGAGTATGCTATAGCCCACGGAGACACTGATCCCTCAAGCTGCCCACCTCCACTGAAAGCCAAGTTCCCAGCAACCAGCCCGAGCTTCAGCTCCAGGATTCCAGCTACCAGTCCAAACCACAGCACCAAGTTCATCAGCTGCCCGGGCAGCCAGAGGCTCAGTGGGCAGGCCATCTGCAGCCTAGCTGTCCAGTGACCATGAGTCTCCATTCCCCAGCAACACAGTCAGTTCCTTTTCTGTTCCTAAGTCTATTCTTGTGAACCACTTGTTCTTCTGACAAAAATTCTGAATAATGCATCATCTCTCTCTGAAGTGGTGCTCTGGGGCAACATCTGTTCTGTTCTGTTCCTGCTTTGAGGATCCTGATCTCTCTTCTGTTACAGAACAACATCTCATCTGTTCTTAGTCGATTGCTTTGGCTTACACCTAACATTTTCCATCATTGTCAACAGCTTGTCTGCTCCTGAGTCATGCGGCCTGGCTGATACATCAACTGTTTTGGCATCAGGGGTCCCATTTGATGTCTCGTCTGTTCCAGATTTGGCAGGCCTGGCTGACAAATTCCCTGATCCAGCCAGTTCCCTGTTCTGGACCAAGTTAGTCCCATCTGTTCCCGTGTCAAAGGCCCTGGTAGACACATCACCCGGTCCCATGTCTGATGTTCTGATCAGCATCTGGTCTGTTTTCTGGTCACCGTCTCACCTGTTCCAGCACCACGGGTTCTGGCTGTTAACATGCCTTGTCATCTCATCAGTTCTTGAGGCGGTTCCCATGTGGGCTGACTGGCTGATCTTCTGTCAGCGGTCAGGCCAATTCCAGCTCAAACCCTGCCAACTCTTTTCCAGATTCATCTTCCGTCATGATCTGCCTCTAAAATGACTGTGTTTGGAAATAACTTTAAACAAAACACTGTGTATTAAAGCCACCTTTTCCTTTCTATTGTCAGTTTGCTGTTTCCTTGATGTTTATTTCATACTTCTTTTCAGTTGATGCTCCTTTATGCGTTTTTATTTTTTATTTTTTACATTTTCTATTTATTCCCACACCAATCTAAATTTAGTTTTTATGTTCTTGTTTAATATTTCGGAATTAATCTTTTAACTGCTCTAGTCCAGCCTCATAATCTGCATTTAGGTCCTGGAAACCTTCGCCCCCTTGGCACTCTGGCCAAATTGCTAGATGCTAATAGTTAATTATGAATATCTGGTAACATTGAGGTTTCCTTCTTGAAAAACATAACATTTTTCTGTCATCGCTTTTGCAATTTGTTCAGTGTCTAGCACACAAACTATTCCCCATAGTGTCCTCGTGATATGCATGTTTGTAGCCACGTTTGCTCCAGTGAGACTGTGAGTATTTGACAGTGTGATTGTTACAGGCTGAGACATATGCTGACAAAATTATTATAGAGAGATATGGATGAACGCACTTTTAAAAGACTGTCAAGCCTAGTCAAGTGCGGCACACTTCAGAAAATTATTCCTAATGTTTCTCCCTGCCTCTCCTCTGGTTGTGTTTTTAGGGGCCTTTGTCATTCACTGAGCCTATTTTTTTTTTTTCCTCAATGAGCATCAATCTCAGAAGCACGCTAGTTTCTTAGCTCATTTTCAGCATGAATTAATGTCCTTACATAGGGTATGAACATGTTGATGGTGGTTGCATTGTAGAATATACTGCAGTTTCAGGGGACACATACACATACCTGTAGGTTTGGGTCCTCCTCGTGCTGTAGGTGGGCTTCCTCCGCCGCTTCCACCAGTCTCTTCAGGGGGGTAAAGGAGAGGGGAGATTAAACTGCTTTAGCAAAAAATGATTTGATTTGTGGGTCAAAAAATAACAACCAGAGAAACATACATACATAGAGCATTATAACTGGCTTTATAGGTACCCCTTAGCAGCAGACCACCACTACAACCCCTGACACACACATAGACACAGACACCAGACAGACATTTGGCCATCTTGTGCAAAGAGGCTATTTTCCTAAATGGTTCAGCAGTAAAGGTAATGACTGCCTCAGGTTCTTTGGACAACAACAAACTCCAGCATCAGTTCATGATGTTTTACACATGCACTCTCATGCACCCCACATACATAGGGAAGCGCACACACACACACACACACACACACACACACTCTCTCTCTCTCATCACCCTCTTGCTGCTACCGTCTGCTGTGTGTGCCTGTAGGGTGGTGCTGGTATCTATGTGCCAGTGTGAGTCAACGTTTTGTTCTCTCTCTCTCTCTCGCTCATGAGAAAATTATCTTTTGTCTTTTGAAAACGGCATTTTCTCAAAGGCTGGAAACATGATGTCATCGTCATTGTTCTCCAATGACAGACAATCATGGAGAAATTTAAGTTGCACATCGCCTTTCGAATTAAACTCCCTGGTTTATGACTGGCTGGGGGGGGTGACATCATCTATCAGTTAGCATTGTAGCTGGTTCGATATCCTCAAATACCTAATTTTCTATCATTTTAAGTCAAAAACCCCAAAATGGCTCTTACTTTGGTGTAAAACAGAGAAAAGCAGGATACATTTACTACTAAGACATAGCCAATGAATGTTGGCAGTTCTGCCTGGAGAATTACTTGTTGATTCCTTTTTGTTGCTTCCCTAATTGATTTCAGCATTAGTGAAGATGTGAGCATGTGTGGGAGTTTGTGTATGTGCGTGAGACATGGTCTTGTTGCCCCGGAAGGGAGATTTGTTTTTCACATCTTGTACTCCTATTCCAGACAGAAGCATACAGACATGTAGTACACAGCCCTTCATCACACACGCACAGTCATGTTGTGTATATCTGAATGCATATTTATGTGCGTATGTGTGTACATACAGATACATTTAGATCCTTAAAGTGTCAATGTGGTAGTTTGTGAAGACTTGTTTTCTATAAGAAGTGACATACAATGGATGACTGAGATGAGATGGGGATAGGGAAGGATTTTGGAAGCATTTTGATGCTAGCAAGTTTGGCAGAGTTTTCTTAGTATTGAGGCTTTGCTTTTCTCAGTGAGTAGTTTAAATATGAAAGTTCAATCACAGTGTGAGAAGTATGTGGTGGCAGATAAAAGGCTGATACAGTTATTTGTATAAAGGGTGCACAGGAAGGGAATGAAAAGTGCTGAGGGTCTCAAGTGGTGTAAGGACTAACTGTGCCAGTAAGTAACAAGGTCCCTTGCTAAGAAGATTGTCTAATTTGTACTCAACAAACGAAAAGTAAAGTAGCAAAGACAGGCAAACAGCGGCATTTCAAACAGGATGAAGATGAGAGATCTACAGGAAGCTTTTTTTATCCTGAGTTAAACCCTCACTGATATTTGTCACTCTCTCATCCACACACATTTGGTTCTACTACCAGCTGTGATGCACATGGTATGTTCTCATAGCAAGTCGTTTCTCTCATTCACAGCTGGTTGTGGTGTCTATGAGTTTTTGGTAAAGCACTTCCATTTTGCATTTCCATTCAAATGGCTTCAGTCGTAAAACTACTGCAATCATCCAGCTTATTTCAGCTGAGCCATTTGTGAGTTTTTGTGTGTGTCTGTGTGTGTGTCTGTCTGTGCATTGTGTGTCTGTTATGTGTGCGGGCAGGCTGTTTTGGGAGGCAAACACTGTAATCTAGAGCCTGGCCAATCATTTTGTCCACCATAGCAACACACCTGGCTGTTGTGTATCATTGTATCTCACGCTGCATTTGGTTGTATTTGGCGATCAACTCATGTATACATTTGTTTGGTCGCTTCCTGCTCTCTGATATGCTGAGAGAGAAAAACACAACAACTCTGTATCTTTTTGGACAGATATTTCAGAACCAAACAAGGAACTTTTTGTACCTATGCAAGAGCATATGTTGTAGTTTTTGTTTGTGTGTGCATTCGGGCTCTGGGATGCGCCAAAACACCTCTGGTAGGCGCATATGCTGTAAGTCCATAACAGAGAATGCTCCATGAGCAAACAAAGATAAGGTGGGATAAAGGGAAGATGAGAGAAGAACAAGAGAATAACATTCTCTAAAGGTCTGTATGCTTAGCCTCACACTCACAGCGAAATGTCAGACGTTGCCTGTGAAGCTGCATCGATAGAAACATACTTTTCATCATTTGTGAGTGGGTGATGGTGTGTGTTTGTGTGCGTGCACAAGTGTTAATCCTTCCGTCAGATGACATGTGTTAAGATGTTAGCCCTCTGACATTTGCAAAAGCAGCTGCAAGACAGAAAAGGTCAATCACTGAATGTGAGAGTATGAAAACATGTTAGTGTGAGCATGATGAAATCTGATTGCATCTAAGTGAAGAAAAACTGTCACAGTACTTCCTCCTGTGAGAAACTTAAAAGATTATTAATGTCTCGTATTGTAAACAAAGACAAGACAAAAAAATATAATAAAAACTGTTGGCTGTAAGTATTACACAGCACTACATATATGGAATACATTCATAGATAAATTTATCTCTGCTGCACTCTACCGAACATTTAAACACTTGATTCCCACCTGCAGATAATCCATCCTGGCATATTATTCATGTAGTCTATCTTACCATGCAGGGAAATGGGAGTTAGAGGTGTTGGGTAAAAATAACTTCCGCCATAGCCGGGAGTTTTTCAGTTGGGAAAAAAAGATTAGAGATAACTAAGTACTACTCACTTCTTGGAATTTCAATTCTCCCACAAAACCAAGAGGAGCATTCCAGGTGGTGTGTTTGTCTTCGAGTGCATGTTGTGTTGCTGTGGGCTTACATGAGAGTGTGTCTGCTCTCCATCTTGTGTGAGTCTCACATATTCAAATGAGCCTGCCACATCTTTTTTTGTCAATAGGTGGTCCTGCCAAGGTGCGTGATGCAGTTTAAAAAGAGAGAGGAAATTACTTTTCTTCTCCAGTCATTCTGCTGAAACTCAGGCTCAGTGCGTGATGGCAGCAATAATTAAACTGACAGTCTAAGTTCTGTCTCACAGAAAATGCACATACACGCATCCAGGTTCACAGGCTTTCACTGTAGCTGACAAGGTAAGAACCGAATACAGAGCTAACAAGACCCGCTGTGGTAACTGCATTAAAAAGGAGTCTGGCATCTGGACCTGATTAAACATCCCTGGTGTTTTTTCCGCTGGCCTTTGTGATCGCTGCGGAGCTTTGATTCTCCACATAAAGCTGATTACACAAGACCTAATTGGTCTGGTCCCGGTCAGGACAATTTGTCTATAAGCTCAATCAAACCACAAGAAACAATGTGTCCTGTGAATGAGCCTGTGTGTAGCTTTGCCACCGAAGGTATTTTAGAGCAGTGAGGCTGGCTGAGGTGATGTGTTGCAAGACATACAATGATGCCTCAGCATCAGTGAAATTTTCTGACCTTGTGGAAGGAAACGTCTGAGAAATGGCAGAATGGTTATAAGAATTAAATTATTATATCTGGACCTTACTTCACTGAACTTGAAAAATCTTACTGCCCAGGATAAGTTGAGTCGAGGTGATATGTTCCCCCCTTCTCTTCCCTTTTAATTAAACCCAGTTTCTGTTCCGGTTTCATAATTTTTCAGCCAGCCATCTACCCACCCAGTCCATTTTTCTGACATTTGCACTCATCTACCCCCTTTCATTATCTGACATCCTGTGATTATGATTTGCCTGTCAGACGTTCCAGCTTGTTTACAATTTCAAAAGATCAGAAAAGATCCCCCTCATTTGGCCGTCAACTTGACTGGCTTATTGTTCTTGTTCTGTGCTTGCTGTGTTGTTATATTTCCTGATGGTGGAAGCTGCTGACCTTAACAAATGCCTCTGCATTATGAAAGCATCACTAAAGCTATGAAAGTTAGCAAAGGTTTTTTCAGATACAGCCAAGCAATTCTACCAACAGCTACTGGAGAAGCAGAGAGGATGGATGTACGCGAGAGCACGGGGTGGGGTGGAGTCACATACATTATTGACTAGTAGCAGAAGTCTAGGACACTTTTTTGAGCAGTACATTAAGCCTTCCTTAACAGGAGGAGGAGAGGCGATGGCCTGAATCTGAATGTTCTCTTGAGTTAACCAGGAACAAGACCACAGTCAACTTCAGCTCTAAAGAGACATAAAAAAAGATTCCCAGAGGTGCTGCATATTGTTGGCTCAGCATGCATTTCTACTTTGGTCTGAACTTAACTTTTCTTTTTCTATGTAATCGTCTTATTTGGCTACAGTTTGTTGAAGAGCTCTGAATTTCCAGTAACGGAGTTGAAAATTACTATTATCTAAATAATCGGCTAAAGATCAACTACATTTATCAGCTTTGTCTGCATGTGTAGATAATAACTTTGACACCCCCCCCCATGTAAATGCGTTTGCATATTTAAAATACCTACCAGTTCACCTTTGCACAAATTAAACACGGTAAACTTTTACATTTGAACTACTCGGCATTATGCTGCTTGGCCAGATATTCAGCTTTTCCACAGTTGGAAGAGGAAATGCTAACTAAGCCTTGGCCTCATGGATAAGGGCAGGTCCGAAGGGTCTTGGTTCTGTCGAAGCTTGAGCCATCAAGGCCTCGGCTGAGCTGAGGTAGACTGGCTCAGGTCAGCCCATCAATAGCACTGTGGACAGCAATTAATATTGTCAAACCACCACAGAAAGACTTGCAGCATCAACAAAAATGGAAAAGCGCTCTGTGACACCTTGCTTCCTCTGTTTTGCAAACTTAGATTGGGTCCAAGCCAAGTAGACAGAGCGTGGTGGGGAGACTGATAAAAAAGTAAAATGAAAGAGAGAGGGAGAAAAGTGGCGCGCTTTGAAACATCACATCCCAATAATCAATACGTGACAAGTTTTGCTGACTGAAAAGGAATATGAGTGGCCTAAGCCAGCTCTGCCATCTTTCTCACATGTCCTCCTTCTTCACCCTCATTTTATGCTTAGTCTGAACTTTTGACAAATCCTTTTTTCTTGACATTTACCTTTCCCATCCTTTTGGCCTACATCCTCATTTCATCACTCTAGAAAACAATTCAATCTCTCACACTTTGATGACTTGGTGACAGAAAAACAACTGGAGAGAAGAAGAGGAAGGAAGAGACAATCCCTGTCCTGACATCTTCTGGCTGACTCTGCCTTGCCATTAGCACCCATCACTCTCTCCACACACACACACACACAAACACACACACACACACATGCACCCACGTGCGCACACACAGATGTGACAATGATCTGAGACTGAAGGCAGCTAATGATATGAGGCAAATGAGGGGATCAGTGCTGTGAGCCCAGCCTGACAGTGTGGTCTGCCAGAGAGAAGGGCAGAGAGGAGAAAAAGGATAAAACATTCGGGGCTGACTGCCAGACCACACCATTATAATCCATATCAGAACTGTACACAAACATTAAACATGTTTCTTACAACTTTATGGCCATGTTCGGGGTCCACATAAAAAGAAACTGAAACCTAAAAATATCACAAATATCAATAGTTGGCAGCATGCTGCTGTCCCATGGTGACCTCCTTTCTCCTGTGGAATGACTAAGTGTGTGCACAGGCGGGAGCCAGAGAATAAGCTTTTCATTGCATTGGAATGTACTGTTGCTCATCTATATGACGATTACAATAAACTTTAAAGGAAGTAAATGATGAGACAAAAACAAGAGGTAACCTCTGAAGCTGAAAAATCAAGCCACCATGGAAATGCCCAAAACTAAGGGTTTTCAAATTGCCTCTCGACACTGGCCCCCAATTAATAACTCCTTCATAGATTGAGTGCTTGTTCTGCAATGGTTTATTGGAACCAAACAGTAAAATGAGTCCCGCTGATGTTCACAGCTCCTAATTCTCAATTAACAACATTGGGAAAAACAACACAATCATCAGAATTTTTCCTTCAGGAAATTGAAGTGTTTACTACATTTGGATAGAAACTTGGCAATTTCATTTATTTAGCAAAAAGAAAATCAAAAATGTGGCCACCTGAAATGTGAAAATCCATAAATATTGCTGAGAATGTTTAATTGTTTGTTTTATTATAGATGTTTGTTGTAAATATGGCATTTCATTTTACTGTTTCACTTTGGCAAACCTACAGGTCTCCAACAGACTTATTGTTTGCAATGTTGTCACATTTTAGCAGTTAAGTTGCCAGAGCTGTTATTATTTTGCCATTATTTATAGCAATGACAGCAAAAAACTACAAAACTCAAAGGCCAAAAGTTGTAATAAACCAACATTTTCCATTAAATGCTGATGCTTCTCATTGAATAAGATGAAACACATCTTTATTCAAATCATCTCCTGAAGACGACAATTTATGCCACATTCTTCAAATGCTAAGATGTGTTTGATATTCACTGTGCATGTTAGCAAAGGGAAATTAAAGTTCATGGGAGGTTCTGCTCGCAGCAAAATTTCAATAAAAGTCTTGTGTGTGCCTTTTACTTTTAACACGCACCCACACAGACTCCCCCCTGCTCTACATTGGTAATCATGTTTAGGACTACAGAGCCATAGCTGCCACAGGTAAATGATATCAGCAGGTACAGAGCGGAGACGGAATGCCATTACAGGAGAAACAGACCTGGCAGCGAGGCATCCACTCCGCTTTGAAGTCCATTGTTCTCATGAAACACATCCATGCTTGACTTCAAAGAGGACATTACAATAGTTCCACGCCTTCAAACTTTGATAACAACATGTTCTCTGTTTCTTTAACTATCTGTTGTTGCTGGCATTTCCAGCCAACAGCCAAACTTTGCGTGGACAGAAAGAGGAGAGGAGACGAGAGGAGAAGTGATGAGATGATAGAAGAGGAGACGCTGTCTGCTAAACAACGATAATATCCCACTGACTCAGGAAGTGATGAAGGTAATAGTAATTAAAAAGTAACAATGGTGAGCTACTGTGCTTTGCTGAGCTCAGGAATAAAGATAAATAAATCCCTATGGATTCACAGTACACATACAAAACTACTCACAGGGACGCAAACACAAACACACACACACGCACACTATATCCTTTGCAGGCAAGCATATGTTTATTTTCGAACATTGTGTGATGGGCCTTTTTAATCTTATCTATAGTTAAATTGCAATTTAATTGGTGAAGCCACAAAAAAAAAAAAAAAAAAACCAACACACACATATTGCTCTTGCTCCAAGTTTTTTTTTTTGTTTGTCAGACAGAGAGGAGGCTATGCTCACTATAATAATATGGTAATGATAAGGGAAAAGAGAAAAGAGAGATGTGAACATAATCAAACAGCAATTCCAAATGCAATTACACACACGCACTTATATATACGGCCATGCTTTCCGACACACAAAACCAAACACACAACCTTCAGCAGACTTTAATACTATTATTCTTATAATTATGTGTCTTCACAATCTCCCTTTCTCCAAATCAAAGGAATTATCTTATCACACAAGAATGAAAGCATAAACCTCTCACCTAAACAGATGGACATCCAAAACCCTAAACACACTTTGTTACAGTGTTTTTACAGTGGTGGAGGTTGCCGTCTCTCAGCAGGTGGTGGTGGGCGATAGAGAGGGGGAATCGACGTGAAGACAAGATAAAACCATGTTGACGGACAGTGGAAAGCGTCTGTATGGAAATGGAATCGCTGAAGCACCACATAGACTTAAGCAAAAAGCAGAGAAATGGGAAGAGGTGGAGCGGGAGGTGGCACGGAGGAGGAAGAGGGGGTGCATTAGGACAGGTGAAGGGGCTGTGCACTGAGGCAGACTGAACACAGTTTTAGTGATAACAACTCATAGAATCTAGAAAAGATAAAAACACTGACGGACACTGTCATATGTTAATCACAAGATTAAATGCCTGCATTGACAGTGAAAAGTGCGGGTGAAGGGGAATTATTAATGCAGCTGGTAAAGTTTAAATACTCAGTAGATGTATACAAGCGGCCTTTTTTCCCCTTTGATTTCTATAGATTTCCTGGCTCTAACATTTATTTTTCCTCTTACATTTTTCACCTGTCTTTTTTTTAAGTACCCAGGATTCCTTCCAACCTTCACATCAACCGAACCGTAACTTTTCTTCCACACACAGAATTGCACACAAACCCCTGGGATCCAGAATTATCAGGCATCTGGGCAGGCAGTCTTAGAAAAGCCATTAGCTAACCGAGCCCTCATATCTCCAGGGATTTAACGCACTCTCAAGGAGATGACACACACACACACACACACACACACACAGACAACTGTGTTGGTAGACTTGATACATCTAATCTCCCTGCTCAAGGAAAATTACACATGTCAACAAGCACAGTAGACCAATAGTTAAATGGGCTGATAAAATGACAGTTATGTAACGTTTATATGGATTAAATAATTGTAATCATTACTACTGTTTTGGAAATCAATTGGCATTGTTTTAATTAACAAAATTACATGCATTAGAAAACTGATTGAGGTCTTCAATTTTCTAAACACGAGTTAACAACATGAGCAGTAACAGTAATCAGTTAGACACTCATGTTCATGCCAAAATTAGCAGTGTAAAAGTACAATTCATTTTGTAATGCTCGATGACTCATATTAACATGAAATGCTTGCTCATTGAAGAATGTTAGGCACAGTGGATGAGTAAAAATGTGAGTGTTTTTAAGGTAACATTAAAGCCAAGAAAAGGGCATAGTCATGTAATCCATGTGGCCAAAAGGTATCATGTATAAGAAAAACGACATGGGCACAAGCAAAGCCCTAGCACGGAAATGGTTTGTCACTATCTGTGGCCGTCTCGCTCCCTCCCCCTCCCTCACTTTTCATTCAGCTTGTATCCTCGGACCAGACGCTCAGAGAAAAATCCAATTTCTGTGAACAGCACCATGTTGTTCTGATAGGATCTATCACCTGGAGCTAGAGCAGCAGCCACAGAGGCAGTATACTGTGGACACGTCGTGAACTGCGCCTGTTACAACATTGACACACACACAACCACATACACCCACACACCCACAAAGACATGCAGTCATGCTCAGACTCTGATACAGATAACATGGCTCATACAGCTCATGTTCCTATGTACTGACACCAGCGGTGAATGAAATATTCAGACTGTTTAAGAAAAGTAGAAATAACACAACGCAAAAATAATGCATGCATCTGTCCTGCGCACATTTACACGCATCTAAAATTTTGTTTAGTAAAGCTACAAGCACAAATAAAAAATATTATCCAGAAAATGTTGCCCCATTTCCCATAAATATTGATATTTGCTTCTAATTGCCTCCTCTGTTGCAGAGATGCAAGGAAATGTGGGTATTGTACTATATCACTCATATTATTTTATATTATACTCATTGTAGACAAGCAGTACTAGCTTCCTGGAGCTTTTCCAACATGGTTTAACATGACGGTTTGCTTTATAAGACTATTTTGGATTCAACACAGAGAGAATCTGCCAGCTCTTCCATCTGATTGTCCTGTCCATCCATCCACACAAAGACAGTTTGTTTACATGGGTGATGTTGTGGATTATTATGATTGTGATTCATTTACTGTTGATGTGGAAAGTGGTGTCTGATAAGTCTCCCTACCCTGAGCTATGTGAGGGAAAAAAACAAAAACAAACAAACAAAAAAAAACCACCTTCAGAGAGTCACAAAGTTGTGTTTAGGTCAACTCACTGAGCAGTTGGAGTCTCCCCTGTGCTGCAGTAGCATTAATTGATTGGTTCTTTTTTTGACACTTATTTGCAACTACTTCTCTAGCACAACACACACTGAATCGACATCTCACATGTAAAAAAAAATGTGTAAAAGTTGCTCCTAGGCAGTTATGCATAAAAGCAGTGGCGGCTATTGTCTTTGTTTTCTTTTGATCGGTACAAAGACAGCTGTTTACAACCATTTATTATTCTCACAGCTGTAGGAGACCCCCATAGTTTGCCCCGTTATGCTAATAATTATGCAGAATGGCTTGTCTCTGAGTTTATTTTATCATAAACTTATTGGATCAGTTTGTCTGGTGCATTAATATTTTAGTAACATCTGCAAGGTAACTGGTGACTTCAATTTTCAAATGGACTAGAATACAAGTAGAATATTCCACAATGAAATGCATTAGAAATGAGATACAAAGAAACTAAAACCTATACTTAAATACTGTGAATTACGATATACTCTACACATAAACTAATGGAAAATGGAAATAGCATGTTTTTATTCTCTTCTAAAATGGCCTCTTATGATGTTTGGTCTGCGTGGAGCAATAAGTGTCCAAGGCACCAAAGAGTAGATCACAGCCCCTCTATGTCTGTCACTTCACTCCCAACACCCTCTCTTTCACACGTATACACGCCATACTCTGGATGTGTCTGGTTTCACTGTGGCAATGTGACACTACAGCACTTCTGCAGCCATCCAATGGGGTCAACAGAATGGTCAGAAATGAACACTTTATATCGAGCACTGTCCCACAGTTTTACTTTTTGATCCCCTGCTCTCTGGGACAGGGTATACCAGTGAAATAATTTTAATGTTTACTGTAAATGATATGAATTGTTATATATAACCCTCGCAGGATTTTTTGAATACTGAATACATCTTTGCATGGGATTAGTTTCACACTGTGATAGTTTGTGTGTTTGGCTTAATTCTGCGTAAGGTTTTGCTTTAATGTGACAAATGCTGATGCAGTCACAAAAATACGTACCTTCATTGCCTGAGCTTTCTTGTGAAACATCTCCTCCATGTCCTCTGCCAGCCTCTTTACCAGCCGCAGCCCATCGATCTCCTCCACCCGCACTGCCCTCTCAAACTCTTTGTATTTCTGCAAGGAAAACCGAACATTCATGAAAACATGTTCTAATTACTGCAAAAGTAACTCAGCAGTGTGTTTTTGGTGCATTAAACAGTTCAAGGGGATTTAGTACCCCCCAAAAAAAGGGGAAAAAAAGTAATCAAGTCATAAAAACTCACTTTTCTTCCTAACACCAACATCCAATCCAGAAAAGTTCAGTATTGTTCTGCTCAAATCTGACGAATGGCCATGTTTCTGAGACAAAGCAAGGTGATAGAGCACATTGCCCCAGGCCTGGAACCAAACCCGCGACCTTCTTATTGTGGGGAAACAGCACTAACCACTATGCCGCTGTGCTGCCCGGCAGATGAATTAATATAAACTAAAATAAGACAACGAGTACTGTAAGTACTTTCTGTACAGTGTAAGCAGAAGTTTCAGTAGTAAAGTTCCAGCAGAGAGAAACAAAATTTAAATATACTATAACAGTGTTACCTGAAAGCAATGCCACAAAGAAGTGAGGGTGCATTATCAGAGGTTCAAAAGTGGAATTAAGCTTAGAGGCACTTGCTTCTCCAAACTAATCTGCATACAAACGAAACAAATCAGCTCAGCCAAGAAGAATTATCAGCTACTTTCAAATTTTCCTCACCACACATCAAGCATTGATGACACACTGCTGCCCTCGGTATCTGCACTACACTAAATCACATTATTTAGCAAAAAAAAAAAACCAAACCCTATACTAGGGTGCTTAACTTAACCAGCGCCTAAAACTGTGGACAGTGACACTAAGTCTCATTAATTCACGCCCATACATGCCACACAGACATACATATGCAGAGCTGATCTAAGTGAGGGGTATACTTGTACAAGAAAAAAAAAAAAAGATGCAAAAGAAGAAGAAAAGAAAACCATTTTTGAAATCTGTGCAAAGCTGCAGGCGGCTGTGTTTCACTCTTGGGGGATTTAACTCAAGATTACCACCATATCAAATAACATGCTCGCTCTAATGTTAAGCCAACCTGCTTAGATGCATGCTCCAAGCTGCTCCCATGCAGCAACACACACAAGTAGCAGGGTGAGGGGAGAGAGATCACAGCATGAGAAGGGGAACAGGGACAGCATTAGACACTGAGGCAGTAGCTTTCAAGTTTAGGCAATCATCTGACAAACTGCAGGACATCACCAAACAGAGAGGAATATTTATTTTTATTTTTTGCTTCAGGCCAAAACTTCTGATAAGCATGGATTCTTTAGTTGTAGCTGAAGGTGACGAGTGAAAGCGAAGCAAGTACGCAAAAATGAGCTGTCACTTGAGTGAACAACTCCAGAGACAATTCATTTTATTGTGCATCACTACTGATTTAAAAAGCTCACACTGAGAACAATCAGGTAGAAAAAAGGGACACTAAGAGGGAGAGACATTGACTTTAATCACTGATTATCTTTCTAACAAGTAATCAAAGATGGCTGCATTTCTTTTTTGTGTGTGTGTGTGCTTGTGTGTGGAGGAAAATGTGGGAACCTTTGCAATTGGCTTCATCCTGTGAGAGAGGCAGCCAGACAGACAAACAGATGAGAGAGCCAGGGAGAGATAAAGGGGAACCGAAATGAGCAAGGGAAAGCGATGGAGAGATGGCGATAGGAAGAGCAAACATAGTGTGGCTGCAAAGGGATTCAAGAGATGTGAGGGCAGGAAGTATGAAGACAAAAGGGAAGGCGGGTACATGTTAAGGGTGAGAGGCGAAGGTAGAGAGTGGAGGAATAGGATGACGGATGATCAGAATGAACATGAAGAGGTAATATTGAAGTGGGAAGGGCAGAGGGTGGTGTCAAATGTTATCTGTATTTCCAGAGTTGCAGGCGGACGCAAATGGAGGCAAGGAGGTTAAAATCACTAAATATCCACTCACTTTCATATTCCATGACAAACATGGCAAGAGGAATGACTTGCGATGTATAAAGCAATAAATTGGCTGTAAATCTGTTGATTACTGCATTCATCATTACAAGGAAGCAATTATCAGTCCAACGACCAGAGCCTGAAGGTACAATACTCCACCAATGCCCGACTGAACATGGTGTGTGGGAAAAAAAAAAAATATATATATATATATAATTTTTTTTTATCCAGCAGTTATGGTGATTAGCAAGATAGGGGTCTGGTTCATCAAGGTACTTTTTGAGGAGATGATTGTCCAATTTATGATGTAATGGTAGCTGAGGCATAAACAATCTGTTCTGATTGAGGAGAAAAGTGCCTCTACCAATGGGGAGAGATTTAAAGACAGGTGGAGAGAAACGCAGCGGGAAGAGCAATGAGCTGCTGACAGGAGAAAGCCAAGGAGGAGTGAACAGAATCCGGCACCTAAAGGGAAATACTCACTGTTTCATCTTTGTCACCATATCATGGCATCCACACTCTGCTCACAGCCATAACACTGAGCACTCTGTGTCTTTGAAATGCTGCGGAAGCGGCGCCATCATTGCCAGATTCATTTGCATGTCATGGCCAAACAGTTTGGTATTAAAAAATTCTCTTCAAAAGCTCTGGTGCAGTCATCCAAAAATGCTTCTTTTTCGCAAATGGTAATGATCAGATCAGACGCTAGGAAGGAAGAAATGATGGAAGCAAGGTGGCAAGCAAGATACAAATTTTAGGGCACACTTTTGACCTGTTCTTTATAACTACTACAACCAAGTTTTACATTTTCCCACACAAACCTCAGTCCTTCACCCAACTTTGCTGCTAATTAATTGCAGCCTCAAATAATATAGTCTGTGGCCAATCAAAGTGACTGGCTGATGATTCACAAGCCAGAGCAACCAGAACCCAATGAAAATCAGTGCAATAATCCCACTCGCTGACAGAAAACTGCAGTATGTCAGAGAGACAGAAAATCCCGGTTTTAAAACAATCCTGTTCCCCGTCTGGCTGTGGTGGGCTGTTAAAGCTGACAGGTCAGCAGGATTTAGAACCCTGAACTGGCTCGACAGGTTCCTTCATCAATTTCCATGTTTCTGTCCCTTTCTTTCTTCCTGTAGTCTCTCTTTAGAGCTTCCTTTTTTCTCTACTTAGTGTATCACCTGGTTTTTCTTTTCTCTATCTTCCCCTCTACTGCACCCAATTCTTTTGCTAATTATAAAAATTAATGGCTGAATTCACAGACACAGTCACATATTATGCTTTCTTTAGGCATTCCTCCAGTCCAAAAACCAATCCATTATTGTCCACAGAACTAATAAGTAATCTTTGTCCATAAAATGGCCCAAAACTGATTGATATTAGAAGCCTCACTGAGGACAAAGGAAAGCACCAGAGCTTGAGCTGAAATGTTTGTGATCATGTTTGTGTGGTCAGTGAGAGGCTGAGAGCCCAGCTGACTACAGGCTGTCTGCAGCACTATGTTCAGTCAGGCTGACCGGAGCAGAACGCACCCAATTAGCCTAGCACCATCCTCTCCACATCACATCATCATCAAAAGAAAGCCAACTGACATACATCCAGAAACGCCATTTCCCTGGAGAGGCGATAGGAAAGCTTCTGCAACGGGCCCCAATAGCAACTTTAACATGAAGGTAGCAGTTAAGTGAATGAGAAGACACCCAGAGGAGTCAGGTCAAATAGAGTATCCAAAAAAAACAAGTGATGTTATGTGATGTTCTATATCTTAATTCAAGAATTTTGCCAAACAATGTTCTTAAGCTGACACCACACAAATAATGAATCCCTATGACTTAATAAAAAGGTAGAAGCTCCTTTGGCAGCAGTAACGTCAACCAAATGTTTGAGCACGCTTTCCAACACCTGGTGTGTCGGACGTTTTGAGGTCTCCTTCAAAACCTAAATTTGGTTCAAGTTTTGACTCCAAAGGATAGATTCTCTCTCTTTTTTTTTATTTTGAAGTCACTGTGGTAGATCTACTTGGATGTTTAGCGCCATTGTTCTGCTGGTAGACATCCTGACATGATTCTGTAAGATTCTTTGATAAATTTGTGATGAGGCTTCCTCGGCCATTCATCACTGAAGATGTTTTCAGGTTAGTATGTAGTTCCCTTTTGCGCCTTGTGAAGTGCTACACACTTCTCCCAAACAATTCAAAGTTCACGTTCATCAGTCATAACGCAAATTCCATGCACACAATATAGTTTTTGGAAAGCAGCAGCATCTTCTGTGGTGTCCTGCAATGGACAACAAATGCATTAAATTTTCCATTTATAGGAGACTCATAAATAAAGATGTTTGCCAGTTCAAATGATTCAATCATGTTTTTTGCTGTTACTCTACTTCTTTGCTGAGGTGAAATGCCTGTGTTGTGCCTTTGGAGTCTCCTTGGCACGTGTGGAGGTGGTGGCCTTTTGGCCGGAGCACTTGTTTTGTGTTTGCAACTCAGCAGAAGTGTTGCCTGAATTGCTGTTGAGCACAGCAGGTGAGGCTTTTTGAGCAGACATTATGTTGTTGAACACAACACAGTTTTTTCCTCTTTTCCCAGAGGGGTTGTCTTGTACGTAGGAAATGGTTTGATTTTGTGCACCAGGACTGTCTTGACTTACACTTCTATCATCATACACATACTGCTAACCTATAATATGGGCAGGTTGAACTTTTTGCAAACAACAAAGTAATAGTTGTAGTTTTTGTTGTTGTTGTTTTTTCAACAATTTGTCTCTCATTCTGGCAAACATGACACATAATGATCATGTCACATATTCACTAATTTTCAGGGGTTCAATTCATGTAAAATGCAAAAAAATAAAAATGAACGACAATAATATTGATAATTAACTACTTCAAGCCTGGCTCATAGTTCAGATTTTATTTTTCCCAGGTTTGAGACACAAGTCACTGAGATTTCTGCTGTCAGCCCATTAAATAAAAACAAAACATTTTTAATCCTGTATTGTAAAAGTTCTTTACATTGCTGATGCAAATGGAGATGCAATCTGAAGCAGAAATATAAGAACAAGTGATCATACATGTTCAAAACGGAACATTCGCTTTCTTTACTTTGCAATCAATAACTCCGTTGCAGTTGTTACACCAAATGACTGACAGGAATTTAAGAGGATGTTTGTTACAGTTATAGCTGAGACAGAAATCCACTGCTACCTCACCAAGTTACATCTTAAGATAGTCTATGCCAAACCAAAACCAGTCTGGGCTGTGCTGAGGACAGAGAGAGGCATGTGGTGACATTATACAGTCGGTGTAACTCAATCCGTATTTTTCTATCCCCTCAACCCCTCTGCTTTACTGCATCACATGGATGAGCTGATGCGGCTAATCTCTCTCCTACACAGTGTGCACTGACTGTGGGACAACAATTCGAGGCTAGAGTCCTCATATCCATCCTGCGCCTCAGTACGCAGCAACAGCGACAACAGCAGCAAGCTTCAATGTACACACACATGTACAAAACCCAGACATTGCATATATAAACTCAGACATTTTGCTGGCAGCGGTACAATAGGTAGACAGCAATAGGTATACCTGTTTTCTCTGGGTCTGTTTGCTGGTTCGCCTCCATGATGGAGAATTAGAGGGTAGACACATGAGTGACATGAAAAGTATTTGTATCTATGTATGTGGCTTCATTGGGATTTGATAATAAAGTGATTAATGAAGGGAAACTACTTCATTTCACACCAAGACTGAACCCCAATCCCCCAAATCCCAGCTCATTTTACGCATCACCAGAGCCCACTTTACCTTGTCCCATTTGCCCATAATCTCACAGCTGTCTTTTTGTATCTCTCTCTCTCTCTCTTTTGCTCTCCCCTTCTCTCATAGACACACTCACAGACACACACAGTGACTGGCAAAAAAAAAAAAAATGCATGTTGACACTTAAACTTGCACAGAAACAAGTATGTACATTACTCCAAGAATTCTTCATTTATTTATATGTTATTTCTCAGGACATTAACGATTCAAAATTATGAAACGTGATCTGTAACTGTAAATGAATGAAAGCAAAAAATATACACGGTGTTATACTGTTGATCGGATGTTGTTTGTCTCTCTGGCTAAGTAAATAAAGCTAAGCAGCTAAAGCAGAAACGAAGAGGCAGAATTTGAAAATATGCACCGAGCTTCATGCCCTAAATTTCAAGTGTGTTTTCTATATTATTCTAGCTCTTTTGTTGTTTTGTTTGCTCCTGCCTGCTTGTCTGAGTAGAGGAACAAACGAGACACGGCTCAGTGAAGCCTCTGATTTTGTATTTGTATGTATGTGTTTACACGTCTGTCTGTGGCTGTGTCTACAGATTTGGCTTTGAAACAAGCGAGGACATTGTCGTTGAACCCCATAGCTTCAGTGAGGGATCGGTTAAAGATCTGGTTTTAGGACTAAGGTTAACATTGGATTTTTGTTATGGTTAATGTTAGTAAACGTGATGTTCAGTTTAGAGTAAGGGGTTGGAAGGAATTATTTTCAATGAGCACTTTGACAACTAAGGTAGGGCAAGTTTGTGTTTGCATTTGTGTGTGCGCGTGTGTGTGTGTGTGGGAACCGAGGGGAGGGACATAAATAAAAAGAGATCAATAAATCCACTTAGCAGAGTCTTTGATATACTCAAGATCTGAATCCATCTGGATATTTAGGTCTGAATTTAAAATAAAGTGAGAATATTCAAGGTTCAGGGTGGATTTATTGCCATTTGCATGTTTGTTAATGAAACCAAATCTGTACTCAGGTCAGGAAGTGTACAATATAAGTCAAATCATCAATTAAATAATCAATAATAATTAGTTCTAAGTGTGTTCAGTCTAACAGCCTCAGAATAAAAGCTGCCTTTGAGTCTTGGTGTTCTGGTTTTAATGGAAATGAGTTTACTCTCCATCACATACCTGTAGAAAGCTGCCAGGACTGAGGTATTGAGGCCGGCCTGCCTCAGCCTCCTGTGGAAATAAGGGCATTGGTGGGCCTTCTTTAAGATGGTGCAGGTGTATTTTCCACTTCAAGCCCCTGGAAATGTGGATTCCAAGGTACGTGAAGCTGTAGACCGTTTCCACAGCTGTTCCAATGATGAACCATTGGGAGGGTGGTGGCGACTACTCCTAAAATCCATGATCAACTCCTTCGTCTTCCCCACATTGATGCAGTTGATTTTCTCCTCACATCAGTCCACCCGATCTTTCAACTCCTGCCGGTACGACAACTCGTCATTGTGGGATTTCAGCCCCACTACTACTGTGTCGTCTGCAAATTTCACAATGTGGCTGCCTGAGTGTTTGGCTGAGCAGACCTATCTTAAATGTATCTGAGCAAACTTCTGTGAGTTCATGAGCAGAGTCTCTCAACCCCCTTCCCTGAATATCATCTTGGCCTGCTGCTTTGCAGTGGTTGATGTGCTGCAGAGTTCCCCTCACATCCCCAGCTGAAACACTGAGGAGCAGCTCACCTGGTGGAACAGTGAGCCTGCAGCTCAGAACCTGTTCAGGGTATCTGGGAGAGATAGATCCCAGGGGGCATTCAATGTCTCTTTTACTGTAGTCGGTGATGGTTTTTATGTCCTTCCACATATTCTGGGGGTCACTGGTGAAAACTTTAGTCTGAATTATAAGAGCATATTGCACCTTTGCTCTTTTAATTCCAGCCTCTAGATTCCTCCCCGCTGCCCTCAGATCTGAAGGCTGCATCCTTTGCAAGGATTTCGGGTTTCTTCTGCACGGGTTTACTGTGTGTGAGCCCAGGAAGATGACAGCAATATGGCCGGAGAAGCCCAGATGGTGTAAGTCCGCCGCTACCACAAAGAATGCCTCTGGATGCTTGGTTTAGGTCTAATTAATCCATTACCCTTTTGATAGTTTTCCTTTTCACCAATCACCTTGTTGGGTTTACCTGAAGTTTTAGTTGTTTGAGTAATCGGGCAATATAAACCCATACATGCTGAAGGCTAAATAATTATATTACCAGTGGTGGAAGGTACTGTAGAACTGTATTTTCATTGAGTGTTTCCACTTTGCTCTCTAGAATAAGGATTTTAGACTTAAGTTTACTGAAGCGCATGTGTCCACTGTGATAGTCATCCTATCATTCATTTCATTCATTCATTTTTCATCACCATCATGTGAGGAATATTAGACATGGATGGCATAATAAATAATACTGGGCGTTCCTGAATCCTTTGACCAAATTCCAAAACAGAGATACAAAGAAATTCCCTTTGGATGAATTGCACTTTCTCAGTGCGTATACTTGAAAGTGTGTGTGTTCATTGGGCGCAACTTACATCCTTACAGGATACCTATACAGTGTGTGAGTATGTATTCTTCTAAAACATGTTCAAGAGATCAAACATTTTGCAGTGTCATCATTTCATATAAAGGGGGGCTGACTCCCCAAAGTCATGTTTGTAATTACAGACAACATACATCAGGGAGGAGGAGGCGAGTGGGGTTGCCGTAGGCAAGGAGAGATGAGATGAAGAGAAGGAAAAGAGATGCGGTAGCACCCAGAGAAATCATGTGTTTCAGGTGAAGTCTGTTTTTTGTCACCATGTCACTGAGCCATTACTGCGTGGGTGTGTGTGTGTGTGTGTAGGAACAAGTGAAAAAAGAGAGTGAGGGTGAGACAGTAAAACAAAAGCCCTATGACTGATGTTGCGTTCCTGTGAAATACTCAGTCTTTTACTTGAGCGAGAGACAGGAGCATCAGCCCAAATTTGAGCAGGAAATCGCTTCAGGATCAGAGGATCTGGCATGAACACCAAAACCGTTGCCATGCTCTCCTCCTTTCATACCCTCCCTTGTACACCAGCCGACAAATTGTTCCCTCAAAAGAAGAACGGTGGCCGGAGATGAAGTGGAACGATTAATTTCACGCCTGTCCTCCCTGCCTCAAAAGCATGTTGGTCTGAATCCTGTATCTGGTGGCACAGAGACACTCCCCGCAGATTGTAAAACACACACACACACACACAAAATGTAAATTAAACACTGTAAATGCTAATCACACAGACATGAAAACAAGACATCTTTAATAAAATTCAGGAATCGTAAACCCATTCTTGCCTGACTGACCACACCACCATTGCTCCATTAACCATAACGCAATCTATCAGAGAGGGTGAAGATGGTATCGATCACAGCATGGAGATGTCTCAAAGTCGGATCAATGCACTATGAATGACTGGGGAGGATTGGGAGAGCACGTCACATGCACACACATCCTTGACGGACCACTCAATCATGTGGTGGGAAGGAGGAAAGTCCTGAAATCTACTAGCACTCAGAAATCTTCTGTCAGATAAAGCGTGAGAAGAAACAAGATGGTGGAAAGACCACTGACACACAAGTCTCATTTATTTTATGATGAAAGAAATTTCTCGTCTTCACTTCTGTCACAACACGCCTCAAAAACCAGGACAAAAATTAAGGAGATGCAGACTGAAACAATTAAAACAATTTCATTTCATTCTTTTTCACTTGCTTATCCATCAGGGTTGCAGGGGCTGTACTGTAGCTACCTGCTGCCTGCTAAAAATGAAAAGATAATGAGCTCCATAACAACCAAAAACATTGAACCTATTACCTACAACCTAGGAACGGACCTAGGACCGTCACAACCTCTGATTCCTAAGTCACATTTGTTAACTTTGTAAGCTCCTGTTGAATCACTGAGAGATAATTCTACCTTGTGCAGGGCAGATTGTCAAATTGACGGTATATCTTTCCTTTTCTGACTGATGATATTTCAGACAGACCAAAACAGATAAATGATGATCCTTTCTTTCCTTTATCATTAGTGTGAGACACTGATCTGCACTGCCAAGGACAGGAAGGACCTGCAGCGGGTGGCGAGGATGGCAGAGAGAATCTTTGGGACCACACTGCCCCCCCCCCCCAGAGACACCTACAGCGGCCGACTTCACAAGAAGGCCAGAAACATCAGCACTGATTTCACACACCCTGGACATGCCCTTTTCTCCCCCCTCCCCTCTGGAAAGAGATACCACTCTCTCAAATCCAGAACCACAAGACTGACCTGCAGCTTTTTCCAACAAGCCGTCAAAGCCATCGTCCCACTCATCCCACCCAAAGACTGACACACACACACCCTACCATGTGCAATACCCCCCCCCCCCCCCCATTGTACTTTGAACCTGAGAGTATTCAAATCTTGTTTGCACTACAGTGCACAGACAATCCATATTTATGTATACCTGTTTTTATACTGTAGGACTTAGTGTTTATATATATATATATATATATATATATAAAATGGATTGGATGATTATTCTACTTCTACAACACACCCTTTCCTTGTTCTGAGGTCTTGCAGACTCAGTGGCGGTTCTAGGGGCGGGGCCACAGGGGCATTGGCCCCATCTGAAATCTAATTGGCCCCCTGAAGTGCCCCTGTTCTGTCACTCATCTGTCGTTTTGCTAGAGAATGACAGATAACAGGTGAATGCAATTCATTGGCCAACCGTTGGGGGGCAGTAGTGAGCCAAATAGGCACCGTCAATAAGACTGACAGAAGAAGACAATTTAATGAACACGACAATTTAAATGAAAAATACAGATGGATTTGTGACTTGATGTAAATGTATGTGGTAACTTCAGCAGGATGGTGGCGTAGTGGTTAGCATTGTCACCCCACAATAAGAAGGTCGCGGTTCGATTCCCAGTGTGGGCAGCTGAATATGTCTAGGTTAATTGGTTAATTGGTGACGAGTGGGCTACAGAAGGCGGACTGGAGCAAGAAAAAGCAGACCCCCCAGAGACCAGACCAGAGACCGGACCTTTCCAGCAACTAGAGACTAGACTGGACCAGAGACTAGACCAGACTAGACCAGAGGTTGGACCCCCCCAGAGACTAGACCAGAGACCGGACCCCCCCAGAGACTAGAGACTGGACCAGACCCCTACAGGGACCGGAGTGGGAGGCCAAACATGTCTAGGTTGATTGGTTAATTGGTGAGGAGTGATGGACTGGGACTACAGCAAGGAAAAGCAGACCCCCCCCAGAGCCTACAGCGGACCAGACTAGACCAGAGACGGGACCCCTCCGGGGACCGGACCCCCCAGAGACTAGACCAGATCAGCCCAGATTAGACCAGAGACTGGACCCCTCCACAGAGACCTGCAAGGAAAAGCGAACCACCCCAGAGACAAGAGCCAAGAGACCAGACTAGACCTGAGACGGGACCCCTCCGGAGACCGGACCCCCCAGAGACTGGACCAGATCAGACCAGACCAGACTAGACCAGAGGCTGGACCCCTCCACAGAGACCAGCAAGGAAAAGGGGACCCCCCCAGAGCCTAGACCGGTTTAGACCAGAGACCGGACCCTCCCAGAGAAAAGATACTAGACCAGACCCCTACAGGGACCGGAACCCCCCCCCGGTTCGATTCCTGGTGTGGGCAAGCCGAACATGTCTAGGTTGATTGGTTAATTGGTGACGAGTGATGGACTGCGATTACAGCAAGGAAAAGCGGACCCCCCCCAGAGCCTAGACTGGACCAGACTAGACTAGACCAGAGATGGGACCCCCCCAGAGCCTAGACTGGACCAGACCAGACTAGACCAGAGACGGGACCCCTCCAGAGACTAGACACTAGACTAGACCAGACCAGGCCCACCCAGAGACTAGAGACCAGACTAGACCAGACTAGACCAGAGACTGGACCCCTCCAAAGAGACCAGCAAAGAAAAGTGGACCAGACCAGATTAGACCACAGATGGGACCCCTCCAGAGATCAGACGCCCCAGAGACTACACCGGACCAGACCAGACTAGACCAGCACCCTCCAGAGGCCGGACCCCCCCAGAGACAAGAGACTAGACCAGATCAGACCAGACCCCTCCAGAGACTACACCAGATGAGACCAGACCAGACTAGACCAGAGAGTGGACCCCCCAGATTTTAATGGGCTCTACATGTGTTGGTGGTTGGAAGCGGAGGAAATGGTCTACGGCTAAAATTAATATACAAAAATACCTGGAGAGAGTGCACAGCAACATTAAGCTAGCTACCTTTTTAAAGTAACCTGCCAAACTCTGATAGTGAGTGCCAATCGCATCCTCTTAAAACTAAAACTAAAAGCAGATGTTAGCAAGAGTTAGTAGATTTTTTATTCTGCATACAGGGAAATAGCTTAAGTGTGTTAACTTCTAATATTTACAGTAAACCCAAAAGACAGCTGAGGCTGATGGAAATGTAATAATGCAATAACTTTATAGTAAGTATTTGGTCAAAAGTCTCTATGATTGTTGTATGTATTAAACCTAAGGAGATGAAGCTAAATTTAAGGTCAGGGAATCAACCGTTATTACAATGAGGGGGCTGTGACTGCTTTACCAAACTTCATGGCAATCAATCAAACAGTTTTTGTGACATTTTACTTAAAAGCACAAATGTCAGCCTCATTGTGGCGGGAGAGGAAAGGTCAGGGGGTGTCACTGGGTTTTATCCTCTGGGGCCCAGGAATGTCTGCACAGTATTTCATGGCAATCCTCTATTTGATGGCTGCGTTGGGATGTTTCAGTCAGCAGACCAGATGACAGTGGTCACTGGCCTCAATGGGAATAAACCAAATGTCTGTAATGATTGGCAATCCCTGACATAACTGACTATCAACGCTCATTTTAACAAAAAAAAAAAGTCCCTCAAAAACCAAAATCACCAGTTGAAATACATCCTTTCTATGAGCTAGGGTCCTGGTGATTGTTTTTTTCTTTCTTATTTCAGCATGATCAGAACCACTTACACACCTCACCAATTTAGCTCCTTAACAAAATTCACCCACCCGCACCTCTGGAAGAGTGTTTGTGGGTGTGTGAGTGTGTTTCTGCAGTGATACACTGTTTAAAGTCTGCCTCAGGGCTGTTGAGAGGAACTGTAGAAAAACAGCTGTACTAACACGAATAGGAACACACATACACACACACACACACACACACACACACACACACACAAACAGCGCCTTATGGCATAGCTGGTAGCGGCTCAGGAGTTTATCCCAGGGTGCACTGCATCTTCTGGGTATGCACCATTGCCCCTCAGAATGGGTGCAAAAGCCCTGCTCTTTCTAATGACCATCATCTTTCAGTGTCCTCACATGCCGTTCCATCATGGCATACCCCCCACCTGTACGCAGACGCAGAAACTCCTAAAGGGCTGCCAGCATAAGCACTTATCTACCCTAAAAGAATTATTTTATAATGCAAAAGAAAGGCTTTCTCTCTCAACACGTACATCTCAACTATTTCCACTCCACTTCTTCTATAATATGGCCATTATTCACTTCACCAAAAAACATAATAGCACCAAGAGCAGGTCTAATCTGTTCACATGGAACTGATTAATAGTCCACAGTCTATCTGTAGTTGCCTGCATTCAGCTGGTTTCAGCAGAGTCCTAGAAAACATTTTTCATGTTTAGCAGCAGGTTGAGTGTGGCCTGCTGCTTCCCCACCATACATTTTCAGTCTCAAAATTGATTCTAGCTGCAGCCAGCGTGAAAGTGGAGGAGAGCAAAACATTGTTATGGATGTATAAACGCTATATTCATCCTTGCAAGTGTACATTTATTGTGGGAAGTTAAGTTTTTGCGACCATGGTTTCATTTGAGTTTGCTTTGAAAGCCTGACAAAGAAATGGGAGGAAATAAAGCTACCGCCTTAAGTGCAAAGGAAGACATTAATCAGGAGACACTAAAAAGGTTAATATGTTACAATAATGAACAATATGAAACAAGATGTGCAATATAAACTAAAGATGGTTTATTTTTCAGAATGCAATTGGCAAAAAAAAACCCCAACAAAAAAACACGGATCTAAGAAGCATGCACAATATAAATATAGTCATTTAGAGATGCCAAGTAAAGTAAAGTAAAGTCGAGAGGGATCATAATGCATGCTATCTGATGACACTGATTATGGTCTTGTGTTGACTCCATGATATTCAGCTTTGAATCATCTCACAGGAGCTTACTAGAATGAGAATCAGGGCTGTGCAGATCATTGGTGTAAAGGATCATCCGGTCAGCGTTTGAGATCCTTGCTGATAACTGTATGTATTTATGGTCTTCTGTCTGCATCATCTCATTATTTAACACATTGCTGCCATAATGTTTGCTAATGTCCTGAGTTTGCACACAAGGCTGACTGAATAGAAACATTTCTGATTCGCATTAAAGCTGAATTTATACTTAATTAAAGTGCCATGTATCTGTGACTGCATGCTTGTGTTGTGAAGACAACATTAAAGTCATAGATCAGCGTGCTCCCAGTCTACAGAAGTAGCTGGGAGCACCAGCACAGAAGTTGAGTGATGGGCTGCCATGGACGAAGCCATCTTCAACTATGGCATGTGCTGTATTACTCCGCAGATCAGCTGTTTGAGTCAAACAGAGCTCAGCGCAAGATGCAGTAGCTCAAACATAGCTTTAAAGGAAGGAGTTGCTTGATAGTGAGATACAGTTGTAAAATATTCAAAATAAAGCATGAATTTTAACAGATATTGTTTTTTGTTTGTTTGGGGTTTTTTTTGGGGGGGGGGGGGGTTTCTAGATGGCTGAAAACATATTTTGGCAGTCAGCTCCATCCACAGCAGCACATTGCTTAGCTACTGTGCCCGTGCTCTTGCTGCTTCTCTTAACTGGCAACATGCTAATCCATATCTACCGCAGTAACACACTGACTATAAATAAGTACCTCACAACACCCCTGTGTCAAATAACCCAAACTATCAGAAAGACTCTGACTTGCACTAGTTTTCTTTTTCCTCTTTCTCCTGTTTAGCAGAAAAACATTAAATTAAATTTTAAACATTAAAAGCAAAAACACTGCAAACTCTCTGCAATAATCAAACAATAATAATGTTGTGAGCTACCTGGATGCACCTCTTTCAAGTCTTGGTTAAACAACTTGATTAAAAGGCAATTGAAAGTTAATTCTTTGGATTGATTAAGTGACCCTGTATTGAGTCAAACTTCTAGATATTGAGATTATATAGAAACAACTTTCAATGAGTAATCGCATTTCCAGTCTAATTTGGCAGCAGTTTTAAAAATCTAGTAGCAGCCATATACGTAGGAGTTGTTGCCTTACAACTTTTTTTTTAGGAAAAACTAACTATAACATACGTCCGCACAGCAGCATATGACGGTGATTGTTAAATAATCCCATGTTATGACCACTGATCTGAGGTACAGTGACATTATTGCAGATTAAAACTTTACAGCAATTTAACTTCACCTAACAACAGGCTGTCTCTCTTCTCTATCCTACTACCTTTCATGTAACATCTGTCTTTGTTAATGTATATGTCAATAACACAACAACATCAATACAGTTCAACATTGATCCATACTGATCCTCTGTGTCTAATTGATCGGTTGTCATTTCCTCAGTGCTCAGCATTTCCTTATCTGCACATCAGTCAGTTCAGGTCTCTCGTCAATAAATGCATAACATGGAAGGTAACAGAGTATAAAAGAGTGTGAAGAGTTTTTGTAACGTGAATTGATGGTTTGATGAGCAAAAAGGAAAGTCTAACTGAAGTTTATGTGTGTACTGGCATATTGTATAAGACTGAGCGTGTGATGGTATTCCTCCACTGTAAACTGCAGTAGCAAGTGCTCGTTTGTGTGAGATGATAGCAAGTGCAGGTGAAGGTCATCAAGAGGAGGAGCCAGTGTTGTCCCACTAAGCTGGATTTGGCAGCACTCTCACAGTCTGTTAGAAGTGTTGTGCAAATGGGGGATAGCGCAGTAAAACTAAGTATGTGTTTGTGCAAGTATGCATGTCGGCAGAGTTGATGTAGAGGCAGAGGGGGTGACTTGGGACATATATTGAGAGTGCAGTGAGTGCAGGACATTGTGCTGGGCCAGCAGAACTTTTTTTTTTTTTTTTTTTAAAGAGTGTGGGCACCAAGACTTGCTCTGAACTCTGGTGTGTCCCAAGATCCCCTCCCATGTATTCTTTAGTGCCATAGCTGCATCCTTTCCATTATTAAAGTAGAGAGGTGGAGGGAGAGAAGTAGAGACAAGGAGAGAAAGTGTGAAAGGCATGGGGAGAAGGAGTAAAATAAGATTGGGGCAGCAAAAAAGATGCAAAACCTTTCGCAGGTAAAGAGTTGGCAGAATGGTTGAAGGAATTAAAGAGATAAAGTGAATGATGAAAAAGAAAGAAAGAGAGAAAGAAAAAAAACAGACAGGAGGCCTTTGTGATTGATGGAGCAGCCGTAACAGGCTAAATGTCCTTTCCATATTCAGTGTGTTACTTTATAACAGCCATCTTTACCTACGGCACACAGGGTGGACACTAAAAACTGGCAGCATGATTGATGTGGACAGCAGTAAGTCACAGACAGTCCTTCACACAATGCCAAACATGTTAATGTGCTTAATAGCACCAGCTCCGCCCCTTTCCAGAGTTGGCTAATGTTTACTTTCTGCATGCAATCGAGTCTGGAGCAGACCAGGTGACCCATCTGTCATAATTATGAAATCTGTAAAGGTGTGTTTATCTGTGCTTGCGGGTTTATGTGTGTGTGCTTGTATGCTTGTATACATGTGTGTGTCCATTAATGTCTGCACAGTGAGATGCTCTTTATCTGCAGGCCAACAGAGGCAGAGCCAAATCTGCACAGCCAATGACGAATGACAGCGGATATTTATCTTTAGTGTTCACATTCATCATCCTTGCAGCACAGAGCTGAAGGTATTACACTGTATGCAAACAGTGTGTGTGTGTCTATGTATGTGTGTGTGTCCATGTATCTTCTGCAGAAACTTGAGGAATAGGGAAGAAAAATCTGCCTCCCTACAAGCACAAATTAACTACTAAATCAAACACTTTGGGTCCTGGGAAATGAATTCAGGCAGAGAAATTGGGAATAAAGACGTAAACTGCACAGCTGAAAGTGCTAACAAGTCATCAAAAGACACTTGATTTCCTAAGCCCACAAACGCAGCGTCAGCAGTTGTGCTCTTAAAGAACTCAAGTTCTTTAATCTGGTAGCAAAGGGCCCCGCTCTCTGCTCCACAGCTCTCTTTAGTAAAGGGAGTGTGTTTGATTCACACACTGGCTTTTCTCATGCTTTCCTCACCAACAAAGCACTAATTACAGTATGAGTGAGTGGCTGTGTTGGCTAAAGCTGGCCTGCTAGGACATGAAAGGATAGCAGCACAGGGTGCACTCTCGCTTCCTAACGCTGTAATTAACTCTGCGTGACACGGCATTCCTCCGTCATCCTTACCCTCTCCGTTTTACACACACACTTTTTTTCTTTTCCCTTGCCATCGATAAACAGTGGAGGAATCGAATCTGGCTGGATGCATGCAGTGGTCAATGAGAACAAGTCAGGGAGGGAGAGAGAAGCAGAAGAAGAAATGGGAGGGTTAGCAGAGGTTAGGGAAAGAGGTATCATCACCAGTACACACCCCGACAACACCCCCCCACTTTCCCTCACCTCATTGCCAGCCATGCTGAACCAAACCTGACAGCTATTCAATTTTCCCAAAGCTAAATCTAATCTGCAGCCGTCTCCCCCTCACTGACACAGTGTTACACTGAAACGCCTCAGCCATCACCTACCCCTGGCAGCAGATTGGCACCATCACACACACTTCCCCCTCCCCCCTTCATGCACACAGACAAACATATACAAAATCATCCATGGAACAAGACAGACAAACAGAGAGCAAGAAAAAAAAATTTGTAAAACAGCTCCTCGCATTAGTATGAAGAACAAGTCATGATCATACAATTTGAATTTTTTTTAGCAGCCTAAAACAGTAAAGTAAAATATCTGAGTTAGGTTTTGTAATAACACACTAATTTTATTTCCGGGTTCTAATACACTTTCGACAGTCAGTAGAAAGCCATCAGTTGTGCCGTAAAAACATAGCAACTTAGAGACAACAGCACCGTAGCTTTGCTTTTTGAAATACTGGCCTAAATACTTCCTGCACGAAAGCCTCATGGTGACAGCTTTGCTTAGCTACAGAAACATCTGTAAAGTTTCCTAAAATTTTTATATCTTAACGTTGTGTAATCTCAAAGCTTTCTCCCAGAATGTGATTCTAGTGGATTAACATGAAATTATTTAATATTCTCATTTTTATTTATTATTTAATAAGAACTAAAAAAAATATTGAGGTTGATACCCAAAACCATTTTGTGTAATTTGTTGGAATTTCTAAAGTCTATGAAATTTACAGATTCACCAAAACCTGACTGCGAACACAACCTCAACAGGCAATTACAAACATTTGGTCGCAAAATTGTTGGACACAGATGATTACATGTATGTGCACAATATAACACAAATAATTCTGTGATTGAGTTTGACAAAGCCACTTCTGCGAATAATTTTGTTTGTTAACAAACGCTTGTAAATGCGTGTTATTTTTGGATTAAAATAAATTGTTTATCAAATTAAAATTTCAGTGCTGTTTAATGTGAGTACTGAGTGGATTTTTTTTTAAATGATATTGCAGTTCTTTACACAGCAAGAGTGACTCTTCCAATGTTCATCCAAATATGTAATTAATTTTAAATGAGCATGAAAAACTGAAATGCATAATCATTTCCACTTCAGAATTAAACAATTAGTCATGCTCTTAAATCTGGTTAGTGTGACTAAAATACATATTCAGAACATAAATAGATGGTTTTTTTCCTCTAACAAACATGAAACGGCCTTCTGCAGAAATACTGAATTATGTTTTTGTGAAACAGGTCTTGCAGAAAGGTCTTCAGTGAGCAAAATGATTTTGCGCGTAAAGCACTTAACTCGCAAACGATCTCTTGTTTATGAAATTACTTGAAAGCTCAATAGATAATGCCAAACAAACTGATATCGAGCAAAAACTTTATCACAGACGCTATACAAATATAACATGTTTGCAAAAATTATTTTATATCTGTCAGTGATAATACCAACTAATTTAGGACCCTGAGACATATATATATATATATATAATGTTTAAAAAGGGAGCAAAAACAGAGGCACAAGTCTTACATGCAGGATGTACTACCGAGCAGGACGTGCTCTTACATATTTCCTAAAATCACTCATAAGAAATATTTCATACCAAAGCTGGTGGCCAGCCACATCAGAGGCTACGCAGGCCCCCCACACTTTCTCTCTGCACTCCATGAACCCAGCAGGTCTTTCTGTAAGAAAGAAGATGCATTCACACCCAGACGCTCACACTCCTCCTTGCCCGGGCAAATCGATTCAAGCATACTCTTGTCACACGTCATTACACTTTCCTATCATCCTCTGCTCTTTTCGTTCAGAATAAGCACGCCTGAGTGTAGGGGAGACATTTTGTGTGTGTGTGTGATTGAGCATGCTTTAAGTAGTAATGCAAACTCAACATACACACAAACACACTCATACAAACCTGCTGTGTATTCCTCTCCTTTAGATACGGCTTATGCTTTTAAAAATAGGGAAAGCAGAGCTATACGGAAAACTTTCAGAGGGCCGTGGTGGCGATCCCATAGAAAGATCATTTGTCTTGCATCTTCTATTACCAAGAGGCTTGAGGTTATTTCAGCGTAGCATAATGTCCCACTACTTTGATTTCAGAAAGCCATAACATCAGTGAGGTGAAAACTAGTCCAGCCAACAACACAGACATAGACACAGCTATCACAACCAGACTGGCTCATATAGACAGGTTGCTCAATGATACATGAAATTAAAGATTTCAACAGAATAGAAGTGAAGAGGGTAAAAGACATAGAGCTAATTCTGTCAGTGGGAGATATTTAATGTGTCTCAAACAGAAGTTTACTGTCCTTTGCATGAGTGTGTGCACATTGTATCTATAGATATATACTGTATAGATTTGTATTGCATTTATATATAGTGTCCTGTTGTGATCTGATTGGTACAACAAAAAGTGTCATTGATGACTTTTTTTCGCTATTGTGCAAGAACAGTTACACACAAGCATACACACACACACACACACACACACACACACACACACACACACACACTGACTGGTATAACCTTGAAACAAGAGCTGTTTCCGATGGCTACAGGGAGCGCGCTGTGGCGTGTAGGGGGAGGACTGATCAGGACAGCTGAGGACAGAACAAATGCTAAAACTGGTTCAACTGGAGTTTTAAAAATAAATAAATAAAAACATGTTTGCCTCTGGAAACAGCCTCAAAGATTAGGCAAGTAATTATTTTCAAATATTTACATTTACATAAATCCTGTACTCTTGGGCCATCTGGGAATTAAGCCATTGTCCAACTTAGCTGTCATACGATCATTTTTATTGACTATTTTCTGTTTGACTAAAATTGCTGAAAGCATCTGTTTGAATTATCTATGAAGATATTACATTGAGCTGGTAATGTATTTGGATTAGGGCTATCACTCAATTAAAAAAGATGCAAGTAATTCATCGCATGCTTTTGTGTTATTAATTGTGATTAATCACACTTTTGCACTTTTTAAGAATGTCTCTCATTAAAGACAATTAAAATGGAAGTCAAATCAAGCATCAAATTAACGGAGAGACAACACAAAGGAAGAGTAAAATTGAATTTGTAGCATTTTAACGTGGAGCGCAAAGTAACACCATGAGCCACAATAGCTGTCAGTCGCTGTCAGTCATGCAAAACAAAACACAAATCCTCACAAGCGCTGGTTTGGACATCTGCGGTGGCTTAGCTAGATCTGTGTACTATACTGACTTGATTTGTGCACTTTCGTCAGGTGGCTTAAACAATTTACTTAACACCTACTGGTCCATAATTTTCACCTAATAAATATACTTAGTTGAAGGTGATAGTACAGAAATATTAAAAAAATAAAACATGGCAATGTATATTGTTCTGTGCAGCATGATTCATATGAAGTTGCACACACAATTTCATTGTCTCTGTCTGCGTGTGTTTTGCAGAGCTATGGTTATTTCCAAGGGAGTATTGTTACACTAGGGTCAGAGAGATAAGTGAAGAAAGACTAAGTCCATCTGTCCCCTGCCCAGGGGAAACACAAACACACACACACACACACACACACACACTTTGGTCTTTTCTCTTCAGTACGTCAGTGTATGATAGTATATATCCAACATTCTTTCTGCCTATTTAAAAGCATATGGGCCCTCAGGGGAATTGTGGTCCCTCCTAAGCCGTCCCAAACAAGAGCTACAATATTGTAGCGGACACGCAATGAGGCCCGACATACATACAGGGCACCGTGACATGTTTCCAAAGCCTGCACGTGAATGGGTGTGTGGACTTTTAAATCCTGCATTTTAGATTATCCTATATGATCCATCAAATGAGCACAAAAATTAAAATAAAGTAAAAAAAAAATATCACACTAAACTCGCAATATACCAGTTTGGTGTAAAAAAAAAAAAAGGATGCACTTCTGCTACAGAAAAAAGGTCTTGAGTTCTTTTTTTTTTTTTTTTCCTTTTTTCTTTGCTCAATTAACCCTGCGGCCTTAATTTGCATTTCATAAAGAGGTCGTCACTCTGTGGGAGGGTTATCTTCTTTTTGGAGGCAGAAAAAGATGAGAAGGGGGTACAGTTTCTCTCCTGGAAAAGAGATAACACTGCCACTACCCTTATCAGGAGCTGATGAAATCCCACGCTATAGAGGGCCATATGTGTCTATGGGTTTGTGCGTGAGAGTAGGCAGTATTTGGTTATGCGCATGCCCAGTGTGTCTGCGTGTGGATTCTGTATGTCATCACGTATATATAGGGGACATGAGTAAGTGACAGGGACAGGTTGTGCATCACAGCATTTGGTTTGGCCACCCACACACCAGTGATTCTCTGCATCCGCCAGACCCCTGAACAGCTGACCCCAAGAACCAAATTGTGTGTGTGCATGTGGGTGTGTGTGTGTGTCTGTGTGCGTGGGCACCCACTTTGACCTCTATCCAATGGCCATCCATTAGCTAGTTTTAAGTCATGCTTCATCAACTGACCCTCCATTAGAAAAATTTGCATTCCATCACATTCAAATTTTACATTAACGCCACGAAGTGAACGGACAAGTAACTGTAAGAGACTGCAGAGAGGTAGGAAAAGAGGTAAGGGGGGGTGGTTAGATATGTCAGAAGCAGGTTTAGAAGCTTGAAGTATATTTGTCTGTGCAGAAGTGCTTCAGAAGTGGACACTTATTTAAAAAGGCACATGTTCTGAAAAAGCTTTTAAATCTGCACCTACCTTGTTAACATGCATTACTGATTCTCATTTGGATAAAAAGTACAGGTCCTACAATTAAAAGTGACATTTCTCTCAGCTCAAATATATATATTTGAGCTGAGATTTATATATATATATATATATATAAATAAATAAATAAATAAAATTACCCAATAACGGTCATCCTCTCTCTTATGCTGGTCTTTCACATTCACACAGCAATTTATTCATTTATATTTTTTAAATAAGCATTTACCCACATGATTGACCTTAAAAGTAAAAAGATCTCCAGTTAAGTGTGTAACGCTGCGTGTACTTACGCATTTTTAAAGAAAATCTCCTCTACCCCACTATGTTTCGCATCAAGAGTAAAACTGCTCATAAGAAGACCTTGCTCCAGCTCAGCCATCTGAATAAGCATATTGAGTATTGCAGTTCCAGGCTGCACTTGAAGTTTGACACCTGAAGCTCACCTTCTGCAGCAGCTGGGAGCCAGAGTACTTTGCCGAGATGGACTTCATCTCCCCACCAAACGCAGAAGCCCACAGCTTCACCCTGCAAATCACAAACACCAGAAAGAAATCTGAGCCAGAAACATGAACAAACAGGCTATAATAATAATTTTTAAAAAAAACTAAACAACATGTTTTATATTATATTTTACAACTGAAAGGGAAAAGTTAACATGTACTTTTTCTTCTTCACAATGTGCCAACACTCAAGCTCGAATTTGTAAATTGGGGAGTGAACTGATGCGCTGCAGCTTTGAGTAAAGTAGCATCTACTTACACGGATGGAGGGATGCTTTGGTGGGAGCCTCCCACCTCTGTGACCCTACTGATAAGATTTGAGAAAAGTAAAAGCAGACACGCATACCACGCACTGGAAACAACGCAGCTCCGCTCAATCTGCATCTTGGGCACAAAAAATACCCTCCCGACGCTCAAACTGAGAGTTGTTTTTGTTTGTTTTTGGCTTATGCTGCCACTGTGAATATTTCCCCCTTCCTCCAGAGAACCAAAAAAATGAAAAAGAAAATGGAGGAGATGAAAAGTCACATATGTGTACAGACTAGATCGCGCATGGCGGTGCGTTGATCTGTTTCCTGGTGCGGGTTTGAGAGATGGATCCTCCGCAGCGGGAGTTATCCAAAGTGCCACGGTGTGGCCCTGCTGACCGGCGCGATGCTCAGCACACCGACCTGCTGCTGATGATGCTGATGCTGCTGATGATGATGCTGCCCGGAGGAAAGTCGATCCCGACTCCTCCGGCTGGGTAAAAGTCCGCTCAGCCGCTTTGGTGGACCGACCTCACCCACCGAGAGCTCGGAGTGGAGGTTCAGGGGGGGACCGGGGAGATCATCAAACGATGCAGCGCGCAAGAGCACGCCTACTCCTCCTGAGTGCTGAGACTTGCCTCCTCTCCCCTTTTTTCTTTCTTTCTCTCTCTTTCTCTCTATGTGTGTGTCACACACACACAAACTTTCTCTCCTCCTTCCGCTCAGAATCAGAGGATAGGCTATTGAGGATGCTGTTATTGTTACTGAATTACGCCATATCTCTCTCTCATGGGCTCTAATACAGAGCTACAATAGCCAGCCTTTCGCTTTCATGTCAGATCAAGTCATGCCGTGTATGTCCAGTTCACTGGAGCAAAAATTAGTGCCAAAGTGCTGACGAGAGACATAGAGGGAAAAGAGGAAATAAAAGAAAGTGAGTGTCTTTGTATTAAAAAAAAAAAAAAACAACATACGGAGGGAAGTGGGGGTGTTCAGCCTCTTGGTGGAAAAGGAGTAGAAGATAAGTCACTTGTGCTGAATAAAAGCATGTCAATTAAATGCACTTAGCAGCAGTGATGTGGGCATATGGGCTGTGGAAGTGGATGAGAGCCCCCAGCAACGGACCCCATGTGACGGATCGCATTTCACATAAAGCTGGAAGGATTCTGGCAAAGCACTGGGAGGGGATCAACACTGACTGAACGGCCTATCTCTGCTGCTGCAGGAGGGGTGCTGATGAAGGGCTTACCCTGATCACAGCTCAGGACTCACCTTTGCATACTGATGTAAAACTGCTGATGTGAGCTAGCCAAAACAACAAAACAACTGTATTGATAGAGCCCCCTCCCAAGTATTCACACCAAATAAAGTCAAGATCACATTCAGTCGGCTTATAAACTTTCAGAATCATATTCTTAAAAATCTACTTAAGGAAAAGAAAGTGACTTTTAGTAGCCGACTTGTACTGGCATGGGAAATTAAAATGGTTTGAATATTGTTGGTTTTAAGTTCAAATTGCTATATTTTGTGCCTGTTTGTTGGTTTGTTTATTTTTTAACAGGATTACACAAAAAAGCACCCAAGAAGATTTGGACCACACTTGATAGTTGGATTAGCCACGGGGTCAAAGGGCAGATCCAGTTTTGTTTCGTTTTTTTCCTTAAAACGTCAAAGTTATGCATTAACTGGATTTCTAAACAAAGAATGTATTGGATAAAAGTTATTTTAAGTATTTATGGTCAAATCAAATCAAAATCAAATCAGATTTATTTTTATAGCGCCAAATCATAACAAAGTTACATCAAGGCACTTTACATATAGAGCAGGTCTAGACCAAACTCCTTATAAAATTATAAAAAATGGTGTTGACTTCTGGTGGAATTTGGTGCAGATCTAGATCAAAATCTCATTTGGTAGAAAATGCAGAATCTGCATAACACACAGTGTTATTAACAGAAAAACAGAGCACATGACATCAAAGCATTCAAGAATTATTATATCAATATTTTGTCAAGCAACTTCATAAACTGTCTTAAAATAATAATAAGAGCAGTTGTGTACTTGCCACGACTCCCCACTGTAAAGGTGTTTAAATCTAATCATCCTGACAGCATAATTTCTGTTTCTACATCTACACATTGAATCTTGGCTCATTAGAAATATGCCGTTTAGAGAGGATTGGAAGGAAGTCAACAGTCAATTCTCAATCATCATCTTACCTGAGGTAAAAAGATCACATGAAGCATTTAAAACAAATTTTTTTTATTCCTGAAAAATGACCAGCTGTTATTTGGAATGAATGCAATTTTTTTCTACAAGGCCAGAATCTCCTCTGGGAGCTCCGGAACG
Organism: Remorina albescens; assembly: GCA_034769265.1. Classification (NCBI taxonomy): domain Eukaryota; kingdom Metazoa; phylum Chordata; class Actinopteri; order Carangiformes; family Echeneidae; genus Remorina; species Remorina albescens. The sequence continues at coordinate 15,330,382 of CM068482.1, read as the reverse complement.
CAAAGTGCAAGAGCAAATAAAAGAAGACATATATCTGTGATTTTGTTGTTGTTGTTGGTATGTTGTTACGGTAAGTTAAAGTGGAGGATGATGATTTCAAATGCAACATGATAGGGTTAAGGCATCTGCACTTGGCAACAAACTAAATCCAGAAAATTTCGTTTTAAAAGTCAACAAGTAGATGCTGAAACAGCTCCAAAGTAAAACAAGTCAAACGACAATAATAATATTAAACAAAAATGGGCTCCAAAGAGTCACTTCTCTCTGTCACACTTTCTTTAACATCTTCTGCTAACATCCAGTGGGACCCTACATGCCATTGGACAGTGACAGTGAATTTTCCAGAAAATTTCCTCATGATAGATTTATGCACAGTGGTTCAAGGCATTTCCCAGGAGATTTTCTGAAAGGATGGGGCAGTGAGGTAGGAGGCTAAAATCTGGATTAGCAAAGGATTGTTGCTGTTGTTATTTGTTTTGGTTTTTTTTGTTTATTTTTCAACACAGTACCATCAACCTTTAAACCAACGCAGAGCATGTAGTTTCCATGGAGATAAGGTTGTTAATGTGGCAAGCAAGACCTGAAATGAACAGATTACGCAAAATAGTGCATTTCTAGGTAAGGGTATTAATATTTTCACAGATAATCGTGAAAAAAAGTAAACGTCCTGCTCTCTTTCACACACGCACACGCACGTGCACACACACAAACACTCATTGCAGTAGGGGAGAATTAGTCATGGGTGACTAATCAGAGGGGAAAAAAACATCAAAGTCTAATGACACAATCTTCCTGTCCATCTTCACATGCCCACAATTCCCTCTAACCCTCCATTTCCAGTCCTGAATGCTGTAATCTCACCTGATTTTGGAAGGCAGAGTGTACCTAGGCTGGTGGTAACCAGGCTGTACCGAGCATTACACGAGAGGAAAAAGGACATTCTGACATCTATAATTGTGCACTTCCTTTTTTCATTAGCAATGGCTTTCTATACCTCCCAATGGCCCTCTAAAATCTGCAGTTTTACATATGACACAGTGACATTAAGTAATTTTAGCTTTTGCAATATGCTATTAATGGAAAGACAGTTAGTACTATGTTTTTCCTTATTCACAACACAACATGCTGCATATACCTTGAATCGAATTAGATATTTACAGAATCTGAATGATTGCTGTGCATTTCAAATATACTCAGTAGCCATTGTGGTCGACTCCCCATTGTTAATATTTACCAAGCCAAGATGTAAAGAGAATATTTTACAAACTACACGGAGCTATGACCAACTACAGAATACAAGATCAGTGGATAAGGGTTGGTGTAGTGCCATGATTGAACTACATATGTTGGCACTTCAGAGAGCATCACTTACTACAACCACCGGACCGAATTTTAATGTTTGTTTGTTTTTTTTTTTTTAATAATGGTCTCCAAATATGCATGATTTTTCTTGGATTACTGTTGACAAACTGGTGTATTGATGCATTAAATCATAGGATGAGGCTGTTATGTTTTTGAAATATTTCAGAGCCTAAGCACCACTTTCAAAGCTGATTTGTATTTACACTAGAAGGCCGGAAGCAGCAGATTGTGTCTGTCAGTGAGCATTGATGTTCTCATCCATATAGACAGTGATGGGCTCAGTTCCCATTAGTGGCTGTAAATTTCAAAGCGCACCATAAATAATTCTTTGTTACCAGGTTCAGAACTCACCTTGTTTTAGAAATACCTTGCTTAATTCAATTAATAATGAGATGTCAAAGACTTTCCTCCACCAGCAGTGGCAGAGAAACAGAGGACTGTACTCGATGATGAGACAAGAGCATAGCTGGCTGTGGAATATGCACCGTCACAGATCAAAATATCCACTGCATGCAAGATTCATGGGCTCTGAAAACAAGGACAAAGCTCCAAGCTCACCATGAAGAACAGCAGGGGGCAGTGGCAGCTTCTGCTCCAGAGAGGTGAGCCTCCACCTGGTACAGCACCTGCAAAATAAGGACAGGAAAAATGAATGATTACAGGGTTTTCCTCCTATCCTGGAAATTGTCCTTGAATGAATCATTAAATCTCTAACATTGGTAAGAGCTGGCTGTGCTTGAACAAGCAAGTTATTTGAAAAGGGAGGTTGCAACAGATGAATTAAGTGAATTAAGGCTTTGGGGAGGAATCTTCTTCAAAAGCAGTTGTCAACATATAGTACACTGGGTTGAATAGATGATTAAAAAGCTTATGCTCCAAGATTGCTTGAATTTGTAAAAGATTACTTCAGTGCTTGTGAAAGGTAGCCTAATTTTCCAGATTCCTTCAGAAAATTGCTGTGGATGTTTAGATGCCATTTTAACAATTCATGAAAAGGAAAGATGCTCCCTGTGGGCACATTCAGTCCAATTTGGGAAATTGTTTGATATTTTTAACATCAAAAGCTAATATCGACACATATATAACAACCTAAGGTAGAATAAAGTAGGTATTATATAAATAACAACATCTATAGTTTAGTCTTCAAGATGAAAAAGTAGTTCATGAATGATCAAAGTCCTGGTAGTTTCTTCAAGCTGTGTGAATTAAAATGTTAAAATGCTTTAAAATGCGACAAGGTAGTTCAGATTTCCTTCAAGGGACATTTAAATATATTTATCCTTTTTAAAAAGGTAAAATCTGATTTGCTGACCTGAAAAATTACATTTTCACCTCCAGGAGGGTTAGGGTTATTCCAAAAAGAGCATATTAAATGTCACTACCTTTAACAGGACCATGCAATTTTCTGTATCGTTTGTGTGTGCTTGCACTCTTGTGTGATTACAATCTCCCATCTTCTGACAAGCAGATATAGTGAAAGAGAGAAATAGCTTGTTCAGCAAAAGTAAAGAAAAGAATGGGAAGTGAAAAGGAGACAATATCCAATGAAAAGAGGAGGATGCTTCAGGACAGCAAAGACTAATTGTTATGTGAAAAATCTAGAGAAATCATTGCATATTAGTGAATATAATTGTGTTTAAAAGCAATTATACACCAGTCATTTCCTTTGCTATGAGATAAGAATTATAACTTTGAGCCATTTATGAAAGAGAAATGAGCTGATGGAAGACTGCAAGTCCCATAATGGCCAAGGGAACTGCGGTATTGTTAACGCACTGCATAGTCGACGACAGAGAACATCATGAATCTGAGACTTATTGCCGTGGATATTTTTGTCAAGCCTCAGGAACTCAAAACAGATTTGCTTCTAGCTGTACTTTTGCCTGTGACCCCATCTAACAACAAAAACAGAACATTTGGCCAACAGTGGCATGGACCATGACCTCCATTTGGATATTGTAAAGGCCACAAGATATTCCCCACAACCAAACTGTGTAGAAGCGACAAGAACCTCAATTAGCCAAGTAATTAGGTCATATATCAAAACAATGAAGCACCTGAGTGAGGAGGGGCAGAGCTGGTCAGAAAGTAGACGAAGGAAACCAAGGAAAAATGAGGACAGATTTGGAAGACAAATATTTCAGGGAAACAAAAACAAAAGAAACAAAAATTGGTTTGGGGAAGACAGTTGAAAGAAAAACTCAGAGTGACTGGGAAAGACATGAGGAAGCCATCTGCTTTTAAAAGGCTTAGATATAAACAAGAAAATTAAGAAGGGAATAAACAAAGACAGGCCAATAAATTTGGGTGGAGAGTCAGGCTGACTTTGCAGCTACCTCACAGCACTGCACACCACTAACCACTTTTTTTTTTTTTTTTGTGCATACTATTTTAAGTTTATTCGCTTTTCTGATTTCCTTGTCATTTAGGCAAATTTAATAAGTTTTTATGATTATTTTTGATGATTAACTATAAAAAACAAACTCCCAATACCTAAGACATCCCCACGTTAGGTATGAAAAGAGATCAAAGGGATGTCAATGTCTGAAAATATGTGTTTCCGCAGGTATGCATGCAGAATATATCCATAACTCCTTCTCCCTTTTTCCACACTGTCATGTCTGCAATTCTGGTCACCTGAGGGCGAAAGCCTCTCATCTCTAATACTTTGTCCTCAAACTGGGGTTGTGTTCAGACGTAGAGCAAGCCAAGTAAACAAACAGAAAGCTGGGCTTGCACTGTGGATGAGAGAAATACCCACCCAACTTCATAAACTACGGTAATACTAAAAGCACTATGACAACATGCATAATTAAAGGCGCTCTCCCTAAAAATAGCGGACTGAGAAAAGGAGAGTACAGTAACCAGAGATGAATGAGAAATGAGAGAAAGATGGAGACGGGTGACGTCAGGGCTGAGGAATGTCCATATCATAATTAAGTCAAATTTAAAAAGCCTAAACCAATGCACAAATTGAGCAGAGAGTCAGACTTTTATATTAGGGAATTATTTGTGAATTTTCTTTTCCATCTTCAAACAAACAGTGTGAAATAACTCAAGCAGCTTTCTGACTGCCTGAAAAGAAAAGCCTTAATGCAAGAAGTGGCTTCATTATGCGGTGAAATAACAGACAGCCAGAAAAAATGTCTGTGATATTTGCACGTTTTTATTTTGTAGCAGATTAAAAATGGCTTCAAAGTGCTCTACATTCACAATTGATTTGCCCAGAGCATATATTCCATTTTACATTCCTCAGCCACTTCAATTAAAGAAAAAACACCTAGCTGTTACAAGACCTTACCTCCATTATTGTCACCCTTCCTCCATCATCAGCTTATTTCAGATATGCAATCTCTTTTTTCTTTTTGTTTTCTTTCTGTTGTGTCTCTGTGCCCCTGCCTCAGTGCACCTTATTAAAATGTATATTTTCACATCAGTCTTCAAAGGCAAACTGTTTGCCTAGTTAACCAGAGCCATGTCTCATGTTACAGGAAATTACAGTGAGACAGCAGGGCCAGAGAGCCCACCTCTTTCTCCCAGGCTGCTTCTCTTTACTGGTTTGGCAACATCATGCCAAATGGCTGCAAATAAAGTGACTAAACATTGTGTACTATCAATCATGACAAATTTTTATCTTTGTTTTTGCTTGATTTGGAAAAACAGTTCAATCCAATTTACATTATTATTTCATCATTGTCTATCTCTACCCCCATTTTTTTTTGTTTTAAATTTATTTTTTTAAGCTCTGTAATCTAGGCTGTTTTGGTAATAGCTAACTCATTTGCAATGATAACATGCCCAAGAGGCTAAAATGAAACCATTGACTGCGGCTGTGCTGATAGAGGCTTAAGAGCTCAGAGTTTCTGATTGGCTCGACTGCGATGTTCAAGTAATTGTCGACTAACCGATTGCTAAGACACATCAAAGTGCCCCATTGGGCCAAATAAATGATTGACAGTGCAGAATAATCTCAGCCACCAAAGGCTGAGCAGTATATTCTCTAGCTATTTGCGATGGCGGACACACCAAAGAAGGAATATAATATGAATAACGTAAGAACTCAAAAAAAGAAAAAAGGGAGATATTGTTATAAAGAGGATGCTGCCTTGCAGGCCCCAGCCAGCTTTGTAAAAAGTGTGACAACATGGATTCCCAAAAAGGTCCAACTTAACCCACCTACCATCCTTAGTGTCCTTCCCATCTCTTGTGCACTCAGAATGCAAAGCAGCTTTAACAGTCGGATAGCGCCACAGTTTGGCTGCGACAGAAGAGTTGTGCAGAGTACCCTGCGGGCCTTTGCTTTCTGGCTGGCAGCTTTACATATAAATCAGGCAGGCCTATCTGTCTTCGCACAGGCTGCAGCCACAAAGTCCGAATCCCCAGCTTTGAGCACTCTGAGGATCCTCGCTCTGGAGTTCTGCATAGGGAGAGATTAACAACAAACACTAAACATGACTCTTCTGTTCCTGTCTCATAGAAGAAGGGAAATTATGGATCAAGGAGGGAAGTTTGGTCAATTAAAGTCTCTGGCTTCACTGTCAACACAAAGAATCTTTGACCCAGTTGTTCAAAATCTTTTTTCCTCCTTAACATATTTTTGTACAACATATGATCAATTTCTTTTGAAACTTCTGTGCTCTCATTTTGCAGTCTACTGCTGTTTATTATGATACTGAAATCACATTACAAGTTATTAACACCATGGTTCTCTGTATGGCGTGTGGCCTTTATAACTGGTCACAGAAGGTTCAAATTTTAAATGTATTATTTCTAATTAAATGTAGTGTATTTATCAGGCATTACAACATATCCAGAAGTAACCAACAAAAACTCAAGGAAGCGCAAGCAAATACTGTCATCTAGAGTAGGTTATGTGAAATAACACTTTCTAAGTACAAGGTAGGGTACAGTAGATCTATATTTATATAAAACTACCGCACTAAGGGTATATTCAGAGCAAAACAGGCCTATATTTTTAATCATGATTGTTGAGAAACCAGCAAAATTAAATTTTTCACTAATAAACAAAACTCTTGAATTACATCTGGGAATTTATGCCAAATTTACATGTTTGAAAAATGAAATCATGGGTTTTAAGGCAAGCCACAAAATTACCTTCCACACACACTATCTCAGTTACTGTATTAACTACAGACAACATAAATCTTACAGATACATAATTATTACATAAATTATTAAAATAATACAAATTTCTTTTTTTTTTTAAATAACTTTATGTTAAGACAATACTATTGCATTTGTAAAAATTCTCCTCTCAGCTCTGTTGTGTCTGCTCTTTGACTTTAGAACAAATAATAAATTTTCCAGGTATATACAGTTCTCCGCACATTACAAAAAGCTGACCTCTGGTGGATATATTATGTAAATGCAAGTTCAATTCATGCAGTTAGTCCTTTATGCTGATCAACCAGAACATTGCAACCACCTGCCCGTAATTGTTAAGGTCACCCTCTTGCTGCCAAATCAGCCATGACCAGTTAAGCCATATCTTCCAGTACACTTCTGAAGGTGCGAAGATGTTAGCAGCAGATCCATTAAGTCCAGTAAATTACAAGGTAAAACTCCAGCCCATCTCTCTGTAATGCATAATCAAACACCTCAGAGCACCTGAAAACAAACACACAATACTACCCACAGCATCAACCTTACAAAGGAGTCATTTCCCTCTTTTGTATCACTATATTAGAAAGCCATTTTCCCTTTCAGATGTAACCGGGATAGCCGAAATGATCACTGTACATTAAGATAAGATAAGATAAGATAAGATAAACTTTATTAATCCCGCATTGGGGAAATTTACTGTCACAGCAGCTCCACAGTATGACAGATATTGAATTGGTTATCAAAAATTATGAATGTTGAGTGTTTTTCTCATCAGCATCATATTTCAACAACTAATATTAGCTCAAACTACTCACTATACACAGATTATTGAAAGTAAATGACCAAAAATCCATGAAATATGTGTCTTAGTCAAAGCATCAGGTAAACTAAATGATTCCTACAATACTGCAATACTTAGCCGAACAACAAGAGTGACCAACTTACTACCACACACATTGGAAAAGAAATGAGTTTAGTCATTATATACTGTTAGGCCCACAGCCAATGATAAATATCACTATCAATATGCAGAACCCCTTTTTTCCTTATAGTAGTTACTATAAAATGTTAAATAACAGTGACAAGTGCACTCATTGTCTGGCTGAAGCAGAAGTAAGCATTCAAATAACTTTTTTTGAGCAAATCATATAAAATGCAGAAAGCTGAAATATTCACGGTGTGGGAAGTTAGTACGTTAGTACGTTATATTTTTGGTTGGTTATTAGTTTTTCACATTTGCTTAAACAACTACAATAATAATTTTTGCCAATTATTCGCTCATCTACCGCTTATCTGTTTCCGGGTCTCGGGGGGATGATGGAGCCAATCCTAGCTGACAATGGGCGAGGACAGGGTCACCCTGGACAGGCCACCCCTCCATCGCAGGGCCAACATACAGAGACGAACAACCACTCACACTCAGACCTACAATTTAGAGTCACCAATTAACCCAAAAATGCATGTCTTTGAATGGTGGAAGGAAACCCAGGCATGCACGGGGAGAACATGCAAGCTTTGCACAGAAAGGCCCCAGGCCCAGGAACTGGGCCTTCTTGTTGTGGGGCAACAGGCTAACCAATGTGCTGCCAATTAATTGATTAATAATTTTAACTTTCTCCACAAATTTCTTAGACTATAAAATGAGAGATGACAGTAACAAGTGCATGGTGGATGCGATAACTGCTTGCTTCCATATCATGGGTCAGAGGGGCCCAGCAACTTTTTTCACTTAAAAGTCACCCTTTAGATTAAAATACACGACATCTGTAGCCTGAATTCTCTGCAGATGAAGACTGAGACATATGGGACGAACATTAGCAAACAGCACTGTAATCCTGTCCTCACACTGACCGTTCGGTTTGTTTCTTACCAAAAACAGCCAAATGTCAGACACACACCAGGGGACAACTTCGGTGTCCTCACTTGAGGACGGAAGTCAGCCGCCTGTCCGCACTTCCGGGTCAAGTGAAGGTGGCGTGAAGGGGGGTTGCGGCGGTGAAAGAAATGGACTTGACCCGGATGTGGCTCCACATAAACAAACACACAAAATGGAACGGGGAATTTAGCAATTGTGACGTCGTACCGAATTTAAAATCCTACTTGGTTACGTCATCTACTCCGAAGGTGTCGTCACAATCAGCGTCCGTTCAATCTGCCAGAAGCTGTCTGGTTCATGGACCGGGATCACAGTGGACTGCCAGCTGCTGGGTCCACTTGTTGCCACTAGATGTCCCTGTAGATCAGAGGCGCCTGTGTCTCCGGTGAGAAGACACTATAAAGAAGCACTTATAAAAAAATTTAAGAACTGTTAATATTATTTTAGGTCACTATGTAGTGTGTATTACAAACTTGGGGTTTGTACGTCAGTCTACTGTAAAGTTAAACATCTGAAGAAGGGGTCTGCTGCTTTGTCATTATACCAACATGGTCAAATTTTTGCATACAGCTGTAGGTTTTGATGGGTTAGAAATTTCAGAATTGATTCATCTTATTTTTGTGATGAAAGCATTCAAGCTGGCATCTTAAACAACTACAGGATTGGTGTGTTATCGGCTCAGCATCTTTTCTGTTTTGTCACATAAGCCAACAATACTTCACAATAATCAGTATGGCTATTGCCAAGTTGGACAAGGGCACATGTTGAATAATACTATATTGGAGTAAGAGAAGAGACTATATCAAACCTTTTTTCAAACCTAATGTGAAGATGAAAATATATAGTTGACACTGTAGAGAGACTTAGATACAGATTTATCGAAAGAGAGGTGACATTGGGGCTCTGGTTTTGAGATTACAAGTTATCAGATGTCTGTGAATGCCAATGAAAAAGTATTAATGTGTCTGATTGGACAAGTGCTTGTAGGTAAACTGTCCCAGTCAGTGGTACTGACATTATAGGTCAGAGAGAGGTGAGAGGAGAGAGCAGATGGTGCTCAGGAGGGGGAGGCAGCACTGGCAGAAGACGCTGGGCTGGAAAACTCCGGGTTAAGTAACAATTACAATATGATAAAAATTTGGAGAGATAGATTATGCACTTAAATGAATTGCCAAAAAGAAAAACCTAGCAGAATATGTGCTCAGTATGCTTATACACACAGCTCAACATTAACATATTAAAATATACACAGCACATCTCTTCCTCTGAATATCTTTTATTGTTCACTCTACATCAGTTGGTCCTTGGACAAACCACCTCCACTCATTTCATAGTTTGTAGGATACATTTATGACCAAAGAACACATTTCACACTGCTACAGATTGACAGAACTGCCATATCGAATGTTAAGATATCTATTTACTGTCATGCTGAGTGTTTTTATCAGTAATAATGACTTACTGATGCTGTTACTGCTGCTAGTGTGGCTTCTGGCATAATAATGGCATCTATAAGTCCCAGTGGGTGGACGGCATTCCATAGTATCGTCCTTCTATGGTAGGAATTTTTTACTGTAATTTACAGTTAGATGAAACTGGACCGTACATTGTCTGGCCCAGCTAAAAACAAATAGACGGACAATGTAATATGTTATTACTTTGTAGAAAAAAATCATATGCATTGATATTTTCACCAATCCTCATAGCACAATGTCTTATTTATACCTATGTTTATGAGTTGTGCAATATTTGAAGATAGTAAACAGCTATGATCATATAGAGATCTTAATGTATCTACAGCTTTGTATATCCTTTTGGTTATGAGGATTAGCATAGTCATCCTGTACCTAATAGTTTCATGGTTACAATGTATATAAAAAAAAGACCTCCGCAGAGTGACATTTCTGTACATGTATGTTTTTTGTTTTGTACATAGCTGTAATGGGTAGCTTTCATTTTCACATTATCTAACTCAGTTTCTCACCATATTTTATGGCAACTCCTTTATAGCTTCACTTTGGCAGTCAAATCCAGTGGCATGGATGCATGGATCCATGGTCTCGCTTGTCCAAACACTTGACTCTTGGAGAATCAAGGCATCCCGAAACCCGCATTCCTGCCGTGCCCTCAGACGGGCCGTCTTGTGCAGCATAGTTCCTTGTATAGTCTTTGAGAGTTTGTCGTTAGTGCATTTGCAACTAACCAATGTTGTGCTAGTTTATAGAACTCCCTTCGTCTGGCTGGTCTGTAAAAGGCCGTTTCACAGTTGAGTCCCAAGCAGCAATCTTGTTCAGGGGTGAGGTGAGAGAAGCCAGAGGCTCTGAAGGGCCAATAGCTGGTCCATTCACTCCAGCCAGATGGTAGACCAGTGGTTCCCAATATTTCCTGCATATCTCCTTTCTCTTACACTCAGTAGCTTTTCAAGCTCCCTCTACTTTGTGCCATAAGTGATTATTTTAAACTGCAACTCATGCAACTCTGTAATTGTAATCCTCATTATTAGGAAACACTGTGCTAGCCCAGATAGACCAGCCTTTTGTGGCATGCAGCTAATACGGCTATTTCAGCGCTAAAACTGGTTGTTTGAAGTATATATTTCTTGCAGCAGCATTAGACAAATTACACTGTAATGAAAGCTGGAAAGACAATGTGTGTAATGAAAGCTTGTAATATGACATTTATGAGCCATGTAATACGTACATTTAATCAGGAGCATCTGATGTTAGCTGTATTAGCTACAGTTGCTAGCCTGTTGTGGTTTTAATGTCTGGCTGGGGTAAAGGCCGATATAAGTTGTCACCCTTCAGGGCCCTTGGGGCTGTCTTTGACCTTTGACATTAGGATCAGGAGCTATCTTCTGGGGAGAGCTTGAACATCCAAAGGCCTTATTCAAAATGTGGATGCCAAGATGCAGGTCGATGAGGAAAGAAGAAAAAATATCCATCCACAGTTGGCATTTAATTTAAGTAGTTAAGACGTAAAAGGGTTTCATATGAACAGGCAAAGTTGACGTTTTGTTGAATATTCAGTGGAGAATACTTTTTCACTCTTGCGTTCACTCGCTCTGCCCTCAGTCTTGCTTCTCAGCTTCCTCTCTCCCTCTCTTCCCCTTTCTTCCTCCAGCTCTTCTTTTTCATTCACAGGCTGTTCTTGTCTGGCAACTCGGCCTCCGGACTACGGGGAAAGTAGACGGTTGCTTTGTGTTCCTCATAGCGGTCGATGTGCTTGAGGTGTACGACCATGTGCAGGGCATAGGCTAAGACCAGGAGCAGGATCAAAGATGTCACCAGGCCCATTAGGATGGCCGGCGTCAGGAAAGTGGCACAGTCGCTTGCTGACGCAAACTTCTCTGACTGTACATTGAAGGCCTGGATCTAGAAGAGTCAAGAGAAGGTGGCAAAATCAGATTAGGATGAACTAAAGAGGACAACTGGCTCTTACTGGGCTTACAAGACACAGAGAAACTAGACAGATGGACAGGTTGAGACATCCTGACAGATGGCTAAACAGACAGTGTACAGACAGAATGACAGATTGCCAAATAGACAGTACAAAGACAGACAGACTGACTGAGTGACTGACTGACAGCCAAACAAGTGGAAGCCAAAGGGAAAGGCTGGCATGCAAACAAACACATGCACACATATTAGAAACAGATGAGAAAGAGTTTGGCATAACTGTGATTGTGCAAACATTATTAGAAAAGTTGCACAACAATGGCTCTGCCTCTTGTGCTCAAGTGTACCTGGAAATCAGTGAAAGTGATGTGCCAGTTAGCAGATGTGTCAGTATGGGAGCTGGGAACTAGCAGGGTGTCATATTTGTGCAGGCTGCTGACGTGCTGGCAATGGTAGGATGACGTGGCAGGAGCGTAGACCTCGCTGGCGTTGAATGTGGCCTCTTGGGTCCAGTTGTAATGGATGTGAACACTGTCTAGTGTGAACCAGTTTTGACCTGCTGCTTCGTAAAAAGTGTTGGACATCTGAAGCCTGACAAAGGAGACAGTGCTGTTATATATATTGACATACTTTAGTGAATTTAATAGTTATTGTGATAAATGACCATTTTTAAGTAGAATTTCTGTGAGTGTGATAAGTGAAAATGTTTGAGGTAAACATGCATTTTACCTGATTACTAGACCTCGCAAATCCTCCACATCACCGAACCTTAATGAAAGCCTGTTGAAGGAAAGTATCACAAATGCTAAAAATGTCTGATTTACCACAGTGAATTCACACCTGACCACATCAAATATTACACACCAATGCAATACTATACTTAGCTATTCTTGATATCATATTATTTCTCTTTCTGCACCTACTATTATTACTAATACTATTAGTTAAAGTTATGCTGACTGGTCGATTGTGTCTGTAAATAAGTCAGCGTTTGTTGTATTTATCTAGTACATTGTACACACACTTTCACTCTTGTAATGTATCGGGAACTATGTATTAAAAGCCCAATCAAAATCCATGAATACATGTTGTGTCAGTTTGCGGATTGGTTTGACTTACGTAGCTTTCTCCTTGGTGCAAACGGAGCCTTTAGTATCCACAGGCAAGTTTGGGTTAAAGACCCTCTCAGTCAGATCAATGAAGGTATGGTTCCTGTAGCGGATTGCCAGGCGCTTTGCCTTGAACAGAATGCAGGTCTTCCCATTGTAAGACACACTCAGAGGGCCATAAGGTCCCATCAGAGACTGGAGGAGCTTCCTTTTACTAAGAGACATCCCAGGCTGGTGCCAATTGAAAGGCTGCAAGGATATGAGAAAAAGGAATTAACTACAAGAGAAATAAAAAAAAAAAACAGCTGTGAACTACCAACCAGAATGTGGACAGCAGCAGTTTTGCATTCATTGACTGCCCTCTAGGGGGCGATCAGGATTTTGTTCAGACACAGGCTCTGCCTCATTTCAGAGGAGAGTTAAAAGGTGTGTGCTTTGAAGGATTTTTTCATCCTTTTCATTTTCTCTCATTAGCATAGTTAGCATCACCATTTAAGGGAACAGATGAAATATTAGAAACGTAGGCTTTCAAGAATCCAGCCACGTAAGAATCAAGTTATGCAGTTCCTCTACAGATTGTATGCAGCAAAATAAATAAATAAAAACTTTGCAGCTTCTCTCACCTGAGAGCCAGTTGTGGCATTATAATAAGCTCAGTTATAGTAATGTTCCCTTTGTAACAGTAACAGCATTGTAACTATGCAAACAGTATTTCGTTAGATTACCTGTTACTGAAAAAAGTAACGCCATTTACTTTAACGCCATTATTTCCATCACTGATCAATATATAGCAGCTCCTGATTCATTCCCCAAAACAGGCTTGCTCTAGTGCAAAAAACTACTGTACCTCCATTTATTCATAGTGTGGTATTTCATATCAAAGGAGAATAAAAAAAAACTAAACTTTTTTAAGTTATTCAATGTGATCACAAAACCCCACATTGATGTCCAAAATATGTATAGTAGGAAAATGTGTAACTTGTACAGTGTTTCAACCACTTCTGGGTCCTTTTTTCATAGAAAACAGGAGCTTTTTCCATTTGCAAATAATACTGTAATGGTTGTAAGACTGCTTTTCTGCACTGTGCACACACAATCTGCCCCTTCTAGCTTTGTAATCACTTTGCTCCAAGGCCACATCTCATTGGAGAACATTTGGGCTAATCCGTCTCGATTTTACAAAACATTTAAAGTAGCAGTCACACTTGTCATAAAATTATTATTGTATTACTTATAATTGCTTGTTTGAAGTAGAGCATTTGAACAAGAATTGGGATTGTGACGTAGGACAACATTTCCAATATATTTTGGAGCTACAATACTGAATACAGTAATTAAGGAGAGGTTGCTGTTGGGAGTCAAGGAGTCAGTTAATCCATACGACACATGTAACCCTGCCTGGATGCATCAGCTGCTACAGTGTATGGTTTCACTGGCTTTTCACTCAGAGCAGTTCTATGTGTGTGGGTGGCAAGGATGTTTTACCTCTAGTGAATGTGAAACCAACAATATTCCCATATCCAAGGTCAAGCAGTGTGGCTGAGTGAGTATGCTTTGTTTTGTTTTGCAGGCATCGCAGTGTGTGTGCCTGGGTGTGTGTGTGTGTGTGTGTGTGTTTGAATCTACTGATAAAGAGAGCGAGCTGATGGTGCAGATAGTAAGGGGGGGAAATGGAGTACCTGCAGTATTCTCCTGAGTGGGTTTTCATCTTCAGGCGTCAAAATAACCTCTTCACTGTCTAAGCCGTAGCTCCCATCCTGACCTGAAAACATGTACACACATTACCACACCATGAAAAATTATATCTGTGTACATATAAAGATGATTGCAATGCTGCATTACAGCACTGCAACATGTTCATAAAGGTTCAACAAAGTCCACACACTACAGACGTGCAAACACAAGCACAAAGATATTCTGTGAGAGACCTCAGTGCTCGGGCTGCTATCTATTTCGAGTTGTTTTGCGTCATCACTGTGACTCATCAGCAGTTTATGTCACAGATATACTCATATCGTTCTGTGTTTACAAATACTGCTCATCTTGTTCCAGAAACATATGATTCCCCATCATATCATCTTAATAAATGTCGCTCTAATTTTTTTGCCTCTTACTTGAAGGGACTAAACATAGCTACATCTGTGACTTCTCACTGAGATGTATGGATAACAAACACACACACACAACATTTAAAAGTCTGTGTGTGTTACATTAGCAAAAATGTCTCCAGCATCAGGAATAAAATGCCTTTGTCAGGACCGTCCAACACATCAGCATCAAGATTACCCTGGCAGGTCTGATGGAATCAGGCCTTGTGTTACACTAGATGTGTTACTTACTTGATGTGACTCTTGTTGCTTGTTTGGGATTCTCTTTGCTGTGGAAAAGACATAAACAATAAGGTCTAGTCATCACAAGATGCAGGGAAGTTTTAAAGACGTTTCCTTTTATTCATAATGCTCCAAAAAGTGCACAGGATGCTGATTTAGCCTTTTCCCCTGAGCAGAAAGGTTTTTTGTCACCTTGTGCAAAAGGAGCAAACACACAACAATAACTGATTAATGATTTTACAAGCTATGAGAATATTTAGTAAAATTAATTTTAAACCTATAAACAACTGTTTCTTGTCAATACTTTGGTCACAAATAATTAGTCCCACTCACATACACAACATTTTGCTGTACTTATGTGCTTCAAATTTCATTTCAAGTGTAGAACAGTACATACAAAGCTATTTGCTCTTAAAACTGTTAAGCAACAAATACCTGAATGCCCACCTGCTAAAACTGATGCAGTCGACCACAATAGTCCTGCAAGAAATCCTCCATTCATGAAGGTTATAATGTTCAGGTTTTATTTAAATAGCTTTAGAGAGCTTTGGATTCAACTGTATTACCATTTTGGAGAAAGTAGCCACATCATACAGAGAATCATTATTTACCCTACCCTGAATGATGTAAACAGGGTGAGCAAAATAACAGAAATAAGTGCCAACTGCACTACAAACTGCAGCAAAATTATCATAAAGTTTATTTATCTTAAGACCTTTCAACTCAAATAGAACATTACAACCTGCATGAAAGCTATTGTATACTGTAAAACTGTATACTGCATTCATTTTAACTAGGTTCCTAAAAAGAAGCATAAGTATTTGTGTAATGCATACGTATGAAGGTAACTTCCATGGAAGGTACCATATTAGTCTCTTGCCCTATAATCCAGAGGCACCCAGGGGTCTAGGGGTCATGGTGCAGACCATGGACCTGTCACTTCTCAAATCTTTGAACTTGAAATGCCACACAAATACATATCAAACATTATGATCTAATTTATAGATTCATATAACATTTTGCAGCATATGACAAAAAATTTTTCAAGTGGGACTGCACACCTAGACACTATTCTTTACCCAGAGAACTTTAGAAGCAGCTCACAAAACCAGTCGGCCTGCTTGGTCTCTATGTTACAGGAATTCAGTTGCAGAATGGTATTGGTTTTACTAAATGAATCTTTGAAGTGGGACTGACCTATTTGGTGCTCAAGGGACTGAGGACTCACTATTTACATTTCCTTCACGTGTTTGCCCTAGCTGTCCTCCTCTCAGTCTAACTAAACCCTGCATAGCCTTGGACTTCTTGACGCTAATCCTGATCCTTTTAACTGTCTAATCAAAGACGTAATGCGGCAGCAATGGGCTTACTGAGCGGCACTGACATGGTCAGTTTTGCCTGTTGTGATGGTCCGCCCATCAGTCTGGACTGCATGGTCCAAGCCTGTCCTTGGTGATCATCTGGGCTGACTCCATAATCTCTACACAATAGCCTCTTATAATGGGCTTGTAAAAGGTAAACCAAAAGACCTGTGGGAGTGGACGTGACAGAAGATGTTTATGTTTTGAGCCATGTCACCAGGAATCAATTCAGTTGCTTTTATCCCTTAGATTTTGTAATAGATATCTCAATTGTACCATAACAAAAGCAATGTCAATGTTGAATATAAGCACAAGTCGTGTATCCGTATTTTGGGGATTCACAAGACGGACTGAAGATGACCTGAATATTTAGTGAAGCCAGTTGCTGTGGCTACTGTTGTCAAGAGCTGTTCACACTCTCTCATTTGGTGACCCAGACAGTGGTTGACCAGAGCTGGCCCACATAATGTAGTTAGGTGATCTAGCAAGAACAACTTAAACATATATTTTGGAACAAAAAGGGAGACTGAGTTGGATTTAAACATGTCTGAATAAACTGCTTGACTCAAAGGCAGAGTTTTTTTTTGGTTTTTTTTTTACTTCTTCATTCATGTGTAATGCGCAATATCACACACAATATGTCACCATATTTAGCTATTTTAGATGAAAGAAATAATCCATCCCACTTGTCTATTATGATAGGTACAAAATTTAAGTTACTGCGAATACAGGTCAAAACAAGGTGAGCAGACTCAGACAGCAGCTAGCAAATGAAAAGGAATTAACAGGTCCAGTCTCTGATCACACAGGAAGTTGCCATTTTAGAGTATGTTGCCAGACATATCAATGCCAGCAGCCTGAAGCAATTATCTACCCGTCTGGTGCAGTTTGCACCTGGGCAATATTCTATAATTTTGTGCCAGATGGATTAGGATTAGGGGTAAGAACAGGTCAAGTCCAGTTGAGAGATGTAGTCCCTGAATGAGATGAAGAGATTACGAATGATGTCAGAGCTCACGGCACTCTGGACAGTTTATCCACTAATTAATATCTTTGAATTGACCTCTGAAATGTGATGACTTTCCTGGAAGTTAAGTTTTAGTTCCACTGATAAAATTCAGTTATATTTTGCTAAATTTGTATAGTTAGTTGTGTAACGTGATAAAACCATGTACCTCCCTTATATATAACGGCTTGTTTATTGGACCTAGATTGATTGGATTGTATTGTTCTTAACTTTCACTATTATTGGTATTATGCTAATTATAATGCTGTTGTTGTATTGTAGCTTTTTGTTATCATTAATTGTTATCATTGATAGCAAAACAAAGTTGTCGTATACAGCAGTTATTTGTGCTTAGTTCCAGGTTCACTATTGCAGACTGTACACAGCTGTAAAGATATCACATTGCTTTTCTCAACAAATCAAATGAATTAGGAATAACTTTCATCATCGTTGACAATGATACATAGAATGGAAGTAAGAATCCAAATACTTATATTTGCCCAGGTGACTGCTGGGTAAGAATATATAAAAAAAGCTATCAGATGTACTGAATTTGGTAGTAATTGTGACTGAGATCTCAAAAGATATGGTAGATACCATCCAGCCCCATTAGCTACCCAAAACAATGGTGATGAAGCACTAATTCCGCTGCACCTACCCAGGCCTCAGCTGGCTGAAAGAAGCAAGTGTGAGTGTGAAGTAAAACCCAGCCGTTTGTTCCTGTGCCAGTTTCGCGAGGTCAGCAACCTAGGACTGCTGCGGCCCCATCATTGGCTCAGCCCATCACACAGTGCTTGGGTGCTGAACAGGCCTTTTATATAATCAAAGCCATGCCAGGGCCGCTGCTTGGCTCACCTCACTCCCTCTGCATATCCTTACAAATGTGTACAGGCCAGTGGACAAGGATGCACCCACAGATGAAATATGTCCAAATTAGCAGCACAATATATAAAACATAACACAATACTGTGAATTTACAGTTAGTATTAGATAAGTAAAGTTTAAATAGATATAATGATGAGAATGCTACCAAATCTGTGTTGATCAATACGTTCTCATTGATCGTTTTTTTTTTTTTTTTCTGGACATCCTTATCCAAGCCAGAGGGATAGCTGATCGTTCATTTGTGCCTGGTGTATGCTGCTGCGCAGAGTGAAGGTGTGGTGTCTGCTCCCCTAACTTGTAAACAAGTCGCGCTTTGCTTCTACTACTACAGAGTGCCACGCCACTGCGCCCAGACCAGCCCATCCATACTCTATATAATAAATAATAATTTTTTTGACTACAATAGCAAAGTATTTTCTGGTTGCTACATTTAAGTCAAGTCTAAATATTTTAAGAAACAAAAATAGATTAAATTAAGTTGATTTTACTTCCTTTGTGTATACCAGCAATGTATGCGCTCATATTTCCTTACTATGTCTAAATGAGATATTAAACCCGGCTATGATTGTGTCTATGCAGGGGCAAGAGGAGTTAATTTCAGAGAAAGTAATTTTGTCTAGATGTGATTTAACTTTTTGAAAAAGCACATAATGGTTTGATAAACTATTGTGTGCCTGACAAAGCAGGGAAACATAATCCCACACTGGACAGGTGCTGGCCTATTAATAGATTTATTAGCGCAGATTAAGCTTCAGGTGTTTACTAAGATGCTGCTCAGAGCTCTGCTGCCATTTCATTGCAGCTGCGATTGCGGTCTCAAAATTGACCTGAGGTCAAAGGTTTGAGTTTTCTAAATCTTCCCATACTTGTGAAATCAAATGCATCATCTATGCAGCTATTCACATTTTCCTTGACCTTTTTTCACTCTCTCATTCTGTCAGTTTATAGTGTAAATGTTTTCATGAAATTAACTGTTGCTAAAACTAGCACTTGGGGATTTTTTTTTTAACTCTTTAATCTTTCTTTGAAGGAAAAAATCACTCATCAGCTTCTCACTGGAAATCCAATACTTTAACCTCTAATCTGTGACTATATTGGGGTCAGTTTGTCAGTGTTTAAGAGTTTTAAGATAAATTTAAGCACATGTTGATTTGGCTCAGGCGGACAAACCTTTAAAACTGCCAGGAAATGCTACTTAAGACGTAAACATGTCGTTTTGGTACACAGACAGGATGCTCAAGAATGAGAAAGATTCATGATTCTTGTGCCACTGTGCTGACCCCATTTAGTCCTTTAAATGTGTCAGTGACCATTTTTCATTGGATAGTGTGAATGATGTCATGTTATTTGAATGTGCTGTTTCAGGCTAACAAAATTAGATCATATCTTAATAACTTGCATCCTTTTGGGAAATTTACCACTCCAGGCTAACCTAAAACTGTTTTGCAGTGCTCACTTTATGAAATTACATTTTTACTGTAATTAAAATATGGCTTGTATATACTGTACGTATGTACTGTATGTATATCACATTTTATATAGTAATTATACTCTGGGTAAATCTATCATCTATGTTTTTTTTCTTTAAGATAATTCCAAACGTTATGACATTTTATTATTATTTGTCATCAGTGCACTCTTCAGCCTTGTAATAAAATCAGCTGGAGGCAGCAAAAAAGATTTTTTTTTTTTTTTTTTTACAAACAAATTTAAACTACAGATGCAAAAATCTCATCTCACTGGAGTTTTGCTCTCAGTCTTTATCTGTGCTTGTTCTCTTTAAAGGCTCGGTCTGGGTGAGTGAGGAGGTCATTTTCAAAATGAAAACTTTGTCTTTTGACCCGTAATCTGTTCCCACATTTGGATCATATTTATTTTCAGCAGACATGTATTATGTATGAAGTGCTTTACAAATAGCAGCAGTGCCATAGAGATGATTACAGTTATATAAAAATGCGTCAACTTGGCAAATTTATCAAGTTATTGATGACGTTTTGAACTGCAATTCTTATGTTTTTAACAGGCAAAAGTCTACTGGAGAGACATACATTTCTAAAATGTACTTCAAACAGAAAGCATTTGGACAAATGGAATGAAGTTGCTGCATCTAAAAAAATATATTATCATGTAGCCAGACTTTCCAATATTGGTAATCATGTAGTAAAGCTCTGGGTTGGTCTTATTTCCACACGTCATTCACCAGAGAAAAGTAGACTCACTGAGCATTTTCTCTTCATTATCTTGCTCCAGCCCAAAATATATCAGCAGAAGAGGCTTCCAACTCACTGCACATTTCCTCCTACACTTCTAACAAATGTTACATATCATACAAGGCACATGAAATGAAAGCCATGAATGGCTGCTCTTATATAACAGTAACTTGGAGTGTGTCAGAACTGAAGAGAGCTGTGACTGGTTTGACCAATATCGTTACGTTGCACAATTACGTGCAAAGTTTGATCCAGGGAATAGGCTCAAAACCCCGGGAGAAATTACTGTAGCCATTCCCTGTTAGAGTGACTGCAGTGAAAAGTTTAGAGAGGCATCTGTCAGGGTCTCACAAACACCAAAGTGAGCTGGAATGAGGGCGATCCCATAAGACTGTAAATTGAATTCTAAATCCAAGCTATTAGACTTGTGGACATGTCAATAGGCAAGATTGTGTGTAAATAAAAGTGTGACAGTAATATTCTCTTATGCTCTAAAAATTCAAGTGTATTGCTGTGCTGGGAGTACGACAATTGGGGGAAATAGTTCCAACAATGACTAAAAAGCAGGATCTCTGCAGCATATTAAAGCTTTTGCGCTATAGAGGATATTGCAAGCCACCGTGCATGGCATAGTTTCAAGAGCCTTACATGGCTTTGGCACAATATTATCGTCCTTTGCCTTGACGTCTCTGTAAGCAGGCAGAAGCTGGTGCTAGCACAGGCCGGCCGCTGGTTCAGTCTTGTCCCTATAACACTGTTGAGTGCCCCCAGGTTTGAGCTCTGAATATTTTATCCAGATTTGACCTGCAGGACTGCATGTACATTATGCAGACAGGGCCGTCTTGAATTCCCCCCCCTCTCTATCTCTCTTTCTCTCGCTCTCTCTCAATGACTGCATCAGTAAACAGACCCCAACAGACCATCTCTGATGCATCCTTTCTTTTCCTCCCTGTCCCAACCTTGTTTGCCCCTCCTCTGTGTTGCTCCCCTTCTCCTCTCCTTTCCTTTCTCTCTCTCTGTACCCCTCCTGCAGGCCAGACCAACACTACTGTACTGAGACAACAGCCCCATCCGTGATCGATGAGCAGCGTCTGATGCAGTCCCCAGGACTGAGACAAACAAAGGCTTGCAGCTCTCTCTGACACACCAACGCTGCCTGCATTTCAGAGGCTGCGTTACGCCCAAAGTGAGATGGGGAGAAGGGGAAGGGAGCTGAGGGGAAGAAAGAAAGACCCTGAGAGAGCACATCAGCATCCCAGCATCCCTACATGCATACCCCTACACCCCCCCCCCCCCCCCCCCGCCCCTTGCACCCCTCCTCTCCCTTCACAGCCCTGGAGAGGATGCATTTACCTCCTGTCCAGGATTTCAGGCACTTCTTCATAGACGAGTCCCGGCTGCAGCTCCTCGTCAGAGAAGGAGAGCCCGGGCCGGCTGAGAGCAGACAGCAAGGCGAGGGAGCAGAGGAGGAATGCGTGTGCAGCCATTGAGACAATGAGAGGAGACTGCCGCTGGTCGAGCTCCGCTTCATAATCTGCTCTTCTAGCAGTGGCTGACTCCCAGCTCCTCTGACTGGCAGTCGCCTCGGCCAATCAGAAGCGAGCAGAGTCGATAAACGTGCATCGCCGTCGGCTCGCTGCATCCTCCTCCCTTCTTTGTCATCGCCCCTCAGATTCTCTCACCCCGCTCACATCCACCGCCTCCTCTCTCTTTCATGCACTCATAGCTGCAGGCGAGCCCTAAGTATAGAGAGCCGGCTCATTTATTTCCATAACACATCCCATCATACCTACGATACCTACAGAGAATAACACGCCTAATACACATGTAGACACACACGGATGATGCTCGGGCACACACGTTGGGACACACGCCTGCGCACAAAAAAAAAAAAAAAAAAAAACAGGAGCAGACTCGGAGACACATGCACAACACACCTCTGTGGAAAATCACCTGGAAATGCCAAGGTCAGATAGTGGAAGAGGAGAGTTAGGATGAAGACGTGGCTCTATAGGGGCCCAAACAGAACCATGACTGCCTGACCCAGATCTGCAGCGGGCTGCCACAATAGCAGAATTAATTCACTTGATCTATGTGTTGTTGTGAGCGCCCAGAGGCCCCGCAGTGGAGGAAATTGTCCACTGAGGCTGCAAATATGGATGACAGGAGCAGCTGAGCAGCCCTGGGATGAGGGCCCGACCCTGACGACCCTGACTGCTGATCCCGTCTCTCCCTCATTATTTTGCCCCCCCTGCATCAGACGCCCCGGGATCATCATCCATCCTCCCCTATCTTTTTAGTCCCATGTCCCACGATGTGATGATTCTCACAGCTCAACATTAGGAGTGCTTATATAACCAAATGTTGTGACCTACTATCACGCTTGATTTTCACATCGATGCGTGGCAATGACTCACGCCGAAAAAGTGACTGCAAAATCTGGTCTCTTGCTGCTGTCAGGCAATACATGTGCTCCCCTGATAGCAGCCTGATCAGCCCCCCATCATCCTGATATTGGAGCCGTTGTGCTGTTTGCACTCAACATTCAACAGATCTGATATCTGATATCCTGAATTTTGATAGTTCTTTATACGATCATAACACACACAATGACTGACACACATGGCCTGTGGCCCTATCCATTACCTGGTTGGTCAAAAGTGTTTGAAGTAATATCATAGATAAAATTCAGTTGAATATTAAAATATCATAGTTGTATTGGGTTGCCCTGTAATTCAGTTAGATGCAAGTATGCAGATACAGTATCAACAGGATGGATGAATTTACATTTGGTAATTATTATTGTGAGATGCACAAACTGGAAAAAAAAAAGACGCATGTTAAGGTCCGGAGATTATTTAGGGTTTAACAATATAAACATAGTGCAACAAAACAAGATTTTGCTATTTCAAGCCTTCTCACTAACCGTGAATCTACTTTTGTGTAACTCCTGTGGCTCACTCATTATGCACATCCTTAAGCAAAGGTTTATAGGACTATATATATATCATCCTGTGGTGCATGTGTTTGTGTTACTCGCGGACATGCTAAGAGGACTACAGTTTTGCTGAGGGAATGAGAGGTCAGCTGTGTGTCTGAGGTTATAGAATAACAGGAGGTGACTAAAGGCTGCCTCAGCCTTCTGCATCTGCCTGCTATGGTCACTTCAACAGGCCAGTGTGTCAGTCTACTGGAGGAACAGAGTGAGACAGAAAGTCACTGCTGCTGTCAGAAAGTCAAGGCAACCCACAGAGAGACATCCAGGTGTGACAACTTTAAAAGAGGATAACACACTCTCTTGTAGACTAATGACATCAGGTGTAATTTAACATACTGGCTACTCATCCTTGTGTGTTGTTAGTGCTGGCTGGTTTATAAGTCTTATCAAACATTTTTGTGATGTGGTATCACAAAGTGTCTGAGTGTGCAGAACAGGATCAGGGCTATTCATTAAAGTGAGCCAATGTAACTTTAAATAAGAAACAACACAGCCTTCCTCTTGCTACAGAAATTTAGCGTTCATAAACAATAAATCACAACCTTGCTCAATTTAACAGATTAACTGAATTTAATTGAGTGGTCTTGCTGATGCATACTAAATGTTAGCTACTGCCAGCCAGCTTTGGATAGATGTTGCCAGGAGGGGACAAAAGTATGCAAGAAAAAAAAAAAAAAAAAGCAAAACAGCCCTGTACTGTCAACAGCAGGCTCTACCTCGATGTTACTCTCCGAGGCTGTTGTCTGTGTTGGTGCTGCACTGGGATTCATGGTAAGATCTGCTCCCTATGAGTCATATAGCATTTTTGATTATGAAACAGATTGAACATACAGAGCTGAGGGTTACTTTTTATTTATAGGTCTGATCTCATATCCAACTTTTTAATCCTGCTCTTTATGCCCACATAGAACACCGAGGCCTGCAATACGCAGAGTGATGTAATGGCCTACAGCAGTTTTAGATTGCACTACAGCATGTGTTTATGATGATATAGGACTGCTAATCTAGCAGCAAGTATGAACAGCTGATGTCTGAAATGTGAAAGCTGCAGCAGCATTAATCACAATGCGAAAGCTTGTATTCATTAAAAGGCCTCAAGCGCTACGGGAGGGCTAAGTGCTTCACTCAAAGAACTCAAGTGTAGCGATCATATAGTATGTTGGTCTATGCTCATGATTTATGTGTTAGTTCATGACTCAAAATGTGGAAAGACACACAGTTTTGACTATGGGTTTTATTTGTATACATATTTGCCGTCTGTCACAAAACTGTAGTTCACTGCTTCTGTTGCCTTTTTTGCTGACCATGATCTCTACACAAGCCAACACATGGACACACAAACAACAGACACACACATGGACATATACACACAATCTTCCATCCTCAAGACGAGCTCAGCGAATAAGGCAGACCAAGATGATGACAGGCATTTATGGGTGATGTAAATATTATGGTACTTTCTCTTAAGTGATACAATGTCGCACCTTATTTCTTACTTTATTTCTCATCACATTCCAGTTCTCAGGAGTCTGTTCAATGACAATGTAGCCTCATCATAAAATTAATTTAAAATAAAAAAATCTGACCTTTGGGTCCCATTCCTGATTATTGACTTCATATAACTACATGGTATATATTTCCAACACTTAAGCGACACATCCTTTATAAAAACTAGCCTATTTATTAAATATAGTCACAATCTCCAGGTAACAGTTTACTGATTAATCTGTTAGGAATACATAACCTCTGTAAAAGCTTCCAGTGTGTCACTGCTTCATGTCATATAGGCATTGTCCTTGGCGATATGATAAATGCAGGTTATATTATTTATATATTATTGATATGCAATAAATAATTATGATGCATAAAGCTAAGAAATGAGTTTTTTCCATCTCTATGCACTCTGTCATAAGAATCTGTTTATACACCTCTCCATATAGAAACACAGACTAGTATAAATTCTATATCCATTCATAAAACACACATCATGTAGTTTTTGGTTTTCTTAACCAGTCAAGTTCAGAGATCTGCTCTACGCCTTTAAGCTGGCAGGCTCAATCATGTGATACAATGCAAACAAAAAACCTTCCACCCAGAGCAGTGCAAAGATATGATTGGCTGAAATCAGTGAATGGCCAACATCAAATGATTAACATTCATGTCACAACACTGCAGTTTCATTCAGTCCTTGGTTTCTGTTAGCTGGTGCTATGCCAGACTGTGCCACCTGAGGGTACCCACACATGACCCAGGAGGATGCTTTCAATCCGTCAGTCATCTGCACTTATTTCATGAGGCACGACGTTAACATAAGAGTGGAGGAATAGTATAAACCGGTAATAATGTGTTCTACAATGATGAAGGGTGTTTGAAGCCCTAAAACACGTCAGCACTGCAAAAATCAATTTCAAAGTCTGTGCACATATCTCTACCAGTGATTCCATAAATAATTAATAAATACATTCAAATTAGCATAAGTAATACATTACCTGTTAACATGATAAAACTATTCTACACCAGCAAAATTTGTGTTAAGTTTTTCAAGCTATTTAGTTGTACAGTTCACCCTCCTCCGAGTCAAATAGCAGCAACAAATCCTATGGTCTACCAAGTAATCAGATTCAAGTCCACATCAACAAACTAAGCACCTCATCAAAAAGAAAATTAACGGTCTGAAAATAATACATTCTAAATGGCTGATGTGAAAAAAATAATAATAGTAAAAATAGTGGCTTCAAGATCACAGGAGTAGATGACATTTGAGCTGTGAACACAATTTGTAAATGTACTGAGTCGGGGTCTTCCTCATAATAGAATGATTCTCTGATTTCTTGTCTAATGCATGAGATTTCTTCTTCCTTGTCTCATTTCCTGCCAAACGCAAAAGCTTTGTTGTAACAAGTGAAGAGAGACAAGTAAATGCAGACATACCATCACAGCTTTTAGATGTACCAAGGTCTTTCATAATGCATTCAGTGACCCTCTGTGAAGATGTTGGGGCTTCTATTAAAAAGCTCACCTTGATTTATACACACTGCTTTATCCTAAGTATGAACACTTTTGCTTCTAAAGCACAATCAGAAGTGTAGTCACATGCTGTCAGTACTGTCTTCAAATTTACTTTTATCTCCATACCTAACTTATCTAAATGAAAGTTTCTAAAAACCACAGATAACATCAGAAGCACAGGTCTATCCATGTATCAAGAGTATAGTCAAAGTAGGACAATAACTTTCATGCCAAGTCTATGTTTATCTGACGGGCGTAAAGATAGTCGTGATGTTTCCTCATTTTGTTATGTGGATAAAGAGCTATTGTTTGATTGTCTAGAAACTAAATGTAAGAGAGAGAGAGAGAGAGAGAGAGAGAGAGAGGCACCAGACTTTACAGAAGGACAAGTAAAACAAACCAGTAAACAAATAAAGAAGTCTCTATATAAATATAAACTCTAGTATTGTCTGATAACTATGAGTTGGTCAGCGCTTCATCAGTGCACACAGATATAAAACGGCAGTCCTGGAGCAACTCAATTATTCTGATCGAGGACCAGCTTTATCCTTCCTGCTTTCTAACTTTAGCCATGGGGCAGAAGAGGTAAAATTAACCCCAGGTTGGCATCTAAAAGCAACTATACAAGTCTATAAAATGAGCATAAAAGATAGAAGGCACAGAAACACAAACCCACTCTGGAGTGGGGTGGACTGACAGCAGCAGTTTTTGTTTGGTTTTTTTTTTGGGGGGGGGGCAGACTCGCTCAAGCTGCAGGTCTGCTGACAGCAGATGGGTTGCACACAACTCACAATGTCTGGAAAAGAGCAAAGATTGATATATTTGCTGTCTCATTTTCGTTTAGTTTGTTTTGGACCTCTTTGTGGATATGACTAAGTTGTTCACAGTTCCTCTCCTATTTTTGAGTGACCTCAGAGTCAGAGCCAGAGTCATATTCAGTGGCTAATAAAGCAAGAGGTGACCCAGTCGTGTTCCTGAATACACCCTTGTAATCAAAAATGGCCTTTTCATTTGATCCATTGCATAACTATCCCTAACCTGCACTTAGCACAAAATGCTGGTGTACTTGAAGTCCCACAACACGACTTATCCGAGCTGATTTCCTCAATTTGGTCTGTCAGTTCAGCAATGAGGAAGGAAACCCCTTAATGCTACCAATATGATGCAGTCCCTTTATTATACACCTTACTGTATGTTCAGCTCATCCTATTTCATCACGCCAGTCTTCTGCTGTGTCGTTTGATTGGACATTTTTGACTGCACGGGTTCTGTCTTTACACCGACCTGCTTGGCCGCAGTCATATATGACACAACAGACCCTTTGCTCTGTTGCCTCTTTTCCAGTCTGCCTGTGCCCTCAGTCTTGCTGGTGCTACGTTGCTGGACAGGGGTAGTTGTTTTCACAGGGATGGGTGCTTTGCCCTGGGGCAGATGGAGGTCTTCTCCGATGTTGACAGTGAGGTTGGTGTAGAGAGGCTCCAGCTCTTTGGAAAGGAGCTCATAGGTAAGAGAGTTGAGGCCATCAGAGCGCCAGTTTAGTCTGGTCCTTTTCAGAAGGTCAAATCTAGAAAGACAAATGGAATTTCTTAGGTTTGTTTGTGTGTCTGTTGTTTAACATTTTGTAGCTACAGCCAGGAGACTTTATCTTAGAATAAAGGCTGGAAGCAAGGGGAAACAGCGAGCATGACTGAATCCCAAATTAAAAGATTCAACAATCCAAGTATTTTTTGGTCAGATGAAATGACTTCCTGGAGTTCCCACAGAGAATAATTGGGCCTTGAGAGAACTAGTTTTGGTAAAGATGACAACCCACCTTGTACAACATGTTGTTATTGTTTTTGTTTGGATTATACTACAGAAATACAGCGTGTTCATCAGTAAGCTATAGTTGTTGTTGGTTGCTGGTAGGCCATTTTTGTTGCATTTCTAAATACCCCAGCTTGTTGGTTCCTCATGTTTAGTCATTATGCTAAGCTCCATATCTTATGGACAAGCATGGGTGGTATCAGTCTTCATAAGCGTATTTCCCAAATTGTCCTTGACCAGTGTCGCAGAGAAAAACACTCCATAAAAGGGAATAAACTGCTCTTGACACTGTAGAACAAGGTTAGAATTATTCATTATGTCATTATAGCTAATTTGCAGAAGCTTGTTTTTATAATCATGAAAATCTTTTCAAAAAAATTGGTTTAGTTTAAACTAACAAATGAGTGAGCTACCCGAGGCAGCAGACATAGTTGGCACCATGAAGAAAGCAAAGTAAAATGCCAACTGCATTCCAAACAGTTACTGTAAAACCTCAATGTGCCAGAAGCTGGAGCTCCAGCAGGTTTGGACAAAACTGAGAGCCAACATAATCCTAATGGTTGTTTCCATTAATGAGAATAAAGCCTGGGTAAGTACAAAGTAGCACGGAGTGATTCTATCTAGGATAAATGCAATTTTTTTTGCATAGTTCAAAACATCCAACTAAAAACACCAAAACTCAGAGTAAGGGGAAAAAAATGCCTTCACAATTTTTTTTTATGTCTCCATCTGTACCTGAGAGGATTTTGCTCATTGCCTCTGTCTCCTTTATGTTTGATCATCTTGTAATGACCGATGGCCACTGGAGGGCGCACGATCTTCATGCCAGATAGTCGCACTCTGGATAAGCCGGCACACAACAGGAGTCAACAGACACAACATAAGGTCAGTGAAAAGGAAATAACTAACATTTATAATATTAGATCAACAAACCTGGTTCTTAAAAATGTGTGCTATTTTTTGTATAACATAGCTCACACTGTTAAGTAGAATCACATACAAGAAAAATAAAGGAAGCAAAGCTTTGGTGAATTTTGGTTGATGTGTGAAAATAGCATGCTGCATACATGATAGACAAAAAACACAGCGATTCCCTTTTTCCTTCTCTGGTGCTTGCGTCAATGAAAACATGTTTACTAATACTGTAGTTGTCATCCATACGATATTTTTTTAAGTTAAGTTTAACTTTAAGCTTAAGTTTTAAGTTAAGAAACAATAAAAAGGAGCAAATTCTGATCAAAAGTAGAGCAGAAACATTGTAGTTTTGCATCTTAAAAGCTCATCATTCTTCTGTTGCATTCCCTGCCTCTTATAATAGATGGGTAGATGCTAGAAAGGAAAGAGAGGGGACCAAAGCATCAGAGAAATGTGATGTGCCTTAAAACTGTTCAGCACATTGCCCAACCCAAATCTGCTAGCTAGTCCGTGCAAACATACTCACTGAACTCACTCCAAGAAACACACAGCAAAGCCACAGCAGAGGGAGGGGACATGAAGATGAAAGATTATGTTAGGACACATAAAATAAAAGTCACTGAAAAAACGAAAACGTGGCAATGAATCTGAAAGCATGAGCAAAAAAGAGCGACAAATGGATGAGTAAAGCAAAAGTTGGCGAAGTGGAGGGACTTAAACGGGTGCGCACGAAGTTGCAGGGTGTGGACCTCAAATTCAGTCGTCTCACCTGGCAGCAATGTCATCATCCTCTCCACCCCAACCCCAGTACTGGTTAGGGAAGCCATTCATCTTCATGTACTGGTCTGGGGTTACTGCAGACACCCCGCCAAAATACTGGGGGTATGGCAGCCTGGGGGAGTTACATCACCAGTGCGCAATCTTGAAAGGTCTCAGCACAATATCTTAAAACAAAAGGCCCACATATGGACACACACATATGCACTGTGCTTTTACCTGTATCTGAATTTGTCCATGGCCACAGACAGATGAGTGGGAAACTGCTTGTGGCAGGTGTAGGTGTTGTGGTCGTTCTCAGGAAGCAAGTCAACATCGTGCAGGAAAATACAGGTCCAGTCCTCATCTCTGAGCGCCTCCCGCACCCCAACGTTAAGCAGCTTGGCTCGGTTAAAAGTACCATTCCCCCACTGGAGCCAGAAAACAGAAGCAGAGGAGAACAGTTAGCTACATGCAAATGTATTCATTTTAAAACAGGCACAGCACATGTTAAAGACACTGGTAAGTTTTGGTGTTACTGCATTAACATGAACAGGTCTCTACTATAAAAGTGCTTCAGTCATTTACGAGACAAGAGGGTATTAAACTTTTTTGAGAAGCGCTACTGGACACTGGACACAACATTGGCTCAGTAGCAGAAAGTGATAGACGATTAGCATGACAAATTCAGTAGAAGGAAACTAAATAGAAGCAAGCCAAGATGATTGCTTCCAGCCTTTGGAAAGGAAATAATTTTGATGCTGAATTCACAGTGTTTGTTCTCGACTGATGGATGACTAATGTTGAGTATATAGTACAACAAGAGAAAAATGACAGAATAGCTTTGGATTTTTAAGGTTCATTCATTCATTTGTTTATCTGTTTCCGGGTCGCGGAGGGTGCTGGAGCCAATCCCAGTTCACATTGGGCGAGAGCGGGGTAGATAGACAGATAGATAGATGTACTTTATTGATCGCAAACTGGGAAATTCATCTGTTACAGCAGCCAGATATCAGAGATGTCCAGGGTTCACCCTGAGCATGTCGCCAGTCTATCACAGGGCTAACACACAGAGACAGACAGAAAAAAACAACCACTCACACTCACACTCAGACCTACGGACAATTTAGAGTCACCAATTAACCTAAACATGATGTCTTCGGACAGTGAGAGGAAACCGGAGGACCCGGAGGAAACCCACACAGGCATGGGGAGAACATGCAAACTGTACACAGAAAGGCCCCAGGCCGGGAACCCAACCTACAACCTTCTTATTTGGGGCAACAGCGCTAAGCACTATGCCGCTGTACTGCAGGATTTATTAAGGTGAACCATTTAATTTACATGTATGCAGTTCTTGATTAATAACCTTTGTGCAGTGATATAATGGTTATACACCCACTATACAGACAGACACATAGTAAAATATACAGAAAGAAACATTTTAAACCAGCCTGTAAACACTCATGTGTAACCTGACCTGCTGCACGATATAGATGCTGTAGTGTATCTGCTGTCTCTGCAGGAAGGGGTGGAGGTGGTAGAGCAGGGCACGAAGGTGGGTCTGTCGGTTCCGGTACGGCACCACTATCGCTGTGTGATGGCGAGGTTCACAGTCTGGAGGCCGGTAGCGTCCGCCTGGCAACACTAACGGATTCCTCCGTCTGATCTCCTCCAGAGACAGAGGAGAGGAAAGATGGACGGACACAGGCCCAACTGGAGCGCAGGGAGGATGGAAAGGGAAGCAGAGGAAAGGAAGTTTTAGTGATACTGTCTGGGATTTGTCTAACAACTTTGTAGGATAACACACATCAAATTCACTGAGCACTTCCTGTATATTGTTTTCATACATATAGCAGCCCACATTTAGCACCCCTCACTCCCTTACCCAGCAGTGGGGAGGGGATCTGACAGTCTTTCAGTGGCGGTCCTGTGGCAGGGGGTCCAGTGCCTGAATTGCGAGGCGGTGGGGGCGGGACTCCCAGATGACTGAGGTTGGTGTAGACGTCGTGTGGACGAGAGTAATCAAACTCCGGTTCTGTTGTGTGCACCAGGACAGACACTAGGCCTTTGAAGCCCCCGAAGGAAAAATAGAGGACAAAGGCAAACTGGAAGCCCACCAGCAAGGCCAGCGTGCACGGCGAGTCCAGAGAGCGTCCAAAGCACGCCATTGTAAAGTAAGACCGCAGAGATACAGAGAAATTCCAAGCAGGGAAAATGAATGGCGGGATATGGAGAGGGAAAGGAGCAAGTGGTAGCTGGAAGAGAAAGGTGGAGGAGTTGGCAGGAAATGTGCAAGGACAAGAAGAAGGAGAAGGAGGGTGGGGGGAAGAGGAAGTGCTGAGTATAGGCTCAGATGTGGAGGTGGTGGTTATCCACCTGTAGGAATGGATAATAGTAGCAGTGAAGCTCAGTCAGTGTTGCCATCACCCCCTGACCATAGATGTCACTGCGAGGGAAGAAGAAGAAAATGATTGTTTATTAATGACAATTATTGTTGGTTCTTGTTATTGGTCTATCTGCAGGGTACCTGATTTTGCACAAGCCTAATTAAAACCAGCTCTGGGCCATAAAGCCTTTGCTCCACCTCTCTCCTCTTCTTCCCCCTTTCATCATCAATCTTCCTGAAAGGAAATAAGACCCGAGTGAGTGACAATGCAGCATCAGGCAATCAGGTTTGCCTCAGTACTGCTCTGTAGTCCACTGTGAGCTAAAGAGAGCTGAGGAAGGACAAGCAGCTGCAAACAAATGTCATATTTACTTCATCATTTAGAATGGCTCACTTTATGGGGCATGTATGGAAGAGAGAGGCTGATGAATTAATCCAACATCACAGCTCCCTGAGTTTCTGAACAATTTCATGCTATACTTAACCTTCTGAGACTGGCTTCATTAGTGTGCATGCAGTTGAAATTCCTGAGACAGGAAACAAATGAATAACAGAGGAGAGACAGCGCCATGGTGTCTCATCATTAGGCTAGAGATAGCTCTACATCCAGATGATCAGCATCAAGGCCTGTGCAGGAAATATTTAAGTCAAATAAATATTCTAGGGGGATCACTTGCAACAGAAGCTGTTTCTTAAATCGGTTACTTCATTCTGAGCTCGGTAGAAGCTGTGGCTGCACCAGCCGACTCACCAGCACGTCCCTGCGACATTTCAAATCCAGCCCCCGGCTTCCTCTCGGATCCGACGGGCCGCTGGCACCGAGTGGACGCGATGGACCAAAAGACAGATTACCGTTTTGTTTTGTTTTGCTTTGCCTTTTGTTATTTGTTTTTTTTTTTGTTTGTTTGTTTTCTTATCTGATGCTCGTCGCTCCTCCTCCTCCTCCTCCTTCTAATCTCTCATCCGAGGCAAAATCTCCCCGTAGCCGTTTACACAGAGATCCAGCTGCAGACGCTTTCACACGCAAAAGCCTCGCCGCATATCCGTTCAGTGTCAACACAGCAGAGTGCTCTGCGCCTCAACCAAACGCGGCCGTCTCATCCAGTCGCACGGCGGTGACGCGTTCAGCGCCATATTTGAAAATGACGACGTGGATTGATTGGTTAATGACATGTTTATCATTATTTATCCGGCAGCAAATTAAGTTGAGGAAGCGGAAATGTATAGCTCCACGTTACTGTACCCGCGTGTTGGTTATATTCCAATGTCTGTGTTATGGGAAGTTGTTTTTCTGACGTGCACATTCTTCAAGGTGTATTTATTGGAAAATGCTCACATTGTTCTTTTCTTTTTGGGGATGTGTGTTTGTCTGTGCGGAAGGAAGATGGAAAAATACCACAATGATGGTCTCACAGTACAAGTCAGTCCATTAGTTGGGGATACGTAGGTCTGACACAGGTCTCACACACACACACACACACACACACACACACACACAGTCACTCAAAAATCCAAATATCACAAAGCAACAACAATTCAACACATTCATCTTCACTCTTTTCGTTGATGGAAAACTTGCTGTCAAAAACTGTTAAAGTTTGTGAACATGTTCACAAATACCATGCTGCGCTGTTTGACAAAAAGACTATTTTGACTTTATTTATCACATGGCATCCAACCCAGGGGTATCAGTTGTTCACTGGCTTAATGCAGTAGGCTAAAATGTTTTTATTCACATGCAGCAGTAGCTTGTCAGATTACAGAGACAGGACAGAATACTTATGGCTAAAGTAGTTCCACATAGGTAACCCCCCAGTAGCCCCCCAGTAACCCTGAAGCAGATAAAGCATAACAGAAAAAAACTGTGCAAAACAATGCATCAACACTACTATTGTTTGTAGCACTACGTGAACACACTGCCTTCATTATTTCGTTGCAAAGCGTGTGTGTGTTTTCTCTATCTGGGGAAAAACCCCACAACCTCAGTGTCCCCTCAAGGAATACTGTATTAAAGTAGCATACAGACAATATTTAGTAAGGTACAGAGCAGACTCCTTACACAAGCACGTTGGTGGTTCACTCACCTCAGGAGAATAAAAAGAGAGATGTTTAGCTCTGATGAGGGGAATTTCAAAACTGTGCCTGTTGGTCACAACAGCCCATAATCAACTGCTGTGATACATACAAAAATGTTTAACTGGTGATAGACATAAACTGAACGTTCAAATTTTTGTGCAATTGTTTTTCGTGTCTGTATATGGTGGAAAATAGTCCCTATTCTGTGACCACTTGTTTCAATACAGTATCATTTCATCACAGAGTTGAGGACCAAATGGCTTCAGACCAGTGAAACAGGGACGTGATGGATCTCCCAAATCAGCACACACAAAAAGTCATATACAGAGCACCTTTTTTGTGTATATATATATATATATATATATTTATATATTTATATATACATCTATAAAGCATTGCGTTTCTGTTTGTTACCTATAATCTTAACCAAAATGTTAATCAAAACAAAGAATGACTTCTATCACAATAAGCACTATTGTGTAAAAAAAAAAACTGGAATGAAATGCTTCACAAGTTTTCAGTTCTCATTTCTCATCCATTTAGACCGGGGACAACATTCTTTTCAGACAGACTCCTCTGTTTCATCCTATTTAAATGGTAAAACTCTTAGAATAAAAAAATCCACAAACTCTGAAGAAGAACAGCAAGCAGTTTGCTTTCGCTCGCTTTCTTTAAGTTGTGTATTTTATACATGACTTCTCCTTCTATTTCATCAGTTTATTGCCCATTTTCTCCACCACTCCCCCTCTCTCCAGAAAAACATTTATAATAATAAAAAATAATCTTCTGCGATATGAACTTCCTTCCTATCTCTCAAGTTTTTGTTATTATTTAAATTATCCGCTCCTCTTTCACCTCCTCCCCCCATCTCTCTCTCCATCCCTCTGTCTTTACTTTTTGTAGTTGCCGAACTGAATAGCCAGCCGGTCGCTGACACAGCGGAACGTCGCGGGCTGCACCTCCCAGTAGTTGATGGGGTTTGCAAACAGACTGATGCCGTTGTAGAAAGCTCTCTTCATGCCAAATCCCAGAGGGCAAAAGTCATTCACATTCACAACGTTGATGTTGTTGGAATGCAGGTACACCACCTAGAAAAATGAGTTGCAGTGTAGATGAATAGTGCATTGTGCCAACTGTTAATTCACAGATGCTTACCCACATAAGACTCACCTGGAGGTATTTCATATCTGGGAGGCCTTTGGGGACACGAGTGAGGCGGTTGTTATCCAGATGCAGCTCTCTCAGCCTGGGAAGGTAAGCCAGACTGCCGTTCTCTATGTACCGGATGTGGTTAAAGCCAAGGCCCAACCTGGAAAAAGTGAGACAAAGAGGGAAAACGTGAACTACTCAGAAAGCAGGTTTCTGCATGCAACATTACCTTAACTGTTTGACTGCTTAGCTGAAATTATTTTTATCGCTGCAGTAAAGTAATATTAAGACAGGTGAGAATTAGAGTCACATCAGCCAGCAACCAGGACCATAAATAATCCCATTAGGAGCCAGAGGTGCAGAGAGCAGAGGAAAAACTATGTGACAGGCCCTTTTTCACAGAGAACACTTTGACACATCACAGAAAGAGGCACAGAAGTTAATAGTAAATAAAATAATGACTGAATTCCATTTAGCTGTGTCAGTTTCATTGTCTTGTTGTCAAACAGACATGATATTGTAGCAGCTACTATTTTGACTGGAGTGGGAAACATATACACTAATCTCCCAGTGCAATCCTGCTACTTTAAAATAGTACAGGAATTAACTGGATGGTGTCTCTTTTTTAACTGATAGGCTCACTCTTCAGCCCAGGCCCATTAGATTGGAGATGGTGTAAAATGAGTATGTTGAAGTGTAGTAGGTACCTGTACAGGTTTTTGTAGCGTTTCAGGTCCTCCAGTTCTACAGCCTGGATCTGGTTTTGGTCCAAATGAAGCTCATTGAGACTCTCTGGGAGATCTGAAACACAAACATTATACCTCTAAATCTCTGCTTTTGGATGTGATTTGATTTTGCCCCGTAGTTATCGATTCTTTTTTGTGTCCTACCATGTTATTTCTTCCATATGGATACTTTCTTGACTAGTTCTGAAAGGGATAAGTTCATGTTTGTTTGTTTGATAGATTGATTGATTGATTGATTGATGGTTTGTTTGATTGTTTTTTAAGAGTTGGAAACTGGCAGAAAGGCCGACAGGAAACAGAGAGAGCGAGAGAGGGGAACGACCTACAGCATCGGTCTATGGCCAGATTCAGACCAGGAACACTGTGATGACGTGCAGATTAATTGAATGTACAGTCTATACAGTGATCATATTGGACCTTTAGTGATTTTAACATGGATATTTTTTAATCTTTGGACAGAGCCAGGGTTTTTGTTTTCACCGTGTCTTATGTTTTTGTGACCATTAATAAGACAATGTGCTGCTGGCGATAGCTGCAAATTTATCCTAAAAAGCTGGGAGTGACATCCATTCAAAGTTATGGCATAATATAATAAAATATGTATATTAACAGAGTAATGTAAAAATGTTAGCATTTTAGTCAGATAGAGAAGCTGTTACCTTTTGGCACCCCTGTGAGTTTGGCCTCCGAGATACGCAGATAATTAAGTTTCAGTCCCTTGAAGGCCCCAGGCTCAAAACCACTGTTCTGGATCGGGTTTGCTCCCATCTCTGAAAGATAATGGAAATATTTTAGTCAAAATATAGTGCCTTTAATCTTTAAAATCCAATTTACATAACAAAAGGTTGCAATGAGGAACACAGAATAAAGTCATCAGCATTACTGACCTATGCAGTTCATGTTGACCAGCCCCGCGAACGCTCCAGCTTCCACCTTCTTGATGCGGTTCTCATGGATCCTCATCTCAACCAGAGAAGGAGGCAAGTTCCTAGGGATGGTGGTCAGCAGGTTTTTGGAGAAGTAGAGCTTCTGCAGGTGCTTCAAAGGGGCAAATGTTCTGGGGTGGACTTTGGAAATATGGTTATTCCTCAGGGACAGACCCTGAAATTAAAAACAAACAAAAAGCTGTAACCAAGCAGAATCCAACTTTAGTATCTCTATTGTTGGATCTGTTTGAAAAAAATCTGTAGCACTCAAACAGAAAATCACACACAGAATGCACAAAAGCTAATTTTTCAGTCTCTAGTGAATGTGAATTAAAACAGATCCAGCAGTAGTTTACCATCCAGCAGGATGTCTCTCCACCTGTGCTGACTTAAGGATGGAGACACATGCTGGCTTAGGTAAACACACCTTAAGAGAGAAGTTATTGTATAATGTCATGTCAGGAGTTTCCTGAGCTGCCAGCCTTAATATTGCTCTTGGTCAGTGCTCCTGAATGCAGGTCAGGAGTGAGCAAAGCCTTTCTGCTAAGAGGACCTGTATACTCCCGTTTGGCTTCAAGCTCAAACTTGAATACAATTAAAGCTCTCAGGGCGAAAAGCAGTGGAGGGTGAAAAAGAAAGGAAATGAAGCTCTAAATCCCTGTGGCAAGTTAGGGTCATAATCATATTACACACATCCGAGGCCAATCAAAAGCTGAGCTGAATCAGTTGCTCATCCTTTAGAGGAGCTGAGCTGATGCTGAGTGGGACTTTATGAATGTGACCAGAATGCATTTGTTTCTTACATATAAGTGAGTGAGGCCCTTGAAGTCGTTCTCTCTGAGCTCAGTGATACGGTTGTTCTGCAGATCCAGGAACTTGGTGTCCGGGGGAATATTCTTCGGCACTTCAGTCAGACCTGAAGACAAGACCAGTAAAACCACATGAGGGAATCATACTCCATTAAACGCTTCCACGGGTTACTGTGAGCCCACACGGGACACCCATTTAACGGGCAAACTCTTACGTTATCTTAGTCAGACAGATACTTTGGAAAATAAATAGTCACTTTGTGTTTTAAAAACCTCCATCAGGCCTAAAAATGAACCAGCCACACTCCCACACAATCTCAAATGAGCACTTTGTGTCTTTGTCGATTATTTTAGTGAGAGGTGGACATACACAACCATGGAGGTCACACACAAACAGACACATACACACAGTCACTGGTTTGTGACTGTCAAAGACACACACACACTGACACACTTTCACATACAGACAGGAGCACAAATTCCCCTCACACCAGATGGGGAGGCCAGATGTTTCCCAGCTGGTTTCCATTTGACAGAAGTCACATAGGATGTGACTTAAAAACTCTCTTCAAAATCACACATCAAATAGAAAGGGAGACTGGCACAACCCAGACACACAAACAAAGACATACAAGCTGTGTGTGATAATGTGCAAGTGGTGAAGCTGCACATGCATTTGGGGAAAAATGGTGTTTTAATTTTGGCTTCTTTTGCGACTGTAAACACCTGCTGAGGAGTAGTGAAGAAGAAGCGAAATGGTGTGGTTGACAGCTTCAGTCATATAAACACGAAACGTTGTTATGGTTTGGGTTGTTTATGAATATTGTTCACCAAGCAGTAAGTTAATCCTGGTTAAACACGGGCTACAACAAGTGGACGGCGTTAAGAAACACACCTGCGTTATTCCGTTCAGAAATCGCTCTGGAAAAATGACTCAGCAGACGTACAAACACAGCAACAAGAGGTCATTAACAAAACCACATCACAGAGCCACGTCGACAAGCGCATCAGATGTGGCCAGTGGCACAGACAGGCCACGTAAGGCAAATCCTCATCAAGGGCCGACATCATCCCAACCATGACCATGATGCAAACGGGCCTACTGAAAGGAGAGAAGGGGTGCCAGCTGTCCCACTGGGACCCAGTCTGCCACAAAACCACATCTGACCCACATGACTCTCAGAGGTATCCATCTGGAGTTAAGTTTAGATATATGGCTTTGGCTGTACTGTACCACACCCTCCATGTCACCACATAGGATCAAACCTTCAGTGGTTCCCTCTGCTCAAACCATGTCCGTACAGTGCTGAAGGATTTGGTGCAGCAGCTAAAAAGGCCAAGACATTAATGCAAATTCATTAGTTGTGGGTGACCAAATTTCCATCCAAAAAAAAAAAAAAAAAAAAAGAGTTAAACACGGTTTTAATTATAAACAAGAGTCTGACTTTGTGATTTCTCTTTCTCTTCACTGTAATGAAGTTATTACAGCTGCTGTGAGAGAAACATGATCCAAAATATTTCCAGGTGGATTTGAGTGGGAGGAAATATTTACCTTCCAGTTAACACCTGCAGTTTTCACAATGCCTTTGAATTAATGTACCTTCATCAAATCTGACAGACATGATAATCCAACCACAAAAAAAAACTTTCACCAATGCCCTGATTAAGTGAATCCTTTAACCCTTAAACCACAAACCACTTCACCCATATTTGCCACAAATCCCACAGCCTTTACCACAAACTGACAGAACTAGCACCCTCCTAAACCCCAGCGCCCCTCAACACAAATGCCCAACATCATACTGGGATTCACATGGAGTGGTGACAGACACCACAGCCAAAATATATGTGTTCTAAATAAGTACTTGACATCTAGCAAATTATAAGCTTCCATGTTTACCCACTGAAGAAAGACCAGGGACAGTAAATATATAGAGCTTGTAAAATGATGATTTGACAAAACCATTACATCTAAAGACAGACGGTTTATTAGAATTATTTAGCTGGGATAATATGAGGCATCTTTCTATTCTTAAATAAGACCGGATCAAGTTTCTTTGGTCCTCTAAGAAAGACAAACATGCACTTATAATCTATAGTCGGGATATTGGAAAATATTTTTACAAGGAAAAAAGTCCCATACAGATTGTAAAAGCATCATTAAAGTCATATTTAATGGAGATTACGTTTAGTTTGATTTGTCAGGAAAGAGTGAACTCTTTGTAACATAATGGTAAATACTCATAACTCTCATATTCTCTTGATTTAAATATACATTTTTATCTGTGTCCTCCATTCCCTTCAAGCCTTTCTTCCATCTTTAAATCCCTTTCGACTAAGTCTTTCTTCCTTCCATCCTCCCTTCCTGTTTGGGGTTTTAATTAAACATCCTGTCTACAGCCCAAAAACAACATGAAGCAGTTCCTTAAAGACAGTGAGGATATTATAAACTTTTCATCCCCTCAGATTAAAGTATCCCTTTTTTCCCCCCAAACACTTTTTTCTCATGATGCCTCTAACTCTCACTGTTGATCCCTTTCATATCTTTTCTTTTCTTTTCCTCTTCACTTCCCTGGATTCAGCCTTTTCTCTTCTTCTGCCCAAACTGTTTCTCTCTCCTTTTCCCACTCGGTATCTACATGCAAAATCTGGAACACAAAATCCCTTAAAGAGATGCTCTGTCTTGTGAAAATACACCAGCTTTATACTGAGGTAGAAATTTCTCCCTTAAATAATGCACCAAAGGGGGGCTTTATTCTCTGGAGCTATGAAAGTCATGCGAGGCTCCGGTCATGCTCTCACTCCGCCATTCAACTCATTTATTTTCCTCTCTGAACCTCTCGCCACACTCGCACACTGAAAAATAATGACAAAACGTCACAAACATATGTGTCTGTTGTTCTCACACACTCTCACTGACCGAGGTCAGAGCACTGGACAACCCTGAGTCGACATTGGCAGCCGAAGGGGCAAATGGGCCCGCCGGGGGGTAACACCTCCTCCAGGGCTGAACCTTCTTCCTCATCCCTCATCATCGCCATCATCCCGCCGCTGTCCATGCTGTCCATGGCAAAGTCCCAGAAGCCCTTCTGCTCGAAGGGCAGGGCAGAGGAGGGGGAGAACAGCCGGACCATGCTTAGTACAAGCAGGAGGGTGCAATGTGGCAACATCCTTTTCTTACACACCTGAGAAAACAGAAGAGGAAGGGAAAGAGAGTGGGTTTAAATCAACACACGTATATGTTGATAATGTCAGTTGCCACTTTATCAAATTCACCGGTTTAACACAATAGTCCTGCAATGCTTGCAGCATTATGAAAGCTTGGAGTGTTTTTGCTTGACTTGTTTTAGAGAATTGTTTAATCACTTATTCAAATCAACGTGTGCCAACTGATTTTTCTCAAGAAATTTGCTGCACTATATTAACTAAGATGCATCAAGGTGGATAATTATTTCCATTTATAATGTACATTAATAAAATAATGCAAATGTTCAAAATCATCAAAAACTTAAGTGGACAGAGAGCAGTTTGTGTGTGTGTGTGTGTGTGTGTGTGTGTGTAGCAGCATTAACAAAACCCAGCACCCAAATATGGCAACGTGTTCATGGCAGCCATAATGGGAGTGTAACACAGGGCACAGGTGGTAATCAGTGATAAATGGACATTGAATTATTATGAAATGGTCTGCTAATCCCTAATTACAAGGCCCTATTGTTTACACCACACCTAACATGCAGGACAGGAGCTGAGGGCTGGGGAGTAGAGGTGCACTCATTCCCCCTGGTACACTTGCCAGGAACCGACTCTGGAAACCAAAGTAACTTTAACCACACTGACGAAATGTCACTGTCTGCTTCCTGCATAGGAGAGCAAGTCTCTTCTCACTGGCCAATCAGATAGTATGGAGGACATCACCTCAGTGGTGGAAAACTTTATTCCTGCAACCCAACAGTTAAACAAAGCCACCATTCATTTAGCAAGGAAACTGGGTGTGCAAAACCAAGTGCAAAGGAATATGTGTGTGTCTGTGTGTGCGTGTGTACACGTGTGAATGTGTATGCATGTCATGAAACACAGATGCCATGATGTCATAGCTGTGCACACACTCACGGCTAATTGAGGTCACCAGACACGTATGTGTATGTGTGTGTGCATGTTTGTGTGTGTCTTGCTCTATCCTGCCTGCACTGACCCAACTAACACTTCAACACAGCTACTCAACCTAAAACCTAATTCCAAGAAAAACAAATTATTACTGGGCCAATTGGTCACGTCAACAGGAAACTGTGACCCTTAACCTAAAGCTAAAGTTATGAAGTAAAGCCCAGCCCAACACTGGCCCCTGGGGTGAACTAAAACCTTATAATCTCTAACCTTGTTCTGTTAATTCTTCCTCTGATCCACAGCTCTGTAATCCTGTAAGGGCATGCAAAATCTTGATGCCAGTTGTTATCGTTTATTCACGAGAAATGCAAGGATCTCTTGGAACATGATCAGGTTTTCATCAGAAGCACGAGGGAAGGAAATTTTGGCTTTTGACATTATCAGCACCAAGAGACTGATCAAAGAAAAATAAACAAGGTGGAGGTTCAGGCTAAGACTGAAAACCTAAGAGAGCAAGAAAAAAAATTACTTCAAGTTTTTGTCTTTTTGTGTTTTCCTAAATTGTCTCAGTTCTGTGACAACATTCAAGCACTTGCTTGATCTTTCCCCTGGCTGTCTCATTTAATGTCCAAGGACATTTCTGGTAGCAGTGAGTGTTCACAAGATTTCAAATGGCCTAAAAGGGAGGCTGCAATAATAAAGCTAGTGAGGGGCTTCAAGGGCTTTTCTTTTTAAAGTTGGGGAAATGCTTCTCATTCCACCCTTGGTGAAAAAAAAGCTAAAGTAAAACCTCAACAAAAACACATCACAAAGAAATCTAAGACAACATATCACTGTGGTCAGAGTGATATGTTAAAGTGTGTGGATGATAAATTAACAACACATGCTTATCAATTCAACTAATCACATCCACAAGCTCAAATGTGCACAATTCAACATTAAACCCAAAATAACAGAACATCCAGTCTACTAGAAATGATCCATCTTTGGTCTTTTGGTTATTTCACTTTGATTTTAGGCATGCAATCATATGCAACTGTTAAGTATTTTCCCTGTAGTCAAACAAATAAAAGATTATTATTTAAGGGCATTAAAATCTATGGAACAAAGACGCTGTGCATAATTTGGACCTGGACTGGAAGACTGAATAACTGGCCCCGGCAGTCTGCTCCCTGCAATAAAAATAGCTGCCAAATTATACCATTTTGGAGAAAATAAAAAAACCCTACTGGCCTTGCCTTGGCCAGAAGAATGTAGCCAAGAGGACACAGCTAGGGCATATATAGTCCACATTGCACAATAACACACACCACACAAAGGCGCACAAAAGGAGCTGGAACGCACACAGAAGGACACCACCACACTTATTCATACACCTACAATTTCTGCAACTTGTACCATCCAATAGTACAGAAGAGGTATATTGTAAATCTAAAAATGTGATGTCCATGCTCTGATCTGTGGAGCAAAATTGCGTTGGTCAAACCAATGATTTGTCAGCCATTTGTAGAGATGCGGCAGTGGATAAAGATTTGCAGACAGAGGTACTGAGGATGATGGCTGAGGAGTTAAAAAGGGAGACAGGAACAAGAACAGTCTATCATCATCCAGGAATGATGCATAAGGCTACCACAAACATAACACGACGATAGGTCTAAACTACATCCCACAATCAAGCAGCCTCTCTTGCTTTAATAACCACTTTTATCAAGCCCTTGTGTATATGTATTCTCATCCTCTCAGTGACTGTGAGCCATCAAACATCCGGTTTGAAACGAAAACAAGACAAAGGCTTCAATCTTAACTGTCGTTGCCTCAGATCTCCTCCCTCAACCTGAAGGCTAAAAGTTGCCTAATGGGTAGATGGATGGACCGTGTTCCTGTCTCTAAGGTGCTGTGAAGGGGGGATGTGGAAGGAGAGGGCGGGGCAGACAGACAGAAAGAAAAAGTGGGAGCTAATAAAGATGTAGGGAAGGGTCAGTTCAACACCTGCATCACAAAGGAAAGGTAAACAAAGTGGCACTATATGATCAGAAGGACGTAAAGATCTTTGCAAAAATACA
This sequence comes from Remorina albescens, assembly GCA_034769265.1. Lineage (NCBI taxonomy): Eukaryota > Metazoa > Chordata > Actinopteri > Carangiformes > Echeneidae > Remorina > Remorina albescens. The sequence goes on along the minus strand of CM068482.1, from coordinate 15,285,975 downwards.
CATCTAGACAGGAGGGGGATTTGGGAGTGAGACTGTTTTTCAGGGTTTAAGATGGACCTCTGTACTGTAATACCTGGGATCCTGGCTTCACTTCTCAGCATCAGAGTTGGGCCTCACTAATGCTTATGGAAGTCCACTGCAGCCAGGTCTAAGATTTCATGTGGAAAGGGAAGAGTCTGTTACAGAGGCATAGCTATCTTATTTATTGAAATTACGTATTCACCTGGGTATGGTGTCCACATATTTCGGACAGCCTATCTTAGAATTTCATGTGGTGGAGTCTTCTCCCTCTCCCCTACAGTAATGATTATTTTTCTTCAGTAAGCCAGCTGAGAAGAAAAAGGAAAATCCCGAACTCAAATCAAAGGTGTGTCAATTCTTTCCCAGTGTGTGCGCGCACACACACACACACACACACACACACACACACACACACACACACACACACACACGCAGACACACGCAGACACAGAGACAGCTAATGTGACTGTCTGCACCTGTAAATGTGGTTGACGTTGTCACAACAGGCAACAGAACACAGACAGTTTTATGAAGTGAGAAATTCCAGTGGTTTTCTGATGGATTAAAAAGGTGAAGACAGGATTAAGAAAGACAGGGAACTCATGAGAGAGGATTCAGGAATTGATGAATGAAGGGATGGAAATGGAAAAGCAGCAGTGAAAGCCCCATATGGTGAACAATCCACCTTACCAGTGTGTCATTTGTTTGAGTTTCCCACACTGAGTGCCAGAGATTAGCTTTACATTTCCTATATACACTATCCATCAAGTGGTGGGTACTTGTCAGCCCTCACTTCCACCACAATTACTTTGATCTGCCTCGAGTTCCCACACGGCAGCCCTCTGCCCTTGTCAAGCTAAACAAACATATATTTAAGCAATATGCCCCTCTTGCGATACAACACACAATGTTTGTTCTCCCATGACCACAGTCAAGAGAAAGGCAATCACTATTACCTCCCACCGAGTCACACCAAGCCCCATTTTTCTTTTGACTCGCCACTTTTTTTTCTCAGCAGAGAACGTTTTAATTGGTACGACCACAAAATCATCAAATTTTATATGCACATAACCCATTTTTATGGCCACTCTGGTTTATTCGCAACTGCTGTTCTTGTCTGAACCCTTTGGCAGTGCCATGAACCCTCGAACCCAGGGGTGTCAATCAGGGGCATCAAAATGCTGGCTCATTTCATCCACATATTCATATTTAGGAGCTGCTCAGCTCCTCCGGGTGTGCTGGCAGGTTGTGTGAGTGGAGTTAAGGTGGGGCAGAAAGCTTTACCAAAAGTGCCAGCTGGTGCCGCAAGGCTAGTTTATTGGCAGTCGCCACGTCAACACTCAGCGCAGATTACCATCACAGGGTGGCTTAAACTGATCAAAGTGCTGACTGTTCACAAAATTCTTTGACATATCTCAGTATTGTGATACAAAAAAACTAAAACTAAAACTAAACAATAACATTTGTCTGGAGTCAATGGAACAGGTTGTTTTGTATTTTAGCCTAACCTATCATGTTTTCAGGGCAAGACAAAGCTACAATAAAATCTGACTCACACATATATTTTTTGAGGGAGTACAAGAGATATACACACTTATGTAAACCATCTTTTTAGTCTAGTCTCCAAATCTGAACTCCAACTCCAAAACAATCTGGTCATTGTGCTACCTCCTTCATTTCCTTATGCCATGTCTCCTTCCACCTCCACACATGTGAGTTCACATGTGTGGAGGTGTACACACACACACATACACACATGCAAAAACCCAGATTCATGTGCTCTTCAGGCACACAGGCTGTTAGTGCTGGGCGGATCCCGCAGGAGCATTCGGGTGGAGTTAAGTGCCCCAGCAGCTGTAATTTGGTGACTGCGATCCCTAAAAAAAGGAACTGTTTGGCAGCTTCTCTGTTGCCGCCAAGCTTGGATGTGGTGGCAAGCTGCTCAGTGCTGTGGGGATGAGGCCTAAGAGAGCACAGCTACATAGAACAACAAAAAAAAAAAAAAAAAGGGTGAAATCAGTGAGTCGGCAGGGGAACAGCTGATCTGAGCACCCATTTCTGTAGTGGGCAGATGAGCCTAATTCAGAGAATCTGAAGTATTTCGAAGTTTGTGCCAGTCATAAGTGGGCTATGAATAGAGGCTGTGAACAATGACTGCCAAGAGGGAATAGTCTGTAAATTGTATTGTCACAACATGGCAAAGACAAGATGTCCAGGGAATTCAGTCACTCATAACTTGAATTTAAGACTGCATGAGTAAGGGGAAAAATGCCACCACTGATTTGGCATCAAGCTGAAATCAATGATGGCTCGAAGTCAGGAATATGACAGTAAAAGGAAACTGTGACTTTAAAAAAAAAAAAAAACAGACAGAAAAAGAGAAAATGAAGCAAAGCACTGAGAAGCATGTTGACACAGACCAGGTGGACGGACAGACAGACGGCAAGAATGGCAGTGCAGACAGACGAGCAGGTGTTGGGTGGTCAACCCACAGGCTGGCTAATAGGCAGTCAGACAAGAAAGTCAGGAAACAGACAGATTTAAACCATTACTTTGACTGTCTGACCATCGACTCCACAGCCTAACTAACACTGTCTGCTCAGTGCAGTAAGTTTCCTCAGTTAAATACACTAGTATAAACGACTCATACATGGTAGTTAACCATTGCAGGATGTGAGGTCATCAGCACAGGGCAGAAAGGGGCCACAAGGCAGGAAAAAGTGTCTCCTTGTACTTCTTTGCATCACATACTGTAACAAAATAATACCAAGCGAGGAAAAATGACAAGCTATAATAATTTCCCAGCCAAATTAAATTTCTCAGGCCACAGTTCTCTCAACACATTGCAATATGAACCCAGAGTGTGTGTGTGCAGAGAGAGGCACCGCAGGCCTGTAGACCAGAGAGGCCTGACTTGACTGGCACGTTTCTCTATAATTATTTTCTCTGAATAATGATACAGGGATGGAGGTAAGAATCTAGCTAAAGCCTGATGCTGAGACAGTGGAGGTTTGTTGATCTGAGGATAATGTGATGGGAAATTATTTCTTTTAATCTCGTCCTCTATTAATTGGCCCCCACTGAAGTCCTTGGCGACTCGTCGCGCCATCTAGTGTTGCTGTGGACTAAGAGTTGACTGAGAAGCTGCAGCATCAGATGAGCCAAGACAGGATGAAACAGGTTGCATCAAAAACCATTAAACACGAAAAGCGTTGTGCTTCCCCCCCCAAAAAAAAGAAAGAAAGAAAGAAAAAAGAAGAAAGAAAGCTAATCATTAAGATGTAAATGTAACGACACATAAAATCCACAACATATATCATAGCAAAGTACAAAAAGTTAAAGTACAAGTAATAACTAGCTACTTTTACTGTGATAGTGATTTTTTTTTCCAATTACAATATTCCAACAGCGTCAAAGTTTCTAATGATCACATTACTATGTAGGTTTCTCACGTTAAAATAAAATTATTCAGAAGTTTAAACATGCTATATGATAAAATAACCCATCTCCCCTACCTTTTGGACACTGATAAGAAATTAATTCCAAATCCCCCAAAAAACTGGTCGATAGATGTTTGTTTGTTTGTTTTTTCTTTTCTTTTCTTTTCTTTTTTTTTTTCTTTTCTCTCTGCGTGCCAAATTATCCGGGAGCTTTAAAAAAAGAAATTTTGTCCTATGTTTTGATCACATTTAGGGATAATTGCAGTAATTCCCTGCGGTCCTCTGACGTTCAGTCGCAGATCCTCCGCCACTGCGAGCCGCGTCAGGGAGCCGTGTGTGCGCGTTTGAGTCCAGAGGAAATGACTTGGAGCCGGGGGGGTCGAGCCCATAAAGTTAACAAGCCAGCCTCCTTTTTAGATGCAGGAAGGAGGAGGAGGAGGAGGAGGACTGGGAAAGGGGATGGCCCGAGTACAGTAGCTGTTACAGTAAAATGGCTTAATTTTATTTCTGATATTAGTGAGCTTTCCCCTGACAGTCTATGAAGTGGCACCTGAACAGGAAGAAAGTTATTGAGGGGGTGACACCATTCAGACAGTCGGCAAACCTCCTTTTAACTTTCACACTAAATAATGTTGCATCCCGATTTAAACTGCATTTGAATTATAAGCAATATTACCTTTGATTATAATGACTAAAATGTAGAAAAGCTAAAACATCACACGCAAAATTCAGATTCAGCTGTACTGTTGGAAGAAACATCAGCCTATAATCTGTCAGGTCAACCTCAAAGATGATCAAGAGGAATGGTAGACATAAATGAACGGCTAAATTTCATTTTTCTTACCAAAAGGTAAGAGGACTTTTTTCAATGTTGTATTTTAGCTTTCACTTTTTTAAGAAATGTGAGAAAAAGAAACTATGTAGGTTTGTCATTAGAGAGGGAAGTGATTAGGGATTTAAAAAAATATATATAAATGATCTGAGCTACAAAATGTGACAAAAAGTGAAATGAAAATAGAATACTTTTGGAGTGGTTAAAGTACTTTAAAGTATAATATGATACATCCGTTACCACCATTTGTCTGTAAAGGCGGAGGGGCTGGATCCAATTTCAGCTGACAGTGGGTGAGGACAGGGTGCACAGTGGGTGAGGACAGGGTAGACCTTGGACAGGTTGCCAGTCTGTCATAGGGCTGACATATAACACAAACAACCATTCATGCCTACGGGCAATTTAAAGTCAGCAATTAACCTAAACCTACATGTCTTTAGATTGTGGGAGGAAACTTGAGTGCCAGGAAATGCACTCATGCACACAGGGAGGACACAGAAAGGCCCAAGGCCTGGGAATCAAACCAACAATTTTCTAGTTGTGAGACAAGGGGGCTAACCACCACTCCACTGTTCCACCATGTACATTATATCATGATACAAAAACATTTACATAATACAATGTCTTAGGGTACAAGAGGTGTACAAAATAGTAGGAACACCTCTTACTTTCCTTGTTTTATACTGATTCCTTAAAATTTAAACCCCAAAAATATTTGGATTAAGACTCTTTCTGACACATTGTCAGAAGATTTGACCTTATCTTGCACAAGCATATAAGTCAAAAGTCTGATATACTCAATTTTATTAGATCATGAGTTATTCTTGTTATTTTTGGAAATATTACCAATGCCAAAAATAAAATAAAATGTTTTCCAAGCAGGAACTTCTGAGTGATGTTTCCTAAAGAAGAAGAAACAGATGAAAACAATGCACTTTATGTGAACCTGATGTCTGCGGTCTGTTATTGCCATATTTAATTGCTTTTGAAGACAAACACAGGATATTGTAATTCTTGCACTACCAGACAGAAGATGAAGCATGACATTGTCTGAAGCAGGTCAGACGGACTCCTACTACGGTGTAGCTGCAATATATCATGGTGCCATAAGGGAAACCAAAGTAAGCTGTTTATTGTGGCTCCTTTAATTAAATATTTCAGTTGAGAGCTACAAAAAGTGAGACTCATTTTCACGTTGGGGGAAAAAAAAACAACCCAAATTTTTATTTTTTATTGTTCTTCACAATGGTGACTTTTACTGGGTCATATTTATCTTTTTTAAATCAAACCCCTCTTTAATTGTATAACCCAAAGTAACACATTTGTCCCTGATTAGCACTGAGAGACTATACGACGATACTACCGAGCTCCACCAAAATCATGGCGCAAATGTATTTTGAGGACTGTGATTATAAAACGTATGATTTTGTGTCTTGTCACGGTTTTCTATTAAATTCTGTTTTGGCAGGATGAAGTGTTTTCTTTCACCGACTCTCTGATTTCCTCTCCGGATTGCCAGCACCCAGAGCAAGGCATTACGTTTGGCAAGCCACGCCATCTGGGAACTTTTCCGCACAAGTCAGCCATATACAGTAAACGTGGGCAGTGATCTACACATTATCTATGGGCTCTGCAGAGCTTCAACTAAGCATTAAATCCTAATAATTTTCCTCACAGATTGATACTGTTATCAATACAATAATATGTTTTTCTACAGCATTCACAGTGGTGGACAGGGCGGGCAGATCGCATCAGTGCCCAGGAAGAGCATCGGCACAGGAAAGAGTTTTGATAAAGGCTTTTGTAGATAATATATAGCTTCCTCGGTTTGTCCTGATTCATAGATTCTTCTCTGCTTCTCACTCTTTATTTCTCTGTCTGTCTTCCCCCCCCCCTCCCTCTCGCTGTGGTTCAGTTGATTATGGTGTTGGTCTGTAGCTACAGGGCTTGGCATCCAAATTAAACTCTTTTTGTCCTACGAGTGTTCAACTTAAGTGTCTCCAGAGATTAGCACACCCACTTGTTAGTTGCCATGTGTGTTTCTATGAAGAGAGAGAAAGAGAGAGGGGGAAGAAAATAGTAATGACCAAAGTTTTGTTTTTATGCATTTTGGAATTGGAATTCAGCCCAAAAGGGCATTTCATGCTTGTTAATATTTCTGGCTATCATGGATGAGAACATCAGGGCTGATGGCCGAGCAGTTGGCTCTCTTGCACACTGCAGTAAGCACATTCTTTCTGATCCAAATAGTCGACCCTTAACACTGGAACCTAATCTCGTGCTCTTTCAAAGGAACTGGTGTCACTCTTCAACCATCCTTTTTCTTCTCACCCAGCGTTATCCACTTGTCTCTGATGCCCCTCTGAATGAGAACAAGAAATTCTTTAGTTGTTTATCAGTGTGAACTGGTGCTTTTTATTTTATCAGCCAGTACTTTCCCCATCCTCCAATAACAAACACAGGAAGCTGCTGTCGCCGGGCAGAACAGAGAGTACATGGGAGAAGAAAAGCACCACGGAGTTCTCCGGTCAACCTCTTTCAAACGGACTGTGGCCTCGGCTCAACGGGACACGAAACATCTGTTAGATGTGATGGGATGTCGGTTTTACAGTTTGGTAGTGTCACACGCAGCATGATGGAAGACACTAAAGTGGCAAAACCTGTCAAATTTGAAAAGTGCTCATATGACATGGTTTAAAGATTTCAGATGAAAGTTGTAAGAAATCCATCTGTACAGAAGTCACAAAGATGAAAAAGTGTCAAAAAGAGAGAACTGACGAAGTCTGGTGGTTTTTAGGCAATGTCTGCTCGGCTTGTACGCACAGGAACTGCAGTATAAATGAGAATGTGTAGTTTCTTAGACAGTAATGTGCTGTTTGCAAAATGACTGTACAATTATGGAGAATGAAGACTGCACCACATGCACAAGACTGAGAGCAGAAATCTAACATGTGATTACACACCCAGGCATCAAGAGTGAAAAGTATAAATATATGTGTGTGCGTCTGCTCGTGTATCGTATGCACACCATGCATGTACTGTGCTCCCATTTACTTGTTAACTTTGTTGGCTCTTAATAACCCAGCTCTGTTGTCCCTCATATTAGCAGTCTGTCTTGCACTGCCTTAGCCCTCCAGCCTCCCTCCCACTCTTTTTCTGTGTGTGTGTGTAATTCTAGTATCTGCAGGGTACCTTGAATTCTTCATTTAGAGCTACAGAAACATCGCTCTGTATCGAAACCTTATACCTGGAGCCAGCAAGTCACCACAGCAAGTGCAAAGGCTGAAAAATTACAACTTCATACAACAAGCACAGCTCAACATTTTCTTTTAATTATATTCATTACCCTGAGTGATATACTGTGAAGTGTGTTGTGTCTTTGCACAGGTGGGTTGATACCGAATCAAATTGCTTGCACTTGCATCAGCTTTGTTTTTTTTGTTTTTTTTTACTGAGTGAGACTGCTAATATAATTTTTGTTTCAACAGGACCTGACAAAAAGCAGCTAATCAAATTATGATTTAATTTGTCTACATGTCATGTTACATGTAACCAGCGCACAGCTGACATTGGAAAGACTCTCACAAAGTCTCTCTATAAGCGTCCAACATGGCAGAAATGTTGAGACAGAAGAATTGTGCATATATATATATAAATATTTTTTTACCTTCCTGTGCAGGAGGAGGAGAGAGAGGAAATTATGCAGTGAAGGACAAGCAGTAGGAAAGATGGACAGTGAGATACAGTTTTGGCAGTAGATGCATGGAGAGGATGAGAGAGAGAGAGAGAGAACATTGAGATCTGGGTAGTTGCTTTGTCAATGAGGCTGGCGGGGCACCAGAGCTCCAGTGGCTTTCATTCCCAGATGGGAAAAAGCTCTGAACATGCTCCAGTTCTCTGCCTCTCTCTCTGTTTTAAATCTCCTTTTCCCCTCTGTCTCACAGCCACGTCTTATTGGACTCAACTAGACGAGGACTGCTACTTGTCTCATCTTTCACTGATCAGCTTTGAGACTTTCAGAGAACAATCACTGTGTTGTGTGTGAAAAGTCAGCTTGCAGTTTGTCCTTTTGCTCCACTCTGCACTAACACGTGGATCACCTTTTCCTCGACTCCCCCACTCCTTACCCATGTAAGGGGCTGCCCATCTCATCTTACACACACACACACACACACACACACGTACTTGTGCTCCAATTTCTCTACACAATCCTATAATGACTTACGTCACCTCTACATATTTGCAGGCTCTGCCTGGGGCACCATTCAAAGTTAGAGTGACCCTATGTATTTTTACATAGCGGCTGGTGGAAGGTGTTTATGTTGAAGCTCATCTGGAGATAGAGAACCTGCATGATGTTTATATTTTCCTTTTTAATGGGCTCCTTGGGTTCACACTGTGTCACCAAACATTTTAACTTTATCTCAGGGACCCCCCATGCTGCAGTCCCAAGATTTCCCTTTCACATCCAAGCATCCTTTTATTTCCACTTACAATGAACAAAGGTCCTGCAAACAGCACAGACTCAAACTACACACAATGGGAAATCCTTCTCAGTCAACACCAACACGTCAAGCAAATACAAATGTCCCACACTTAAATAAAAAGAGTAAGACCTGTATTTTGAGCAAATCCAGATTCTATTGTAGAGTTTTATCCTTTTCCCACAACTAAGTGCATATATTATAATAATCAGTTCCATTACAGTGTAAATTATACTTTCGCTTCAATACATAGCAAAGCATTATAATCATTCTGTTAACTAAAGGTGAGATGTAAAAGAAAACGATGGGTTTGGTGATGTTGAAGTGAAAGCTCTGAGCGCCAAAGCAAACTACATGATAAAGTTATTTACGGCAAACCCCACCTGATACTAGGGTGATTATAGTGATAACCATCAAATAATAGGAGCAGTGAAAGGAAAGATTACAGAAAACCCCCAGAGAAAACTGTGTAGATGTGTCCCATTATGATGCACGTGTGTTTTTTGTTTGCATATCTGTGCAGCCTATTGGTCAGACGCGTCCCACTGCTGTGGATGGAGGACCAGCCCCTGGGCATCAGTTACACAGGAGAAGGCATTTGGAGGAATCTTCGCCACTTCCAGCAGATTGTTTTCCAAGTGGACCGAAGCCAAAGTGGAGCCAGAATTACGAGGGTGGCACACCCCCCACTGCCTCACTAGTCTGAAACCACAACATACACAACACTTACATTTAGAACTACCACAAACTGAATTCTTTACCTTAGTGGGTCCTGACCAGAAGCGCATTCACCCCTGGAGCTGCTGCAGTTGCCACGTGATACATGGAAAGGATTTAGCTCAGCTAATTTGAACAAACAAAAGTTAAGATCGTATTTTTTTCATTCACAAATTGCAAGACCTGAGTATTATATGAGATATATGAGATTGAGAATTGATGATGTGTGTTAACTACACATCATCAATTTGCTAATAGCCGTGCACGCATTTTATAAGTAGAGCTGTAAATGTAAGAATGGATGGTTCTATTTCTTAGGAATGTGATGGATGAACTATTTAAATTATCAGCTGAAACAAATCTGTAAATTATTCTAATACACACTTCTGCTAAGTAAGTTTTGCTGCTAGGAGTCTCCCATCCCAATTAAAACAAGATCAAACGATGGTTTTGGGAGATGTTGTGTATCAAGTATCATGGCATCATGGGAGTTGTCTTCACCACCGTTGTTGTCATTGTGTTCAGCTTCTCAGCTTCTCCTTGACACTATCTTCGTACCATATCACACATAGGAGTTAGCAGTTATAAAGCATCATATTACCATGTGTATATGATTTTAAGTGAAAACATTATGAAGACTAATTAATCATACTCCAGGTAACTGAGTTCATCTGACAAGGGAGGGGCAGCCACAGCTGAATGTGTGCATCGCAAGCGATAATTTTCTTTGTTGTCCTAAATGCACAAAGACAGACAGCTGTATAGGATCAAAACCCATGTTTCTTTGAAGTGCTCTCTATTACTCATCTCTTAAATCATCTTTTAGCAGAATTATAGACTTCAAAAAAAAAAAAGAAAGAAAGATATGAATAGTCACTTATTCATTGTCTGTAAAACAGGAATGAATCAAAACTTTCCACATTCATTCCAGATGACCAATGGTTCTTACAGCACCACAGGAAGTTTTATTAACCAAGAGAGGAATATCAACATGCTAATAATTCTCCACAGTGGTAGGCTATATCCCCTGATTTATGTCAAGTACAATATATTGACTGAGTTTGGCTGTTGCCCATAATAACAAATACGAGTCATGTAAATCTTAGCTGTTGCTTTGGTCACCACTGTTACAGTGAAACAGTCTGTCCAGATAGTAATAAAAGACACTCACTGTCTTTAAACTTGTGACTGAAGGCCTAGTTATGCTGCAATATCCTTCTTTACTGCCTTTCAATTTCAAAACAAAGCTGGACCTGTATTAGGACCGGATTGGGTATGAATGAATGTAAAAAATGGCCTAATGCTGAGTGTTATTTATACCTGATTTGGTTGTTGTCCAGTCTCAGCACATGCAGGTTCTTAAACTGTCGAACACAGCGAGGGACTTCTAACAGATGATTGTTGTCCAATAGCAGCTCTTCCATTGAGCGATATGTTCCAATGAAAGAGATTCGTTCTATACCCCGATTGCCCAAAGCATTGTGGGACAGATGGAGAGAACGCAGGCCAGGCCGCAAGTGACGGAAGGTGAAGGCGGGGATGTGGCTGATGTTGTTGTGCTCAAGGGTCAGCTTACGGAGGGGACGAGGCAGATTCATCGGGACAGTGGTGAACTGGTTGTAGGAAAGGTCTAAGGTTTCCAGTGACCTGAGGAGAACAAACATGAGTCTCAGTCGGACAGACGTAGGAGGACATTGTCAGCTCTGTGAGCAGGTTCCACTCTGATTCCGAAAGCTTTTCACTATAGGCCTCATGTTTTATAGCTTGACTCACACATTGCACTGTTACGGAGGTAGGGAGTGCAGGAAGGGGAGTCTAAGCTGCAGGGGAGACATGGGGAGCAGTAGGAGAGAAAATAATGGGGCTGGAGAGGTTGCACTGCCAAAAAGCATGGCAATCTGAGCACGCTAATTTGTGGCTAAGTGGCTGAGAAGAGGTATGCAAATGTTTGAGATGCAAAGAATGCAGAGCTATAGCATTAAGGGCAGAGCTCAGGGGGTTTGAAGCGGAGATACAGCACAAGGGTTCAGTGTTGTTGGAAGATCCCACACAGCTGTTGTGAGTTTATAACACGGTTCACAGCAGGAGAGGAACCCCATTTCCTGTTCTTCAGCCATTCGGAGACCACACTGAAGAGCCAGTGGGCTCAGCACTTCCTCAGGTGGTTAGCCAATGACAACACAGTGAGGATAAATGAAGACCAATGAGAGACCGAAGATAGTGGACGGTTATGGATGCGGGAGACACTTGGATTGTCATCCGACCGACCGAAGTTCACTGCCTCAGTACTTCTGCTATTCATAAAGGTGATTGAAAGTAAACACTTTATTAACTGCCTGGTTACATTCATCACTGTTGTTTTTAGTAAAACAACGACTTAAATTGAACACATTTTGATAATTTATCATCATTTGAAAGTAAATGGTAAGAATTTCACCTTCTTCCTTCAGTTTGGGCAAACAAAGGCCACTTTGGCCTCAGGAAACCTGAGGATAGTTGCATGCTTTTCTGATTAATATAACTATAATATAACACCGCACCAATACAACCATAAATGTTTCACTGAACACAAAGTTCAGACACAAAAGAATAAAAAAAAAACAAACAAACAAAAACCAAAAAAACCAAAAACCAAAAGAATGACAGCTTTAACTGAAAGTACCAGTTCAGACCAGTTGTGTGCTGTTGATTTGTATTCTAAATCTTTGCCAAGGAGCTCAGCAGCTGGTGATTGCTGCTCAGAGCTTCACATGGTATAAATGAGAATAGGGATGCAAAGTCCTTTCTTCTCAGAGTCCTCCACCCTCCACACTCCCACCCACTGGCACCACACACAACACCCAATAGACCTGTAAAACATGATGCCAAGAAGATGCACTAACACAAACGCAGATGAGCAAACATGTATGAGGACAGAAAGACGCACAAAGAATGGGTAGGTTCAAACAAAAACATGCATTTTAAAATGCAAATTCACATATACATCGTTGACATACTATTTATTCAATAAAATTTAAAGATTCATCTATTCATCTAAACGGGTGAGAGGAGAAAAGCATTGATTACACAAAACCAAAAGCATAAATGTGTATGTGTCCATGTTTTTGTGCAAGACCTGGTGAGCAATAATCAACATGATGGTCTGCTCATCTTCCTGAAGTTGGGTTCCAATGGGAACCAGCACATAAAGGGGTGTTTGTCTCCTGAACACGTGTATACAAATAGAATAAAGCTCCATCTGCACTGAGCTCACTGTGCCAGCACAACACAAGATAGCTTACACACTTTGGAAAGATGACCTGGCAAAAAATTTAAATACTAAAAAAGAGTGACACATTGTATCCTGCATTGGCTCCTGTGTGCACTGAGTTTATTATCAAACGCTGATATCTGGAAATATTTTAAGCCAGTATTCACATCGGTTAAGACTGAAGTACATTTGGATTAATTTAAACACTTAAATATGATTTTAATATTATACTGAGGAAGCACTGTATACTGTTCATCCACTGTGAGTACAAGCATGCCTGCCTAGTGTACCCAAAAACTGCTGTGTCAGATTGAAAGGGCTGCCACAAGCAAGATGTGTTTGTTTTCAACCAAACGTGACATTTCGCTTGACATAAGGCTGTTGTTTTAGCAAAGTTGACGTTTTATGTGGTGGTGTCTGTATGTGTTCTTGTTTTCCTGTTCATGTAAGACTATTATGAAACCAATATGAGCTGGTCCAAAGATGATAAAAAAAAAAAACCCTCCATTACAAGACCCATAAGGCTCAGATGCATCAATGGACACACAAGTTTGATGTAATGATCAGTGAACCTGTGTCTCCGTGTCACCAGTCTGAGCCTGCAGCGACAGTAAAACATAAATTGAGATTCCCTCCAATGACAACATGACTCATCTAATGAAAACCAAGCAGGAAAAAAAAAAAAACACGTCATTTGACACAAAACTGCTTTCTGATTAAACATGAAATCAGCATCTATGTGTCAAATCCTAATTAATACTACCAGCAAAGTTTTACTGCCTATTTTCGTGTTAATGACACTTTTACAAGGCAGTTATGTTAAATTGCAAAACAAAAATCCAGCTTGCAATCATTTTCCCAATAAAAATGCTCAACAGCACAAATTTAAAATTGTAATTTAAAACATGTTACCCATAAAATATAAGTTTGGACTTTTAGAATGACTGATGCTTGAGAAGGTTAAATCGTTGAAAGTAATTTAGAGCATGTTTTGCTCTGTCAGTGAACATGTGCTTGGATTTAGATCTGATGGCTGGCAGCAGTGACTCTCATGGAGGCATTTAAGACTCTCAGTTGAGCTGACAGGTTCCCAGAGAGCCAGGAGAAGATGGCAAACAGACGTGTGTGTGTTTGGGCGTCTTTGTATTTAATAATTAAAGCTGATCATTGTGTCCCTAAGGAGAGGTAACTAGGCTCTTAGAGCTGCAGCACTAATTGTACTCTACTGCACATTCAGGTTATGTAAAACGTGTCTGAATAAACCAGGTAAACAGAAGTAAAAGAAAGAAATCAGATGCTTTACTTGGGCCAAAGAGAAAAAACCCATCATACATAATATTTAATGTTAAAACACAAATACACCATTGGAAAAAAATGCTTTCCACCACTGGCTGTAATGCATATGTGTATGCTTGTTGATGTCCATATATTGGCAGTGACTGTAAACACCCCAGGAATAACACAAACTTTTTTGATTAATATTTTTTTAAACCTTAAATATTAGGTTATAATACATAGACCTATCAGAGTTTCAGTGAATCGTATTAACAGGGCACATAATGAGGTGAGATGCTGGCTGACAGCCTGGTCTGTATGAGACAGAGTCCAGGTCCAGGTCCAGGAGCTGCACTCCCCAGCTTCTTGTAACCTTCAGTATCCATCACTTGTACCTAGCAATCCCTAAAGCTCAGCACGGGGCAACAACAACACTGACTTCATGACATGGAACAGAGGCACGCCACTAAGCAGAACCAGCACACTGCAGTTAATTTTGTCATTAAATAATTCACTTTTCATTCTGTTGCTCCCTCCTTTCAACCCGTTTCTGCCTAATTTTCCACAAACACCTCTGCTGAGCTACATGATGAAGACGTCTCTCCACAAATCGCTCTACGTGGATTTTTTTTGTGGAATTTTCATTTTGTACAAAATGAGAAATGATCTGACTCCAGGGAGGCGATATGCTACTTGAGTCTTGCGAACATATCTTTGCCCTTTAGGGGTAACTTCTCCTGCGGTGTCAGTTGAATTTGGTCACACTGTTCCTGTCCGTCTGCTGAGGGAAGCCTTTAGGAAGCTAATAACAATAAAGTGCCAATGGGAAGGCTGTTGCTCTCCCCACTAATGAGGTCAAGTGTCAGGCATCAAACACACTTGACTCAGAAGTCCAATGAAGGCTTGGAGTACAGACAGGTACAACTGTCTCCAACTAATAGTCCCCTCTTTGTCCTCCGTAGGACAAGGTGTCTGTTTTTTATTTCAGATTACAAGAGCTTTTCTTTTTTTGGGGGGGGGGGTTAATTTTTTCTTCAATACATTTTCTCAACCTTTGGAATCCTATAATACAGTTTTTTGAGTATATTCATTTAATCATTTCAGTCCAGTTCCACTTTCCTGTCTTTTATTCTCTTTTGCATTTTCTTTTCCTCAGGTTTCCCTGAAACTCCAACTCTGGTTCACAAGGATCCCAGGGAGCAAAGAGAAATCCGCTGGAATTCACTATATTTAAACAAGGCACACACAGACACACACATGCACACACACACACAAACAAACACAGCGTTTCCTTAAAGGTCTCCCTCATGTGTCTAGTCATCTAAGTACACAAGGTCAGCTGTCATAGCTTGTGTGATATTTGTGTATCTGCATGCGTGTGTGCACATTTGGGTATGTTAGTGTGTAGTGCAATGTGCGAGTGAGAAAGAGAGCGAAAAAGAGAGGAAGAGAAAGAAGAAAAGAGAAGAAGAGCATGTAGTGTGTATCAGCCAGCACACCAGCCAAAGATTTCTCATTTATTTCTTATTGATGCCAGACAAGCTAAAAGAGTTGAAAGGATTTGGTTGTTGGGTGTTGACAAGTTTGACTCCATGTGTATCATGGTCATAGATATTCATATAAATATTTGGAATAAGACACAGATCTGTCAGGAGCTCTGGATTAGCTTTTGGTGAGAAAGTGCCATTTTAGATATTTTAAGTGTCACAATCATCTGATGATAAAACGTCGAAAATTAGAACAAAGGTGCTCAGGTTCCCAAACAACATCAGCCTGCCCTCTAGTGGCTAAAATAGAGGGATTGTAGCGCTTTTCTCATGAATAGCTCATGATGGATGGGTGGATGGATGGACGGATGGACAGACAGACATACCCGAGACCTGTCCAGGCACGATGAGTGAAGCTGTGCTCATGCAGCAGGTTGTGACTCAGGTACAGTCCTCTCAGATGAACGCAGCCCCTCAGTGCATCTTCTGGCACCTCCTCAATCTGATTTTCATTCATTTTCAGCTCCTGTATAGAAAAAAAAAAAGACAGACAGACTTTAGATTTGGGGTGTCAAAGTCTCATTGCTCTCCTGGCTCTCTGAATCGACTGGCTGGCTCCCCCAGCTGATCATAAAATTTTAAGGAGGAAGGATTTACTATTTTATGCAGACCTGAAGATGGGGAGGAAGGCCCCCAGGGAGGGAACGGAAGTGGTTTTTGTCCAGCTGGAGGGTCAGAAGCTTATCTACAGGTTTGAAGGCTTGTAATGACACACTTCCCTCATGAAGAGTATTTCCGCCCAGCTCCAGGCTCAACAGGTTTCTCAAACCTAGAAGGGGAAGTCAAATATCACTGTCCGTGTTTCAGATGTGTTTTTCTCTGTGATGTATTTGGATGCAGCTCCTACCTTTGAAACAGAGCGGGGTGAGTGTGCTAAGCTTGTTGTTGTTAATCTTGAGCTCCTCGAGAGATGGAGGCAACGCTGGGATCCTGGTGAGATGGTTACCATCTAGGTTCAGTTTCCTCAGAAAGGTCATGTTCTGCATGACAAGCAGCAAATATATGGATGTCCAAGGCAGAGAGAGAAAAAAAACAAAATGGCTACTTCTCTAAAATCCATAATTTTCCATCCCAAGCTACCCAGCAGAGCTCAATCACAGAGTTCACCGAACTACACCAAATTAGATAATGTAGAATCTGTCCATCTCCTCAGCGTCATCTATCATGTTGTATTTTTAGCAAAGCCACTCTGTGTGGCTCCTCAGTGAAACCTGCTGTGGTTGGTGTGTGTCAAGTAAAAAGCAGCAGACTGCTTCTTCTGCAGCATCGCTCTCGCCAGGCCATCAGTCCTCTGTCATTACAGGGACGCAGGCAGAAAATTGAAGAAAAAAAAATCTCTAAAAATAAATTCCTTTTATTCTCCACATCATTGGCTGCAGCTATTTTCCAACAGGTTATTCCAGCCAATACCGAGAGAGTAATGCAGGCCTGGTGTGTAATGATTGGTCAGAGTGTGGTAGGCTGCCTCAGTGTGGTCAGGATCTGTGTTTGGCCTGTGGTCATTTAGAGGTTAGACCAGAGGTTATTCTTAGAAAGGATTAGTTAATGCAATTTTCAGTGCTCTTTTATTGCCATAATAATACAGGATGTAGCCTGTTTTTTATTTTAATTAGATGTAAAGTAAATCATAAAACTGTCCCTGATTCAAAGATTCATTCATGCACAAGTAGCGGGTTGCAGATTCTCTACACGGAAGGTTTTCTTTTTTGTGTTTGTGTGTGTGTGTGTGTCTGAATATCAGATCAGTTGTCGCCTTGTTAACCTTTAGCACCTAAAAGAAAAGCAAAATAACAGCTGCAGAAATCAAAGATCATTTGGTCTACTTGTGTCGAGGTTATTACAACGAAATGATTCGGATCCCGAATATTATATAATAGAAATTGGAGTTAATCTTATAGCTCTTAACATCCTGTTTAGTTTTAATGAACTCATCAGTTTCTTCCTTCTTTCTTTGTCTTCTGAGATCTTAAATAAGTAAGATTTTTTCTCTGTGACATCACACAAGAGATGTCCCATTTCCGTAACAGTTACACATCAAATATGTCTCGCTCTGTAAATGTAAACTTTTTTTTGCCTGTTGTTTATTTTCCTTCAGGCTCTAAATGTATTTGTTGGTTTTTCTCTTTTTCATGTCTTTGAGAAAAATGCAGTGTGCCAAAAATCCCCTGCTTTCATTCTGCAGTTGCAGATGAGAAAAAACAACCAATGACAATATATCAGAAAAATACATCAACCAAAAAAAAATAGGCATATGTAAAGAACAATACTTACATCTAAGAGGTACAGTTAGAAAAGAATCTGGTGGTTAGATCAAAAGGCTAGACTGGAATTACATGTTTGAGGAAACTGCAGGAGCTTTGTAGTGATTTGGATGGGCCTGGTTTTGGTTGACTTGCATCAATGGCACCATGTGAATTTACGTCAGAACACACATGAACTATGTAAAATTCTAAAATAAGAACAGGCCTTATTTAATTTAACCCTGAGGCAGCAGAGAGTTGTTTATTCGAGTTTGATATGATATAACTATCCGTTTTCAGGTGCACACGCAGAGCAGTGATACTCACAGACAGGACGTTTTGGCTGAATGACTCGTCATCCAGTTCATTTTTGCTCAGGTCCAACTCATCCAAGTTCAGCAGGCCAGAGAAGGACTGTGGTGTGAGGCTTCTGATGTAGTTTTCTTCCAAGACAAATCATAAAAGTAAAAGTGCATATTTGGAAGTTTTTTGACAGGAGCATGATAAGGGACTTCGACATGTCATGTTGACATATTTGCTCTATTAGACAAATGTGTAAATAATATTATCATTCAGTCAACTTTGCTGGAAACAAAGCAACACCTTTTTCCTTCATTCATTCATTTTCAACCGCTTATCTGTTTCTGGGTTGCAGGGGTTGCTGGAGCCAATCCCAGCTCACACTGGGCAAGGGCGGGGTACACCCTGGACAGATCAGCAGTCCATCACAGGGCTAACATACAGAGACAGACAGAGACCAACAACCACTCACACTCACACTCAGACCTATGGACAATTTAGAGTCACCAATTAACCCAAACATGATGTCTTTGGACGGCTATGGACAATTTAGAGTCACCAATTAACCCAAACATGATGTCTTTGGACGGTGGGAGGAAACCGGAGTACCCGAAGGACCCATGCAGGCACGGGGAGAACACGTAAACTCCCCACTATGCCGCCATGCTGCCCAGCAACATGTTCGTTCAGTGTAATATTTCAACCAAGTTTTCAGTTAATAATTCATATACTAACAGAATGTCCTGGAAAATAATACATCATGACGGCAAATCATGATTAAATCTAGATGAAAACATGTTTAAAAAACAAACACACACACCTGCTGCATCAAGCTTTGTGGCTTCCAGGTTGTGAATGACTGGCAGTTGAGTCAGGCCGATACTCCGGCAGCTGATTTCTCTCTCAGCAAATTGACACTGACCAACAAGAGACTCCGTAGAACTACTCTGTGTTTCTGTGTCATTCCTGGGAGCCTCAGTAGCCTCTTCCTCCTCCTCTCCTTCTCCTGCTCCTTCTTGAGCTTCTCCTTCCTCCTCCTCCTCCTCTTCTTCTTCCTGACACAGAAAATGTAAAAAATCTGTTAACCTAAATGTCATCATCTTAACTGGATAGTTCAAAAGATCAAAGGTCAATAGTTCAAAGGGCTTATTCGTCCCAAAAAAAGACCTCTTCCTCCTCCTCCTCTTCTTCGTCATCATCATCATCATCATCATCATCATCATCTTCGTCATCATCATCATCGTCTTCGTCGTCGTCGTCGTCGTCATCATCTTCCTCCTCCTCCTCCTCTTCTTCTTCTTCTTCTTCCTCCTCCTGTGCCATTTCTTCATCCATCAGCCTCCTCTTCTCAGCATGAAGTTGCTTCAGTACGGACATGAGAGTACTGGATCTATCATCTCCTTTCCCACGCTTCCCCCAGCCCATCAGGGGTTGCCCCAGCCCTGCCTACAATAAGCAGGAAAATGCCAACCTTGTAAACCAACATGAGCCGGATCACTGTACACAAACCCATAACATGAGTGAAAAGACATTATGATTCACGCAGTGGATTTCTGTTTGTATGGTCATACTATTCTGTACGCATTGGCCTCCACTGAAGCTGCTTGGGTCCTCTTCCCCCAGGCTCCTCTCCTCCCTCTGTTTTGATCCAGCTTTTGGTCATTAGCTCTTTGCTGGCCCATCTCCTCTTCTGCCTCCATTTGGAGATGTTCATTCTTTTTCTCTTCTTCCGAGATGACAAAAAGAAAACAGAAATTTTAAAAAGAACAACTGAAGACCCAAACAAAACCCTTTTTTTCCCCTATCTGGTGTATGAGCAGAATAATTTTTTGTTATTAAAGCATTCTTATCATGAAAACAAAAAGAAAAGCTTACCTGCAGGAAGGGTTGAACTTGAGAGATGGGTGTCTGATGCTGCATCAGTTCCTGGTGGAAGACTTGCTGCCATTTCTAGATCAGGTGCCTCAAAAGAAGTTCCAAAGTATGGATCCATGTCATACCAAAAGTTGAGGCTTACTCCTGATGAAACTGTGCCACTCAGACAAAGGAACATGATCCATGTCCTCGGTGTCTGCATTGTTGAATGTGAATTCAGTTCAAACTATTTCTGTTGGGAAAAAACATCCAAACCCTTTGGAAGACAATCCCCAAAATGTGAAAATTATTATGCCAAATGAAAGTTTACATAAGACGACAAGTCCCGAGAAAATCCTAGAATTTCAAATATGAACACTGGGAGTAAGAGCTGATACAAATTTTCTGTTGTGACTCAGCCTAAATCGGATCTAAAATGTATTGCACATACCCCTTTCTGAAGAGTGAAAGCACAAATGAAGAAAAGACAAGAGTATACAGAGGAATACTTACAAGGGGAGAGAAGTTTAAAAAAAAAAATCGTCTAACACTGTTAATAAGGGGCCTTGTTCACCGTTCCATGAAACACAGTCCCGCCCTGCTCCTCCTTGTCTCCTCTTCCTTTCATAAGTGTCTGCTAACACCAAGGTTTGTCGAGAGACAGGAGCAAGAAACAGGCAGGCAGCAAAATATGGAAACTGGAAAACAGTGTTTCATACATGTGTGATAGATTTTAGGTAAACATTCTCAAGTGGTTTGATACATGTGATTGGCTGTCATTTCAGGGGTTTTTTTTGGGGGGGGGGGGTCATGAATGAATCAGACTGTGCTCTGAGTGGAGAAGTATGCTGATCCTGGACCTTCTCCAACAAGAGACAGGGATGGTAGACAGTTGGGTCAACCTTGTTTGGCAAAGCTCCACTAGCGTGTATGTATGAAACAAACATGACCTCTGAGAAGTGCACAATGAGGACATCTTGACGTTCTCTACATATATACTGTACGTGTACTGTCAGTCCACGCCAAGCAGGTGCCACTGGCTGAATGTTGAGCCAAATGGGGATTTTCACTGTGGGCTGTAACCTGCTGACAGCTCCTCTTTACTCAGAAACCAAACACATAGCAAATCTGTAAAAAAAAAAAATATATATATATATATATATATATATATATATATATATATATATATATGGAGAGAGAGAGATCTTGTCCCAGAGAACCAACCCCTGAGAAGCAAGATTAAAAATACAAAGTTTACAGAAAAATGTAAAAGTTAATGCATTAAGCACTTGGCCAGGTTGGGTTTCATTTGAAACTTCGGACCAGCTGATGACACAGAGACTACAGTAGAGGCCAGACATATTCCAAATGGCACATTGGACTTAACACTAAACACTGAGCTCCTAACATGACCTTCCAAGGTAAATAGTGATGCTGTCCAAAGACTATTCATTTAAACCTTGACAGGAGCACACAGTAATCCACTGACCACATTCAACCCTTTCCTCAACTTTAGACAACAAACTGGATTAAGAATTTCCATTGCACTTATAAGCCTGCCATGTGCAATGTTCATACTTCACCTCTGTTGACAGTTACTGGTTTAAGATACGATGCATTTAATTTTCTCCAAACATTGTTCCTGTAGCTATTGTACTTTTTCTGGCATTTCACCACAACTTTACTGGCTTGTTGTTTTCTCACTCAGAATAAACTTGGTTTAGCCTCAGACAACTGCCAGGTTTTCTAACATTGGTCACATGTAGCAAACACTCAGTAAAACTAAATTAAGTTTAAATGTCTACTACAATGGTAACAGCTGAGACACAATAGTGCTTCGAGTTAAACACCAGAAGTAGTTTGTCAACACATGGATGCTAAGCAGGTATCTTCAGCCTGTTCATTTGGTTTGTTAGTATGCTGCAACACACTAACCAAAACCAACACAGGCACCTTAAGCTGTTGATAGCACAATGAGAGAAAAACCACCAAGATGAAATGTCACATGATACAGCAGTCAACTAGACATTTCCTTAAAAAGCAGAAAGGTGCAAAAAGTTTAAACAGTGAGACTTTGTCGAGGCTTACAAAACAAACAGGAGACAAATGCCAAAGTGAACTCTTTAATTATTTTTAATTGAGCACATCACAGCAATAATAGCACAACAGGTGACCTGCAACGGCAGTAACACTGTGCTGCCCACGAGGACGGAGATCATGAGAGAGAACTGGTCAGACTTCACACTTCCTGGTCTTTAAAGAACAGTTCTCTACCCACTTAAGCATTTAAGACTGACCGAATGCAAACTACAAACAATCTAGTATATTAGAATTAGGACAAACTGTAATGGTGCAGGGCTTGGGGGAGAAATGATGGTTAGAACAAAATATAGTTGTGAACTGATAATTCACAAGCAGCTGGAATGATGACAGGCTGGTGGTATGGCTGGACTTTCAGATCCAACTGTTAACATGCCACACTTACAGTACTGAGTGGTGCTTTTATCTGAGCCACCATTTAAGAACAAGGTCCAAAATTCAAGAGAGGAATGAAAAGTATCTGGGAGAAGGATACCAGATATTGTGTACAGTGGGATCATTGATCACATTGCACTCCTATCCTCCATCTCTCTCCAGCTGTGATAGTGATAAGGTGAGTTCATTGCACTCAGGTCAAAGCCACAAGATGGAATTAAAGCACAGCAAAGTTAAACTAGCCTTCAGGTGAAGCTTCCAGACGTGGAAGCAGTTGAATTAGGTAGAAAGACGGTTGAGAATCAACAGAGCATCAAGTGGGAGATTAGGTAGAGTTCTTAGTTTGCAAAGGTCTGGCGCACAGCATTAGCAATGTGCTTGGCACTGATGCCAAAGATATCAAGCAGCTCTTGGGGCTTTCCGCTGCGGGGAACACCAGACACTGCCAGTCGGGTTACAATGATGCCGGGCTCTGTGCCCACTGCTGACAGCACAGCTTCACCAAGACCACCTGAACAGAGGACAGTCCATTGAATCAATACATACATACTTTGGCACAACCACAAAGTAGCAAACACCCCTTTCAAATCAACAAGATGACATGATGATAAAGTCTTATGGACAAAGGTACTCTTTAAAAAAAAAAAAAAGAAAGAAAGAAATCTGAAAAGCCTATCTACCAAGACCTCTTAAGATATTACTTGTTTGATATAATAGTCCCTCAAGCATTTAAAGCAAGAAGGCTGCAAATTCTGAAACATTTTTGGAACATAATTCAAAGAATCCTGTAACAGGACATGCAATAATAATAATAATAATAATAATAATAATAATAATAATAATAATAATAATAATAACAACAACAACAACAACAACAAAAAAAAAATAAACCTACCCTCCTTGTAGTGATCCTCTACAGTGATGATCTGTCCTCCTGTGGCTCTTGCACTGGCCAGAATGGTTGCAGCATCCAGGGGCTTGATGGTGAATGGGTCAATCACTCTAATGTTCTTTCCTGGAGGAAATTAAAAGCAAATTATTGCTTTAAATGTGTTTACTATGTAATGCCAGGAGACAGAGTGGCTGATGACTTCATCTACTGGTGCAACAAACCCTCAAAATTCATCTAGGGTGGTATAGATGTGGGCCTCAGACTAATTCCAACATCTATCCACTAGAGGGCGATGTAAACTTACCTTCACCAGCTAAAATATCAGCTGCAGCCAGGGCCTCGTGCAGAGTAACACCAGCTCCAATCACAGTAACCTGATCATTGTCAGACTTGCGCACCACCTGAGGAAGTTGAGACATTTATCTTTAGCTCTTCTAGTGTCCATTCTCATCTCCTTTTGTTACCAATAGGTAACGCACAAGGCTTAATATTTAAACCAAAGAAAAAACAAAACAAAAAACTTTTGTACATTACCTTAGCTACACCCACTTCAAACTTCTCATCTGGGGAATAGATGACCGCAGTATCTGGTCTGCTGGTACGGATGAAACAGATACCCTGAGAGAGCATGGAGCACAGCATTAAATTATGGGGATTGTTGCTCTCCTGTCATTATGAGAACAACTTGTTGGACAAGTCTTACCCTTAGATAAGCATACAAACCTTTGTATTGGCTGCTAGCTCAACAGCCCTCTCTGTGGTCACTGCATCACTGGGGTAAAACACAGTACAGGTTGGGATGGCACGGAACATGGCCAAGTCCTCCAGGGCCATCTGGGAGGGACCATCCTCACCTGTAGGGTAATTACTAGTCAGGGACTACTATGTACTCAACTTTACGCAATAAAAAAAACAAAAAAAAAAAACGAGTGGTGCTTCATAACAAAGCTTACCAATGGAGACTCCACAATGGGACCCCACTAGGTTCACATTTGTCTGGGAGATGGCCCCCATACGGATCTGGTCATAAGCTCTTGACAGGAAGGCAGAAAACGTGCTTGCAAATGCAACCGTGCGGTCACGGGTGGCACAGCCAATGGCCACGCCAACCTGCAGCAGAGACCATCGCAAACTGGGTTAGTCATAATGACAATATATAAGGTCTTATGTGTGGATGCTCACCTAAAGTGGTCCCAAGTGACAAGCAGTAGTTAGAGGTTGGGATTATCGGGTTTGAGAATGTATAGTAACAGATTAGCCCAGTCTGGCGTGTAAATCCTCATAAGTTATGACACTGTTCACCAACATAATTTGTTCCAGAGTTGAACGTTTGACCTCTGTACATATTGTCTCCTGTTGTTAGAATGTCAATTTGCAAGAAATCCATGTAAATCAATGTGCATATGACTTTCCAAATACCGGAGTCATATCAGTTACATGTTAGCTAACCTTTAAAATGGCATCTATAGGACTAGAAGCATCAAGAGCATAAAAAAAAAAAAAATAAAGTCACAAAATATTGTGTACCATATTCTGTTCAGCGATGAAACACTCAATGTAGCGATCCGGGAAGGCCTTCTTGAAAGTCTCTGAGAAGGTTGAGTTTTTGGTGTCTCCATCAAGAGCCACGACTCTCTTGCTTGCCTGGCCCAGCTTGGCCAGTGCTAGACCATATGCACGCCTTGTTGCCATCTTACAGGACAAAAGAAATGGATGTGAGCAATGACAAGCTAACATTCATTCATCTTCTACCGCTTATCTGTTTCTGGGATGCAAGGGGTGCCGCAGCCAATCCCAGCTCACACTGGGTGAGGGCGGGGTACACCCTGAACAGGTTGCCAGTCCATCACAGGGCCAACACACAGACAGACAGAGATCAACAACCACTCACACTTACAGGCAACTTAAGAGTCACCAATGAACCTAAACATGCATGTCTTTGGATGGTGGGAGGAAACCCACAAAAGCAGGGGGAGAACATGCAAATTCCGCACAAAAAGGCCCCAAGCCTGGGAACTGAACCAGCGACCTTCTTGATGAGTTAAAAGGGGAACAATAACCTACATGTAGGTCACCAAGTTATTTCAGGTCATGTATCTGTGTTAAGTAAGGCCCCCACCCACTAAGCCAATAAGAGACCTGGCTGCTGAAACACTGGTATCAGTGACCTTTACCCGACTGACCATCATTGACTGACGTGCCCATCACTGCTGATATGTCATGTGTACCTCTGATCCAACTAAGAAAAGCAAAAGTACCTTGTCTCCCTTCTTGTAGGCTGGGGGTGAGGGCAAGGAGATGACGCTAAGGTCGGCTGGTGCAACATCTTCTGCAGGCAGTTCAGGGCACAGGGTCTTGTTGGGGACCTGGATCTGAGCTTGCAGGTCATTCAGGAGGTCATTAACTCGGTCCTTAGGGATGGGCTTTCCGTGCCAGTTGTCAAGATCCTCAATATCTACAGCCAAGAGTTAAACAAGTCAATAAAATTCATAGAACCCATGAGAAGTAAATATACCCCATATAAAACGTCCCTTGCTGTTGCCTCTTGGAAAAAATAAGTTTGCCGAATGCTGATTTTTAAATTGTTATCCCAATTACTAGCACTGCATCTTGAATCCATTTTCCCTTCTATAATTTCTCAAGAGAAAACAGGAATTTATTCTCAAATCTTAGATGTTTGTTCAACACAATTTATAATGTCTTCTGACATTCAAGAGGCTTTTATATCTTTAGATCCAGAGAAAGCATTTGACAGAGTGCACTTTCTCCCCCACTCCACAGATATTTGGCTTTGGGAAAAAAAAAGAAAAAAGAAAAAAAAAAAGTTTATTTATATGAGTTTTGTTACTCCACTTTTCTCCGCACAAATAATGTTAACTCTGACTACTTAAGTCCTTTGTCATTTGCTATTGCCATTGAACCCCTTTCAGTAGTGCTCCAATCGGATGCCCATATTGCAGGCACAGTATAGAAATAATATGGGACTGAGAGCGTTGCTTTAAATGAATGATCTCCTTTCATACGTTTCCAACTTTCTCACCTCTGTTCCTGCTATACTAGCCACGCTTCAGTTGTTTGGCTTGATATCGGGATACAAACTCAACTCGATCAGAAGTTAAATATTTTCCATTAATACTGCCGCCGATGACTATTCCTTGCGTAATCTATCCTTTAACTCCTAAGTATGTTAAACTGTTGATTTATTGAGGATCTTTATTAAGCCAATTTCGCTGCTTTGCTGACTTTGATCGCTGGTGTGTTTTTATTCCTTGGTGGCACAATATGGTCAAAATGAATATGCTCCCATGGTTCTCCAATGTATACCTCTTTTCCTTAGATGTTTTTCTGCAAAGTGAACAGTATTATTCTGGAGTTTGCAGATATTGCTTACCCATCCTAGGAACCTTCTTAGTCCATACAAAGACCTAATCAGCTTGATTGCATGTTTGATTTTATAATTGGGCTTACAATACAAGAATTTTTAAATCCTGGCTTCAATATGAGGCCTTTCAACCCTTTCATGCATGGTTTAACATGGAAGCTAAACCTGCCTCATTTAGGACTTTGCCACACTCTCCTATGCATTCCTCCACATACCAAGAATGTAATTGTTAAACCATCTCTTAGAATCTGGGTTCAGTTCAATTAGTACTCTGGCCTACAGGCTTTTTTACCTAAGCTCCACTGGATGCCAAACATGTTTTCCACTCTTTCATTGACAGATAGTGTCTTAGAAAAATTACTGGAGGTGTTGATGCCAAGCCTTTCCCCCCTTTCAGTCTCAGCCAAATTTTTACTTATAAAGCAACACAGGTCTGGAGCCTCACTTATAACATGTATCCCACGTTCCAAGAAAAATCACAGGCATCATTTTCACGTATTCATTTTCTCCAATTAGAAAAACCTTGGTTCTGTTGGTACATTCCAGACAACATGGAGTCCATTTTTTTCCTCAATTTATTCAACAAATATCCCAGCCTGATGCACTTTTTTTATTGGTTTGCAGTGGTACTACTCCTTTGTTTGGTGCAGTTTAACTGCTAATTTATTATCTAGTAGGAACACTACTGTTTACTGACTGCTATCCTCCCCTGCCCCCCTTTCTTAACTTTGTTATTTTCATTTTATTTCCTTGAAAGCAATGCTGTGTTGGTGATCGATGTCACATTTGCTCCATTATTTTAATAAAAGGAAAGTTTGTTTTACATGTACATTTAAATTTATACTTATTTTATATAGTTTTTGTAATGTGGCAGACTTGTGTTTTCATGTGAAACTCAAAAGTAAAAAATAAATTAATAATAATAATAATAATAATAATAATATTAATAATAACAACAACAGCAACAACAAAAACCATAGGAAAAAAAAAGACCCAAAAAAAAAAAAAAGAAAAACTTACTTTTGAGACCTTTGCCCTTAAATGTCTTGGCGACTATGCAAGTGGGTTTGCCTTTAACCTGCTGAGCCTGCCAGAATGCTTTGCACAGCTCCTCCACATCATGTCCATCGACAACATATGTATTCCACCTACACAAGAATGGGCCATTAGTTACAGCATGCTACAATATAAACCCAAGACAAAAGGTTGTATCAACTTATGACCTAGGGGGGGTCCATCACCACTTCAAATGTATTAACTGAGCACAGAGCAGCAGAAACTGAAAGGCAAGGTCAGGCTTCCAAGAGAAGGGGGGGAGATGTCATGTGCAGGCATGTGCAAACAAAAATAAAAACACCTGCTGATAACTTAATTAAGTTCTGATTATCCAAATGCAAAGTCCAAAATTTATACTCTGTGTTGCAATATTGCAAACCTTGGTTAATGCCACATAAGAGAGAGTGGATGAGTGAAAAATTAGAGTTGTATTCACCCAAAGGCTTCGCAGCGTTTGCGGTAGGTCTCCATGTCGTGTTTCAAGGGTGCTGCCTCACTCTGACCAAGGCGATTGACATCTAGGATGGCCACAAGGTTGTCCAGCTGGTAGTAGGAGGCAAAGGCCATGGCCTCCCACACTGAGCCCTCTGAACACTCACCATCACCCAGCATGCAGTAAACTCGGTAACTATAACAAGGAGGGGAAATGGGCAAATGATGAAATTAGCTTTCCCCTTGCTTCATTTACAGTCAGAGAACATCTGCTATTCTAAGTCACACAAGCCTCCAAATAACCAATAGATTTTTGCCAAGTTAATGTATGTGGTGCTTGACAGCTATTAACTAAGAGCTCCATGTGACCTAATTGTTAGCAGTGTTAACAGAAGCTAGGAACTTTTGAGCGCAGTCTTGACACCTTTTGGCTGCTTTTCACCTTCTTGCCAGTTAGTAATTTAACATAATTAAAACTACACTACTACAGATTTATCCAATTAACAGATTATTGTACATCACAAACCCCAGAAGCAAAGGTGCTCCTCGCTTTTCACTTTACACTCTTGTTAAACAATGCTTTTGTTGAAACAATGCTGAGTCAAAACAGTTTAGCCCATTTTACCCTAAAGTGTAGTTGCCGTATAGAGAATTTCAGCCCTGAAGCAAATCTACGTTACAAGAAATAGGTGATAAAATGGATACTCCTTTTGCTTGTGCTGAAAACTAAAAACGGAGCAAAGATTATCAAAGATCATCATACGTGTTTCAAAATAAAAGTCGGGAATGATGCAAGTATTTTAACCTTTTCATTTTCCATAGTTTCTGATACATACTGACCTAGCTTTGTCAAAGTTTTTGCCAGTGTAGGCCATCCCACAGGCAGCCCCAAGACCTTGTCCAAGAGAGCCTGTTGCCACATCAACAAAAGCCAGTTTCTGGTGAAGAAGAAGGAGATAAGAAGTTATAAAGGATATACTGTACCACAATGGGTATGTCATTCTTTCTATTCTTCAAGGAAACATCAATATCAAAAAAGGAATTCAGGACTGCTGATTTACTGGTGTGGGATGCCCCTCCAGGTCACAGTCAATCTTGCGCAAGTTGAGCAGATCGGACTCTTTCACAAATCCTGCCTCTGCCCAGGCAGCATACAGGACAGGTGCAGCATGACCCTAGAGGTAAGGCAGAAAAAAGATCTTTATGAGATACTCATGCTAACCAGAGCCATGTAAGTTTACCATGGGAAGAAAATCACTTTTAAACAAAAGTATTCCAACCTTTGAGAGTACAAAGCGGTCATTGCACTGGTTGCGCGGACCATCTACTTTGTAGCGCATGGTGTGGAAGAAGAGCACAGACATGAGCTCTGCTGCACTGCAGCATGATGTGGGGTGACTGAGAAGACAAAAATTAGAGGAAGCCCATTAAAAGATTAAGGTTGATACCACCATGTAAAAAGTAAACAGAATTCCCACTCCATTCATGCACATGCATGTCAGGGACCTTACATTTTTGTTTCATCTATGAAAGATCATCTGTTTGTCAAGGATACTGCAAATAAATATTCCAGTAGAGCTTAATGCACACTTTCAAACATTAAATTTTACTTTTGAAAACAACCCTTTAAAGATTAAGAATATCATTCATGTCAATGGATTGTTAATTTGTAATATGTTCACCTCAGCTGTAACACCACACTTCAGAACTCCAAACTATTTAGAAAGTAAATAAAAATTAGCAAACTTGTGAAACTGTTAGTTGCTGCATGACAGTGGCCCAGGGATTGCAATCAACATGTTTAGAAATGCCACATTACTCAACAGCATCTCAGTTTCCTTGTGTTGG
Organism: Remorina albescens; assembly: GCA_034769265.1. Lineage (NCBI taxonomy): Eukaryota > Metazoa > Chordata > Actinopteri > Carangiformes > Echeneidae > Remorina > Remorina albescens. The sequence goes on along the minus strand of CM068482.1, from coordinate 15,255,930 downwards.
TCAAGTTACAAATGGCATCATTTAAAAACATGCTGGGAACACGCAGGGGTTATATACAAAACATACATTATGGTTACTGTTAAATGTCATAAAAAAATTTAAAAAAAAACAAAGTTGGTGCTCCCTTTACCACTTGGCCTTTTGTTGAGAGACAACCTGCTGGGAAATAAACTTCAGTCAACACATAGGTCATAACAGAAGTAATCAGGTAGTCTAAACGTGATCTTCAATATCAGTCAAATAATGAGGAACAACATGTTTTTACTATAATGTGTAAAAACTTAAGACAATTTATTAAAAGGGAGACAGCAGTATTAAAACATTTGTGCTCACAAGCCAGAGGATACAACTCCTTTATTTCCTCAAGTGGCATAAGAAAGGAGGAAAAAAACTGGTTTGTCAACAAACTGCTTGTTTCTTGATGCCACAGCCGTTTCCCAGGCTGGTTGTACAAGACTGGATTCCTTAATGGTTCACATATAATATTTTGATGCTAGCAATGTAGACAATAGGCTCTTCCATAATACATGGAATGGTGATTCACAACCATTGTGCATATAACCTGACTGTACTGGTGGCAGCTGCTAACTTAGCGGCAGCCAAAAGCCATCATTTTAATTAAAGGCATTCATAATAGTTTGGTTTTTTTGGGGGGTTTTTTTTTGGTGATGGGAGGGGGGGTCGCAGGTTTACTTTTGGATAAATAGGCCTAACAGTAATTCTAACAAAATGCCAGAAAAACAGACAGTGGCAATAACATCTACTTCCTTGAAGCCATTACGCTGCACCCTACAACAAGGAAACTAATATCATTCCTGATGCAACCTATAGAGACCTTTATTACAGTTAAGGAAAATGTCAACTTGGAATCGAGCTTCCGAGAATGAAGACAATCGTTATGAAACAACACCCCAATATTTGACTGGTTTCCTTGAGACAGTTCAGTGGGCTTGCATTTCAATGAATGATTCTGGCATTTGAGGTTGCGGCCGTAACTTTTACCACGAGATTCATCCATTCATACAGTCATGTGAGTTATTGACAGCTAACAGAGAGCAGCTCGGTGCTAACAGCAGATCAATCCTGTGACTTTCGCTCTTAACTGTAAACTTAAGGCAGAAACTGTTGCAGCTATCGACGCTGCCATTAGTTTTTTTTTTTTTTTTTTTAAATCGGCCTATAAAATGAAGAACCGTCCACTAGCTGCTAGCGGCGTGCTAAGCTGAGCTTGGACTGCAGAGAAAGACAAACCCAGCTCACCAAAACTTTAAACATGAACAAAACTGGATTAAAAAAAAAAAACAAAACAAAACTATTTCCTGCTAGCTGTCATCCGGAGCAACGCTGTCCGCCGCGTGTGGACAAACCTGCAGCACGTGCAGCCAGGCCGCGCAGGTGAAGCTAGCGCCTTTCTTTTTTCCTTTTTTTTTTTTTACAGTAACGTCATAAGAAACGCGCCCTCATTCGTTTGTAGTTTTGTTTATATATATATATATACACACACACATTTACAGCTGACGCATTTCACTTTAAAATAACTTACCCGGAGTTAGAGGCGCACGTCGCGTTTATGGAGTGGATCCTCAGCTTGTTGGCGATGTCTTTCAGCCCCTGTAGGGTCTTTTCGTCGGGTTTGTGGTAGTTGGACATGGTTTCTGGAATTTGCCTTCGTAGTCGCGTCCGGTTGAGGAGTTAATTTTTCGGTTTTATGAGTCCTTCGCAGTCTTTTTCCCGGTGCCGGAGGTTTGTCGCTGCGCCACGCCGCTGCTCGGTCGTTAGCTGCCCGGTGCAAGTACAACCGAGTGAAGGCTGTGTGGCGGACACAGGGGGGACTTATGGCTGCTGTAACAGCCACTCCCACCTAATCCAATCATTGGAGGAAGAGTAGAGGCGCAAGTTTCTCTTTTCATAAATCCCCTCCAGCTAATAAGACATATAGATCAGTTTATTTATCTTTTTTATGATTCTTTCAATTTTTAATAAATAAAATCAGGAGAACATTCTCTATCAAAGCGTGGGCTACATATAAACTACATATATAAGCGACATATAAACAAAATCAAGTGGTTTTTTTTTTAAACAGCTGTCAGTGGAGATTTGGGGATCATTACATGACTTTGTTGAGGAATTATCAGGTAAAGTAACGCCAGAAATTCCGCCCATCAATATAAAATATTAATCAGACGTGAAATCTTATCAGTGAATACAGTACACTAGTAAGACACCTTCCCGTTTGTGTCAACAATATGATACCGTGGACTGGAAATGCCACTTTTTCTTTCTTGAGTTTCCTTGAAAATCATCATGTCGATATCCCTTTAAAGCTGCAGTTGGACGGCTGCCAATAGGGAAGTGGTGACGGATTTTGCCCTCTCATCCTTACTCAGGGAAACACAACAGTTAGCAAATAAAACAAGTACTAAATTATTTCTCGTTCGGTAGTCACTGAGCTATTTTTGTAACTCCAACTGATTCTGCATTTGTAGATATCAATGGATGCAGTATATTCAAAATTTTATTCCTGATATAAGTAGTATAAGTAGATTAGCTTTTATTATGACATAAGCTTAATGTACAAATGTATATATGCAGCATACAAGTTGCTTTGTGATGACTTTTCACACTGAAAATACAGTCACAGTGTCCCACTAGTCTTTACAAGAAAGTCAAGGAAGTCAATCACTTCCTTGTTTTGGGCATCAGTGCAAATCTATGGCTCAGGAATTTCCCCCTCTTTAAGTTCCTGAAATGAAGCACATACAATCAGAAAGCTGGAAGAAAAGCATTTTGTTTGACCATGCTTCCGATAAAAATGCAACATTTTGGAGCTTTACCTTAATCCTTTCCTTGGCCTCAGTCCTCTCCTCTGGGGAGACATTATCTTTGTCCATTCGCTCCAGATGTGGTACAAGAGTCAGTACACTTAGCCGGTAGTCTGTTGTTTCCACCAGTGGGTTTTCAGAAAGGACCAAAGCGCGCAGACTGTTTGACAGAAGTCCAAGTTGTTGTAGGGCATTCTCATCTGAGAGTGAATTACCTCTAAAGGAGAACAAAAATGTTTTGGACAGATAAATCTAGGGTTCACATTTTATTTGGTGTATTACTGAATTAATGAAGTGAGAATCATGCACTCCGATCTGATCTGTTTTGCTGTGATACAACTGTGTACCTGAGATTGATGTATTGGAGACACTTCATGTTGGGGCTGAGACCATCCAGAGACTCTAACCTGTTGTCTCGAAGGTGAAGGGTGGTGAGACGCTCTAACTTCTCCAAACCCTCCAGACGCTCGATCACATTTTGGGCCTTGATAGAGAGCAAAAATAGGTCAAAGCAGACTGTTCTCTGGTTATTATATGGGTGCTAATGCTATTAACCAAAGTATAGTAGTTTTGTTACTAGATATAATTGTTGAAGGTTGGGAAGGTTGATGCCATCAGTGGTATTCAAGTGATTTCCTCTCAGTTCCAATGTCACCAGGTTGGATAAACAGTTACTCTGAAGACCTTTCAATGTCCTAATACTGTTACCTGCCAAAGAGGTTCCAAAACATCATGTCAAAGCCCTTCTAAAAATGTATATTACAATGTATTGTTATCACTTCCATAATTTCATATCATATAAACATTAACTATTTATTGTAAATTATTCCTTTCCTAAAGGACTGATATTGAAGACAGAAAAACCAACCTGTAAGATTTAAGATCTCTAAAGCAGGCCCAACTAAGCCATCTAGCACCGTCAGCTGGTTTGCTGACATACTCAGCCACTGCAGGTAGGTTAGCTCAGCAAAAGGTTGCCCTTTGAAGCTTGTCACAGCATTATTGTCAACCTGCAATAGAACGGGTGCATTCAAGATTCATTAGCAGTTAAATGTAATGATCCTGACAGTCCTTTTCTAAATGAATTTAGAGAGCTCCTTGCCTTCAACCAAAGCAGTTGGGTCAAAGATGCCAGGGGAGAGAGATCAGTAAGGTTGTTCTTGGACAGGTCCAGAAAACGAAGATGAATAAATCTGCTGATTGCAGATATATCATCCAGTCCTCTGAGAAGTGCAGATGAAACATTTGTATGAAGTGAGAGGAGATTTAGGAGGATACCTTGGACTTCAAGTTACATGGCAATTATAGTAAATTTTGTGTTGCCAGACCCATTTACTTTTCTTTTAGGTCCAGTTTGACAAATGCATGTCCCAACCCATTTCCAGTTTTGCACAGTAACGAGAGCCCCTGACTAATGGTTTCTTGGGTCAAATGGGTAACCTGTACCTGTGGAGCACAAAGAAGGAATCGAGGTGTCAAAGAAATCCCAGTTTCTTTGGTTGTTGGTGTTGGTGTTTGTGTATGCATAAGGCCAGAGTTTGATCTTACTGTAGATGGATATCATTACATTTGACCTATTTACCCTGGAGCCCTATGAGGGATGAATAAGAAAAGAGAGTGAAGTCTGGGAACCAATTCAGGCTAAAGTGATCATCTTTACATTTGGAACAAGCCCAGAAGGCTAAACTGAATTTGTTTTTCCATTTAAATCATTAACGCAATGTGACATGATGTCTTATGGTTTGCCACAAACTACACTTAATCGACAGGGCAAAAACATTTAGTAGTGATTCATTCAGTGCACATTTCTTCACAAGTTGTCAAAGCAAAACCAAATTCACAAGGTACCTTGTCGTTCTCGCCGACCTCATCATGATTGGTTTCATCCTGCCAGTCTGTAACCGACATGACAGCACCTTCATCCACCTTGGACATCTTCGTCACCTTGAGCTTGTTTTTACCTAAAACAGCTGCTGGGTCACTGCAGCTAACAAACTGCTAGCTAACTGTGACTACACGGACTGCGTAGCTGTCAAATTCAAAGTAGCTTGTTATCCTGCAACTTTACAAATATTATCATGACACAAAACGTCCCAGACCCAGATTACTGATTTTAACGCGTTAATAATAACTATGGAAAGCTCTGAAGTTATTAGCTTGACTGCCCGGATATACAAGCTAAGGGCCGTGTTTTCTGTTGTTGCCATGGAAACTCGCCAAGGTTCGTTAGCAGCAGAGGAGGAAAACAGACCTGAAGGGTTTCTGCAGGTCAGACTGTTGCATAAAGAGAGAGTTATATTATATTCCTCTTTTTTTTAAACCACTGACTTGCAGAAACACAGCTGAGGAAATTTCAAGGTAAAATGTTGAAATAATAAAAGAGTTTACTGGCTTTCCCATACATCAATCATCAATGATGAAATGTGTTATTCGTAATTATTTTTACATGAGCTTAATGAGTCACCGTCACATTATAGAGCAAATACAGACATAGAAAATTACTCTCTCCAAAGGTAAGCATTACAATATGAATTGAAACCAGCAATATGACAAACTGAGACACTTTTCACCCACACACTTGTGTTTATGTGACAGTGCTCCTTCTAAAATGTATACAAGGTTCATGCCCAGATCAGTTATTCACTGAATGGTAAGGCAGATAACATTAAATAGAAAAAAAAAAAAAAAGAAACAACAACAAAAAAAAAACTATGGTGCATAGACAGTAATATTAGAAAATTAAATTTGCTGACATAAAGATCGACACCGATCTCACAATTTGCAATAGCAAATCTTTCCTAATTACATGAAGCTTGTTCATCACACACAAGCTCTGAAGCAAGTGACAACTCAAAACTGCATCATACAGGACGAAAGCAAAAAAGGTGCATTCTGTGCAATATCCTGACATCCATTGCTACAGGATTAGATGCTATGCGTGTATTACCACAATTGAGGTAATTGTAATGTGAAACAAAAATTAAGAGGTTTTTCTATACAAATATACATGATGTTAATGGTGAAGTGTTGTGTGCTGGGCTCTCTTCCCATTCTGACTGGGGCAGAATGTTGAGGATTCAGAGCGAGGACTTAATCCACTTGCATATTGCGCAACAGAAGTCCCTTTTTCACACCTCCTTGTAGCATCCTGGCACCAAGACTAGTGCCTGTGATCCCATCACTGAAGAAAGAAGGACAATAAAACAACACTGAACTCAGAAATAAGTGTCCAGGTAGATAATATCATGCCCACTTTTGCAAACAAATGGTTATTCTGGCATGTTTTTTTGTTTTTGTACAAACCAGTTATATTCATAACTTAATACACAGCCTCAAATTTCAGTAGAAAACCCTGACTTAGAAAGTAAAAGAGGAGAAATGTACAGAAGTTGTAAATGACAACTTTGGTACACCTAAAATCAACTGTATACCTGAAACAACTATAGGACAAGACAGGGAGTCTTTTCATTACTTCACTGCTGCTTACATTGGACTAAACTTCCTCTTCTTTGGATCAGGTCGTTCAGGCCCAAGCGCAAGTCTCTGTAACCAAAAGAAAGAGGACAATGAAGTCAATGCTATCACTATCTTCATTGAATCACCAACATAACCGACATAATCCTGTTGAACGACTGTAAGAGCCAAAGGTTTGACATACCTCTTTGCCTGCAGCTTCTTGCTGAGTTCTTTTCTGCTCCAAGTTTTGCTGAGGGCAAACAGACACAAAGGTGGAAGTTAAGATATGACTGCAAGATAAATGTCATTGCACTGTACCTTTGTCTTTATTGAATACCCTTTAGCTAACTGACAAAGGAACATACTTAAACATGCTGGTTTTTAGGAGTTAACCAATACTCCTTAATGACCATTTATGCTGGGAATTTAAAGAGGTTGCATTATCTTTAAGCTGTTTGTGTAACCACCTTATGGAGTTCAGAAAGCTGCTGGTGCCTGATGAGGGCCTCCTTACTAGGGAACTGCCTCCTACACAGCAGACAGGCCAGTTTGACCCAGTCTGTCATTCTCCCCTCCTTCTCATCTTTTTCACCTCCTTCTTCATCACTGTCAGTTTCTCCGCTGTAGGCTGGGACCAGACCCTGCTGCAGAGGAGGAGAACTCTATAGATGAAAGATACAGGGAGAAAGTAGTCAACACAGAGATAATAACTGTATGTATGACAAATAAGTGACAGTGAGTATGTCCTTACTTCTGTACTTTGTCGTATCTGATCCAGAAAAATCTGAGGCCTTTCAGACAGTGCCCCCTGCAGGATAGACAAAGCAACGAGAAAACCAGGTCAGTTAATAAACTCTATTATTTGTACTTCAGCAGGATGTTTGTAGGAGTTCTGGCTTATGGACATTATACTCATTTACTATGACCCATAAGTGTTTATAGCTATTAATGTGTGTCTTCAAAAGGATCAGCCACCTTTTTCTCAAGCACAGCATAACCTGCATCAGCACTAGCAGACTCTCTGCGGTCATCTAGGCGACCGTGTCCAGGTGCCCTCGTGTAACCAGGTGGTACTACTGTAGAACCAACGGCAGGGGAGGAGGAGACAGAACGCATGTTTTCCTTCTGTCTATTGAGACTCTTTGCCCACCGCTCCATATCTTTGGCAATCTGTTCACATAAAAGAACGATGTACAATTTCTGTAAATGTCATATACATTACAACATCTTTACAATATAAAGCAATTAAATTAGGTTGTGATGCAATTAATAACACACTGATTAAGTTTTTTTGTGAGAAAATGTCAGTAGTGTCAAATTGTTGTGGTAATTTGGTCAAAGTTTTGGTCTGAAGTCTGTTATTCTGTAAAGGTTAGTTAGTTTATCAAATAACAGACACATTGAAGGGCTGTTTGTTTTTATGCCCATCATTTTACAGAGTTGTACAAATGTCCCCTCAAAAAAAAAAAAAAAAAAAAAAACTAAATAAATAAAAGCAAAGAGGAAAGCAAACACAGGGTAGCTCTGAAATTCATAGGTTGCTTTTTCTGTGCACTTTCAGTAGTTTAACTTGTATCAACTATGGAAAGTACCTGTTGAGCAGTTTTATTCTTGGGCTTGTCTTTTTTTTCCTTGCCAGGGGTACCAAACAATGAATCTGAGGCTTTGCTTTCACTCATGGAAGCATCTTCAGCATGTGATTGGCTGGCAGCAGGAATATAGATGCGTTTCTCTCCATCCCAGTACATATACTGTTGAGTGTGAGGGTTGTAGTAGTACTGCAAAGAGGATGAGCATACAAAATTATAAAGGTCTGTAAAGTCTTAACAATTTGATTGTACTATGTTCACCACACTCTTTACCTGGGAATTCGGATCATAGTAGAGTCCTGTCAGTGGGTCGTAATAGTAGCCCGAGCTTTCATCATACTGGTATGTGGACACATCTGGCACAGCTACACAAAGAAACACAGAAAATGTAAATCAAGGTCAGAAAATGAAACAATAAATCACAAAAATTTTGTTTCACTGGATTCTTAAATCTTAATTTTTAACAACAGCCCCCCCCCAAAAAAAGAAAGCATCTATGTATGCATTTTTAAAAATTACTTATTTTTGAAATATCGTAGTTTGAATGTGTGACCTGACAAACCATCTGCCACAAGGGTATATCTATAACATTTTTGATTCTTGGTAGTGCTTGCATACTTGGGTAACACAAAGTAGCAACACAAAGCCTTACGGTATTGCTGGAGCTCATGTTCAGTGCCAGGAGTTGCAGGTTGGCTGGGAGCAGCTGGTTGTGGTTTCCCCACTATCTCAACCTGTGATGACAGAAAGCTCTTTAAAACCAATGGAAATGGTAAAATTAATCTGAGGACCAAGACTAGACAATAGTAATGTTGAACCTGAGTGGCTGGAACGGGGGCAGTCGTGGTCATGAGAGCAGTCTGTGTGTGAGTAAGAGGTTGTTGCACGACAGCTGATCCAGATATTACTGTCTCAGAGGAAATGGCAGCTGCATATGAATAAGTAAACAATTTAGTCAATTTTCCAGTTAAAGAAATCATGAGGATAATATATTCTATATACTTAGTATATGTGATACAAACCTGTTGCAGCTCCTCCTGTGTAAGATCCCATCAGGGCTGTTCCTGCACTGGTCAATGGCAGTACTCTGGTATCTGTCTGGGCCTTGAAAGTGGTACTGTCTTGCCCAGAGTATTCATGTCCTTCCTGATTGTATGTTACTGCTGCCCCCTGCTGATAGACTGCTGCATCTATGCCCTGGCCCACACCTGATCCATTCTGAGCAGTCTGAGTGTGGAAAAGATTTTTTATGATTGGGAAAAAAGAAAGAACAGAATACAATGAAATTACAATATTTAAAATATTTGAAAGGAAATGTGTGTTGCATCCACACGTTTTCTACTCTGTAGTGAGTCACTGAGAAAAGTTACCTGTGTGACAGCCCACTGTGCAGCAGCTATAGCTGTACTGGCCACCGTAGCAGCACTCACTCTGCTGCCATCAGTCAGAAACACATCACTGGTAAAGAAAGGTAGAAGCTCTAGTGATTTCAGAGCTTTTGTTGATGACCTACATTTCAACCAAATTTTTTTGTGATACTTAAACAAAACAGACACTATTTTTCTGCTTTCAGTGTTTTAGGTGATCTTCTCTGATCCACATTGTACACATGACAAATTTGATTTATAACATTACTATAACTTTCAAAACTAATCATTGTGCAATCACCAATAATGCATAGTGCAGTTTCTTTTCTAGCCAATTTGGGGTGTGGGCCTGTTTACCGTTTGGAGCCTTTGGCAAACTCCACCACAATAGCCTTCCCGTCAATAGAGAGAGCTGGCTGGAGAGCTTGCAAGATCTGGAGCAGTTGAGATGCCTCCTAATAAAACAAATAAAGACTTATGAATTACACATTTGTGTAAAATTGCCTGTGTCAATGTTGGTTTACAGCAAAGTTAATTTTTAAATAATTTCTCACCACAATGGTGGAAAGTTGCAGAAAGGCAAACCCCCTGTTGAGATGAGTATGTTTGTCCTTGATTAGACGAATATTAGAAGGGGAGAGTGTGGCAAATGGGGCTAAAGCAGATAAGATGGCTTCAACTGATGTATGAGGGCCAAGGTTTCTAAGTATCAGAGCTGTCGAAAGAGAGGGCAGGAGATTATATATTTAAATTGAAAACTTAATACATAAAAATATCACCATGGTGGGGAAAATGTTGCAAAATAGACATACTGTCATTGGCAACATCCGCCTGCTGTGCAGCTTGTCCTGGGGTGACAGTAGGACCAGAACAATGGTAGGGTGCTGGCAGGGGCAGTAAGCCTTGGGCTCCCTCCTTTTGAAGACCAACAGGTAAATCTCTCTGCAACTGGGGCAATTTCAGCTCAGCCTCTGGAAAAAAACAACATGCCATTTACATATTACTGTAAAGTGGGAGAGATTGATTTTTTTCTGACTTTTGGCAGAATAGCAGAATATTCACAATAACATGTAAACCTTACCCGATTTAGGTACACTGCATTTGAAGCACTTCTCTCTTCTTTTAAAGTTTTGCACTCCACACTGTTGAAATGTTACATGAGCACTTGTTAGTGTAGTGAAGTAACAATAAACTTGCAAATGGTAAGCATACAAAATTAGATTTCATGTCATGCAATGCAAGCACACACACACAACCTTGTTGCAGAGCCAGTCCTCGTTGGCACGTGGTTTCGGGTCGCTGTAGTGCATCGACACCCTCTGCCCCAGAATCAACAGCACTCCCTGAAAGAAAGGGAAAGAAAGGGAACGGGAACAAAGAATGATTATCAGTGATAATTAGGCCACACATGCCAGAGAAAGGCCTCATCTCACAAGAGATGAGAAAGAGTGAAAGGGACGAGAGCAACAGATAGGCAGAGAGAGAGAGAGAGAGAGAAAGAGTAGAAGTGAGGCTGAGAGAAAGAGGACACCAGAGAATTGCAACCTTCAGCTTGAGAAAATTGGGACGGACTGAGATGCTGTATGTGTAGTGTGAGGGTGTCCATTTTTAAGAATGCACTGTGTTCTGTTCAGTTTTGTTCAGTTGTGTCAACCCTCCCCCCTTAAGGGGAACCTTTTCTCAGTTTTTCGCACAACCCATCCCATTGTCACCACCTTCACCTCACAAATAGAGAATAGCTCCAGCCTAAATAGGTAATAATGGTAGATGACCCTGATGTGAAAGATTCAAAAACAAAAAAAGTGAAGTACTGTAACTGTTCTAATTCAACATACCATTGACCATGTCAGAAATTATATTCCTACTATCAATACTATTCTGTAAACTTGTCACTGAAGAAACAGCTGCACTGGACAAATGAGCATGTAGGAGAGTCCAGTTATGAAAACTATGTAGTTGGGCCCCAGACAGACAAACGTCAGCATGATGTAACATGAATCTGCCCGTTTGTGGAATTCCGTATAAAAAAATAAATAAAAGCAAAGCATATTGAAATGCATCAAGTGCATATGACAGGGCATGATGTAAGTACACGCTTATCCTCATTATCTTACTGTATGCATGTATAAATATATATATATATACACATATATATATGTATGTGTGTCTGTGTAAGGGAGAGTGACCTGGTTGGTCTCCATCCAGCGGGTGGCCTCCTGTATGAGATTAAACTCGACGAAGGCGAATCCTCGGCTCTGACCTGGACACCACCCAGCGCCATGGTAACCGAACAACAACAACAACAACATAACAACAACGCAGTGAGGGGTTAGTGCTTCATGTACAGAGGAGAGAGAGACCCTGTATCAGCACTAATCAAATACATCATTGCTTCCTCTCTCCCTTGGAAATTACACATTTGACAGCTAGTTTGAGAGCCACTGTCAAATTCTCTGCAAGGGTGGGAGGACGCAATGTCAAGTATCTCAACAGGGTCAAGGAAAGAGGGGGAGAGAGAAAGAGACTCCTACCCACTCATTAGTTTAGTCCTAGTTCTTTGGCCTTGACTGACGAGGCACCGACAGACAGACGGACGGACGGACGGACAGACTCACTCACGCACGCACGCACGCACGCACGCACGCACGCACGCACGCACGCACGCACGCACGCACGCACACACACACGCACACACACACGCACACACACACACACACACACACACACACACACACACACACACACAGCTGATCAGAGAGTCAGAGCGTTATCTGAACTATGTAACACTGTGGTACAGTGATTCATCTTAAACGCTCCACATCCTGTCCGTGCATTACTATCAACTGTTTGAAAACACATATTTATTTAATGTAACACATTTAGTTTCAACACTTTTAACAACACTGTGTCTGAGCGTAATCACAAAAGGTTATTATATTAACATTTTAAACTGAAAGAATTGTCTGATAAACAGAAATTTATTGAAAACAGTGATATAGAAGTCAGAAAAGCAGAGCAGAGGAGGGAACTGTAAGTGTGCCAAAGTCACATAGGCACACCTTACAGGCAACCAGTGAGTTCAGCAAAGGGTGAGACCAGTGAGAGGATGGCCATTATGAAAAACCTTTAGAAAACTGCAAGCTTTTTATGTGGTATGAATGACAGTCTCGTAGCTGAGAAGTAGCTGCAACACTTTCATCCTGACACTTGCACATTCAAAATTAGCTACCATTACACACACAATCAAACACATTCTGCTTCTGCTGTTCACATCTCAGTTGACACTGTTAGTTTGTGAGCAATGTCTACTCAGACACACCTCACTTCATAGATGAGCCAGAATCATGAAGGGTCAAGAGAGCCAAAGTGAGAAGGAAAATTAAAGCCATGAAGTGAAGACCTATAACCGACAGCTGTATTCATGCATTCTTTTCTTAAAAGCAAATATTGATAAAACCCTTTGAAGCGTGCATGGAGGTTTTGTTGCCCTGTGAGTGAAAGGTTACAGACACCAGCAGACCAAAGTATCAAAGCAGATATCTACGCACAAGCCTGTATTGAAATACAATTATATGTTTTTGCATGAGCTTTCTACTCTGCTGTCAGAGTATGAAGAAAAACAGAAAGAGCGAAAGAAAATGATAGGGAAACATTATTATAAGAGAGAAGACCGAGCACATAACAGAATGTCACCTGAAAGAGATGTGATAATGACAGAACAGGCCTGGGATGAGTGTAACACAGGAGTAAAGAAGCATTTAAAAAAAAAAAAAATCACAGCAATGGGAAAGTTCTCACCTGAAGATTTGTTCCTCATGAGGCGAACCTCTCTTGGCTGGATCCCCTGCTCCTGCAGTTGTGCCCGGATCTATGAAAACAGAGGCATTATGGGGATTTACACATACGACCCATGAATCACCTGATTACTATAGAGACAAAGACTTACCTCATTGGCTGTAGCATTGGGTGGAAGCATGCGAAGCATTATGATGTTACTGGGCCTCTGGTTGTGATCTAGATCTGCACGGTAGTCCTGGTCCCTCTGATCCAACTCATCAAGGGAGAGATCAAGACCAGCATTACTAGAACCATGCTCCTCTGACCCCGTTGGAAAAGCCTGTAGAGTCACAAATTAAGATGAAGTGTCAACTAGACATTTATAAAATCTACAAAGTTCATGAACTCACTGCAGCTTACCCTCCTCTTCACTGCCCCACGACAGAACCTGTCCTCCTCTCTTGGTCTTGCTATGCTGTAATCTGTAATCTGTTCAGAAAGGATGCTACCATGACCCCAGTTGGCCTCCCTACTCCCTGAGAGGGGGGCACTGTTCTCAGGGAAGGCTCTCGCACTTTTCCCTCGACCCCTTTCCTGTGGGCCAGTCCGTAACTGCTCAAATTCCCGCCTGGATCCTTCCTCATCTCTCTGGATTATGGGAAGGGTTAGATCAGGTTGTGACTGAGTGCAAGGGGGCCACAGGAGGCCTTTCCCTTCATGTACGATGTCCCCTCGTCCATCTCCTCTCTGGTTAAGCCCAATGCGATCTTGTAGACTTGGTGAAAAGTCAGGGGCAGCCAGTGATTTCTCATCACAGCCAAATGGTCTGTCCTCCTCCGTCATTGCATCATATACTGTCCCTGCCTCCTCATCCTCTTGGCCGTAACCTCGGTAGTCCATGTCCCGAAAGTTGTGATCGTTGTGGTTGTTGCCATAGCGACCTATGCGGTCACCTCTTCCACCCCTGCAGAGTATGAAAAACAAAATGAACATGTGTGCACTATGTACGGAAGAGGTAACCGAAAATGGTTAACTCACCTGCGCTCATACTCCATCCCGATGCACTGACTCTGCTGCTTCTCTATCTGGTTTAGAACACAAGTTATAATCCCGGTCAACTGTGCAGACTGATTTACACACAGTAATGAGTTATGAGTAAAACTCATAAGCAGCTAATTTAGTGAAGGAAAGCAGAAGATATCCTGGATGCATGAGGGTAATGAGCAAACTGTGCACTCAGCAGGTAGCGCTGACCTGCACGTCCTCCACCAGTTTAGCTGCATCGCTACAGGAAAGCACAGACTTGTCTAACTTCAAAATCCGATCTGTAGTCGCTGGTTTACGTACGACTCACCGAAACTGACAAGTAAACAAGAACCCGAACACTACCCAGTGTTGGATATGATGTTGGATACGAAGTGAGTACACGCTGTGTACAGGCTCAAACTTGGGAGAGTAATCAACAATGACGTGTGGCGGTTATCTCTGATAGCAGACATGCTAACTGTATTAGCCCGACGTCGGCTAGCTCGTCCGGACAGAGACGCAGCGAGGCGGCTGCCGGCCCTTTGAAAATTCACCAACTCCAGCTGTGTGTGAAGCAGGAGAAACACTTACCAGCCCCACATGTAACTGACTGAAGTTCTTTAAATGTCACGATAAAGCCCAAACGAGAAGCGTGTTTTATTTCTCTTGGAACCAAGTGTAAAATGGCCACATCTAGACAACATATAGTGTGGGCGGGGCCAATATCTGACTCTGCTGTCTGATTGGTGCTCGCACACCGAATCGATTAACGCGGACACTGATTGGTCGAGACAAACAGGCCCAGCCTTAACGTGTGTCCCATGACAGATTAACCAGGAGGACGTTCAGGGTATCATTTGTTCTTCACATCAGATATGAAAGATATTCAAAGTGGTTGTTTTGGCAAGACATGACTGTTTTTATTCTCAGGGTGAAAAGTTAATGAATGCTAAAAATATAACGAAAAATATGCTTTTTTGATTTTTAAATAATCAGTTGATTCAAGGCACATATACACCAAACAACAGAAAACCCCTAATACCAACTTTATTTGGAAAAAAAAATCCAGAAATCCCAATATGTCACAGTACAAAACAAAACAAAAAGAGAAGAAAAAAAAAAAATGCTCCTAGCAGCCCACCCCCTAAACTTTCCGACCTTGCACCCCAAGCTTGACCTTCAATTACTTAAATGAAATAATACTACGGTTACATTTTATCACTTAAATGACATAAACTGATCATAACAGCAGGATTAAGTATGATTAAAAAATACTAAGAAAATTAGAGACAACAATAAAAAGTTATAGTACAATGATGACAATATCATAAAAGGGGGATTGGGGAGGGTTGAGTAAAAGGCAAAATACACATCATTAACATGTCCTTACAAGGCCTTGTAAGACATACAGTACATAATGGACATTATAGTAATGAGATAAGCCTACCATCTATATGAAAGAGTATTTCAACTTTTCAACTACACCACTTGTGATTTGGCCCACTGATTAACACAATCAAATGAATTCCTGGTATACACAAAAAAAACTAATATGTTTAACCTGATTGTGCCTCTAGTTATAGTACAATGTCTTCCAGTAAAGAGAAAGTTTCTACATCGCTCTGAGTAGCTGTTAATTTCATTACCCATCTGAGCCGTAAAATGTGGTCGTCATGGGTAACTTTGGCATGGAAACAAGGGGTTAGGCCATTGACAGAGGGCTTTTCCATGCATACAGTACATAAGACACATTATGTTAATACACACTCACACAAATACGCACACATTCTCTGCATGCAGACCTGCACTGGAAAAAACAAACTCCCATACAGTTGCATATACCACACGCACACACAATCTGGAGTCAGGGTAAATTATTCAGTATGGGAAAATCTCTCATACAATCTAGTTTAGGCAAACCCCTGCATAGCCTGAGTCAGATTAAGAGCCTGAAGAAGCCAAGCCAATGACAGGGGAAAAAGCATTCACAAACGTGAAGTGTGGACACTACAAATCACAAAAAGAACAACCAAACAAACAAACAAACAAAAAAAAAAAAAAAATACCCCATGAGTTATGAATCCCTACCTCCCAACTTACTCTTCTTGACCACTGCTCTCAAGGCACTACAAGTAGGCGATACTGTGTAAAATCCACTTAGACATGGTCTTAATTGAAAATGATTTTATTTCATTTTATATTACTGTCTTTTTTCTCTCTCATGTCCCCATTATCTTTGGCCTGGTAAGGACCTTTTTTCTCTTCATTCCCATCATGGCAGATTTTAACCTGTTTACATCTACTCAACTTCAAATCACCCCCCATCACCTGCCTTACAAACTTCTAGATCTGAAATTATTTTGATAGATACAAGCAAAATGGCACATAACCTAGTGTATAGACAAACAACCAATGTGTGGAGGCCTATCAATTCACTTCAGATCTACTTTAACATGCTGAGGATGATTTGGTGATCAGAAGTTGAGCATCCACATAATTTTTCTTGGCCCTCCCCAATATTTTCCCCTATGTCAAATCTCAAAAGAAACTGCCCTCTAAATCTGTGCTTAAGGGCAGCTCCCTACTCTTCCCGCAGAGCCTATAACAGAAGGCAGGTGGACTTCTTGCCACGTTTCTTAGCCTGCAGTGCTGCCCTGGTTGCCATCTCAAAGACTTCCCTCACACCATCTTTGGTTTTGGCAGAACATTCCTGGTAGCCATAGGCACTGATGCGGTTTGCCATCTCTTTGCCATCTTCATATTTAACTGGTTCCTGAAGACATGTGTTGGAGAGGGGGTTTTAATTTTGACATTTATGCCAACAGATTTGCACATTCCTATGTGTTTTGTACAGCAAGAACTGACCTGTTTCATTTTAGCAAGCTCTCTTCTGGTGTGCTCATCATTACGCAGATCTTTTTTATTGCCCACCAGGATGATGGGAACATTTGGACAGAAGTGTTTCACTTCAGGAGTCCACTTTTCTGGAATATTCTCTAGAGTAGATTGAAGGAAATAATGGAATAATTAGCTATATATATATATATAAAATAAGCGTTCAATATCAAGTGATGCAAGTGTTGGGACAGTACCTAAACTGTCAGGGCTGTCTACAGAGAAGCACATGAGAATAACATCAGTGTCAGGATAGGACAGAGGCCTCAGTCTGTCATAGTCTTCCTGACCTGCTGTATCCCAAAGGGCTAGTTCTACCTGTGAATACAGAGGCAGAGTTATTTGAATAGAGTTACATGGATAAATAAAGTTTAAAATTACAAATAAATGGAAGATGAATCAATCAATTAAAATAATGACTGGAAGCAGTCCTAATGTCATCTTAGACGATGACGAATATTTTTCACAGTTTTTTGACATTTTAAAAGCCCAAAAAGGCACAGAGATAAAAGAATCGGCAGCTCTGTCCTGAACAGAAAACATCAGCAACCCAAATTATTCAGCATATTACATTCAACTATATTCCAACATTCACAAATTTATAAAAAAGTTATAACAACTACATTATTATTCTAATTGTGATCAAGTCAATTGTAATTTTCTTGAATTAACTGGTTAATTGATGTCATAAAAATATCAGAAAATAGTAGAAATGCTAATTTTAATTTCTCAAGCTCAAAGAACATGTTTGATTTGACTTAAGAGAAAAAAAACGATCAACAATTGTTTTACTTATTTGCCAATGAAATTAAGTAAAACTTTTTTTTGCAGGGATTTCATGTCAATTCTTCAAGGACTTGTTGGGCTCCCACCGCTGGTTTTCAGCCAGTCCTTTACAGCGTCTCACCTGTTTCCCATCCACCTCAATGTCTGCCACATAGTTCTCAAACACAGTGGGGACGTAGACCTCAGGGAACTGGTCCTTACTGAAGACGATGAGCAGACAGGTCTTTCCACAAGCACCATCCCCAACTATCACCAGTTTCTTCCTGATGGCTGCCATCTATGAAAAAGGTTCAACTTGGATTATCAGGTAAAAAGTCACCGCTTTCCACTAATGATACATGCTACCAACATTTAACCAACACAAACAGGGTGAGTTGGCGTTCAATCCCCGTGTTGCATACGGTGCAATTGCAATACTTCGGTATACGTTTCATCAAGTTCCTCCTGTTAAGCAGAAGTTACAAACACAGCGTTGCCGACGCTAACAGAGCAGTCTCCTTTAAGCCTAAATTTTCATTCACATCTCGTCATTTTCGACATAAATTTGGCAGGCAGACAGTGAGGCTGCCTCGGCGGTAAAGGGTGTAAACACAGAGCATTTCCGTGCTGTGATCTTATTCCTGCTGTAAGGCTGTGCAGTGTAGTCCGGGCCTGTCAAACCAGCTAACCGCAGCTAGCAGCGGAGCTAACGATATTTCCCGTGTTTTGGACAACTGTCACTCCAGGTTTTCCCACAGAAATCACACCTACATAATTCACCGCACTACTGTGGTATCCCCGTGTCTGAAACAAGATTATGTTTAGAGTTTCAAAGTTTCTGCCGAATAACATTACCGCTTGATGTTTCTGTGTCCGCCTTTCTGCTCTTCCTGACCGACTAGAAAGCTCCGCCCACCACTCCTGCGCATGTGCGTAATTACGTCACTTATTAGCAGGCTGCGGCATCTTCACCAAAAGCTGCGACGACACATTTTTCAGACACCTTCACTGACACGTTGAACATCGGAAATATGAACTTTAGATAGATAGATAGATAGATAGATAGATACTTTATTAATCTTAGATAAATTAATAGATACTTTAACACTGCTGGCCTATCTATTTCATTCAAATATCTGTAACACCAAAACAGCCAGCAGTGCAATGTACATTTAGTATAATTTTAAGCACATACAGTGAAGAAGTCTGCTGTTCTCGAGTACAGTTTTTGAGTTTGAGTCATCATATTTCAGTTATGAAATATGGTAAAATTATTCTGTAGTTGGTCCTTTGGGTTGACTGATTAGCAGTTCCAGCTATCACAGGAGACATTTCTCCTCCAGTTTGAACTGTTTGTGAAAGAATAACACAAAAAGCAATGATATGAGAAAATCCCTCCCAACCCAAGAACATCAGATTTAAATATTAGAACAAATAACCAGCTCTAGGCTGGGAGCTTCTGGATTAAAGCAATTGTGTGAAGTTAACTCTGTAGCCCATTGTTAATAATAATTTTAAAAAATGTATTAGTTACATGGGCTGACTGACTTTTACTTTCGATACTAAAAGTTAACCGTTAATACTTATAACTCAGAACTTAACTAACATTGAGTACAGAGTCATTTTGACATCAGTCTATTGCTGCACTTAATGAATTCAAATATAGGAGTCCCTCTTCCACAACCAACTATAACAACAGAAAAAACTGTAATTAAGTCAATGACTCTTAACTTAATTAAAATATTGACTTAAATCATCTGATTTTTCAGTTTTTTTATTGGCTGTTTAATCAGTAATTTAATACATTCAGTTGTGTAATTTGTCCATATTTACAAAATAGTGTTTTTGCAGAAGTACAACTATAAAAAATATAAATACACATACATATATTATAATAAATATGTACATGGAAATTATAATACAACAAGAGAGAAAATGTTTCCCATTTTGATATTTTCAAGTTTAAAGGTTAATTGTCCATGTAGGACATGAAGATAAAAGGACAGCACAAGATACGTATACTTATACTTATTAATGTATATTTTCAGAAAGCTGTACTTTGAAATGTAGTCTGAGAATTTCAACAATTCGTATATCACAGTTGACTCATGAAATGGTGCCTAGTTTCTATTCCACTCAAGATTTACTTTTTCTTTATTTGGGTTTACGTTAGCAAGCATGAGTCATGATTATCTTACATTAAGAGCTTTGAATCATGTTCATGTACACAGCTCACTCACTCCTGCCTGAGAACTAGGGCACAGAGACTCTTAAGGCTTCAGTCCATCTGAGCTGTCTTAGCCCGCTCACTGACACTCTTCAGGGGCATCTTCCTCGTTAAAATGGGGTGGAGGGGGTCATCTCCTAACACCCCTGTAAAGTGGGCATGACTTCTTTCTAGCAGAGAAGTTCATAGATGCTAGAGTCCCAGCATTGCTGCTTCTATTTGTTTCTATGGACACTGGAGGTAAAGTTGCTCTGATTGGCTGCTTGGTTCAGCCAGTCTGAGGCCTATTTCCTGACGGTGGCAGCGCTGTTGCTGCGCTGGTAGAACAGGACATATGCCTGATTGGTCTGAAGCTGGTTCTCAGAGACTGGAGTCACACTATAAACAAATAGATGGAAAGAAATCATGAGAAATAGATCTAAGTTTATATATATGGTATCTCAATCCAGATAACACAAAGACACACTGGCTTTTTTTTTTTTAAATAGGCTGTCTGTGACATGCAGTTGACATGTCACAGACAGTAATTTTTTATATTGAACAAAATTATCTGAGCGCAAATCTCACCTGGAGTCATTGTAGAAGCACCAACCATTGTCATCTGAACAACATGCGGTGTAGTGGCCCATGTTCACTGTCCCAGCATGGTTACATATTGCATATAAATCATACAGAACTGGGCCTGTGGGGATATATATATATATATATATATACACACATGATCACTTATTTATTCTGAGACAATTTTCAATCACCTCAAAAACTAAAAGTACATCATAAAAGCAAGTGACAGGTTTTATTTTATATTAAATTTTTATATTAAATGTTTGATTCGTTCATTCTTAATTAGTGAATCGATTTGTAATTGATTGAATTGATATTAGCCCTGTGATGGACTGGTGACCTGCTCAGGGTGTACCCCGACCTCACCCAATGCCAAACAGATAAGCAATAGAAGATAAATGAATGAATGGTGACAACTCCACACAAAGTATATGGATCTGTCTTTATTCATCTATATATTCAAATGTTTCATGAGTGATTCATTGCTCTGGATAATTAAACCGCTGATGTTTCCATGGCTTAGGCACAATTTTTGGGATTTTTTTTTTGCAAGTTATTCACATTTCTTTTCTGCATGTATTTTTTCTCCAAAATTTCAGCTATCAAAACAAAATACCATAACTTTCAAAAATCTTGTTGTTATTGTGTGTTGTGGTTCCTTTTTGTCATTAATAATTACTTCCATCTCCAAAAGGAATTCAACAACACATAGTAAGTCCATTTTCAGTGGGTTGATGGAGGAATAAATGAAACATTTAAGTGGACACATTCAAATTGAAAGCTTAGTAGTTACCGCAGTCACCAGGTCCGTAGCGTCCAAGGTCCAGGTTGGTGAGAGGGAAGGACACATATACTGCACTTTTACTGATGGACCACCGTGCTGTTGTAAAACGATTCAGATCTGATCAAGACTGTTAAGCATCATCATAAATTGCTGCATATAAACTTCACTTGCTTGCAATGTTAATACTGTCAAGGAGTCAAGGATACGGATCACAATGACCTGTGGAAACCTCTGGATGGACAACCGCTTGGTGCACTCTGTACGCCTGTTACACCTCTCGCACATCTGTAACACAGACAGAACCAGATACTGTTATCATGTTACTTTTTATCAGCTTCTTCTGTAAATGATGCGGTCCCGGATGAACATGTCATTTTCAGCAAAAACAAAAACTGTTTTGGTTTCATGTGAAAGATGTCAGTCTCTGCTGCTCTGTGTGTGCCTTGTTTATCAGCATGAAATGTGAGGGTGGAGATGGAGAAGGTGCTGCCATATGTACGTCTATGCAGCAACCAGAATTTAGCAACAGTTGAGTCAAACTGTGATGACAGCTGTGGGATGGTTTATTTAATTGGCCGCAAACTTTCAAGGCATTTAAGACAAACATTGCCATTTCCTTTTTGATCAAACCACACTTAGGCAGCCCTGCTGAAACAACTGGGTTTTAAATGCCAAATAATAATAATGAGTTTTTTGAACAGTGGTTGTTGCTCATTATTAAGGGTGAAAGAATATTCAATATTTTGAATAATTATTTTTTAATTGGACACGAGATTCTGGATTTAAAATTATAACAAAAACAGGTCGTTTAGAATTTGAATCTCTTTTTAAATTAATATTTTTAGACTTCTCAGATTGCAAAATAAGTATTTTTCTTCAATTTACTATCACATCGTCATAACACTGTCCTATAGGTGTGCCAAACTGCAAGCTTTACATCTCAGACAAAATCACTGACTTAAAATACACAAAATTTTTACATAATATTGCTCATTTTCCATGATGTAATTTCACAAACAAATAAAGAAACAAAAGAAAATGTAGCCCTCAACTCATCTGTTTAGATATTGCAGGAGTCAAATGAGAGCAGAGTCACTAGTTGATGTTATTTACAGTTTATGTTTATTCCACTTTCTAAACTAGCACATACTAATTTAAATAAATAAGTTGTAGGTTACAGATGGATGAAAAAAAAAAAAAGGCAGTCCATCCCTTCCTCACGCTGTCCGTATCACAAAGACACAACGATGTATCATTATCCACGTTATTATGTTCTGTGTTAACATACCGGTGAATTCTCCTTGTCCAGTTTCTCCTCCTGAGAGAAGAGGTCCAGGCACTCCCTCAGTGAGACCTCCCCTGCGGAGCTCCTCTTGGGGATGGGCAGTGACAGATCGCAGAAAACATCGAATGTGTTGGAGTAGTGGGAGCACACTGAGCAATGCAGTGAGCTTCGCAGCTGGCCTGAGAACAGGTCTGTCGCAAGGTGAAGTGGGTGACAGTCACAAGAAACTTCAGTGGTTGCCTATACTTATTTCATCTGCAGATGATGCTAACCAAATTTTTCTCCTCACCTACAATTCTGCTATCATCTCGCTCTAAGTGCTTCTTCCACATGGCGACTGCCTCTTCAGAAAGTCTACAGGAGGATCAAAAATAAGGGGAACAGAGAAAGAAGATGTTGTGACATGAAGGACATTAAAGTTTTCATAATGAAAACTTATGAACAAACATACCTTATTCTCGCATATTTGTGATCGGGCTCCTTCTCTGTCCGTCGAATGTAGGGCCTGCGGTTTATTTCTGTGTGCAGATTGTCCAACAGGAACCTGAGAAACTCCTGAGCATCCTGTTGACTGAGTTAGATAAATATTTTCTTAATGTCACTGTTATAGGCAACTATTTCTGTATGAGTCTCAGCATTAAACAGAAAGCAGCATCCATAAGGCAAAGTGGGAAGATAAATTAAATCTTTTTCTTGCCGTTGAAGCACTATTTCTTATATAGACCTGGACTGCATATTGCATTGTATAAATAGCATATTACTCACAGTAATGTTGCCTGAACAAAAGAATCAGAGAGGATGAAAGCAAATCATATTCTCACCTGTAACCACTGAAATAAGGCACCGCATCTTTAAAAATATTGTAAAAGTGTCTCGGATTAACGGCTGTATCTCCTTCATTTACGTCCCAAAGGCCAGACAGCAGCTGAGAGAAAGCTAGTACAAGAAGACGGCACAGTGAGGAAATTGCTAAATAACATCTCCAGGAAGAGGCTTTCAAAGGATAGACGAACCCACCTTCCATGAGCTTGGCATCCTCTTTTGAAAACTTCTCCTGCCTGTAGGACTTGACGAGGCAGTAGTCCCTTAGACCACGTGTGTGAGATAAACACTGCACTACTGCATTGAGGAAACACTAAGTCAGAAAAAAGTGAAGGGATAGGTAAGCACGTTGATGTTAAAACTTGAGATATTGCAATGCTTCAGACTGTTTCATCCTGCAGCAATACTTACTGTGTTTCCTATGTTTCTGAGGCCAACCCTTCCACTTCCTATGGTGAGCTGCTCTTTCTGTAAAACAAAAAGAGAGGAAGCTACGGAGCAGAACTATGCACCAGAACTACAGCCTGGTATATAAATTTATGTTCATTTGTCTTAAAATAAAGAGTATATGTAGTGTGTGTGTCGTACCATTTGACCCATGGCTGTCTCTGTACAATCTATTACTGTCTGTCTGGTGTAACCTCCTCATGTTGGTGTAACATTAGTGGGACAGATTTAGACTCCTTATCTCATTAACACAACAAGGGAGGCTAAAAGGAGGTCAGCCTCAAGCAGTCATCCTATTAGTAACCAAGGAGTGCTGACAGGTGCTCAAACACGTGTGTTGACATGTACTACTCATTAATTCCTTTATACGACTTCTGTCAGTGTTTATCTTGGAGATATGAGTGTCCCGTCAATTACACATTACGAACACACTCTCAAGACAACCAGTTTTGAAAGGTTGAGCGTGAATTCAAAGTTCATGTTGTGTTGCACACACCTCATTGTCAGCAACCAGCAGCAGGCCCATAAGTGAGGTGTAGAGGACAGACTGGGAGATGTCAGCCGTCTCTCTCTGGAGGCCGTTCTGAGAAACCAGGGTCCGACACAGGGCCTCGCAAGACCCCTCCACGTTTGCGCCACTGGCTCCAGGCATCCTATTTTACTTTTAAAACTCACAAGCCTCTCTCAAAAGGGATCCTGATACAAGGGTTTCCCAAAGAAATGCAAGCCAAGGGGTCTGCACCTCAGTCTGGGTGAGATTCACCACCGTTTTTTCACATGCAGGATCAAAGGTGAGCAGGATGTAGCTGTTGCATGTAAACTATCTGACAGAGTGTTATCCTCTCTTTCCAGGGGGCTCACGAGAGACGTCATTCACAACTGAGGGCAAAAAAACAGGATTAATTTGTGAATGAGAATTCCTCTTTGGGTAATTCTCTGTCTTGAGTAGGTACAGTTGATCTACTCTGGCTAACCATTCTGTAATTATGCCGTTCAGACAACCTCAGGAAGCCAAAATCTGACAGCACGACCTCAATGAAGCCAGATATCAACACATCTTGAAAGCACATAGTTACAAACCGAAGGAGTTTTCATCAAGTGCTCTAACGCTCGCTTTAATTACATGTGAACTGGGGAACAGAACACCCTGATCTCACCAACAAGGTGTTTTGAATCTGCCAAAGCTACTCCCTCTGCTGCTGGTTAGTGCCGATAAAGAGTCAAATCCTAAAAGTAAAGTAAGCTTGCAAATAATCCTGAATAAATGCTGGAGAATTAGAAAATAAACAGAGTGGTTTGGACTCACCTGATCACTTGGTCACTCTATCTTTGGACAAACAGTTCCAACCTAACTGTTCCCATCACCTGCTGAGCTGTTAAAAATGCATAGGGGACGTCTACAGTTTCACTGTGTGTCTGTAGGCTGGAAGTGAAAGTCTACCTGTCTCCTCTGCCCTGTCACCGGTGTCAGAAGGAGAGAAAGGAGGGAGAGAGGGAGGGAGGATAATCATCTCTAATCTTTTCTCTGTAGATGTTCTTGGCTATACTTAGACATTTCTTTGTGCACCTTTCCACGAATATCTCCATAAACATTTCAGTGTCAGTTTATTAAAAAAACAAAAAACAAATAAACAACAAAAAAACATTTTGCATCATAAGTTCACATTCGGCATCGCTGTTCCAAAGCTGTACAGTACGCATGACCACAATCGCACAATCCATCAGACAGAGCAAGACAATAAAATTTGCCAGATAGGAAATTTTGTGTGTCGAAGCCAAGTCATCTTTCACACACAGTCCCTTTTATTTTCTCAAATGTCTCAAATGCACACAAGTCCAGAGGCTGCACAGGTCTCCTGATGGAGAAGTGTGGCACTCAGCGGCTGGTATGGTCTGGCATTTCAGTGTCCGAGCTGAGGCTGAGCTCAGCTATGTGATACAGGGCAGGATCAGTATGGAGGGAGAACTGAGACTGGCTGGTTTGAGCTGTCCGGTCTCGGGACTGAACTATGGCCTGGCGCAGGCAGGTGATCCACTGCTGCTTGCTGAAGGAGTCATTGGCTTGCAGGCTGTAAGAGTGAGCTTTCGAGCGCCCTCTGCTGCTCACACGGAAACAGTTCTTCACTGATGGGGGGCAGAGAAGGAAATGAGAGAAATACAAGGAAGCCAGTTGCCAGTGTGTTGGTTTCATGTCCACAACAAGAACCCCGTTCATGAACACTTTTGTTCGTCAAGTAACTGTTTAATTGATCTACTAAAGAACAATGATCACTATATGCAAGTCACAACTTCTAAGTTTTGATGGCTTACTGCTCCTTTGTTGTTGTACACTAAAAATTTATGACGCTTTGACAGTTATTAAGATTATACGAGTCATTTAACAAACGAAGATTGAGTTGGAGGAAATTGAGATGGGCATTTTTTTATAATCAGTTAACCTTTAATAAAAAAAACAAACAAACTTATATGCAGCTCTACAGCACTACCATCTCTAAATTTAGCAATGACTACAACATATTTACTAATACATAGTATATATGTGTTACCTTTGTCATTTCCTCCAGTGAAGGCTCCTCTGAAGGTGCTGCCTCCACCAGCCTCTCCATCTGGGATCTCTTCCAGATTTATCAACGCGACGGGCAGAGGCTGCCTGTACACGTTGAACACATGACCTCCGTCTCTGTCCTCCCCCGGTCTGGACAGCACCAAAGCCAGCTCAAACAGGAATACATGCAGCCGCTGACAGAGGGGACAGACACCCATTATGTGAGTCTGAGAGATATGGCTTAATGGAAAATAATATTTACTACTATATTAACATACACATCAGAAAAGCCCACATTATGAAAAATATTATGGTATCAGAATTAGGACATTCTTTCAAAATTAAGTTTTCATCAATTTCACATGAATGTACAGACTCTAAGCTTTCATTTAAGATATAAACGTATAAAACAACTCAAAGAAAAGGTAAGGTAAATCAATGGAAGGGCTGCTACCTGGCCTTTGTTGTTTTTGAGCTCTCCATGGCAGTACAGGAAGCGAGACTGCTGGATCTCAGGTAGTCTCTGACTCTCTTCGAGGTAGGTCAGACCCCTCCTGTAGAACTGACACTCAGCCTCCCCAGTCTTCTTGTTTACCTCTGCCACAATGCTCTGGATCAGCTCCAGCTGAGCAAGACACAGGACCAGCAAGAACCAGGTGAGACACAGTGAGGCTGATACGCTGACCTGGACTGGACTCAAGTACAATACAATATAACTCTCACAATACATTTAGGGTAAATTATATCATATGGCATGTTTACATTGCTAACATCAAGTTTCAAACATAAACTTGAGATGTCAACAGGAAGAAACAAAAATAGATTTCTCATCCTGTAAATACTCAAGTCATTTGGTACCGGTAACTAAAGTCAAGCTAAAAGATTCTCATCCCATATCCTGCACAGACTGGTAGATTTCAGAAAAAATAACTGCAGATATACTAATAAAGGAAATATATATAGAAGTGCAGTTTAATTTTACAAGCATATCAAACTGTTTTGGGTCTGACAGACAAATCTTAGTGTTCAGCAGTTGACTTGGCACACATTTTCTACATATCCTAAATAAAATATTGTTGATTAAAGTGACTATTAAAACTCACATCTCCCAAACACGACACAGTATCAGAAGGTTGATATTCTCATTATCCTCAATAGCTTGATGTATATACAATGGACTCATTAAAATGTAAATGTGTAGCAATCAAACTCACTGCATCAGGCAATGTGTCCTCGTCAGGGTGCTCTGGAGGGGTGCACTTCTGTATCTCTTTCAGCAACAAGGGGTATTTGACCAAGCGGCTTCGAGGGAGATCCAGGAAGTTCCACAGGTCCAGTTTCCTGCTGAACGAAGACTCTTGACAAAGGCGTAGGAAGTGCTCCACTCTCTTCTCATGCTTCTTCTGGTCCAGCAGTGCTTTCGCCCCCACTTGATTACAACAGTAAGTAACATAGGCCTCCAGACAAGGGAACTGCAGAGAGGAGAGTGGATGGTGAGGCAAAGGGAACCAATGAGAGAAGAAATTTGAAGTCCGATAAAAGCAGAGACATACACAAACTGAACTTTGTGACTTAGAGTGTGAGAGGAACATAATATAGGAAATACAGGAACTGGAGAGAGTGAAGGTGGATTGGGACATTTTCTCTTCTTCTCTCTGTGGTGTCCATGGATACACTCACCCAGTTCATCAGAGTTGGCCCCACCTCTCCGACTGTCTTCTCTGATCCCCTCAGCCGCTCCAGACGACTCAGCAGATCTGATAGGAAACACAATACTTAACCTGCTGAATTCTTATTTATTTTTAATAACTATATAAATAAGTGTTGACAAAACTCAAAAACATCACACTTTACTTGTCCATGTCCTCGAGGCTTACCCAAATAATAAAAAGAATTGACATGAGCACTGCACGAATGAATGAACACTCTCCTGTACAGCTGCACTCATGCTTTTGCAGCTAAACAATGTTCTTGTAATATCAAAGTATTAACTGCTAAACAATTTATTATTATTGATAAATTATATGCAAACTCACAAATAGAATATTTGAACCGCTCTTCAGTGCAGTTTTACCTTTGACCCATTACCTGAGAGTTTTTTTTAAGTCCCCCCAAATATTGATAAACATATTACAATTTTAGTTTAAGTCTTTTTTAATGTTTTTAAAGAACTATAACTGTCATCATTACTCGGTATAATCTATTTGGAGAGACAGTAACCAAAATATGATATGATTTAATTACAGTGAGGGACAATTGCAGTTCATAAAATTTAATTATGGCATGGCTCAACTTGTCATGTACAAGAGCAGGAAGTGAGTAGGTGTGATGCATGGGTGGAGATCGAGATAACAGGAGAGCAAAAAGCGGTTTAGCAAAGAGAGGTTTACCCTCGTGGAGAGGAATGAGGGAGTCCAGAGTACCAAAGATCTGCCCAAGTTCACTTTCCGTCATGATGTCCAACTTCAGCATGGGCTCATAGTACACCTGGCAGCACACACAGGACCCGAGGTTCAAGTGAAATAAATTTGCAAATCATTAAAGCATGAGAAGTGGGTGCTAGGCTTTCGGTGGACATGTACCTTCTTCAACAGACTGAGGTCCTCAATAAGTTGCCTCTCTCCCTGAGTTAGCTCATAGATCACCTACAGGAAGAAACAAAACAGTTTAAAGTTTTCAACCAGACATGTGGAACCATTTGCAGACACCATCGTGTGGATGCAAACGCACACTTGCATAAGAAGTAAAATACACAGATGGACTGCATCAGCTTTCACAGCTGATTGTTCAATAAAGGAAGTTTAGCCTCCAGTGCCAGCTCACATCCTCTTTCATAATCCCCATGTAGAACTGCTTCACAGAAAGTACACTTTAGTCACCTTAGCCAGATTTCAACCACAGCCCCACAGTTTGACCCACTTACCCTCAAAAAAAAAAAAAAAAACACTTTTTATAAAATGCACAAGAAGAAAATATTTCTGCAAATGGCATAAATATAGCCTGCTGCGTGTCGTACCTCTTGACGTTTGATTTCCTTCGCAGTGAGGTCATGACTCTCCACAGTGTCACTCCAGCACTGGCTGTTACGCCGGCGTGGAAATGACGAGGCCTTTGGGCGAGAGCGCAGAGGAGCTGGGGGCAAAGGCCGAGCGTCCGTGCGAAAACTGATGGACCGCTGTGAAGAGAGCACAGTGGATGAATTAATGGGCACGTGAAATCAAGGTGATCATTTTGTCGAACAATGGCAATTTGTATTTGAGTGTTGTTACCGAAATGGACAGTCCGATGCGTTTCAGAGCAGGGGTCTTCACTGGGGTTATGACCCCTGTTAGGCTGTTGGACTTTGACACTGGTTTGACCCTTTTGTTGCTGGGCTCCTGAAGTTAAATCAGAAAATTCACTGTGAAATATGTAAAAAAAAAATGTGTATTTGTGTCCCACAGATTGCTGGCTATGCATACAAGATAAAAAAAAACTGAGCATCTGGAACCTGTAAAAGAGAAACACCTCACCTCTGACTCCTTCAAGCTTTCAGACATAATTTCACCTTCATCATCTTCCTCTTCATCCTGTTTAAACAGACCAAGATCAAAAGGAGGAGTAAGAAGTGAACTTGAGCAAGAGAAGAGGGGGTTCAGGAAAATGGAAAGAGAGAAAAGTCGAGTGGGGTGAGATACTACAGGGTGCAGAAGTCTCATTTCCTGTGCAACTATTTCAAAGAGGAAGAAGGTTGAAACTCTGCCTCTGTAGTAAAATACAAGATGTCTGCCTGTTTTTTTTTTTTCCACACTAACCACATCAGCTGAATGTTCAGTGCAATAAAAGTGATATGGATTAAATAAAAAAGATAATCTGCGCATGAAATGAAGAACATTGGGTGAAAGGAGAAATTTGTGTGATTGATAAGGTTTAAAGGTGTGAGGATTCAGTGAGGGTCTACGGCTGCACAGCTTAATGTAATGTTCTCATCTCCCTTGTTGCTGAGATCTGTGCTCAGCATTGTGGTCACAAAGGTATGGTTGACTAACTTCCGCTAGCAACAGAGAAGATGAAGAAGAGGCACTGCAATGCAGTTCAATGTCATCATACTCACCTCTGTGATTCTGATAACTGGTTCAGGGGCAGCATCTTGTTTTCTCTTCTTCTGAAAACAGAAATTTAACATGACAGTGAGTTCCTTCATTGTATGGATCATGGCCAGATTAATTTCATATTGGATAAAAAGAAATAAAATACAGCAGTTTATATGGTGTGCCATACCCCAGCATGGTCACAGGGATTGGAGTTTGTCTCTCCTGGTGCTGCTGACCTAAACAGAACAAAAGTATTAATGGCAATTGTCTGTATACTTGAGATGAATGTAAAAGAAAATAAAATTATTATTAAAGTAGTTGAATGGGATCAGAGCAGTGTGTGCCAAAACGAATAATTGGTCAGATCTCTTGCTACAGTTATACAATCTTGATGATTAAATTTCAAAAAAATCATTGATTATTAGGATTAACATTTCCAGTGTGTTGGACATTAATATCAAATCATAATACCTTCTACACAGTTAGGTATATTATGTTGTACATATTGTTCTAGTCAGTTCATATAAATATATACGACACCTCAGTGTGGAAAGCTATTGTGAACGGTATCATACCAGGAAGTCTTTTTGTCTCCGCTCTCCTCCACTTCCATCTTTTCTTCACTCTCAACACATCTTCAAAAATCCACGCGTCTCAAAAATGAGAAATACTGAAATAATAAAAATTCTCACAGGTCCTTTGGTCTTTTCCAGTAGAGAGAGACAGTTGTTTGTGCCGAGTTTGTCAGAGTTCCGTGCACTTCTTCCTCATCTCAGACCCGACCACATCCTTTAGTGTTGCACATATTCATGTATCCGCTCTTCACAGGGAGGAGGGCTCAAAACTCAGCATCAACCTGATCCACTTAGCTTCACTCAAAATTGTCAACTGGATAATGGAACTTCATTTGTAAACACTATTTTGCTGAACAGAAAACAGATCCTGAATGTTAAAAAGCTGATAAATAAGAGGAAGTGACAGATTCCTAACTGCGACTGACACGTCCTATTGAATAACCTGAATTAACTGGGGGGGCATTTAAACAATGATAGGGCAGATAACTATTTGATGGTTTGTTAAAAATCCTCAGTCTGACTACGGATTTTCCACCTAACATCAACCAACCTCATTGGCAGAGGTTAAACTGGTTCAGGTTGTTTCCCGGATATGAAATATAATGAAACTTCTTGAGAGCTTCAAGCAGGTCACACAGGAAAATAAATGTGACATGTCCTAATTCTGTTTGATTGCAGGGCCAAACCACATAAAGATTCAATTAGATACATAAATGCAGCTTCACTAACACATCTCAACAAAAAGTGAAGTAACCACAGACATTCAGAAATGATTTTACATGTTTATTCACTATCACACTAAGTGCTTGCATTTCAAGATACATTTCATTGCCTTGCTCTTACACTGTAATGTTTTTTGGAGTTAAAGTAGAAAGAAGACAGTTTATGATCTACAAGGTGTGTGCCAAAAACGTTGTCCACTCCCTTACCCACCCACCCACCCAAAAAATAAAATAAAGTGGAAAATAACAAACATGAAATATAGAAAAAGAAAATAGAGCTAAAACTGATGTCATGTGCAAGAGCCCCTCCAGAGTTAGAGTGCTGGATGAGATGGGTGTAGGGGTGCTTCAAACCAGCAAGGGTTCCTATTCTGCCAGTGTGAGATTATTTTCCAGTCAGGAGAGGCTGCCGACTCTGGGTTTAACTGTTCAGGCGCTTCTACAGTTACAAATTTCGGGGTCTTGGGTAGAATTAAGGGCAGTGATATGATGGTTTGACAGAATGGATTCTCAGTATATGTGTCACTACTCCTGGGATTTTTAGCTTAATTTCTTTTACTTAATGAGGTGCATCTTTGAAAT
This sequence comes from Remorina albescens, assembly GCA_034769265.1. NCBI lineage: Eukaryota > Metazoa > Chordata > Actinopteri > Carangiformes > Echeneidae > Remorina > Remorina albescens. The sequence continues at coordinate 15,223,607 of CM068482.1, read as the reverse complement.
AAAATAAAAACAAAAAACAGCAAAGCAGGACCAAGTCTATGAGACAGGGGGCGGAAGAGGGAAGAGAGCAAGTAAAGAGCAGGGGAGACAGTTGACTGGAATAAAAATTAAAACCCACCCTTTCGTGCTGAAGTAAGAGTGTGAAGATACTTCAGAGGGACACTAGTTGGGATATGGAGTGCCAAAAGATCACTAAGGCTTAGAATAAAACTGAGCAGAGAGATTCTGCTCTACAGAAACATGAGGGTCCATTATACATGCTCCCTTCCTCCAATGACACCCCTGTTCCCACAGCTGAGCACCCACTGGATCTCTAACACACATACAGGATTCCTTAAGTCAGCTTACTGGGGCTATGTACACTCAGGCACAGGTTTACACAACCCACAGGCCTAAAAAAAAACTGATTAATCCAGTAGAGCTGACCTGGATCACTTACCCCCAATCCCCATCTCAACTCCTCACTTAGACCACCCAAACCCTGTCTCCCCCTGCAACACCCACCCCTCCTTTGTGAGTGATTTCAATGTGGAGCTCAGCGAATAGTGTATCTGACATAGGGCACTTCCACATCTTCATCTGACAGGTCATTACAGCAGAGCTCAAACACCAGGGCTTTAACATGCTTGCCCAGCTTCTTTTTGGACACTTTAGTCACAATTTCAGTCATCCTGCGGAGCACAGAAAAATCCAATTATCCCAATAGAAAAAACACCCACTCCTGCTGTATGTGCCTCAAGAAAGCAGACTACTTACGGCAGATCCAGTCTCTCTTTGAGTTTGGCAGCAGGCATGAAGAAGGAATAGAGCATGGACACTCCCTGAGAAAGCATGGTGATCTCCAACTTATGCTCATTCTAAGGACCAACAGAAGAAAGATGGTATCTGGTTAAATGTTTGACAAAACCACATGGCGGTGAAGTGAAGAGATGAGTCAAGGAGAATGTACTTTAAAGTAGTCCAAGAACTGTCGGAGTGTCATCTCCTCCCCATTGGACTGCAAACCTGTGACCTCAAAGCGATCCCACAACGTCCAATCAATTTCATAGTACTGCAAAAATAATGGAGAGCGGGGATTAGGAAATGCAAATTGTATAGAAAGCGCACAAAGCCCCAATGCATTACAAAAAGTTGCTGCTGATTGTTGTGTTTTTCTAAATGGGAAAAAGCAGGATGGATGTCATCAAGTCAAAATATAACTTTTAAAATGCACTTTTTCTCCTCAGCACACGCTGATCTCATCAGCGTGAGAAGGTGAGTTAAACTCACTTGCACCCAGGCAGACAAACTGCATCTGCCTGGTGCATCAGTATTAGCATGGCTGGATCATCATTGGAGCACAAAAACATCTCGTACATACATATGGGAGCCATTTACAGGACACTTGGCAACTTGTTGAGAATTAAAAAAAGGAAAAGAAGCATTTTATTTCTTTACAGCTTGAAACAAGTAAATGCCTACTACCTTGTGTTTGGGAGCGGCAATGGGTTCAGAGAAGGCAAAGAACGGCAGAGCCAAGTTCATGAAGCCATTTTTGTATGACTCCAGCTTCTTGTGACTTTGGACAATCTTGATAAGCTCCAGGCACACCAGGCCAACCACTGCAGCTGTGGTTGTGGCAATTGCAGGAATGATCTTGCCAGCTATCAGTTTGCTCTAGATTAGGAGATGAGTGAACAAGAGAAAAAAGTTGTTTTATTATTTCAAGAGTTATTATAGCACATTACATTGTGTACAAATATCCCAAGAGCTTTGCTTCAATGATTACTTGCCACCTTAGGTTTGATATGAGCTAGACAGATACTATTAGGGATCAAGGGGCTTGTAGGTTCTTTACACAGAGAATTTCAGGTCAAAAATATTCCACAAAATATGGCCCACCTTGTGTCTGTCTGTAGGGGGAATGTCATAGTTCTCTGCTCTCAGGTTGGATGCTGCCACAATGAAGTCCATGTGGAAGTTGGTGTCATCATCCTGTTAATACAGGATCACAGTGACAAAAACAGGACCAATAAATACCAGTGCAGCTAGAGTTTCAATTGAGAGCCATTAGCAAGGTTGAGGCGATTACAGCAAATCTTAAAAATATAGCGGAAAAGGATAGAAGGTGTACCTTCTCAAAGTCAATGGAGGTGAGTTTGAACTGGGAAGATTCAGGGGAAGGTAGTTGGGCCTTCAGCTCCTCCAGTCTTGAGTCATCTACATAAAAGATCAATCTGTGGTTAAATTTCTTTTCTAAATGCATCTATAAATGTGGAACCAACCATCAACAATTAATAACTTACATGAACAAGTGTTTGGCTAAAAATGTCAGTTACTAAAACTGCTGCTTGTTGCCATGCAGAGATTTGTGCCTTACCAACAGAGGAATTGCTATTCTGCAGCTCCTGATCAGAGACATGGATTTTAACCCCTGACCGAGGGGTAAAGGGTGGCACCTTGACTTCCTGCAAAATCTTGACAACACCTGCACGATCAGTGCTGCCTTGCAGGCCATATGTCTGAGCAAACAGGTTGGCTGCTGCCACTATATAATCCATGTGCAGCTCCTAAAACACAAAAGCAGCTCTGTTATTACCTTGTGACAGTGAAGTGAAGAACAGATGATACTTGAAGTAGGTGCATATTGCATAATAATGAATGGACACTTGCATTACTAGTGCTGAATTCTAGGGGATGAGGACACCTCTTTGGACCAGACCAGAAGGGGGCACCAGAGCTGGTGAGCTGAAAGAAAAATAATAAATTAATGCCTTAAAGACAGGCAGCATTGTCTCTGTATGTTAGCCCTGCAATGGACTGGCGATCTGTCCAGGGTGCACCCCACCCTCGCCCAGACTGAGTTTAATACACTTAATTTCTCCTATGGGAGATAGTTACATTATTTGGGGGGCTTTTAATGCATTTACTCAGACAATAAGTGAAAGAAGCCAACAGAAAGCAGGGGGAGAGAGTGGACTAACATTCAGCATTGGTACCCTGGTCAAAGTAGAACCCAGGACACTGTGATAATGTGTCTTGTGCGCTAACCCCTCAACTAGTTGTACAGCTGGGCAATAATAAAATTTTACTTGACTTACTTATACAAAAGCAGAGAAATGACAGGAGATGAGGGGCATGATCTCCAAATTGTTATGTACAAACAAAATTTCACTGAAGTGCAAAAAATACACCTAAGGGGGCGCAAGACAAATTTTCATAGCATATTGGGGGGGGGGGGGGGGGGATCCAAGACATTTTAAGTAGACTAATATTCACCATGCAGTGTGCTCAATGTATACCTGATCTGGAGGGAAGTTATGCAGTAGCTGGCGGATATTGTTGTTGTACTGGCACTGCCAATGGTTGCGTGCCCAAGCTACACAGTCAGCCCAGCTGTGGGGGCAATCTGTGACAAGACTTTTGAAAACAGCGTCCAGCACCTCCACAGGCTGAGCTCCAGGAAGCTTCAGAGTACGCTCCATGAACTTAGGATCTCTGCAAGAACAAAATCATAAACCTTTTAAGCTGGCAACCACCACATGCAGAACTGTTCATCTGTTGCCCACCCTTCAGGGTGAGAAATCGTTTAACGTGGGATTAATGTTTCTTCAAGTGTTTTAACAGTCTGACAGTCAGAGCCGCCGGAATTTATGTGCAGTCATTTCATCTAACTACAGAGATGCCAAATGGTCACTTCAGGATGACAAATAAAGCTACTTACGTGAGGTACTGCATAGCGTTCTCTGGTGGCTGTTTGAATAATCCCTCAAATTCATCACGGGCCCACTGAACAGAAGAAGATTTTGTTCACAGATCGATACACTAAATTCACCAAGCCAGAAGCACAATGTGTTTGTAAAATGGAAAACCATTCAAGTCTGAACAAATTAGTGTTGTTATCTATATATGGGGGGAAAGAGAGACACACAATTTAATCATATAATGATTGTATTCTCAGAGACTGAGACATGAGCATTGACTTCCATGAATAATTAATATGGGTGTCAGGATTTAATTCCTTAATTTGATTTCCTTTTCGATTTTAAGGTCATGATTTGATTCCCAATCTTTTTAATAAATTTTAATACAGATATTTTTAACTCGTCTAGTATCAATTGTTTTTTTGCCATGATAACTCATTTAGTTTTTCAATTCTTATTTCATAAAAATGTCATGTCAAGAGTGATATCATCTCCATCAGTTAGCAGTTTACCACACTAAGGCCTGATTGTCAACTTTAAATAATTTATGAACAATATGTTAAAAATAATTTGTTTCATTGTAAGCATGCTTCCAGTACACCAATTAAATGCTTAAATCCAGAGTTGACTGTGTTACATAACAGTAACAGTGTAACTGTGTTACATTGTTGACATAACTCAAGGGAAAGCGAAATATTTCCCCCAGGTGATTTCAGTAGGGAGGATGTTAATGTGTCATTTATCAGCAGCTACCAGGACATGGCTACCTTTAATTTCATGGTTGAAATTGAAATATCACATTTATCAATATCCGATTTACAATCACGATTACGATACACATAATACTTAAATACATTCTTACCAAAAGCTGTTAGGACACGTTCGTAGTAATTGTACCTTAACATGGGCTATAGCAAAATTCTTGGGACCACTGTGTGACAGCAGGCTTAACGTAAAAATCATTTAGACTTTGAAAACACTGTAGTATTTACAAATCACTCCTTCCTCTGCCTTTGTCACTTTAAATGTGTATATCTTCTGACCTGCAGTGTGTGTTCAATGGCATTTGGGAAGTTCTTCAGAGTACAGATGGGGATGGATTTCTCAGGTGGGTCTTGGCTGGAGCTGTATGACTCTGTGAGGAAGGGAATCACGACCTGGACATTGCCTTTGGTACCCAGAGTACCAGACTCCAGTAAGGGTTTACGATAGTACACACACCTCCGATCCATGTACATACCTGCACGTAGAGAATTCAGCTCAATTACAGAGGTTATAGAAATGATAACATTCAATTTAGAAGCAGTGAAATGCAAAATAAGGTTTACTTGAAAATAACGGCCTATTGTTACAAAGATTTTAAATACAGATTTTTATCACTTACGTGCATCAACATTGTCCAGTGCATTAGCCACTCCATCAAGGCTTTCAAAGAAGTCGTCGTCATAGATCCTCTCTGTGTCGGGGCCCACTCTGTTCTGGTGACCTGTGATCCTGATGGAGGGGTTCATCTGCTTAACCGCTGCTGCCGCTGTGTCACTCTTCATTTTCTGTTATTACACATATACAATTTATATTAATAATGACCATTTCCAGTTCCAGTCAAATACAAACAAGTAAAAAAAAAAAAAATTGGTAAAAACTGTTATACCTGTTGATAACTAAATTCCATTACTGACGCAGAAAATACTAGTTGTGTCATGATTCAACAATTGTTCTCATCGTAACAATAGCGCGTGTTGTGGGTTCCTCCAGCCACCTCTTCGCTACCAAAATGCCTTGATGCATTGAATGAATTTAGGCAAACAATGCCATCTAAAAATAACAGTGTTCAATACTCTAATATATCAGGAATTAGCCATTATAGCCCCTGGATCCAGTTGCCTCCATCTAATGGTGTATGACATCATCCATCAAAAGCAGTAACATTAAGTGCACTCAGGAACAGCTGCAATGTGTAGGGAACCCAGAACTGTTTGGAAATATCAAATTGTATCAATATGTGCTCAATGTGTTTTCTCTATTCCAGAGAATTGAGCAAGGACGATGATACTGACCGTAACATCTGAAGGCCTGAAAAGGAACTGTCTGTTGAGGTTGGACTTCTCTATGGTGTCCATGTCGGTCACAATGACCTCGCCCTCCCCGCTAGCCAGTCCAATCATGGCAAAGTTTTTCAACAGCTCACAGCCAATGGCACCAGCTCCTACCTGAAATGATTACAGGTCATTCAGTCAATAAAGCTATTCATGTTGTGGTCCATGTTAATACACCCTGTGACAAAACACCCTCCCATTTACACTACTACTCAGAGTAACATATAGAATGCAAGATTTCCCCAATGACAGAAAAGTGAACAGACCCCATGAACACATAGAAGCCCAGAGTATTTAGCTACTGGAAAGAGTGGAAAACTAAGCAATATTGGTAAAAGTAAATTTTTTTTTTTTTTTTTTTTTTTTTTGAAGCAATGGCAGTGATAATTCTTCGCTCTTGTCACTCAGATGTTGATTTTGGACTTGGAATGGCATTTGCTCTGTTGATCTGTGTTTCTATACTTTCCAAACTACCTAAGCATGAGTCAAATGCACCCAGTGTGGACAAATCTTTTAAAATGATTTACCATAATCAAATTCATATAAAATAAAACTCTAGGTGACTGATGTGTATCTTTGGACAATAATGAAGGATTACAGCACAAGGATTAAGTCTGCCAGGTTTGCCACACGGGAATTTATTGTTACAGGATCACTTAGAGGGAAGTTTAGATTTTTTTCACGAGATTTGTTTAAAATAGAAATGTAATATATCACCCGATTCCCTTAACAACAGGATGCCAATTTTCCATTGGCCAACTCACCAGGAAGTAGCGCTGCTTGGCAAGCATATCCTGCAGCTTGGTGCCAAACACTGCAATCTGCCCATCATACCGACTGTTCCTCTAGGAGGAAAAAGGATAGAGGCAGAAAAATAGTTTTAACACGGTCATTTGTCAGCTTCATGTGCATCCATCTTCGGTAACTGATCATGATTCACCATGAACACCTACAGGGGCACACTCTTCCTCTGTGAGCATCTCTCCGTCTTCGGACAGGCACTCCAGGGCATCAAAATACAGCCACTGCATTATTGGCATAAACTTTCCTGTGCACGCCTAAGGATCAGATCAGGTAAAAATGTCAAGGAACATTTGTGACAGTGAGAAAATATTAATTTGATTCAAGCCAGTTATTGTGTAAAACTCCAATTATGTGTTGTCACAAATAACAGTATAACCACAGAAAGACTGAACTGACTCGCAAATTACAGCTGACCAAAAGATGCATTTAAACTTAATAGCCAATAACTACAACAGATAGTGTCAGGACTCAGCTACTGACTTCAATTTGCATTGGTGTCACTGACCTTCATCACTTCCTGTGCAGCCAGACCGCCAATAAAGGCATTGATTGGAGCCAAATCACCCGCAGAGACATATGCCATCTTTTTGATAAGAACTTCATCCAACTGCTCTACTTTGGCAGAACCCGTCTGGGCTGAGTTCACCTCCTTGGCCAGGGCCAATAGTTCATCAGCATCAGCCTGTAATACACATATCCAGCATGTTGAACATATCAAACATAAACTCACCTAATAAACTATAAAATGTATCTGTATGTTGAATAAATGTATGCTGAATAATATTTCATGCTTAGTTCTACATCATTTCTGTACCTGATGATTAAGACTTTTTCCATTCAGGGCAGTAACAATTAAAACTAGGTTAATTACCAATGCCAAATATTAAGACTATAAAACTGAAAAGAGACAAATGGGTATTACCAGAACACAAAGGGTTGGGTTTTAGCCACAACATAGATATAAATTCGGGTAGCACAATATTTCTACTGTCATGTTATTTACCTGGTTCCAAGGTGCAGGAAGGTGATTGTGTTTCTTTTGGAAGGCATGGATAGCCTGGAAGCCCACGTGCAGCTGTCCTGGTCGCTCAAGCTTGGCAAAGTCTGTTATCTGAAATTCTGGCTCAGCCATGGAAGAAGAGATGGATTTCTGCACAAGATAGACACATGAAATAGTGAGGAGTGAGTTGAACTCAACATGTTATTTTCCACTGGTCACAGCCACAGCAGACGACAGGAGCATGGAAGTATTGTAATTATTCATCGTTTTTTGACCATTGGTAATAATGGCAAAAGAGGTTTCGACTGCAATTGATTGTGATAAAGAGAAAACTGAAAATGGAAAAACTTGTCACTTACAAAAGTAATTTTCTTGGCCATCTTGACCTGGGAGACGATTCCCCCTCTTACATAATCTGTGAAGCCAGCTGTGTCACAGATGCTGAATGTATATGGACCTGAAAAGAGGAAATCTCATCTCAGTGTTTCAAAGTGATAACCCTGACCTGCACAAACCACATTTTGAATGGAAATAGGTCTTACCCAAAACTTTGATTTCCACCGGCTGGCAGCCATTGAGCTCTGTCATACCCTGGACCTCTGTGAAGGTGACATAGTCACCACTCTCAAGGCCATGACGAGCCTCATCCAGGCATGTCACAACCCCCGGATTGTCCTACAGAAACAAACAAAAACACACACGCACATATACATAAATAAATAAATAGCTTTATACTTAAAAAGGAGCAACATCTTCTAAAAAGAAACTCCTAAGACATAAGGACTAACCTTGGTGATCATGGAAATCATCGCACTGAGCGGCTGCTCTCCATTGGTGTCGTACACTATCATCTCTTCAAAGTCACAGAAAAGCTGGCTACAGAATGCAAAATGCAGATGTTAGACAGTCAGAATTTTGTGTGTTCAATCAAAACCATAAAACAGGTGAGAACCTTACCCAAACAGACCACGCGTATCTGCAACAATCAGCTTGATTCCTCTGCTGTGGCAGAACTCCCCGACATGCTGCTGCTCATCCAGAGTTGAGTTGGTCAGAACTACCACCTAGTTTGCACAAAGAGACAATTTTACATCAGCTTTTCTTTCCTTCATAAAACACTAAAATTAAAGGAATGCAGTCCATCTACCTAAAATTTTACCTGGAACTTGGTGAGGTAGTCTTCAGTAAGTGCTCCCGTGTAGGCGGTCACAGGAACGTAGTTATTAAGTTCAGCCAAACGGGGCTGGCTCACTTCTGCCCTGTTCTTTCCCAGATCTTCTTCCCGGATATAAAACTGACAGTACAATGTATAAGATGTCTCAGAAGCATTGACAGAATACAGTAACGCAATAACTGCTAATAATATTGAATGGGCACTAAAAATGACAGTAAATAAGAGACAATCGCAGCCTTTTGTTTTTGTCCCCTTACTTCTTTTATGTACAAAAAGATAAAATGTAATAAGTAATAATCAGTTCAATTGAAATTCATAAGCAATCAGAAAGTGTTGGAATTGAGTTCTCCACAATTCTGCTGCACTGTGCAAACCATGTCTGTGCACAAATGTGATATTGTTACAGCAAAGGTGAATATGTCACTGAGATTAATCTCACTAAGAGTTGAAAAAGGTCAAATCAGGTAGAACAGATGAAATTTCAAATTAGCCAAGTGTGGAATGGTGTCATAGATCCAGTGGTTGATTAAATTTGAATTCCCATGCAGGCATGGCTGACATGATAAGCTACATAAATTATACATAGCATACTGAATTCAGATTGAATGAGAAAGGACCAACAGTCAGCCACCAGTGGCTGATATAAATGTTTGAGAACATATGGTTAAGCTCAGATTGGATGATTACAGACACAGCTGGCACACAGCTCTAATAACAATCACACGGTTCTGTAGGGTCCCAAAAAGGGAAGTCTGTGCTGAGAATCCTGAACGAGCACCTGAGCCATCTATTCATACATTTATCAGTCTGACCTTAAATAGAAAAAAAGATTCATGGTCTCAGGCTGACAGCCTAAAACAATCTCTGCAACATAATGATGTTCTAAACCAGGCTTTAGCTCTACTATGATTATGACCCAGTGAAGGGCCACCCACTGATAAATCTGGGTCAGTCCCTGGCTAACGAGGGTAGGGGTGGAGGTAGTACTCTTTTTGGATGGCAACAATACACACAACCAATGACACATAACCAATAGGACTACACTGCACTTTGGAAATAAGGCTCCAAGACACCTAATGAATCAAAACACATAGTTAACTGACCCAAAGAAACTGAATTTAAAATAAATAAGTCAATCTCTGTACTAATGTAAAATGGGAAAAGCCAATAGGCTTCTTACCTGAGAGGAAAGATCTCTCCATTCTGCAACTCCTTGATCATGAACAGTGACACTTCTAACTCCTCCCAAAATGACATTCTTGGCAATCTCTACTCCAAGACCTTTCATACCAGAGATAAGGACACTGGAGTTCTGCAAGCGCTTCATAGCGTCATGGCCCAACACGTAGCTAGGGAAGACAAAACATCATCAGCACACACATTATACATTATATAATCAATAGCACTGAAATCAGAGCAGAATTTTCTGTTATTCACACAACAATTGTCCAGAAACAAGACTTACAGCTGTCTGGAGTACAGGCCTTCATCGATCTCAGCATCATTGCCATTCTTAGCCATGCCCTAAGAAGAGAGTAAGAGGTCCAATTACTTTAAGTTTGTGTTCCACCCAAAAGCATGCAGTGTGTGCAACTGTGCTTACGTTGGCAGGTGTGTGGGACAGATCAGTTCTGACAGAGTTAGAGGAGGAGCAGTGGGATCCCGTCTTCGTCTCTGATCCTGACAAGCGACGCTTCTTGGACAGCGGCGAGCTGGACATCTGTGGATCAACCAACATTAGAATAACCACCTGAGTGATGTAATCACTTAAAATTTCTCCTTTATTGATCTATACTTTGTCATTTACAGAGATGAATGAATTTTAAATAATATAGTTGCAACAATTATATATATATATATATATAATATATAATATATCAAGCAGAAAAGGTAGTCCATGTGTACACATTTTATGGAGAGTTTCAAAAGATAATAGATTCAAATGCATAAGAAATAGATAATTGATTGCTACGGCTCCATTATGATGAGTGTCCAAGCTAAAGGCTGCCTAATCTCCTTCATGTTGAAGAGAGGATTTCTAGTCTAGAGAGCAGCTGGGCTGGCTGCAAGCCAAACAAATCTGTTCGAAAACGAACTGAGCCTGGGAGGAGATGTGAATAAAAACATTGAGTCTTTTCCACGTTCACAGACAACGCTGACTTGTTTATATACTTGTATTGTTTATTATTCCAGTTTCTAAAGAGCGCCAACATTGTTTCAGAAAAACAGCTGAATCATTAAAACTTCACTGCGGTAGTGTGAGCAAAACACACAGCGAGTCGCAGGTGAGGACACAAGGATAGTGTTGTACCGGTGGAAGACATACAGGACGCGATTGTAGACGACAAGCTTTGAAAGTAATAGCATCTCAATGTTGTGGGGTTAGCGCGATTTCCGGACAAATCCCGGCACTTCACTGAGTAAAATGGGCCGCAGTATCTGGAGAACATCCCCAACAGCACGACGACCCTGATCGGCCAAAATTTCCGCATCCAATGCAGCGAACTTCCCCGCGACCCGACAGCCCAAACTTGGCCATTCATACATCTTCCTGCATTCTTACACGATTTAAGGAGCTGGGCCACCTTCTTCAACAAGAACTTCTGACTAAAACTGAAATCGACAAGCCACTCTAAATGGTCGCTGTTCGTCAAAAGCGAAAATGAAGGCATCCGGCATGATACAGCAAAGCACCGACCGACCGACCCCCCCCCCCAGGTTGGTACAGTTGTTCCTTTGCTGAACCTCATACATAACGTTAGCGGGCACCAAATTTAACATTTCCAGCGTTTAAGAAAAAAAGAAAGAAAAAAAAAAAAAGGTGCATCAAACGTCAGTTAACACCACAAAGAGGAGGCCGAGTAAGAAGCCTACGACTCATCGGTTAAGTGATTTGGCAGGTGGACAGAGTGGGAACATTAATAAGTTAAAGGCAAGAAAACACCGCTGTCGGCCGGGGCTTTAGCCGCTCGGCCTTAGGCCTGAATTACCCCGAGTGCGGAACACAACTTTACAAGCTAGCAGCAGGAGCTATATGCAACCGGCTCTGAAATAAGAGCAACTGGTTATGTTTGACAGCTGGCTAACACAGCTCGTGTATTGATACGGGTTCAACTTTCAGCCATCAATTAAAAAAAAAAAAAAAAAAACAACTACCTTTAGGCTTATAGCACCACAGAAGCATCTCGCGAATGAAAAACTAGCCATCACACTCGTACCCCCATTGATTTCTCTTTCCTTACCAATAATGCTTCTCGGTCCCTTCCCAATGCGAACCCGCTCCTCTCCGTCAGCGTTTAGATGTCAATAAAACCGATGACTAATAAATTCGATTATTTGCACAACGAAGAAGAACCGCGATGCGGGAATTAGGGCAGTCTGGTGCTATATTGTCGAGTCACTATGTCGTTGAACTGAGTGTCTCCTATGTAATTGCGTTGCTGGCTTTGCGACTGCAGACGGGAACAAAACCAAAATGGCAGACGGGGAGAAAGGGGTGGAGGAACCGTGACGCAGGGGCTGAAATATTCAACAGGAAAGGGCGGCCGAGAGCACGCTGCTCCGCCAAGCGCTCCGCTCATTGGTTAGCCCGCCGAAGCCACGACGAGCATACATCCCGCCCCTGCTACCAGGAGATGCATGCCATGTACATTACTGTACAATGAACTGTTGGACCCCCACAAATCCACACAAGAAACATCTTACAAATCTCCTGCAACGCACGGATGCTTGAATACGAGCCAGAATCTGGAGGTCCCAATAGCGAGAATATGGTCATCTTTTCAAAGTAAAGGCCCAAGGTGAATGAAATTCAATAACAGCATCTTTGTTTCAACGTGAAACGTCGTTTCCTTGTGGAAGTGGGCTATACATACAAAGCAAAAATTAGACGTGCAACAACGAAAGGGCAAATAAAATAAGTTTGGGCTTAACTGCATTTGATACTGAAAGCCACCTGGTGTGGTGTTGTTTCAAGATAATATCGTATTCCTGCATTCATCAAAACACCACTAGTCGAGCAGGGCATGTTACAACGATAATGGGGGGAGGTACAACATCAGGTAGGTTATTTGCTGGTTTTAGTGATGCTGACCGTCTGGGCCCTCACTCACATTGAGGTTAGGGGTTAGCGTTCCTTGTAGAGGAGATTGGGGGAGGGGGTGCCTGGCAAATGACAAAGGCCCAGCAAAAGAGTGGGCCGCATATTCCCGGGTACACATGTCGTGGGGGATCCCTATTCACGTCTTCAGCAAAACAATTAACAATTAAAAACACAATTTCCACAGTCAACCGGGGTTGAAACGTACGTATATCACCGATGTCACATTAACAGGATGCAGTATCTGGCACGATGTAGAAGCACAAACCAATAATACGTTACTGTGATAACATTGATTGTCGTGATATCGTAACGTCAACCCCCAAAATTGAGATAAATCAAGATGAAATAAAGCCAGCAGGTTCGAGGTTGCGGAGGCAAAGTAGTTGGTCTTTACTTTTCAGCAAAACGTCCATCTAGAGTTTTTCGCCAAATAGCTTTCCAGCTACAGTTAGGCTCAATTATCACTTAATATTTAGACAGAACTGACTTGCACATAAAAGGCTGCAAATGCTACATAAACGGTTACGTGACAGTGACTTGCTCGCTACAGTTAGCCGAGACGAAGACCTGAAAAGGATCAGATAGCCGACGGTAACTAACGTTAAAGACTCCCAGAGCGCAGACCAAACGACTGCGTAGTTGTTAGCTTGTGTGCGGCTAGCTTTCTAGCTATCTAGCCACCCAACCACTTTTTCCCTCTTGTACCGCCGTTAGCTAACTAGCTAACGTTAGCCAACTAGCTGGAGCTAACACTACCGAGACGAGAGCTTACACAAGTGTGCAGAACTTACCACATCCGATATTACTCGGCCTGATCTGTAGTATTAAAAATCGGCTTGTGTTTAAGCAAGAAACCTAACAAACAACGTGACAATTCAACAGTGCCGTTCAGTGCAAACTGAAAAGTGTGTCAGGGTGGCGGGCTCAGTGAGTTTTTTCCGCTGGACGGCTGCCTGCCCGGCTGTTCCCGAACCGTTTCCCCTCACTCTATTTCAGTTGAAAGCAAAGCAAAGCAGCAACATGTGCACGTTACGGGAACAACCACCATCCCGGTCCGGAGGGTTCCAGCAAAATCGAGGTCCAATAATTTATCGTAAATACATCGTTTAACTCCTTTATTTCATTCAACCATACCTCCGAAAGGTTAACTTTTGTTGGATTGCACGCTGCTTCATGATTTAATCGTGTCTTGGCTATTAATGACTACCGGTATTTATTTCAAACCTGCGCCCTCACCACATATCGACTAATCCGAAGTTCACGCAAAGCCAGATGGGAGTTGTAGGCATTACGTGACGTTAGACTCTCCTTTCAGCACTCATATGTGAAAACGAATGAAACAGCTCAGACCGATCTTAATTTTTAATTTTTATTGAAAGACTTGCAGAACACAGTTTACATTGGGACAGAATAGTGGATGTCTAGACTTTATTGAGGAGAAAATCACAAAACCTGATCTTACACAGATCCGAAAGCAACTGAAATTCTGAAAGACGTTTTTTTACACAATATAAAGGAGCAAATAGAATAACACTGTCCAATTGACACTGCCAATTGGTTGTGTTGACAAAATAAACTTTCTGGACAAGATTTTAGAAATAGGACAAGAAGTGTGTGTGTGTGTTTACTGAAAAGCATTTATAAATCATCTTGCATGTAGACATTCTCCCAGCTCAGTGACAGTTTGAGAATAAGTAAACTTTATAATAAACCAAATCTCAATCTCCAGCAGCCAATGTTAATTCTTCTGTACAATTATATGACTGCAAGCTCACAATTCCGCGGCCTCACTATAGAAGGAGTAGCTACATAAATAAAAGGAATAAAATAACAATGAAATGCGATGATCTGTTTTTGTATGTATTTACAGTTTGAAGGGAGTAGTGCACATCAAAAGATGTCCTGTGGTGTTCCCTTTTAGTGAAGATCTGTCTCATATTCTTTCGACGTATGGAAATTTGTAATTTTGCACTCAGACTCTCCAGGAAGAGGTGCTATGTGGTGAGCATTCATGCACAAAATGTGGCATTGACATTCAAATACACTTTTAAGATCTTGGTCCTTGCAGCTGCATAAAGACAATACAGTACTCTTCTCCTCTTAGAAACCACTTCTTTGCAATTCACATGGAGATTTCTCTTGACAATTCATCTAAATCTAAAAACACAGCCAAATCAAACAAGAGTGAGTGGTTATTTTTCTTCTGGGAAGCATACGGAATGATACTTCTTTGATGTGACAGTTATTAGACCCTCAGGTTTAAGCTAAAAACCCAGTGCTCCATAGATGTTGGGTATTGCATCATGCACACCTTCATAGACCCCTTCCCATACCAGCTCTGGGTGACTGGCTTGAACAGGAAGCACTCCTTTGTCCATCCCTATCTTCCTGGTCCCCCACAGCCTGGGCTGAGGCTTGTGTTGGTGGAGAGGGTGGGGGATATGATGGGGGTGGGATAGTAAGGCGAGGGAGCGTTGGCAGCACAGGTCTGGGAGAGGTGGGGAGAGGTGGAGGAGTGGCTGAGGTTGCAGATGAAGCGTGTTGTGAGCACTGTGTGCGGGAGGTGGCTGGCGAGCTGTGTGTGCTCCGGGAACGTGGTTGTTCAGTGGGACAGTCACTGATTTGTTCTAGCAGTGAGGGCATGTCTCCCTCAATTTTCTCCAACACAGCAGCCATCTGCTTTTCTATCTGCTCTATCACACTGTCCATTTGCCAGTCGCTTGTGGTGCTGCTCCCACCTCCTCGATGCTGTAGCCCAGTCCCGTATAAGCCTGGCCCACCTCCACCTGTATACAGGGAGCTGTAGGGACTTCCATAGCTCCCTGCCATCCCCATCCCTACAGTCCCAACTTCTGGGTTGTATGGTATGGCATGACGGCCCAAGCTAGCTGAACTACCTACAGCATAACAGCCCTGTCCTGTGACAGAACTTGCCCTGGCTATGCTAAATTCAGCACTGTATCTGTCAGTTCGCCTGGCATCCCTATCCCTACCCGCTGCAGGACTAGCATCCTCCCTTAACCTAACACCAAGTCCACCATCCACCCCGGTTCCAGGCCCTATTGCTGGAGTGACTGGGCCTGCCACTGACCTCTCTGCCACTGCCTCAGGTACTTGGGTCTGACACCAGCTTCTGTCAGTCTCATCTTTTTGCTGCTTCTGTGTGGCTGGTCTCTTCTGTGGTGAGCCTGTAGAATCAGCAGATGTCGTAGGTGATGGGCCTTGGAGTGTTGCAGCCATTCTACGTTTGCTATTGGGATCAGAGGATGTGGGCGTGTGGTTTTTGTCAAGATTAGTGCCTGAAGAACTGTCTGACTGCTTGAGGGGGTCAGGCATGGGGGTGGGTTTGGATTCTGGAACTTTATTTTGACCCAAATTGGCGGCCATTTTCGTGGTTCCATCACTTGTTGCTTTCTTTGCGCCAATCTTATCAGGCTCCTCACATGTGAGTTTGGGAGCTCCATTTGATTGGCATTCATGCTCCTGAATATCTGATGGGGAAATTCCTACAGATGGACATGTACTCATTTTTATCTCTTTGTGCTTTTCTGCCTTGCTCCTTCCCTCATCCTGGTCCATACCTGATGGCATGCTTTCAACAGTAACCTCTAAAGACAGACTACTTGATGTCACCCCACCATCACTTGTTCCTTTGTCTCCCTCATCACTTGTACCCTGAGATACGCCGCCTTCACCATCTCCTGCCCCTTCATCGCCCTGAGCTTCAGCTGAACTGTCATTTAATGCCTCAGAATTCTTCAGTCGTTGCATGAAGGTGGTTACACGGATTGCTTTCTGCAAAACACAGACAGGCAGAGAGAAGAGGGGAAATAAGAAAAGAGAAAAAGACATTTACAGTATGCAACCATCCATATTGGTTTGTTTCTCTTAAAAACCCTTGATATTATAGTTGATTATGATAAAGCATAAAAAATAAGCCCCAAAGACAAACATTTGACAGAAAGCCTGTCAACGCACCATGATTTAGCACCATGATACCAAGCGCTGAAATGTGCAGTAAGATTAGTGCCAGTTCTTTCCTTCCAGGAGGCTGTGACATATTGTTCCCTGGTTTAAATCAATATCAAGACTCACTCTCTCCAAGCAACTCATTGACCGCTTATTGACAGGAAAAGTTAAATGAACAGATAAGTGTGACTCTCTTTCTCTTTTATTCTTGCACTCATCTGACTCCAGTCGGATGAGTGCAGTAAATGAGTAGAAAAGAATATGTGTGAGCTTAGAAGTTGTTTCTAAACCAAGGAACTAACTCTGGAAGTGAAAAGCCAAAAAAATGTCACAGAGTACAACATGGCTCGACTGAACAGCTTCAAATAGCTTTAAATATGACTGTAATGTAACACTGAGGTACAGTAGGGACAATAAGCCAGGATTCATGTAAGAGGAATGACAGAGGGTTTAACAATTCAAATTACTTCCGTCCACAGCGGCCCATATCCCTTATATCCTTTCCATTTCTCCCTCCTTATCTGCACTAATATAAAAGCTACAAAAGTAATGAGCAAACCCTCCTCCCTGTTGTTGATCATTACCTTGTTTTTACTAATGTGGTTTCATAGACTAGTGCAGATGAGGAGTAAGAAAGGAGCAGAGTAGGCCACTTTGAACATCTGAGCATAACCTAATGAAGAAAAGTGGGGAAGAGTGGATGGATCTCTTCTGGAACAGGCAGAGTGACGGTGGGCAGGAACAGAGCTTATGAGAAGACCTTCACCAGCCTAAACATGACCAATACGTCTCAAACTGGAGTATGGTACAACTTTATATGGTTCTTCTTTCACCTTCCAAGAACCTCTTTTCATTTCCAGAGGATTTTCAACCATATGAAAAATGCTTTTTTAATATCATGCCAGCCTGAATGTGACTTTCTGCCCATGCTCTGTCCTTCCACCCTCCATCACAATGAACTACAATACCTTTAACTCCTGGGAATCACATGGGGAAAGAGAGAAGATGGTTATAGCTGTTACTTATGCTGTCAATTAAGCACCTTCTTCCATCTTTGTTTTCAGCAGTCACGTCCCCATGACAACCTTATGACCAACACTGTAAATCTTAAAAATTCATAACAAATATCTACAAAGCTGTGTGTTTAATATTATACAAATCACATTTTTGCAATAATCCTTACAAATTAGCCAATTATCCTGTTTATGTTATTATCGGTAGCTTCATTTACAACAACAACCAAAAAAAAAGTGAAAGTGTAATGAAATCATACCCGCCACTTGGCTTTCGCAAAGTTTTTCTCAAACTGGGCACAGACACCATCCTTTAGGTTCTTCTCTGATGCCCCATTCCCTGCAATCCTGATGCGACAGGGAGAACACAAGTGGGTGTGAGTCCTTTAAATGTGTGGCACAATATTGTGTATACAGCATGTGCACACAAAAAAAATTACCATTCATGCCAAAGCGCATCCTGTGCTGTGATTCTCAGCATCTGGTCCACCTCCATAAGTCGGCACACAAGCTCCTTAGCTGAAAGAGAAAGAGGAACAAAAGAAAAAGAAGGTTGATTCAAGCACTGTTATTTGTGATTAGAATTTATATGAAATACCAATAAACAGAGAAAGATATTGCTGATAGATTGAAACTATGAATGTTGACTCAAAAATCAGATATATAATGATAATTTTGAACTGTCTGCTCTTATTTATTGCTGTTACTGACAGGCAAGCATTTAGTTGAAAATTCTGCTGGGTTTTTATTGCCATCCTGTGGTGGAGAAAGGTACCTGCAGGTGAAATGTCATCCCAGTAGGGAGAGTCAAACTCGAAGTCCCCAGCCACGATACGACAGAAGATGATGCGATTATGTAAATCTGTGTTCTCCTCCTCAGTCTCATCATAAAAAGGAGGGTTTCCAGATAAACTGCAAAAATAGGGAAATGCACACGGTCACAAAAGAAGAAAAATATGGCTTTGAAACCATGCAAATAACACCTGGGTATCTGAAATAACACAAAGCGATAATTCATATGGAGAGTTTACACTCAACTTTGTTTGTATTGTCCTGTGAGTGTAATTATAGCTTATAGCTAAAAGAGACTCACAGTATGTACATAATGACACCCACAGCCCAGCAATCCACAGGACGACCATATCGGTGCCGAGCCACCACTTCAGGGGCTGAGAGAGACCAAGGGGAGGGGCAGATGGATAGATATTGTCAGAGGAGGAGGTAGATGTATGGCTTCGGTTTTCAGTAATAAACCATCCCAGTGCATTCATAATTCCTTATAGCTCTGTTTCACTGTCTGCTTTCCTGACAAAGCCTCTAGTATCCTTCCTTATTTATTTATCTAATTACTTTGCTCGGTATTGTGAATAGCTGTCCTGGCCTTTCGCCAGAGAGCCAGGCCAAATCACAGCTCTGCGCTCCAAGTTGCCCTCACATAGACCTTAGTTAGACAGGTAAGAGTGAAATAGCACACAGGAGATGTGAAGACATGAAAAGAAAGAAAGAGCAGGAGGAGGTGGAAGTTGGTTGCTTTCAGTTCTGTGTGTATTTTACTTGGTTTTGTATTATTTGTTTTTTTATTTGCTGTTAGAATTTATATTTGACAGATTATCGTCTCAGAAAGCACATAAATGTTAAAGCATGTCCCCAGGCTTATATACACAACAGAGGTTAAAGGAAATGGAATGATGAATGGTACCATCAAATGAGATACAGAGCAAAAAGGTAAAAAAAAATGTAAGAAACACAAAATCACAATTAGTGATAAATAGAGATCCTACCCAAATACTCTGGTGTTCCACAAGGCTCTGTAATAGGTCCGTTCTCAAACCTGGACAGGTAGAAATCTCGCAGAACTACTTTATTGTGATTGTTTTCTGTGTAGTACATCAGGTTTTCCAGCTAAACAAAATAATGGAATCAACAAGTATTCTTTTACAAATACAGATAGAAGCTTTACTATTCATTACGTAATAGGTAAACTAAAACACAAATATGTGTTGCAAATATTTGATAGTAGGTACTTTGATACATAAAAATTCAAGCTAAATTTGAGTTTTGATGATGTGGTTGATAAAATCCGTAATAATTGATACATTGTCAAGGCTAAATTGTCAGCAAGCCTTAAAAGGAATAGCTCACCAAATACGTCAGTAGAGCAGAAGCATTGGGATATCTGATTAGAAGGAAGAATCTTGGGCTCAGGATTAGAGTGCTACAGTAAATATTCATTAATCCTTTACCAATTTTTATACATTTTTACCAGATTAGCGTGAGTGTAGGCGATGTGATCTCAAAGACAATTCTTTATTCTACCAGCAGGGGGAGGCTGTAGCCCGAGATTCTATTCTTCCATCCTAATGGGTTTCTAGTGGGGGCTAAAGATATGAATCTGTGTGTAAATGTGTGTGTGTGTGTGTGTGTGTGTGTGTGTGTGTATGTGTGCGTGTGCATGTATATCACTGGAGATTGCATTAAGCCACAGAGACAGTGTTTACTTCCTTGCTAAAAATGTTATCAAATGTTGACTCATTAACTTAGAAGGCAGTGCAATGTTTTTATGTGTCTCTGTAGAGATTGTGTTGACTAAACACTGAAAATTGCTTTCAGGGGTGTGGTTGTGAGGCGAAGAACGCCACTAAATCTATAAATCTGCTTGCTACATTACTTCCTGTACTTTTGGAGGTAATATAAGCCACTGGTCTTCTTCTAACTTTTTGTCATTCAGGTATTCACCACTCACATAGCCACAGCTGAGGGTGAAGTCAGTGAGTGAATGGATGTGTACCTTCAGGTTCCTGTGAACTATGTTGAGGGAGTGTAAGTATGCCACAGCCTCTAGGACTTGTCTGATGACATTGGAAGCATCTCGCTCTGTGTAATTCCCTTGGTCGAGAATCCAGTCAAATACATCTCCTCCTGTGGCACTGTATGAGGTCACACAGAAACAAACATGCACAAAAGATAAGCATGTACAGCGTCAGCACATGCGTTGCCCAATATACTAATAAAACAGAGTGTAAGTTGGTTCGCCAGTTAACCACATGTTGCACCACAATAATTAACTTTACACTCTCAGTAACACGGTTATCCAAAGCCCTGTGCTCTTGTTTTGGTTTTTTTTTCATTAGTAAAGCAATCTGCTTCTACTCGCCTAAAGCTACCACTGTTGAGCAGATAAAAATTAGAGCACTGGTCATTACTCTGAAAGACTTGCTCAACTGTGGAGTGCTTGTAAATGATAGGTGTGATCATCCTGTAGTGCCGTCAGCAAGACGACTACAGCATATGCTGACTAGTAACAAACCAATGCACCCACTGAAGAGCTGCAATTATATTGGGTGCCACCTATCTCTTTGCTTTTTTCAGTAATGAAAGGAAATATGTTGTCCTCTCATCCTTAATTGACAATATTGCCTTTAAATACTCTTGCAAATGTTGAAAAATGCAATAGTCTGGGAAGTGGATTGGGCACGCTCTGACTTATTGATCCTGAGCTCTCTGTGGAAACTCTCTTACAGTAAACTAGTGCTTCAGGAGCACTGAGTAATGTAGAATGTTACTAAGAGCAAATATCTCATCAGATTTAACACTTTCCTTTGTTGCTGCGGGGAGCAAGAGCCCACAATAATAAGGGGATGGACTCAGCCCCTACCCTTTGGCTATTGATTTGTGTGCATACAGGCACAGTACATAATAGCAGGTGCACAATTGACACACAAACGCACAACCTGACAGAAATGATTTTTGAAAGAACAATAACTAGTGAAACAGCAAAAGAAAGACTCACAGTTCCTGGATGATGAAGTATTCTTTCCGGGTCTCAAATGTGTCTATCAGCTGAAGGATGTTCGGGTGGTTGACCCTGGAACAGGGAAAAAGGGAGCCACGGACTATAATCTTACAACACTGAAGTGTCTCAAAGAAATTGAAAAGTGCTAAACACACAAGAGCATGATGGCATAGACCACACAAGAAACCCCCCCTCTCTCTGGTTTTTATCCATTGTTCAATCATTCATCCATCTGTCCATAGCTGACTACGTACAATTTCAGGATCATGATTTCGTTCTTGGCAGCCTTGCGGACTTTTCTGCCATCTTTCTTGAGGAATTTCTTGCAGACAAACACCTTGTCTGTCTGTCTGTCCTTCGCCAGGCACAACTCGCAGAACTCCTTCCTACGCAACAACAACACAAAAAAAAAACAACAACCCAAAAATAAAAAATAAATGGACAGAAAAGTAAAAATGTGAAAAGGGAGGAAAGATGCGGCAGTGTGTTGGATTAAGAGCACATAAAAATGTCTTTAGCGGTTTTTGATCACCAAAAAAGATTCAGCATAATATTCAAATTAGGGACACAAAGACACTAGCTGTGTGGGGAAATAAAGCAAGAGAATTTAACGGAGTGGATAGTCATTGGAAAGTTAAAAAGAGTTGAAAATAACAGCTCTGAAATGGGTCTGTTGGTCTCTCAGCTGGGCATCGCCAAGTTATGAGCCTTGGGGCCATAAAGTACTTCATTCAAATGGATTTGGAGTAACTGTGTGATTCAAAATTAAAATACAATGTTTGCACAGTTCACATTGAAACTTTCATGTCACGAATAAAGATGAAAATACTGGCATCCATTCTCTTGATCATTGTAATTCATATTTTAATAGCAAAGTAGTAATAATTAAGCAGTGTTTGGTTTTCTGTTAAGGCAAACCTAGAAGAGAAAAGCAACAAACTGAAAGCAATAAATCCATGCTTGCCCTCCCTGTTTTCATAAAATTATCAATAACACATAAACAGCAAATGAGTGCTCTTAAGTCTGTGTTTGATGTGTGTGTGTTAGATAAAAGATGAGCAGAAATCTCAGCGGCCAGATGCAGATGTTGCCATATGGCCTCTTACACTGATTGGGGTGTGTGTTTTTGTGTGTGTGAAGGAGAGTTGTTGAGGGTAAAAAAAACAAAAACAAAAACAACAAAAACAGTCAGTAATGGTCCAGTCAAGCAGCAATGTTTTTCATACCTCTTTAAAAATAGGTCGACAAGCATTTTTGTAAGACATGATGGAATATTCAAGCTGAATAATTTCACCTGGAATATTTAAAAAAATATACAATTTATCATTTAATATTTGAAAAATGTGTCTCTTAAGTCTGTTAAACACTAAAGGTAGGTAGGTACTTTTATCTCCTATTCATCTAGTGTTGTCAAATGTCAAACCAAAGCTGCAGGGACTCTATATATCCAAGACAATTTGTAATAATTCATGAAAAGAATGCCCATGAATTGTACACTGCTTAGAAATTCATACAGCTTTATGGTACTTACGCTCGGAGGACCTGTCCAATGTCATATTTGTCTGTGACATCAGATATGCTATTGTAAGTCCGCCCATCTCGCAGGGCAAGGCACCCAAATGGCATGACGTCATTCACCTAACAAATAAAGAGAAAGATATTTCGATCGTTGCACTTCAAAGGGGGAAGTAAAACATTAATTATTTTGATGACACTTTTAGGTAACACACAAAAAAGATTGCAGAGAAGCATGGACAGGCATTGTAGAGAAGGAAAATAGGTTCTGATGAAACATTATGGAAGCATCCAGGGGTTAAAGTTAAATACACCAAGGGAGTGTTGTTACTCTACAGCACATTGGAGAACCACAATTACAGCCAAATCAGTTTCTGAACGAATCTGGATACTAACGCTTCTGGTAGCCTGATTGCGTGCCAGCCTTGTCAACAGATACTAAGCTACCCACTAAGCTTCTCTTTACTCTGCTAAAGTCTGCAAAATCTGCGCAACGTCTGTCAAGTTCAAGTTAAATTTTATTTATAAAGGGCAGCGTCTCTATGTCCCTAAAGCAGCTGGCTTCCTCAGCAATCACTGACAGTGTAGGGCTTTAATAACTGGAATTACTATTATTATTATTTTTTTTTTTTTTTCTTGTGTAGTCTGCATTCATGTGTATCTGTTACTTTGGATTTATCCTTGGAACTAGATAATTGGTTCATGACCTTTAAAGTTGGTGAAGATATCATTCAGAATGGCTTAATTTCTCATCTCTTCACCTTTACTTTGCTGTTAGAGCTGCACCTGCATGCCACCCGTCACTTCACAAGGAGAATGCAACATCTACTGCAAGGATTGTACAGAATATACACACACTATCAGTCAAAACCTGCATTTTTCAAGTTTCAGTAAAATTTCAACAGTTCAAGTCCTTAAATGGTACAATGTCCTTAGAATGTAAAATATTACTTGCAGCATTGAAGGTAAATGAAATTTTAAATTAATTTTAAAGTTAATGCAAACAATTCCTACAGGTGCCCAAC
The DNA here is from genome assembly GCA_034769265.1 of Remorina albescens. Classification (NCBI taxonomy): domain Eukaryota; kingdom Metazoa; phylum Chordata; class Actinopteri; order Carangiformes; family Echeneidae; genus Remorina; species Remorina albescens. The sequence continues at coordinate 15,199,433 of CM068482.1, read as the reverse complement.
TACTGTTAATGATTGTCTCTCTGTGCTGGAAAACACTGTGTAACTACACACTGATGATTCATTGGAACAACACTGTACTGCAGGAACTCTAGACATCCAGATAGACCAATACTTAATTTCCATTGTTGAAAAAATGTCATCAGCATTTTCAGCTCATACATTTAGATTAAATATAGTCTAACAAGAAAATTACATGATTCAATGTCAGTAACAAGAAAGGTTAACTTGACAGCATTCAAATTCAACAGAGGTGGTCCTCAACTTTTGACCAGTAGTGATTCATGTCCATCCTTAAATAGCTTCTGACCCCACAGATGGTCCTGAACAACCAGGTAGAAAATCAAGGATGTAGATAGTGAATCAGCAATCGATATACCATCTCACCACGAACCTCAGGCAATCCTCACCCACATCCTTTAAAAGCTCTATTTACTGTAGGAGACAGATTCCCTGGAAGGATCTGCCATCCATCCTCAAGATCCTCCTCCTCGTCCTAAATACTATCTCAGACCTAACCTGTTCCTCTAGGATAATTAATTTCTACTATTTCTCCTGACTTTCCCTTAATGGGGATTTTCCACCTTCAGTTTATCTTCTGTCCCTGTTAGGCTCTGGACAGAACAAGGCAAGTCAATGGGAGTGAACACGTCAGGAAAAATATGAGGGAAAGGAGCATTTCAGAGGAAAAGGAAGCTGGTAATGGTGTAAAGATGACTTCAGGGCTGTTTTTTATGTCTCAGTGAAGAAAGACAGTGAAAGGAAGGACTTAAAAAATAAAAAGTATGATAGCAGGATTTACAAGAGGGAGACAGTAGAAATCCTCTGAAGTAATGACATTCTGCTTGTGCTAATTTAGGATTAAAGAATGAATCAGTGAATCATATAAGATCCCCCCCCCACCCCCCCCCATATCTCTCTTTCTCTCTCCTTGTGTTTGTGTGTGTGTGTGTCTCTGTGTCTATGAGTAGTACAGCCACTGTAGATGATCGGGCCAGAGTTGCTTCTGATCTATGGTGGAGGTGGGGCTGGAGAGTACTGTGTAATCCCAGTGCTGGCCCTAATCTTTAATCTGTACCCCTAATCCAAAACATTGGGATACACTGTGTGTGTATGTACATTGAAGCACGAGTGTGCGTCTGTGCAAGTGCAAAGGTTGATGCGGATATATCCCAAGTGTGAGCAGACGGGTACATGTCTGTGTGTGTGTACGCGTGTTCACTTGCGCATCCTCATGTGTAATGCCACTGTGAGAGCGAGGGGAATTGAGTGTTGGATTGAAAAGGCCTGGTTTAGCCAGAAGATTATGTAAACAAAACAATATTCCCATGATAAGGTCCGGGACAGTGAAGGTGATGGCTGGCTTGTCATGAATGGAGCATATCCCTTTTTAGGGAACAAAATGTCCCCAGTGAAATACAGCACCTTTCACTAAATAAAACAAATACCTTCCTTGATACTAACTTTTGAGAACATCTTTTGGTCCTGCTCTAAAACCATAATGTCTCAAATCTGCGGATGTTTCTGAGGTAAATACCATCAGCTCCTTTTCAAAACCACAGCAATGTTGGGGATTTTTGACACTGCTGTGCAAAAATCACTTATATATGGGTTTGGCTGATGCTGAAATTTAAAGTGATGTGCTTCTCTTTTTTGTTGCTAATACTAAATCCCCGGTGGCTTGAAAGGTTCTTGGCTATTTATAAAATACTGCCCTGCTGCCAAGTTTTTAAAATAGGGAGACAGGTGGTTTCTTGGCCTGAATAACTTTATGGGCTGTCTGTTTGCCCTTTTTTTCTCTACAATCCTTCAGGTTGACTGAGATTAGGTGAAGATATGGGAGGATACGAGAAGAAAGGAGATGAGTACAGAGGAGTGGGGAAGATGGAAAATGAGGAAGGAGGTGAGAAATAATAGGAACAGAAAAGAAAGGAGAGAAGGTACACTTTGGCTAAGTGAAAAGGTGGATGGAGAAAATAGTGTACAGAACAAAATGTAAAACACAGAACTGCAGAGGCAGATAGAAACTACCTCTTAACCTCAAAGCTTCACAGCTACTGGTGTGCGAATGTGGTGAAAGTGTGTGCGAGTGTGTGTGTGTGTTTAGTGGGGATGCGGGGGGTGGAGTGTGTGTGTCAGTGTGTGATTATGTCTTCTGTGAAAGTGTGAAGGGCTGTCCCAAAAGTCAGAAAATGCTTAAAGGCAGAGCAACCACACCACTAAAAGATTCACAACACGCATAACCCTGAAATTTTGCTCATGTGATGCACATTGCAGAGTAGCAGAGATAAAACAAAACATTGAAGAACAATTCAGCATTTCAAACACCCTCTGTGACACCACCACTCATCACTCAGCAGCACTCAGGTGTTGTTTTGGATCAATGAAACCGCAGTCCTGCTTATTTTCTATACAATTTTCATCACGTTCATCCCTTGGAAAAAAGAACAAGCATCCCTTGTCATGTTAGTCGAGTTGGCTCAGTTGCATAACTTAATTGTTTTGCTGTGAAACTGTCAAGTGAATGTGAATATGTTGTAGCAGTGTGTGTCTGTACACAGTAAATATAACATTTTTAGTGTTAGCTTGTGTTGACTGTTTCAGGGTGAATCAGTAGAGTCACATGATTGCATTTGCAGTGATTACTGACAGCGGTATGGTTTGCTGTGCATGCTGTTTATTGCTTTGAAAAACACACACATTAGCATATACAGGCACACAGAGACTCAGCTGTGAAGGTACACCGAGCTCTCCGAGACATCACAGTTTATCTACGGCACTTCACATCAAATTGTCTGCATGTGTCTGTGTGCTTGTTCGCAAGTGTTGTCCTCTGTCAGCAGCAAGGCTCAAAACTGAATCGTGTGGATTCAGAATATTCTTTTATCAGCTCAAAGAGGAAGTATTTTAGAGGTTCTTGGTGTCAAGGTTATTTTCAGAAAATATGTTATCTGCTGGCACTCATCTCTTTAGCCTATTAAGTACCTCGTGTTCAGTGCAACTGAGGGAGAAAGGAAAAAAACCTTCCACTTTTTGCAGTTCATCAATAAATAGAATAGAATCAGTGCAAACACTGACACACTGAAGGAAACCAGTATAAGACAGAAGGGCTGCACAATGTGTGACAATCTGCCGTGTCTCCTTTACAGAAGAGGGCGAATGTAAATGTGTTTTATGTAAATATTTCACTAACTGCTGCACGAAGCGGCTACTGCAGATTCTTCCCATGTTTTCAGTCAAGCGGCAGGGCATGTCACTGTGTCCTTGTCACTGTCAAACAGATGCAGCACAGCAATGTTTGTAAATCAACACCGCCGTTGTTATCGGCCTCACCACAATACAAATCCTGATATCTGCCCAAAGTGATAAAGTCATGACGCATTGGCTTTGTTAAGAGGTGACTCTAGATCTACGGGATGATAAGGTAAACAACAACAAGATGTGTGTGAGGGCGCTTGTAAAATATTTCAATAAGAATGGCTTTTTTGCCTGAGGAGAGCAGCAGAAGGTCTGTGGCTGACCTCGACTTACTTCTGCCTGTGCGAACAAGTAATGACAGGCCTGGCATATCAGACTCTGTGTAGGCACTAACCACCTGAGTTACACACACAGATGCACTCCCCAATCTTCAGAACATACACATACTGTACAGCCAGACAGACGCACATACATTATACAGAATTATACATCATTCAGTGCACTTCACTGTCCATACGTCCCAGAGAAGTGCATTGAGTATTCTGTATTTGTCCCCTGAAAAAGGTTTAAATATGGCAATTCCTCATCGAGGTGAAGAATGGAGCACATCAGGGGTTAGGACTGATCTTAAAACCCCAACTGTTATGTGAATGTAATATAGGGGCATTCCTGCACTTTACTGCGGCAAAAACATTTGAGGTAAAAACACCTACAGTTCAACAGAAAGAAATCTGCTATGTGCCACAATAGCCCTTATAGGTGTAAAAAGCACATGGTTACCATCAAGTTTCTTACCTTTAACAAGATTTGCAAAGATTGCCCCAACCTGATCATCATTTGTGTGTTTCATGTGTGCAAGTAAATGTGTGTCGTCATCTGTGTGTAACAGGATATGACAGTTGCAGCCTGTTCCTTATTGATCAGTCAATATTTGACTTACAACACACAGAGGGAACATTGTCGGAAATGAATCTCAACACTGCAAAGCTGAGGTTTTTAAATTCAGTTCAATTCAGATTTAGTCTAAGATTATTCAGTTCAAATAGATTCACAGCCTTATGTAAGAATTGCACTTGGTGTAAGTAGAAAATAATAACACGATGAATATTCTAGAAAACAGCTGAAAGCACTTTCATTAATATCATGTTACTGTGCAAAATTTATTTCCAATAAGAATATAATGGCATTAAGAACAAATTAGTCCACTTATTCCTACTGAGCTCATTGCCTGAGTGGATGAGTGTCTGATATTGAGTGAAACATGCAGCAGCCTGAGGTTTTTCCCAGACCATATCAGGATGCTGTGACATGAAAGTGGGACAAATCTAAGAGTTGTGAGGACACAGCAGAGTACACAGGAGAGAAGAACTCAGTGGATTGAAGAGGAGAAGCACATGAAACGCTAATTATCAGTATTACTGAGCCTGTTAAAATTAAATGCACTACAGGGTACAAATGTGAGGATAAGGATGAATGGATTATCACAAATATTACAGTAAAAAAAGTTATGCGTATGTGGACAAAATATAATATAATGGCTTGTTACATGTGTGCTGCATCAATAGCCCATTACATCTGCTTCCTGAGTTCCCAGTATGGGGTCTTTTTCAGGCTTGTCATAAACAATATGTGAATGCAGTGTGCTTGTGTGTATAACAGAAATTGATAGAGTGTGCGTGTATGTGTGTGTGTGTGCGCGTGTGACTGCACAGCATACACAAGGCCATAAGCAGCCTTAACAAGGAAACGCTCTAATGAAAATTCATCACATCGGCCCAGAGAGAGGAACCCATTTTCAAATGCAGACAGATAAAAGCCCACTAAATTCCTGTAGTTTCACACACATTGATATCTGCTATTGCTTTCTGAATGATCGGATTCATCTGTCTCTAAACATGATACAGCTCAGTCCTCTGTCTCTTGCCCACTCAGTGGGTCTGCACAGTAAGTGCATCCTCAGGGAGAAGGTCCATGAGTATCTATTTTTTAACAAAGGAGCATGAGTGTGTGAGGATGTGCATGTGTGTCTTTAGTTTATTGAGAATGATGCAATATCTGTGGGTTTGTTCTTTCTGGTACTAGAACTGCTGAGGCAAGACCTGGAGGCACACAGACACAAAGAACACACAGCCTGTGTGATGGATATTGTGTGCTATTTGTGAGTGCATATGCAGATGGAAATAACTTTTTAGACTAAATCTGAGACTGTGAGGATGAGCTGCATATATACTCAGACGTGCAAAGTCTCAGATTGAGACAAGAGCGAACACCTCCTCTCCAAGTTAGATGTAAAATCAAAATAGAAAATCCATGCACCAGAAGACAGCGAGCCGGAGACAGGCTGAGTGGTGGAGACGTTAGGAGACGATCCTTAACCAGGAGACAGTAACGTTTCTTTAAAAAATCTGCAGCATTAACCATATGTACTTACCTATTTCAGGCAGTTATTTCTTATTAGAGGCTAAATGTAAATAAATGAAAGCACGGGTCTGCTCTATCTTTTTTATCTTCAAAAAAAAGCTATCTGTTTTGAAGGGACTTATCCTGTGATGGTTTGTCCTCATCATGAAGCTCAGAGTTCAGATGGCTGAAGTGGAGACCAGTGGTAACTAGAAGTACCTATTTTTATTCAAATAAAACTCATTACGAGTCATTCTTTCATTCTTTCATCTTCTACTGCTTATCCGTTTATACTAGATTAATACTGATACTAATACTAATACTGAACTAGTCCAAAAATTTAAAAACTGATTGCACTATACTGTTGGGCTATTGGCTACAAATGTATTTCTGGCACTAAAAATACATCATCTGAAAACAGAAATGACAGATTTTACTGCTGTGTTGCACTGAACCTGCTAGCTTCTCCGTAAAGCTGAACTCTGCCCTCGAAGCACCTCAAGGTTAACACTTATGTTAGCAAGTTTACAAGCTGCCAATGACAATAATATTAGTTGAAAAGTAATAGATTGCCACTGCAGAACATTTTCATGCTAACATTGCTCAGTTGCATGAGAATCTGGCATCAGATAGTGAGGCAGAGAGTGATGGCAGGTTTCTGTGTTATGCTCAGAGTTTTGGGAGTGAAACGAACACTGTGATTTGATTGACTGATTTGCATCCATTCGCCAGTTGTTAACTTTGATGAGTGGAAGTATAGCATGGGCTTGATTTAAATATTTATTAGTGAAAAATGTGTTATTATATACCCAACGCAAATATGCTGTTAATGGAACGAATATCCTTCACCTCCATAACCCAGCAACAAATCCCACATTTGTGAAATAAATTAGAATTTTTCTCTCTCCTGTCACAGAAGCATTGATTTAACAATATTTTCTCATTTCCTCTCGACTCACTACAGTGGAGGTTGCAGCAAATGTTTTGTTTTACCAATCCGAGAAAAAATATGACGTTATTTTGGAACACAAGTATTACATTTATTGTGTTCATATGAGCCAAACCGTGCCTTCAAGGAATTATGGCTCTGTCTGAAACATGAGCATACAGTAAATACCACCGATGTACAACAGGAATTTAATGAAATTCATCAATATGGGTTGTTGTTTGTCAGCCTGTATAACCTGTTTGCGTAATTGCACTGCTTTCTATGTTCTGGTGAAATGTGAGATAATGTGAGCGTCTATGTGTAACTGGAGCAACAATACCCTGTGCTATCTCCTGCGGCAGCCAGTTCTTTATTTGTCTTTTTTACTATGATAACAGCAGCGTAGATTAAATTTAAAACACAATATACAGTCTTGATTTTGTCCTTCAATCACCACTAAGCTGACGTTTTCTATTCCTCTAAATTGGGATTTTGAAAAGTGCTCTCTGTGTCAGTTTTGTTGGTTTGAATTTGCCAGCCTCGTGCTACAATGAGGATTAAAAAAAACCTTACATTAACATATCGACAGACAGGACCTCTGATTACACATAATTCACCTTGTTGCTAGTTTTTCCTGTTATCATTTTTTAATCAATCATTATAGGCCTGTGTGCTACTGTTTTTGTTGTAATACAATAGTATAAATAGTGATTTATCAACAAATGATAATTAATAACAATAAAACACAGGGGAAACTCCCATGCCCTCTTTCTTTTTATTGGAGAAATCAAAACCTATTTTCCATACTTCACTCAGTATGATGGTTGGGAAAAGACTTCATGTAAAAAGTTTTTGGTGCAGAAAAAAAATGCCATGCCAAGCAGACAAAGTCACACTTGGCTCATGTATTGAACATTAAACAACTGAATTAAATGGCGCCTGTCAGCTCCGACACATGCACACCTTACAGAATGCAACATAAATCCTTTCAGCAGACATAGGAAATAAGCCAAAACGATGAAGAAACGGTTCACTGTTGTTTCAGAAGTTTAAAATCACTATAAAAAATTCAGAGGATGTTGTAATACTCAGAGGAAGGAATGGAGGTAGCTGTGCCTATCTTTCACTGTGTGTGCGCGCGCGCGTGTGTGTTATGCTGCATGTGTGTGTTTGTGACGGGGAGGGGGTCAGTGTAGAGGAGCAGCATTCTTTCAAGTAGTGTTCTCTGGAGAAATGTGCAGTGCACGGTTTAAGTGTTGATTTTGTGCACACAAATACACTTACTCATAGGGAGACGCACAACGTATCAATGACTAAAAATGCCATTACCTTCAGGGCTATAAGCAGATCCAGCTTAATTTGTCTGTTCATGTGTTTGTGAAGAATCAGTGACACACACACATACAAAAACACTATTGTTTACCGTATGTGTAGAACACATACAGACCCATGATACCCACAATCCACCTACATACATATACAAGTGCACACATACGTGTGTTCATTCGCCGCCTCCTTATTAGATTTGCTCTCATTTGGGAATAAATTAATCTCCAAAACCTTCTTCACCAGTATATGTGTGTGTGTGTGTTCATGCTGATGTAAACGTGTGTATGTGTAAATCCATTGATCGTGACTGAATTAATTCATTCCTTTTGTGGCCAAACACGGCCTTTAGACACACCGCGCAGAGTGCCTCTCCATAAACCTTCAACTGAATGGCTCAAACAACACCATACACCTCAGCTTGCACAGAAACACACACACACACACACACACACAAACTGAATAAAACACACAGTGAAATAGGGAGACACACAGTCTAACACAGCAACTTTAGCATTCAGTCCGAGACTTTGTCATACAACCCTTAGACACTGTTTCTCCCTCGTGAATTGACAGCAGGGAGAACTCCACCATCTCGCCAATTTCTCCATTCTAATACTTCTTCCTTCTACGTCACTTCTGCATGTCTTTATATTCCACCTTTGCAGAGTGACATTCCGGATGAATGAACGTCACCTCACAGATACTCCCTGTTGCTCTGAATAAATGCCCCAGAGTCCTGACATTGTGCATTGGAATTCTGCGGTATTTCTATCTCTTCCTGCTTGCATTTCAAAACCATCTCTCATACAAGTTTGCAGTTATTCTTAATGCCTGCACTGAGGCAGACTTCCACCAATAAAATAAAGCAACTCAGCAGGGAATTTAGAAGATGTCATGTTCAAAGCCTGAAATGCTTCTTGACTAAGAGACAAGAAATGTATTTTTATTAATTTTCAGCAGACCAACCTAAATAATATATAAAAGAGAATAGCACAATATTCTTTCTTATATGGTCTCATTAGAGGTTAAAAATAATCCGCTTCATCTCATGGAAATCCATATACCTGATTCGTACTGTTGAGAATGAGTTTGAATTCAAGGCTGGCAGATAAAAAATTTATGAAAGTTTTGCTTATTTTAACCTAAACCAACCTTGAGCATAATGATTAGGGGTGAGCCAGATACTCGGCTGAAACGAGTATCCGGTACGCATATAGCAATTTTGACGAGTACAGTACAATACGAATAATACAAGTCAATATCCGTGCTGGGCTGAAGGAAAATCCTTGTTGCGTGTCATATTCCGAAAGCCACGCCCACCGGAGGAGAAAACACCAATTTAAAAAACGCTGTCCAGTAGTTAGCTTAAAACATTATTTCAACATGTCAGATGAGTATTTAAACACGCTAGCTGTACTGGAGAAAAAACGGTACAATGAAAAACACACAAACCCACTCACATTTGTGGGTCTTTCTCATTGTCCCTTCCGCTTTCCTTCATTTTTATGGAGAAATGATCCCGCTGAATGGCCAGAGGTGACATACTGACATATTTACAACTACCTGATGGAGTCCCCCGGTAAGATCATCATTTAACCTAATAGCAATAAAAAGTTAGGCTACGTCCACACTACTACATCATCGTTTTAAAATAGCTTTTTATAACCTAATCATTTAAAATGTTACAAATGCATGCAGCCTGCATCGCGTTTCTCATTCTCACTGTTCCTTTTTTTCCGGTCAGCTTGCTCTTCTTACCTTGGTGTAATACAAATTAAGCTGTAAATAAAAATATATTGGGGTTTACAATAAATACAGCAACTTCTGATCAACCCATATCAATTTCGGGCTTAAAAATACATCTTTTGTATAAACCACGCCCCCCTATGAGTACGAATACGGATACAGATAATGTAGATGGTTGAACAGATACGGATAGTGGCGTACTCGATCTATAATAATGATGTTAGGGTTTTTTTATTCTTCTCAGCATAATTTGGCTGCTCATTAACTAATCTTTCCATCAGCCTCTGAGTTTCTGGGGTGTAAAGGTGAGCATTACTACCACAGGATTTATTCTGTTAATTTATGAGAGGGGGTTGTTTCTGCCTTCCTTGTCACATCTGCAGTTGTATCAACCCTGAAGGCTTTTGCCTCACACACACTTACACGCTGTTCTGAATAAAAAAAAAAAGCAGATACAGCTCCACCATCATACACACATCCATGAAAATTGATAGTAGCAGCCATATTAGATTATTGTAGATGCACAGACTATGGGATGTCAAGCGGAGTCTCCAGCAATGAGAAACTTAGAAGCATTTAAATAGATTCTCTTAATATACCCTTCACTGCTAGAAATAGCACCTCCTAAGTCTGCACTTGTGTGTGTGTATGTGTGTGACAAGAACAAGTCTTACAATGAAAATCAGGTCATTCGGTCTCATGGGAAAGTTAGAGTGGGAGACAGAGAGGAGGAAGGTTATGATAATGGACAAAAAGATGGTGAAGACAGACGAGAGAGAAACAGAAGTGGCGAAGAGCAGAATGATATCCCATCATCCTCTGTCCTTCAGCCATCTATAGAGCTCAGATCCAGTTTGGTCCTGTTTGTCAACTACATACATGTTACCACACACAGTGATATGGCCTCATGCTGAAAAGATAAGAACCTCAAAATGGAGCAAGTTTCAGTTTTAATTTGCCATCAATTGATTGGACACAACAATGTAAACTAGGGGTGTAACGGTATGTACCTCGGTCTTGAAATCACGGTTCGGTACATTTTACATTAAACATTAGACAATTCACTGAACAAAGGGTGGTTCTTTTTACATAAAACCATACCTGGGTCTAGGTAGGATACCAAAAATAAGTAATAAAAGATCAAAGACAGAGCGGCATGTACAAAATACTGTAAGCATTTTCAACATCACATTCAAACTGCTCAGTTAAATAATAAACCACTTTGGCTTTACTGTGCAAGTTGAAATAAACTTGAAATCTTACTCACGTTAACTTCTTCAGTGTAGAAAACAGAAAATAACAGTGCTAACACTAGGTGCTAAAACATGTTTCCAGAGGGCTCTGCGGCTCGTCTTTACTAACGTTAGACTGCGTCGTTAGTTAGATCAATTAACTCATACTTACTTTGGTAGCTCAAGCTCAGCGAGGCTGTTCTGTGCTAAATGCCAGACGAGGTTGCTAGGATGGTTCGACAACAACATACGGGGCTTTGCGATAGTGTTCCATCACCCGGAGGAAACAAGGAGTGGCAAGTAGTTCCACTTTGCTTTAGCGTGGTAATATTTCCGGTACATTTGGTACATGTAGCGTTATACTCCTAATGTAAACACAAATTAAAAGGACACAACTTTTGACTCCACTGTAGATAATAATAAATAATCATGCAATATACATTGCACGAGGGGATCAAATCATTTCTAATGGGATGTCATCCTTAGGCATTACAATATGATTTAATTTCAGAGAAGGATAAGCGTATTCGGGGTATTTCGGTGGATATCATCCAAATGTACTGTACACTGGAACGTTACCATCCTCATTTACTCATATATTCAGGATGTGCACATTAAGTGAAGACATTATGTAACTGGCCTGAGGCTACAGCAGGCACCTGAACACTCTGCCGATGTTTAGTATGCTGCTATGTAGTTTCTAGGTGGGTATGAAATATTAACCAGTGCCTCTAATGGGATTTTATGTCAAATGTCTCCATCTGCATTGTATTCCTAATATCAAATGTCTATTTTGTACGCATATCATCACAACTGGATGAAGATTATGATGCTAAAAAGAGACATTCCAAAATACACATGCAGTAAGTGCTGAATAACAAGAATGATAAAATAAAACTGAATCAACAAGACACACACAGACTGTAGGATTATTAAAATGGCTCATCCTACAAACAAATAATTCATAAATGAGTAGAAATCCAATGCACTTTTCACATTAAGAATGTAACAGTTAGCAGAAACGATAGGAGTACATCTCTGATTGTATATACTTTATACACACAGTACATAAACCTTATACAAACAGGTTGTTTGTGTTGCTACTATTTCAGAAGTTTCAAATAATGGCCATGAGATGTTTAGGTCAACGTTAATAGCCAGAGTTAGGTTAACCATATCATAAATCTAATTTACAGCAATAACTGAACTGGCACAACAAAACTTTACAACCAGTTTTGTAGCTTTGTCGGAGTTGATTACATGCTATATTATGAATAATAAAGCAGGAAAATAGCAGAGAGGCCAAACAGAGTGTATTGATTACGAGGCACTAAATCCTTTTAAGATCTATATATCTCTAATGCATTCCTAGAACAGTATAAGAGAAGGGTTGGAAGAAAAATAACTGTAAATCTGTGTAAAAGTGAGGGAGGAGGGAGCAAAGTGGTTTGGTTTCAGGATGAGAACAAGTGAGGAGGAGAGAGGAAAGTAAGGGGGAATGGAGAATGAGCACTGGAGACAGACAAGGGGGAACACTGAGAGGAGAAAATAAGATTGAGATGAAGATGAGAAGAAATGGGAAGAATGAAAGATGGAGACAAACCATGGAAGATGACAGAATGTGAAGAGTGTGAGGGAATGAAAGTGAGAACACTTCCGTGAGAAAGTCAGTGTGCTGGGAGGGTAAAAAAAGGCTTTTGTGAAATATTCAGTGTGATAGAAGACTTATAGAAGCAGAGTCCCCTCTCTGGAGAGAGTAGAATAGAAGGGAGGAGAAACAGAGAAGAGGAGGAGAAAAGAGAAGTGATTGAAGTTTTGGATAAGAGTCATGTGGCTGGAGACCATTTCAGCTGAGAGGTCTCTGCTGCGAAGCTTCGTGTAGGACTGTCAGGGCCCTCTCTATTTTTGAACAGTGTGTGGGTATAATGCTCACACCTTATAACATCCAGTATACCTGTGGAGCTTAGAGGAGGTGAGCTCATGTCAAATTTTCAACTGGGTTATTGTTTGAGGAGAGAAAGAAGCACTCTGCTATGATAATCAAATCATAATTGATTGAATTTTATTTTTCCTGAAATGGAAATTGTCTTTAGGCCCCACTCCTCTGGGAGTAAAAGTACAACTAAGAAGTTAGTGTCTTTCCTGCCTTGGAGCTTTCGTCTGGTTTTGCACGATAATCCAAATTTGGAAACCGGTAACCTGATTGTCTCCAAAATGTGTGTAATATGCTACTGATGTACTAATGCTGTCTGGACAAAGTTTAATTACAATACTTTTAATGATTCAGTAATTGTGACATATACTGCATAGAAGCCACAGTAAAGTTGCAGGGGAAAATGGTGAGAGACAGGACTTGGGCAGTAAAGACCTGTTTCTCAAATGTTTTTTGGGTGGAAAATACAGAAAAATGAATGTCTTGCCTTGTGGTTTAAATAACAGTTGATTTTAGGTGATTAGCAGCTCTAGGGACACGAATGTTGGTCAGTCGGTTAGCCACTTTCATTTGGACTGCAATACCTCAGCAACTATGGGATGCGTGGGCAGAAAATTACATAGACACATTCACAGATCTACCAGGGTTAGGATTAGGATTAGTTGTTAAGTATAATAAGTATAATAAATTTAGGGCTAGCACAATACAAACAGCTCAGTAAATGGAAAACTGGTAAGAATGAGTCAAAGAACATTGAACCAGGGGCATATAGAAATGCCTAACACTAAAAATGCTTAATAAAGCTCATCATGGCTGCAATTATTTAGACTTAAGTCAAGACGATCAGGAGGTAGAAAACTGTAGAAAAACTCTTCTGTGTTTCACTGGGAGTGTGTGTTTTCATGCATGTGATTGGCCAACACAGAGCTTTGCTGGATGTATTTCATTACTCCAACACACAGAGCCAAAGTCAGTCTAAACATGGCCTTGGGCACCTGTCAATCAAGCCAGCACGCCCACAACAATTTCTCTCTTTAAAGCACATGATAATATATTGCAGAGTAATATATGTAATATTGTAAAAAAATTCCAAGTGACACCTTTTCAGAACAATTTCACACATTGTGGCACATATTGGCCCCGTTTAAGCCTCAGACCATGCGTCCCTTATGACACAGACTAACTGCATTTACTCTACAATCATGACCACGCATTAAAAAAAATACATTCATATACACACCAGCTTACAAAGACCCACACTAAAAAAGAAACAACAACTCTATAAATACAGTGTGGAGGTAATGTTCATCGTGTAAAGTAGGCGGATTAACTGGAACCAGGTCAGAGCAAATGCAGTGCATCCTCTAGCTTTTCTTCCTATTTAGCTACTTTTCTCTCTTAGTTTTTGTCTTGCTGTTGCTTTTCTAGCTCTTTCTTTTTTCTTTTTTTTTGATGAGGTAAACTAAAGTGGTTATCTCACCGGACCCCCTCCCAACCCTGCTCCCTCACTGCCGCCTCTTTCCTAACTTCTCAGTACTGTGTCTCTACAAAGACAAGCAGGGAAACCACCTGTGATTGTTCTAGGGTTCTCAGGTTTTTGAATTTTGTGCGCATGAGCCTGCTCATCCATCCATCCATCCATGAGCACATGAGCCTGCTCATATATTCAATTATTGATCTTCTACAAGAAAATGGTGATGTGTAATGTAACAAGAGCACCAACCATATAGCCATTGAGCAAAAGCTGTACATTAGGGTGAGAATGAGTAAAGTTGGATACTGAGAGCTTCTCTTTAATGAAACAGTGAATTTTAGAGTGAAGGAGTGAGTGAAGAACTGATCATATCTCTCGGCGCCATGTCACTGTCTACTTGTCTTTTGTAGATGGCAAGATGCATTCAAGCAATCAATGGGAATAATTTGTAATGGAAAATAGAGAGAGCAAAAGAGAGCGAGGAGAAAGAGGGGAAGTATAGCAAGAGGTAAAGGCCAAAGGGGAGGATCAACAAAGGAGGGCGAGGAGGAGAAACTTCATCGTTACACCCTGAGTCAGACAGTTAGGAATGCACTTCGGTGAGGAAAATATGCCTTTGTTTCAAAGCACCTCAGTATTAAACTCATTCATCCTGAAAAACAGAGACACTGAGACAATCTGCATCTTCAAAGCACTCATCTTTCACCTGTAGCTGGCAGAGATCTTGGATTGCATAATGCAGTCTGAGGATAAAGCTTCCTTTATGACCAGCTGAGCCAATAAATCCGGATCAGTTCTGACCTCTTTTTCTTCACCCCTATCTTCTCCTCTCTGTGGATGTCTTCACTACAGATCGGACAGCAAGCTCCAGCAGCTGAACTCTCCACAGCCCAGAAATTCTTCCTAAATCCTATTTCTGTCTCTGATTCTTAAAGCAGCATCACAAAAGTAGAGGCTGTACAGTCGTTTCTTGAATCCGTCCATGCATTCAAGCCAAAGTGGATGAAAGCAGAAACACTTGACACCTCCTGCTTCTCTCACTGGAACAATGAAAGTGTTTCGAATGTGCCTTATTTCCCCAGTATGTTTAATTGGCTGTATCTGTCTCCCTCTACACTAACCCATCCCTCCAGTCATAACTGTTTTCAATTAAAAAGGTCTGTGCTACCGTCATCCTTAGCTTGCGTAAGCTATATTGCTATTCTGGGGAACGTCTAGCAGAAGATGAGGGGTAGCATCTTTGGCAGGCGTCATAATGATTAGATGGGGAGCCACAGTCGAAAGACTGATAAAGCAGTGGCTTGTTGGAGCCATCTTTACAACAGCTTGGGGTGTTATGTAAGGGGTGATGTAGCCGGGGCTGGTGAAGGATGAACAAATGATGAATCCCAATGACAAATATAATGAGCAAGCAATAAATGACTATTAGTGTGATACCATTATACTTAAGTTATAATTTCTTTTGTGTCTGTTTTTTCTGTCCATCATTACAACATTAAGCAGGATTATGATGATTTGCATTTGTAGTATTTTAGCTATTTTATTTCAGTTCCTACTCTTAGTCCTAGATTCTAAGCCAGTTTCAACAGTTTTCTGCTTAACTTAGAGAAATGCTGATCCTGAACATCCAAGCAGTTTGTTTTTACCTTTGTCCAGTCTGGACCTGAGCATGAAGGACTCTCCCATCCAAACGTAGCAGGTGCATGGCATCAAAAATATGAAACTGGGCCAAGTGGAGTATGTTGCAGTATTTAGGCTGCTTGACCTTCAGATGGTTATTTAGAGAAAGAAAAACTACACCTGTTTGGTTTTCCCTATCTCCTCTCTATATTCTCTTCATAAAAAGCCACTGAAATCATTCACATAACAATCTGATGACAGAAACAGATCAGAAGCGAAAGGTGACAACAGAGGTGATGAATGCCTCTAGTGATGCATGCCATTTTAATGAAGTATTTTTTCTGTCAGTCTTTTTTCATTGCTCTTTCCCTTGTAATCTATCCTTTCTTTCTAGTGCTCCCCTGTTTCTCTGTTACTTTATGTCTCTCTCTCTCTTTCCTCTAACACCGGAGAGCCATGAAGATAGGATAACTTATTACTAATGTATCATTTCTCCCCACATATATATTTACAAAGACTTGAATCGTGGTTGATTTGGTATACTGCTACAAAGAACAGCAAAAGCATTGTTTATACATGATGAAGATGCTCCAAAACTCCTGGCTATGAAAAAAATCTCTTATATGTCTTTTTCTCTCACTTACCTGCTGGGTTTTAGAACAGAAGTCAGACACCACTGCGGAAAGATCAGTAATCAATATTGACAGCTGTGTTTTCTTTTATGGCTGTCAAGGTAATTTTAAGTGAACTGTTGAAATGTAGAAAAAAGAAATTTGGCATTAAATAGGTGTGTTGTGCTCACCTGAGGTTAAAAAAATAGACTACTTGAATTTAAAATAGAGTTATATTGGACAGACAACCATGAGAAAAAAAATGAACAGGTGTTGACATGGTGTTATTTATTTTACTGTAGAGTGCAGCAGTGTAGGGATTTGATTGATGTTTAGTGTCTCTGCTTACTTTCGATGATACAAAACTTTCATTTGCATTAAAATGATTGGAAAGCTGACTAACAGTGTGTGTTAGTGAGGTAACACATGCTGAAGTTCTTTCATTACCTCTGCCAATGAAGTTGGTTGGTGCAAGTGCTCTCCCCTCTTTGTTTCTCTGTCTGCAAAATATTTTAAAAAGTTACAAATGAGTTTGGCAAGAAATTGGAGAACAGATCTCTTGGCCAAGGATTAAATTTTGGCAGTAATGTGCCTCTTTCTGACATAACAATTCTGAAGTTTTTGTAGTTTTTGTAGAATTTAGCTTACAAATACAAAACAAACAATTGTATAACCCTCTCCTACTATACATATGGGAATCTTGCGAGGATGGGAAAGGTCAAGAAAGCACTAGACAGCATAGCTAATATATACACCCTTACATGTTAGCAGTTGGCAGACTGGCTAATATAATGAATTACTAATGAATTCTCTGCCTGCTGCCTACTGATATTTCATTGGCTGGTTTGCTCATCGTCCATGAAAGTCAGTGTTGACAGAATTGTTAGCGCTCATTAGCCAACTTGTCAACACTTTGCAACTCAGTTCAGTTGAACCCAGGGTGGACTACTCCTAGAAAAACCTCTGCCAAAGATTATGAATGGATTCATAAATCTTCATCCTCACTGTGCAGCACCAACAGCTAACATTTGTTTCTGCTCAAGCATCGTTAATATATTTCCCCATGTGTCAAGCTGTACCTACTACAGTTAATGCCTGATCATGGTGTCATACTTAAAGGCCATTATAATTTTCATTCTACATTCCAGTCAAATTGTCTGGAAGTGACAACGTTTCCAACATTGGTTGTGCTAATTTATAATTCTAATATGCATGCACCTTTGTGTTTATGTAAATTATTAGCGAGTTGTTTATAATGTGCAACCAGTAAACAATGTCAGGAATACAATAAAAAGGGTTTTTGGCCATTTGGACAATGCCCTATGATAATAAACACGAATGTTACGTGAATAAATGTAATGTGAAACTCTGTATTAGATGCTCTAGAGTAAGCATACTGCAGATCACACCCATACACTTCTGAATACATGGCAAACACATGTGAAACGTGCATCCTACGGATGGATGGATTGATAGATAGATAGATAGACAGATAGACAGACAGACAGGGGGGTTCAGTAGGGGATGGAGGGCTCAGCTGGAGGAGGTAGGGAACATATGACATGACAGTGTGTGTGAGAGCAGGAAAGCAGAAGATGAGCAAGGAGGGCAGGACACGAACCACCTCTGGCACCAAACTCAGTTAGGGAAAAAAAAAAAAAACATATGCTATGTGTGCAGTTTATCCTGAAGCTCAGCCTTATATAACATAGGTGCAATGAGGGCTGAAACAAGCAAGGAGAATTGCTTTCACCCCCGACTCTGCTGGCTTCATTGTCTTACCTGTCTAACTCCTGCCTTGTGCTTGTTTATCCCTGTCACCTTATTTATTTTTCACCCGGGCCCTTGAGCCACACCAGGATCATTACTGCACGGCCGCCATATAGGGTGGCAGTGAGCGAACACCCTGTCACATTACACAGGGAGGGTTTGAAAAGCCATGTTGATAAATTGATGCTTTTCTTAATTTCCTACCGCCATCATCTGTAACCTACCCTTGCTGCTGCGATGGAAAGCCTCTGTCGTTGTTGACGTGGTGGTTGTAGAATGCAGTAAAGCCTGGGACTCTATGCTCTGTGCCTCAACAAAAAATCTCAGTGGGAAATGTTCAACCACAGAAGAATCAGAGGACATGCACTACATCCACTGTTAACAGCCCTTACAACATACTATCACATTATGATGGTACATTAAAGCCCAAATTGCACCGGCGTCTTTGCAAACCGGGTATTGGGTTTCTTATGAGTGATGAAGTTACGCATCTATAAAAATGGCTTTAATCTGCATGGACCTGATGTGCTCTGTTGTCTCTTCTACCAGCATTAATCTTAGTAATGAACAATAATAAGTTTTCTATATTTAACGATCTTCTGTGTTTTCTGTTCTAGATAGTACAGTTCCTTCAGCACCTCAGTTCAGACTGCAGTGAGTCAACTCAGAGAAATATGTGGGCTGATCGATACCACCAATGCTACTGTAAACATGAGCATCACTTATCTCATCTTTTTGTCACATTATTCTTTTTTTTTATCACAAATGCATTATTGGAAAAGTGTTTGTATTGGAGGAGTTTTTTTCTACACTTACCACATTTATCGACCTTGATGATAATCAATAGAAATGAGTTAGAGGGGCTGCTGTAAGTAATCAAAACTCACTCTTCCTTTTATTTGCATTCAAGACGTGGAGAAGTGAACACTTTGTAGAAATCAATCGCTTATAGATCTTTCATTATATGACATTAAAACTGTGTCAGCACTTTCCTCTAGTCTGATTTATTGATTAAGGAAAAAATAAATCAGTCAGCCGAATAATATTCTGTTAAAAATAAAGCCACAGACAGAGTCATGCCAATTTAGCAAAAACATAAAAGGCTTTCTGGAGGTGAAAGTAGGTCAAAAGCAAGCATTTCATAAGCAGTTACACAGTTACATGTGACATTTAAGCTACATATAATCAGTCATGCCAAAATGGTTATATATAGATTATTGTTTTACTGTGTGATGGTCTACTTCCATGTTTTAAATGCAAATATATCCCTCTGTCCATCTGTCATCCTCCAAATGTTTCTGACTAGTGGGTACACATCATAGGTTGGTTGGCTGAAAATCTCCAAAATGAATGCCAGAGTTTTACGTAAAAGACAGCAGACTTAAATATGTGGATACAGGTTGTAACCTGACCTGCATCCTCCATTCTAACATAAAAAGCAAGTAAGTGACGACAAAACGTTCAGCGCACACCGCTATATCACCAGACACAAACTGTGTATCAGTGAAAGCACCTTTGGTTGATTATCTGGTGTGTTGGCTTGACAGTTAACTGGCATGTTCAGTGAAAAATCCAAGGACAGCAGACTTTTTGCTATGAACAGCACAGTGCACAATTGAAAGAGCACACAAATGATTTGAAAGCCTTTTGTCCTTTAGGCTGAAGCCTTACAACCAACTCTAAATCTCAAACTCTAGATGAGTTCAAACAGAAAATGTTACAACTTAAAGGTAAAGGCTGAAAGGACAGTCACTGCAAAGATAGATAGATGGATGGATAGATAGATAGATATCAGAATCACATAACAGGCGACACGTCATGAAACCATCATGTGACATGTGCACACAACGAAGCTTAGAGCTCAGCAGACAGGTGTGAACTGTTTGAGATGTGGCACTTGTTTGTTGTTTGAAAGAAGGTTCTTCACGACCCTTTACATAAATCCAAAGCAAGCCTTTCTTCACCATCCAAAGGTTAAAAGCGACTGTGTGAGGGGCAGGGGGGCGTGGGGGGTACAGAGCAGCTCTCCTCAGTAAAGTGAAATGGATTTGTGAACAACAGCATTTTTTTCTCTCTCTTTTTTTTTTATCACTTTCTCATGTGCCCCCTTTTTGTCAACCCCAGCCTCGTTTCCTTTTGGCACTTTGATTGCTCTCTTAGTTCAGCTCTCTCTGGGGTGCAGTAATATAGTACCCAAAACTAGATTTTCAGTTGTGTCTTCTCTTCTCTGCATGCCTCATTTATCAATTTGGACAAGCTCATATAAAGCAAATTAATGAAGCAAGTAGGGGGGCTCTGTTTTCGTAACAAAATTAAACATGATGTACTCACTGTATTTACAATCTATTCAATGTATTCACATTGTAAATTTGACCCCCATACCGTTTTCCCACCGCTCTACAACTAAAGCAGGGAAATTAATAATAAACATTTCTGCTCTCTCTTTAATAACATCTTTGTGCTTATCAGTCATTTCAAATGGTCCTCAAAAACGGGATACTAGTTGAACCAACCTTGGTTCAACATAAGCCTGAAGTCAATATGATGAGCTAGTATGGAGGAAGTAAAGCTGCTGGTGAATTTTAACTCTTTAATGTATAATAATTAACAAGTGAAGATCTGGGGAAAAAAAAACCTCAAGCTGAATTTCTAAACAATTTTTTTTTTCTTTTTTTTTCTTGTTGCTATTTCAGATGCAGTCAGCTGGGAAAACTTCTCATTGGTGCCAAAGGCCTGGACTATGTGGGGCGAATGTAGTACTGCTTAATTGCAAAATGACTCTTTGATGAGGAGCTTTAAAGGCACATGTGAGGTTTCAAACAACTTTCATTTAAAAATTGCTACTTCAGAGTGATTGACTTTAATAACGCTCTATTTTAATATCTAGCCAATGTGAACAAAGCTTGGACATTTTAGAGCCATCAGGATATTACAGTTAGGCTCGAATAAGGACAACGCCCCCCACCACCAACAAAGTTGACCAAGCGCGTTACAATCGCTCAACTGATGGAAACGAAACATTCACTTGGCATCACCCTCAATTTCAACAAGTCAGCTGTTACAGCCAAGTGACAAGTGAAACTTCATTCTGGCACGATGAGCTGCCAGACACTTTTTAATGCTCATCCCGTGCCAGCTGGGGATTTTAATCCGCAGATGTTTTACGCACGGCGGTCGCGGAGCGCGCATCATCATCCTCATCCTCATTAGCGGAGGCAGCGCGGCAGAAAAGACCTCTTTTATCTCTTAATCAACCGCTTTCTACCCGGGTTGGATTAAACCAGGTCATTAAAGCCAGATGGAGGCATCATGCTCTGAGTTGACGGCGGGTCTTACCTTGAGTTGTCGTGGCTTTGGAGAAGTGTGGGAGCGTGTGCGTGCAAGTCCTCTCCTCTCCTCTCAGCCCCCACCCCTTCCCCTCCCCTCCTCCCCTCCTAACTATCCAAAATGGAAACACTGGTCCAACTTGATACCTGGATTCGAAGTCGACGAAAACTAAACGCCAACAACGTTTATGAGTTGATGCACAGAGACCGTCAGAGAGGTGAAGTGCGCACAGCTCCGACTCTGGCACGACTGATCTTCGGAGAGAATTAGTTTGCTTGTTTCTGACTGCCGCCCTCCCCTCCCACCCACTCTCAGTCACTGTCTCCCACCCATGAGAAATAAATAATCTTTCATCTCTCTCTCTCTCTCTCTCTCTCACATACACACGCTCTTTCTACCTCTCTCTCTTTCTGCCTAGCAGGTGGGCATTCTTGAATAATGTGAGATCATTATTCAAGTTTGCTGGAGGCCCCAATTGTGTGTCTTCCACACACACCCCTCACTGCACAAAACCTTGCAAAACTGCCTGTCTGTGTGCTTCTCCAGCTGTCCAGTGTTGTGAAGGCAGAGGATTGGGAGTGGTCGGGATTAAACCGTTGGGATTATATCTCAACATTCATCATTTCATCTCTCTCTCTCTCACACACACACACTGGTGGTCAGTGACATCAGTCTTTGGCAGGCAGAGACAGACAGATTCATGTGGGTAGAAAATGGATAAAGAGAAGACAGGAGAGAAAAAAGAGAAGAAATAAGACTTGTTCAATTGATCTATGTAAATTTAATGGTTCATCTAAAATCTGAGCAGTGGGAGGGCTGTAGGAACGGTCATGGGCATGAAGTATACTTCCTGGCTGGCTGTGTGTGGTTGTGGTTGCAATGTGGCTGCATGAAGCCCCTGCGTGTGTGTGTTTTCTGTGTACGGCACACAGCCAAGTTGGTGTATGTGTGTCTGCATACTGACAGATGGCTACTGCAGTGACGCAGTAACTAACTACTGGGTTTCTGTGTTTGTAAGGTCGCATACTTGTGCACATGCCTATTGGTGGATTATGTGAGGGAGGAGAGAGAGAGTCGGAGACTGACAGAGAGAGAGCGAGAGGGAGCAAGGTGAGCAGGATGCAACAGATATATCTTTTCTTTTTTCTTTTCTAGCAGCCTTCACACACACACACACACACATGCTTATGCCTTCTTTTACAGATGCTTAAAGTCTTTTAGCACATACTTTCCCAAGAGACCTTGAGTCTGTTGTGGCTTCCATTTGCTGAAAATACATTTGTACAAAGGTGTGTATGTGCGAAAGATAAAGAGGTGCAGGGGGGTGGAAATATTAGGAATGATAAAAACACATTTCTGTTGATTCTGCACAGGATGCATCTGCCATTACATTGCATAATCATGCAAATTGCAAATACAATATTGTGGCTAATGGACTCCAGCTTATAATGCCTATTCTGTATGCTTGAATGGTGGGGTGGGGAAATTCAATGATTACCTCAAAGGTGAAGTAAGAGTGTCTAATTAATACCATAGGAAGATTTACAAATGTACACTTGAGCAGGACTGTTGAAGTTGATTACATTGTATTCTACTGCCATTATACCATGTATCTGACAGCGTTGGAAGGAGTATTCAGAGCTCTCCCAAAGTGAAATCATCAAAATCAAAATAAGCTGACCATTATGTTTCATAATGAATGACTCATCATCATGATCCATTATACTTGCAAGGAGGAGAGCCATGAGTGCATGAACACACAGCATTAAAGACCCTCAGTTGGACCAAACCAGTTTCCTGGCAAGGCAGAGAGAAGAGGTCAACTAAATTGTTCCATTTAAAGCAACAGTAGAAAAGCACTGTAACTTTGAGGACCCAGAGCAAACATCCCAGTCCCAAATGCGCCATTCAGAGCCGGCAGGCTTCAAGGCCAGCAGCCATCTAGAGGAAGAATGCACAGCTCTGGCTCTGGCTATAATAATATAAATCTCACAGGCTTGAATAGATATCCAAAAACAATTGACATATTTTAATGATTATCATCCTGACTCGAGCACGTGTCTTTTGTGTGTGAATGTATACTCATTTGTAAGCGCTATCCTGGCACCCACTCGTTTGTCTTAACTCTCTGATTGAAATGCTTGTAATTGTTGTGTATACATGGAGTAATGGTTTGGTACATGGATTTATACGCACATTTTCTCCTTACAGGATTAATTTATAAATAAATCCCCAGCAGCCTGCCCCCCCTAGTGTATATTTCAAATTTGGCATCAACTAATATAATGCTGTTAGGGCTGTGACCATCTACTGCCTGCACTCCCTTGTTGTTCATGTGTGGGAATGCAAACACACACACAGATGCTCTCACTCACTATGTGTTTTACTGGATTGTCTCCCACTTCCCTTTGTCAGAAGCTTACCCTCCATTTCCCCCTCTGCCATCCTTTTCACCCCCCATCATCTCATCTGGCCTGCCTCTTTCTCCCTCTCTCTGTCATTCATCAGCATCCCTCACACGGTCAGTCTCCTTTCTATTTTTTTCCCCATCTCTGATTGCTTCCTCTCTTTCTCTTACAGAAAAACATCTCTCTGTTGCTTCTTCTTCCTTGCAGGCTGCAGGCCAGTGTGGATGTAATTACATCACTCCTCCTCTCACAGCCATAATGAAAGACAGAAGGGAGGAAGAAAAACAGAAAAAGATACTAAAAACAAAAATAACCCCGCTCATGATTTATTTTAATTAATTCTTTTTTTACTGCTAAAGGTTTGCCCTTTCATGTGAATCTGTTTAATACTGGTACAATCAGATTCACATGAATCCAACTAAATGTCCTGTACCTCACGTAAATTCCAGTTAAATTCATCCACTGACAATGTGCATGTCTGCATAGTCCGACACTGAGAGTTAAATAATACAATAACGTTAAATGACTCCTGACATATGCTGAATGTAGCAAAGGAGAGTTGGCCTTAATTAGTGCAGCTATATTTGAGCTGTAATGTAGGACGGGCAATGCCTCCTTGACTTCAGCACTGGGACAAATCTGCATACTTTTAAAAATCAATAGCACAGAAAAAAGAAAAAAGAAAAAAAAAAACAGTAGTAACAATAGAATGAGCGTAAAAGAAAGAGCACAGAGGAAAGAGCCTTGACTTCAGAGGACTGTTTTTCACTAAACATCCCTTTTATATAAGGCCTGGGTTGCGCAATAGTTTTCCTATGTTTTTCCTGATAGTGGCAGCTTAAATGGCAGGAGAAATCATTAGTAAAAGGTTGCAACAGGCAGGAATAAGGCTTGTTTGAAGATCCTCAGTTAGATACATTGCTGTGAAAGCTCTTGTTAATTATCCAAACTACTGAGGAGATGGTTTGGTAGATGCTATTATTATCCAGGGCGATTGATGATATTTTCTCAGTTGTTGGGGGTTCATGTCATACTGAGAAAGGGGTCACCCAATATGGGGCTCCAATAACCTTTATTTCCTTCTTCTTTCATTAATATTACTTTAGACACACACACAAACACACTACGTGAGTCATGCTGTACTCACACAAACTAATGATATACTGTATATGTGAATGATGTAGGTTTGTTTTTCTTATTCTTTAATATATGCCCATTAGCTTGGATTATGTGTAGTATGTATGAGTAAGCAAATGAGAGAACAGCAGTATGTGTATAACCTGTGAAAAAAAAGACATCTAGCACCAAAACAAAATAGATTTCCAAGACGTGTAAACAGAAAGTAAGCACAGAGACATAAAAAAAGATTAATTCAACCCTTAATGCCAAATAGTACAGCAGTGAAATAAGAGCTAAATAAAAGCTGGCAGTCCTCACGCTCCTTAAGGAAGGTGATGGAGTGAGAAAGGGAGCTATCGTACATATTATTGGTAAGCCCTCCTCCTCAATAAAGTTGATTATTTTTAGCACTCTGATTGGTTCTGATGCTCTGCTGGGACCTTACAGGTTGGGTGAGTGAAAGTGAAGGAATGTGCAGACCAAAAAAGGAGTTGGAATAAAAGTTAGGACAGGAAAGTTCACAATGAAGATTGTTGGGTTGGGAGGAAGAAGGAGTGTAGAGGACATGAGTAGAGGTGGTCCCCAGATTCCTGAGGTTATTAATAAGAGTCTTCAAGGAGACCAATGACGATCTGGGTCACACTATTTCCTCCTCCTCCTGAGGTGTATCAAGTTCACACAAAAAAATGGCCCCAAAAATATCTCCCTCTTCCATCATGAAATGGGCTGCCTTTGTTTTCAGAGAGCAATAACCCTTCAGGACAAAACATAGTAACCTGTTTGATTTCCTCATTAAAACTTGCAAGTGTATAATCAGTTTGACTGACATGACAGCTTTATTTCTCATTTGGCTGAGTACAGTAAATGCATTAGCCACTGATGTGAGAGGAACATCTCTATTAGCTCTATTAGACCAAAAGTGTTTCACAAAAATCTTTTTTCTTTTTTCAGTTTTTTTTTTTTTTTTTTTGTGCTCTATCAAATGAGTTGTAAATCCCTTCTGTCTTTGCTGTTCTGTGTGAAGAGGCTCCAGCGAGCATCCTGCTATGGAGCTGTCTGTCTGTATGTTTTCACAAACCTGGCGGGTTTAACAGCATTTCAGCCTGAATTTTTTATCATAACATAAAAGCACACAAAATACCCTTTTCGGGGGCTGAGAACCAAATGTCTTTCCAAACCAGCTGTGATCTGGCTATATTAATTTTACATTTATCCCCACTGAGCCTTAAATTTGAGTCTGTGGCATCTCCTCTGGCTGTGGGACTGCTGCAAAACATTTAGGCTTTTATGTGTTAATGATTTCAGGATTACCGTCATTCTGCTGCGGAAGAAACAAACTAATGAATAACCATAACAGATGCAGACACACTCCATCCCACCTCATAGTTGACAAAGAAATGTGAGTTTATGTCTGTCTCCCATCTAGTGGTCCAAGGAAGTCACAGCAGGGAGTCCAGCCAGCAAAAAGAAAGTGATTAAAACATTCAGTCATTTCTGGTGCTTTCCTTCATTTCAGTCTACTTAAAAAAATCCGCTATGATATTACTTATCTTAGATTACTTTGTAACTGAAGTTACATAGAAATTGAACCAGTTTTTTGAGGAAGATCAGAAAGTCGCCATTGAAAAGGCTTATTTCCCAGCATGCCTCGCGCGTCCACATTGCTGTAAGGTTGGACAGAATTACAGCGAGAACTATACAATACACAAAGACAGAAACAGTAAAACGCAGTGTGTCTTCGTTCGGCTTCTACGCTGATATTTTAATTTTGAAAACAAGTAATATAAACTTATTTGCACCACTACTAAGACTTCATGTACATGCACGGCTCTAGATATACGCCCTGTCCCCTTTACTTTCTCACGTGGGCGGAAGCTCATTGTAGAGGTCACGTGCCGAGTGCTCGTCACTCCACCAATCACCTCGGGGAAGGTCTGAGACAGGAGCCAATGGTTGCCCTTGCAGGGCATCACCTGATGCGGGTGAGCGAGTGAACAGAGAGATTGGCCCGCAGTGGGCGGTCCTAGCAGGAGAAGCCGCGGCGGGGCAGTTTAACACCCCGCCCGGTGGATGCGACCCTCACCGGCTTGGAATCGCTCGCGGCTGGCGAATGAGTGCGATGGATGAGGTGGAGCAAAGCTCCAGAACCCAATTCAGACTACTCTCCCCCCACTTTTGTCTCTAAATAAGTAGCACTGGGATATAATGCATTAAGGTTAAATACAAGATAAGGACAGATGGAGGTATTTTGGTGCTGTGAAAAGTAAAGCGAAATAAGTGAAGGCCAAATACATGAGAGGGATTTATAATAATAATAAGAGAAGACTGCATTCTTTATTTCTCGCTTCAGGGTTGAAAAGAGTTGTTTATTGAATTCCAATGAACTCTCTCATTTTCATGGACTCATTTATACATAAGAAAATGAAAAACTCCCAGAAGTTCCACTTTTTTCAGAAACACAGTACAACAATCATGCCAATCACTGGCCGATTGTATAGTTAATAAGAATATATTTAAAGTCAAGCTGAACCATCTAAGGTTATTGTCTAGACTTTTATGTGGGACCTGCTGACCTGGGGACATGGTGAGGGCATGTCCCCCGAAAGACAAAAGAGGTTCATGTGTCTGTCTGACCCAGTTCCAGGTCCTTAGTGGGTTGGGTAGAGTTACCCGTACAGTATGATCTGGAGCCAAGGAATTAAAACCTCAAACATCACCTGCAGAGTAGACATGACAATAATAAGGCAGGCATGGGTTGAATTAGAAGGCAATCACATGATCTGTATGCCCATTTGACCTACACCTATCAGAATTCTGCACCTTTCCATCCATAGTGCTGGGGATTGAATTTGACCCCCGGCACACCCGACATGACATTATTCAGTCTTGCATGCAGAGTTTAAGACTATGTTTAGTCCCATTATTCAAAATCTAAAACATCTCATTCATCCATCAGCTCAATTCACACCCATTCATGATAAAATATTCACTCTATTTTAATGTTTTACCACTAATTTATTTTGAAAATACTTTTAACCCTTTATAGTCTTTTTCGTATATTGTAGCTTTAACATATATAGTCTTTTTAAATTTATATTTTAAGTGTATATAAATGTTCTGTCATTGTGTTTTGTGACGTTATATGTGTCTGTTTATTCCGCACAACCAGTTGCTCACGAAGAACAAATGAAGGGATTTCCTATTTTAATCTGGGCCCTGGACAAAAAATATAATTTGTGTAATAATAATGATAATTTCAAAAATTTAAAAATCTTAGTGTCAAGCTGTGGCTTGCTCTATACAGTGTCAATCACATGACACTTAACAAGTGGACCTATTTTATACCACAGGAGCTTTACATATAATATTACTACACTATTCAGCGGGATCTATGTCAGGACAGATAGTTGGTGAACTGTCCATTGCCCCACTTTTTTCTAATTATCTGATGGATGTGTTACATAACTGTGACCCATGATAATAAATGTAGAACAAAAACAGAAACGGGGGCCGGGTCAGACACAAAAAACACAAAACACAAAATCTAAAATCAATCATGAAGTGTGTAAATTCACTAATTGCACTTTTCATTCTTCTCAGTGAATATTTTTGCTGCTAATGTGAACTGCTACTATATTACATCGACATTTATAAAAAAAAAAGAAGCTGCATTGTTTCTCAAATGATTAGAACAATTCAAGTGTAATGAGGCAGACAAATGAGCCACAAATATGAGACTGGTTTGACAATCAACATTTCAATTCAAGGTTATTGAAGATAATTTGTATACGATAACAAGAGTGAGATTTAATAAGATTAATTGGCTGTAAAGTGTTAGATATGCAGAAAAAATATGTTAAAAAATACTATGTTAAAAAGTAACCCACAGTGACAGTTAATTTACAGTTGCTTGGTTTCTGTTAATCACTGTTGATGCTGAGACTTATGGATCTTTTAAATTTGACCTGTATTCAGTAAACATGTTTATTTGCTACTTTGTGGGGGGAAAAATCTGAGGGTATGTGTTCCCTCCCTTCAGGAACAGATGTGAATAAAGGGAGTATTAATGGCTTAAATAATGAGGCCATAACCTTTTCACACAGGTGAAACTCAAAACATGTGAGTGTGTACCCAACGTCAGCCTGATGAGGTCACTATTAACAGTATTTGTGATGCAGAAGTATTTATTCATAATTCAATTGACTTTAACTGAATCCCATTTCATTTGCTCTTTTCATAAGTGAATTATATTCAAACTTGAGTGTAAAGTGTCACAAATAGGTCAGCCTACAGTGATATTACATAACATTAGTATGACCTCCTCCCTGCATGCCACAGCTGAGCCCATTTTCTTTAGTATGAAAATGAAAACTCTGGATTCAAGTCCGCAAACATTAACACAGTAGCACACCGAGCACACCCACATCCTCTCTCTGGCCCCATGTGGACATGTGTTTTGCAACCACTCTAAACATTGTGATATTGACATGTGATTTCTGAAATGATGCTGCAGGCCAAGTTTTCTGGGGTCAGTTCAAGTGGATTAGGGCCCTCAATAAAAGAGGAAGGACCACTTTAATTTTTTCAGATACTCACAGAGAAGAGAAACTGGACAGAGCAGAGTCAGAAACTTCGAACCTGAAAGAGAGAACTCACAATTATTTGATAGTTAAAAATATTTTGAACTTAATTTAACTCTTCATCTGCAGATTCCTTCTGTCATCATTTTACATCTCTCTAATTCTTTATGAGTCCTGTGTCAAGGTGTGTTTTTTTTTTACACTTCACTTTTGATTTGAATTGAATTTACCAAACCCAAAGGTTTGATGATATTGTCTTGGTGCTAAAGTGCATGAATTTTGTTTTGTTCCTCACTTTTTATTCTTCTTCTGAGGGTGGGTGGCTCACTGTCTGCACACTTATATGTGTCTGCACTTTCAGCATGCCCTGGTTTGGGTTAAAATGCATGCTGCTGTGTGCATTTGCCAGTGGGACAGTGTGTCCCTGTACGTTGAAGAATCATACCTTGTGGATTGACAGGCTGGACTGCGCCAAGTGTGTGGCCATCAATACTACCATATGCAGCGGCTACTGTTACACACAGGTGACCACTGCTGCACACTCTTATGTATTTTGGACATAGTGCAAAAAATTTTTATTTTGTTTTGGTGTCTCAAATCTTCTAAGGCCTAGATTTTGTTTAGTAGTAGATTCACTATGTGATGACAGAGCTGGATGTGAAATATCTAATTCCAGTTGGAGGAGAATGAGCATTATTCTCGCAGAAGTCATTCGAAGAAGTGACTTAGATAAATAAAATGGATGCAAAAAATTATAAATCAGTGGACAAGCTCTAACCTGTTTCCTCCCTTTTCAGGACACCAACTTGAGAGGATGGTTTGGAAGGACTTTCCTGATCCAGCGTAGCTGTGTGCCCCTCTCCCTGGTGTACCGAGCTGCAAGTGTTTCTGGCTGCCCTCAAGATGTCACCCCACTGCTGCATTATCCTGTGGCCAGTCGCTGCAGCTGCAGGCACTGTGATACACGTACACACCACTGTGTCCGCACCAAACCAATCTCTTTTGACCAATGCCCCCTGACAGTCAGCAGCCTGAAGAACCAAAGCCAGTCTGCTTCAGAGACCTGACACTGCTGATATAAACAAAGCACATAATCTGCAAAACAATGCAGCTGTTAACTGGATGTTTCTGTTTCTTTATGTCACTATAGTGGATGTCAGCTCATTAGCTGTTCATATTACGTTTTTCTAAGTTGTCAGGCAATAAAACTCTAGATTTAGCATGCATTTAAGCTTTATTGACTATGAATTGCATTCTGAACCAAGGAATATGCTATGTTTGGGAGGAGAATGATGTTGTTCATGTATATGAATTGATATGGAGGGTTTCTGAAACAAACATGCTGCACAGACGTTCAAATTATGCCATGTTAATGCCAGTGTTGTAGGACGCAGTTACAGGACTTGGACGTGAGTCCTGATATTCACAATTTATTAGAAAACTTGGACTTGACAGGAACTTCAACTTGCACTGATAACTAAGACTTACAAGTCAGTTGTACAGCACTTTTTTCCTGCTTAGTAAATAAACTCCAATTGAAATGGGGACAGCTTGGTCTTTAGCAAAAAATTGTACAATTTGGAAAAAATGTAATCCTTCACAACAATTTGCAGTATAGAGAGAAATACTAAATGACTCCCATGTTTCATTTAGCATTATAAAATATTTTATTAAACCATTTATTTATTTAAATTGGCATTGGCTCTTTGCAATGAAACAATCTCAGTGAAAAGATGCATCATACTCACCTGGATTAAGCATAAGACAGTTAAGGTCCATCCCAGAGTCTTTCCCATTGGCCATGATGTCAGATCTGAAATGCCCCTTGCTCGTCCCTCCTTCTCTCCTTTCATTCATTCAACCCTGCAGCTATACAGAGTGAAAGCTGGCAGCTAAAACTTTGATACAGCAGTTTTAAATCTTTGGCTTCATTCCAAGGTAGGTGATATTTTTCTGAGAATTAATACTCCAGTGACATGAAGTTAGATATTCATTGCAGTGTGCCTACCTATCCTGGCTGTTAAAAAGCAGGGCTGGTATTAAAAAAAAAAAAGTGATGTTAGAGGTTAGAGTAAATGTAAAACATCAAGACAGTTTTAATTTGATTATAATTTCTAAATCAGTTCTTCATTTTATTTAGGATGCACCAAGGTAGCCTTTGTCCTGATTAGTTTTATCTTCAGATATTTTTTCCAAAATCTGTGCTCACCAGAATTAGTTTGTTAAATTAAATGACCACTTGAGGCGCCCTCAAGCTGCACTTGACATCTCTTTAGGTCGTTCATTTAAGAGGACAATGGATAAAAGATAGAGAGAAATATCCTGGACATTGGGAGAGCTTTATCATGGACATGAATTCATTCTTAATGTGCACTGATGTCTCAGTAAATGCAAAAAGTTATTTACACAAGAGTAATATGATCATGACACTACAGTTGCATTTTTTTTCACAGCCAACATTGTGCCATCTAACTTGGCAGGTTCTTCTTTTTCTAGAAATTTGATAAAAATAGAAGATAAATCACAAATTTACACCCAGAGTTAGAGGTCCTATGCGCAAATAAGGATCGAAAATAATTTCTGGACATGGTTTATGGCAGGTGACTCCCAGGAGGCTATTTGCATTGTGGTTAGATTTCGGTGATGTGACAACCGACCCTGGCTACATTTCTTGGCTAGCGGCGGAGGGAGGGGGATGGAGAGTCCTATCGAATTTATCCATGTATCTGCAGGGCTGGGCTTGCCTCTCTGTATATATAACCCTGAGCTTCTCTCTGCTCTCGCCTTGCTCAGTGTCTCTCTGGGACTCACAGCCTGCTCTCCCTCTGCGGCCTCCTCTTTTGTGCTGACCAAGTTCTGCACTTAAACAACCAAGAAACCATGGCCCAGCAACCGCAGATTAGGTATGAACCTGAGCAAATCCTCCAGCGCAATCTGTCGACTACTTAAAGAGAAAAACAGAAATAAAGCATGCTTTAGTTATGATATTATTTGAAAGAGTAAACTGTTAAAGTTTAAAATCTGTTGCTTCTCTAAAGTCAAAACATTGACACGTGATGACTCATTTTCTCTGTTTGAAGTTATTTTTGGATGACTAGATGTTCAGAGGCAGTTCGTCTGAACCCGGTTCTGTTGCACTGCTAACACTTCACTACACACACGTATATAGAATGACCTTCCCACACAGATATTGAACCTAATTGTAAGGATTATAACAAATCCTCGCTCCGGGTCATTTCCAGCAGGTTTTGTTACTTTACCTGACAGCGCTCCACCTTACTTTATTCAAAAATTTTTAATCCTTGTACTAATAGTTATAATGTTCTTCTGTTCCGACTTGTCCTTGAACAGCCTCCCAGCCAAACTGATCAACGGAGGGATTGCAGGCACGGTTGGAGTCACCTGCGTGTTTCCAATCGACCTGGCCAAGACCCGCTTGCAAAACCAGCGCAGCGGGCAACAACTCTACAAGAACATGTAAGGTTCTTGACTAGAAGATCACTGCTTTCCCCCCATTTCATTTGTGTTGGTAAAAGCCAAATGTTTTGAATGGGTTTGAACTCTGAGTTTTAGTCTTTTATGCAGTTTTGTGATAGCAAAAGATAATTTAAAACACAGCTGAATATAACAGCTTGCCCAGCTAATTTATTCTTTTTTTTTTTTTAATCTTAAGGATGGATTGCCTTATAAAGACAGTTAGATCCGAAGGCTACTTCGCCATGTATAGAGGTAAGACTAGTCACACTTTTAAATATGCCAGTGTTGAGTACTTGCCTTGAATTATATGTACATGGCTTTTTGGAAGCCTACATTATTGCTTAACAACCTCTGTAATCCTCTGAGTGGATTTCATTTCACTGGCATAGACTGTAGATTCCTCATACTCTGCTGATAAACATGGTTTATCAAATGTATCTCTTCTTTGCAAAATGTTTGTTAAATTTCTGAATGCCTGTGGTTTAAGTGAGAGTGATTGTTTTAATTCCAGTGAGGTTTGTCACGAGCAATGCTTGTTACTGCAGGTGCTGCAGTAAATCTCACCCTGGTAACCCCAGAGAAGGCTATCAAACTAGCCGCAAATGATTTCTTCCGCCACCAGCTGAGCAAAGACGGGTGAGTAGTAGGAGCAAAAAGTACTGCAATGCCATTCTTCGTCTTTAACTGTTTTAACAGTTTTTGACTCTGTGTCTCTTCAGTGGCAAGTTGACAGTGTTCAAGGAGATGCTGGCTGGATGCTGTGCAGGAATGTGCCAGGTCACTATCACCACGCCCATGGAGATGCTCAAGATTCAGCTGCAGGATGCTGGCAGGCTTGGTAATTACAATAAAAGTGGCAGAATGGCATCAGATATAATGTGGTGTTGCAACTTGGGTAAAAACTATGTCTCTTGGTGCCTGCTAGCTGCTCAGCAGAGGGTGATGCCTAGTGTGGTAGCTCTGAAGATGGGGGGAACCAGTGCTGTTCTGAGCCGCGCCTACAACACCAGCCCTGCACCACAAGTCATACGGGTGTCTGCTATGGAGATTACCAGAGAGCTGCTTAGGACCAAAGGAGTCACCGGACTGTACAGGGGGCTTGGCGCCACATTGATGAGGTTAAATGAAATTTAATTATTAACTTTGCTTTAGCTGTTGTCCACCTTCATGGTCTATTAATGAACTGAACACGTTTGGGTTTTTTTTTTTCTTTTCCAGGGACATCCCATTCTCTGTTGTGTACTTCCCACTTTTTGCACATCTGCACCAGCTTGGCCAGCATTCATCTGAAGATCCATCTGTGCCCTTCTATTGGTCCTTCACGTCTGGCTGCTTGGCTGGATCCATCGCTGCAGTAGCTGTCAGTCCTTGTGACGGTGAGGGACTCAGTTAAACATTAGTTTCAAGTTCGAAACAACTTGAGGCTAATACACTTTGAACTAAAATAAGCTTTGTTTATGTCTTGTGCAGTGGTCAAGACAAGGCTACAATCACTCAAAAAAGGAACTAACGAGGAAACATACAACGGAGTGGTGGACTGCGTCAGGTAATCTTCTTCACTGGATTCCCACTAAATATAACCGGAATTAATCACAATGTCATCAGACCTTATGGCTTTCTCTCTCTGGAGTCGGCACAAATTGCAGAAATCCTTATGCTAACCCTGAACTTTCCTGTCCTCTGCAGAAAGATCCTGAGAAAGGAGGGGCCTGGTGCGTTCCTCAAGGGGGCCAGCTGCAGAGCCCTGGTTATTGCTCCTCTCTTTGGTATTGCCCAGGTTGTGTACTTTGTAGGAGTTGGAGAGTTCCTGCTGGGGTACAGCCCTTACAACATCTACTCTGCATAAACAAGCTGTTGCCTGGTCTCATTAAATTACAGGCAGCGATGGACTCAATGTTCCAATACTGTGTATCCCTTTATTGTTGGAGGTTTTCAGAGTGAAATGCTAAAAGGACCAGATGTAGACCATTTAGATTCAAAATGGTTTCAAAGTATACCTTTAGCATAGCTGTGTCCTTTTTAAGAAATGGAGATTGAAATGTACCTGGCTTCATAAGAGCTTATTGCCACACAGGAACGGAGGATCTTCATAGTCTAACATTGGACATCAGTTCAACTGTATTTGACTTAACTCTCCTCCCGTGGCAACAAATCTTCCCTGTCGTTTAATTATATTTATTATTTTAACTATATTTAATTATATCACTTAATGCACCCAATAGCACTTGCACTTCACAGTAAGCCTAACCTGCATTGCCTGCCCCCCTCCCCCGAAACTGTCCCATGTTGGCAGTCACTCAGTTTTGGCTGCTACAGGCTGTTGAAAAAGAGAGCTAAATTTGCAAAGGAACATCTATCAAACGTAACTTTACTTGAATAGCCTCAATCCTGTTTTAAAGGGTTACATGTGAAACTGGGTTGTGAATGTCAATCTCAATCTGTGTGTACATAGTGTATTTGTTTTTACAGTATATTGTATCCATTTTATATATACAGTATAATTTGGAAAGTAACTGCACTCTAAATTATTTCCACATGCTGTATTCTAAACCCGCCTGGTCGGGAAAAGAACAGATAGGTTATAAACAAATCAAACATTTGGACTGCTTCCTATCCCAGGTTTCTGGGCTGCATTATGTTCTATAACAATGGGGGTTTTCAGTGCATCAAAATATCTTGGATTCTGTACTGCTGTTTAAATAGTTGATCACAACACATCGGGCACTGCGAAGATTTCTGTGGCAGCCGACACAACTCTGGAATCCTGTGACTTTAGAGCTGAAAAGTAAAGTTTGCTACAGGTGACTTCAGACAGTAGCTTTTTGCGGTGAAAGTTTGATGGTGGAAAATCAGAGAGAATATGGAGAAAACTTTATTGATGGGATCTGTAGTGCTTTTGGGACCAAGTGATGTGGAAAAAAAGTGCACCAAAACCTTGGTGTGATCACTTTCTCTTGGTTGACTGTGACTGGTCAGCTCAGACAAATGTATGGTGTTAGACACTGAGTACAGTTCTGGGCTGCACTCAAATTTCATGGGTCAAAAGAATGTAAATATATATCCTGTATTTGTTTGATTTACTCGCACTGTCCTCAATTTAAATTCAGGATGGTTTTAACATTTCAACATGTTGAAAGGGTTTCAACCAGTTGAGCGGATAATGTTTGAGTTCATTTTAGAATTTGAGCATGTAAATACGTATTTCTAAATGCTGAATAAATATTTATAAATGTATCAGGTATTTGGGTTATTTCTGGAGTGTGCCTAATCTTAAGTACTGCAACGCAACATAGTTTACATTCACAGAGTTGGATTGCATTCATTTTCTCTAATTTCAGGCAAGTGTATTGGAAACAAGCAATTTTTTGACTACGATGTAGGACTTTTTCTGATGCAAGCTTGAAGTGTTACTCAACTCCTCCACCCATGTGCCACTGGCAAAGATAAGTTAGCAGCATCAAAAATGCTCATGTTGCAGTGTTGGGGTAACTCTACACTGGGTATTCCTCATCGCGTGCATAACTATACACTCGGCAAAATATTCAGCTGCCCTCTAAGCTCAAGCTCAGAAAGGTGAACCTCTGACATGAGGCTCATCGACTAATCCTGGAAACCTACCTAATCATAGGGGATATCAAATACAATTAGTTGGGAAGAAATCTAAAAGAATTGTACGATTTTAATAAGTTGTCAGGTTGAATGTGCTTATTTTAATCAAAAGTTTCTTAAATATTTTGGATTTTAATTCCTCTTAAATGTAACTCATTCCCAATGCCATAAATTAATTAATTAAAGCCAGTCAGTGCTGTTAGTCTAAATTTATACCCGTGACCACAGCTAAATCTTTGTTTTAGAATTTAGAATCCATAGGATTGCATAAGTAGTTAGAACGGTTTAATATATCAGCATGTGTGTGTGTGTGTGTGTGTGTGTGTGTGTATGTGTGGGTGGGGGGGGTTGCAATTAGTGGTACAGTATATAAACCAAGATGCAAGTGTGTATGTGACTGAGGCTGTGTGAGTAATGGTGGACTCTGATGCTGACTGATGTCATGGTCAGTCAGTAAAACCTCAAAGTCCTTTTTTACCCCCCAACAGATTGGTAGAGTGTTTTGACACAAGGCTTTGGACGAATTTCTCAGACCTGGAAGATTAATGTTAAAAAGCCTGCTATGTTTTTTTTTTCCATATGGCTGGGACAGCACAGCGGCATAGTGGTTAAGGCTGTTGCCCCACAACAAGAAGGTCACAGGTTCGGTTCCTGGGCCTGGGGCCTTTCTGTGCAGTCTGCATGTCCTCCTCGTGTTTGTGGTGAATTGGCTTTAAATTGGCCTATGGTCTGAGTGTGAGTCTGTCCCTGTGATGGATTGGTGACCTGTTGAGGGATGAGAATGGGATATGGCTGTAAACCTGTAACTTGTCATTGGTCCCAGGAAGAAGATTTCCCCCAAAGGGAGAAGCCCCGTCACTTATTATTGGACCAGTCTTGCTTATTTAAATATAACATGAACTAACTCTAAACTGACAATGTGATTAATGAAGGAAACACTGACACAGGAAACTCTGTAAAACCTTAAAAGCTTTATTAAACTTC
The DNA here is from genome assembly GCA_034769265.1 of Remorina albescens. Classification (NCBI taxonomy): domain Eukaryota; kingdom Metazoa; phylum Chordata; class Actinopteri; order Carangiformes; family Echeneidae; genus Remorina; species Remorina albescens. The sequence continues at coordinate 15,161,691 of CM068482.1, read as the reverse complement.
AATCACCTATCTTCCTGAGAAGCCTGGAATGGTATAAAATAAATTAACACACAACCAACTATAAAAGGTCTGACTGTGTACACAGTTTTTTCTTTTTTTTTTTGTGGAGGATTGGGGACAGTACATTACAGCTCCAGATTTTCTCATCCAATATAACAGGAAAACAGGAACAGCATTGTGGATTGAGTACATCTAAATCTCTCCTATTTTAACTCACAGACTCTCTGGAGTGACAGTCAGGTGACTCTGTTGTGTCATCTCAGTTGTTAGTGTAAACTCTGCCTACTGGCATCTCAACAGCCTGAAGTGGTGCTTTAGCCTTTGCCGGGTGCTCATTCGACTGATCACCACACTAAAATGTAAAATAATAATAATACAAGTGAAAAATATTGACATGTGCTTGTGTCCTGCATTGTTTGATCATCTGGACTTCATAATTTTTTATCATTACTTAAGTCCTGAGAATAAAATTTTATTAGTACCAAAAGGCTTTTGAAACAGTTGAAAGAGAAACGTTTTGGTTTTTTTTCCCACCACTTCAGCGCTCTTGGCTGAGATGACACAGCTGAGTGCCAGACTTGAAAGCAAACCAAAACAATAACGGCAAGGCAAGCCAAATGTGCTACCCGTCCAATGTGTATGACAATTAAATGTGGTTCGATTCTACAAACACATGTACACTTCTGCTATGTTCAAACAGCCTTTTGCTCCAAAATAGCTGGCTATCAAACAAAGGCACGTTAAACAGTTTTGGCTGTGTGTGTCTGGTTTGACTAGATTGTTATTGCTAAAACACTGTATAACCACTGCAAGCCTCTGTCTAAACACAGCAAGTTAAATAGTAACTATCACATCAGCCACAAATAATGTACAGCAACAAAAAAAAAAAAAAAAAATCAAACGTATTTACATACCGGAGTCCTGACACTTGGAATAGAGCCTTCAAATTCAAAGAGAGGCCTGATTTAACCTGGATAAATGTGTCACTGCTGGTTATCTGCTGGACTCAATAAAATGAAAAGAATACAGGGGCGAGTTCCTTGGGGTTTTTTGATGTGGGCAGTGTACTTTTAAAGCACACAGGGAGGACATGAAGGAAGAGATCAGAAATCTGGCTCGGATAACTGAAGTTCACAGCAACAGCGCCTACTCTCAGTTGACTGGCTAGTGTATGTATAGCCTGAAATCATATCCATATGATCTAGCTTGAGGGTAGTCTGTTATGTAAGACAGCATGCATATTACTAAAGGTAGGAAGAGATATTTATGTCACTGCATTGCTTCACCAAATATACGACTTTAGACTGAACAGGGACTATGTTAATAATTCAGCTGATGTTAGGCCTTTAAAACAAACAAAAACAAAACAAAAAAAAATCATCTTTGAAGGACCAGATAGGTGTCTGTAAGTTTAAGCCCCTTAACTTCATGCATACTTCACAGTTTTAATGCTTTGATGTACAGTACTTTTCCAACCACTTCATGGAGTTTTCCCATTCATTTCTGCTCAATATAGGATTCTTGAAACTTGCTTGAGTTGTGTCATCCGCCATAGAGGACATTTCTTAAATGTACCAGTTTTGCATTTGATGCAAATTGCGCACAATTTGTAGCAAATGGACTAAAACTGTATAACCCACCGATGTGCTAATGTAAAGGAATAGTTTCCCATTTTGAATGCTTTCCAGCTAAGAGATATATAAAAGATAGATACCACTTTGTATGATAAATTGAAGGCCACAGCAATCAGCTGGCTAACTTTGAATATAAACTGGACACAAGGAGAAACAAGTAGTTTGGTTTTATCAACTAGGAACAAAATAAGTCTCATAAGATCCACAGAGTCTCAGGCGTTTCCAGTCATTGTGCTGGTTGTAGGTGATGATCATACATGAATTAGATATCTATAAATGTAACACAACGAGGGAGTTAATGAGAGTGTTCTCCAAAATAAGAAACTATTCCTTTAAGATGACAGTGAATTTTCCTTAGAGCAAGAGCAAGCTGTGTTGACTGCATAGTTGGTATGTACGAAGTATGACCACTCGGGCTACATGATGGATGCATTCTCAAAACATTCGCCGGACATTCCCTCTCCTGACAGTCCACTCTGAGCCCACCAATCCGGACTCACTACTAGATGCCAGACAGCCTTTTTTAAGGCTGCGGTCTCACATAACACAACATTGCTGTGTTTATGTGCACGTCCGCGTGTGTCTTGATTTGTGTGTTCACTCAGCTGCTTCCACCTCAGATGGCTCTTCTGGGCTTAAGTTTCCCACAGCCACTGGGTCAGTGTCAACGCAGTGTGAAAGAGCATTGACACTACTGCGATAGTATGTGGGTTAAAATTTGTAGCAGAGGCCAAATGGCCACGAGGGAAAACAATCTGACAGATTGTTGGGGCAACGTCAAAAATTGTTCTGTTGCTACTGGATATGTGAATGGTCCAAGTCTTATCAGCTTATTCTGAAAGGTCAACTTAAAATAAGTAAAGGAAATTTCTGAGAAAATAGAGATCAGGCCAGAGAGCTGAGTCGAACACCACAGTAGGATGTCATTTTTAGAACAGGGTCAATTTTCTGGATCCCTGGGTGGATGATAAACAAGGGTTGACATTTGATGTGAGGGCTGTAAAGTCTCTTGTGGGGTTCATAAGGGCGGAGTAAGGGTACAGGTCAAAGATCCAGCTTAGATAACCTCCCTGCTGTTGCGAATGGCACAACACAGTACCATACTGAAGATCATCCCAATGATCTATAGAAGGCGAAAGAGATTTTTTTTATAACATGATTTTTAATCACAGTCTGTGTTTAACTGCATGTTTTCAACTCTTGATCTCAACTCACCATGACTCCAGCAATGCCGATGCCCACATACCCAATGATGAAGAGTTTACTGTTAAAGAAATCCTTGATGCCTGTCTCACAGTCCTGCAGACCAGAGATAGAAGGAGTCAAACAGCATTAAATTCAAGTGAACTTGGATATTTTTTTTTTTGGCCATCCATCATCTCTCGAGTCTGGAGATTATAAAGATCATACCTTGGTGCCTGGTTGGGGATCTGGGCAGGGGTTTGCTGAGGTTCCACAACAGTTCAGCTAAAAGTGGGGAAAACGACATTAGAGGATGAAACATAGTCTAAGTTATTTGCAAATGTTTTTTCTGTCCTTTGAAATCTTTTGTTTTTACTTACTACTTTCAGGTAAGAGGTGATTAGAGTGCTGTTATTGTTTTCATTGTAAGTTGTTTTGTAGAAGTTCTGAACATCTTCAATTATCTGTGTAAAAGATGAAAAGTGAATGACGAGCTGCAACCAGGATTTATGTATACACACATACTTTAACATCACATTAACTACAGAGCTATGAATCAACAAATGTACCTTGTCTTTGTTTAAGAACCCAAATACGCCGGCTGCCACTTCAGCTCCAAAGATTATCAACAAACAGGCAAAGAACTGAAAAACATACACAAATGAAAGTAAGTACACAGTACTTGAAAATGGGGTATAATTATATATTTCATTTCAGTTTTTTCCTGTTTGCACTCACTGAACCGAGCAGGCACTGAGATTCCCGCACAGCTCCACAGCACCCAAAGAAACCAACCAGCATCACCAGGCTGCCAGCACCAATCAGTATATACACACCTGTAGGAAGAGCGGAAACAGGACACTGTCACTTTAAATCACTGGAGCTCAATAAATGAAATAAATGAGACTTTTACTCACATTTTAATAGATTCTGTACATGAACATAATTAAGATAAATCGGCCTAAAACGGTTCGTTTGGGTGAATTCGCTATGACATCACTGTTACTAGCTCGGCTCCTCTAGATGGTCTATCGAGGTACATTTCTTACACACCAGTAGGTGGCAGCACAGAGCTAAGAAAGTAAAGTGGTCAGCCTGGCTCAGACAGTAGCATTAACATCTCACACGACTATTTTCCATCAGTTGAACATATGGTCACAAAGTAATTGATCTATTGTAAGATTCTTTATTTGGACTTCTCATGCCTTTTAACAGCATCTAAGTGGGATGCTTCATGTCCTCGAAACCCTCTCATTAGGAAAAGCACATCTTGGGTAGGTCTGCGGGGAGGAACTCAACAACAATTTGGTTCCCCAAGTGTGTTTTTATGCAAGTGGGGGCCGTTTCCAGGTGACAGCTCTGTGGAGGATGAGGTTAGTGAGGACGTGCCAACCCCCAGGTGACAATGTGGGCACAGGTGGGAATGAGCAACAAAGATGGTTCATAAGATCACAGTGCGCCAACAAAAAGACCTGATGAGGATTATTTAGGGTGCGCCATTGCTTTTGCTGTTGAAGGAGAGTTTAGTTTCCATCAGTTAGCGAACTCATAAGCTTTTAACTCCTTCAAGCTGGTGACAAGCAACAAAGCTGCAGCTACTTATACTTTCCAAGAACACTGGACAGGTTTTCTTAGTCGGCTGTTGTTCTCATTTTGTTATCATATATATTATTTTAAAGTACACAGAAGGTATTTCCTGGACTTGATGCCATGGGAGGAAGGCATAGCAACTGCTGAGCACCCTCAGCTGCCAAAGCCACGCGCAGCACTATGCTCTCAGTGGACCTGACAGAGGCCACTTGTGGACGGTCAAACCCAATGGACATCTGAGTTACATACACAAACACAGGCAGAGAGAAGCAAGGGATGAAATGATGTTACTACATTGTAGGACTCACTACACCACAAAACTCACTAGGGAATGCAATCAGACTAAACAGTGCTGCTGGATTTGGAAAAACACAAAGTACCAATTGAAAACAAAATAGTATAATGTGGAAATTGTTAAAATGACTGGCATTAATAGAAGTGTTGTATATCCATTGTGTAAAAGGCTAATTTCTTGTTATTCAGACTTGACTTCAGACAGATGAATTATAATTTAAAAAAAAGTAGAGTGTGTTGAACTTTAATGTTTATTTGGGTATGGAAAATCTTATAAGGACAATCATGCACGTAAGCATTCACACATAAAAAGAAAGAATTCTGAACTGGTGGATACTTGCCCTTTACACCGTATTTCTGTGCATTTTTGGGTTTTTATAAGTGGGAATGAAGTGTGTATTTTTGTGTATTTGTGTGGGCACAGAGGGAAGCCTGTGGTTGGAATATCCCCTCTGACGCAGAGACAGACATTTATTCACAGCCAATACAAGTTGCATGAGAAGTTGTCAATAAACATAAAAAAAAGCAACATATGAACACAATGCAGAAGTTAGAACGTTAATAAAAAAAAGTCACAGTAAAATATAAATGTTACCACAAAACTTCAATACGGAAAAAAAATGCTAATTTCTATTTTCCATTTATATTAGCAGAGCGGTCTTATTGCTGATGTTTCATAGTGAAAGTGTCTTGTCCCATTTAGAGTGGTTTCCCAGCTGTATGTTTAAATTACAAACCCAAGCGATGCTTTACAGCAACAACACCAAAAATAAACAAATAACGGTTCAGTGACAAAAACTGAATTTATCATCAGCTGACAGCAATAGCATTCGCACATGATTTTGGAGAAAAAACCCCTTGCTAAACTATTCAACATATGTTTTGATGGCCTTCTGTCTGATGTTACTATAGCACATCGACACTGTGTGTACATTGAGTGTGGAGCTTAGCTGAGATGCCTCATGGTACTCACCAATAAAAAAAGTGTCAGGAGCCTTATCACCATTGAGCAGAGACACAGTCTCTGGGTCAAAACGCAGCCACAGCCCCACGGCCAGAACAAAGGACCCCATCAACTGAAGGGAGACAGGACAGAATTCACACAATGACATGAACTACATGATAAATGCAGAAAAAAAGAACAAACAGAACAGCGTCATGTGCTGTTGAGATGCATGTTTGCAAGTTTTGATGGCCACCAAACCCTCTGCATACAACCTCAGTACCCTAAATACCTCATCATCATCTTATCTAGTTAAATAATTAACAATCCTAACATTTCCAAATTGTTTGGAGAAGTAGACCACAGAAGTTTTGTGTTTTGATCTTATAATGAACCACTTTTCTCGTATCATTTTCGTCCTGGCTTCGGATCTGAAATCATTTCCAAGAAATGCTCTCTGCATCCATAACAACAGCAGAGCTCTTGCAAAGTGCCCATTTTTCAGGCTTTCAGAGGGCTCATTCTTCTGCTCTCTCTAAATGTGATTTTTCCACATAGCAACAGCAAATGGTTTAAAGGAGTTTCCACTCCAGACCTCCACCCTTTGCACTTAGGCCACAGAATATAATTTTATTAAGGCTGCGATGGTAAAGCTAAACCACAGGTCTAACTGTGTGTTATTAAAGTGCTCTGGAGCAAGAGATCCTAGCAAAATGAAACTTGTAGAACTTTAAATCCCTCCTTGGCCAGCTCCTTCTTCATAGCGGGGAGAAAATGACCTGCCTGGCTTTGGGAAGCAGTGTAACACCTTGATCTGAAACAGGCTTTCTTGTTTGTTTGGAAATGGATTCCAGGTTGTTCATATTTTCCTTCATCTAAATCACCATGCATCTATGCACACAACAAAATCAGACTCCCTGCAATGCTCTTGTTTTTAAGGGTAAAGTTTAAGCTCACCCTTACCCCTAACGCTTAAGGGGTTTTCAGGTGATCAGAAGGCCTTGAAGTACAGTAAATGCTTCTATCTGAGACTAGAGATGCTTTTAAGGGCATGCTCCACTGCCAGATCAATATTGGGAGGTTTTAGTGACCGCTGAGACCCTGCTCCTGAGGATAATCCAGTCTAAAAATCTTGCTGAGCTGAGCTTCAAAACAGATAGTGTCTATGTGTGTAGATGAATAAAATGATTTGTCTAAATGGGCCGTATTTAGGCGAGCTTGTCACACTCTGAATTTAGGTAGACCAGTGTTTGGGTGACTGTTTGGTTTCTGTGGCCCTGAGCTCTGTTCACTGAATTTATTTAGTGAAACACACCATGTTGCCCAGTTCAGAACAAACCGTTCCATGACTGCATTTTAAAACATCAACTGTTCACCAAATATACTCCATCCATGTCTGGCTCTACAATTTCTCCCTTCATTTTTTATCTTTATCCTTTTAATCTCATCCTCATCCTCTCTTCCTCCTCCGCTCCAGGTTATATTTTATGAAGTTGGTCTGAAGTAAAACCAGGAGCTTAGTTATAAAGCATCGGAATGGGACAGGTGTCGGGAAGATGGCTCCCTCCCAGGCCGAGGATTTAGCATTTTGCCTGGTGATGTATGGGACAGCTGAACTCTTGGTGTTTCAGGATTAGCAGGGCCAAATTGATAAAGCGGTGTGAAGTGAAGCCCATGGATCTGAAACAGGCTGGATTAGTCCAGAGAGGAGCTCTGGATCTGTTTAACACTGGTATTTGCCGGAACCCCTGATGGTGTGATGATCTTGGTGAGAGATGAGGACTGCTGCCCTTTGGATTGGCTGCATAAGCATGCAGTGGTAGAAAAACTAGGCAACCCTAAGCAGCTGGAGATTGATTTAGTGCTGTATGGACGATAAGGTGTTGCTTAGAGCTCAGTCAAACCTTGTTATTATTATGGCTACATTAAAAAAACAAAACAAAAAAAACCCAAAAAACAGAGAAATGGATGGCTCTCTCTTTTTTAAAGCAGGGGTCCTCATCCAACACTTTCTTTAGTAGCTGGAACACTGAATGTCCCATAGGTCCCATTAACCCTGTCACTGCTTACAAGCCACCACCCCTCCCCGCTTTACCTCCCACCAGTTTGTTTGCCATCATTACCCGGGCTCTCACCAGACACACCCCTCCCTCCCCCCTGCTCCTCTACGCCTCGTCTCCGTCTAACTTATCTTCATCTGCCCCCGTCCCCTCCCCTATTCGACCTCATCTCGCTCCCCTCCCTTCTCAACGTTACCCAAAGGACAAAGCCCCACTGTCTCCCTGTGACTATATGCACACAATAGGAGGGTAACCGACAGACACAATAAAAGAGAGTGAGAAAGAGAAAGAAGAGAGAATAAGTTATTACAGGAGCCATCTTTTTCTTTTTGCCTGAGGATACAGAGTAAAAGAGCATGTTGTCCTGAGACAAAGACAAAACTATAATCTGTGATCTGTGTACATACTGTATGGTCTCTATGTCCTCTTTCTATCTCCTCACACCTGTGAAGATAGTTTGTCGGGCTGGATATTCCTGGCTGGGATTAGAAATCTCTGTGCTGAAGCTTTATTGAGGTTTTTTTATGGTGTAAGGCCTACATTTTTAACAGTGTAGTTAAATAGTGTTTTGTGAGGGAAATTTTCCATGAGAGAAGCTGCTGAGCTGACACAGGGCTGTGGTGTTGGTCAGACAGTCCGCGTTATGGGTTAGACCTTACATTCAGGAAAGAATTACTGTAAATTAAAAAAACAAACAAACATTATATCATAACAAAACAGCTGTAAACACCATCTTTATATCCAGCAGTAATTGGTGAGTGATTCAAACTTGACGAAAATAGGTCCCTGTCTGGCATATGTTTGTGAAAACAGATGCAAGCGCACATTAAAAATGATGGGCAGAAGGAAAGTGTAAATAGGAGTGAGATAATTATGGGTGGAGTAAATCCCATTGTACTCTTCCACAGGGCGAGGGTGGGGGATCGTAGTGACACACAACCTCAACAACACACAGCACAAACCGAAGTGTCTGCAGGGCTGAATATTGGAACAACCTTTCTTTACAGTCATTTCCAGAAATCGTTTAAAATCAATCAAAGACTGTGTTGTACACAAAATTAAAGCTGAAACAACTCCACAACGAGTGTCAGTTTTAAACGACAAACTTTCTTAACAAAAGAAATGAAAAATGTATATCTGTTAAGCATGAAAGTACAGTTGCTTTATATGGATTATACATCTTGTTTCTTGTGTTTAATTTATTTGACAATGAACAACGCTACGTCTCAGTAAATTAATTTGCATCAGTTGTAGTCAATAAATACTAACACAACTATAATACAATAAGTAAAATCAAACAAACACCTTTTTTTTTTTTAAAGTAGCAAACTAACATCTGCCATTAAAATCTAAGGGAATAAGATCAGATGCTGCACTACACCCTGTACTGCATTCAATAAGGGATTTGCAAAGTATTGTGGAGCATGCAATTTATTATGCATTTGAAATTTCATCTATCCGGGAAAAACATGAAGGCAATCAGGTTGGCCCTGCACCAGACTTGATGCGATATGCTTAAAACTATTACCTAATTGTGATTGTTTCATGTACTGCTGCGTCTGCATGAAATATCAGTTTAAAAAATTTAATAAATAAATATTTCCTGTTAAATGTTCTCATTTTGTACATTATTATGTTTAGTAGCTTTATTATAATTTGTATAAGTGATCACATTAACATATGGCATCGACTCTTTTGACAAATGTGATTTTTTCTTTTTGTGTAACTTGATATTACTGCATTTGGTGCTTCATTTACGGCTGAAAAGTTGTAGTATAATCTAAAACATATAGCCCTACATTTCAACAACAGACAGGCCCTGAACATGTTTTACAGTGTTGTTCAGGGTATTAAAGGTGGGTGAACAGTCAACAAACCAAATTAATCATTGAACCAAGAGGATTCTGAAGGTTTCCACATAGTATGTTATCACTTGTTTCTGGTGAGAAGGGAATTGGTCAAACAACACTGGGAAAATTTTCTTCCTGCACCTTTCACACACATCACCGTGAGGCAATGTTTGCCCCGTGTGCTTAAATTTTGACCAAATAGGGCAGTCAGTGAACAATACCACAAAGAGAAGCCAGAAAGGTATTGATGTTCTTTGTAAGTGCTTATATTCGCAGCTATTGCTGTAACATATACAGATGTTTGGCTTGTGTTACATTACTGACAGTAAAGTTAATTGAGGCCTGCAGGACTCTCACTACATCACACCGCTGTGACGTAGAGCTTTTTAAACAAAGAACCACTTTGTAAGGATTGATAGATGAAAAGGAAGGCGGTTAAGTGTAAAGCACACCTCATCATTTAGATAAAAAGTGTGTGTGTGTGTGTCAGTAACTTTAACAGCTTCCATCATCCTGTTCCAAGTAATCACCAGCTGCCTGTCTCTGCTCTTCTGTCCACTCGGGATTTGAAGGGAAACGTATCTGCCCCTCCTCCACCTGCTTCCATTACACACTCATCTCATCATCTCTCTCTACTATCAACAGGAGTGGCCAGCAGCCTGGGGTCGGGTGGGGTTGGCGGGGGGGGGGGGGGGGGGGGGGTGAATTGGATGTTGTGAGCATGACCAAAGGGTGATCTGTTCAGTTTTTGTTGACAGCATACAGAAGAACATCAACAGAGTGGTCACAATAACATGCAGGAGCATCACTTTTGGTTTTTTTTTCATTTAACATTCAATATATCCATATAGTGCATATCCACAAAATATCCCGCTATCTTCACACTGATCTCTTTTCCATCTTTATCTGGGTGAAATCACGCCAACTGTCCCTCTTTCGCCATGTGAGCGCGCACACGCACATGAATATCCCTCTCAATCTGCCTATGACCCTTTTTTTTTCTGTGACGTTTGCTGTCCCCTTCTCTGTCTGTCTTCTTCATTTGCTCGACATTCACTCGTGCTGTCCTGACCTCCACTTGCTTGTCATCTCTCATCTTCAACTGTCTGTCTCTGCACGAGTCTGCACTCATGAATCAAAATTAAATTTCAGCAACAGACACACACACATCCTGGATGCAGGGGCTGTAGTGTGAAGTGAGATGAAGTCACTCTCACAAGTGCGACCACTTGAGCTGCATTTAGATCTCCGGCAGGTTCTGCTGCTGAGCCGGGCAGGAGCATTAGACTGAAGTTATGCTATTGTCCTCCTCTGTCACAATGGATCCATTCACGCTGCACTCAGCGCCTGATCCACTCTGCAGATGCTTGTTGGAAAATTTCTCTCTCATACACACACTCACGCACACACACAAAGGAACTTCCCCTCCTGGAGACACAACAGTGGTACATATACACAATCCAACGTCTTACAGACTTTAAGTTAATGTGTTCAATTAGAGCATATAACATTATCAGAGTTTATGAAGGCACATATACAAAACATGTGTGCCGGACACACACACACACACACCTTTCACATCCACCTGACAGTTCCTCTTGAGTAAAGTGACTCTTTGAGAGCTCAAGTGCTGCTTTTAATGCTGAATTGCAGAAGAGGAGGCAGTAGGGGATGTGAATGTCTAGACAGGACTTTATCAATCAGCTCTGCGGTGTGTGTGTTAATGAGGCCATGTGGAGCTGCTGAGAGAGTTTTCCTTGCTGTCTCTCAGCCTTTTCATTCAGTCTTCCTCTCAAAAACACGCTTCCCCGGGAAAAAAAAGGGGCGGATTTTTTCCTCTGTGGAAAATCTGATTTGAGCCGGGCGAGCCACAACTAAAAATCCCTGGCTGTCACCCTTTCCTCGCCGCGGAGAGTAAAACCCACGCCGGAAAGCAGACATAGAAATAAAGAAGGTAAGATGATTAGGAGAGGACGGATCTGAGCATCAGGACTGAATGAAAGAGACACAGAGAAGTCCGCGCTGCTGCACTTGTTCACCATCCCATCAGCTGAATATGAACTCACCCAGAAGATGAAGTTGAACACGAACAAAAGGTATTTCACGCATTTCATTCCTCCTTCCACTTTCCCCATGTCGGCTCGATGCGGGACTCTTTCTGCCTTTATTCCCCTGAAACGATCTGAAGGCTGGTGGCTGAGCACAATGTAACAATAACACTATCCAGGCCGGCCGCAACACTTCTGCATCAAGAGGTTTGTCACGGTAGTCTCTCTCTCTCTCTCTCTCTTTCTAAACGCACACACGGACGCGCACGCGTGCATGGGTGCAAACACCGCAGGATCCACTTAGACTCTTTCCAGACCGCCCCCTTTCAATAATACAGAGGGGGGCCCACAGGGGGGACCGAGACTACACGATGGGAACTTGGCAACTGTTTGGCAGAAATATCTATCTATCTATCTATCTATCTATCTATCTATCTATCTATCTATCTCTCTCTCTCTCTTTATATATATATATATATATATGCACGTTTTGCATTTGTCTCCAAATCTGTGCATTTAAAGTCCAAAGCAGCATTGTGATGTTGTCCTTTTAAAATGTGCATATAAACTCTAAATAAATAGTAAATAGTGGTTTTTATATCATTTTTCATCAGATAAACTTCCTGCAAGAGTGAGCTGCCCTTCTCATGTTTATCATCGATTTACTAAATATTACCGTAACCTTATTATTTGTATTACCACACAGTAAAGGAACCAGCCCATCATACCAGAAAATCAGACCCCATCCGTGCTGCACAGACCCAAGACCAAACAGTGAAAGTGTAACCCAGATGGAAGTTGGCTATTTTAAAGTTCTCTTTCATTTTGTAGCAACATTATCTAACAACCGCCAGGATTTACTCAATTTCCAATCACTAGACCAACATGAAAGCAAAATGCAGAGAGTGATTTCTAACAGCCGAATGCAATATCTCAACCTCCCTCAAAGTTTCCTGTACATTCAAACCATCGCAGTGCAGCAATATAATGAATACAATTTATAATAAAATATGAAAGGTCAAACACAGATAATTTAGTAAATAAATCAACATTTCAGACTTATTTTATGCTTTTTTTTTCTCAGTTTGCTCCCAGTAGCATAACATTTAGTCCTGGAGTGATGAAGGAGTTAAAGACTCCACTTCACAAGTTTACTGTCAGGTCTACTCCTTTTTCAAATCATATTTAAAGATCTAATGAAAATCTGTCTCAGTAAGTACATGCCCTGGAAAAAATTTGACTCTTCATCAAAGTAATAGTGTCTTTGGAAAAACACATCTTATGTCAAAGTGACAATAAAAATCATTTGGTCAAAAATTAAAAAAGTTTCAACTTTTGTTTTTAGTGTTTTTTTTCCATACTATTGTACTGAGTCAAAGAAACTCTTTGTCTCTACTGGTTTTCATGCTGGCTCAGTTCCTAATTGACCCACTTTAAACTATTGATTTTTTTAGTGTGCATTTGTCTCTTAGTTTTTTTAAACACAACTGAGCTCCTGCTTCTCCATCCAATCCTGAACAACGCACCACCTACTTTGAACAAGACACAAACTAAATGAACATTTAATGAAGTGGAAAGATTAGTGCTTATGCTGGATTTCTTCCCTCAATGTCATCAGTGACTGGGAGCATGTTAGTCTGCAGTGACACCATGTAAAACATAAATATTTTCCCCACCGCCATGGAGAGCAGAGCAAAGATCCAAAGAGCAGTTCGTTCTATCACTGTGTGATTAGTTGGTTAGAAAATGTTCTTATGGTGGAACAAATTGGTCGGTCATGATGAACTAAAGGGAATGAGGAATGACATGATGAAGAGCATGGAAGGAAGGTATGGAAGCAATACTGTACTTAGATGATATATTAATATGAATAATCAGCAACATTCAGCTCTTCTTAGCCACTAAACATGTGTCTCTCTTTAAGTTGAAACTAAAACTCTCAATACAGTCAAGTTTGTGCTGTGAGACCACTTGGGGGGCGGTGGGGGTTTGGAGGACAGAGAGAAAACAGAGAAGGTTTCATTTGGATGTTGGATGCTAACCAGAGCAATGCCAAAAGAGGAAAGCACGATAAGACTGGGACAAGACTGCGGTGTCCCTGTTAGTTGGTTATTGTTGGCTGTTGCTATGCGGCCCCAAACATCTGAGCAAGAAAGGTCATCACCTCAATGAAAATAGACAGAGTACATTTTAGAGCTCAACATGATACTGAATGGGTGCAGCACAGTGAAGGCGTGATCTATACTGGCTCTGTTTTTTTTTTTTTGGACAGGTAAGTGGATTCATTTTGTCTGTTACTCATATTTAAAAAGAGTTTGTTGAAAGTTTTTATTCATCACTACGGCTCTCGCAAATGCAATCTTTCAAATAATCATTCAAATAAAGTCCAAGCTTTTCTTTTTCTCTCCTAAGTGGGTGGGGTCAGTAATGGATTTCATTTGCCTGACTGATGGGCTCATTGTTTGGGTCAGGGCCTGGACATTTTTGCTGGCCTATGAGGTCATTATTGATGACAGACCTTGATTACTACATTATTTTGAGCAATATTTTAGTTTTGGAAAATAAAGTCTTGGCTCCGTAAATACAATAAGAAACTGGCAGGGGGAACTTAAACAGACTCAGTGACTTCTGAATGTGGCAGTATTATGCCATCTACTGGTCAAACTGCAAACATTAACTCTTAATATCTTCAATGGCAGTGACCTAAGCAGCTGATCTTTGTTGGATTTGTAGTACTAATTCAGGGTTTTACAAATATCAAAGAGAAGTTAGTGACTTATGTGAAAACTTTTTGACAGCAGCTGAAGGAAGGGAGGATTATTTATTCACTGCATCCATCTGTGTTTGCATATTTGAAGAGAAAATTGCTTTGAAGGGGGAAACAATGCACAGGCTCGTGTCTTCTCAGGTAACTAGTTCAATTCACCTTCATCTTCCTAACCTCAAACATGCAGGTTAACAAGCCACATCCTCGGTTGTGATCAGTACGTTCTTTGCAAAAGTGAAAGTTCACCTGAGGTCAAACTTCTGATCAGACAGCCTTGTTGCTGTGACACGGTTTCCTGGCACCACATCTGGCACTGAAAGCATCAAGGCGGATCTGTGAGGCAGCAGAATCAGCAAAAGGTGAGAGCACAAGCAGAAACCTGCAGAGTGTGATGAGGTGAGGAGAGATGCAGAATTTAGCTTTCAGTGAGAGGACCAAAGGTGTGTGTGTGTGTGAGAGAGAGAGCAAGATAGAGATAGAGTCAGAGAGAGCAAGGTGACAGTCCTCTTTCATACATTTGGCCCCCACATCAAGCTTTTACTTGACCACAAGAGGGCAGTACAATGTAGCAAAAAGAGATGCTTCATGTCATCCGAAGAGAGCTGGTGTGCTGCAGAAAGTTGACACATTTGCTCTCTCAACTCAAATAAAAACCTAAAGAAAGGTAATAGTACCCATCATCTCACCATATCTCATTGTGTATATTCTGTGTCTGTATAAAAACAAAACAGTTCAAACTAAATCATCACAGAAATGGGGGTTCGGGGAAAAACAAAGCAAAATTTTCACGATGTCATTGTTTCCAAATACTGGCTTTTCTTTTGTTTTTGTGAGATCACTTGAGATTTTTTTTCTGACATAAATTTGTCTTGGTCACTCTTTGCACTGGTAGATCTGAGATAAATAACAGATGTCTTTACTTCAATGCAGGGAAACGGCGTCACTGAATAGTTTCATGACAATAAAAAGAAAGTGAACTGAGCACTTGGGTGATTTTTTGGTGTGACACACCGAAAACAATGCACTCCATCTCCATGAACAAAACACCAAATGAGGCTTTATCCTTCGGAGGTATGATGTTTATCCCTTCAGCAGAGTTTCAGAGACTAATCAGAAGAAGCATAGAGGCTGCTATAGCAGAGTCTGGTCTCCCAATATCTCACTAAGGGGCTTTTTGGCTTTTCTCATTTAAATTTTGTGACCTTTCTGTGTCTACACTCCTCATTCTTTCCTCGCACAAACCCATCGGTCTTTCCCATTTGTGTTTACAGCAGTTTTCTAAGGTGACAGGTTTCCAGCTATACGGGAACAAACTCCAGCCGATCCATCCTCCTCTCTGTGTATAAAATGCAGAGGTGGGCTCTCAGGCCTGAAACACATTCCTCTGCCACAGGAAAAGCCTGGACAGGCTATGGATGTACAAGTATGAGAGGGATGTTCAGCCCGTCTGTGCTGCATTCCTCTGAAGTGAACCCTGCTCTGCCATTGGTTACTATTTTATCCTGGAAAAATACTGCAGGGGAGACTGAGACTTAAGTTGGTTTAACTTGTGAATAGTGAATGGTGGTCTATAATTTTGGAAAACAGTGATGTCGAAAATTTGTCCAGTCCTGTCATTTTTGGTAGTCTTGGATTTGAACATTTTAGGATTGGACTTTTTGCGCAATGTCTTTTTACACAGAGGTTAAAAAAAAAAAATACTGACCCTATTAATGACTCTCCATCTCAGCCTGAAGAGGTAAAACCTTTCCATAAGAAAGATGGAACAAGTCTAAAAGAAAACAGTCCCATGCAGAAGAATTTCCTTTTCCACCTGATTTTCTTCCTGCATAAGAATTTCAATGTGATCCATTGAGATGTTGCAGGACATCAACCGGCAGAGATACTCAGCCAAAGCAGTGAAACCATAAGGACAAAACAATGAACTGAGAGATGCATAAAAGTGAGCTTGTGCTGAGGGAACCTGCAGAATTGGGGTAAACCTTACACTTGGCCTGTTTCATATTTCACATCGTCATTTCCTCTAAAATATAATTTCAAATAATTATTAGACCAGCTTTAGGACCAGAATGTGAACGGCAGCGGTACCTCACACTAATGCAACACACCAGGCAAGTACTGAGGTGTTTAATAAATAACAGCATAAACAACACAACAATAACAACATTAAAAGCTTGAATTCATTTTGTATATATACACATACCGTATATATTTACGTATTTGACTGTATAAACCATAAATATGACATGCACTCCTCATAACTTAAAACAACCAGGACTTCTCAGACTGAGGTAGGGTCAGGGGCCAAAAGGTTGGATAGATGAATCTCTGTGTGTGTGAGTGTGTGTGTGTTGGTGTGTTAATGTTTGGAGGCGGGGGAGAAGGATTACAGTATTGGCAATAAAGCTGCAGTGGCTGTTTGGGAGAAATGTGTGCGCTTAGTTCATAGTTCAGTGGTCTGGAGTCGTCCTCCTCAGTCAGTGTCCCAGCCGTCCCGCCCAAGACTTCCGGCTGAGGACACACACACATGCAGCATTAATGCGGATGAAACGCCAGGCTGTCCGTTCCTTGAAGATGGTGAGGGCGCTAACAAATATGTGTGTATTGGTGCAGTAGGAGTTCCAGTGGCGGCTGTCAATGCCAAGACAGCCCGAGTTGCCAGATTTGGCGCCTTGCTTGCCACCTCTTCCCCCCGCCCGTCCCCCACTTCCATTTCCGGAGCCTCTGTGCGTGGGGTATCGGCAGGTGGTCTCATAGAAGAACTGTTTCTTCACCACATTGTTGATTGTAACGTTGGGCAGCACCGTCACCTCATTCCCGGCTATGTCTGTGGCTCGGGTCAGGTTGCCCACCCAGGTATTTATGCTGTCACAAACGGAGTACTCTCCCCGGTGCATGGTGTGTGATCCTGCCCTACGTCTTACCCTTACCCCCCTCACCTCTTCAATGTCATAGCCCTCACCTTCAAGGGCATCATATGACGGAGGCACTTCACTGAAGACAACACGGGGCGAGGAGCGGTAACGTCTCTTGGAGAAAAGCTTGGGGTCCACAGAGATGGAAGGGTCGGGAGGGGAAGCTGGTGTAGAGTGGATGGTGACCGGGATTTTATCCTTGGAGTGTGAAGCTGCCCGGTGGTGCTTCTTGGTCCTGTGGTGGTGGCTGGTCTTGTGATGATCCTGTGAATAATGATGTTCAGAGAGGTGGTCCCCCGTCACCGTCCGCTGCTGTCCTGCTTTGTGGTTGGCTGCCCCGGTACTCCAGGCCACTCCACCTCCCATGTTCAGTACAGCCTGGACGCCGATCAGGAGGAGCAGGACCAGTGGTGACGACCTCATGGGCACACGTCCTGAAGTAAAACAGGTAAAAAAACAAAACAAAAGCATGTTAAAAATGTCAGATAATGCAGGACTGTTATTTAAGTTCATAATTGAACCTTTTTTTTTGTTGATCACATGTTCTCAATATAGTTAGAATTTTATGCTTATATATATATATATATATATATATTTTTTTTTTTTTTTAAATCATCATTTGGCTCTGAAAATGTGTATTTGTAAAAATGGGTATTTATCATAACTTGATGGAAATAATTTGATGGTATGAAACGATGAATTACCAAGATATAATTTTTTATGGCTAGTAGTTACAGCTGATATTACTTTTAAAGATGAAATGATTGCTCCAGTAATTTGAAGAATATTCATAGGTTTGCTTATCCTCTGAGCAGAGTTAGTGCTGCTCAGATTCAGTTCAGCTGCGTTTCTATAAGTTAATTGTTCTTTTCAGTACATCACGAGAGCATTTTTGACCTCAGAACACATAAATGTGTTGACTTGCAAGTTGCTGTGGTGGGTGTTAATGTGAACCTGTGGAATGTGTCCAGTTGAAGTGGGAGCTGCTGTGGACTCTAGAGCCAGACTCCAGTGCAGGCCGGGCCCCTCATGCCTGCCATCTGGACCCCCTGAACCAGAGTTCTGTAACAGAACGCATACAGAACAAATGTGTAACCTAAACAAGGCTCAAATTTCAATTCTCAGTCTCAAATAACAGATAATTTAATAAACATGTCAACCTTTATTATTCAAAACTAAATTAGTAAATTTAGACAAGTTAATAGAAGGTCTATGTACTGTGCTTTCCATTTATCCCGATAAAACACTTTTATCCTCATCTCCAACTGATGTTTTCCAACTAACTGGCTGACTTAGATGCTTCATGCATGAATTAACCCACTTTTCATCTTTCATAATGACGTACAATTTTAACATGACTGGAAAATTAAAAAAATCAAGTTAGTATAAATTGTTAGCCAAGGACCCTGATATATGTGTTGAACAGCGTAGATCAGATTATTCTCAGGGCACAGCAAAACTCTGTGCTTTCATCTTACTCCTGAGCTCCACCTCTCTCAGAGGACACACTCTCAGAGACATACACAATATACCACTATCTGACCTTATCTCACGCAAAGAACACACACACACTCACCATGTTTAACTTTTAGAGCTTTGGCTCGTGTACATTGGAATGTGAGGCTTTTCACACCTCATATACATATATATGTATATGGATGTATGTATATAATGATGTTAATAATACACCATTAATAGCCAATGTGACCCCAGGCACACAGAAACTGTTACACAATTAAAACAAAAAGTGTCTTTCCTGGCAATTGCTTTGGGTTGAATACAAACAGCAATAAGGATGTGTAATAGGGTCAGGGTTCAGGTTAGGGAATATGAGGTTGTTTTTATGAATACTTTGCATGTTTTCATGGCGTGATATAAACAAACAATCAGAGGGTCCCTAAGGTGAGCTGGAAGTGGCATGCAAGTATGTTTGACATATCTGTAACATTCATCTAGCTGGTGCTGTGTACTATAAGGTTGTTTTTTTTTTTTTTTGTGAATGCTTCGCCTCAACATGTTTAAATCTAGTGCCTTGCTATGAGATGACTGCCTTTACACATATAAATAAACAAACTTAGAGGGATTAATCATGGTAATTATCATGGGAATTTTCAAATGAAAAATTATGTGTGGGGTTTGTTTTTATATATATGTTGGGACACTCCAGATAACGACGGCTACCTGTGAAATCCTCTCTGTGTGGCTCATAATAACCTGAAGATGTCAGTGTTGGCTGGTCTGACAAGGATTCAAACACAATTTCAAGCAGCTGAGAGATATCAAAATGTCACTGGCCATCTTCCCATTACAAATAACAACTCAGCTGCATGAGACAAGTCCAGCATCTTAAATCATGATCAGGTATTTTCCCACATGCTGAGAATGCCCAAGAGTTTTTTTATTCCTCGAATTACACTTGGGGGTTTACAAGACAGAGTTGGAGAGTAAGTATGGATGTGTGAATGTGCGAAGATACTCTATCGAGTATCTATTGGTTATCATCAAGTACAACTTGTATTTAAATGGATTATTTATACACAATGCTACTTTATAACTCTTTCCCACTACGTTTCAGATGGGAAAATGTACACCCCTACATTTATGTGGTAGCAAAAGTTAGTGGTTAAGGAAATAACACAGGACTCAGCTCATGAAGAATTGTGTGTGTGATATGTGTGTGCAATACTGTTACTAATGTTTAAAAACTGTAAACCTGTAGATAGAACGTTTATATGTGGATTACTGTACATAAAATGACCAAAGTTACCTATAGTAGAGACTTTAAATGTTGCTTACATGTTAGTGAATCAATAAAAAAGCAACATGTAATGAGATCTGAAAACACCCCCGCCACTGGCCCTGTGGTAGTAGCCTAATCTTGGGTGAGAGGACTATCATTTGAGACTGACCCGACAGTGATATCTTTTTGTTTCAATAAACATAATCACACAGAAACACACACACACACTCCCACAGACTCACACACACATATGGAGCTAGTCCAAACAGGCAGTGAGCTGATTGATCCAGGCTGACGGGCAGCTCACTATTTACGTGGCCCAGGGTGAGCAGAGAGGATCCTAATGTTAAAAATATGTGGTTTGTGTTTAATGCCAGTGGAGCCAGCGTAAACACTGCAGCACAGGAGCAAAAGGGTCAGAGCAGTTTAGAGAGCACCTCTGACTTTTGGATTACTTCAGCACTCGATCAGAATACATGGCTGTAGCTGTGTCCCACTTGCACAAATACTGTACATATGCCTGCATCACAATAGCATACAAGGTCTTAAGATGCTCCCACGCTTAAACAGGGTTCGGATTTGTTCCCATAGGTGTTTGTTTTTTTATGGTTTTGTGGAAACAAAACTGCAGTGGAAAGTTTGATCATTTGCGGGATGTTGACTGGGCCTGGAAGGAAATGCAACCTGAAATGGTTCAATGGATTTTACATACTGACGCACATCTTATATCAAACTGAGGGCCAAAGGCGAACCATATGGTACTGATAAAACAGGAAGTCTCAGAGTACTGTGTGAGGCTCCCTGCTCTTTGACTCAGGACAGTGAGCTGCTTTCCTCTTAAGTATCCAGGCGGAAAAATCAAAAGTACACAAACACACATGGGAGAAGCCTTGAAGAACAAGAGAGCCAGTAGGAGACGGTCCTGCTGACATGTCTCAGCCAAATTATGACAAAGGTATTCCAAATGCATTTTAGCAAAGGCCACAGAAATGACAGACTGCATGGTTTATATTTCCAGACACTCAACATACTGCATTAATACTAACTGGTAAAAACAAAGACGTTGTTTGATATCCTTTTATGATTCATACCCTCTATAGTTTGCACCAAGGAGGTTGTTTATCAAAACAGACTTTGTAAAACAGCATCATGTGGCTTACTGTAACATCTCCTGCTTTAAGGAGGTTTCCTTTCTCACAATAACTTGGCTCCACAGTTTTGCCAAGCTGTGAATCAAGACCATTCGGGTGAATCACTCACCACTTTCGATTGCTATGAAGCTATGGAGCGTTCAAGGCGCCACATGGCACTACCTGGTTAAACAAGATTGCTGAAGATGATTTAAGTATGTGGAGGGAAGACGTACGTCACGCAGATGCTGGGTTATGACCTGGAAAACGAGAGAGTAATTACTTAGCCCAAGGCGGTGGAGTCCAGCCACACAGTTACCGGTAAAGATTAGGCAGCGTTAGCCAGTGACACGTTTTCATTTAGTTTGCCAGTGAGGAAGATGCCAAACTGCTGCGTGTTGGTACAGTACAGCAGCGTGCGTTGACTGTGATACAAAGACAACAAGGCGGATGCGCCACACATCACGTGCACTTTAGGAGAACGTTGTCTGCCATCAATCCAAGGTTAGTTTACAGTTAGCGAGGACTTCTTCCTATCTGTGAGATAAATTAGTCATTAGTTACAAGTCCTTGTTAAAAGATGTGCTGGAGTGGCATGTCAGCAGTTCTCTCAAACAAACACACACCTCTCTCTGTGAGTGATGACAATGGCATCAGATTATGAGAGGGTGACAAAGAGAGTTTGACAGCTGCAGAGGGAATGAGAGGAAAAGAAAAAGTGGACAGAGAAAGGGTGATGCAGAGAAAAACAGATAAAGGTAAACAGTGTTTCTGTCTCTCATCAACTCAGCGAAGAGCAGTTCCTCCTGCTGTCAGCCGTTGGAAATAATTACACACAGCGATGACCGCCAGGTCGGCTTGCTCCCTTTCACTTTGCACATCCAAATATTTGAAGATTTATTTCTTTTACAGAAATTTCTTGTTTATCAGCATTTGAAAAATACAAGGATGTAAAAGGATTGGACTTTGTGGACCAAATCGTTCTTCGGGAAAGGTTTCATTTGAAATGAAACCTAAGGCAATACATTTCATATGTGCATCAGATGTCTCTTCCCTTTACAGAGCCAAGCTCATAATTTACATGCTTCCACTTCTCCTCCGGTCACTGTTGCATTGACAACGCTAATCAAAGCTTGCTTCTCATTGAGGGACAATTTGCCTGTCACAGTTTAGACAAACTGCCATGTGAAAACTGATGCAACAGCCCTGACATGGCCACGAGTGGATCTACTGTCACGCAAAATGATGTCATGCAGCCTCTGTTAAGAGCACAATTACATCACGCTGGCCAAACGTTCTCGGGAGGCCGTCAGATGGCTATTATTGGAAATGCTTTCTAAGTCCCTTATATGAGATACACAGTGCAGGTGAGAGAATCGGAAAGATGCAGCACTATAAAAAATGCCCCTAGACAATCAATTTCTTTACATATCTGTTTTTGAAACTGTAAAACTCTGCCTATAATTGACTATAATTCAGCTTAGTGTGATATTCGTAAGCATAAGCATTTTCCACGATTCAGTATGCACAAATCAAATTTACAATCAATTAGTAACCATTATATTGTGTTTGAAATTCACTGTAAAGAAACAGAAACTCTGAGTTAGGAGTTTTCAGTCATTCTGTAGTTAATGAACATACATCATATACATGAATCACCCCTGTTCTCCTAGCTTTTCTTACTTATTATTCATTTCACCTTTTCCCTTCCTTGTACCTGTACCCCTGACCCTTTTGTAATATATTTTATATCTTTGCGCTGCGAGACAAATAAAGACATTTTAACTGATTCGTAGGAAGCCACCAATAAACTTAAAGTCCATAGTCCAGCTTTATGTGAGAATGGTAAAAGTTCATCTCCTCTCCAGACATGTTTTAAAGCATGGAATAAAAACAACAACCCTGCTATAATCAAAAGTTTGCCTTAAAGGATTTCTGACACACAAAAAAAGAAACTCTTAAATCTGATATCTACCCCTCGTCACTGAGAGATTCCGGATCCGACTTTGCATCTTATCCACCACCGCTGGGTTGACTGGTTAAAGCGCAGCACATACTAAGATGGTTACAGCAGAAACAACATGGAGATTTAGCCAAACATTCAATCTCAATCAGACACAGATTCAGTCGAGAAGTCTGTTATCAACAAACAGAAGTTTCACTGTAGTAAGTGTAGATAGCATCTTCTATTTGTTTGTTGATTAGCTTGTAACTGACCATGGATGACACAGTGCTGGTTGGCGGTTGTGCTAGTGCAAATTGTTGACAGATGAAATTTTTGTTTCTCTTGCTTGCATCCCTGTCCCTGCAAATGGATGGGATTGGTTCTGTTTAAATGACATATGAAACCCTGGTTGTCTGAATAGTTTATTAGATTGCCATTGGTCCATGAAGTTCAAAGGTGGAATTATGCATCCGTTGCCCATTTCACTCACAATATGTTTTTGATTCTGTATGTAAAATAGAGAGCAGCAGTAGAGTCGCAGTGATGAAAGAGATCACCTTCTGCTCAGTCCTTTTCCCTGGTCCTCATGTTTAAAAGACATTTTCTGTTAGAACTGAGGCACCTGTTGTACATCAGGGATACATTAAACAGTAAACTCTGCTGCTCCGGCCTCAGGACACAGGAAAAGACAGATGGGCAGCGTCAAACTGACAGGCACACGTCCTGTTAAAACACTTGACTCTTCATGTGCAGTGACCAATGATGCACAATGAAGCACATTTACTGTACTAACTGTTGTAATAATGGACTGACCAACGACTACAACACGGAGAAAAGAACATAATGGGCAGCTTTTGATATTCTCTGGAATTGGAATGAAGAGTTTATTTGGTGAAGCAATAAAATGTGCTCGGCTTGTGCAACGTACGGATACATGTATTACCAAGTCTCGAAACAAGTTGCTTTCAAACAGTTGACCTTTTATTCAACTTAAAGTTTCTGATACTGGCAGCAACACACAGGCAGGTACTTCAAATGACCACTGAACCTTTTTACAGCTCATTAACACGCTGCCAAAAAGATCTGTGAAATATATCAAGCCTCAGGTTTTACGGGCAAACATTTTAAACACATTTACTTCCAATAAAAACATAAATGAACGCGGTGCCATACGGTGAGAGCAAGTATACGTTGTATAAATGCATGGTGGGCGCCTGTAGGATTTAATGCATGCATCACCACTTTACACAGGTGTTTCTACTCATCTGCTGCGGTGAAATAAAAGCTTGTATATCTTCCCAGAGTATCTTGAGAGTATCAGGAAAGCAGGGAGGAAAGGTGTGGAAACTGAAAGGAAAGCACTTTGGCAGTGAGCCAGCGTCTTCTTCCAGTCACGTCTTGCACTTTTCTGTCTGTTTCTCTGTCAGTCTGTCTTTCATTTATTCAGGTTCTCCAATTCTCTACTCCTGGAATTCGACTCAATTTTACTATTCTTTCTCAAGCCAAAGAGGTAACGTCCTGGATACATGACTGTTTCTGTGTCTAACAGCGATAACAGATCTTAACACTATGTGAGTGTATGTGTGCAGGTGCAGCACACTGCTCTTGTGGATTACTATGTGGATAACCATCAATCATTTCCTTGAGTTTGGGGCAAAAAATACACAATCATTCACTAATCAAAAATCCCTTAGGCATCTTTACTCCATTCTTTTCCAACTTGGCTGTCTCAAACCAAGCCGTGTGGATGTTTTTGGTGCTCTGGAATGAAAATACTAGACTACTGTTTCAAAGACTGCAAAGGGATGTCTTTAAAGATGCACCAAACACACAGACAAGAAGATTTCCAATTGCTTCTCCAGCGGAAGGAAGGAGTATTTGAAATATGATGATGAATTTGTTGATGAATTAGTCCTCATACCAATGCAAACCACGTATTGTGTCAAGAAGGGGGAAAGTGTGCCAATGTAGTTAACCAGAGAGTCAACATCTAACTAATTCAGTGTATCCCTCAATCCTGTCAGAAAATAGATGTATAATACTTATATGTGAATTTCTTACTTTCATTCTAATGTGGAAAGTCTCAAAGGCACTCAAGCATTCACAGGAACTCCTAATCCCATCCAAGACACAGAAACCCAGTTCCCTGAACCACAGGCCTCAGGTTTTGTGGGCACTGTGTCTCTGTGGGTTCATGAATATCTTTTTTTTATCTGCTCTTCAAATTGCCTTTCACACATCTTCAGCAGTGCATATCGTCAGTTCCCGGGACAGTATTCTGAGTCGCATTTGATTAGCTTGGTCAACCTCGAGATAAAGCAAAGGCATGCCGGTTATGTAACCTCATCTTTTTCTTTATGGTCACGCATTATGTCCCACAGTAGGTCAAACAATAATGTAACATATTAGAGAGAGTGGATCCCCGCTGGGTTTATCAAAGGAACCCAAAATAAACAACATTTTAGCTGACATTCAGTTCAGCAGTAATTACATTTGGAGAAAAGAGATTAGCAGTAAATAGAAACTGTAAAATGAAACAATGCAGATCTTTGTACAACAAGATTTCTTTTTTCTAATTATGTGGTTTGTAGCACTTTCCTTTGTGACTGTTGAAAGATGTTATGTAATACATGTGTTTCTGGATTTGTTTGTGAACAGGTGGGTTATGTATTAGAATTGCGGTTGGAAAAGCATAGCCTCAAGTGAGTCCATTCATTTGGCAATGCAAACTCAATAAGAATGAAGTAATTTGGTAATTTGATTTTTATATCACAAACTGAGACTGATTGTCCATTCACGGGACTAAGTGTGTGTTCACACTGCTCTGCTACCTTTTGTGCAGGATACTGCTGCATTTTTCTTTTTCAAACATTGTCATTGTTACAAACGTGGAAGCTTTCAAACAAATACTTTAATTGTGCGGGCTTGACATCAGGCCAGATTCTTTTCGAAGAGCTCTTGAAATTCAGACGCACAAGTTATTGTTAGGAATTTTTTTTGTAGGTTTTTGTCTGTGTATGTTGGAAATGTTCTTCTGACACACTTTCCCTGCATAAAAAGTCATCACAGACAATGAATCTCAGTGGCATGGTGTCATTGTTCTGATAGTAAACGTGTGGCTGCTGCCTTGGACTTCAGCAGAACTCCAGACATGAGGCTGTTTTGGCACTGAAGCAAAGCCACAGCCAGCGCGTCATGGTTGTATTAGTGAAAGGCCTTCTCAACCTTTATCTCCCTTCCCATCTGGGCCCATCCCTGGTCAACCCACTCTCTCCCTGAGCTGGACCGGCAGATGTGGGAGGCCAATCCTCCAGGCCTTGCAAGCAGGATGAACACAATGATTAACATGTTTTCCAGATCCCTAGTTTTTATGACCTTGACATTTAACAATCTTCTCATGACAAGTGGTTAATCTTTTGGCATGGCTCTGGTAATAACTCCCCCTTTCCTGGTGAGAATCGAAGATCCCACAGAGGAGCTGAGAGAGGAGGAGGGCCAGAGAGCAAGAATGCCTGTCTGGCCACAGAAAGAGAGGAAGACAGAGGGATGGAGAGCAAGGAGTCTGAGATGTCAAGGGATGGGGAGAGGCAGCAAGCAATGGAGGGTGGGGCACAGAGGGGCAATGAAATGTCATGGGAATTTGATAAATAAAGGAGCATGTGATAGCAGGATGCATAGCAAGGAAGGACAAGGTTGCAGGGGGTCAGAAACTGAGACAAAAGGGAGTTCAAGGACAAGGATGGAGGCAGGAATTAAGGGAGTTGCAAAAAATTTGAGAAGAGTGAGGGACAAAAAGAATCTTTCCTCCCAGTGGCTATAAAAAAAACCCAAAACATCATTGCTCCGATCTTTGTTCCAGTGGAGAAGAAAACCAATTGTCTTGTTGCAGCTCATATTGCTTATTTACTCTCAGGGCATCCATCAGCGCAGCGTTTGAAAGTATTATGCCGTCAGAGCAGACTATGTTCTACTGACACGGATCAAGTCAAACACATCGTCATGTTTCTGATAAAGATCGGTGTCTAATATGAACATGGGTCTTTCTGCTCATCGGTCCATTTTTGATTTGATTTATCTTCTGTCAATTTGTTATCTGTGCTTTGAATATGTCTTTCACAGCTTGTACGCTGTCTGAAATCACACGTTGTTTTGCATGTGACACTTTTCATGGCGTGCTTTTGTAAGCAAAACCGCACGCAATGTTCAATGAATCACCCAAGTAAATCTCCATTCAGAGGCATGCACAAACAGATGTGCGCTATCTGTCCCCCAAGTTTTCCGTTGCATTTCCATAACTGGTGACATGAGCATGGGTGTGGGCATGTAGATTGGGCATATGTTGCATCAGACATTGCGAGATGCATGTATAGAATTATTTTAATGCTCTTACTTGGATCCTGTGATTGAATGCACCACACAGTAAACATAAAAATCTTCCTTCTTGAGGCGTGTTATGAGATTAAACAAAGTATGAAAGTGTTTCTGTCTACTGTTACAGTACAGTGAAACTGCTATAAGTGAAAATTAGCATTGAGCTTTGCCTTCCACTTTAAATTGGCGTAACATGGATTAGATTTGTTAACCTAATTAAATTTTCTTTTGGCCTCCTAGTTTTGGGGCAAAGGAAAGCCAATCAGCCTGGAACCTTTGAAGCATGAAGGGATAAAGTATGTTGCTCCAGAAAACTGAAACAAAATACACTAAAGTTGTCATTCAGTGCTGCCATGTGACATTAAAGAGCCATCAGCATCAATAGACAGGCTCTCTAAAGCAACCGCGAACCAAACCAAATTTAGCAACATGGCTAGATGGATGGCAAGCAGGTCCAGACTGAAATATCTCAGCAACTGTTGGATAGACAGCCGTGAAATTTTCTGCAAACGATCAAAGTCCCCCGAGGATGAATCCTGGCTTCGGTGATAGGACCGTTAGCAGGTCGAAGTTTTTTAAGGGAATCTACAACTGATGTTGAGCTGTATGACATTACATACCAATTCATAACACATCACACAAGACCAGGTCAAAACCCACTATAGGTGTGCTATACACGGCCGTTCTCCAAATCTCTGTGCCCACAGGGAGAGTAATTTCTATTTATTGTATAAGAGCTTTTGGCAGTAACTGTTATTTCTGCACTTGTAATATTGTTACTTTGAGACAAAGGTTAGAGTAAAACAACATATTTATTATTTTATCATGCAGTGCATAGCCTGTAATAGAATAACCTCTGCTTTGCCTGAAAAAAGCAGATGCAGAGTTGTTGTTTTTTTAATCCTCTGTGAATAAGTCGATAAATTTTGCGTTACTTAGCAACACTGGTTCTTCACAGCAAAAGCCAACCAAAGTGTGCCTCAACACTGCACCACCATATGTCAGCATTTGGCTGTGCCAGCTGAGACTGACTGATCCCTTAGTCAGTCACGAACATTCATAACTCAGCCTGGTCTTGCTAATGCAGTCCAGCTAACAATTTTGGATGAGGTTATGTATTAGTGATGTTTCAAATACCTGCAAAAACACTGACCTCCACCAGTCTTAATTTGCCTGCTAAAATTCATGAGTTGGCACTAAAATGCCATGATTGTCAACATTATTGTCGAACACTACATCTGGCTAACATCAGCAGGTTTTTATCGTCATGACTGAGCATGTGAGCATGTCAGTATTAGCACTTAGCTTCAAGCCTCAAACTTTCAGCCATAAAACTGCTAAAGACATTTAGTCTTGTTTTTTATACATTAAAAAAACAAAGGTATGTTTTAGATTTTTTAGCAATCAAAATTTTAGATTTACAGTAAAACATGAACTTTAATTTTCTCTGATAATACAAATGACTGAGACAATCCGGTTACAGATGGGCTTGTCCATACAGTTAAGTCTTCTGAGTGTAAAAAATGTGATGTTGTCGTCACTCCCAGTGTTTGTTTGATTATTGTCTCACCCCTCTTGCTAAAGACTTGACCCGGCCATTTTCTGTTCTGTGTGGTCTCCACATCATTCTCTCATCTCTCTCGCTCTCTGCTTCTGTGGCTCTTTGGCTTGTTTTCTCCCTCCGCTCCCTCCCTGTCTATCTCTAGCTGATGTCCACCACCTGTTTGCGTGGGACCTCCCAGGCCCATCCTCTGTCTGTTAGCAACATGCCATGTTCAGTGTGTGATCAGAGCTATGGTGAGAGAGATAAAGTGGCTACTTTTCCAGACAGCCTGCTTGTGTGTTCCTATGAAAGTGTGACGTACAGCAGGGCCTTAGATAAATGAATATTTACTGTGGAGCTTGATGCATGGACTTAAGAGTGAATCCAGGGGAGAGAAATTTCCTATAGCATCATCTTCCACGAAACTCCTCATTGTCATTGTCAGATCCTTTTTGACTAAAACAACTGTATAAACAACAACACTTGCTCTGATCATTGTGTATGTGAGTAGCTGGTGGCTCACCTCCCTGCTTGTTGTGTTTTCCCAAATCAATTCACTTGTATCCTTGGGGCTAAGGCGTGTGTGTGTGTGTGTGTGTGTATGTGTGTATGTGTGTTTGATGTGTATCCAACACAAACATTCATCTATATCCACATGCACACACATGCACATTGCTCATGCACATGTACAGTACAGACCACATTCCTTCTGTGCTGGTGTGGTTTATGAATGTATTTCTTCTGTGTACTGTCTTTGTTTGAGTGAACTGTCTCCATAAATACGCAAGAATTTATCAGAACAGATTGTTGAGCAGCTAAAAAAACCATTTAAACCAAAGTGCCTGATATCCAATGCCAATTTCATCTTTTTGAGCTTTTGGTGTGTATTTCAATATTTGAAAAGCTCAAGTATTCTTGCTCTGTTGAGAGAAACAAGGTGGAAATTCATGTCTAGGCAAGCTATAGGCACCCTACCAATTGGGATAAAGGGGAACGAAAGTGAGAGTGAGAAAGTGTCATCCCATCAATCCAAATGTACACAAACACGCACACATATGCATGCACTAAAAAGGTGAAACAATTCAAAACACCAGGCGTGCACTAAATCAACAGATTAAGACCACAACACTATTATTCTAGCACAGTCGTGGCAATTCAGTGATTTAGCAGCTACTGTGTCTTTGGGCTGCGTGCACATGCATGAGAGGCAAGCAGGCCATAGCTGAAAGTCATAGAGGCGTTTAATGAGGAATGAGCAGGCATGTCTGCGCATTTAGTTGTAATTTTTTTGTACCATATATAGTGCACACACGCACATGTGCGTAGCTATAGAAACTGAAACACGCAGACACAGGCAAACACAACCCTTTGATCAAGCACCTGCCGAAATCAGATCTTCAACTGTCAAACACAAAAGACTGACTTGCATTAACAGTCCTGGATTTCAGTTCTCTATGTATGGAGCCCCAGTCCAAACACAGGGGCACATTATTCTTGGATTTGAACAGGATCTGAAAAACAGGTCCATATGGGAAGAAGGTTCTGGGACAAAAGGATCCTGTTCATGTCTGACAACTACTCTGTCCCAGTCCAGCAAGTTACAAATGTCAAACAATGTTAGGTGTGATTTTTAATGAATACATTTTCTTCTAAACACTGTGAGAAGTTGTTTGTAAAGGAAATGTCAACAAAAATGACCCCCAGAGCTCCATCTTCCTCCACAAACACAAACGTAACCCTGAGCCTGAACTCTGACCTTTTACCTCTCCCACTGAATCCAGACAGAATATTTAAGCTGGTTCACTTTACACCAGATGTTCTTACCCCATTCTGTGCAATGACCTGAGACAGATTGCAGCGCCAGTGACCTAAAATATAACGACAGTAGTGCCTTGGTTTAATGCTTTGACCCGTGAATTATTATCTCCTCATATTTCCCCAACAGGGAAACTTTGCTCTAGATGCTCAAGCCTTTTCCTCACTGAAACATGCAGTTTTACTTTTGCTTTATCATATGTTAGACTGAACTGTCAACTTGATGCATTCAATAAGTGATCTAGATAACAAAAAGAACATTTGGCTTTTCAATTTGAGAAGACTGTCTGTGTCAAACAAGCAAATTTTCACTTAGCAGTTTTAGATTTTGACATATATAGTATCTAATATATATACAACTTTTCAACTAGTCAATTCTCTTTGACTTGGAATAAAGAATAAATGTGATATCGTTTTTTTGTAGAACCTGCCTGCATAACAGCTTGTGAGCCTGAATGGATCTGCAGGGAGCGCAGCTATTACAGTCATGAACTGAAAAAAAAAAGGTGTTTACATAAACAGTATCCTTCACTGTTGGGTCTGTTAACCACTGTGTCTAAGCACTGTGATGACATATTCATTAATCTGCCTCAAGCTCTTGTGGTCTGATAAGAAATGTTGTGCCATGAGGAGATCAAGACATTATCACTCTGTGCACAAACCATGAATCATTTATTGTTGCCAGCTGGCTAGCTCCCAGATGTTATAATAATAATAATAATAATAATGTTCATAGTAATCATGTCTACCTACATCTGGATGCAGGGTTTTTTCTTTGACATAACAGGACATAACAGTTTTTTTTTTTATTTGGTCTGGAACAAATGTGTGGTGCAGTTTAGACACTTTCTTTGGAAAACATTTTGGTTGACGTGTTTTCCAATTTCTTTTAATGACATTTGAAGGGAGCGCAATTAATTTTTTAATTTTTAATTTTTTTCACTTTTTCTGGTTATATATAGAAATTTATAGCTCTCACCGTGACTTGAGTTTATTTCAATTTAATTAAAACCAGCAACCTCAACCAAAGTGCAATTATTTACAAAAAAACCTAACCACAGACAGGACACTGGATGTGAACCTCTGGCGTGACAATGTCACTGCTATTTTGTACGCCTGCTATCCACCACAGATACCTCCTGGCATCTCAGATGTTCATAATTGTAAATTTTCATTCATTGTGAACGTAATCCAGCCAGCCGTTGTGATGCCACCACAGCATCATTGGGAATGCTAATAGGTGTATAATCTCTTGGAGACAGGTTTGCTTCAACATGGTCAGTATGAGGCCCTCAGGTGAAGAGCGATAGTTAAATTGACAGTCCAGGTGTGCTGTCACAGCCTGTCCAGGTGTCATATATAACACCCTGCAGTCTAGACAGCGCATATCATTCCTCCCTTTTTGTCATTAAAAGGTGTCTTTTTTTCCCTTTCACACTCGGAGTGAATTGCGGTTTTACAGATTTGCATGCTGATTGCGATGACATCACTAAGTCATGTCGCTGCACTGGAACAGTGCGGTGGACAAAACAACTGTATCCAAATACGTTCTGCTCTCTGACAGTAATGTGCTTGAGTGATTAACGGCAGTTTTTGAACTAGGAACTTCTGGTTATTAGATGCATCGAACACTATGGCAAAGATCATTTGTGCACCAATGTGAAAACGCTTGTGGCTACATGCTTGTCATGAACTTTCACTCTCGAACCAAAACTTTTTAACGATGTAGCAAAGGTCCTGGGGAACAGATTGATCAGCCGCAATACTTAACTCTAAAAGCTAAACTCTAACTGCCTTTAAGTCGTTCTGACTTAGTTTTTCTATTTCTTTTGATACTAATCACTTTCATACAATTCAACTTTACCCAGATTAAAATATGACTATTTAATGTCAGTGTTGGACATGTAAAGCTCAAACCTTGCCTTGAAATGATGAAAATATACTGCAACATGTAATGAGCTAGAGTAGACTATAACATAAATCCCATGAATTTGATTGAGTAAATAGCTTGGTGGTAATCTTGGGTGGCCTGGATGAAAGGGGATGTATCCCAGTATTATGTTGTTAAAAACATATGTATTCTGAGTACACATTCAAAAAATGGCAATCATTAATTTGTTTTGTAGCAGCTATGTATGGTTTGTGTATCTGCCTGTGCAGGGTACCCTTTATTTTTTGCAGTCTGTCTTTCCCTGTGTGTCTCACACAGACACACACAAGCACACACAAATGCGCGGATGCTAACATAGGGAAAGCTGTAATTCAGCTTCAAAGAGAAACCTGAGAGGGTCATGAATAGTCACAGACATCTTTGTCTGCAGAGAAAACAGCACAGCCCCCCGTACACATTAGCTGAATAGTTTATATGGCTCAAGCTGTTATTAGCATAGCCACTGCACTTCTGGGTTACATTATATTATTCTTTTCTGCAGTCTGAATTAGTTTCTTATATTGAAATTGAAGAAAAAAAAAAGATGAAAGATGGATGGCCCTTTAGTCTGAAGGCCTGCAGATCGACAGGTGAGCCAGGATGCTTTGTGGAGAGACAGATTGAAAAGTAGATTACAAGCCATGCAATGAAATGTTAGTTGCGGTGGTGGCTTAAAAAAGGACAATACTCTTTCATAACCACATCTAAAAATAACTACCTCTGACTTGTGGAAATGTTTAAACTCCTAAAATTGGACAAGCTGACTGTGGCAAGTGCACATTCCTGACTTCCTCAAAAAGCCAAAATGTAAGACGAGGTATACATAGGAATGATCTGTTAGATCAATTGGTGAATAAATTAGCTGTGCAGGTTTGGTGTGATGTACAATTCATGGCTCTTTGTTCTTGTGATTTACAGTCAGTAACACCATCGCAACAACGATGGCTGAAATGTGAAGACACAGCTCGTTTAAAGCTAATAAAAGCAAGAAAAAATATTTGTATTTTAATGTCAGTTGAACATGACGTGAATGTGCGGTGAGGAATTATCCTGTGTAGTTTCTGCTGAGATGTCATGTTAGATATATGGACCAGAGGAGAGGTGATGAAAACACAGTCCGCTCCCCTCTGGCCCACACTGGAAGCAAAACTGAAGCTCTTAAACAATTTTAAAAATGTCTTTTTGTACAAACTGGAGCACCTTCTTGTCAAGAGGGCTTCACTCGCTGACCTGTGCTCAAAGTTTTCTTATCTAATACATATGTAAACACACACACACACAGAATTATATATATAGAAATGTGCCTGTGCAAAACAATTAGATGGTGTGTTTCAACCATTTGCAAATTTTTTAACACTAACCCAACACATTTTTATTCTATTTTTTACGTCTACAGCACATTCATATTAGATCAAAACAACAGGTTGAGCAAAATAACTGCACCCAAAGGACACCACTGAAGCTTTTGTTGTGTCGTGTTTATTTGTGTGTGTCTGTCTGTGTGCTACTGGACCATGGTGGCATTCCTCCCCTGTCAAAGCCTGAAAGGAATTCCCTGGTGGCAGGCATGAGGTGTTTAGCACACATGCTTGCATACACACATACAATTACACACGCGTAAACATATCGGAATATTAAAAAATAATGAGCCGCACCATCCATACATGCAGCAGTCCCCACCCAGACGTGAAGATAACCTCAGCAACATACTTCATGTTGGACATCGGAGCTCATCAGAATCTACAAGTCCTTTGAGGGTTGTGTAACATGATCAGAGAGAAGGACAGATAGAAAAAGAGGGTGAGAGAGAGAGACAGATAGGAAAAAAGGGAGAAAAGGAGAGAGAGAGAAAGAAGGTAACCTGATGTCCCAGGGGCTTTCTGAACAGTGAACTGGCTCCCATTGAAGTTTGGAGAACACCCCCCCGCTGGTTTTTTTTCTGATCCTCACCTCGATTCTCTCTTTCTTTACAAGCTCTCCTTCATTCCCTCTCTCCATCCGCACATACCTGGGAAACTACTGTACTGTATCTGTCTCAAACTGTTTACACAACAGAGCAACACAAACTTTGCATTCATCATTCAACTGGACTTTTCTCAGCAGCTCCTGTGTGTTACAGTCAACAGGAATGTTTTTGCCCCCCAAACAGAGGACTAAATGACTGCTGCTGAGACTTAATTCAATTCAGAGGCTCCACTTTCACTTAATGACAGGTATGAAGAAACCTTTGGAGTAAATATTCGGAGCGAAACTCTTCTCTCCTCTTTTCCTCTGATTCTCTGACCCCTGTGCACACACTCCACACATTGGCACCATATTTAATTAAAGAGTTTTAAACGAAGAAGGTACGACTCACCACCCTGTTAATGCTTTCTCTTCTCCCCAGTGAGTGACAACTTAAAGATCAACTCTGCTATATTCCACCTCACTCTCTGCGGGCCGGGGAGGGGGGGGGGGCACGGCACGGGGCAGACTTATCCCACACTCCAAATCCTGTTCCTGCTTTTAAGCTGTGAATCCAGGTCTCAGGCCATCCACTTCAGTCTGTCTCCCTCCCACACTCTTTGGGAAGTGGATTGCTCTAAAAGTTTAGTAAGAGGTGTCCCAAAGCTGCTCCCTCCCTCCTATGTGGCTCGCTGCAGGTCCTAGTGCCTACCCTTTCCACATGCTTCCGTAAAAAAAAAAAAAGCACAGCTGCTCATAATTTACACCTCCCCGCTGTTATTCATTTTCTCTTTCCATTCACCATTTTATTTATGTGTGTCTTTTTTTGTCATGCAAAACCAGTGGAAATAAACTTTCACTGGTGAGTGATTCAACTCCTTCTCATGTGAGATTTGACGTCACTTAATGATGATTTCAGCCGTTGCTCCATGCACTGAGGGCTTTCCAAGACTGTCATTGTTATTCCACACCTGAGTCATTATGGGCTTGGCGTTGATACCCTTGGATAAGGACTTAGAGGTGCAACGTGCCTCAGCCATGTCCTTGGTTGTGGTGGGGGGGTAAGCTTGGTTAAACGACTCATCAACCATTTCAGTGGCATGTTGCCCTGCCATGTGTTATAAGCTGATATCACAAATCTACACATGCTTTTGAGTGTGTACAGTCCAATGATTTGTGGATTTACAAGAATAGAGCTTTGATGGTCTGTTGCAAGCAGGAATTTCTCCCTGCTACTTGTCAATGGCAGATGGACATAAAATGGGGAATAGAGCAACAAGAAGCATTAAACCATGCAACTATGATATCCCCTCACCCTGGTAGAGATTAGCCACACCCTGCATTCAGCGGGGCCTCAGTTTCCAGTGTCACAACAGTCCCTTTCGGATGTCTCTGCTCCTCTCTTGTTTATGCATATTTGTTTTCCCCGTCTCTCCACTTTGCCTTCTTAGCCTCTCTCTGGCTTTAAGGGTTTCTCTCTTTGACACTTCCTCTCTGACCTGAGTCGTATCATTGTCAGAGCCCATGGCGCTGAGCAGACATCTCACCCCACTACTCTGACAGACAGAGACAAAAAAAAAAAAAGAGAGAGAGAAAAATGAGAGAAAGGACAGATTGTGTGTCACTGTCATCCCTTTCTCCTCCTTGGGAAAATGGAATTCCTTTACTTTCAGCTGAAGTGCTGTCTCGGTGTTAATCAGTAAACTTCATAGTGTGCAAATGGAGCCTGGAAGAATTAACACAGGTGAGAAAACTTTAAAGGGCTCTATTTGTCTTCTCAAGAATTTTGACCCTTCACTGATGAGTTTAAATCCAAGTGGGCATTTCCCTGAGGCTGGTGTGATTCTAATGGAGGCTGTGTGTGTGACATTTACTGATATGTGTGTGTGCGCAAGTTTGTCACTGTCAAAACTGCCTCGGCCCTTGTTATCAAGACTGAGTTTGAAAGGGGAAACCCCAGATGGTCAACTTTGACCCTGAACCCTACAGGGGTTGGTTGAGGGTGAGAAATGCTGAGGAGGGGTTTGAGCTGAGGGGGTGGAAAGGAGGTTAAGAGTGCACAGATATCCTCATACGTCTGGCATTTTGGTAATGGGAGTGCTTTGGAAATTCTGTATACATGCTTTTGACCTTGTTTTAGGCCTAGACATGAATGCAGGTAATTTAAAAACGGCATTGATGGTCAACTTTAAATCCATACCTAATTCATCTGTTCAATAATGATGACTGATTTGTTGGGTGTTTTTGTTTATTCAAAAAACAGTAATAATGAATGTATCCCACTGCTCCACTGGCATGAAACATGGCTGTTTGTGGTTGCGTCTGGGTTCGGCGCAATAAAATCTGCTGTTAATCACTGTGACGGTGAATGTGCATGTGTATTATAATAACTGGAATGAGTCACAATTGAGCCCTAATGTGTGGTCTTCAACTTGCAGCTCCATAAATTCCAGTAAATCCCTGCAAAGACTTGAAGTCTTGTCATGCCACTGCGACTCACTTTGTAATTCTCACTGTTGCTTTCTGCTTGATGCAACATCATCATCATCTCAGTGTTCATGGTTCGGAGTTGCCAATCAATTTCACTCTGATATGCAGGCAGCCTTCAGGCACCGGTGACGTACAGCAGCATTACATCCACATCCATATTAGCCCCGCCGCTTCCTTCCGAGCACTTAAGATCAGGCTATAATCCGCAGCCAGGCTTCATAGGTATTTCAGTGATATCTCGATATCTGGGGAAGGCAGTCGGACAGGTTTTTCCACAGGCACAAATATGCTGTTCAGGGACACACGAGTCTGCTGACACAGTCTCACATGCTGATCTTAAAGCGCAAATCTCAATCATGTCAAGAATGATGTCATGCTTCTCTGTAGGCAAATTTAGCATCATGCTTCTGTGTTTATTTACTGTAGATCCTCTGTCATCCAGGGTCCAGGATCTGCACCAAGTCAGGGTCAGTTCACCTAGAATTCACATAGCTGATAGGATTTAGAAATGCAGACAGGTTTGCTTTCATCCATAAAGTTTTTTCGGATACAGTGCAGACAGTGACTAAATCCCGAGTAATGCAAATGTTTTACTAAGGTGGTGTTGCTAAAACATCGTCATTGCGCCTTGTCATGGATTCCACAAATCTCTGGAGCTCAACTGGAAACATGAACACCATTCTCTAAATGATGGGGAAAATCTGGGTTGACTGTCAAGACAACAGCCTATGATCTGGAAAAACATGACTGTTCAGTAACTCCATATGGATGGCTGTGCTCTTTCTACTGTTAATGTAATCAGCTTCTTCTTTCAGTTTGGTTCCCATCTGTGTTCATCCCTAAGGTTTAAGGTTCAGGCGTTAAGGTTGCTTAAACTTGAAAATTTCCATTAAAAATGGAACCGCCGGTTCCAGTCTTCCCTGTTTCTCTGGACAATTCATTGTTTACACTGGAGCTATTTTTTCTTTTGGAAAAGTAGCTCCTGTGCATTGTGACTCATCCAGAGCTATAACAACCCTGTGTGGAATTCTTTAAAGGAAATTTTCGCTGTTTTGTGGATCACAATATTATTTCCAATAGATATTTTAAATTCTGGGCTAATAAAAACCAACCTTTCTCACAGTATCTCAGGACACGTGAAGTAACAGAAAACTAAATTACCATTATTATTAATTGACACTTTTGATGAACACATGCTTTAATATTCATTCTTCTTATGCTCAATGAATTGAAACTGAAACTGAAAATGTTTTAAGCATGTTGTTTGTTGTTTTAAGACCTAACTGCAAAAAGCTGAAATCATCTAAACAATGATGATTGCACTAAATTAAAGGCAAAAAGGATTCAAAAGAAGAAATATGAATTTTCTCTCTGCCATGATCATGTAACCAACCCGGACGGTAAATAATGTTCCTTCAGAATCAATTTACATTCATGAATTATATAATGGCACACCTTCATCCTCCTGATTGATCTTAGAGTACATTTGATGTGACTTTTTATCCATGCGTTCAATACTTAATGGGAGCTAAAAGACATTACACAAGCTCGCACCATTTTGGTTTAATATAAACACTGTTCAGACTCTACTCAATACGTGATGACACAGCTCCCTTCTGACATATCCTATGCATTCATCATTTTGCATCTTTAATAGCCAGTTAAATGCTCTGCCGTAAGCTCAGTCATTGAATGAAGCTTTCTGGCCCAGTTAGCCATGAGCCACAGCGATGGCGGATGAATGGCTGAATTTCACCTGCACCTTTGTTGACTGTGTGTACCTTTGGTCGCATGCATGTGTGCGTGCTGTCGTGTGAGACGGCTGAATAGCTGTTCCTCCACACATTGTTGAGTTAGCGGGCTCGTCCTCCTACACTCTCGTCATGGCCTTGCGCTGACGCATCCCAGAAGCACTCATCACTCATTGAGTCTTCTGTCCCCTTCCTCCCACACGGCCATGCTAGGCAGAATCCCGCTATTGTCCCACCAAGGACGGACAGCAGTGTACACATCCTAGCAAACAGCCAACCTCGCACTTCTGTACATACGGACAGTATGTACAGATGGCTTCAGAGAAACAGCAGAACGTACCTGAACCGAAAGAAAAATAAAAACACTGCACATCATTTGCAAGTTTTTTTTACAAACTGAATAGTTTTCCAGTTGTTCCCGAAGCTTGAACCTCAACCATAATCTCCTCTCAGAGGAAACCAAGCCCTTCATTAAACCCGAAGTCCCTGTGTATGTCTGTTACTGTGGTTCTGTGTGCTGGGTAAGTAAGTGTATTAACCTTTAACCTCTCTCACCATTGTGTGACATGCCCCCCTGCTACTGAACCCCGTTCCCAGAGATATGGGCAAAATGTTGAATCTACCAACATCTTGTGTTAATTTCACATCTGGGGCTGCGCCAAACTCAAGGGATAAGAGCCAGTCTTAAGCTCATACGCTTATGTGAATGCCACTATAGAGATGGACACTGATAATGGGCTCTTCATTATGGTCAGATGACGTTAACAGCCATTGACTTTTAAACTGAAAATTCTTGTCGTATTATGGATGTTAAACACCGCCATATTGGCGACAGTTTAATACATCTTCTCACGTCAGACATATAAGATATACTGTAGTTTTGTTTATCTCGTGATCTAGGGACCGTTGTGTTCATGATCTTAAAGTATTTGATTCATTTAAAAAAAATGCTGATATCAAAAAAATCTATAATTGCTAACTGATATGACCATTATCATGACTGAAAATGCAGATCTAAGTTTGTCAGCACAGATTTGTGGTTACCAGTGAACGAATAACCCAACTCCAAAGCAAAGATCTTTGGCAACTGGTTGTTTCTCACACACAGAGGGCATTGTGTCCTGTAATGGAGCTCTGGCCTGAGGGTCTGTTGCCTCACTGCTCACAACCCATAGAAATGTGCTCTTAGATCTCTGCCTCTAAACATTTCGCCTAAGTTAAGCATCCTTCCAACTTGCACAGACTGCCATATACAAAGTATCTGAAAGTCAGTAATTGTAAGCTGAATTACTATAGTAAGGGTCAGTGATAAAATAAAGGAACAAAAATGTGGGAGCAGACTGTCCAAGGAGCTGTGCTTGCCTGGCTACATCTCCCATGTGGAATAAATTAAAAAAAGAGAAAGAAATGAAACCAGCTCTGAGCAGGAAATCACTTGGCTCACATCCTCACTCGCATATCAGAATCTATGTTGTGGGCAACTTTCCACCAGCAGTCACACAGTCATGGCCGATTAGAGCAGGGATATTGAATCTAACTCATATTTTCTTTTGACCAAATCCAATTACCAGGTTTTCCCATCTTCCCTCCAGGAATAATGTTATCTCCTTTGCTCTTATTCCATTGATTATGAGTCAAAGTCTCAAAAACCATAAACTTTCTCCAATAACTCCTGTGACTCACATTCAAACACACATCACAGCACGTTTGACCAGGGCCAAGGTCACAGAGGCAAAGACTCAGACATGCAGGTCAGCAATACAAAGCCTTTAATATTCCAAAAGGTTCTCAGGCAGAATATGAGTCAAAAAATCCCACAAAAACACTTACTGGAAAATCAATCCTGGAACGAAGGCAACACACAAAGAACTGGTAACAAGAGAAAGGAGACTGGGGATATCTACACAGGTAGTCAGGGGAAACAAGACGTAGCTGTGACACAGGAGGTGAGGGCAAGACATCAAAAAGGAAACACTGTGGACTGACTGAATCTGGGAAAGAGGATAAACACATGTAAGTTACATACTGAAATACTACAACACCAAAAATAACTCAGGAGCTTGATGTCTACACATCATGCCACACTGATAATTATTTTCTCTCAATTTGTCAAAGCTTTTTCTCCTTTCTCTTTCTTTAAGTTTGTGGTAATTCACGCGGTATAAGTTATGACTAAGCCGGAGAAAGTAGGCACCTGTTTTTGCTGTGAGGTTGCCAATAAACAATCAGTATCATGAGATATAAACAACATGTAGTAACCATAAAAACTAATTTTAAAATTACACACTGCAGGAATCCTGTTTCGTGTTACGACACATTTGGTGGTATTTTTCCACTGTGTTCAATGAAGGATTGGCACATCTTAATAGTCATTACTGAAGGCTTCAATGGCAGAAATGGAGCACTGATAAAGTGAAACAACAGAAAACACTCTTTGTCATCCAATTAAACTTTTCCTTGTGGAGGACCTGAGATTAAATATCATTCAAGCACGTGGCGGTTTCCTTATATATCCCATCATTTCTGCATGAAAGTTGTCACCTACTATATATGTCTGATTGGCAATCAACAAAAAACAGAGCAATGTTAATTTTACTTTGTTATTTCACTTTCTAAGACTGCTTGTGTTTCTATTTCAGTAGAGCCTGTGGTATATAATATAATAGCTGCTTTCTCTGATATACTTATCACTTTCTGCTGCCAGATGACTGTGCAGCTGTAAAGTGGTGAATGTGTTAATTAAGTGTTATAAATATTTCCTGTATAACTAAAGTGCCAGCACTAAACCTCCATAAAGCACTTCCATTCAAAAGTTGAAGAGCTCCTACGTTGGCACCACTGTTCAAAATACCATTCTTATTGCGATGCAGCTGTGACATTGCCAATTCCATTTTATGATCTGGGAACACAAAAACTGGTCACTGAAAAAAGTATCCACTAATGCAAAAAAACGGTGGACACAGACAGTCAAAAAGCTGGAGTGACAGAGTTGATGAAACAGGTGAGGGGTTTTACAGCCTGAAGAATAGGTGCAGGAGGGTTGGGCGAATTGAAGGGTGGGTGAGGA
The DNA here is from genome assembly GCA_034769265.1 of Remorina albescens. Classification (NCBI taxonomy): domain Eukaryota; kingdom Metazoa; phylum Chordata; class Actinopteri; order Carangiformes; family Echeneidae; genus Remorina; species Remorina albescens. Next base: position 15,119,682 of record CM068482.1, on the reverse strand, counting down.
GGAGACAAGAGAAGAGCAAAGAGGGGAGGCAGAGTCAGTTGTGAGGGGTGAGTTAAAAGAGACACCTGGGATAGGAACAAAGCAACAGCTGGCTTGGCTTTACTCCTCAGAAACCCCACAGAGGGTCTTTTAACAGGTTAAACCGGGTCAACATTTACACTTTTGCATATATAGTCACAGTCAACATGCACACATGTATCCAGGCATTCATGCACACATTCACAGGTCCAAACACAGCCTCAGTCATCTTTCCTTAAATTGGGAATAAAATAGATTTAATCTCTCTGTCCTCGGCATGTTGACACGGAGATGCTCCATTAGCAGTGTGAAGTCTTTTAGTGTGACATAAATCACCAAGCGTGTCTTCACACACTGCCTTTGTTGTACAGGCCTATAGCAGCTGATATGGGAACCGGAGACAACATTATAACCATCAAAATTGGCCATAATTGTTTAATTGTACTGTATACCAGAGGTCACATATATAAAGACTGGGTTGCTACGGAGCAGGAAACAGCTGGAATCAGAAAACTGGGGCTCTCACACCTACACCCAAGGTATAATAAGTTATTTTACAACAACCTCATGACATCCTGATTGGGCGGCTGGGATTGGCCAACTGCAAGCAGGCCGCACCAATCAGGAACCCAGGTGAGATGAAGGCGGAGCTGCACCAATCAGGGCAGAGAGGGTGGAGCATCTTGGTGCACTGTGCAGGCAACTCGGCAGACAGGAAAATTAAACACAACAAAAGATGACAGAGCAGCGGCCGTAACAAGGGAGACCCCAGGATGTTTCCATCCCAAACAGGTTTTCCAAAAAGGTAGAAAGCAAAAGTAGAGTGAAAGCCCTGAGGGTGATTACAATACATAGTTGGAATGCAAAAAGGAGAGAAAATAACAGTGGTATGGTTATTAAGGATCATACTCATGAGGAAAAGTTCAATTTCCACCCCCGCAAAGCTTTAGGCAGGACCTCCCACACCTGTAACCAAGAGTCAAAACACTCCCAGTCATGTCACATGCCGTGTGACACACCCTCTCCAATTTCACTGGAACCACATCTATCATGCTCGCACTCGACCTTCAAAGGAGCACGGGGTGATCAATAACCCACGTAGACAATTATCATGCCTGGTTGGAAATGTTCTCAAAACACTTAACTAGATGTGGCACTGTGATTCCATCATTTCTGTTTTTAGAGAGAGGTCCCAGTGATCTGTAATACAGGAGTGTAACTCTTAATCAGGAGATGTTGTTGTTATGGGTTACTGGTAAATGATAAAGAAACGTGGCACTTTTAAAAGTGCTCCGTGGAGTTTGTGTAAGCACACACACACACATTTATATGCACTCTCCGTGTTACTTATGAAAACACATTGTGTGTTATCTTTCAGGTCTGACAAACAAGTTTCACTAATTTCCTTCCCCATAAAACATTTGCAATCAAAGACACATTCCTTGGTATTTAATGAGTGACAGTCTAATTTCTGGAGCCGTGCAGTTTGAGTGCAGTCTTCTTCTTCCATGCCTTTGCAGGCACATTTCTGCACTTGTTGGATCATTGCCACCTTTAAATCAATCGGATCACATAAAACACTTGGCAGTAAAGAAAAATGCATCCCCCTGTGCAAGTTCACAGGAAAAATGCTCCACGGTGGTTGCAGAAGTTAAAAACTCTACCAGCCACCTGGGTCTAGTCTTTCATGCCCTGTCTGAACGAACAGGACATGAAAGACCAGGCAGTCTATGCATCTGGCTTTTGTGTCATCCATGTTTTATGCAAACATTTGCAAACCAATCCTGTCATCACATATTAGCATCGATATTGAACATTTCCTTTCATTGGACAATCGCCCAGATTACATTTAGTGACATTCTGCGACTGCCAACTACAGTAACTGGCAGCTAAGGTTAAGGTATTGTTAAGGTTAGGCAATCTAAACTCCTGACTTTCATGTATGCACCTCCTCCCCCACAACCTTCCAATCCTTCTTCCAACCTTGCCGAGTGATGGGCACTACTTCCCGATATGGTATTGCAAATTGCTTAAATTTTTCAATAAGCTGAGTCTCACAGTTTACACTCAGCACAGCATTACGATCAAGATGTACACAGTGGTTTATTTTGAATCCCATGCACATAGTTTGGCAGCTAGGGGAAGTGAAAATATACAGCAACAATAGCACCCAACAAATGGACAGTTTGCTGTTGGTGTAGTATTGTTTATTAAGTGTCCAGCTGTTTAAATAAAACAAACGTATTTGGAAACATACTGTTGGTTTTTAGTCTTTTCATGAGAAACACCAAATAGTCAAATATACTCTACACTGACGAACCTGAAAAGGAATAACAATTTCATAAGATTCAGTCATGACAATGCAGAATGGCTTTCCTCACTTACACATACACTCTGAAAATGAAATAGGTTTGATCTGAAGGTTTTATGAGCTTTTAGGCCTGTTCCTTGGTCCTGATCCATCCTTTGGTATGCTTAGACAAAAAGAGATCAGTATCAAACACAGTCTCCAAAAGGGGATTAAATAGGAACCCGTATGTTAATGCTTTGCATGTAATAGAAATCAGCTCACCAGCTTGCTGTAGAGCCACCAAGGGACTGGGATATATTGCAAGAAGGGACAAACAGTTCACATGTGCATCACTACACACACCAGATCCACCATCCCCAAACTTGTACAAGACCATTTTGTCATTTGTTTAGAATAAACCAAAGCCAGAGTTTACTGGAAAGGCCCTGGATATAGTGAATCGCTGATATAAACAGTACAATCAGTTGTGTTAAGAATTCCTCTGAACTACTTGGTTAGATGCACTTCTTACTGCTGCTGTAGAAAGATACACTTCAGATAACTTCTGAAGTTTTTCCCAAACAAAAACAAGAGCAAACTATTATTATGTTGCACAAGTCTTCTCCTGAAATTGGAAAAAAAATGTTGTTTTCCTCCATTTGTTATCTTGTAGATTTCTAAACGGTTATATTTTCAGTTAGTTCCAGTCATTTCATCTGTATGCACCCTTTCTCCCATCAAACCACAAGTGTACATTTAAAGCTTGTTTTGTCACATTGGTTAAGAGACAGGGTAAACCAAGGACGGGTGCCTTCCCCACCTTTATTCGACAAAAAGATCATTCAGTAGGACTAAGATATGATCAGTTTTTGCAACATTCATGTTCATTTTCTGAAGGTTATGGCATATGAATTGGCAGCTGAATGGTGAAGCTCCAAGTGCTGAAGACCTGTACTTTAGTACCACCAGGAAAGATTCACAAATCTCAAAAACTTCAATCAAGCTATGGTAAATTTAAAGTCTCTGCAAGTCGAAACTAATGAAGCTCTGAAAGTTAGGGGAAAATGTTTTTATGTACAATTTACATGAATTGGCGAGCAAACGTGAGTGATGTAAGTTGCAAAAGATCGATATTTACTCACGAATGTGCAAAACCATTGGCATTGGACGTTGAGGCTCCCCTATTCTTATGTGTGTGTGGCAGTTTGCAGTTAATATCTGACAGACAGCAAGGCTGGTATTGGACTACAGGGCTTAGTTACAGCCATAAACAAAAATCCAGAACACAGGACACATCTGGTGCCACACAGTAGCTACTATCTGCTACTTCAAAACAGCATCTGCTAAAAGCATTACAGCTCAACGGTGAAAGGGGGACCGAAAGGGAGGACGTGAAATGGGAAGAGAAAGAAAGATGGAGTGAGAGCGCAATGAGCGAGAGGACCTTCAGTGACAAGGTCTTTCAGAAAGAAATCTCCGAACCATAAAACATGAATGGAGGAAGGCTGACGTCTCTTGTTTAGTGCCTGCAGTGAAGCATCATTGAAAAAGCTGTATTAAGTTCAGGGACGGTCGGTACACACATCTTCGCAGCCTGTCTGCTGAAGCAGGTTAAAGACTAGATGGATTGGCTGTGACTTGGATACATGTTCTAACATATGGATTCTCAACACAAATCATGAAGCATAACACAAAGTCTGAATTTGCTAACTTGGTGGTACAAATAGATCCATATAAACTAAAAGTGTACAGAAAGTTGTATTAAAGAAGTTTATATTGTGCAGCTAGTCTGTCAGAGTGTGTGGAAAAGGATAAACTCATGGATTGTCTGCGTTACAGTCTGGGAGCTGGCTGCTCTCCTTCGTCTGAGATTTTACACTGAAGTTAACAGTCCACTGAGGGCGAAGCTTAATGAAATCAGTGTTACACTGAATCTTCTATCTTTGATAGACAGTTTTCTTGTGGTTACAGAAAGTCTTGTCATCTGGCCACCAATTCTTCGGTGAACAGTCAGACTCTGTCACAATGACACAACTCATGTCATGTCTCATGAATTACTTAGGCAGTTAAACACTGGTGAAAACCATGAAAGGAAAGGCACAAGATGAGTAACAACCCGGATCAACTTTTAAAAACAAGCTGGTTTAAACGAAAACAAGCGATGAGATGTTTTCTGTTAGAACATCCTTTTTTATTTTATTGTTGTCCTTTGAATAAAATGTTGAAATGTCGTCGCCTGAATCATAATTTGCCTCTAAGCCCATAGTCTCATTCAAAGTCCAGCTGAATACCTAATTTCATTCTTTTTCCAAAAATCTTTCACCTTCTGGCCTGATGATGGCTGGAGACCATGTTAGCACACCAAGCCAAAAAACACATAGCATCCAAAGCTACTCTTCCTTCAAGTTAGCTGCAGCCAAAGTTCAGGAAGCCAAGTCTTTTGAGAGGATATTGGTGGATAATTGTCATCTGAGAGAGCTCCTCACGTACATAAAGCGGATTTTATTTTTCTCTTTTCAGTCCTCTGAGAAAAACACTCATTGCGCTTCATTGTACTTGGCACCTCATTTGACATGAGGATAGCTCAGGACAGATGTTCTCTTCAAACACACATCTGTCCAGATTTTTTCTGAGTTATTTGATGTACTTCTTTCATGGTTGGAGAGGCAGGGGTCTAACACTCAGGAGCTTTCTCTATGCTGAAGTCTATAAAGGGCGGGGTGGCAGAAAACACTGCAGTGGTGAAACAAAGAATGAAAAGAAGAATGGAAAAGATGCAGCATGATGAGTGATCCGCGATAATGTTGGTAAGCTGATTTAAAAATATACAGTTGTCACCTGGGTTTATTAAAAAGGTCTGCTTTGTGCTGGTCAGCTCCTGTTTCTTTATTACTTTACAGGATTTCCCAAGATGCCACTGACCCTGACAAATCCCATGTAGAGTGAAGGACGTGTCAGAAGAATGGAATGAGGCACCTAATTGAACCTGAATGACTGGAAATGATGTGGAACCTGGACTCCCTCTAATCTGTGGTTGCCATTTTAGGTATGAGTTCCCAAAATAAGGGGTGTAGTTATATTCTCAAGTCTGCTAAAAAAAAAAAAAAAAAAAAAAGTGTGTGTGTGTGTGTGTGTGTGTAACACATCTTGGGTGGTTAAAGCTTGGCAGACACACCCTGCTCCTGTGCCAGGCACTACTCTAATCAACCCCGGTCACTGGAGGTAGGTCTAAGCCTCTCTAACTTGAAAAAGATGTGGTGGCTTCACCCTGCGCTCAGCACAGAGTGCCATCACCTCGCTCAAACACGGGGGACCGTTTCATAATCATTTCATTATGAACCCCCAAAGATATTCCAATATCCTGAGTCTACGCAACAAAGGTGGAGTTACTTACTGTATTACACTCATAGTTGCAGTAAGCATTTTAGCCTTAGATTATAGCCAAGCTTAACCTTCACTGTAATTGTTGCTGTGTTTTTCCACTCACTCGCCTCCATAGAAAACATTCTCAATAGACAGTCCTAGAAATGCATTGCATTTGCTTTATCACTTTACCCCTTCAGTTCAGGGAAAAAGGACTGGAAACTTCTCTGCAACGGGTGCCCTTTCATAATTTATTCTGCAGATGGGATCTACTCTTTATGGAGGAGGCAGCATGCACAAATCCGTGCGCACGTACACATTTAAATCCATACATGTCACGTTCTGGGCCTCCCAGCAGTCTGTAGCACTGAGCAGTCCGGGTGTTTAGTGTCGTCTAGTGGCAGGAGAGGGCCTCGAAGCCATAAAGATGTCTCTTCCACTCCATTCGTAAACCTCTGACAAAGTCACTCCAAACCCAGAGGGACCACACAAGACCCTTTTTCAGTCACCCTGTCGACACACTTTGGTAAATCATTACTAACTTTGAACAATCCTCCACCAATTGTAAACTTATATTCTACAATCTAAACACTTGGCAATACCTTATTAAAACTTGATCACATCTCACATTTGATGGAAAACTGGAATCCTTAGCCTTAATAATTTAAGTAATGTATATGGACATTTTTGCAATGCTTCAAATTTCAGAAGACCAGTTTCTAACTCAACCCTCCAGAAGGCTCGAGTTCAAGAGTTGGACTTAAATGACTGTCAATAGCTACAGTTTGAGACCGGGCTGAACAGCACAGAATATGAAGAACAATCTGGGTGAGAACGCAGCATCATTCATGTAATTCTACAGTCAGACCTTTCTGCCCGTGGACAAGATTTCTAGTTCCTTACCAACTTCCTACACTTTCATCGTCAAGATCTTCATGAGTGCACAGCACTGAATGTTTGTAAAATGACATCACTGTGACCTAACCGCATGTAAGTCATTCTTGTGTGTGTGTGTGTGTGTCAGCATGGGAGACAGAAGGATGGAAATCAGAAGTGCAGTGATAAGTAATTATGGGTGTGAATCATGTATTTATATGATATCATCAGCACCAGTAGCAACTGGTGTAACATAAAATATTATACTGACCTACTTTCTTACTTGATCCACAAACCCAAGGCTTCAAAACAGCATATCCGGCTTGGTTTTCTTTTTGTTTTTTTGGCTGGGATCTCCCCTGAGTTCATGCATCAAAGTCCACAGGTCCTCAGGGACTATAAATGCATAGATTAAAAAAGTTGCATAGAGGCTTCTGTGGCTCTCCTGGGATAAGTGATGTAACTCAAGGCAACATCTGTTGGAGCTAAAAACTAACAGATTTTGAAAGCAAGAAAATCTGGAGGTGCGGAATTAGATAAAATTGAGGTTACCAGACCATCGTAGCCATACACTACATTACCTCTTGCATGTGGTTGAATTGCATTGTGGGCAATGTAGCCATCAGGTATTGACATAAAAACAGGAATCTGTTGAATGAAAAAGGTGTTATCACTCATCCAGCCACATCTCTTGGTGCACTCTCTTAATATTAATGATGTTTTTACATATAGATATAGATGATTAGAAAGAGGGATTAGATTAAATTAGCATCATGGTTCTCGAATTTCAATTTGGGTTGATTCACCCTTGGTAGATCCTCTTTGCAGGCAGCGTTGTGCATAAAGACAGATAAGGCATAAAAGCAGCATCAGCAAAAAATTAATAGATTAATCCCAGTTGACGTGAAAAGGGATATAGCACAAGCTGAAAAACAAAAGCACATGAAATCTTTGGACGTTCAGAGCCACGTACGGATATAAACACGTTCATTTAACGAAAAACTACGACCCCATAAGAATGAAAATAGTGAATGCTGTTCAGGCCACATCAAAAACAGACAAAACAGTGTCTGAATGACAAATGTCCTGTTTGCATTATGTCCTGCGACTTGATGATGTCACACGTTCCTGCTGCCACGTTGAGTCTGTAGCGTGTCAACCACAAGTCAAGAAGGAGTGGGGCTGGGAGTGTGTGTGAGGGAGGGGGGTAGTAGTTACCAGAGGTGGGGGGGGCAGCAGTGCACACATTAGGCTTTCACAAATTTATGTCTTTGTTATTGAAGAGATACTTATTGTGATTCTTATGTTTTGCCACTGGGGCCAGCTCTGGTTTGCATCTTGATTTGAAGCAGGAGCTGAAGGAATAAGGAAGAAATAAAGGCTCATAAAGGAGGGACAGGGAGAGACGACACACAAAAAGAGATAAACACGTAAGGAAAGAATGACATGGCACAGAGACAAGGCAACCATTAAAACCTGCTGACAATCCCCGATTGATCTCACCACATCACATGGCACCGATTCTCCATCTGGCGAAGAAAAGCATGTAAGTTCAGGAAAGAACACAGCGACAGACCGGCTCCTATTTTAAGCCAACGACTTCCAGCTACCTAGAGCTGTGCTGGTGGGAAAGTGGGCAAACAAAAAACATAGCTTCCGTCGGACATCCGTGATGGCCGACTGTTTAAAAGCTTGATTACCGTTAAGTCTGCAGTTCCACGCTCTCACAGACAATTAATATGAACACTTCACAGCTAATCAGCGTTGATTCAGCATGTTGACAGAGACGAATGGCGAGAAGCAGGTGCTGTCAAAAAAAGAAACCCGTTCTGCTCAGTTGACAACTGTACATGCCCCATTGGCCCACGACTCAAGCACTTAGAGTATCACAGAGCTGCACAAAGAAAACATGTTAAGAAATGCTGCCTTTGTAGACAGTTGTCTTTGGTAACATCCAGCTTTTACATGAAGACTGATAAGCCCCAGATAAGGACTACTTCATGGATGCCATCTTTTCTAACACTGTCTCCTTTTGCCATTGTCAATCTACTGAGTTGCTCCTGAAAAAGTTAGTTTGAGGAAAAAAAAGAGCAGATAAAAAAATCCTATTAAAATTACAAAATTTTCTGTCTCTGTGTGTTTGCACTCTCTCCAGTGAAATTCCATCCTGATCACAACTATTTCCTTTGTGACACAAGAGAGCAGTGGAAGGACTATAATTTCAGTGTGTGGTTTTACACTATCTTTACTGTAATTCCCTATATTTAAGCCAGCACAACTCTGGAACAAGCTCCATCAGCGTCTGGCAAGTTTCTGAGATAGATTCAACAGACAAATAAATGCATTTGGAAGGTGTTCAGGCTTGGTAAGTGACGTTGCATCACACTTTCACAAGTCCAACTCAATCCCACTTGCCAATCCTTCCATGAGCCTTTTTCCACCACACTAAAGACACAATGATTTTAACCCCCGACCCTGACTGACTGTGATCAGGTGGTCTCAATCGCCAGGCTGCAGAAGAGACAGTGTGTGAGCTTGCACACATATGGAGATGACTCACATTGAATAATCCTCAACGAATAATCACGTGGAAAACCACCAACTTTCACTATTAGAGCCAGTCTGACAGAGGCAGCTGTGGTTTGTGTATGTTGAAAATGTGTGTGTATGTGTGTGTGTGAGAGAGAGAGAAAGAGAGGCCCTACAGTGAAGTATTCACAGGTGTCCATAGCCATTAACATGTGTTTATAGCTCAGTCTCACACTCACACAAGGAATCTTATTCCTGATGTCTGTGGTCGGGTAGAAAGCCATGGAAAATCACTGCCACAATGTTCTCAGAGGCAATCAATTAAACAAAGGCTAATAAGCGGTGTCATACATCTCTAGTGGGTAGTGATACTGTAATCATGTCTGTTGCTATATAACCAGACAGATGCAATTAAATACAATGTCACTGCCAACTTGGCTTTGGCAGTCATGTTCCCATTTTGGCTGAATTGAAAGAGGCAAAGAGGGTCGATGCCCTTGAAGTGAATGAGAGGAGGTTTTGTCACTTTTTCTTTTCTCAGGATTTCTATTTTGTATTAAGGTGAAACTGCGACCTTTGTTTACCTACAGCTTTAGTAAAGACTGTATCTTTGGCCAAGTCTGATTCTTGCCGGGGTGTTGAAAAGTACTTCAGCATGTACATTACTGAATCCAGTAAAAGCACTCTGGCCTCATCATAAGTGAGTAAATAAGTGGAATTCATGCTTTGAGTGGACTGAAACCAAATCACTGGACGATTTAGGGACATGGCTACTTTTCTTTGTAAACCTTTTTTTTTTTTTTTTTAAGAACCTTCTAAGTGGAACTGCGTTGAAAGAAAGACTACTTGTTTCCATTTTTACTTCCTGTCAGATTGTACCAAAACACTACGTGGGACATGAACTTTCAAGCCATTTCAAGTGTTTACATACAAAAAGTAGGAGTGTATACAGAGCTCCTACAGAGCCCGTATTAATGGATTTCAAGTGTTAATTGCGTTCTGTGGCTGTAAAAACACTGACATCGCCAGAGGATGGAACCTGAAAACAAAAGTTAAAGTCAACTGGAGAGAGCGGTCCCTGTCTGAAAGGAGATAAAAAGAGCAAGATCATAGATGAAAGGGTGACACACCTGCAAAATTATCCATCCGTCGAACCAAAATTTGAAATAGAGAGTGCAATAAACAAAGATCTTAATAAAAGTAACTCAGAGATTCACTGCTGAGTGGAGTTTTGGCCAGCGAGCACAGTTTCCTGACAAAATGACTTCCTCCCTCCCCTCAAGTTGGCCCACTGGAGGATTTCTGTTCTTGTCACGCTGGTCAATGTGTTGGTGAAGACTGTGCTTGTAAAACACATTTATTGCTGCTTACATCTTGTATTTCATTTATCTATGTCTTCAGAAAGCAGAAGAATCACATGAAAAGCTTTAAAGTCATCTGTAAAATACCTACATTTACCTGCCAGAAAATCTTCCCTCATTTTGATAAAATTGGTCGATAATTCAACATAGCCTTTGCACAGCTCAGCAAGACAGACTCTAATAGGTGGTAATTGTCATGTTCGCCCTTTATTTTTAATGATGTTAGGGTTATTACAAGAGGCCACCCAAGCCCAGGGTTTTAAGTTGCATCTGTGTCTTTGTGTTCAGATGAGTGTGAGCAGGGCCAGTGACATCTGCTGAATAAAATATCATTCACATATGGATACACAGACTTTGCTTGTGCACATCAATACACACACACACAAACATAAACAGACAGACACACACACACAAACAATGTAGACTGTGCAAGTTTCAGTGATCTGCCAAATTTCATTGATCACTTTTGTAATAGATTGTTGGTTAGCAATTGCTGATGCTCTTTAACACATGGGGCATGTGCCCTCATATCCATACACACACATACACACACAACCACTTTGACACATGCTAAATAAAACATCAACCATAGTAAACCAATCCTTCGCACATATGCTGAGCACAGCATGGACAGCACGCTGCATTGTACTGTTCTATGACATTCTGTGTGCTTGAGTTTCAATTTGGAAACTATAAAACAGGCCGGGGTTCCGGGCAGGAACTGATAATCTAATCTAAATCGCATGGATTTTGTCGCTGATTTTTATGCCAGCAAGACTATTGTTTGTCCACAGAGAGCATGAGGAGGAAAACCATGTCTGTTGAAACCTCAGGTGATTTTCCAGAGCTGCACAAGGTATTGAGACTCGAAGGATTGTGATGGCGCAGAAACATGGGTCATGGTGACAAATTATGAGATTATCTTTGGAAAAGAACCCCACCTTTGTCTTTGTTCAGAGTGTCTCATTACCTGTAATTGGAAAAATAAACAGTTTACAAGCCGTTATTATGCAGCACTATAAACCCTAAGCAGAGACAGATCTGTTTGTCTTCATAGATGATCACACTTTTATTAACCCTCCCTTGGTCCAAATGGTTTAACGCAGCTGTAATAAATACGAGTCATGCTCTGTCATGCTCTTGCCATATGGCTTTCATGCATGACTAGTGGTGATACAGTGAACTGCAGTGCTAATGGCAGAGGGACTCTCGTAAAGAAAAGACGTTTGCCTGTGTAGCCACAGTAATTATCAAGCTATACTAAGTTAGTAATAATAAAAAAACCCTTTTTAGCAAAACAAGCAGAACTGCTTCAAACATCACTGCTTTGTGGGAAGAACGTGGAAATTCTGCAGTGGAGACATTCTGGTAAAACCAGAGTGCATGAGCACAGCATAAATGACTCTGATGCTCATGCAATTACTTGAATTGGAAAATGTCTTGGTTGGAGTTGATGTTAATGGGCATTACATAATTTTCACTCTGTAATCTGAGACACGTGATAAATCTGTGGATGTGGGTACGTGCTCTTATGTACATGCATGATGCATTTGAAAGAACATTAGTACTGTACAAATGAGAGAAGGTGCCGGCTGCTGCAGACTTCACCCACAAAGTAAAGGTTTGGCATAATGATCTTGTGTGTGTTGCATAAATTCACCTCATAAAGAGAAAGAAAGAGGCCTCCAGACATCCTAGCATGCTGCTTGCCTTGTGTTCTTAACCATTAAGTTAACATGTGGATTTTCAGCTGCTTGATGCAAAAAAAAAAAAATAATAATAAAAATAAAAAATCAAAGTGAAGGGCGAAAGTGTGACTCCAAATAGTTTTTCTGCATTTATCATTAGTGCTCTTTAGCATGTGGAACTTTTCCAACTTCACAGTTGTGTGCAGATTACAGGCATACTACACATCTGGTACATTCCAGACCGTGGTGCATGTTGGGTGTCTCTGACTCTGGAACATGGGCGCAACCTCCCTGAGATGCACCTCTGGGTCTGACCCTGCATGATTGCCTGTCCACACACACACAGCAGGAGATGCATGTGAAATTTCAGGGTCTCCCAGCTCACATTGGGCAAGGGCGGGGGGAGGGGGGGTTTACACCCTTGATAGGTTGCCAGTCCATCGCAGGGCCAAAACACACAGACAGACAGACAGAGACCCTGAACAACTCACACTGACTCCTACGGGCAATTTAGAGTCACCAATAAGGACGGTGGGGTGTGGAAACCGGACCCGGATGAACTCCACGTCAACAGAGAAGAACATGCAAACTCCGCACAGAAAGGCCCCAGGCCCTGGAACCGAACCCACGACCTTCTTATTGTGGAGCAACAGCACTAACCAATATGCCGCCATGCTGCACTTTGAGGAACCGTAAATCTTCAGGAACCCATTACAGACCAAAATCCAAACTCACAACTCTAACAAAAACAAAGACAACTCTAAAATATGCCTGTATATGTCATAAAATCGTTCAGTAAAAATAATTGTTCAACTACCTTTCATGTAACATGCATGTTATTGCAAAATGAAGCCCATGAAGCAAGGTCTCTTGGATATTTTTCTGAATTCTTTCATGACTTGCTTCACTCTTTAAAAAGACCATTTATGTCACAGTAAATTAGAATGGTAAGCTGTAGGCTGACGAAATGGCCTTCTATATGCACTGAAAGACCAGTTTCCTTTCATTGCTCTTGAAAGCATGGAAAGACATGTTTATGATTTGTTTATGATTTAGGGGTTGGGTGGACAGAATGATGAACTCACCAGAGTATCTGAGATAAACAATTTGTATGTATAACGGAAACATTTCTATCAAAATCTGACCATTTCCTCGAATAATTGTTGCTGTTGTTGTGGTTTTTCACTTTGTATGACTCAGACTTCCGAATATCAACGTCAAAACAGTGTGGAAAGCAAATTCCTACTCTGATGAATACAGTAAAGGATAACATACTGTATATTCTGTATGATTGCACACTATTTGTGTTTGTGTCTGAACAAACAAGTGCTGATCATCTGTTTACTTGTCTGACAGACGAAGCCAGCACTCCAGATTAGTGCCTTCCGTCAACAATCGGACGAGGTCAGCAATCAGCGAAGGTATTCTTTTTACATTCATAAAGTATGAGTGCAAAACAGCTGCATCCGCTAGCAGAAATTCCGCCTGTTTGGAAGGTGATTGGGCCAGCGAACTGTAAAAATTCCTGCCATTGCTCCGGGACACATTATGGCCCCAGGATCTGCGTTTAACACATCTAACCTGACCTTGCGCTCACTCAAGAATTTGCTTAAAAACACTGTACAGATGCAATGGGACAACGAAAAATAAATTAAATAAAGAAACTGAGAGAGATTTTACATCTACATTACATTAATGTGTTACATCCAGCTGCATGTCGTAGTGTAAATGGCCCATATGGTTGAGACCATTCCAATGAAAGGCTCAGCATAAGACTGCTCTATTGGATCCTACACAGTGACACTGATACATTGAAATGATGTGTAGCAGTAGAAAAATGTTTTGTTGAGCATTTATACATATTTAGGAAGCACACTGAAGAGGATTGTTAAGGCTGTGCATAGGTTGATAAAAAGAGGCTTAATCTTAAAGGCCAGGAAAAAGAAAATATTTTATCAATATCACAAAGCAAATTTAACTGATCGGGACTGTTTGGTTATGAATTGATCAGATTTGTTTAAATGTTGCTTAAATTCAGATTTTAGGCATTAAAACAGCTCAGAATTGCAAGTATAAAACAACACAGACAGGCGTCTCTCATAACAAATACGCAAACTAAGTTTGGCAGAAAGTTCTGTGAGGAAGTAGTTTTTAGGTCTTTTAAGTTGCAGTTTAAGCACGTGGCACTTGGCACAGTACCAGAGGTAATATTTCACTAAAGAGAAATAATTGCTTCTATTCAAATGTTGTAATTTCATTAACTTTTCTACACATATTGTCATGCATAAAAAATTATTGATTCACATGGAGCTGGGTGCACATACTTTTAACGCATACATCTCGCATGCACACATTTAATAAATGAGGCCCCTGATGTTGACATATGAGAGCTCCACCCTCAACCACCTGCCTCGCTGTCCATCTTTACCTGTCGGCTGAAACAAGATCCTCGGGAGAGAGAAGCAGACAGAGAAAGAAAAAGGCAAAAGGACCCTGCGTATACCCATCTATTACAAACATTGTCCCTGCCCACTTGTCCTTCCTCATGCCCATCCCCTCTCTGCCTCACCCACCTCACCCAGGGCGGGGATCAGGTATCCTTCTTTGAAATCTAGGATGGGATCAAACAGGACAAAAGCATTTGATAGGGCAGTCCCACTGCTACCAGGACCCCTAATGGAGGACTAGTATGGCTGGGATCTGGGCCAAATGAGTGTGTGTGTGTATGTGTTTGTGTGTCAGGAGTTGGGTTATTGGGAGTAAATAGGCTGATGGAGGCATGGTGACTTCTATTTTCTCATTAGCCAACATTGTGGCAAAGCTCAGCTGGCAGGCTCATATCTGGAGCACATTGGCTAATCATGGATTTTACAGTTTAGAGAAATTCTGGGAAAGAACTGAAAAAGGAACAAGACAATAGACCACTTGCAAAAAGTTACAATTCCCAACATAATGTAAGATTAAGAAGATATTTTGTACTGAAAATTTCCAATAAATTCATTCACAAACCCCAACAGGTCTTTTGTACAGTCTCATAACTCAAAACCAATCAGTCCAGCTTTGTTTTGAATTATAGAAATGCGATCCCTCAGGGAAATATGGTTGGTATGGACATCGGCCAGAAAGCTGAAGAGACATATATTGAAATTCATGTTCTTTCTGTTCTGGTCTGGTCTGTTGCCACAGTAATTGTTCTCAGATTAGTGTTCTGGGCCTTTTCAAACATTTCTGCTGAAACAGTGGTTCTGCTTGCATAAGTTGTAATTTAGTTATTGTGTTGTGGTCATTTACAGTGGTGTGTTACATTCTAAATTACAGATGAGGAACGATGAAGACATACAGATAAATCCTATTGTGTTTGTGTGTTTCATGTGGAGGAATATGGGCGCCCTGTGCCAAGGAGTCCAACTCTGTGGAAAACTCCATGTCTACAGGCTCTTATACTACGTAAGGCTGCCTAAAATGTGTTAGATCTTTTTTCTTTCAGCGCAGCGATGCGTGTCCAAACACACACTTATATGTGTTTTAATGCCTCACAGTAAATGATTCACCTTCACCTGGTGACTGGCTTTGGGTTGGGAAGCAGGTGCCCACATGTTAAGATGTGTTTGTTTATGTGTGCGTTTTTGTTGTTGTGAGGATTTTCATTGACACACGTTTTATCGAGACGCTAACCTTAGCCATCCCGATTTTATCCTCAACCTTAACCCAAAATGAACTCTCAACCTGAAGTCTGCTGGTTGTGTAAAAAAAAAACTTTGGCTGCATCATCTGGGGACCAAGACTGTGTTTATAAAATTTCATGCGAACCCACAGGAGATATTTTAGTCTGGAAGAAAGAGACCAGATTACTGAAAAGGTCATTTGTTTCGCCAAAAAAAAAAAAAAAAAGAAAAAAAGAAAAGGAAAAAAAAAAAGTAATTGGTCTCAAGGTCTAAATTCAAATTAACCCTCACAATGATATAAACTTGTACACACACAGACAAAGACCTAAAACCAAACTAAATCAAATCGCTATTCTTTTGGGGACTAGATTCTTGTCGCCGTATGGAAAGAAAGCCTCTATATGTGATGAACTGAGCAGATTTTGTCACGAAAGCATAATGAATTACATACTCTCACACACAATCTCTTTACAAATGTGTGATGAAAGAATCATGGCACGATGCCAGATAACATAAAGGTGTTGCCTTTTTTTTTTTTAACCTCCTCTTTCCATCACATACATACAGTGTTTCCTCTTTTTTCATCCTGATTTAATTCAATTTAACTGTCATGATCTAAAAACAACATGTAAACGTGGAAGTTGCAGACAGCTCTACACAAACCACGAAGGTGCTTTGAACTGCACAATGACTGCAAGTCACAGTTGCACAAGTTCTCACTTTTCCTAAATGCTTACATTCCACTTGCTAGCTGGTCCAGCCCCAGTCTCTGTGGCAGTCTCATGAGTTTACACAGTCAGCCAACCAAGCTGATGGATGACGAGGTGACATCCAAGGCTTTACAGCTCTGATGGATACACACAGGGAGATGAATCAGCTGGTATTTGTGTTGTAAAGCCGGGACAGTAAAGCTCCAAAAGACTTACAACATGAGGGGAAAGAAAAGAGGGAGATTTTCAGGCCATCACCAAAGAATTCATGCGACTTGACTATAAGTGACCAGAGATAATGTTCAATCTTTTATTTCTTAGCCAGCAGGGTAGATGACCTACAGGCTAGTTTCATAAAGATGGCAGCCATCAGGTTAAAATCAGAAGAGACCAAACTTAGCTTCCACTCAAAGTGCAACAACAATAATAGGCTGAACACTCATAAATCATTAGAAAAACAGAAATCCAAAAATATAAAATACCACTCAGAGCACTATAATAAATACTGTGGTACATAATGTGGGTAGGGATCACATACTGTATGTCAGTGAAGATCCTTGCAAGTATAGAAGTGCATGTGTGTATGAGTGTGTTCTTGTCTATTGTGGTCATTGCCCGATAATAATGCTGTTACTTGTAAAGGTTCACCATCATGTTCTTAGTGTCATTTGCTGCCCCCAGGTGGTCAATAATCATCTTACAGAGAAAAAAATATGACAATAATCTTATTAACCTTATTAATTGATTTTTTTTTTGCAGATTTTAACTCAATTTAATAGTTGTATTTAATATGTAAACAAATGTTTCCGTGTATCAAACAATATGAATGTATTATTTGTCACTGCTTCTCCCTGTGTGGTAGTTTGAGACTGACAGCTGTTCGCTGCTATCTAGATTAAGCTCCCCTATCTTCATTCATAATAACTGCCCCTCTTCTGTCCTATCAGTCCCCTGGCTCTCTTGGGTCCAGCCATGGTGCTCTTGTAATGGGCAGCTCTGGAAACCCAAACCCTCATTACTTCCCTCATTACTCCCTGCTGCACAATGGGAACCTGTTTCTTGGCTTTCACCCCTTTGCCAGGTAAGACACACTCACTCACACAGACACACATACACTCAATGCACCTCATGCCCTCATCCGCCTCTTTTTATTCTCTGCTTCTCTGTCTCTGGTCCAAGACGCTGGTGATCAGGTGTCTGTGGTTCTTTGTCTGAGCTTTTGTACTGCAGTACAAAGGCAAGCTGTATCCATCTACATCAATTTTCTTTTGTTGTTGTTGTCGCTTTATATATATATATATATATATATATATATATATTCACTCTCCTCACTGTCATAAAAAAACAAAAAAAAAAAACATTTTGCCTTTTAGTCTATCTCCTTTTATGGTGGGCATTGTGTGCAACACTTTGATAACTTTGCTTTGGTCAAGCGTGTCCCTTTCAGTTTCATCTACAGGCCACTGGGGAGCAGCAGTGGTCGACAGTTGGTCTTAGAAAATGGTGGCCAGAGCTAAATTTGGAGAACATTTTATCTGAGTGGCAGCGCCTGATTATCCTAAAGCCCCTGATCCAGCTTCTTAAAAAGCATTGATCATTAAGCTCTATAAACCAAGTTTCTCTGTTGCTTTTTTTTTTTTAATCCATCAGTTTTTTGAATAATCTGTTCAGGATGTGGGGAGTCAGTTGCCAGTTGTGTGTCCTTTAAGTTTAAGGCTGCGGTAGCGGAGCTGCAAACAAACACCTGATCCCTCTGGAGTCTCTTTAAGATTACGATGCTCATAGTTCAGTGATCTGAGAAGGTGTTTGTCTAAGCTATACACTAAATCTACCCTGTGGATGTGTTTGTATCTGTGTGTGTAACTATAATATATATAAAAGTTGAATCTAACCTAATCTAATGTATAATGTGTCTCTATCTCCACAGGGAAAATCAGACCCCTGCATGTGAAGCTGGAGCTCGTCCACGTTAAGGGACACATCAGACTCCACAGGGCCGGCCATCTGTATGTTCAGTTGTGTTTGCCTAGTTGTCATAACACAGCCTTCATTGATGGAGCCTGTGCAGCCTAACTCATCTAATTACAGGTCTTTGCAATGCTAGCTCCTTGGCTAATGCATAAATATAAATCATAAGTCATGATTCAGGAGATAATGGGTCATGTTGGTTTCCAGATAGCAGTCCTAGAAAGTACATTTTTATCAATATCAGATGTATTTGTACATGCCAACAAAATGATAAAAACAATAAGAGACAGGGAGCTATTCCTACCCTAAACTCATCCAAGGACCAAAGGAGAAAGGAGATGTTTGCATGAGCTGCCAAACATTTGTGTTGGAAGGCACTAAAGAATTCTCGGCATTTGCGGCAGTCACCATACTGCACATATTTAAAGAGTTGTATATCTTTATTTGGATGATTGAAAAAAATACTGTTGAGCATTAATCAAAAAAATATCCTTACAACATGTGTCTGCCCAATTGTAAACGGAGATTTTATGAGCGTTTAATGGGGGTTAAGAGAGTAAAATTTCTTTCAGAGAACTGTCCCCCAAATCCAAAGTATCCTGTTCTTTAACAGCTGCTATTGCTTATTTGGATTTCCCTGGTTTTGTTCTGGAGGTTATGTCCAGTGTTCAATTACCTCTCCAATGTTAAAGAGCTGTTTCAGATATAATCTAAGCTACCTCACTTTCACTTTGAGGAACATGTTTCCAGTAGAAGTAAAAGTTTTAGTGTTTTAAGAGAAGCCAAACCAACACTTCACTGCAGCAGCCAAAGGGGTTTTTCACACGAATTACAAAAAGACAAAGTTTTCAAGCTCAACTTGTCATGTCCAACATGAATGAAAGGGTAATAAGTACACAAGGCCACTGTGAAATGTCACTTTGAAAGCAATGAACCTCACCAAATACGGTATTGACCTCTGAACAAATATAACGCTGCCGTTAGTCAGCAGCTTGTACGTAAAAGCAGACATGAATACTCAGGGGGGGAGGGGGGATGTTGAACATATGCTTCAAATAATGTGATGAAGCTAAGTGGGTTTTTTTTCCCTTCCTTTCCAGATAATTATTTTAAGGAATATATTATTTTTGCAAAGTTATCCTTGACGAAACTTTATTTTTTCTTTAATCACAGAGAAGCTGCCTCTTAGTTGGTTTCCTCACAGTATGCCCATTTGTGGAGTTCAAAGATGAATTTGATTGTTTAGCTCTCACACGGAGACTCCATCTGGTTGCCTGAGGTGTTATTCCACCATGTGTAATCATGACAAAAACAAAGCTTAGCAACATCTTACCACCCTCAGAACACACACATGTAAAGACAAACTCATTGCCGCTCCCTCTCTCACTCTCATACACACATGCACACACATGTACACACACATGGCATGTGGAAACAGAGTGTATCATTCAATGGCACTCCATTACAGAGGGTCGCCTTCAGTGCTGGAAAAACAGTAAACTGGGTCATGAAGGAAGGACTGATGTGTTGGCTAACCACTGCAGCACATGTGGCCCGTTGTGTTTTCACACAAACGCACATTTCAGAGCTAACCAGAAGTGTAGAGGCTAATGAACAAGGTGAAAAATTGCTACTCCTCAAATTATTCATAACATGCTCACATTTGGATTGATTATATTACATTTTTGGGAACTCGTACTCCTAGAAGCAAATTAAATGACTTTTCAAGTAAATAAATATTGAAGCAAACCCATCCAAAATTTAACCCTTCTATATATATTTTGTCTCTGTTGCAATTTCAAGAATATTTACACTTATATTATCTGAAATATCTGACTAATATCTGAAAATCCTTCTTCCCAAAAGAAATACTACTCATCTCCCTTGTTTGAACCCTGCTCATAATGAAGCAAAGGTCTAACAATGAACCTGGTGAAGTTTGGGTATAAATTTAGCTCTGACTATGGAAAAACCCTGTACATGCGTGCATGTGTGTGTGTGTGTTTGTGTGCACCTGCATGTCTGTCTTATGTGCATGCACGTGAAAATGATTATGTGGCACATTTCCTTTTGTGCCACAGGCTTCTAATTACCAACTTCTTTCCATCCCTCTATTGCCTTTGCTAGTATGAGAAGATCTATATAAAGGCTAAATTTATAAATGAGCTCAATGTATTTAAGCCCATAATTGCATCATAATGACTAGAGGTTTGCCCGAAAGCATTGTGTTTCAAGCATTGCTAATTGAAAGAGCAGGAAGTGGTGTTGTGTGAGAAGGAGGGAGACCACGAAAAAAATGACTGAGGTGAACAGGAAAGAAAAAGTCATGGAATCTGTGAATACGTGGAATAAATAGTGGTCATGAAAAAAAGTTCTCTCTTTACCAAAAACACACACACATTCGCACACACACACACGTAGACCTAACAGCTTTCAGATGAATGCCTGTCATGTGCCATTGTCCTCTCAGTCTTTGCAGCTGCTCATCATAGATCTGCATTCCTATCAGTGACAATATGATGAAATGTTTACATACGCTTCCTTTCTATGTGTGAATGTGCATTTCCACCTTCATTAACAGTTGCAAGAGCACACAAAGGGAAATGGGATGGGGAAGAAAATGGAGTCCTAAGGGACAAACGGGAGCAGTCAAGAAGAGGTGAAAAGATGTAAATCAGCATGTTTAACCTGGCGTTACATTTGTAGCACAGAGCAATAGTTTTTACAAAGGGAGACATGAAAGGGCAGCACAGCCATGTCCCAGCAGAGTGGGACTGCACCATTAAGATGCTACCTGCTCTTTCAACAAGGCTCTTATTTTGTCTTGAGCTGTTCAAAATGAACCACAGCCCTCTGCCCCCCCATCCCACCCCCTCAACTCCTGAGTTACATAACATGTGAATGCCTTCCTTTATCCCTTTGTCTCCCTTTTGAGTCACATCACTCTCCTTTGTCATTCTCTCCACACCTCTGTCAGGCCCTCTCTGTCGCTCGCGCTCCCTATTCTAATCAGTGCCTGTGGTGAATAATTCACTCAGTGCAGCGCGGACTGAAGGTCTTTGATTGGCAGCTTAATTCTTCTGTCTATTACATTATTAACTTACCTCTATTGGGCATTGTTGCTATGGTAAAGGCCTTTAGAGACCAGAGTAGAGTCAGCAGTTTAATGGAATGACTCCCCCCAAGAAAAAAAACCACACCCTTCTTTTTTCTCCCTCCATCTCTGATTCCATGTATCACTTCTTTCTCTCTTTGGTCCAGTTGTTCTTCCTGAAAGTCATTGCTTGATAGCGACTCGCTGCGCTGAACTAATGAGTGTCAGATGGCCTTTCGATGTGTCTTTATTTAGTCTGAGGGCTACAGTAATAGACATACAAGTCCAGTATATTAGCAGGAACTTTGGTGGCCAGTCAGGGCACACAAACAGAAAAAGACTGAATCTTCAGCATGCTGCATTTTAAGAAAAAATACTGATAAGAACATAGAAATAGACTCAAACATAAAAATATTTATATAAGCCATTTTTTCTTATATTTGAAATGTGTGAGTTTATAATAACAAACCTGACAGTGTTTTCCACTAGACTGGTTTGGTTTTCATGCCTCATAACTTTTTTACATTCCAATATTTTTTTGAAGCATCTTGAGCAAATAAGTTTTTAAAGCCTTCCAGCTCAGAACCAAATGCGAGACAAACATATTGAGTAACTAGCTGGTAAGCTATATTGGGAGAGGCCAAAGACTGAGCTAAAAGGAGAGTGAATGTTGAATTTTTTTCACCAAGTCAACACAAAAAACAATCTTTGAGGAATGCTCATATTGTTCCGTACTTGCCAGAGGTGATGTCAGAGGATAATGTCAAGCTTGTGTCAACTTCTTAAAAACTACTTATTGCAGGTTAAAAGGTTGCGGTAAGTAAAGGATTATATAGTAATCAGCTCTATACTTATATAATTTAAGGGACTTTTTATTGCTTTGATTTGGCTTTTTCATCTCTATAATAAAGTAAAACATAATGAAAAACTACCAAAAATGTACCCCCCCCCCCCAAAAAAAAAAAAAAAAAAAATATATATATATATATATATACACACACACATATATAAATAGATATATGCACACATGAAAAGATCCACGATGAAAGGAGTGGAAGGAGTGTGGATGGGTGGTGATTAAACTGATAGATGTGGAAGAGAAAAGGTGAGAGATGTAGGAACGACGTAGAACCACATTCGAGGACAAAATGACTCCAGATCTTATTGAGATTAAGGGCACCATAGTTGCAATGTAATTGCACTTTAACCGTGCCAATGTCATTCTGTTTATGGGCCGTGAGGGTGAGTCTGTACTTCTCTCCGTGAATGTGTGTGTGTGTGTGTGTGTGTGTGATTTTTTTTTTTTTTTTAATCCAATTCACACATTCCCTAGATACCTAGGTGAGCAATCTGTGTGTACTGTCGCTGGGGAGTGTGTGTCTCTATACCGTGTATGTCTATGTGCCTTTGTGCGGCAGTTTTTATTTGGTCTGATTCCTCCAGTTGCTCAGGCCTTCCATAGTCTCAGTGCTATTAGCCCTTTGCCCTTGTTCTGACAGAACCGAAACCTTATGTACTTCCTATAACTTACCATAACTTTTCTCGTCTCTTCTTTAAATAGAAAAAGCACTGGGTGCCAAGACAGGAGCCTCGAGTCCACCAGAGGTGAGTGAGGAGCACAGATGGACTGACTTTGCAATCTCTGAATTACTCACTAAAATAGTATTCTGATTATCGTACAGCAAGTTTAAATTTATTGTTGTGATCAGCTAAGAATATTGTTACTGGTACACTGTGGATCCAAAGCAAGAGCTTTTGTATGTCTTTCCATACAAGCGAGAGCTGGCAGAATGTATGTCAATTTCCCTGTGTTTGTGTATCTTTGTGTGTGTGTGTGTGTGTGTGTGTGTGTTCATGATAATCATAAGCAGCCTTTTATGGGAAGCTGTGAGAAATTGGGTTAATTCTTTCATCACATTGTCCTCTCTCACAAGAGGGAACAGAAAGCCTGTGCGTCTAATTAAAAAGCACAGAATCAAAAGCACACAATGTACCAAATGACAGACAGTTTTAGAAAAGAGCAGTGACAAAAGAGGTGAAAAATTACTGTTTTGCCATTTTAAAAAGACAGGTCGGCAATTTGTTGATTTATTTTTTGCAAAACTAATGAAGCAGTGACAGTAAATGGTATCGCAGTCATCCAGCTTTAAGGTGCCTCACAGGACTGGCTCAGAAGAATAAACCCACAAAACTTCAATGGAACAAGTGATGAGCTTATCCTCCAGTAAAACTCAAGTTGCATGACAACTATGTGAGGTGGGAAGAATTCAGTTGGAAGTACAGATTCCTCTAATATTCCACCTTTTATTGTAATTAGTGCCAGGCGTTCCTCTCCGGTAATTTCCATTGCACACAGAATACAGAGAGCCTGTGAGCTGTGTTCCCTTTTTTTTTTTTACTTTGCTTCAGGCTCAGACCAGCTTTTTTTTTATAGATATGTGCAGATATAGCATAGCGATTAACGCTGTTGCCTTACAGCATGAAGTCCAGGTTCAATTCCTGGGCCTGAGGCCTTTCTGTGTGGAGTTTGCATGTTTGCGTGGGTTTCCTCCAGGTGCAGGTCCAAAGACATGCAAGTGTGTGCATGTGTGAGTGGTTGTTCTTCTTTGTCTGTCTCTGTGTGTTGGCCCTGTGATGGACTGGCGACCTGTCCAGGGTGACCCCGCCCTCACCCAATATGAGCTGGGATTGGTTCCAGCACCCCCCGCGACCCGGAAACAGATAAGCGGTAGACTGAATGAAGAGATATATGTGTATATATAAAAAGTAAATTGATCATCCAAAAATTACAAATAGAACAGAAAAATGCATACATTAAAATTATGTGTCAAGAGAATGACTAATTAATTTGTGGCATGAAGTAAATACAGTGCCAAACACACAGCTCTATTTTCATTATCTGCCATTTTGTATACTTTTATACGATGTATAATATACTTGTGTGTTGTTTTCCATATGGAAACCACTAACCCTTCCAGCCACAAAATATAATCAAAATCCCCCAAGATCCTACAAAGAATGCAGTCTGCCATTGCAGAGATACACACTCTGCACTACCCTTGAAACACACATCTGAGCTTTTTATTCCACAGCCTATAGAAAAGATCATTACTGACATGACCAGCATAGACGGGGAATGATTGCTTCGAAATAGCTTTGGGGAAGAAATCATTTCCATGCTTGCATGGGGCTGCTGATACTTGGTGGGGTGTGCAAATCCAAGAGTGAAGCAGATGTTATTTTCTATGCTACAATGTCAGAGTATTAAATTTGACAAACGTGAGACAAAATTGGTTCATTTTGAGTGGGCAAACTTTTATCCATAAGAGATGTTTGGTTTGAATTGGTGGGATGCTCACTGCTTGCCCAAGGGAACAACTGATGAACTGCCGGTAACATTTAAAAGTCTCTGTCCATTTCAACAACAAAATTCAAGGAACCTTAAAAAAATATGGCATCCAAACAGTTTGCTGGGAATGAAATATGAAATAAACAGGTATAGTTTCTTAGTCATGAATATGACCAATATCACAGGTAGATGTTACAATAAATGCTAATTTCAACAAGTTTGAGAATACATACAAGTTTATTGTTAGCTTACTAACAAAACCATTCCTATTCAATTTAAGAATAATACATACACCAAGATTTAATTAATATAACAAATTTGTTTAAATATCTATATTGTAGGTGCAGATTCATAATAGGTTACTTAACATGTAAATGTTTATTGAATTCAGACAAATTTGAGCTGCTAACATCAAAGGTGTAAGCCCTGTTTTTATATAGGGGGGGCTTAATGTGTGTTGTCTGTCCACAAGGGCAGAGATTTATAAATGTCAAAACTGAATAATTTATCAAGGCAACAATTCTCAGAGAGGTCAGTGGGGGATGAACACAGATAGAAAGACAATGATGCGGATGTATGAGTGACTGGTGGAGAAGGAGAGGAAGAATGATGAAGGAGAAAACAAGAGTGGACACACACACACACACACACACACACACACAAAGGCTATCTTTGTGTGGTCATTGACATCATGCATTTCCTCTGGCTTACCCCCAACCGCAACGATAACAACAGATTGCTTAACCTCAAAGCTTAACCTTAATCTAATACTATTGCAAACTCCAATCCTTAACGCAAACCTTAACCTGTAAACAGTCTTTTAAGTGATTGTAAGTGTTTGTTTTCAATGTGTCACTGGGTTTGCGTGACTGTACCTTCATTATGTGCACATGTACCGACTGCGATGATGTATTCACAGTCATAACATATAACTGTGAACAATGATTCAACAAGTAAACTAAAACAGTGATTGCTGAGTACCTTGATACACTGCATATGAAATTATTTATATATATTTTTTATGGACAGTGCAAGGGTAACAGCAACTTAAAATAACTGTATTGCATGTATCGCGCCAATTGTGTGTCTGTTTCCAATTATTCCTTCTGTCCTTTTGTGTATTTGTGGGGAAAAAAGACACATTTCCACATTGTGGAAATTAAAGTGAACTAACTAACTAACTAAAACTGCCAGTAGTGAGCTGGGAAAAAAAGTGCTTTCTGCCCTAAGGACAGAAAATGAAAGAAAAGCTGCTGGACCTGATGGCATCTCCAGCCAGTCCTTAAAATCCTGTGTTAACCAGGTAGCCTATGTATCTGCTACCATTTTCAACATATCCTTCACCCGAGCCATTGTTCCCTCATGCTTTAAATGTTCCATAATGACCCTTGTGAGTCCTGACCCCGCTGCTGCACACCATCTACACACACCACTGCAAAACTAGACAGCTCCAGCTATAACCAACTAGGCTGCCAGAACCAGGTAGACCTGCACAGCAGTGCAAGTTGAACAACATAAGTCTGACCATCAGCAGCAGGAAAATTGTGGAAGGCTCTCAGATACAGTTCGGAAGATACACCCCACAAGTACACATCAATGTTGAAGACAAATGCAAGGTGGCCATGTGGGAAACACTGCAGTCCATATAAGAGCTTCTTCCTGCAGAGAAAAGCAGACAGAAAATCTCCTGACTATCAGAGGTGATTCATGAAATAGTGAACTGCTGGACTATCTGGGGAAATCACCATCCTGAATCCTATAAAGTAATTTCCTATTTTCTTTCCAGCAAACACCTACCAGCAGGGGGGAACTCTGCCAAGCGGATATATAATCCTCACAAATTTGCATGGGGAAAAAAATAAACTAACTGCAGACAACTTTCCAAATGAGTTAGGTCCATAACTGTACCAAATGATATCTCAGATCACTATGCTGCAAGAAACATGAAAAAAAAAAAAAGTAGCATATTCAACATGTTACCATAAAGTAGAGACTAGGCTGCTAAAGTCAATTAATTAACAAAAAAAAGATCAAAAGATGTGTAAGATATCACCAGTCTGCCTTGACTGGTTGGGTTGAGAGAGAAAGAGAATGAGACTAATCGAGTAGTTTCACAGCAATTATAGACCCAGAAAATCGCAGACAGCAACAGGAGGAGACAGCTGAGGAAACTACAAAAACAAAGTGCTGCGTTTGTAACGTGTATCAATGGGATATAAATGTGTACAGATGGAGGGGGACAGAAACTCAATGCATTTTGGGAAATGCCCAGAAAGCAAGAGTCAGGCCTATCAAAAAGGGATGTGAAGCGTGTGTCTTCCTCTCAAATCCAAACTCAGAGCTGGTTCCACAGTGGAGGAGTTTGATAGCTACCACGAGCAAGCCTACATTCTGGGTTTCCTGAGTTTTTTAATACTTATAGTGCTGATTGACTATTTACGGCTTGCTAAGTTAGTAGGTTTCTAAGAAGCTAATATGGGGTAAATATCCATTGTTTGATTCTTGCTGGAGAGTCCTGTGGGACTTCATGGGGTAGCAGTGTGTCTGTATCCAGATTAGTCTGCGTATAACAAATTATAAACCATTGCAAACGTCGTGTTAAACTTGTGATCAAGTATGCAGATTATTTATATGTATTTTGAATTACTTTGGCAGCACATTTTAACTGTCAATGTCTCCTTTCTCAAAAACCGGTTTAATAAGTTGACATTTAAGATTATTATATTTTAAAAATGCATCAATAAAAAAATAAACACAAACAAAAGTTTATTAGATATTTATTTCTTAATTTGTGGCCCGAAATAGCTCTTGAAATTTAACAGTGTATCACATGAAGCCAGATTACTGGGGACAACCAGCAATCAAAACGTTTGAATATTACCTCAATATAATTTTCCATAGCAAGCAGAAGTGAATGCAAATGCAGTGACTTGTTCGCTTGCATCAACACTTTCCCTTTTTAAAACCCTCATCATGCAAGTGTCACCTTCACACTATCAACCGTCAAGGGAAATGAAGGCAAAGTAATTTATTTATTTTTACGGAAAACCGCTGAAACGGCGTGATAGTCATGTTGCCATCTGTGACCTTTTACTCAAGGTGATTACCAATTACTATAATACTGAACATACGTGGTCATTTAGGGAGTGCACAAGATGTACTACAGAGGTCTGGTCATTCAGGAGGGGAGGTAACAGTAAAAATAGATGACACAAGATTAATATACACCGAAGTTAAGAGGATGAAGGGAATAATTTGAGGTTAAACAAGAAAAATAAAGTCAAAAGCCAATGCTGTTGGCAAATACAGACTGACCCATTTACCAGGGATGAATGGCTTGAGAGAGAGAGAGAGAAGATATGGAGGCCAGAGAGGCCACCAATGAGCTCAAGGATTCAAGAATTCATGGAGGTTTTCTTGTCATTCCAGTCGCATTCACATGAAATGGGAAGGAAATTTCTGACTCTGGACCCAGTAATTGCCATGAGAACAAAGAGCAGTCAAGTGCAACCAATAATAAATAAAATCTTACAAGATAAATTTGGGAAAATGGAAAGGTTTAAGAAAGAGAGGATAATGTTACTAAACTGAACACAGTGAGAAAAAGTAAATAATACTACTATTGCTAACCTAAACACGGCGAGATAAGAAAAAGGAAAGACGGAAGAGGACTTACTAAGGTAACATAGTAACTAACAAAAACACAGCATGTCACAGTATAACCTGTAAAGTGTGCAGTATGATAGTGAATTAAAGAATGATGTGCTTGTCAGCCTAGTTGTACTATTGACTTATTCCTCTGCCTCTGGAGTCCAGACAGGCTTTGAAAAGGTATTGGATCTTCCATGGCACCATCACTCAAGCAGAAGCCACACACACACACACACACACACACACACACACACACACACACACACACACACATATATATATATATATATATATATATGTGTGTCCTGGGGTGCGAATGCCTTCCTCCTCCCTTTTCATCAAACCATAAAATTCACAGCAGGGGAAAGACGCAGATGAGAAATATGGAAATGGGGCTGATGGGTGGGCAACCGTGAGAGCTGTCCTTATCTTAAATCCTCCACCAGGCATTTGTACTGCAGTTAGCCAGTGCTGCGTCTCTATGGATGGCAGTCTGTCTGTCCACCACCTTGGTCCAGAATCATGGAATGGATAGTTAAATTTTTGTAACCTCATAATGTTAAGAGGATTAACTAAATCTTCTGAATGGATGAAACAAAATTTCTTACAGACATTCAGGGTCCCAAGAAGATGATGCCTAATGACTTTGGCCCATAACCTTTGCCCTTATGCCACCATGGTTTTAACCCAAAACCATATCGTACTTCGGTTTTGAGTTAAATGGCTCAACAACTAAAGAACAGATTTCCGTTAAACTTCTTCCAACCTGTCCCATTATCGGAGTACTATAAAAACCCCCTTGAATTTTTATCTGCAGATTTCTGTGAGCCTAAATTGCACTTCAGCTTCAATGCCAATTAAAAAATATTAAAATCCACTTAACATGCTAATTTACAATGAAGACAATAGCAAACATGACTTGATAACATCAGCATGTTAGCTTTGTCATGACCAAATTAACAAGTTAGAGTTAGCATTTAGTTCAAAGGCCCGCTATGTACAACCTTACAGGCTCACCAGAATGGCTGCAAACTCTTGTTTTGGTGCAAGAATAACAGCCCATGCCGTGACCTGCTGCGCATTCCTGACAGACTAAATTGTTCTCTACAATTTATTTCTATGACAAAGTTTGTGTCTCCCAAATTCTTCACAGGTTGGTGGTTCCATGTTGCGGCACATGACATTACCAGACAGTCACGTGACAGCGCTGTGACCTTAACCTAGTTTCATTGAGTAAATATCTTTACACTTAAGTCATGTAAACATCTACCTCCCTGTCAACGCACTGAACTTCTGCTCAAGCTTAACAATGTTTACAGGGCGCAGTCTGTGCTTCATACTGTCTCAACTCCACACCAGAAATTTTTGATAGATGTATAATGTACAGGGCCTCCATTACCAGAGCCAAGATGTTCTCTTCTGTTTTGCCATTGATCATAATTATTATATTTAAATGTTATTGCTTTTTAATAACTTGTGGTAAATTGTAAATATACACATTCCTGTCATAGTATAAACTAATAATCAATTATTGAACTTTTAAAAAAAGAGGAAAAACAAACAATTTAATAATAAACCATTTTTTATTCATTTGTCTGGCTGAAAAAGGAAATATCATCTGCTATATGGAGGTTGGTAGGACTCCATGGATGAACTAAGGCATATTTCACTGCATGTGTAAACAGCCATCTGGACTAACTGGGAACACTTTCCTGAGAGGAGCCTTTCTGTGGAACAACAGTCTGACACCAGTGCAAAGAGACATGTCAAACACAGGTAAACTGTGCAGACAGATGGGCAAAAAATTATTACAAACCTGATGAACCAATATTTCCAACTACATTCACTTCAGTTAAATGAGTAGAGTTACTGATTTAAACTGATTTGGGGATGTCAGAACATAATGAAATATTTGATTAAAAAAATGTTTATTTCTGAAATATTATAATGAAATAAGGTATCTATTTTCTTTATTAGTCACAAATAGAATAAAGAAAAATTATTTATTAGTAACTCTAATATGGAGGGGAAATCATGCAAACCTCTATCCCATGTCTTCATTAAAGTAGGGAAAAAATTAAGCAATGCAGGCATGTCACAGGAAAAAAAAAAAAGGTGAAGTACTTTGCCTCCCCAGAGAAATCTGAAATGCTAAAAGTTAGGCAGATGAGGAGGAAAAAGATCAGGAGGTGTGGATAGGGATGAGTGGAAGTGAGAGACATGGAGAGGGAGAAGATGATGTGAGGAATTAAGTGTGAGCAATGTTGGAGAGGAGGAGGAGGGAGGTGGGGGCTTTGAGAGGAGGGGGTGTGATGGGCCTGTCACATGTGTTTTTAACCCTTGGAGTGCCATGAACGTGGCTTCCCATGCTCTTTACTACCATATCTGCCACCATGGGAATGAATGCGCACTCTGGTTTGAATTTTATAGACTGAAATGTGAAATATCTGGTATCTGATGAAATTATTGGACAGCTGTTGTCATGGTTGTAGCTCTTATTCATTGTTACCCTCCGGTCTGAAAAGGACTTGGTTTCGAAGATGGCTTTAACTAGGACAGAACACAGAGACAAATACTCTAATTAAGAAATAATTACAAGGCTTTATAATTCATCAAAGTGTTCCCCAGATCGTCAACGTGGATAACACATTAAACTCAGTAACAACAACATCAGCCGCGCTTCATTTTATCCTGCAAATGTATCTTTTCAGCTGTTGTCCTCATTCTGTTTGTGCATGGTTGGTATGTAAAGCAGGGAAGACCCTCTCAATCTCTCTCTCTCTCTCTCTCTCTCTCTCTTTCTGGCTGCTGCAGCTGATATGCCGTGGTGGGAATGTATGTATTATGCATATATATGGCCTGCCTCTACATCTTCATATTTATGACTTTTCTGTGTTGCTCAACTTTCCAGAAACATAATGGATCCAATTCAACTTCAAAAGCAGATGGTTTTTAAGTGTATAAGTCAGTTTTAAGATGGTTTGAAGGCATAAAGCAAAAATGGCCTTTATTCAAATTTTTTTTTCTTTTCATTTTCTCTCTCTGTTTGCACAGCTACACTGTGATCTCCACATACATGTGTTTACCTGTATGGCTGCTGTTTGTTTACCTCTTCCCAGCATGCAAACATGATTATATAGCTCAAACAATAACAGAGTGAAACAGACAGCCCGGCTTCAGCCATGTTCCTCCCTCTCCCCTCTCCCCCCTCACCCTTTCTCCCCCTCCCCTCTCTCTGTTGCCGGGGTTACAGCAGGACCTGATGCAGCTCCTGGCCAGTCGGGCTTTGTTCTACAGATGGCCCTGTCCTCTTTTTCCCTCTCTGCTTCTCCTCATGTCTGTCTCCTCCGTGTCTCTGTCATGTGCAGCTGCACCCCATCCCCGATATCTATAGTTGTGCTAATATGAGAAGTTGATTAATTAGTCCATACACACAAGCACTTTGTCCACATGGGAAAATTCATTAGTGAATATTCAGACTACAGCATCACTGAGTGCTTGCACCGTTTATGTCTGTCAACAGGAAAATGATGTGGGGATGGGTGTGGGCACATCACAGACTGGGACAAAAGAAGACACAGATAATAACTTGGATCTCATTCCTCATATATGTTCCTAATGGGGTTGTAACAAAAACACTTGACTAAGTTTGTTACTGCACCTTAGAATAGCAAATCATTGCATTAGCTGTGCCACATAATATCTGTAATGCAGCAATAACAGCATAGCAATGATAATATTGTTTACTTTGACGTATCATCTCTTGTTCAAAACTACAGCAAAAAATAAAATAAAATAAAATGGAGACTTCACTCCTTTAGATTTTCTATGTAAATATTGACATGATTCCCTCATGTGAATAAAATCACATTAATGCTGTTGTGAAAAAATCTGTCTGTCACTTTTTCTCTATGACATTACTCCTCCTGTCACTCCCTCAGGCCTCTGCCAGTGGTTATAACCAGAAAAGCACTTAAACTTTCTCCACAGCTCATGGGAGATGGGATCAAGCAACGTTCATTTCCAGAGCCCCGTTGACAGGATGTCTCAGCAGCATCTTATCTCCCCTCCAGAGTTTTCCCGTTATACAATAAAGTCAATTTTTTAGATTTGTCTGTCCACACATGCTCAGGCATGGCATGGCAATTAGATCCTCCCCCTACCTGTAATAGTTATGTGGTGCAAAAATTCCCAATTCCAGTCATCTTTGCAATTGCAACTGGTTCAGGAGGAAGTTGGTATGGTTAGTCTAACACACAAAATCCATGTTATTGACTCACAAATTTTGTGCCACTAAAATATACCTGCAGAACACCTTGAGGGCTGTGGTCTCAACCATTATTAGTGAGAAAAGAAAAAAAAAATCAAGCAAAATAAATGATCCATTACATATTTTAAGATTGTGGATGGTAACTAGTCCAACGTTAGAATTTCCTGAAGAAATAATCTAAAATCAAATGGCCCATTTTTTTGAAATTCCTGTAAATAAATTCTACTTGTGCAGTGAGTGAACACAAAGGCTTACTGGTAGACGCCGAGGACAGGTTGCCAGATATGTGATCCACATTCTATGTTTTCTCTTAAAGAAATTAACTTCACCCTTTTTCCAGGAACTGTGTGAACGGAGGCTGTGGTGCAGCCCTCACAGAAGATCCAAACCAGCCCATCTTCTCAAGTGCAACCAGATGTCCATGACCTCAGCCAGCTGAGCTGTTCTTCCTGCAAAATGATCCATTTCCCCCCCACACTCTTTGGATCTGTTTCAATGCCTTTCAGTCATCCACATTCCAGTTTGAGCCATTCAAGTGCAATGCGCAAGGTAGCCTAATTTCGTAGGTTAATAAGGGAGCTGGTGTGGTCCTAAATTTAACATGGAGAGTGGAAACCACATTAAAAGGCCCTATGGCTGTCCCACAGCTCTTTCCCTGTGGACCAACTGGCCCTTTTAATACAACACAGCTTCAACGTGGCCTCAATAAGAAAACAGGGTCGTCAGTGAATGTGTCATGAGTCACAATCTCATACAGTCTATACATATCATTATTATCCATAGCAAAGATTTGTCAATTAAATTCCTACATAAAACACAGGTGAAACTGTAAATACAGCCTTTACATCATGAACTTCCATGTGTTGCTTCTATTAAACTATAGTGTTTTTAATGAGTAATCCAGTTCCACTGTAGGGTTAGGGTTAGGACTTTCACAGTTGGGAAACATCTTTTTAATACTCCATTATGAGTGCACCCACACTATTCGTTAAGTAGTGATTGAATCGTGTTTAAGGAGAAGAACATAATCCAAAAAAAAAAAAAAAGAATAAAAATATACTATTTTGGCCCTTGATTATGGGGTTATAGGATTATAATGATGTTTATCGTTATGAAATAAAGAGGCGTTTTAGGCATTTGCTGTGTTAAGTTGTTTGAAAAAGTGACAACAAATGTGAATGTGGTGCAGACTATAAACAATAAAATAGGAGAAAATGAGAACAAAATTGAAGAACAAGCGGGTCAGAACTATAGACTATACTATACTATACTGTATATACTGACGCTAGCAGAATAGCGTTGCACTTACTGTAAATCAGCATGTTAGAACAGCTAGTGGTGCCCCCTAGTGGTAAAGTAATATGGCACTTGTGAGCATGTTTAGCACAGTACTTTACTATTAACCTTTCAGTCTTGATATTGGTTAATTATGATTAATAGATAAGGTTACTGTGTTTAAATGCAATACTTTCACAAGTACAGAGTACTTCCAACTCTAATTTTCCTTGAGTGGGTGTGTGAGGGGTGTGGCTCCATGTGTCAGGTTGGGTGTTGTCATACACTGCCCATGATGACGGGAGACTTCTCAAATTAGTCAAGTCATCCAAGGTTCATTTAATGTAATCTGGAGGAAGCAGATGTTCATGTGGAGCAAACAGCCATCTCTCACAATTAACCCAAGCTCTCCTTCCTCCCTTTGGTGTTTTGTTTCTTTCCACTTGTTGATATGTGTGTGTGTGTGTGTGTGTGTGAATGTTTGTGTGAAAGCCTGACAATGATGAAGATGAAATGTATAAAGACTGAAAAAATTCAATAGGTATATGTTATCTCACTCTTTATACTTATATCTTAGTCACTGGTCTACTTTCATGCTTTCTTTCTCTTATTTTATTCTCAGCTCACATATCCAGCACCCATCTACATACACCCACATACACATACTGGGGTGGATACACATGTTTGTCATTGGCAGGATCCTTAAAGACTTTCCACTGACGACATTTATACCCAAACCCAGAGGATCACTTTGTAGAAGTGAGGAGTACCACAATGTCCTCACCTGGGAGGAGGAGGGGGGGGGGGGGGGGGGGGGCTGTCCTCATTTCTTCTGACCTTGTAAGGAAGTTTCCATTTCATGGATCGTGGGAGATTACCTTCATCTCCAAACTTTCCCTGTGAGTATCCTCTTGTTTAAGTGAGCCCAGGCTCTCCCTCCAGGTGAAGATGATCATATTTGGTGTAGCTCTTTGAAAAAAAGAAGAAAAAGATTTTAGAAATGGAAAATTAAATCGGAAAAAAAAACAAACTGTTGAAAACATTGATTTACTCTTAGAGAGCTGTTTATTTGATTGATTTTCTGACCAAGAACATTAGATTAATGTATTGTTCTGCATCTTCCCTGTACTTTATTCAGAGCAACAATGTCATTTTGTTGCTCGGTGACAAGCCTGTTAAGGCATCAGTAAATAATTTCTTTATAAGAGGAATTTGGGGCCATTTATCACGGGCTGAATATGGAGAGGGACATGCAACTAAGATTGTTGAAGAAGGGACATTACTGTTTCCTTTACTGATTAGTGTGGTAACAGTGGAGCCAATAAAACTGTTTTCTGAGTACTGAGGGGTGAAAATCTAAACAAAAACAAAAACAATTCTTTTTCCATTTTCAATTAGTTCTCCCACAGGTTTTAGGATTAACTTGGCTGCCATGTGGCCCCTGAAACGTTCACATTTTTCCATTTCAGCACCTTGGACAGCAGCCTTTGGGGTCTTTGAAAAGCCATACAGCTAAAGGTCAAAAATAATCACCACAATTTACCGACCAGTCCTATTTGGGACATTCAGAGGAGACAGGTGGAGCAACAACTGATGTTCAAATCAATTATTATCAATTATCTGTATATTATCAATTATTCAGCGGCGAGTGAGTGCAGCAGTGTTTTGTAATTGGTGAAAATAAAATCTGGGCAGGTTTCAGGTGGAGAAACATGCTCTCTCTCTCTTTCTATGTGGTTGTATCTGATCAAGTCTGCCACAGGACACAAATTTGTGTAGGTTACTATATTTGCCCTTTTGACATTCTCCATATTATTCATTAAATATGAGGCATGTGTACAAGTATATATGTAGATATATGCAAGACATATTTTTTATGTTACTGCTATTATTTCTTCTTCTCACATCGTCCTGTTCTGTCTCCAACTTCCCTGTTTGCTCCTCTTTAACATGTAGCCTCTTTTGGCCCTTTGGGATATAAACATCAATTATACTGTTAGATTATAAGGATTTCAGGTGGGATGCCAACTGATCCGCTCATGGTTTCACTCTGCTTTATAAAGAAACAAAGGGCGACAGGATTATTCTTAATATACCATTTTGGATGCATTTCATTTCACCATGGCACAGCCAGATGAGCAAATGGTGTAACAAAGTTAATGCTTTGGCACCTTTTACAGTGTGAAAGGAAAAGGGGGCCCTGATAAGTTGTAAACTGCCCTCTGTGTGTGAGTGATGACCTTGTTTTAAAAGGACACTGTTTGGACTTGCCTAGGAAGTGTTTGTGTGTGTGAGTGTGACACAGAGAGAGAGACGGAAAGGGAGAGAGAGCATGTCTCCAAGATGGAGAGGGCAGAGGGAGGCGGGCACGCCCAGCCGACGGTGTTGAATGACGCCCGTGTGTTTTTGGTGTATCGGTGCGTCCAGCCATTGGCGGAGGAAAGGGAAAAGGTACACATCGCTGGCGCTCAGTGGGCGGGTGGAAGGCCTGCCTATAAACCCAGAACTCTCCCCGTGGGCGGGAACGGCAATAGTAGGGAGTGAAAGTGGGGGAGTGTGAAAGAGAGAGAGAGAGAGTGAGAGGGAGGGAGAGACGGCGGCGGAGACGAAGCTGTGGCGGCTGAGGCTGATCGGGGTTCGCGGAGGGGGCGAGGCGGCCGCCCCTGTGTGCGTCTTCCACCGCGCATGGACGACCACCTCAGCCTCCTGCAATCAACCCCGCCGATCACGAC
Source organism: Remorina albescens (assembly GCA_034769265.1). Lineage (NCBI taxonomy): Eukaryota > Metazoa > Chordata > Actinopteri > Carangiformes > Echeneidae > Remorina > Remorina albescens. Next base: position 15,082,843 of record CM068482.1, on the reverse strand, counting down.
CAAAACCCGGGAAGACAACTTGGTGAACCACGGATACACCGAGACAGAGGCCGACGTGATGACCGTGGTGGCGTGTGACAACATGCTGGAGGAGTCGGCGGCTCTACCGGGCCACCACTCTCTGGACCGATACGAGCCGGATCACGAGTGCTGCGAGAGGGTGGTCATCAACATCTCAGGGTTACGCTTCGAGACGCAGCTCAAGACTCTTGCCCAGTTTCCGGAGACGCTGCTGGGAGACCCCAAGAAGAGGATGAGATACTTTGATCCTCTCAGGAACGAGTACTTTTTCGATCGGAACCGGCCCAGCTTTGATGCCATTCTGTACTACTACCAGTCCGGCGGGCGCATCAGGCGACCCGTAAATGTGCCCATTGACATTTTCTCCGAGGAGATCCGCTTCTATGAGCTGGGGGAGGAGGCTATGGAGAAGTTCAGGGAGGATGAGGGCTTCATAAAGGAAGAGGAGCGGCCGTTGCCAGAGAATGAATTTCAGAGACAGGTGTGGCTGCTTTTTGAGTACCCGGAGAGTTCGGGTCCCGCCCGGGGAATAGCGATAGTGTCTGTCTTGGTCATTCTCATCTCCATTGTCATCTTCTGCTTAGAGACACTGCCGGAGTTCAGGGACGAGAACAGGGATCCGATCACCATTACGCCTGTGATAAATGGCACACTCCCATATCTCATCAGCCCCTTCTCAGACCCCTTCTTTGTGGTGGAGACCTTGTGTATCATCTGGTTCTCCTTCGAGCTGCTGGTGCGCTTCTTTGCATGCCCGAGTAAAGCCACGTTCTCCAAAAACATCATGAACATCATAGACATTGTGGCCATAATTCCCTATTTCATCACCCTGGGCACAGAGCTGGCAGAGAGGCAAGGAAACGGACAGCAGGCCATGTCGTTAGCAATCCTGCGCGTAATTAGGCTTGTCCGGGTATTTCGCATCTTCAAACTCTCGCGTCACTCCAAGGGGCTTCAGATTTTAGGGCAGACCCTGAAGGCCAGCATGCGCGAGTTGGGCCTGCTGATCTTCTTCTTGTTCATCGGTGTCATCCTCTTCTCCAGCGCCGTTTACTTTGCTGAGGCAGACGACCCAGACTCGGGTTTCAACAGCATCCCGGATGCGTTCTGGTGGGCTGTTGTCACCATGACCACCGTGGGTTATGGGGATATGCACCCCGTGACAATCGGAGGGAAGATTGTGGGGTCCTTGTGCGCAATCGCTGGTGTGCTGACAATTGCCCTGCCTGTACCTGTCATCGTCTCCAATTTCAACTACTTCTACCACAGAGAGACAGAAGGCGAGGAGCAGGCACAGTACCTGCACGTGGGCAGCTGTCAGCCTCTGGCAGACACTGAGGATCTGAGGAAGACTCGCTCCTCTTCCTCACTCAGCAAGAGCGAGTACATGGTGATAGAGGAACACGGGATCAACAGCGCGTTCAAGCAGCAGCCTAACTTCCCCACCACCACCGCCACGCAAAACAACTCACAGAACTGCGTGAACATTAACAAAAAGATTTTCACCGACGTGTAGTCCAGGGTTTAGAGTCACGGCCCTGAACGCAGGAAAACAAAAGGGGGGTTGGTGCGTCAATACGCAGCTGGTTCGGTCGTTGCGCACAAAGCGCGTGGACGCGCCGGTAGATCGGATGGAGAAAGGAAAGATAAAAGAGAGAAAGGGAGAGAGAGAGAGCAAACCCTGTCTGTTCAGAGACGCCACTTTGTGCTCCATTCAAAGAATCAGGATTATTATTACTATTATCCTTTTTTTCCCATTCCAGTGATCTGAATTCGTAGCTGTATGGTTCCACTCGCACTTGGAGAGAAAGCTTTTTTAAGGCCTGCTATTCTTCTCTGAGGGAGGGAACCGACCCGCGCCGTGCAATAGCCAATACTACTGTCACAACAGGGGTAGATATAGAAGCTTTTAACTGTGAAAGATGAGTCTAACTGTATGCTACTCGAAGGACACTCACATTGTATTAACATGCGTTTATAAGTCGTGATTCGTCAGCCGTAGCCTATGTATAATACTCAAAAATCATTTTAAATATTTGTGAGTGTTTAAACACATGTACCGTCTGAGAACAAAGTTCAGAATATATTATCTCAATTAGACCGTTCTGTGCTATTGCCTTTATTGTGCGTTAAAGTCTAGTGCAAATGCTACCGTCTTAAAAAAATAATAATGATAACGCCCCTTCAATTCCTTATCATAAGCCGTCCTGATAGGCTGGTTAGTGCGTAAATGGCCCGATGTAAACACTGAGGCCAGCCGGCTGTCAGAGCCTCATTATCTGTGCAGGGAACACACACGTGAGGGAGGAGAAATAGAGCCCTTTCTCTCTCTCTCTCACACACACACACACACACGCACACACGCACACGCACAGCAATCAAAGATGGAGCCTGCGTCTCTTTAGAAGCCTCAAATTTAGCCCGCTGTGATGCAGTCTCCATGACGACTGTCGTTTCCTCGGTAACCCCCAAGTCACCGTTGCCATGGCGCCCTTGTTTCCAGAGTAACCTCCCCGATGGCCTGGAAGCTATATTGAAGATTCCCATCCAAATAGCTCGTCTCCAGTCTCTTATAAGGCTTTGTTTTGCCAACAACGCGTCGAGGCGCGTAAATTACGAGCCCAAACGTGCCCAGCCTGCCCTGCAGCCCCTCACCAGACAGCTCACTCCCAGTGACTTCGGCACTGACACACACCCAGTAGGACAAATTGGAGTCAGGAGATCTGTTTACAAATTGCCACCATGAACTGCCCCTCAAAACATGAAAAAAAATCTATGAAGTTGGCTCAACTCAGAGAGGCACTTAGCCGGCAGAGGGAGAGGAGAGGCAGCATGTGGGGAATTATGAATGGACTGGGAGCACTACTGCGGGCGCTCAGCAGAGGCTGCTGTCCTCCCACTGATTACATTGGTAAGTTCCGGGCAGTGTCATGCCCCTGTCAATTTGTAAATGAGCTGCTTACCCTCAGCCCCAGAGCCCTTGTTTTACCAGACTGCAGATTTAAGCAAAGGTTTTACAGAGTTGTTAATATGGGTTGACCCTGCTGAGAGTGGCACTTGATGGAAAGGACCTGATCTTCCATATGTAGATCAGAATAGTTCCCTACAGGACAGCAGGGTGTCCTTTTTTGTTTCTTTATTCTATCCTTATATGTTTAAATCTGTAGTTATGGGTCATGAGTTACAGATGGTCAGATTCCCGTGAGTGTATGCTGGCTTTCTTTCTTTTTTTTTTTTACATCATGGATGTGATGATCCTGATGTGTGCCCAGGTTGTCTTTCACCTTCAGCTGACTTTGCCTTTGAAATCATTAAGGGCACCTTAATGCCCACCCATTTTTCTCTGCTCCGCCCCCTGGTGGCCAACAGAAAAGGTGTACGTTTTATGTGACAACTTGTCTTCTTTTGCTATCAACATCATATAAACAAAGGGGCCAAATAACAGAAAAAACAGACAGCAGGAGTAAATATAAAGCTGCTGGTTTGTTACACACAACCCTTAGTACAGAGTTTATTTTGCATTCACTTTGATAAAGACAGTATGTTATGGTTTGCAACTACTATTCCTGCTGATTTATGTCTAGATTTATGGTCAGTGTCAACCTTGATTGCGATTGCACTAAACAGAAATGAAACAGAGAGGAGATTGAGTGGGGAAATAACATTTTACAAAATAATCTTACAAGCAGTTGAACTCTCAATCAATTTAGTGTAGCTGTGTCTCCACTATGTTTCTGTGGTTTTGAGCACATGTACAATAGTAGACTAATAATATGTATGTATACCTCGCCTGTCATGGTTGAACTATTGTGAGGGCAGTCTCATTAGTTGTCGTGTCCTAAAGGCAAAGTGGGAGGCCTCACAGAATGACCTCTTCATTGATTATTCCTTTCCATTTTGACCCCTGACCTTGACTTCATATTTTTTCAGTGAAAAACTCCATATTAGTCATCAGTTAAATGCTGTGCTTATTTCTTAGGTCGCATAAAAACTCCATGAGGAGAAACAGAGCTATCGATCAAGTAAACAAGATGTATTATAAGAAGAGGGGAGCTCGTCTTCTAATAAGATCAACCAGCCATGGGAGTTCCTCTCACAGGCACAGGCAAGATGGATTGTTAGATAGGAAAAATACAGGGCCGTGCCCACTCATCTTTTCAATTCTTATTCCGTCCAGCTGATGTAAATCCTCACACTTCACATGTGTTTTTTTCATTTGTTTCTGTCAGACCCAAATCACTCCACTCCTCTCTGTTTAGGTTTGCCACAGTGTAGACATTTAGTTGATGCCCGTATTCAGGCTAACTTTCAGGTAATGAGCAACTACGATGCACATCTACTTTACAAAGAGACAGTTGAATGTCTCCTGTCCACTCCTCCTGAACTGACAGTGTTTACGGTTTGACTTTTGCATGAGTGGTAATGAGACGGCAGGGACAAGAGGAGCAGCCTTGCATTGTTAATAGGACCACTGAGCTTTGTGATGGGTGTGTTGATGCTGTCTTTAACAATTTTGCTTTTTTCTTTTCCTCCCCCTCCTCCCCCTCTCCCCCTCTCCCCTCGTTCCTCCACTCTCTCAGCAAAAAAAATGTTAAATTATTCTCCTCAGACCTCCTGGATACCCCGATGACCCCAGTTACACTTTCTTTCTTTTAGGTAAATAGACTACAGTTGATAACAATGTGGATTTGATTTGGGTGAAATTAAACTAACATTTATTCATAGTCACTGATAAAGTGTTTCTAATTTTTGATCCATTAACTGACAATGACCCTCTTTACCTGTAGGGGCACAACGACTCTGGTGTTTCCATTGGGCCAGATGGGCAAGAGTTAAAAGTTGAGAAAGAATTCCCACTGGATTAATATTTCCTCCCCAGCACTCATCAACCTGACTGGAGTCCTCAAACCTAGACTTCTAACAAGTGGTGCCTAACAGTTCTCCTCCGGTAGACCACCATTCAATACAAAATGCAATTGCACGAATTAACATCCAGTTTTGTAGCTGCAGTTTTATGACTGCTTCTGTTTTGGAATTAACACACTGAGTGTAACCATCACAGGATCAAAAAGTGATTCAGACAGTGATATGCTGGGACTGTGGGATATGGACTCTGACACTTCTCCATACTGCTTTCTATACACAATTCAAAAGGACAGCTTCAGGAACAGCCAGCAATTTTGCAAAGCACATTTCATTCCTGGACTTTATAAGATTTTTACATACTGTATTCGTGCTTCTGGGAACTGATGTTCATTACAGACAATAGCTGACAAACAGCTTTTGTCCAAAGCAGCAAAAACTGAAGCCAACCGTGATTTGCTGATATGAAACTGTGATACAAATCAAAGACTGTTAGCCATATGCCTTTGTTAGCTCTTTCTGCTCTGTATTGCTAATATGTGAATCACATACATACTTATACGTGTGCTGGTTGCTGCTATTCCCCTGACCTACACATGGAGACCAATACAGAGGCGTGGACTTACAAACAAACATGGACACACGTATACACATGCATGTGGATAGATCTCTTTTATCCCAAGCTACACTGGTGTTTTTTGGGATGGGGTAGAATGTTGTCAGGGGACGGCTGTGTATGCCAGTATTTGTTCAGTGTTATTCAGTGCTGTCTTAAACATGACCCATATAAAGAGATTACCAGTCGTACTGTCTTTATTTGCAAGAAGCTGCAGCCTGCTTTTGCTCAATTACTGAGAATGGTACTCATGTATGTCTGGGAGAATATCTAGACTCAGCTGGAGACCTTATTACCTATTCTTTATGGAATTATGGAAATAGGTTGCCACTATACAACCAATGTATGTGGATGTATGTGCACTCAAACTACTTCTCTCATTCACTCCAATGTGTTGTTTTTTAGAATAGAAGCGCTCAATAATTAATTTTATTGTTTAACAGGTTGAATAAGGGCAAAGCAAAAACATTATAATGGTAGATAGTAGGGCATGAAGTGTTTATAGTACAAAATGTGAATATGTGCAGTACAGACAAGGGGCACATTTCTTATTGTCTCGCTGTTTAATGAGTGTTCCCTAATCAGAGCATTACACAGTGGCTGTCTTTCAGCAGAATCTCACTCACAGCTATTTAGAAGGCTTGTTTCAGAATAACACACTCATACAACAAAGCTCTCTCCTGTAGCTGTGCTGAGCAGACAGAACAGGGCAGCTTCTCTGTCAAAGGGTGACTGGTTAAGTCCTTTCTGACAGGATACTGCATCCATTGATAAACATCAGTGGAGCAGAATGAAAATATGACACTTAAAAGACTCTATTCTGTCTGATTTATGAGCTTCAACACCAGAAGGACCAGGGAATCATACATATCTTGGTGATTCCCAAATTTCATTCTATTGCAACAAATTGTTATGCTATTCGGCTGTTCCCTGAACTGCATGGCAGGGCCTTAACGAGAACGAGCCCAGTGGAAAACTTCAGATCATCCCCGAGCTGGAGGAGGTAAATATTAACATTCTTACAGAGGTTTACAGCCATCATCCTGTCATGCTGTGTACGAGCAAGTGTGCTTTATTGTTTGCAGGAAGCCCACCAGCTTGCCGACAGCTCTGCCATCTACCCTTGTTACTGTGTGACGACCAAACTGCCTGCGAGGTATATTTGAAATTTTGTGAAGTTGTCTTTCTATATCTCCTGCTTTGGTATTAAAGATGTCGGTGAAAGGTATAGTATTGCTTTTGAGATTATTAAAATGTCCATGATGTCACCAAAGCTCACAACCAGCCATCGGGCTACAGCTGGAAATCTCCATAGCAACAAGGGAGGGTTGTTGGTAAGATAAAGAGAAGAGCCATATGGAACACATTCAGCTCTGCAGGTACCCCGGAGAGATCACAACTTAAGCTGTGTATCAATATCACATTGCTTCTGAGAAAGGAAATGTTGGATGAGTGTCATTTTGCGTGTGTATGGAACTTTGTTGATATTTCATTTGTGTGTGTTGGTGTCTCTGGTGGAGGACCAGTGTACTGCCCCAAAGGTAGATTGGGCCTCAGGGACTCACATGAATTTTGAGAGCAGGTCTAAAAAGAATTGGGACAATGTCAACACAACCCATTCACGAGTCAACGTCATATTATATTCACACACAAATCACACGGAGGTATTATGTCCTTTGGAAGTACTGATGTAACTTTGTTATGATTTGGCGCTATATGAATAAACCTGATTTGATTTGATTTGATTAGATTTCCGCCACAGCTTCTGAGCAATGGACACTCCAACCTCTCTAAGAAGATATAATAACTGCTGTTTTTGTCTCTTCTTTTCTTTTTTCTTTTTCATTTGGGGACATGAGGAAGGAAGTCTGATATGTAGTCTTTTTTAGCTGTTTTTGGTGCCACATGATCTACCAATTGGTCACTGAACTTGTTTGACATTTGACATTGAGCAGGTTGTGTACAGCAGGCTTTTCAGAATGCTTTTTCTAAGCAGCCAGTTGCAGTTGATAAAAAAACATAACAGTGAATCAAAACAATAAAGTTACAGGCCACACATCTACATGATCAAGTAAAACTAAATTTAAAGCTCAAGGCCATGGTATCACCACAAATGAACACCTTCAGATTTCACATGTCACATGTTTCAGATTGCAAGATTTTTCAAGATATGTATTGAACATATTTATAAATGTATGCCTTTGAAAAATTGGTCAACATTCTTAGCATATATGTGCCTCACTTTTGCTTTGTGACTTTCAATGATGTTCACCAGCAGAGTCACACCATCGTCAGTGTGGGGATAGTTACAAGATGATGCTGTTGCTAGTGCTAGGCACAAACATAATCTTTAATGCACACACACATTCAGAATAATATCTGTTGCATGTTCGGACTGAGATGTTAAGAATCCTTAGATTTAGATCAGCAGCAAGAGATCTCAGGTTTTGATGTCAAAACCGATGGTAGAGAGGGTGAGATCGTAAAACAGCTGGAGACGGAGAGAGGTAGGGAAAGAGAGAGCGAGAGAGATGCTGCTGTGCTCTACTGGATGACTCATCATTCTGTCATTGTGACCTTTATCTGCTACCCTCGCCACCTCTATTGTCCCATTCCTCCCCTTTATTTTCATTTTCTGCCCACCTCTAACTACATTTCCTGCTGACAGTGTTGCCCTCCTCATTACCGTTTCTACTCTTCCGTTTTCTTGTTGACATATATCTGCTCTGCCTGACATATTAGCAACCCTTTCTCTCAACCTTTTTGCCAGCTCTGATCCTGTCATTAGCAGTGCTTTAGGATCAGGTGTAGCACTAAGGGGTGTGTGCTGATTCTGACACACTGTTACCACAAGTGGCTGTTGCACGCAGCACACTGCAGCCCAAATGGTAGCTGATGCCTGTGGCTGCCAGACTTAGGTTGTATACATTAACTGCTGATTGGATTGAACTGACAAGACAGGCAGCACTTAAATGTTGTCCGCAGTTAGGGAAGAAAACTAGATAAGACTTCCTGTGTGCCACCGCATATTCAGAGGACATTTCAAAATCAGGCCAAGCCCTCATGTAAAAGGCATCTAAACAATTGCCATTTATATTCAGGAGTGCACACCTTCTTATGCATTAGACATATCATTAACATAGATCCAAGTTCACCCTCTTAGCTAAGCCACACCTCCAGATCAATTAGGTCATTGATTTTCCTTTGTTTTCTTAGGCAGAAACAACAGAAAGTGAAACCACATCCAGAATCAATACCACAGCACTCTACTCTGAAGGTGAGGATGTATCTAATCTTGAAAGCAGTGATCGTGAGCAGCCTGGCTCTCAGCAGGCATGTGGACATCCTCCAAGGTCAATCTCAAAGTCAAGTATGGGGAAAGGGGGTTCATGAAGAGAGGGGAGCGAGGGAATGAAAATAGGGGGAAAACATGATTAAGGGTGAACAGAAAAAGTTGATGGTGGCAATAAATTGCTTTTATTTTTGATACCTACATGCCAGATTTTTTTTATCTGTTCAGTAATGATGAAAGGCTATGATACTGTGGGGGAATTGTGATGCAGGAAGTTGTGTAAAGGAACATGATGTGTGTATTTTATCTTTACACGTGTATTGTGCTCTAGAAAAAAATACAGTCCATATGACTTTTTCTAAATGTGAATATCAATGTGTTCTGCTACTATGTGACGGATGCGCATTGTGCCAATAGATCTGTGTGTGTGTCTGTGTGTGCATGTGAGTGTGAGTTTCAGCTTGTAAATGAGTGATCACCTGCTGCAGCACCAGTAGAGGTCATCCAGGACGATGCTCCTCCCTCGCAGTCTGCTTTCACAAGTTGGATAAGCGCCCTCTTCTCTCCTTCACCCCATTTCTTCCACCTCCCTCACTTACTTCCACATGTCCTGCTGCATAGAAAAGGGAGGGGATTTTAGGTGCACAAGTCTGCTGACTCACACACTGATGCACAAATATGTCGATTATCACACCACAAATTTCAGTGGGAGTGATACTGCAGTGAAATTGCTTGATGTGGATGATCAAAAGCAAAGTCATTCTCTAAGTAAATTAATTAATTGTGCCAATGAGAATACAGAGGGGGAGATTCAGCAAGAAATCTGCTTTATAGAGTGAACAATGCCATGACAGGTTTGACAGAGTCACTGGTTGGAAAGATTTCTTCTCTATGAGGTTCCATTTAGTCTGCTGGGCTGAACACAAAACAGAATCAATGGTCCTATTCTGCTGCCCCTTGGCACAACCTGAAGGTGAAAAGGAACTGGAGACAGAAGAGAATCTATACTAGTCAGAGCGTTAATTTTCATCAAAACTGAATCATCCGTGTGCCAGCTAAAGTATTTATCAGCTTTACTATGGACCATGTGTTTTGAAAAATGTTTATTCTGTAATTTATCAGAAGATTTATGGGTATTTCTTTGGAATATTGTAGAATATTATCAAATTTTACCAAAATAAATCTAAAACTGTGTATAAAATCTGTGTTTAGGTTAGTAACAGTATTGACACTATCTAAAAGAAGCGCTTGAAAATCTTTAGTCAAATTGTCACTGTTGGGCAGAAAATGTTTTTAAGTATTAAGTCTCCATAACCTGCCAGTCACAGCTTCAAAATAACCTCAATAATATCACCCGTATCTCTTGCGAATTATATTACTTTGCATTTACTTCTTTGTCACTTCTTCTGTGTTTAGTTGCATTGCTCATGTGTAATAGCATCTATCCCAAATATATCAAGCATTCTGTATCAATATGTGAAATATTCAAACTTCTACATTTCTGTTGTTTTGTTTCCCTCCTAGAGGATTTGAGTTGGCCAATTAAGATATGCTTCAGTTATGATAATGTTATATTACATATGATATGACTAAAGTCTGATTTTTTACATTTAGGTACTGTCTCCCTCTTTCCAGTTGTTTCCAATTCCTTTGTCTCTGTTTCTGTCTGCAGGGCGTGTTATTCACTTCCTCTTACCACTCATCACCAGTACTCTACTACTATCTGCCCTTGTGAGGTTCAATCTGCTCAGTCCAGCCAGCTCTCATAAAATGATGTTTATTTTCCCGTCTTTGCCCTCCAAGTTAACCTTTTCTTTTTGTGTTCATAGGTCAACTCTTCCTGTGGCTCCAGAGTGGACTGACCTCTTCCAACTTCCCACTTCTTCATCCAATCAGCCAGACATTTCCAGCTCATTCTGTCCTGCTCCAATGCCAAACCTGCAGTCCCCAGAACCATCTGCCCGCAGTCCCAATGTCTGTCCTGGACCCCCCTGCCTGAGCCCTCACCAATCTGCCTCCGCAGTAGCCCCAATGTTAGCCTGATTAATCCAGGAGTTCTGAATCTTATATTTGAGACTACATATGTTACAAAACCAACACAGTGGGACAATTTGATGGTTTAGTTTAGCCAGTTATTACTATTTGCTTTAAATATTCCGAAAAAGAAACAGGTATTGGACATAAACTGTACAAAAATACAAAACTTTTCTGGACAATTTAGTACATTTTTGTACAGTTTAGCATTATGGTCAATAGATGATATGAAAAACCCCTTCCCCAATCCAGGAAAACTCAGTCCCATACTCTAAATGAGCTCTTTCCCATCCCACCCAGATAACCATGTTAGATACACTGTGAATGTGGTGGCAAATGATGAATTGTTACATGCCTGACGCAAAGCACTGGTGCTGGGCTCTGGGCTCTGGGATTTTAGCTGCCCTGCCCTTAAGAAATGGACCCTCTTCATTTACATTTTCAGAGGGTGGGACTGTAAGAGTTTCTGGCCATCAATCAGTATTTTGACACTTTGATTGGAGAAGGGGTGTATATCACAATGAACCTGTCCTTGGTTCTATGCAGAAATGCGCACCAAGGAGAACGCAGGGAGAACATATTTCCCATGTATCCTCAAGGGAGTTGTGGAGTCTTTCTTTCATATGTGATTATTGCTCTCTGTCCAAAGGTTTTCACCTGGCCCACTTTCCAGCAGTGGATGAAGGGCTGGGAAGACTGCACCAAGGAATTCGACCATACAATCGCTGAACTATCAGCATGAATTTCATTTTCAATTACATTCAGAGCTCTTAGCATCAGTCCCCAGTGACTGAGCGCCTGCCTGCATGAGCTTAATAGGTGGTGGCAATAATTATTGTCGTATGACATCTGCACCTAGGCCTGTGAATGATCGGAGACAAATCAACTATTCCACAAACTATACCAGACACTGCTCCTGCATTTGGCATAAAGACCTCACAGGTGACACCTACGACTTACATATATAATTCAAATGTGTTGTCATAGTGCGAGATCACAAACTGCACTGTTAAATACTGTCTATTTGCACGGACAAGCAAAGCAAAGCACACAGACAAACACAAAGTGGCTCTGCTGGAAGCCATTCAAACCTGTGCACACCCAGCCAAGCGCTCAAATCATAAAGGAAGGGGAAATACATAATAAATACAATGAAAGGACTCATTGGGTTGCTGGAATAGAAAAGATAACAACGATCCAGGACTTTGGTGTCCAGGTCAGAGAAGAACACGTTAAAGCTGCTGCCTCACCATTCCCCCATTCCTTCAATCCACTGCCCCTATTTCACTTCAGAAAGAGAAAAAAAATCAGTTAAGCTAATATCATATGCTCACTTTATTATCTAAAATCTTTGGACCAGAACAAGTTTGGGAAACTCTATTACAGTATTTTATGAAATTATACATCTCATCTTGTTGTCAGCTTTTATTGCATCCTTTTTTTTTTTCTTTTTTTTTTAAATCTCTCCTGAGATGCGCATGTCTGGTGGAAAAGGGTTCCCACCCCGTGGCGATGCTTCCCCTTTAATGTGGAGCAGAGAGGACCGGAGTGTCTGGGAAGAGGAGGTGGGGTGGAAGGGGGCCGCAAAGGGACGGGGCGAGGCGCGCAAGGAGCTCTTAGTATGCGCTGCGATGCCCAACTGCAGCCCACGCATCTGAACTATGGTGAATTATGGTGAAATATGAGGGACGTGGGAAGAGCCGGCTGCTCAGAAACACTTGGTCGTGATGAGATGACACAGCCGCTGGATAGATTAGTCAGAAGGGGGAAAGAGGGACAGATTTGAAGGAATGGACTCACGACCTCAAGGCACCTTTTTTTAGAAGAGACAAACTGGATTAACAGAACACGCGCGCACACACACGCGCACACACACACACACATACACATGCGTCTCCACACCGAGAGAATCAGGGTGAATTCCTGCATGCCATTTCTCTGAAATTTTGCTGCACTCCGACAGATCTGCCAAAATGCTTATGCTGCTTTTGTTTAGTGCATGGAGTCTATCGTGGCTGTGCGCAATCCACTCGGGAGAAGGCTGTAAACATCTTGAGCATGTCTGGCACCTGCCTGTCCAAACTAACTCACCGATCAACTACAACACGCTGTCATTTCATGCTTTGACCACCTCCAGTGCATGAACTTGGCTGCTTTCTGTCCAATCTATGAAAACTAGTTTTCCTCCACTATAAGTGGACTGCGTTATTCCATAACGGGTTGTGCTTCCCTATTATAGTGTGCATCATTGGTCTATTCAAATGGATATTCCCCATTAGAATGAAAAAAAAAAGATGGTGGAATTTCAGTGAGGATAAATTAGGGAATCAATCAGCCCAAACACCGACATGGCGAGCAATACGGACCTTTTTGGGGGGGATCAAACAGGTGATTTAGATGAAATCTGCCGAAGCGAAGCATGACAGAAATCCTCCTTTCTCAATAGGTCTCTGCAGATATTAGACTACAGGATTATATTTATTGTTGCGACCAAATTTGTTTTTGAAGTAGGGGGTGTGTCAAATTTCGCTGATACCAGCATTTTAAGATTTGCTTCATAAAAAAAAAAAAAAATCACTGTCTCACTAACAGCTACAGCAGCAGCAGATTCAACCTGTAGCCACAGCTGCATCACAACATGTATCCGGTGACAGAGAGCAGGGAGGTAACTCCTGCATCCTCTCTCCTTGTCCCTTCTCCCACTCCCACTGCTGCGGTGATGCAGAGCCGGAGCTTCGGGGAATACATGGCCGGCTGTGAGGAGCTGCTTTGACCGTGGGGGAGTGACTTTGGACCGGACACTTCTGCCGGGCTGCTGGGCCCGGTTACACGTTGCCAGTAGAGGACAAATTTTGCACAAGCTTCATAAGTGCCAGCAGAAATAGGTAGGACTTTTTTTTTTGTTTCCTCAGACAGTGCTGCTTTTTTCACGAGTGACTAAAAAAAATGTACAACACCCTCCTACCTATAGCTTTAGTGCAGTGGCATGTGAAGTTTGAAGGTTGGATTGAAATTGCTCAAACAGCTCTGCAGTAATGCAATGAGCTGTCACTATTGGCTCTGACACATATCTATTGACAAATCAGAATTTGATCAGCGACTTGATCAAGTTCTTCTTGGCTTTCAGAGGGAACGTGGACCACATCACACCTATGGAAGGAGGAAATTCATCTTAGAGATTTTCGGGAGCACTCAGCATATAATTAGATTTGTTGCTTGTAATTGCACCCAGTGAGAGCTGATATAGTATTACTGGATAGCATATTGATCCAGCAGCATCCTCAAATGAGAGAGAAGTCATATCCTAATAGACATAGACACAATGGAGCCGATACGTTGAAATGGTTCTACCCCTCCTGCCTGTCTGTTATTTTCAACCGTCCTGCTTGTGTCTGTTTGCAAAACGACAGTATTTCAGGGAATTACTGACTCTTTTGGTCTGTGAAAGATATTGCCTCTAGCATAATGAATGTATCAGATATACAAATCATTGAAGAGAAGTTGGTGAATGTGCATGCTGAAATTCTCAATTAATAAAACCAGTTTAAAAGTATGAGTTTATCCAAACTGAACATGAAAGCCATTGTTATCACATTAATTTTGCATTCGTTCTCTGCTCTCCATTCTGTCCTGTAGCTCCTCGGTGGCAAATCTGCCTGCACCTGAACCCACAAGTGTGGGGAGTCTTTATCCCCCTGTGGCCCAACGTGGCACGACCCTGTTTGAAAGCTGCAGGTCCCATCTCCTTCCAGCATGACGGTTGCTACCAGCGACCCTGCAGACGAGGCAGCGGCACATCCGGGTCAGCCTCATGACCCGTACGACCCAGAGCCGGATCATGAGTGCTGTGAGAGGGTGGTCATCAACATCTCAGGCCTGCGCTTTGAAACACAGCTCAAGACTCTTTCCCAGTTTCCAGAGACACTGCTGGGTGATCCTAAAAAGAGGATGAGGTATTTTGATCCCCTTCGAAATGAGTACTTTTTTGATCGGAACCGTCCCAGTTTTGATGCCATTCTCTACTATTACCAATCAGGAGGAAGGCTGCGTCGGCCTGTTAATGTAACTCTGGATATTTTTTCTGAGGAGATCCGGTTTTATGAATTAGGCGAGGAGGCTATGGAAATCTTCAGGGAGGATGAAGGCTTCATAAAAGAAGAGGAGCGGCCTCTGCCAGAGAATGAATTTCAGAGACAAGTTTGGCTGCTTTTCGAGTATCCAGAGAGCTCAGGTCCTGCTCGTATCATTGCCATCATCTCCGTCATGGTGATTCTTATCTCTATTGTCAGTTTCTGTCTGGAGACACTGCCAGTTTTCCGAAATGAAGATGAGGAGATGTACAAATATTCATCCCAGTCCATGTACAACACCACTTCTACCTCTTACAGCTCGCCCTATTTTACAGATCCCTTTTTCATTGTTGAGACTCTCTGTATCATCTGGTTCTCTTTTGAGTTCCTAGTTAGGTTCTTTGCCTGTCCCAGTAAAGCTGGATTTTTTGGCAACATCATGAATATAATTGATATTGTGGCAATCATCCCCTACTTCATTACTCTGGGCACAGAGCTTGCAGAGAGGCCAGAGGACAGCCAGGCGGGACAACAAGCTATGTCTTTGGCTATTCTCCGTGTTATTCGCCTGGTCAGGGTGTTTCGTATATTCAAACTCTCACGTCACTCCAAGGGGCTCCAGATCTTGGGACAGACTCTGAAAGCCAGTATGCGTGAGCTGGGCCTCCTCATTTTCTTCCTGTTTATCGGTGTGATCCTTTTCTCCAGTGCCGTCTACTTCGCAGAAGCAGATGAGCCAGATTCCCAGTTCAGCAGCATCCCTGAGGCCTTTTGGTGGGCAGTGGTTTCCATGACCACCGTAGGCTACGGAGACATGGTCCCAACAACCATCGGAGGGAAGATTGTGGGGTCTCTCTGCGCCATCGCTGGTGTGCTGACCATTGCCCTGCCTGTACCTGTCATCGTATCGAACTTCAACTACTTCTACCACAGAGAGACGGAGGGTGAGGAACAGGCACAGTACCTGAATATCCCGAGTGTGCCCAAAGCCAGCTCAGCTGATGAACTGAAGAAGAGCGGTCGGAGCGGCAGTGGATCCACTCTGAGCAAATCTGACTATGTGGAGATCCAGGAGGCTGTGAACCACAGTACTGAGGACTTCAGACCAGAGGGCATGAAAACAGGAAACTGCACCCTGGCCAACACTAATTATGTAAATATCACTAAGATGCGTACAGATGTATAATGTGAGCTACTGTAGATGGTTCACTTCAACTGGGGTCTACAGGGACTGTAATAGTGAATGAAGGTGTGAGTCCCCGTATTGACCAACGTATGGCGCCCAGTATGGGAGTCCAGAGTCCAGAGATGAGTCAAATCAACAAGGGGAAAAGGTCAGTGGAGAGGACCACATATTCTCTCACATGCTACGAACCTATAATCATAACATAGAACCCCACCCCCCGTTATATTTGGGACATTGTCAGTGTCTGCATGGAGTTAGTCTTACATATGTGACAGCCGTCGTCCTGCTCGCAACAGTAGTCAAGTACTAGCCTCACCAGTAATAACCAATATTAATGTCTAGGGACCACAAGTTTTAACCTTCTTGCTCAAGCCAACGAAGGGAGAAAACGCACCATAACAATAATTTGAATCAGTATTTCTAAATACAACTTAACTGATGAACTTGCAAATGAAAACAGGCCATAATATCAGCATCCGTGAGCAACTTTAATCTGCTGCTCTAACTGCCAAGGTCCTGAAAAACAAATTCACCACGAACACAGCCTTCCTTCCAGAGGCAAACGGAGGGAGCATTCCTTGCTTTCACTCTGAGAGAGGAAGCTCAAGTGCACTAGCTTTACTGGGCCATCACTAAATATTGTCAAGTGCAAGCTAGTGGCCTCTATAGACAAAGAAAATGATGATCTGTAATTCTGGACCATAATAGGAAGTCGCCTACTTTTTCATGCCAGTTTTCTTTATTTGATGAAGCTCAAGTGGATATATCACATGTACGCATTCTCCAAAATTCTGCCTTTTTTTTCTAGCCAATACAGGCTAGCAGGTGGACAGAAGAAATGTCTCTCTAAACAAAGTGACTGTCTTATTTATTATTGTGTTTTTATTTGTTGTATATTTTTGGGGGGGTAATATGATGAATGAGTGCTTCTCATCTACATTTTTTATATCTAATGTAGGAGAAAAGACTGTGAATATTTTCTCTGTCGAGTTCTGAGTGAGTGCCTGTTTCTCCAGCCTCCTAACTACACCTTTAAGTGTCTCTTTAGCTGTCGACAGCCTATTGTTTTATTTGACCCCACTGCCCAGCATTAATGTTGTTGTTGACTTCATAGCATTCCATGGTTGGAGAAATAGATCAAATGAGATTAAGGAGCAATCCTGGGTCAGATTTTAGTTTGTTACTCTGTAAAGCTAACAAGTCTGACATACTCTATTAAGGCTTGCGTTGACCCTAAAGATTTCAAATAACCAAATGCCAAAATTTTAAGAAAGAGCTCAATGATCAACCTAATGTATGATGTCTTTAACGACTGTCTGTTTTCATACCAGCTGTGCTGACTACTATAAATTTGTGTTTGATGATCTAGAAGCTTTCTAGCAACAATTGAGCAAAATTGATTGATCTCTCCTAATCAAACTTATAAACAATTTTCCCCATACCTCTCTACCTACAAGACATACAAGTTAGTTAATATTGTCCCCTTTTTGGAACAAGTTAGTTAAGTCAAAATGGTTGAATGTTGCTAGTTCAGGTCACCAAAGACAAATGTACTGCCACCTGGAATATTGTATTTTGAATTAGATTAATTTTGTCTCAGCACTTTTTTTGAACCCATGTAGTTTCAAGAGTCATTCCATTGGTGGGTTTTGCCCACCTAAAGTAGGACCTAGTAGTATATTTGTCCTTTAATAGCTTTTTATCAAACAGATGTTATTCTGCTACTGTAGAGCTGCATGTCCTTTGAAGTATTCACTGTAGCATGCATTAGTATGGATAATACTTAAAAAGCAAATTAACTTCAATATATACCTATATTTGTAGAGATACTTCCACTATGTGCAATATATGAAAGACAAGTGTGTTTGATTGAGAAATTAGAATGATGCTTGAGTGATCGTATTTACCATTGCCAGAGAGAGAGATACTGAGAGACAGAGAGTTGAGTGTCCACGAGAACGCTCAAAGTTGAATAACATGAGAGGGAAAATGGAAGCTTTGTTAGGTTTACAATAGACAACAAGAGGACATGAAAGTCCAAAATGGGGATTTCTAAACCTTTAGTATTATCCACAGACATAACCTCTACCCCCCTCAGCTATATGGTCTGCATAGACTCCTGCCGTCACAACCCAGTAACTGTGTCTCATTGTGAAAGCACAACAGCTTCTATCTGCTGCCAGCTTGAGATGCTAAGATTCAAACAACCGCCAGTCAGACTTTTTGCTCAGTCAAGTGCATCACAATGCTTCAAGGGGCTGTCAGAGTGCCCCTATGTCTGATATATAGGCCCATTATATACAATGTAAAGTGTTGTCTGTGCGCGTGTGTGTGTATGCGTGTGTAAATGCGAGAGAGACAAAGAGACAGTGAGAGAAATGGAGAGCTTTTAGATGCAAGCTGAATGTGTAGCTTTTAGAGACAATATGGTAGCAGTTATGTGAAATACTGCCCTTCTTGACATGAGGCCAGAACGACTGTGGTGCTCTGTATATTCTATTCCATCTCTGTGCACTGTTTACAGACCGTGTATATACCAGACACATGCATATAGTACATAACACAAAGAAAACTGAAAGGAATGTCTTGGTGCACTAGAGATGAGATCTGGGAGCGTGTGTTGACTTATCAGATACGCTGCAGTATCAGAATACTGAGATGGAGGAGAGCAGGAGAGGAAAGGTTGGGAAAAAATATAGTTAGATAGTTCAAGTGAGATAAATACTGCCTGCAACCTGTGCTTTTTACTCTGATGTATTCTTGTATATCTGCACATTGTACTGGAAAACTTATGTGACTTCATGTGACCTAAAAGCTTCATCTGGACTTCCGTCTTTTCAACTCTTGTTACCAAGCACACGACTGAAGTGACAGTCTCTCTCAAGGCGGTGACACTTTTGGAGAGACCAACAAGATGGCACATCAGGACCTGAACCAAGGAAAAACAAGTCTTTGCTCTTTTTCGTCTTCTTCTTCCTCTTACATCACAACACAGAAAAGAGGACACTTGGCACATACATGCTGGACATTTGAATACACACAGCCAGTGTACACACATGTACACTCACTGCCTGTCCACATGTAGATTTGCTCTTGTGGGGATGTCTGCTGTCAGGACAGACACACAGCTGTGGTTTCATCAAACTTCAAGACCACAAACTGAAAGGACTTAACCCCACTGCCGGTGGTGAATACTCGTACCCATGTAAACAATGTATCTACTGTAACAGTTACAGCTGCTTTCAATGATGTCTTAAAATGCATAAAGCTTCAGCTTTAAAATGAGCTTTTGCCATGTTCAGATTCCTGTGTAGCAGGGAATCAAAGTGTATGCTTGTTAAACTAATCCAAGAAACTAAAGTTGTGTTGTAGGTCAAAGTATCTCTTAGGTTTAGTATGCTCCATGGACAAATGATGGAAGTATATAAAAAAATCCTAAAGGTAATATAATTTGTCAGAACCTTAAACTTATTTGTCATCAGACATTGAGCTTCACACAGTGCATGGGCTGAGGTTTTACAGAAGTACTGATCCAGCCCAAATACATTGTGTCCGAACCATCCTAATACACATTTACTCCCAGACCACAACTCCCACTTCCTTCAACTATTTGAAATGCATTTGAATATATTTCAGGCGAACCCTCAGTTCCTTTACTGTATTATGTTCTTGTGGTGGATTCTTCTCACATATGTGTATGGAATCTGTTTTCTGTTTTGTTTTTTTCCATTGTAAGGAAAAGATTGATCCAAGATGCAAACTGTTGTTACAGACAAAGGAAATATGGATCTGAACATTTTCCGTGCCCTTCACAAGGACATAAAATGAATAAAGACTGAATAATAAAGAAAATCTAGAGAGAAATGTTTTCATTGTCCAAAATAATTGTAAATTATGAAGCTATTATGAATAATAATAATAATAATAATAATGGACTGATCTGTAATAATATCAATAATAACATCTTCAACTACACCGCTTTTTTCTGTCATCGCTCTGTAATGAAATATGTTTCACAAGCAACAATAGATGTGAAATTTTGATCGAAAATTTCAATCAATTTGTCTCATAATGAGGTTTATATTATCTTATGAGCTCAAACCTTGTCAAAATGTTTAATAGGGTTCACCCTAAACTCAAAATGTCCAGGACGTACAAAAGTGAGCAAAAATTTTCCTCACAGATTTCAGGGAGTGTTGACATGAAATACAACTATTTGTATATCCTGTTAAAGTACAAGAATTTCATTATTCTTTGGTCACAACAAAGCAAAGGTATCAAAGCCACGAGACAGAAAGGTTTATTTTACTGGACAGTATAAATTCTCGTGTCCATTACTGAGGGAATATTTGAATTGACTATTGACTCTCCTCAATTGTTTTTGTCCTGCCTCTCCACTTAAGTCACTCTCATGTTCTCTGTGGTTTACTGCAAAAGCAAAGTGGTCTATTTATAAAACAAGAGAAGGGGAAAATATGGTTCCTGGTTCAATACAGAGTGGAACAAGTGCAAACACAGTCTGTATCAGTGCCATTAAGTAGAGGTTAAGATTTCCACTGATATCTGGTCATGTTTGTTTCTCTTCTCATGGTCTACTCTCATCAGAGGCAGGCTTTGTTCTCATTTTCCTTCTCAATTATTCGCCCTGCTCACGTCTCATGTCCCACACAGGCCTCTCTAAGCACCAAATTAGTGTACGGTGGGTGATCTGATTCTCCTCCCAGATATATATTAGGAGGGTTTAATGCTCCCTCTGGCCATCTCAGTTGACTGGGTTCCGGTATTCCAGCTAAGAACAGAAGCGAGGCAGCCTTCCAGAAAACTGATGGCTATTGATCTGCTGATTGCAGTTTGATTCCCTATGTATTAAACATGAGCTTAGTTCAAACAAGCCAGACAAACAATAGTCTAACTATATCACACATCTGCGGTTCGTCCTGTTTTATGTCTGCAAGGTTCTTGCCCTGACTTGCACTTTTATTTTGTCAGCAATGTTTAATAAATGATTTACGGCTGCCACAAGAAAATAATGAAATTCATATATTACCAATAAGTTTCCCCATCCATCCTCCTCTCCTAAAGCACTGTCATTTTGATGGGCGCAAGTGCACTTGTGTTAGAATGTCGTACGAGGCAATACCCAATAGACCAAGTGAACAGCTGACGTGCTGCGAACGTTGCCCACTGCAGAAAGAGCTGATTTATAACCTAATATGCAGCCTGGTTAATGGCCTGTCATCCTGAACTTTCTTTATAGTACAGCAGGTTCCATAGGAAAAACCTGTGTACATCCTGTGTGCACATCTGAACAGTTATATGTACACGTGTGGAGGAGGGGTAGCCCTTTTTTAATCACTCCTGTCTCAGCACTGGAACCCCCCACTATATGATCTCCTCTATAAATAGAACTAGGTTTCCTTTCTGTTTCTAGGGAATACCGCCTGCTTGCTTGAGTTTAACAGCCCGCAGATTGTGTAGTTTAGTGCAATTGTAAGTGCAAATTGTGCATCTTATTGTGATTTAAGTGCAAGAAGAACCAAGATTTTTTTTTATTAGACATTTTGTGGTCTTAATTTTAAAAAAAGAAAAAAAAGGTAGGTTTTTTTTTTTGAGGAATGCAAAGAGCATTTTATTTCATTTTAGACTTAATTAGAAGTGGAGACAATGTTGGGTTGAAATAGTGGGTGTATAATAGAAGGGGTGGAGTGGACCAGGGTTAAATTTTGAGGAGATGGGGAGGTGGGAATGTCACTGGGGAGCTGCAGCCTGTCAATGTGTTTAATGAGCTGAAGTGATTTACGGGTATGGTCTATTTTCAGCTCTCCATCATATAGCTTTACTTACAGCCCAACACAACACTGCAAGGGTCTTCAATATTGTCTTAGCTAATTTGATGCATTTACAGTATCATAAAATGTTGTTTATGTATAAAAATTTATATTACCTTTTTGAAATGATACTTTTTAAAGATGATCATCTACATATTACTTATATTTAATAAAATAGTGTGATAAATAATTCCATTTAACGATAACTTTTTTTGTTTCATCTGATTACAAACAGTTTTATACAACGGATTCGAATAATCATTTCACATATCTTCACATGGGCTACGGAGAATGAGGCTGTGGTGGAAATTCAATGAATTGGTGGGATCGGGTTTTATCTAAGATTTTGCAAAGGGGTCAGTTACTCAGCATGTTCAAGCACGAAGATTAGAAAGAAAGACCACAAAGAAAATCCATGAAAAAGTGTAACTGGAAGGGAATGAGTGGTTGGTGACGTTTTACATAAAACAAAAATGTGATAAGCCACAGTCAGTCCAAGCTGGTACAGACCATGACATGTAAAGGGTTAATGTTTCATTCATTATGCTATGCAAGGTTACTCCTTCTTGGGTTCCTCCTGTTCAGGCTAGTGGCAGTCAGGTGGCTAACCACAGCAATTTTCCATTTGGGTAAATGTATTATAGAACAATGAATTTCCATTACAAAGTCGTTTCCCATAAACATAAAAGAAACCAACCGTTGCTAATATTTTCAGCCATGGAGTGTAATGTGTCTTTATATGAGCTATAGAAACTGAATTACACATGTTGAAACAAAACAAACACAAGCACAGAAATAGATGGAATTAATCTACATAACCTTCCAAGCTGTGTGAGCTTCAAAGACAAAACCTCCCAAACATTATTCATGACAACATAAAGGAGTAAAAGGAAACACCATCAGCCCCATGCTCCCTTTCATAGCAGAAATAACAAGAGCCAAGCAGCATTGCTGAAAGTGCAGAATCTTGGTTACAACTAACAAATACAGAAAATAAATCCGCTCTCATACTTATTGAGTATGAAACCAGGAAGGAAAAATTAAACAGCATTCTTAGCTGAAAGGTATAAATTACAACAGTGAGCAAATTTAGAGCTCAGGAAACCTAAATTTAGCTTTAAACTTATGTGAGTCTGGACTGACAAACAGCATTGATATCAGGGAACCCCACTACTGCTTTTATTGCATGCTGAGCTGAATCTGAACCAAGTGGAGATTGAACCTTCATTGCAGTAAGCAAATAAATGAAGATTGTTTTTAAAACTAATATTAGTTTGGAAAACATCTGATTTGAGTTTCAGGGCAGGGGCCTTCATAAATCATGTTGATTTCTTATGATAGGTTGGAGAGTTGGTGGGCTGCCTTGAAGGATCCCTGCAGTTCACCTTCTCATGTTACTGAACTTTCAGTGAATAACTTCAACTCTAAGTGGGTTATACTCATTCATTCATTAATTCCTTAACTGTTAACACAACTGCCACCTAGTGCCCATGAGAGGACATAACTATGTCTAGAAAACTAAAAACAGGTATTGAATTTATATTTATTTATGTAACACTATGCAGAAGGCATGAATTTTATGGCCATGTTATAAGAAACTAATCAATCAAATTATTTATCTTTATTCAATGAAGTATTGGGTATCAGGCAACTGTTATTTCAATGTTAAAATCTGTGTGTAAAAATGCACTTTATGGTTAAAAATAGGTTCAATACAGCCGTCCAACTTGAAATAGCTCATCTTAGATAAAATCCAATTATTTCCCCTTTCATCTTTTGTAAAGAGCATTTTTCAAAAATGGATGTCTGGACACTTCACTTCGAAAGACTTCACTTCCTTCGTCCTAAAATGACCCAAGAAGACAGAGAGGTTGTCTCCTCCCATAATGTGATAATGAATATTAAGGATTCATTCATAGCTCTTCATAGGTTGCTAAGTATAATAATAGTCGCCACAGCAAGGAAACAAATGGTACCCACTTCCTCTCCTCTCCTTTATGTGCCTCCACCCTCTCATTACTCACAGGCCCCCAAAAATGATATCAGGGGGCTTAAAATATCCCACTAGCATAATTGATTCATTAACTCAGAAACTCAGAATCCACTCTGGTCTCTGTTTCTCCCTTGTTCTTTGGTCCCTGCTGCTATTGCAGGTGCGTTTCAACTTTTTCTCTCAGGTTTAAATTGGCATAGTTCTGATAATCCCTTTCTCTCCTCTCCAGCTCTTTGTCATTGTCTGTCCCTGCTCTCTGTGTATGTGCTCTGCCTTCAAATTAGAGTCACAAAAGTGGGCCAGAGGGATGGCAGTCACAGCTTCGGGAGGAATAGGGAAAAAGGAAGAGGAAAACATTTCAGTCACTCAAGTGTGAGTGGCTGAAATGAAAAGAATTAGGCCTGCTGAGGCACACAGCAGTTTAGGATTCCTGGACGAGCACCACAGCACATAATTATGGATTTGGATGGTGTAAACACACATCAACAGTCAGAAATATCCAGACTAAGTGTTTTAAGTGCAGCTGGTATAAACTGGAAAATGAAAATGGGGATAGATGCTGGAGAATGTGTCTGATGTTAGAGGCTAGTCACTTGAAAAGTTGGGATTACATTTCAAAAAGGAAGGACGGGGTGATGCTTCTTTAACGTGATGCTACAGACCATGTATTTATTCAACTACAATTTAACCTGAGCTAAGAGAAAAAAAGGTGTTTTTTTTAAACTGGAACATTTCAAGCTTGCTTCCTTTAGTTCAGATTTTCAACAAATGTTGATACATATGTTAGATAAATGATCAGAGGCAAGTCTGAGTGGAAACAATTGCTGTTTGAGTCCTGAAAGGAGTTTGAGTGCGCCAAAGTGCAATGTGCCCATTAGCCTGCAGAGGGAAGCCTCTTCATACAGCTCAGCAATTGGTTTACAGCATACTGTATGAAACCAGATGCCATTTAGACAGGCAGATTAAAATGTAATGACAGTAGGCAAAACAATGAATCAAACTTATTTAGCCACTGGTAGTTTACTATTCAACCAACATGGCTCATATAAAATGAGATATACTGTGGGTAGTTATAGGATTAGAAAGTATTACATGAAAGGTTTAGGGTTAGGGTTTTTCATTTTTCAAGTCCAATTTAAAGCAAAAATAACTTTTTATGTTCATTCATCAATCAGTCCTGCAGTTAATACTGAGCATTTTGGTATTTTCTGATCAAACTCAGCTCTAATATCTCCATCTGACCATGTGTGCTGAGTTATACTGGGGTCACTTCAGAAAAGGATGTGTTCAGGGCAATCATGGACAGGAGTCACCCTTTGTCAGGAGTCAGCCATTGTCCATCAGGACGTGTCAGTATTGTTTGATAAGACTTCAGTTGTGAAAGTGTCCTTGTGAAATATGGCACAGTGTTCCTTCAACATTGTGATGACAAGTGGGAACGTTGTCATGACTGATGGTGGTCCAGAGAGCATAAGGCTCCCCCCCCCTCCTCTCTCTCTCTCTCTCTCTCCCTCCCACTCTCTCCCCTCTCTAAAGAGACACAGCTTTGGTTTGAGGACGAAGACAAACAGGGATTTTAAAAGCGGGGAATTGGCCAAATTAAACGTAATCATGTTGTTATATCACGGTCACATCTGGCCCCGAGGTGATTGGCCGGGTCACGTCCGCCTCGCCTGCTGTCAGCCCGGGGGAGCCGGGGAGCGCGCTGCCGCTGTGGGCAGGCGGTCCAGTGCGCACTGACCACCGTGCCTCCGGCATGCGAACGCTCAGCAACAACACCGGAACGGATCAGGACCCTGATGGTAGGGACACTTTACTTCCCACCCTCCAGCAAGTGCGACAGGTCCTTGTGTGGTCCATATTTTTTATATGGGTATATATATTATATACCTATATAAAATATATGGGTATATATTTCCTATGTATATTTTTTTTATATTCTTTCTAGCATTATTGAGTTCGTATCAAGTTTGCTTGTTTGTCAGTTCCTTTTATCCGTTCGAAAATGATACAATGCTGCCTACGGGCATAAAAATCGATAAAACATTCATTTAGATTATGTTTATTTAGTCTCTTAAGAAAACAACAACACCCCCAAATTTTTCTTTTAATTGGCATCTTAATGTGGGCCAAAGAGGGTTAGTCATGAAAAGTTTTTTTGTTTTGTTTTGTTTTCTTAAAGCAAATCAATCTGAACAAATCTCTTAAAATATTCTAAGTTGTTTGTAACATTTTACAGTGGGATGTTTGTTACGTATATAATCACACCTGCTGCTTGGTAGTTGTTATAATAATATAGCTTGTATCTCACATTTCTCCAAGACTCTTCAAAGAGCATCTGGTGCTGTGATGCTGGATTAGTTTCTACTTTGTATCTCAGCTGTTGACATAGTGTTTGCTGGGAGCACGCATTATGTATTTTGCTGCCACAAAGTGAACAGAAAAATGTCTTAAATGAATTTGAATCCCCTTCCACCACCTTAAGTGATGGAGATGACTTGTCTTGTCTGTGCAGAAAGTGGTCCTGCTCATTGGTTATGTTCACAGGCTACATGTCAAATCGCTGACACATGATGTGCTGCTGTGTTTACTTTTTGTATTGACTTCTGTGTCATGTGTTTTTATAAACATCTGTCCATGTCTCTGTAGAGTGCTGCCCTGAATTGAGATTCACGGAATGCGTAACACGTTCATTCACTGGTGTGAACCCCACTGGCATGGTACGCCACCCTCCACCCACCTGTCATGACACAAATTAATAATAACTTTCATTAATAACTTCTGTAAACAGGCAAAAGTGATTTTATATTAAAGAAAAATCTTCCTGAAAGCAAGAACTTTTCTTGGTGGGAGACCAGTTGGAAAGTTGGTTTGTTTTTGATCTGGACTACAGTTTCTATCTTTACCTGCTATAAGCTATTTCTCAAATTATTTAACGTGACATCAACAGCAATATTTATATCATCTAAAATCTATTTAACTTCTTATTGAGTGTGTTAATTTGTAAACAAGAAAATAAGTTTCCAGTAAAAAGTCCACAGCATGTTACATTTGATTATTTTATAAGCAAAGGTGTATTTTCACTAAATATGCAATGTGTATTTTAGTATCTGTATATGTGTTTGTGTGTTCTGGAAGTGTGTGCGTTACTTGTTTGTATGCCACCTGAGATTAGGACTATGAAACAGAGAGTTGGACCAGATGGCCATATTTTTCCCATCTGTATCTGGCACAAAAAAAAAGGCTTCTAAAAAAAATAACGTGGTATTTCTGTAAATGAGACAAGCTAAATCCCCACTGCGGAAGAGGAGTGCCAGGGTGGGATTGGGGTGAGGGTGAGGGCGGGGTGGCACAGGAGGGTGTCCTGGGTAGATGCTTAGAGGGAGGGATGTCTGTGTGTGTGTGTGTGTGTCTGATTGCTTTTGAGGTAAAAAAATAATAATAATATGTGACCTTTACGCTTTTAAACAGATAATACGAGCGTATTATCTGTTAATATGTGATAATGTGCAAGAGTAAAAATACGTCATTGAAAATGTTATCTATAGAAATGTTTGAACAAAAATTGAGATAGGCATGACCAGAAACAACCCAACAATGCTGGTAAAACAGACATCACGTAGCTTTAAAAGAGCGACTTGTGTGCAGCCATAATGGACAGGACCCATCAGTGCAACAAGTACTTCAATCAAAAAGACAAAAATTCTTAAAATACAGAGACAATAATTAGACAACTGACAAAATGAATTAGTAACAAAATGTATGATAGCTTTGAAATCCTGCAGGGATGCCTTTTTTTCTGCCAATATAAAAACACTTTTAGTTATTTGAATTTAGGGATTGCTATTTTCACTTTTGATCTAAATGCTGATGCCACAAATCTTCATGCAGGAATTCAAATCTGATGAGAGTAGGTGGTCACTGGTCACTGACAATCACTTTCACACCCACACACTCTCGATGAAGATTCTCCATAAATCCTCCCTATAGACCACATCTAGATTCTTACTTTCAGAAATTAAGATTAGAATCGAGCCTCAAAGGAGAGATTTCACTGTATGACCTGTTGTGCTATACATTATCCTCTTTATTATGAAGATATGCTGTTAAATAACTATTCCATAAAACAGCTGACTTCTGACAGGGTCTCTGCACCTCTGTGGTGGGTGTATAACACTTTGATTTGTCAGATTTGTCTTCACAAATTTCTTTTTCACAAAGCAAAAAAAACAACAGTAGTCAAATTCTATCAAGCAGCACTACTATTTATTCTGTTGGTAAGCCTGTGTGTGTCCATGTGTGTGTGTGTGTGTTGTCAAAAGGCCAAGGGAGGATTTTGGTCCCAGCTGCTGTGTACTGGGACTTGGCCTGGAGCCTGCAGACACACCCATGTCAGCATCAGCAGCTCACATCTTATGAATGCCTTAAAGAGCCTTTAACTACAAAACCTGCCCTACACAGAATATTTTGATATTTTATAAATATTTTTGTAATTCTGTTTCGTATTTCGTATTCGCTATTCATTCTGTTTAAAATATCTATTCAATATGGGCACGGTAGAGTTGTGGGCAAGAATCAAGCCGCAGTTTCTCTTGGAATACTCTTCTTTAATCAGTGCCAACATACCAAGACACAAAACATAAGACAGCCAGCAACCCCCTCTCAGGTTTCCCATCAAACTCACTGTTTTACTCACAAATCTTCTCCAACAACAGTGTGAAATTGAACTGAATTGGCAAGTTAAACATTAGAGTTTTGCCTTGATATGAATTCAATTATAATAGATAATAGTGGAGTGTTTATTATGAAATTTAATTCCACAGCAGCCCAAAAATAATGGAAACATTGGAAATGTAAACACCACACAGTTAAATATACTAAGAGTTCGATTTTCCTCTATTTTTAGTTGCATTAATGGAAAGCGTTTGGCTCTGATTATGAGGACTGCATTACCAAATAAACATTTGTAATTCATATTTCAGTAAGTGTTACAAAAAGGTAGAGCTAAGGATAAGGTTACGATATTCTTAAAATCTGCAATTCTGATAACTGATTTTTTAAAATATAGTCTCAATTGCCGACTGCTATACTCCCTGAACATGTTTAAGAAAGGGCTGTTTTTTTTTTCTTTTTGTTATTGAGCAACAATGAATTGTCATTCTCTCTGCATACAACTAAATTGGGAGAGAATATGAATATGTAACATACAAGGTAGGAGTTAAGTCCATAATCAAAATCTTAATTACCAGTTGGAATGGAAATGGAAATTTCTCATATGATTGCAGGAAAAACATTTCTTGCAACCCAACTGAATATAAAAACTTTTTTTTCTACCAAAATACAAAATTTTAATATATTCATGCTCAGATATGACAAAGAAAAGAGTAAAATACTCACAATAGAGGCATTCAAGTCAACATGATGATCACGTAAATAGAAAATGTTTAATAAGTGAAATGTTTTGTTGACCAAAACATCCATTCATCACCTAATCATTGCAGCTCTAAATGGTTTTAGTTACTTAGTCTTTAAGTTTTAAATATAGTTTGGTTTACAAACATGGATTCTGCAGTTGTTAGAAGTGAAAATTGAACTTTTTGCATATTCTGACAGATTTAAGAAATATGACTTAAGAAGCACAATATTTCTACATATGTGTGTGTGTGTGTGTGTGTTTGTGTTTCTATTTGTGTTTGTGTGCCTATCTGTTATGGCTTACTAGTATCTATGTTGATCTGATGGAAGAGATCCTTCGGCTTATGGCACTGAACTGCCCAGCCTGCATTAATCTCCTTAATAGGGTCAAAACTCTGTTCCAAAAATATCAGCTCTTTGAACCAATGGCCTCACACAGCCAAAGACCCAACCACCACCTTTCCGGAGCATAACAAATGGTGCAAAGAGGAAGCTCGGGCACAACGCATTCACTGCATCTTCTACAATGATTATCTCCTGTGGAAGCTCAACAGACTGACAACTTGGCCGTAATGCGCACAAAAGTTGTGAGAGCACATTTAACAGACACACAAGTGGTGCTCTGCTGCAAACATCTGGTGCACTGCAGATTTATTCTTCTGATAATGAATTATATTCAGTAAAGTATGTAAATTAAGCCTTCGGTTTGTGATGAGGAATGCCTCAACTGAGCTCTTGTTTGAGGGACGGTTTAGTTCAGCAGGAGCCACGGATATGTACTCTTACATAACAGCATATGTAAATATGTGTTATCTTAAGTTACGTTTAGATAGATAGATAGATAGATAGATAGATGACCTGTAGGCAATTTGTCTCAAGCTTGCTCTTTACCTTTAAAAACCTAAACAGAACAGTAACCAAATAAAATGGAGACAATGTGTTATCAGGCATAAAAAGGAAATAATTCAGTTCAGCTGGTGGGTCTAAGTATGTTCTATTGTTGCCTTGTAAGTGTGGCTTTCTGTATCATTTTAGTTTGTGTAAACATGTCTCTTCACACAATTCTATGTGTGGTAAAGTCATGCAAATCACTAGACACTTTTCAACACACTGCACTTTGTTTAAACTAGCTCACATTGTGATACTGAAACTAAATGATACCTGACACATATTAGTTATATTGCATATTTTTATGTAGTAATGCAGTGTTTCCATGTGTGAATTAAAACCTTAATGTCTACATGTCTCTCCAGCAAAGCACCAGCTTGTAGTTAAGCTAGAGCTGCCTGAACATCTGTTCATGTTTACACATGTGCTGGGGTCACAAAGGCTAGCTGACTAAAATGTACACTTACTCAGCACACCGTGCAATACCACATATCTGATGTAATGTAGATTCCCACAGTATTTTCTCCTCAGTATTTGTGTTCAGGGCTTTCCCCTGTTTGCATGTATCAGGACATTGCACGTAGAAAAACTTGGTTTCCCCCCCATCATGAATCTGTGTGTATTAATAACACAGCGAGAATAGTCGGAGTGTCATGGGTTAGCACAGGCCCCATATGACACCTCTGTTTTACGCTATACCACCACGAGTCAAGGTCACACTGCCTCCTCAGAAGCATTTTATCCTCACGGCTGCACTGCACAGCTGCTGGTGTCAGGCAGAGCCTTTCTCAATGCATATATGAAGGCATTGCACTTTTATGTTAATTGCTTTCAGTTTTAAACCTTGTTAACGCCCAAATCAATTCCTTCTAAATTCCTGTGTTAAACTATGCTCATCTCAGATTTTAGCATGAAGCTTAGTTTTAATATTGTCATTAATTTCATGAAAATAAGTCCATGAAGTAATCACAGGATTATTTTAATAGTAAAATGTATATCAGTTTTAATCTCATTACCGTCAGGAGAATTTTTTAAGGGTCCATCCACTTTATCTACTTGATCTATAAAATCAATTAAAACAAGAAACTGTAATTCCATGAAAAATGCAAAGCACCATTATGGAATATAGAAAAAGGTTTTGTTATGTTTATATGATCATACA
Source organism: Remorina albescens (assembly GCA_034769265.1). NCBI lineage: Eukaryota > Metazoa > Chordata > Actinopteri > Carangiformes > Echeneidae > Remorina > Remorina albescens. The sequence goes on along the minus strand of CM068482.1, from coordinate 15,051,475 downwards.
TTGATTACTATGTTTTTAGTTTAGTCTTTTACTTTTGTTTGTTTGAGCATTTGCAAATACGCAGCAGATATGTTGTCGTGTTAACATATGTACATATGTAGTACCGTTCAAAGGTCTGCAGTTAGAACATTAACAGTCTTGTTCCAGGGGGACCTGATAACTGATTTGAAAAAGGACTCATGGCGGATCGTCATATTGGTTTGGCTAAATTGCTTATCCCGTTTATACTCTTGCATGAGTACTTTTCATTCAGAAGTCCAAGTCAAATTGAGGGGCATAAAAAAGGATATAATCCCTCTCCATTCACGCCACTATCAATTAAAATAGAAGAGAGTAGAAAGCATAGGTATTTACTGAACAGCATTGACAGGACTCTCCAGAGAAGTTGTTCACACATACTCATGGAGTTATGACAGCAGAGTGGCAGCTTCCCAACATGCCTGTGTGTATAAATACGTTTTACAGTGTGACGAAAGGGAGGTATGACTGAGTGTCACTGCCCACAAGCATTTAAACATAAGATCATTTAAAATTTCTGAGGTTGCCAAAAACATGTCTGAAGGCCCTTTAAGAGATCAAATCTCCCCTCATTTTCCCTTTGCTCTTATCCTGGAAAATATTGGACAATATTTTCGACAAGACAAAAATTAAAAATGCATGTTCTGAAGGTGTACATTTTAGACAGGCTTACAGTTACAGAGTTACAGATCCTAAAGAGTTCTGTGTGGTGGGGAAGGATGGTTCCATGTTCCATGACACTTTCTCATCATTTGTTCTTTCTCTGACATGTTTGACATAGTAATGGAGTTATGAAGTAATAATTGTGTTACTATAAATATTCTGTGGGTGCAAAGACCGAATGAATAAAACACATATAGGGGATGTACGCAAGATCCTCTAAGCTGCATTAGTGTGATTAGATACTCAGCTCTCCATCACTATATGATGCATATGATACACACGCACAGCTGTACGTAAAGTGTCTTCACAGTTTTTCGGATCACATTGTATTCCACTGTTTTTCAATGTTTTGCAGCAGCTTGTATAGATACCTGTTTGTGTGTATTTGTGTGAGTGTGTGTGTGGCCTCTGCCACAGCTCTAGTTTCTACTCCAGCATAAGGTTACCAATGTAGTCTGTGATAGATTAGTCATTCTGATTCCAAAAGCTGCAGCAGAGGCAGAACTTGTGGCGGACTTCCCCCCCCCGCCCTCTCCAGTTAACACCATGTTGTACACACATGGTCTATAGACATCCTGCTAAGTAAGGTAAGGCATGTGTTGTTGTTTATAGCTCCGTCTGGGCTGCAGTTCCCATTACTTTGTTTCCTCTGAGTAGAAGTCGGATTGGGGCTTTTGAAATTAAATTCCAAGGCAAGCAACCATATTTTGCCTTAAAATAGGTTTTTAAGAGAATGCAGGATTGTAATTTAAACAATTCACACTTAACAGATCTAAAGTAAATACTTGATTCAGTGCATCCATCTTGATCTGCTTTGGAAACAATTTGTCTTTATAGAGTCGGAGCAGACATGCATCTTTTAATTACTTTTAGAGACAAACATGCTAGTGTAGATTGGTTTTCTGTTACTCTCAGCGCAATCATATAATGACTTGATTTATTGAAAAAACATTAAGAGTTGTTCAAGCAGAGCAACATCATCGGCTAATCTCCAGGTGTTCAAGTCTTTTTGTCAGAGGTTGCTGGTTTGCAGTGTTTATTGTAAGATCATGAGAAAGTTCTGGGATGCTCAAAGATTCAGATTACATCATTGTAATTACATGCTTAAAAAGGGGAAGAGTGGATAGTTTGATTTCATTGATCAATTTGTGATCAATCAATTTGTGACTTGTCATTTATAAATTAACCTTCTTCCTGTATCTGATCACAGCTTCTGTCATCTTACTCCCTCATCATCATCTGTTTCCCCTCTTTCCTTGTCACAGCTGCTGTCTCATCATCCTGTCTGTCCATCCACCCACCTATCAACTCCCCTTCTCTCTGTCACTGTCCTTCTTTTGCATTCAGTCCTCAGCCATCCAATCCTCCAACCCACATCTCTCTTCCCAACAATCTTCATGTCACCCTCCTTCTTAACTCAGCAACACTTTTCTGTACTTCTCTCTCCCTCTATCTCTTCTCTCCCTGTTCTCCATCTCCCTCCTCTCTGTCTTCCTCTCTCCCTCCAAGCAGGATTGGTATCACTGCCATTGGTTTTAAGTGGTGACTCATGTCTGGAGTCTTTAATTAAACATCTACAGGCGTCACCACTTGGTCACACACGTGCACACATGTACCATATAAGCACAGTGCACACACCGAGATGCACACTCACACCTCACAGATCACTTGACTAAATAAAGTTGTCAATATGCAGAGGATAGATTTTTGTTCATTCAAATGTAGAAGAGAGCAGCATGGATTTTAACAAGAGGCAGTACAGTTTAGAAGTCAGACCTGGTCATTAACCCTGTAATTACCCAATCCTGGCTCTAGGAGGAGAGGACAGAACAGGGTAACTGAGGCTGGTCATACATTAGTGCATGGAGTGACATTGTTGAGAAAGAGAAATAACATAAAAAGATTCAGGCAAGTTAATGTATAGAGTAGTAGCACTATTGCAACATTGTGCATGTAGCCTACTATACATTTCAAGTTAAAAAAGCTTATTTTTCGTATTTTGGGTGAACATTGTCATAGCTTAATGCCAACAACATACATTGAGGGATATTGTATGGTTTAACAAATCAGACCTTAATTAACAATGCTTACATTCAAATGCTTGGTTGAAAAAAAATCTCATATTTTAGCTGACACACCCCCTTCCTCCTCTATGTGCCCGCCTCTCTGACTTGCCTTTCTCTTCTTGCTGGTTTCCAGAGAAATAACTATCTAAGAATCAAGGAGTCATGATATAACATGTGCTTTCAGGCGTCATAATCTTGTCACCTGATGAGTCACACTGACTCCTCCTCTCTCTGTCTCTCACTTTGCAGGTGTCAGAAGGAAAAAAAGAACCAACAATGTTGTCAGTTTGCCCGTTTTTCTAAGTGCTGCTGAAGACTGGTACTCTGCTGCCAGATCCCTCCAGCCCGTATATCTGTGTTTGTGATTATCTTATCCTGGGCTCCAAGGCCTTGCACTGGCTGAACTGCTGCCATGGAGGTGGCCATGGTAGACTTCGAGAGCCTGGATGAGCTTGACATCAGCCTTGGGGACGAGGTGGACACCTATGCTGATGAGACCACGGCTCTCACAGTGGACCTGCCCACAGAGCACAACAGCCCAGGCAGCAACTACTTCCTGCGAGCCCCTCAACTTTCCTCCTCACCTTCCCACCATAGCCAGGTGTCCTCTTGTGTTTGGGAATCCACTTCATCTATGCCTGTCCCCCCGAGACAAACACTGGGAGTACCCCAGTCCCCAACGATGCTAACTCCGAGCAGACGAGAACCGAGTAGCTGTGCAAGCATGATTTCCAACTGGAAATTACTACTAAATAGTGAGGGCACCAAGGAAAGTGAGAAAATCTTCAGTCGGCTTGCAAAAGAGTGCTGCGAGGATCTATTGGTAGATAAACGAGGGCTGGATGATGGAGACCAGAAAGTCATCATCAACATTGCTGGTCTTAGATTTGAAACACAGCTCAAAACATTGGACCAATTTCCAGACACACTTCTGGGAGACCCTTTGAAGAGGATGGAGTACTTTGATCCGATGAGGAACGAATACTTCTTTGATCGGAACCGACCCAGCTTTGACGGTATCTTGTATTACTACCAGTCAGGGGGTAAGGTCAGACGACCAGCTAATGTTCCCCTTGATGTGTTTGCAGATGAAATTGTTTTCTATGAGCTTGGAAACGAGGCCATGGAGCAGTTCAGAGAAGACGAAGGATTCATAAAGGATGTTGAGATTCCGCTACCAACTAATGATGTTTGTAGACAATTCTGGCTGCTGTTTGAATATCCAGAGAGCTCCAATGCAGCCCGGGGTGTAGCGCTAGTGTCCGTTTTTGTTATTGTCATATCCATCATTATTTTCTGCATGGAAACTCTTCCAGAGTTCAGAGATGACTCTGAGTCAGTTGTGCCCACACCTGTACAACTTTTCAACCAAACCAGAGGTTACACTTCTGTGGTTCCCCCGAGTGCAAAGCCCACAACTTTCTCTGATCCCTTCTTCATCATTGAGACCGCCTGCATTGCCTGGTTCTTCTTCGAGCTGTGTGTGAGATTTTTGGTCTGTCCAAGCAAAAAGGAGTTTTTCCACAACCTCATGAACATCATTGACATTATATCCATCATCCCTTATTTTGTTACTGTGTTTACAGAGTTGGTCACAACGCCGGAAGAGAGCTCAGGACAAAACATGTCTTTGGCCATCCTGCGTATCATCCGCCTTGTCAGGGTGTTTCGTATATTCAAACTCTCACGTCACTCAAAGGGGCTGCAGATCCTGGGTCAGACTTTGAAAGCCAGCATGCGTGAGCTGGGCCTACTCATCTTTTTCCTCTTCATTGGAGTCATCCTCTTCTCCAGTGCTATCTATTTTGCTGAGGTAGATGAACCTAACACACAGTTTGTCAGCATCCCTGAAGGCTTCTGGTGGGCCGTAGTTACTATGACCACTGTAGGCTACGGGGACATGTGTCCCATTACAATGGGGGGTAAGATGGTGGGCACCTTGTGTGCCATCGCTGGCGTGCTTACCATTGCTTTGCCTGTCCCTGTTATCGTTTCCAACTTCAACTATTTCTACCATAGAGAGACAGAAGCAGAAGACAAGTTGCCCTTGGCAGATGCTCTTGAGGAAGCCATGAAGACTGAGACAGGTACAAAACAGGGCAGCAGCACCTCACTAAATATAGCCAATGGCATTTGGCAGAGTGAGAAAGTGATATAATGGTAGAGGGGCCCAATTAAGGAAAGGCTTTGTCATGAAGCAGGAGAGAAGTATGACAGAAAAAGAGAACACAGAGGACATTGACTGTTATGAACTGAATGGTTGAATGAGACATTGTGTTTGCATGTCCCCAACATAGGACATACTGTACTTACCTCTTTAATGTCTATTATTCAAATTTGCCTGTTAAATACAATGGACATGCAAAACAATTCAGTATAGTAATATTAGGGATTGTATGTCAAGTTCTGTCAGGTTTATTTAGGATTTAGTTGCATAGAATCAGAAAGAATCCATCATTGTCATATTTCAGCATTGAGTACGTTTTAAGTTTGGTCTCATTTTTGTTGTCTTGGTCATCAATCCAAATGCTTATAAGACTTAGACACCATTATGACAGTTGATATCGAAGGCACAAGGACTCTAGTGTTTTGGTCTTGAATAATCTCAAACTAGACAGAATTCAATAAATATGTTAGTTAATGCGACAAATGTTAACTGAGGAGTCACTTATTGGTTCACCTTCCAAGAACTGACCCTCTGATGCTCAAAAACCTGATGGATCATCATATTTTTTTGACTTAATTATTGTAAACAGAAAAGTGAGAAGACTATGGTGGGTGTGCAGAACACAATTATAAATGCCTTAGAAAGGCAACACTGGACAACACTGGAAACTGTAGGCTGTGCATAAAAATCACAACTAAAGGGATGATGGCCAATCTGACAGAAAAATGAGACCAAGGTTGTTAAAAATAAAATTAAAAACACAATTTATGTCTGAATGTGTCACCTGTATGTGTGTATTGTAGATTATAGATTATAGCCCTGCTCTATTTATTCACTTGTGTCACAACTCTATTGTATCTATTCCTGCTCCTTGATAAGTAGCATGGGTAAGAATCCCACATTATTAGTAGTAGTCTAACTGACTTCACACTATTTATCATACTGGAGTGCCTTAAGTTATATAATGAGATATGTGATACTGTTGACTTCACCATTCATGATCTAAGTGTAACAAGTTCATGATGCTCTGTATTTTTGATTTCAGCTTGGCTGAAAATGTAGAAGTTGAAACCTTTCTGCATTCCAGCTTTTGTTTGTTCAGAGTAGTTTTCCAAATGCTGTCGGGCAAAGAAATCCATTCTGACATGAAAACAAAGCCAAATTTCGTGAGGGCGATTCTATCCCTCAAAAATTGGATTACATGCCATAAACATCATCACCCAATAGTGGGCATTTTACAGAGCAAATAAAACTTTCTGTAACGCCTTTACAAGAAAATCGTGAAAGAACACAGGAAGTGAGAATGGAGAGGAGGGAAAAGCCAAAATAATTGCTAAATACAAGGGATAAAGGGAACTGTTAGCAGTCCAGGGGGCTTTAGACCAAAATAACCCGTGATCCGTCTTATTTTGCCAGAATGATGGTAAATTATGCTGTAATAGCACTGTGTGAGTAATTATTTCATGACCTTTTTTTCTGAATATAACCTTTTCTGATTATAATAAACCTTTCAGGAATACAATATCGTGTAAAACAAATTGAGCAAATTAAGATGAGGCGTACGTGTATTCTGTGTTTGAAAACCAGTTTGACTGATCATATAGTATGTCTGTTTTTCATTCATGAAGTCACAGTTGTACAATGATTCAGATGCTGACTGACCTGAACTGACCTGTGCCCTCGTGTCTACAGCATATCACAGTTTATTACACCAACAAGACCATAACACTGTATTCTTGGATTTTGATGTATGATAACATTTCAGTAACTGATTTACTGTCATGTGGACACAATATATTCTGGGATTTTAAATCATGTGTTCTCATATTTTATGTGCTTTGTGTGTGTGTGTGTGTGTGTGTGTGTGTGTGTGTACAGAGTAAAAGATCATCGGTGTAACCCTTCAGGGAAGAATATCCCTCATGTTATATAAGATTTTGTCATTACTTTCAGTAACGGGTCTCTGCTTTCACTGTAATGGTAATGCCACACACATATACGCACAAAGAGGTCACAGCAACAAGGCAAGTGCAGCAACAGTATCACTGGAAGGCTTCCAGGCAACAACAGGATCACTGGTTGAGATGGAGTAGCGTGCAAGCTATTATTGCTGGCTAGCATCACCTGATACCCTTCTGCCTAGGCTCACCTCAACACCTTGTCTCAGGCTGAATAATTTCCTGAAAGCTAAACGTACATCAGTAAATACTTGAATCAATGCACCGTGGCAGAGCTGAAATCATTTCCCATTTCTATTTAACATGGAAGCCAACATCTCACTGTCGACAATGGGATCCCATCAGTGTGTGAAAATGTCATAAATGTGAAAAAGCAACTGAGTTGTTATGGTGAAAGAATTGAGTCCAATGTCTTCATAGCAAATATCTTTTTAAAAAAAGGAGGGGGGGGGGTCATTCATATTCAGATGTGGCAGCTAGTGTCAAAATTGCAAGTTACAGTATGTTTCTGATACAATATTCAAGGAAATTAATCAGCAGTAGCAAGACTTCTGATCCTGATGAACAAGACATTAATACTGTTCATTTTTATATGTTGTTCAAAACAATAAATCACTTACAATGGTCCGTTTTTAGATTTTATATTTTTCCTACCACTTCATGAGTACATGTTCCTAAATCATGGGCAGATCTTCAAGACGCCGCACAACTGATGAAAATGTGCTAGTATAAACACATTAACATAACAAGGAGGCCTTCATTTTTATTTAAGGTACACTTTGTAACAAAGGGTCAGGTCATGCGTTGTTCATGCAGCTTATAAAAATTAAGCAACAGATTGGAGACTGTTTATAATAAAGCTATATCTTTTTAATTTGCAATAAATGTCTCATTATGTAAACGTAATTGTACTCACAGGCAACGTTGGTGCTGATTTTTTGGGGGGTTTTTTTGGTTATAATGACTACTGATAATGAAGAATTAGGAAAAACAAATCTAACCTAAGATTTCCATGGCAACTGATGAATGTCATTTGACAGCTCCAAATGATTTTCCAAGAACTGTAACTGTGGTAAAAATGGCTTCAGTTTGACAACAGGAAACTGTGACTGGATCTATGGCCCAGATTACAACCACAGTAAATGAGGGACATCCAAGGACAGAGAGTGAAAACAGAGCAGCTGATGGAAAGTGAGAAAGGAGGGATAAATGGCACCTAGACAGAGAGGAGATCTAAGTGTTCACACGCTACTTGTGCTCTTTTAACAGGCTGTCAGCCGCATATATAGGTTACAAGCCCCTGCGGAAATAGGTTACAAGTGATAATTGCTGGACAAATAAATCTGTGTATTCACACAAACACATCTCAAGAAGCAACACAAACTGGTTGTAATGCAGCAATTTCAATTCCTGAAATCTAAATAGAGTCTGACCAGACATAATCAACAATTTCCAAAAACTCATTTCCAAAACTTGGAAATGATCAAAGGACATACTTTATATTTGAACCAAGAGTAAAATACAGATTTTTGTATGAGAGGGTAAAAACTATTTAAAACATGCTTCTCAAGTAGTAATATCAGTCAAATTACAAGGATGAAGAAACTTATCAGTGTCTTGCTTTCCGTCTTTTCTGTGTGACAACTCTTCCAGGCTCTTTAATTGTTACTATTTTACCCACTATTATCAGAGTGTGGCAGGAAGCACAACAGACATGGGCCACTCTATTTCGCCCAAAAGGCCACCGAACCACTGAAGAGATCTAAACAGTACTTTCCACTGCCTGCTTTGCCTGCACTCTCCTCCTGTCTTTACCTCCACCTGAATGCATGTCCTCATACACTGGTTGCGATCCATATTAAGTCATTTACTAACACATATTTAACAGACTTAGACAACTTCCTTTTCCAAGACATGATCGCTGGCTGGGATCAGGGGCATTACCATCTGAAATGTTAAATCACAATGTTTGTGTGTGTGTGTCCCATATTCTTATGGCACCACAGGGTTTTAACCATAACCACTGAATCCGACTGTATCCTTTACAAGGTTTGAAAGATCACTAAACCTCCAAGCAGGTAATATAATCCAAACTCAGCGATAGTGACTTCCACAGTATTTTCTGTATTTGTTGTGCAAATAAAAAAATTGTATGAGAAAGCTTCTTACGGTCATCAGAACACACACACCACACACACAGACAGATAGATAGATATAGGTAGATACATACATCCTGCTTTTGAAAGTGACAGTAGGAGTGTTATCTTTCTGTGGAGCGTTTGAGGCTGGAGGACACAAGATTAAACTGTTGGCCTTACAAAGAAACAAAAAATGCACTTTCACACATTACCCACAGGAAGATTGGGGCTGTTCCCTCTACTCCGTCCTCGCAGTAACCACTTAAGGCAAACTGAGGTTTGTTTGACTGTACTTTGTTCCATTCTTGCAAATGAACAAATTTACATTTTTGACTTGTTAAAGAAAAAGTATGTTTAACGATCTGAATCTGCTCAATGGAAGATCCCTGCCAAATACTTAAAGATGCATGAGAGTGCTTCATCTTTAACAAGATACTTCGATGGAAAGTTCCACAACAGAGTGAAAAAAACAGAAGGGGGAAACTACAAGGTGTGGAGCATGAGTTTGTCTGACACAGAGGTTAGAACTGGCACACTGTTCAAGTCGGGGGCCTCCCGAATGTGAGCACCATGGATGGGGAATGTCTTTTATGGGGCATTTAAAAGGATATTAGACCTCAGAGGAATAGCAAGACAATAAGAAGTAATATACTGTTCGCTACACTGGAAGGTCATTTGCTCTTTCAGCAGGATAAATCTGCATGGTGAGAATGAAAGAGATGTTTCATTAAGAAGCATTATACAACCCCTCTTTCAAAAACTGTTCAAATGTTTTGATGGTGAACATCAGTCTGTGCACTAGAAACCACCACAGACCTCAACTATTGATGCAAAGACACTTGTTCCAACATCTACATTTTACAGTACAACTGCTGTGAGCTATAGATTTCACTTGACATGTCAACAAATCAGATATGGCTGCTTTAAATGGAAGCACATCCCAGGGAGCCAATAATTAAACAAGAGGTGGTTGAAAACCAACCTCCTGTGTGACAAGCACAGAACAAAATGGTGTTATTGCAGCTAGTCATGGGAAACATTCAAGTGATAACTGCTGTTCCTTGTCAAATCAATTTCACACACAAGTGTGTGATGATGAACCTCATTAAATGTTTTTGACTAGTTGTTTATGCTTCAGAAACATGAAAAACAGTTTGTCCTAACTTATAAGCTAGCGTAACCTCAAAATAATGCAGTTGCATAGCAGTTTCACTGAAGACGAACTCTCTGGAAAGACTCACAGGACTGATATCGTACAACTTGCCTATCAAAAATGGTCAAAAAGACTTACTTAATTCTAATGATATAAATAGATTTGGTCACTATGCATCTGAGCAATCACAACTCCTCTAACTATACTGAAACAATTTAAATCATATTGTTTAGAACATATACATACCTATTAATGATTAAAAGCAAATACTAACTTTCAATCCTGAACCTAGGACAGTTACACCACAGCAGAAAACTCAAGGGGAAATACATTTCAAATTAAAGTGATGATTCAGTGAAGGGATAAGATGTCAACAAAGGAGAAAGGTGACAATGGAAGGTGAATTGGACCACTGGCAGCCTGTTTTATATTAAATACACAATCATTCATACAGGGAATCATCATCATCATTACAGGACTGTCTTCATTTAATCAAGTGGGTTCTGAAATTAGAAGAAGGAGGAGGAAGGCAAAGGAAAGATTTAAAAAAAGAAAACTGTCAATCCATTTCTGTTTATTGGTCAGTCACGTCACCAAGTACTGCTTAGTTAATATGAGATAATGCACACACACAGACAGTGACGCACATGCCCACAGACTCATTCATTAAAACATGCAAGTTGTGCTCCCAAGTGAAACCTGACAACATCTGTTTAATTCTGTCTATTCAATCAACAGAACTAATCTAAGTTATCCCTTCCAGATCCCAAAGATTACACATCTTTAAGACAGACAAACAAACACAGCGTGAAAGTTGGCCACATAAGGCTTGGATGTCTTAAGGCAAAGAATTCGCCACAATTTAAATATCTGTTTAAAAAGCGAAGAGAAGACATCAAATCTAAACAAAACCCCAGATCTGCTCTCTGGGACTGGGCTAAAGCCAAATGCTAACATGTTCAAACTTATAATGCTTGCTTTGGCAAATGTAATGTACAGCCATTTAGTTCAGCAACTTACTTAAAATAATCAGTACAGTTTAAAATAAAGGGAATATGTGTTTCCTCATAAACAGCAGATTTAAGCCAAGATGTGCTGATGGTGCTAGGGAGCAGTCAGTGGATCACCACAGCCAGTAAGAGCAGTTCAAGAGAGATTTTGTAAAACTTAGAGATATACTATAAGTAACGGGTAACTTTAAGGCTTGTGTGCATGTGATTTGTGTGTGGAAAAAAAAATCATCACTGCTACTACATGTTGCACAACGCCACCAAAATCTCAGACCAAAACAAATACTTCATTGGCTTTCCATCCCACCAGACCTCACTTTACATTTTCAATCAGGAAGGCGTCACCAGACCTGATGCGGACGGAGATTATTTTTAATGAAGAACTAAACGGTCATGTGGACAGATATTGTTGGTATTTTAAAGCATTTTTTTTATTATTATTTTAAAGCATTTTTTTATTATTATTTTAAAGCAAAAGTATGGTAATGTGGTCATCAGACTGAATGACATATCATTTACAGAACCTGGTTACATTATTTGAAATAGTTTGAATCTGAGAGACTTTTTTCAGCTGCAAGATGATGACGAAAACAAAACCCTCAGAGGCACTCACATTTTCAAGCTAAACAGCATGAAACCAACAGATCATCTTATCCATGATACCTTAAACCCTCCCTCGGGTGCAAATCACTGACCGAGCAAAACCACAAACTTACTTAAATACACGCAGACAGGGCTATCTTATATGATGGTCAGATACTCCAAACAGATTGTTGATTGAAAAGTGGGGAGCATTAACATCATCATGGTTTGCACTGTGTGAATCACAAGGCTCAAGACATGCAAAGAGGTCTTTATACTTTTCCATTCATGCATTCAGCCTTTTCCTAATGCCATTTGTTACCCTTTCATTTTGTATAATAGTTTATGGAAGTGTAATAAATGGACTTCATTCATTCCATGTTTATCCAAAGGGCCTTATTTGCCATCAATATATGTGTATATGCATACACATACGCACACAAGCATTGAGCTACCCACTGGGAACAAATTTGGTTCAGTGGTTGGTTCAAGGACACTGACACATATAAAGGAGTAGCTGTGGGACATTAGACCCAGATCCTGTTTAATAAATGTAAATATAGCACCAAGTATTTCAAGGCATTAAATCAAGTGTCAGATGTCCCATAAATGTGACCAACCATCCCAGGTCATCCTGCTACATCACATTGTGCTGTTTTTAAATTTCTGTCCTTTTTTTTTTTTTTTTTTTTTAACTCCTGTCCCTCCTACTGAGCTAGATTCTATCAGATGTAATCAACACCGCTTTAACCTCGTCCGCATATGACCTCTTGAGCATTTGTCATCTGATAGCACGGGGTGTTTTTAAAAAAGTAAACACACAGACTCACACTACAAAATCTTACCCAGACGGCAACCTTTGATTGTATTTACTTTATCCTCATATTATATTTATAGGTGAATGAACATAAAGGAGCATGAAAGGGTCAGAAGGAGACAGTTTGTGAATGTCATGAGGCAGTAAAGGGTCTTCATCGAATCATCATCTCAAAGGTCATCCTCTTTTCTCCTTGGTGCTCCATCAAAATTTATCAGGAGCAGTGAGGCAACAACACTAAATCAGGATAAATCCAGCCCACCCCCCTGTCTGTCTGGCTTACACAAAGGATCCCCACACACCTTTTGCTGAAAATCAAAGATTTCTAATGAACACCTGCAAAAAATCCTAACCTGTTCATGTGCTGTTGAGTCATTTAAATATGCTCTGTTCATTGCATTGCCAGGCAGATTACTGAAAAGGTCATGTACGTAAAGAGGTATCATCCCCTATCAGGGGAGGGGAGGGGTTTTGTTTGTCAAAGTCCCTTTATGATCAAGTTTTCGGAGAAATCATATCACTTTCACCTCATCACTTAGATCAGCAGAACATAAAACCCCACCCACTGCCCATGTCTGAGTGAAAGCCTGAATTTTGTCAAACATTTGGAGATAGGTATGTTCCGCCCTCAATCAGACCTTCAGTAAGTCCCATCAGAAACAGCACCAGCTCCAAACTGCCAATGCTCTGGGCCGAGTTCCTGCGTATCAGGCAGATGGCTAACTTTGCACGGTCACTTAAATAGTTCACCATGATATACACAGTCTTTCTTTTTGCTCAGTATTTTGAGCCAAAAATAAATAAGTCAAAATTCCTCCTTAAGTCCCCTAAACACCTTTTTCGAAAAGATGTTAGATTACAGCTATTCATTTTTTTGTTTTTTACTTATTTCTGCCTTGACAATTTGGAAATTGCCTTTCACTATTTCAATAGAAGACAAAATGGTTACATTAACGGTTTCTTTTGAATAATACTGCTTCTCCTGCATACAAGTTTGTACCATGGCTGATGAAACACAAGCACACCATAAGCCCCAATCTATGTCATCAGTCAGGACTGTGTGCGTCTCTTTTAAGAACAACACATCAGTTCTTTTCAGGGTTGAGACAGAAATTAATGCTCTTTCGTTCCTGTCTCTGCCACCATTAATATTTAGAGACACTATTTTGAGCCTCTGCGTGGAGAGGAAGGTTTGAGGGAGAACCGGACAAGATGAGAGAAGCTGAGAGCATAATAGAAAGGAATGAGACCTGCAGAATTTCCCTCTGGGGATTAATAAAGAATTTCTGATTCTGATTATCATGGTACTTTCTAGGTCTTTATACAGTCTTACTTTTTGTGTCTGCTCTCAAAATTTCAATGTGCTTTTTGAGATTAAAACCTTTCATCTAGTAAATTAAAACCAACAGATCTCTTCAGCAGATTGAGAGATCTGATGAATTAATCAATGTCACTGGAAAAGTCACTCACTTTGACCTTTTGTAAACCACAACCAAAAAGGGATTCATCTCCTCTATCAGTGTTCCTGGAAGAGGTGTCACTGATGGAAACAGAGTCCTGCTCCATCTCCTCTCCATGACACCGGGCTGACCGCCAGGCCGGGCCTGGCAGCAGCATCCCCATCAACCGGCACTGTATGTCGGCCTCCGGCAAAACGTTTGTGCCATACATCGCCATCCCCCGAAACATTTATTCAGTTCAACGCTGGCATAGCCCGTATGTGAGCCATCACTATGCTTTACTGTAAATCGGTGATCCTCAAACTCCTTCTGTCATTCATCACTTTGGACGAGGCGGAGTCTTATAAAGCCTCACCGGCCCCCATCGCCCCAACAACATGCTAATGCTAATGATATACACCAACTTAAAACTGCCACATTTATTGAAATAACATAATGGCTGGTCTATTTATCGACAACTCTTGTGGTCTGTGTCACAACTGAACCAATTTTGTGAAGTTAAATCCCACACCGTCCTGCCGCCCCTGTGTGGAACTTTGTTTATTCTTCCGCTGCAATTAACATTCCGACGTTAATCATTATTTTCACAATTTGGTTCCGGGTCATATTTTTTTTCTCCCGGTCTCCCATCTAATATTCTTTTCACTTTGGCTACACGTAGACTATTAATGATTTGTTTGTTTCTGTGTGGGTGCTTTGTTTTCTTCTTTCTTTCGTCATTAAGAGAAGCATTCATAAAGATAGACATGAAAAGGAAAATGTCCTCCACTTTGTCTCGCCCCACCTGTCATGTCTCTGTTCCCCACCCGCGGCTCTAAATGACACTTTTCATGTCACGAAAACACCACCTGTCACCTAAATGACTGTATCTGCTTCAGTTTGGGATCTTTACCTCCCAAAGTGACTGTTTTAAAGCAAACCTGTCGGATCTCCTTCTCCGACAGCTCGTTGGGTATTAAAGGCGGATCACCTGAGCCGGTGATCCGTGTGGATGGGACTGACTGCGGGGAAACCTTCACAAACATCTCCCTGATTAATAAACCGATAGCAATCAAACAGTGTATACTAGTGTCCTCTGTGAAGAAAAGACGGCTTTGTTTATTCACGAAGGAAAAGAGAGGGGCCTCTTCATGTCTTACCTGTTCGCTGACGCCCAGCAGGACTTCCTCCGCCATCCGGCCGGGCAGTCCTCACTCCAGGCCGTGTAGACCGAGGCGGCGTCTCGGAGGACGCCATTCCTCCCGAAAGTCTCCTGACAAATCCTCCGATTACTCTTTAAATACTCCTTTAATGAAGAATGAAAAAAATAACGTGCTTGCATGATCGTACATATAAACAAAGAGTAGAAAGCAAGAGAAAACCGAAAAATCAGGGACACGAAAGCATTCAAAACTTGGCGCCACTCGCTCACATCCACCGGAAACGGAAGGGAATGAGAGGAGAGCCAATTATACTTTAGAATTTTATGTATTTATTTATTTATTTATTTATTTTTTATTGACCCGATCTGTTGTTTTTGTTTTATACAACACATAAAATGTTTTAGTTTTATAGACCTCACACTTTATTTTCAGTGTGTATTCACAATGCTAGCTGGCTGGGAGCTGACCAGCTGGATCAGTGAGGGTGTCCGGCACCAGCAGATGTGTCTGTTATCCCTATGATCTGTCCACAGCTTTTATATAAGAGGATCTCTCCACAGGTAGCAGACCATCTGTATGAAAAGGTCAGGACATGGAGCACAGATATCAAATGGCCTGTCCCAGCTCCATGTCAACATATGCTACTGCCTGCCGACCTTAATTTCATCTATCTCTTCCTTCATCTGCATTTTGTATGATCAATTCTTCTTTTCTTTGAAGAAAACATCTTCCTGCAGTGAGACTGCAATTCAAATACAAAGCAGAATGATTTATTCACACCCCTTTTCATCAACATATTATTATTATTTTAATTCTTTATTGTCTATAAAGCGTGCAGTCGGTTCCCGGCCTGGGGCCTTTCTGTGTCTCCCCATGCCTGTGTGGGTTTCCTCCGGGTACTCTGGTTTCCTCCCACGGTCCAAAGACATCATGTTTGGGTTAATTGGTGACTATAAATGGTCCGTAGGTCTGAGTCTGAGTGGTTGTTGGTCTTTGTGTGTTGGCCCTGTGATGGACTGGCGACCTGTCCACAGTGTACCCAGCGTGAGCTGGGATTGGCTCCAGCACCCCATGACCCGGAAACGGATAAGCGGTTGAAGATGAATTAATGAGTATTGTCTATAAGCACTATAATACTTATAGTATATACAACTTCTAATAATACTTCTGAATTAGATCTGATGATGTCATGTATGTGATCAGATGTTCAAATGATTATGTGTCATAATAAAACCAATGTGAGTCAGCCACTATGTTTGTATGTAAATAAATGAATAGTTACACTTAGATAGATTTTTCTTTTTTTAAACTGATTTATGATACTACTAATAGCTAATGATGTCTCAAATAAAGGCCGGCAGTGAGTAATGGCTGGTAGATAATACCTACAAGCAACAACAATAAAAATACATTGGACATAACAAATATGAGAATATAATTTGTTTATTTCAGGTCATAAACAAAATTCTTGGTTATAATATAGCACAAAGGAGCCAAAGGAGGTCAAAGAATTCTGCCCAATCGAAGATCAAAAGCGTCATTGTATATTATTAAAAATTACATTAGTATCATTTGTTTGGAAACAAATTCCGAGTATTGCCTTGTCCCATTTCCAAACCTGACACAAAGAAGCAGCAGAGGATAAGAAGTGAGAGAGTTTAGTGTTCAGAAAGCACATCACAGGATTGCTTATAACCTCTCATAAACTCTAGATAGGTGCCCTTAAGCTAAAATCGGAACTTAGCTGAAATACTCAAATGTTTTTGTCTGAGATTTTCCACACAAAAAAATGGTGGGATTCTTAATTTTAAACACACATCAGATGATTAACCACTTCCACATCAGCATTCTGTTTTTCTTGTGTGGAAACAGACTGGTAGTTGTTACAGTTGGCCGGAGATGAAAGTGCTGATCATTATTTCATAATACATCTAACAAGGAAGGATTTTAAGGATTAGTTATGCTTCAAAAGGTTTATGGTTTCACCCTTAGCTGCTGTTAGTAGTGACCACTGTTGAAACATTTCTGCTACACAGAAATCTTAGTCTTGCTTGTATACTAGAAATATTTTTGTTTGGTTTTATATAACGTGAATATTGTAACCCAAATCTGGTACAATGCCGACCGAGGAAGAGCCAGCAGCTGTGACTTACTGGAGGCCATCACTTGTCTGGTAGCACAACATATTGTGGCAGTATTTTCAGCCACTGAATGAGAAAGATGATGGGGAAAACCCTAAAAAAGAGAGATGATTCCAATTCAGTCAGAATGAGTCCAATCAAGTTTACATAAATGTGAAACAGTTGCTCTTTTTGGCAGTGGCAGAATAAGTATAAACTAATTTTGAAAGCAATTCTGACATAATAATTAAAGGGTGCTGTGCTGTCTCACCTGTCCATTAAGTTTTTCTTGAGGGTCAAGACAAATATGTTGGAAAGGAAGAAGAAGAGACATCTCAGGCTACACCAAGTCCAGAAAAGCAACTCTGGACCCTGCCTGAACATCAACTCTATTCTATGGGAAAAAGAAAAGCACAATGGATTACACAAAATCAAACTGCAACACATTCTTAATGTTAAATTGTTGTCAGTCTCTCTACAAGGTGATAACCAAACCATAGCTACAACCATGTTTTAAAATGCCTCATGCTTGCTTCACTAATAGATGATTACTGTTGTACACAGTAAAACACAAAGACTACAACTGGTGTGATCGTGTTTTTAATTTAAAATTTTTCCCTGGCTGTCCACCAAAACAAAAATGTAACATTGTGTTGTGTGTGTACGTTCAGTCAGTCACTCAGTCAGTCAGAGATCAAGTGGAGCAACCAAAGCGATTAGCAAATATGCGGTGACACATTGCTGTATGTCACATGAAATCATTTAACATTTAAATTGTCTGAAACAGCTGAGATTATAGTTGATGGTAGTGACATTTAAGCAATCAGAGAAGGTTTAGGAATGCACTTGTTGTGTGGACATTGTCTTTTATACATACTGGTGTACTATGTGTGTATGGCATGAGATTTAAAATAAAAATGACATGTTATTACATTTCATTAATATAGTTTCCAACAAAAAATCAATTGATGGGCAAATAACTGATTTTTGTACAATTTTACTAACCTTACATTGTGAAAAATTTAGTGGCCGGTAAAAATATATTTTGGCCGGTAAGTACAGTATACACACCTTACCTGCCATTGGCAGGTAGGTCAGAAAGTAAATTTGATACCATATCAACCATGAGGATTCCTCTCTGTCTGTGTTATATGCCTGTTTTAGTTGCTTGGTCCTTGAATTAGCAACTCTTTTTTTTTTTTGCTAAAATGTCAAACTTTCTTTAAGTAACAGATGAGGAAGAAGTTAGCATGAAAGTTTCAGTGTCCCCAACCCCAGTGTCTGTTTTTACAGGCCTCTTGGTGTTGCGTTCTATATTTTCAGTGTTTCTTACCTTTGCCTACCCTGGAGTACAACATAAAACCACAGCATGAGTGGAAGGAGGAGGTAAAATAGGATTTTCTCGGGGAATCCCAGCATGCTCAAATAAGTCACCACATTGCCCAGCAGAACTGAAACACAGATATTCACAAAGACTCACTTTAGAGGGTTAATGTAACAATCTTAATTTTTCAGCTTCAATTCTTAAACTGACAAGACATCCTGGATATAGTGCGTGTGAGAGAGAACATGCCAGTCATACCATTTTTTATCATATCAAAATGGAGAGGTGGTTCTTCAGTTTCTTGATTTCCAGTTGAGATGTCCATCAGCATCATCTGCATGTGTGTGTTGGTCACAAAAGATGCCAACGGAGCCTTCTTTTTTTTCACCTTCATCTCCTCCTCCTCCTCCTCCTCTATGGTGGTCTTCACATGCATCCAGGTTTGAGTTTGGTTGTTGTTAAGAGCCACTTGGGTCTGTTTATGTATCATAATGTATGGGGCAAAATCTAAGCATGAAAGCAACAAAATATCATTTGGAGAGATGGGTCATTTTTCTGTTTGTATTTAACAAAAACTGTCAGTGTCTTTAATTCTGTAATTTTTACCCACTATTGTGCAGAAGAAATCGAATGGCATCTTTGTAGCCACTGTGGTAGGCTTGTTCCAGTGTCTGAAAGAGAAATAAATGTGAAAAAAAAACTGTCTGAAACCATGTTAAGGCTGGACGTGTGTGCTTCATTCACAATGCTTCATCAACATGATAGACAGAGTAAAAATCTACACATATAGTTGAGTTTACCATTCAGTGTAATACAATAAGGTTTTCACCTCTAAAGCCAGGGGGAAAAAAGCATTGAACACCCTGAAGCTGTTGGCCATGTTCCCCTTTATTATGGTTCCACTCACGACCATGTCCCACCTGGAAGGTGTGTCTGCAGGGCAGATGTCAGTGTCTCCAGAGAACGGAGATACTGTCAAGGTTTGGCTGCAGGTTCCAGTCATGACAGGCTGCATGCTGGTGAAACCCCCGTCTATATAATGCTACAAGATGAGAACACACATATTACAACAGTGTGCTCCAAGTGAGTGTGTGAGAACAGCATTAAATACTCACTACTCCTTTGAAGGATGGAGGCAGCGTGCCACAGTACCCAGGCACAAAGCAGCTACACAGTAGAGCCTAAGGACAATACACAGAAAGAGACATTGTGTGTTCATTAATTGGTTTCCAAACTGCTCTGAGTTCTAATCAATAAGGTGTGGAGCCTAAGTGCAAACTCACCTGTACAAGTTCCTCTCTGGACTGAAACTGAGACATGACAATCTGCTTGCCATCAGTCAGGCGGGTCGTACTCACACCAAGACGACCACTAGCCAGTTGGTGCGCATCAGACGGAAGATGTTTGTGTAAAACACACTCTAACCATTGGTGCACATTGACTGATGGGTTAAATGGCCCAAGTGTGAAAGCCTTCAGATTTTCAGCAAAATGCAGTATTTCATCGCGAATGGTAACTGTGAAAGAGAGAGCTTTGAATTAGAAATAATAATTCTATGAAACGGGAATATTTGAAAGAAAAACAGAATTGTCTTACTTGGGCTAATTTCACAGACCACAGCGGCTGCTGCCAGAGATCCAGCGGACGCCCCAAGAACACAGGGTGCTGTGCGCAATATCCACGGTACATAAGTTATAAAGCACTGAGTGACCCCTAACTGGTAGGTGGCCATGAATCCACATCCAGCAAAGGATAGAGACAGAGGAACATCATCATAACGACATGTAGAAACTCCAGGAGCCATTTTTCTGAGGCTTTGCTAACTTTCAAAAAAAATTTTGGCTTTCCTTTTTTTTTTTTAATTGTAAATGGGGACAAGCATTTGAGCAGCAGCAGAACTCTTACTACATTGAAAAAGAAAACTGAGACGAGGTCTCCAGTTGATCTTTTTAAAGAAATCTCAATTAGTCATACCATACTGGCCATGGCCACGTGATAACATACAACAATCATTCATTCATTCAGCTTTCACCACCTACCTGTTTCTGGGCTGTGGAGCCAATCCCAACTCACATTGGACATTCTTTATTGTCTATAAAGCAGTCAGCACAGCGGCATAGTGGTTAGTGCTGTCGCCCCACAATAAGAAGGTTGAGGGTTCAGTTCCTGGCCTGGGGCCTTTCTGTGTGGAGTCTGCATGTTTAGGTTAATTGGTGACTCTAAATTTTCCATAGGTGTGAGTGGTTGTTCTTCTTTGTCTGTCTCTGTGTGTTGGCCCTTTGATGGACTGACAACCTGTTCAGGGTGACCCTGCCCTCACCTAGTGTGAGCTGGGATTGGCTCCAGCACTCCCTGTGACCTGGAAACTGATGAATCAAATCAGATTTATTCATATAGCGCCAAATCGTAACAAAGTTACATCAAGATGAATAGTTTTAGTTTTGAGTTATATTTGATATATTTTTGAGTTATATTGGAAATATGTGAAAATCTTTATCCGATTCTTGTGGGTTATTAACAGATGTTAATAACACATAAAAATATTTCATAAAATTTAGTAAATTAAGAAATACAATTCCTGTGTGATGCCATCGTATCTGCTGTCTTAGTCATATAGCAGCACCTGAGCCAAGGCTTACCATACTACCATAGTGTCCCCTGCTGGTAGAGATGCCATCATTGACATTGAACTGTCAACATAATTTCCTGTCACTTATAATCTGGGAACTTGCCAGCACCTTGAGTGAAACATTTAGCCCAAAAATATGATGCTATGCTAGTAAAGAGATGGAGTGGTTTTGACTTCTTCCTTTTTGTCTTTTTGTTATATGTCCCATCAGGACATCTCGTGTGTCAAAAATGTCCATTTTAATAACAACAAATTGATAATATGTTAGAAACAGTACAATTTACTGCATTCCATTTATGGAACATACAGTCTATTTATTTAACAAAACAGGAAAATCATCATCAAACTTGAGTTTTGAGCTTTACAACCAGCATTATCAGAATGATAAAGCGTAAAGTATTGGAAAATAACTGCTTGCTCATACAACTGTCCATACAAATATTTTTGTGAGAACATGCATAATCACTGCTGCCTCACTCACAGCAATTTCCATCACTTACCTGCAACACACACACACACTCAAAGCCACAAACACAGACATATATTTACACATTATATGGAAAAAGGAATATTATCTGCAAAGCAAGCCTGAGAAATTTGAAAATTTGAAATCTAGTTGGATGAACCTTGATGTGATTTCTTTCAGCTTTCTTTGTCCCTTATTATTAGTGTTAATTATAATCACAGTAGTACATAGATAGATTCACAACAAAATGGAAAGCTATATCACAGTAAAAAAATAAAAAATAAAAAATCTGACAATACACCCAATGCTCCCTGGTGAACTTTGATAGACCTGTACATGCCTGGGTTATTATCTGAAGCTGAAACCAGAAAATAATACAATCTCAATTTACCCCCAAATTCAATATTTTTCATTGTATTTGGCAGATCTGAAACAGATTTTTTTTTCTATCTCACAGGAGTGCCAGTTGGAGGAGTGTCTGGAGAAGCACGGTCAGGAGAAACCTCAAAATGGTCTTCACTGAACTCAACTGTAGGACTGCTGTTGTGAAAGTCCTCATCAGGAGGTGGAGTGCCATCTGAAGACTCAGCTGGGTCCATCTGCTGTTTCCTGATGTCCTGTGGGAGTTTCAAAAACCTAGAAGGAATCAGAAAGGGCAACAATAATATTGCATGCTGTTGTAAGTGAAAAGATAAACAATCTGAAATAGAAAGGGCCAGAAACCTGAAGAGCAGTTTTTGCCCACGCTCCTTTTTAATGATGTTGAGCTTGTAGTAGTGCCGCAAAGCACGGGACATTTTCTCATAGGTCATATTGTCTCGGTTCTGTTAAAATAAAAAAAATCACACTTCATCAGGGGATAATCATTATGCCTGTTAGACGGACCACATAGATCTACAGTGTGTGCTCACCTTGTGGTTTCCCCAGAGACCTGCAAGTCCATTGGGATCGACCACCCTGAACACCAGGCTGTCCTTGTCTTCCCATCGTATGTACTCTTGGTAACGGTCATCACACAGTAACTGATAAACGTAGTCCCACAGCAGTCTGCACTCTGGCAATGATTAAAGTACTGATATGGCTCATAAAGACACACTGCCAAAATTTAAAGTACTATGACTGGTTGCAGTTTCAACCTCATTTAAGCAGTTGGCAGGGAAAATCACATAAATGTCGGAAATGTCTAAATTTCATCGTGTATCAGTTATATTTGTCCCGTCATAGTCAAAAAGTGTTTAAATTGTTTTGATGTTTTAAAAAGAAATACAATTTGAATTTATGCTGAAAACACAGCCATGTATTTTTGTGGAGTTTTAAATGCAGAGTTCAAACCCAGAATCCTCTGGTTGTGAGGTGAAGGGTTTAGGCAGCACTATGAAGCCATTTTGTCCCATCCATGTTTCAAGTCTGACATGTGTGCAAAGTTTAATGAATTTTCAAGCACCTTGGGCCCTTAAACATGGGACAGATAAAAATAATAACAAATAATAATAAGCAGAGCAGCTCCACTACAACTTTGGGCCTCAAATATATGTATTTGCACATATTTTTATGAGCCAAGATACCTTTCTTTTTGAATCATTTCAAAGTGAATGCTGTAGTGCAGTTGTTAATTAATTTACTTAAAGAACCTGGTATGCGGCCATTGGCTTTGTGCAGCGGGCTGCGTGGCTTCTCTCGACTGGACAGGTTAAGAGGCTCCTGGAGAATGCTCTCTGTCTGAGGACATTGAACCTGGCTCGTGCGAATTACACGGGCAGCTGCTGATCCCTCTAAGGGATAGAGAGAAGTGCATGAAAACAGCAACAAAAGAGAGAAGGATTAGAGTATACAAAACTGTCTGCAATAACATTTATGGTATAATAGTTTGATATACCCACTAGTAAGTGGAGCAGAGTAAGTGCAAAGGGTCAAAGGACGATCTCTGCGAGGTGACACCAGCTCTGGCTGACTCCTCACAGTGCTCATGATAGCAGCTGACACTGCATTAGTGAAAGCCAGGGAAACTGTGAGAGAAAAATATGAGGAACTGTGAGTAAGAGCTAAACAGAAAGTGAAAGTGACTTTAAAAGAATGTAAAAGTAAATGTAGTATTTTACACAAGGGGTCCATTTTATTACTTGAATACAGTTCATAGTCCATAGAACAAACTCGGTGTTCTGGCCTAGATCAGAGCTGTCCAGGTTACTACGACACACCCACTGCTACACATTTAGTTTCCTGTAATACGAAGCTTTTTATGGCGCACACAAGCAAACGGTACTTATACTTTATTAGGGACAGATTATATATGCCATTACCTTTGCACTTGCATTTCATTACATTTTCACCTTTCAACTTTTTGTAGCACAGCACGTATCTGATAAACTCTTTACACACAATGTGGAAGGTTAAATATATTTTAGCTTGCTAGCTCATAGCATATGCTATGAGAATGGGTATGCACTGATCAGAGCTCTGTGTCAGAGTTTATGGACAAGAAGTTGCTGAATGTCCTCTCAAGTACTGTAAAAGAAAAGCAGGAGCGGGCATGAATTCCTGTATGTGTTAGTACATGTAGCTGTGGCCAATCAGGAAGTATTTCTAAACACATAACCAGGATAAACATGGTTTATTTGACTTGCAACAAAGGCAGGCAATCCACTGTGGATGTGTTTATGTGTTCAGCACTTCCTTCTCTGCAAGTGTAGTTCTTTCAGTAAGGTATATCTGAATATATTCAGAAATATATTCCTCATCTTTACTGACCTTGGCGGTCTTTGACTGTGGCTGTCTGGGGCTGTGTGACGTTGTGATCAGTGGTCTGGCAACTGAGTGGCGCCTGGCCTTGTCCATTTGCGAGGGACAGAGGGGTATTTTCAGGTCCAGAGACAACATTTCTTCTTTGTTGTTTCACACACTGAAGGATCTCATACAGAACATCACCTTCAGACAACAAGAATGGACATAAAAACACAGGCACAAAACAAGTCAGCATGTACTCTTTTTCCACACACACACTATCCTACCAGAGCTGGGGCAACGGCGCCGGAAGTCTTCCTTGGTGAGCAGACACAGGGCTCGGCCGTTCATCTCAAAGCGTCCCTTCTCCGGTTTACGTAGTGAGTACTCTTTTTGAGCCCAGTGGAGCCAGTGAGCAACATCCTCTTTATCCCAGAGAGATGGGTTAATTCCTAGAAAATAAACACACATAATGTAAGGACAGGCGGTGACATTTGCACTAATTGAGGGTTCCCTACATGTTGCGTGGAATGAGATCTGCCAGGTAAACAAAGAGTAGATCAAACAGAAGAGAAGGTTTGACTCACGCAGACGTCCAGGAAGATGCCATAGGTCCTCCTGAGTGGGAGCACTGGCCACAGGAAGCTGATTAGGGGGGGAGTGGTTAGCGGTGGGGGAAATGTTGGCCTGTCCTCCAGGTGTTACGGCTGAATGACTGTTTGTGTTTTCTTGCTGCAAAACATTTACACATGTCCTTTAGAAGCACACACACTCATACTATTAGTGACAAAAAAAAGCATTACAGAGAATTGTAAAATTTCCCAAGTGAGTTATATATATAAAATATAATTGCAATTTGAAGCACTTTACAAAAAATAAAAATAAAAAACAAAACATAAAAACTAAAGCTTTTGGCCATTTTGTTTAACACCACACATTAGTAAGCTGGTTACTCTTGCGACATTAACTTACCTTGACTAAAGGTGGTGGGGAAATGTCCTCCATTGAAATGATCTTTATTTGTTCGGTTCAGCAAAAAATAAGAATTATATCCTCGTAAGCAGACATGAAAGTCGTCCAAAAATGAAGCAAACTTCAGGTGAAAGCCTGAACTCTGTATTAAAGGATCTCATAAAATAAAATAACAAGAAACATAACTGCCATCGTATGTCGTCGATCCTTCCGGGAAACGAAAACGAAAGAAGCAATCTTTGTTGGGGGGGCTGATTGGAGGAAGCGGCGGTAGAGATCACTTCCAAAAACATTAGATTATGTTTAATCTGAGTCCGATCCGGCAGCCAGACATACACAGGAGAGGAAACTGTCTCTGCAGGGAAAGATATCTCACTGGGTTTTTTTTCCCCTTCACACTTCACTACATTATATGAATAATTACTGTCAGGGAAACATAAGGAGGGGATGTGAAAATAAACACTATTAAAGTGCGAAGCGTGAAGAGAACAGAAGCTGCGCATGCGCCGATCAGACTGGTATAGTCCTTGGAGCTCCGCCCCCTCCTCTCAACAGGAAGACTTTGATAAAGCAGCTGGTGTTTGTCCCGAGAGCAGCTACTACACGGTAAGGATTTAATCCACAACGGTTTAAAACAACAACAACAACAAAAAAACAAAACAAAAAAAACCACCCCAAAACATTCACCCAGAGTCTGTTTCTCAAAAGTACGATCCTCGTCTCTCATATGCTATCAAGTATTGTCTACTTAATAATGTCATCATGGTGAAGTCATTCTAACTGCACACAAGTTTTTGCATGCTGGATTGCAACGTAGACGGGTATTAACATGTTGAGAACCCTGTAACAATCAATTCCCGACATTTATATTGAAGATTATCCCATAAGAAAATCTTCAAAATCTATTATTAAGTTGCCTATATAGTAGTCTAATAATAAATATGAAACCACAGATGATGATTACAACATACAATAAGCTGCTCATATTCTCCAAATATTACATCTGACAACCTTTGCTTTTTGGTACAGCAGATTAAACATTAACTCGATGTAAGAAATTGGCACAAGCAAAGTCCAACTAAGAGGTACATAGACATCCATATTAAAGGCTTTGACCAACTCAGTTTGCCAAAATGTTTATAATGATGTTCCCATCCTTCAATCCCCAATGTTGATATTAGACTTGTTGGAGTATCGGGGTCAAAAAGGGTCTTTAAAAATCTGTTGTACTATATATAGATTTGTTTCGGGAAAAAGTTTTATTACTCAAAGTTTATTTGTCCATATTATTTGAGTAATAATAATGTATTATAGGTCTATATAGTGACCTGATCCCCCACACTGACCAGACCAATGCCAAAGATAGTCATGGTTTGTTAGATGCGGAGCCAGTGACTAGACTAGTTAAAATGTTTTGCATTGCATGTTGTGATTTAAATCCCCTAAGAAAAGCCTCCATGTCTTTTCTATCATATTTCCCCAGTGATGTGGGCAGAAAAAGTGGGCAAGCAGCTGGGTCACCCTACCCGATCCGCAGCGGGTTGGCTGGTTAGTAAGTTTCTTACATTGCGCAACCATGTCCTTGAGGCGAATGCTGTGCAGCTTTGTGGGATCCAACCTGGTGACACAGTTCTGGAAGTGGGTCATGGTCCAGGTTTGGGTCTGCAGTCAGCAGCCAAACTGCTCATAGAGCCTTCAGGCCACCTTATAGGGGTGGATTACTCAGAGTACATGCATCAGGTGAGGTACAACCACTGACATATTGGAATAAAGTGTTTAAATTGAGTGCATCAATCACAAAAAAAGTTAAAGTGCTTTGGTGTTGTTAAACTACAATGACAAATGCAGACAAAAAATAAAATAAAATAAATTGAGTGCATGTGTGTCTTCAACTTTGTTACATAGACATTGGCTGACATAACAACAAAGTAGGCCTACATCATTTTTGTAATACATCTAGCAAGCTTCTCAAATCTGAGCTGCTTTCTAAACACTTTAAGAATAAAGTGGAAGAAACCACTGGCTGACAGGCAGAAAAAAAACTGAGCAAAACATTATTACTACTATTTGAAGGTGAAACATGACTCACTTTTGGAATAGTAATATTTATCCTGTTTTTCATTTTTAGGTGGCAAGTGAGCAAGTGAAGGAACTTGTAGCGAGGGGGAAAGTGACATTATACCACTGTGATGTTGCAGCAATGCCACTGGTAGACAGCACTGTGGATAAAGTCTTCCACTGCAACTGCTACTACTTCTGGCCTGACCTCAAAAAAGGAGCTTCGGAGTTACACAGAGTTATGAAACCAGGTATGATATGACAGTGTAACAGTGCTAGATGTTCACCATCCAAATTAAATCCTAAAATGGTCTGGAGATTTCACTCTGTTCAACCCTCCCAGGAGGTCTGATGGTGACCACACTGAGGCTGAGCAATATAGCTACTCTGGCAGCAAAACGAGTGATACCAGGGGAGAACTGGCGACCAGAGGCCTACATGGCAGCTCTGAGAGACTCTGGCTTCACTGATGTCAAAATGGAGGACAAATGGCACAAACACATTACTTTTCAGGCTATCTATGCCACTGTCTCAAAATAAGATTGTGTGTGCTCTCCACCGCCTCTGTTTCTCTCAAAAAAACACAGTTTTCTTGTGGCTAAAGTGTCAAATAGTGCTGCTGTTGCTAAAATAAAATTCCATGAAGATTATATGAGATAGGAATTAATTCATCTTTAAAGATTATTTTGGCAACATGGTGGATATACATGGTAATGTATATAAACACATTGTAAAATTGTATATATTGTATAGCATTTACATTAGTCAAATCAAATCAAATCAGGTTTATTTATATAGCGCCAAATCATAACAAAGTTACATCAAGGCACTTTACATATAGAGCAGGTTAAGAGGCAGAAACCTCGGGCAGAACCAGGCTGGGGGGGCGGCCATCTGCCTCGACCGATTGGGTTGAGAGAGAGAGAGAGAGAGAGAGAGAGAGAGAGAGAGACACGGGTCAGGTGCAGGCAGGAACATATGATGCTGTATGAAGTTCATAGAGATATGGGAGCAGCAGACGTTGCAGGAACATGGGGGTGGCGATGATTCACCACCTGCAGGATGAGGACAGGGAGAGAGAGGGGAGGAACTGGGAGAGACAGAGACTTTGGGCAAAACATGGTTAGTACATAGTTACATGTGGTTAGAACTGGGAGAGACAGGGACTTCTGAGAAACATGGTTAGTGGTATGGTGGTGCATTCAAGGGGGAGGGAGAGGGAGAGGTGCTCAGTGATTCCCTCAGCAGTCTAAGCCTATAGCAGCATAGCTAAGGAGTGAGTGAGCTTTGACTTTTTAACTATAAGCTCTGTCAAACAGAAAAGTTTTAAGCCTGGTCTTGAAAATTGCTAAAAAGTCCGCCCCCCGGACTGATTCTGGAAGTTGGTTCCATAGAAGAGGAGCCTGATAACTGAAAGATCTGCCTCCTGATTTACTCTTGGAGACTCTAGGAACCACAAGTAAGCCTCCATCTAGAGAGCGGAGTGGCCTACTAGGACAGTAAGGAACTATGAGCTCTCTGAGATATGATGGAGCTTGGCCATTAAGAGCTTTATATGTTAATAGAAGGACTTTAAATTCTAACCCGAATTTTACCGGCAGCCAATACTGTCAATACTCATGCAGCAGCATTCTGAATCAACTGAAGGCCTTTCAGATATTTGTTTGGACAGCCAGATAATAATGAGTTACAGTAGTCCAGCCTAATAGTAACAAATGCATGGACGTTTCTGATTTTCCTAATGTTGCACAGATGGAAGTGAGCTGCCCTCCAGACTTTTATGTGAGGGACAAAGCGCATGTCCTGGTCAAAAGTTACTCCGAGATTTCTTACAGTGGAGCTACAGTGGAGCCAAAGTAATGCCATCCAGACTGATTAGATGATTAGATAGGGTTTCTCTGAGGTGTTTAGGGCCGAGTACAATAACTACAATTTTGCCTGAATTTAGAAGTAAAAAGTTACAGGTAATTAAAGTAGGAAAATTTAAATTTAACTGGTAAGTTAAAAAAAAAGCTGATAAAGGGAACCACTGGGTTTTTAGTGTTACTAATTACAAGCAGTATCCGACGTGCTTATGCTGTATATAAAGGTGCATCTGTGCTACAGTTTTACCAGGTAAAAATTAGCATAAAGAACAGATGGAGTGTATAAAGGGTGACGTCACTGCAAGTGGAAAATTTGTAAAAAAAAAACAACAACAAAAAAATAAGAATAGTTCAGGGGACTCAGCTTGCCATATGGTGCATTATTTAGTATCAGCATTACATATTGAGTTATCTGTATGATATGAACAATGGACAACGTTTTAAAGACTGGAAAAAGTCATTAAAAACATTGATCGGTACATACACAACTGGTGGGCCTCCGTCGGCTGCTGTTTGGTCGTAATTAAACGGGGGGGCGACAGTGCTGCGGCAATAAAACCGACGAAGAAGAAGTAGAAAGGGGCGGGGTTAATGACGCAGAGAGAGGGAAAACTGAAAATCGTTTTCAAGGCGACAGCGGAAAGTTTCCTTAAAAAATTACCTGCTAAGTGGACAATAAGCTCTGAAAAGGACAAAAAAAGTAAGTAAACGTCATTTAACAACGAAAAAGCGTCTTATTTTAACTTTGGTATGGTAATAGAGCTGACAGAGACTCGCTGACATGTCTTCAAAGCCCAAACGTTAGGCAAATTTTTACTTTAAATAATTAAATATATACATACGATGGAATCAACTTGGGCAGTGTTTTCCGTCGCCATTTTTCTTTTGGTATAGTTTAATTTGTCCCCTAGTTTAGTCCGAGTTTGGCCCTCTCCTGCAACGTTACAAGCTAAGTTATAGTTACGTGTAGCCATGGGCCTGAGGCAGCTGATGGGTACCGGCAGGCCATGTATAAATGAAGTATTTGACACACGTCTTCTTCCTCCGCCCGGCAGCATGCAGAGGGCTTCACGTTTGAAGCGGGAGCTGCAGATGCTGAGCACCGAGCCGCCTCCCGGAATATCATGCTGGCAGACGGAGGAGCAGATGGACGACCTCCGAGCACGTTAGTACTCTGTCACTGGATGTCAACCTATGACGCAAAAATAGTGTTGGGTAAAAAAAATGTGTGTGCTATATTTGAGATTCTTCAAAGTAGCCATCATTTACACGAATGAAAGCTTTGGAAAATATTCGCTTTAACTCAAAGTAACCTGGAATGATTTGAATTCACAGGTGTAATTTGTCAAAAGGTGATCAGTCGAGGTTCTTGACTTCCTGAAGTGTCAGCTGTGTTTCATCATGGTGATGTTGGCATACAGTAAATAGCCTTATGGGTTAACTATACTAATCCATGTAATGCTGGCACAGCTCAGCTAAGTAAAGAGAAAGGACAGCACAAGATTATTTTAAGAAAAATTGCAACAACTTGGAATGTTTATTACAGTGCAGTTGCAAAAACAGTCAAATGCTCTGATGAAACTGGCTCTCATAGGCTTCCCAAGAAAGGGAGACTATGACTTACTCTGCTGCAGGGGATAAGTTCATTGGTGTTGCCGGTCTCAGAAACTGCCAAACAACAACACAGAGTTCAAGTAGCAGACACATCCCAACATCAACTATCCAGAGAAAACTGTCTATCAGGCCTTTATAATCAAGATTATTCCAGATGTCTATCTTGCGAAAGTAGCTGAGAGAATGTCATCACTGAAAAAGATGTTTACTTTGAAGAAGACTATATTGATGATGGTGTTTAGTTTTTATTGTAGCTGTTTGCACAATGAGGTGCCTTTATTATTATTTTAAAATGTTACTGCACTATCCATTAAAACAAGCCAGGAATGTTTGAAATACACAACTAGTCTAATATGTTTTTTCTTTTTTGTTTTTTTTTTTTTTCTAACCTTTCTCCTCATTTGCAGAGATAGTTGGTGGAGCAGGAACTCCTTATGAAGGTGGCGTGTTCTCCTTGGAGATCAAAGTCCCAGAGAGGTAACTTTGATATGGGAGTTTTCTTTAACACTTACCTGTTACAAGCCCTTACTGCACACTGTTGGATTTACCTGCTGTTTTCTTCTCAAAGGTACCCATTTGAGCCTCCCAAAATACGATTTTTGACGCCGATCTATCATCCAAACATTGACAATTCAGGACGTATCTGCCATGATGCTCTCAAACTCCCGCCAAAGGTGATTAAAGCTTTCTAGCACAAATCATCCTGTATATTTTTCACCTCGATTATCTGCTTTTGTTCGTCTTCTGTCAGTGAAATATATTTCTATCGACCATATTACATGTGCCACATTTGATAATTCCTGCTATCTGTTTTTGTTCAGGGTGCATGGAAGCCCTCCCTAAACATCTCGACAGTACTCTCCTCCATCCAGCTTCTCATGGCAGAACCCAATCCAGAAGACCCATTAATGGCTGACATAGTGAGTCCCATTTTGTATCCACATATCACACTCTTAGAGAAGGATAGGTAACTTTTAAAGTAATGTAACTCTGACACACAATCACACTCAAGTAGTTTCATTTGATTATATGAAAAGGTTGGTTTCCATATTGATATGTGACAGAACCCCATTGTTAAGTACATTTTTGGGCCATTGGAAGGGCTGAGATGTTGTGCTTATAACGTGTAACCTGAAAAAATTGTCAGTACTCTTTTTGGCATGCCTTTTTACCAGAACCCACATTTTCTAAATGCTGTGATAACTTCCTCTGGTATGAGTCTTGCGGTACTAAAATTTCAGGAAAAAATATTTTGGTCATGCATCAAACAACTATGTACCCTCACCTAATATGCTTATAAAGAGGCGCTTAAACTTTTTGAATGCAGTCATCCGAGTTCAAATACAACAAACAACTGTTTATGGAAAAGGCCAAGAAGTGGACACAGGAACATGCTGTTCAGAAAAACATGGTAAGTCATTTTGGATTTTTGGTGATGTGGTTATAAGACTGTTTCATAAAGCTTTTTATTTCAGTGGGTATTGACCATTCAAGTACATTGCATTGTTCCTTGTGTGTTGTATGATTACATGTAATGTAATCCATATTCATAGAAATATACGGTCATTGTCTTTGTGTGTAGTGTAGCTCATTTACCCACAAGGTGGTGCTGTTCACCTTTGACATAATGTTCTACTTGTCTACTAGTCAAATGCAACAAATTGATGTAGCCTGCTAATTTATTTTCAACTGTGGCCTCTGTGTAAAATAATTTTCAGTGTTGGAATGTGTGGTGGCTTAGCTGGATGGTCAAGTCTTTATCTGAAATAATTTGTATCTGTTTTGTTTTAGGGAGCCATGGAGGGCAATAAAGAAAACACTTCAGACCAGAAAGTTTCATCCCGAAAAAGAGAGGCTCTCAGTGCACAACAGGTGGCAGAGCCAGTTAAGAAAACCCGTGTTTAGTGTCCATCTCATTTATATCAGCCACCAGTTATTGTTTTGTTTTTTTCTCGACTCCAAAACGGTGAATAAAATTTTTTATTTAGTGCTAGTACCATCTTCAATTTCCCATGTTTTCATTCATCAGCCTAAATCAGAAAACAAAATTTTTATATTTAAATGTAAATGTTTGCTTGTGTTGTGATATTAAAGCTGATTTTGAATGCTACTTGAGCATTTAAATTTATAAACATATCACACAAGACCATGATTCTTGTGTTTTGGAGAGGTGTGTTTCAGAATAGTTGTATAAGCAGTGTTTCATGTATATAATGTATGAAGATAATAATTTTATTCAGACATATGCTTACCAGTTGTATACAAAGTATGTACATCCTAAATAGCAAGACAATTTTTTTTTTTTTTTTTACAAACTAAGGATTTATTTCTTAACATATAAAATTATATATTTGTTGTTTATCTTATAAAAAGAGAGACAAACATAAGGCTGTAGTGAGTCAATACCATGCTAGTTCAGAGGTAGTTACATTGTATGTACATATTGCTAGCCTACTCTATAGTCTGTAGAAAGATAGCTACATCCCATTCAGTCTACATGACTGCTTGCCTCTTTTTGGGCAGTGTTGCATATTTGAGATAAAATCATGTAAACCATGTAAAATAATGTACGATCTGTTTTTTGTTGCATTTTGCTGTCACATAAAGGATAACATTCTTATAACCATTGTCACACAACTGCAAAATATATCTGACGGTAACATTTCTGTGAGCGAAAAATGTTAGCTTACTCTGGCAAAATGTCCTGGTGTCTTTGATGATGAATCCCTTTATTTTTTTTTTTAACAGACCTTAACAATAGGATCAAACTTAGATTTTAAAAAAGACAAATAAGATAACTCCACTTAAAATATACCAAACAATCTGTAACCCCTAAGTTGCATGTTTCATGATCACATTCAATATAAACATTTACATTTAAAATTCTACTGGTTTTACCTAAATTTCCCTTCTCTACTGTAGACCATTGATTAGCTCCATGATTTTCCATGTGGTTAACAGCCTCTTTGTGCCATGACTGGTACAATCTACTAAATAATGTCACACATTGTCCTTTACTGTAAAAGTTATTCTTACTTGCAGTGTCTCCTTTTATTAGTGTTTTGAAAGGACTCTTTAGTTGCACTCAGGTTTCAGAGGCACTTGTGTTCTCATAGATTTCTCTGGAGTACTGTACAGTCTCTGTGTGGACTAAATCTGAGGTTCTTGAGGATTAATAACCCAGAGCTGGTCTTGCTGCTGCTGTTTGTTTATGGTCCTTGAATGTCCATAGTGTCCCATTTATTCAGACAGCTAGCTTGGAAGGCTCATGGGTGAGAGGTGAGAGAGGGAGTCTTGGTTGAGTGATACAGAGCGCAGGTGTTATGAATAACATCTTGATCCAAACTCCTCCAACATTCATTATCGTTCAGGTTATCTTGTTCTGTTGCCCTGTCTCTATCTCTGGCGGCAGGAGTGGGTATCTGGCAAGGGATGAGAGGAACAGAGGAGGCAGAGGAACAGTGGGAAAATCTGATTGGATCCAGTCGAGGTTGGAGAGAGGACCCTCCAGGATACAGAGTGTCAGTATCGGCCAGTGATGCTTGTGTTGATGAATCAGAGCAGGAGCTCTTCTCTGTCTCCACAGAAACCAGCGAGTCCAGGGTGCGGTCCCGGCGCAACTGTGGGCGTGCTTTGGGGCGAGGCCAGAAGAAATACTGGGAGTGGTCACGTGTGAAAAGGAGGAAGAGGAGGGGGTTGAGGCAGGCAGGCAATGGCTGGAGAAGTAGGAGGACTGATTTTAGCACCTCTTCTCCCAGAGAGAGGAGACCCAAGAGGGAGCAGAGGGAGAGGAAAGCTACTGGTATGTAGAGAAGGCCATTGGTGAATATCAGCCAGGCCACATGTTTGATCATGGCACAGTCCCACAAGCCCTCACACTCCCCTCGAAGTAACTCCCAGTAAAGGCGGAT
Organism: Remorina albescens; assembly: GCA_034769265.1. Classification (NCBI taxonomy): domain Eukaryota; kingdom Metazoa; phylum Chordata; class Actinopteri; order Carangiformes; family Echeneidae; genus Remorina; species Remorina albescens. The sequence goes on along the minus strand of CM068482.1, from coordinate 15,016,621 downwards.
GTATGAACCTGTGACTATAAGCAAGCATATGGTATTCATCATAATGAGTGCTAAGGGGAAGCCCAGGGAGGATGGCAGCCGAGAGGATGGGGGTGGTAAGGGCGAGGGAAGGCAGAAAGGCGATGATCCATATTCCCCAATTCCTACGAGTGGGAGAGAGGCCATGGTGAGGGAAAGAGTGAGGCAGAAAAGTGCACATGTGCGTACACTGCCAAGCGATGGGGACTTCCCATAGGCACGGGTACATGTCACGCTCACACCACACTGTACGGCTGCAAGAGTCAGAAGCAGCACACTTGCCTCAGATGCAAACACCCAGACCCATCCTGTTGCCTGACAACCAGGACCACCCTCCCATCGGGCACCGTGGTGGCCAAACTCTCCCAGGGTAAGTGCGTCCACAAGGGTCAGGGTGCATGTACACACCCCTGTCAGCAGGTTGGAAGCACCCATGCAAGCCACAGTGAACCGGAGCGGTGACAGGTAGCCAGGTGAGCCAAAGAGGGACAGGAGCAGGAGGGAGTTCCCCAGCATAGACACCAAGGAGATAGACCACAAGCCCACACGAACCAGCCAACTTCCCAACAGAGAGTCGCAGGGACGGAAAGGACCTGCGGACAAACAAATCATCAACTGTAGATGTAGATAAACTGGGTGATGGTTCCTTATAATTCTTCAAGCCACTTGATAGAAACCTAATCACTAACCTGACTGCTACAGGGGTCATTTCACTTACCTGGCGTTGGTGTACATTGGACACTGGTCTGTAATTTGGATTCCTCTATTTCCATTTGAAACTCCTCTAAGTCAGGGTCATCTGGAATAAAGAATTGTTTTGGTAAGAAGTCAGTTTGCTTGAGCTTTTGGGAATTAGCTTATTCCACATGTGTATACAAAGAAGTTTAGATTGTGTGTGGCAATGGCTGTAGGGGGTTGGTGTAATGGGGGGGGTGATCTAACATTAATCTGGACTGACAAGAATTAAATATTTTGAGAAGATAATTGACTCTTGCATGAAATTTGATTATACCGATTGTTTTCCTACCAATTAAAGGTGAATAAATTTTAATCAGTGCAATGCCATGGCTTAATCATCTTTTGTTATTCTTAACTTTTGGGTCACCCGGCAATTGTTTATTTTCAGCTTTAATTGTATCGGTTTAATGGTTTTAATTTCAAACTAAATTTTGGTTTATTGGTGTTTATATATTATGCCTGCCGCACGAATACACAAAGGGGTGTGATAGAAAATTATTTTTTGCTCAATTCTGTGTTCTGGACATTCTATTTTTATGACGCAGTCACTAACTCACTGCCTTTAGTTTCACACTCTTTGACCAAGCCACACCTATAAAAACCCTTTGATGTGGGACTCTGTATCTGTTTGCTCACCTCTTTCCGCGTAGAGTGGCTCATCCTTCTACAGAAAGCCTTTGTTTTTTTTTTTAATTAAAGAATTAAGATGGCAGATCCTTGGGTCTGTTTGATTACTTTCAGATTTCCACCACAGGGGTCAACGCTAAAGTATAGGAGTGTGACAGCTGTCAGGTATGTGTAGCTTCAGCAAGGCTTTGACATGTTTCAAGCCAGTTTATGTCAGTAATTTGGCAGTTCATCTTGACATATGGGCCTCATATTATCATGTATAACTTTCCCTCTCATTGTGGGTGCATACTGTGTGTTTTCTGCTATGCTCTCAAAGATAATATGTGTGCTTTCTTACAGTGGCTGTCAGCATGGATAGGGTACATGGCCACAGTCCTCTTGTGTAAGTCCTCATCAGTGTTGCTTTGCTCGGTGTCCCACTGATTGGAAGGCTTGTAGCTCTCACAGGAGCCATACACACAGCACTGGTAGGCATAAGGCATCTCTATCACCCTGTAAAAACAGGTGGAAGTAGTATCGACATTAAACCACAAACTATAATACCGCAACAGATGGTGTAAAACAGATGCACAAAGAAAGTGTAATAAAACCTTTTATATGAAGTCTTGGGCAATTTCAAAGCAACTTCAACTTTCCTTTTAATCTGTTTTTGCAACATTTAATAGATTCATTGTTTTTTCAAATCTGCTTTTCCAAGTCTTAAAGCAGTAGCCAGATGTCATTGGAAACAGTCAAATACTTTTTACGCCTTGTAATGGTTTGTTTTGCTCATATTAGCTATTGAAAAAGGCTTTGAAATAGCATCCCATGATGTAAGCAATAGTGGACATAACAGGCATCATTCTGTGTCAAAAGAGGGAATTTTCTTCCACCCTTTTTTATTCCCCTGTTCATGTGATTACATTAGATTTTCATAAAGTTAAAGGAAGCACAGTAGGAATTGATATATGAAATGGCCCTCGCAATAACTTATGATTCCAATAAGAATGTACAAAATCAAGCAAAATTACCCGTCATCAGCAATGAAAATGTAGAAGAAATATTTCGTCATGTGAAGCCTGGATAGACTGCCTTTGGTGTGTAGGCAAGCATTTGCGGTACATGTGCTTTGTTTAAAATGGCTCTCTGCCTGGAGTTGTGTTTTGAACAATGTTCTACAGTAATGCTGACATTGCCACTTGATCACCTGCCATATCCTATGTCTTTGAAACTCACTCCCCAATTTAATTTCACTGCACCTTTCCAGGCCCTTGGGGATCTTTAACAAGAATTAACTTGTTACAGACAAAGGCTTCCTCATTGTTAAAGTTCAGTTAAGGAATGGCTTTCAGGGATGCGCTGTAATTAGTCAGTTGAAAAGTTTGGCTGCTTTTCGTAAATTAAAGATATTAATAGAAACGTGTAAGAGGGACGATAATTGACGGGATGGGGAGGGAATTATTCCTACAGCCACAGGACACACACCTGGGTATGTTATCATCTGACATTAATTTTTGGAGGTTAAGAAACCAAAATGCAAAGGTTATGTTGGGTAATACATTCAGCAAGAAAGAATAGGGCATATGTGATGGAATGTGTTTGTGTCACCTCATACGGGGGAAGTTATCAGGACTGAAGGCCTCATATAAATTTGTATTGCCCCTCAGCTTGAGGTGTGTGAGACTCCCCAAACCTGCAACAGGGAATGAGCTGAGATGGTTTTCAGTCAGGTCCCTGAGAAATACAAAACAAATTGAGAAAAACAGAGGAGATTGGGTGTTAGATCAGAGTGCCTCATCACTGAATGCATATCAATGGTCCCTGTGAAGCCGGCCAGAGTATGAAGTATGAATAATTTGTGTAATTTCAGGGCTCTGTCATACAGTTTAACTTTAATCAAAGATACTAACACTAACTAATTAAAAGAAATGACACGGCTAAAAAAGCAGATAATTGGGAGATGCGACCAATTGCATAGGCTTTGTTACTCACAGTTTGATCAAAGAGTGAAGTGAGGTAAAAGCATCTGCGTGAATCCACTCGATCATATTCCAGCTGAGATCACTGACCCCAAAAGAAAAAAAAAAAGGAATTGAGATGAAATTGAATGGAAGGAACTGCAACAAAATGTTTTGCATAGTTGTATCTTGATCACCACTAGATGACAGTGGTGGGTCATAAGTGTACATAACTTCATATTAACCGATGCTATATGGTCTTTTTGGCTTAAGACTCCTTAAAGTAATTCAGTCTCAACTTAAAACCCCTTATTTCACGATAGGGAGTTTCTTTCCATAAACTACTGTATTTTAAAGCTTTTGATAACCCCACATTAAATGTGGGGTTATCAAAAGGAAGTAAAATGATCTAATATTTCACAGGAAAAAAGCACAATCTCAAAATCCTATGGATAGAAAGTAAATTGTCTGAGAAACAAAGTTGTGCAATGGAACCATAATTTGTATACATTCTCTCCTATTGTGTTAATCATCTGTTAAAACCTCTGATGTGCAGACAGGAACATATTAAAGAAAAGAAAAACATATAAAATGTGTCTGTAAGGTGTTAAGTCACCATGTGCTGCTAGAACAACAACAGAGCTCCTTGATATTGATTCTACAAGGGTCTGGAGTTCTGCTGGAGGTATGCTATAAACACCATTTCTCCAAAATATGTTCCATCATTTGGTGTTTTGATGATGATGATGGAGAGCCTTATCTGCGAATCCTGTCTGTGTCTACAAGCCTCTTAGTGAAGTGCTGAATCCCATTCTTGGAGCCATTGATCCAAAACAATGCATTTGCAAGAGAATCTTTCATGAAGTTTTGGATAAAATATACAGTTAAAACAAAAGCTGACTTACAGTGCCCTTAGAGAGGTGAGCTGCTGGAAGGTATGTGACTCTATCCTCCGAATTTGGTTATGCTGTAGTCCTCTGTTGATAATAATTGAGGGGAATTTGGCAAAAAAGGCTTGATTTTGATGGATGTGTGCATGCCACTGTGTCAGGGGATAAACTACTCACATCTCTTGTAGTGCAGAGCAGTGGTAAAAACTGGGCAGATCCTCAATCTGGTTGTGAGACAGCTCCCTTCAATAATACACAAAGCACACACACGCATACACATAAGCACAGTGACCAGCTGTGAATTTATAGTGTGGGAATTTATGGGGGTAACTGGATTATTTTTGTGAACAGTCGGCTCTGAGCAAGACAATATAGCAGGACAATGATTTTGGGGGGGACTGGTGATTGGATTTCATAGCATAGTGACTGTACAAGTGATTGCTCTCCACAATTTGGTTTTGTGTATCAGTTGTGTACTGCTTACCCCCCCCCCATCTGTGGTTTGTGTGTGTGTATGTACTCACAGCACTCTGAGGCGAGGCAGCTGCTCACATAGATCCAGAGGGAGAGTTGAGAGACCAGCCCGGGTCAACGTCCTATAGAGAGAAAGTGAATCCTCTGATCATTGTTGAAGTGCAAGCAAGCAAAAGGGTTTTCCAGTTCTGTGAGTTTAACTTGGTCAGACAGGGAGCTGTAAAGTTTTGCAAAACCTGTCCCAGGTTGGCATAACTCACCTTCCCCTCCCTATCCCTTTTTTGAGTCTCTTGTTGCTCTCCAAAAACACACATATACTCTTTTTTTTTTCTCTTGGCTCGGTGTATCTGTGTATCTTTCCTTCTTATCTCCTTTTCTTTCATGTATGTGGACTTTGGGGATTATATCTCTGCCCTCAACCTCAGTGTCTTCTCTCCTTCTTTCTATGTCTTTGTTGTTGTATGTGGTGAGGCCTCACTCCATGAAATAATACTCTGCGTGTGTGGTGCTTGTGTTGTGTGAAGGGGCATAAAGGAGACACTCACAAAATTTCCAGGCTGGTGGTTCCTTTCAGGTCAGGAAACTGTTGAATCTGGGTTGCTCCATTAAGGGAACTGGAGTCAAAAGGGAAGAAAATCTGTCAGAAAACTCTTCCTTTGTCTGCCTCAGTCTCCCACTCACACACATACATGCGTGTGCACACAGACCTTGTCTAACAGCTCATTTCAGGCATCAAACTTTTCTTCCAACATCAACACGGGCTGTTTTGGCTGTCTCTCTAGACATCATAAGTCACACCATTCAACATGTTCTTACAACACACTCTCTCTTACCACATCAGCACGCAGCGCAGCAATAAGCTAACACAACATCATTCAGTAGGCCATTACACATGTCCACTCAACTCTCACTGCAAGGGACAGAGGATGATTTAAACAGTGTTTGGGCTAACTCACTGGAATTGTTTCTAGTGACCGCATACTTACAGTGTGTGCAGCTTAGGTAAGAACTGGAAAGCGGATTTTCCCACAAACTGGATGGGGTTCTCATAGAAATGACTACAAAAAGAAAAAGAAAAGAAAATTCTGAATAATATTATTTAGGAATTAGTTGCATGTTGCATATGATGAAATTTAATTAAATTGCCATGATGTGTTTTATTCTGATAAATGCACATTCTGACATTAAGAATGAGTATCAAGCTCACATAGTTTGGAGCTGAGGGTTTCCCACGAAGGCCCTCTCTGGGATTGCTTTGATATTGTTGTTATGGAAGCCCCTGCAAATACAAAAACGCAGTTAATGTGTGTGTGTGTGTGTGTGTGTGTGTGTGTGAGAGGAGCGACAGTGTTTTTGTGAGTGAGAGGCAAGTCATATGTCCTCATGTTGCACCTGCCATTGCACAGCTGAAAAACATTTTTGGATACATGAGATGTAAACACGCACACATACGCTGTATCTGTGACACATATGCACACTGCGGAACATCTGCTGAAGCTGAAGGAAAACATGGTGTCTGTGTGTATGTGAAGGCAAGGGGGAGCGTGGGTGTGTAGCCAGCACCTGCTTAGGGCGAGAGAGATTGTATCCGAGTGCCACATTAAAATCACTTAACGGGATTACACTGGATAACGCAAACACGATAGTCATGTCAGGCAGGTGTGTTTTCTTGTTGGATATGTGTATTTGTGCTTGCGTGTACTCACAGTTCCTGAAGCTTACTCAGTGTCCTGATGGCTACGGGGAATTCCTTCAGATCATTGTAGTTTAAATCCCTGAAATAAAGATAGAGAAACAGAAATATAAAATGTACCGAATAAATATAGTTCTACATAAGGTCCAAGATGAAATCATTATTCATCCATATGCAATATTCTGTGTCTCATTGAATATGTATGTGGAGTCATTTCCTCCCCACAGGCAGGTGTTGAGTGTGAAGTTTGGATATGACCCTTGACCTTTGCTGCTCTGACCTCATTATTTAGTGCTGTTTCTGATTAGTTTCCCAGGAAACACTGTATCCAAACATCTATTGCTATAGTTGACACACTTCCTACGCAGGTGGCAGGAAAATGGCTCTAGCGGAATTGCTGACTCTATATATACTAAATTTTTACTGTAAATGTGCAGATGCATAAGACAAGTGTGCACATTTGGACTTTGCCATATTATGAAATCTTCATTTATAAGTTTTGTGACTGAAGATTGTCATCTATTCAGATCCAAGGTTATCTTAAAGTAAGTCATGCTCAGATGGACTTGTTTTTACTCCTTTGAAGTAGTGAAATGTCTTTGATGAAGTACTGATAGGTATTTGTGTTTTTCAGTGGATGCCATGAAATATTCCTCTGTCTGGTTCAGCTCTGACTTGTTTGCGTATGCTGTTGTGTTCTCCAGCAGTCCTCTGGACGGCTCTTCATAGTAATGATTTTATAATACACACTAGGGGCTGGGGAGGGTGCTTATGCAGATGGTCTCTCATATTTCTCATAAGGAGGCCGCTGTGAGAGATTAACCCCTCATACCAGTGCAATCCCCTCGTCAGTGACACCTGCCATCTTATCCCGCTGAATCATCGGTCTCTCCCCACCGCTGATGGCCCAAACACTTTAACAGGAACTATTCTGGTCTAGAGAGCTCCATCCCTCTTTTTCTCATTCTGTAGTTTCCCATCATCCCCTTAGCCATGGCTCCCCTGACTTGTGCTGTATTCCCTCACATGTATAATGGCTTTTAAATTTAGTGTTAAGATTGCCATATGTTTATGAGTGCACAAGTACTTGGTTATCTGCACACACACGCATGTGCCCACACACATGCTCATAAAAAGGTATACATCGTCTTTTTTTACAGTTCAACAGGTTGTTAAGCAGCATGCCAGAATCTTTTCTTTCTTTCTTTTTTTTTATCAGACCACCGTGAATTTTGCAGGAGACATCGTTGCGCTGTCTCAATTTCTCTCGCTTTCTTTCACCACCTCTTTCATAAGACTATGTCAGTTTCCTGTGGTTTTCACAAAAATCTGTGGTTAGGATCTAGTTATCGGAGCTACAGCACATACACTCAAACAACTCTACTGTAGCAACGCCAAGCCATGTTTGACCTCAGCGCTGCTTAGGAATTACTTTTACAAAGCACAGAGGAATTTGTTGACGGTACTTCCAGGTAATCAAGGAGGAACTGTTCATCTTTGCATTTTTGCCATTTGTTGGTTTGTTGTGGTTTTGAGAAACGATCAGGCACCTGCTGAAATTAATAGGACATTAATCATTCTGACTATATGATTTAGTGTTACTCTGGATGATTTTTAACAGTTGGTTCATATGATCCATAAGAAAACACATTAGTTTCAGGTGTTCCAAATGATGTCTACTTTCACACACACACACACACACACACACACACACACACACACAAATCCAATCAGTGCTGCTGTCCAACGCACAATAAATTGATGCTCCGTGGTTTTAATTACCTTTTTGAGGTTCTTCATATGTCTTAGGGTTATTCTAAGGTTATGTGATTGTTGTAAACACATCCATACTGAATGTATGTTGATACTTGCTGATACTTAGTCATCACTAAACCTGAGATAGTGTTTTGGGAAACAGAGGAGGTACTCATTTGGGTCTGTGAAATCATTTCAGTGTACATGTGCGTGTGTGTGTGTGTGTATTAGATTGTGAAAGTGTCTTACATTTAATTTAAAACAGTAACCACTATCCAGAAAGCATATGTGTGTGTAGGTATCTGTTATCATGTGTAAGTGTGTTGGTGAAATACTCACAATGTCTCCAAACTGTGTAAACCTTCAAAACATCTCTCGCCCATACTCTGGATCTGGTTGTTATGGAGATGCCTGAAGAAGGCCACAAATATTTTTCAACAAATCAGAAATTATATGATGAAAAACGTTTCCACACTATAATCATCCCCGCCCTTGTCCAAGACAGTGGAACAAATAATTTCTCTGGGAAGTTGAGAAACGCACCCAGGAGAGTTTTAAACAAACAAACCAAGATGTCACTTACAGTACGACAAGAGCGGTCAGGTTGGTGAAAGCATAATCTTGTATGTGTGTGATCTGGTTGAGGGCCAGTGTCATGGCCTGTAGGGAGGGCAGAGAGTCCAGGGCCGTCACGGGGATTGCTGTTAGGGAGTTGTCATCCAACCACAGGTGTCTTAGAGAGCGAACCCCTCTAAAGGTCCCAGCTGGAACCTCAGACAGCAAGTTAGCATCGAGACGCCTGCAGGGTGAGAGGAACTCAGTTTAGGGAGATACTTATCAAGTTTAAGTGCAGTATGTTTTAATTATGTGCATACATGCATTGGTGCTTGTACGTGTGTTTTGGCAGTGAAGTGCTTTGGCTTACAGGAAGCTTATTATGAGAATTACACATCCTTTATTCTCCATCTTTCATCTTTGCAGCAGCTTCTTAAAAGCGTCTCATTATGATTTATTCCCATACTAAATAAGCCAAGTCTAGCTTCACCAGCACAGACATGTATGAAATGTAAGATCAATGGAAGAGGAAGAACAACTGTGGTTGTTTTATTCTATTTCACTTTATTTGTGTGTAAAGCCTTTGTTCCTCAAGACTGAGAATGTGAGAAACAAAAAAAGGAAGGAAAAGTTCCAAAAGCTTGCTCTTCAGTTGCTCCTCACCCTTGCTATTTCCATCAAACTCTCATTGTCGCCAGTCCCTGATTTCCACCACAAACACATCTCCTTTGGGCTGATGAATTTATGGTACTGGACACACTCACTCACATACGCTCTCACACATGGACTTTCATCTGTTCAGCTATACAAAAACCTACCAAACCTTTGTCCCCAACCATCTCTCTCTCCCTGTGTCTCACCCTGCAGGCAAAGAGTGCGGCCTGTGAAAAACACCCCACGTAAATGAACACATGCAAACACACGGTCCATAGTGATGAATGATCCCCTCAGGGCAGAGTTGACGAGCTGAAACCACTTCCTGCTGCTATTCTTCTTTGGCCCTTCACACTCATTCATTAATCTCCTTTACTCCCCCCGGCCTCTCTCATACTCACATTTTGTTTCTTACATCTTCATTGATGCACTCCCGGCCTCTGCAAACCCCTTTACGTCTCACTCATTAACTGTTGTTCATCTTTCAAACATCCTCCCTTATCAATCTTACAAACTTGGTTCTTTGATTCTTGCACTGCAGCTCCTCCTCAGCTTCCTCGCCCCTCTGAGGCTTCACCAAACAAACAGCATCATCAAAGTGAAATCTGAACTTGAACTCTGAACTCTGAGCTTTTCTCCCCAGGGAAATTTTCCATCAAGCAAGGCAACTGTATACACTGGCAGATGCTCACACACACAGAGGCACAAGGACACCCTCAAGCATGCATGTGAATACACATAAATGTGTGCTGCCTCAAGAATTGCTCATCTTCTCTCCTTCCTGAGCACACAGTTCTTTCAGTGCTGTAATATTGTCCTTGTGCATCATGTGTGTTCCAACCATGGACATTGTCTGTCCTTGACCTAAATCATGAGATGAAAGCTATGGAACACCTTCAGCTTTCTGGTTTGTTCTTCAGGGCAAAAATAATAATTGCTCCTTTGGGTGGACCTGCCAGGCCTCTAGAAGGTCCAGACAGAACAAGGAATGTTCCAGAGAAGCCAATAAAGCTGCAACTATTTCCTGTCGATCACATCAAAGTCTGAGCTACAATTTCAGGAGAGAGAAATTGAAAGAGATAGAGTTCTCTTGAATGATCTAGACAGCCAAGATTTTATTCAACAGGGAAGTTGGAGAATTATGTTTCAATATATTGATCCTAATCTATAAAAACAAGGGCTAAGTTGATGTTATGCAGCTTGTGGAACTCATCAGTGCTGATTACATTACTTAACCTGTGGGTTGGCACCCAAAACACATCTGTCTGCTTCTGATAGCACCGAACTAAACAACAACACTCAAACAGCATTATACTGCACTGTAATTAGGCTGCTCCAAATGGTGAGACAAATTTCTTGACTCAGTTTCAGTTCTCTGCTGACAGAAGGATTCTTGTCCGAGATTAAGTCATGATTTATTCTGGATGAAAGCCTCCTTTATACATTTAGACCAATTTAAAACCCATGTGCTGACTCAGAAGCTGTCTCCCTTTCTTTTTACCTGGTGTGTTTTATGTCAGTGAGAGGCGCCGACAAGCTTCTCTCTCCAAAGCCTTTCCAGTAATCTCTCTCCACTGGGCTTATCATTACAGTAATGACAAGGTACTCTATACACTGGCTGTGTGTGTGTACTGCCTATGTGTTTCATTACTTGAGACGGTCTTGATGTGAAGAAATTAAGAAGAGACCACACATACGCTTGCTCACACGCGCACACACACAAAGACCAAGACTTCAACATGACAAAAATGGTTAATTCACACACATGCATGCTCACATAACAACAGCCTGAGTTATTGTGCCTTGCTGTGAACATAGTGTGTGACTGTGTGCAGGGTTGGCTATTGTATTAAGCAGGCCTGCTTTATTCCAGACGGGGAAACGCTGTAGGCGGTAGAGGAGTTCCTTGTGCACGCCTCTCCTGTGTTACAACTTCAGCAATTTGAGTGTCTGTGTGATGACGGAAATGGTTCTATGGATATTTATAAAGAATTATTAATTTGGAAAGCAGGGACGTGGAGTATGTGTGCGGTTCAAAGTTGGGAAACACGGGTCGGGATGAGGAATTACAGATGAGGTGGTCCACATGCACCCACCCAAACATGCAAACAGATACACACACACACATATATACACATGTACACTGACCCCACAGATGAGACAATTTAGCCACCAAACAATCTCATTAGTAAGGGGGATAGCAGTGTGGGTGGTGGAAGAAGAACGGATGAGAGGAGCGGAGGAGGAAGAGAGGGGGAATTGATGGAAAATGGGGTTGTTTCACAGCTCATTGGAGATACTCTCCCTGGCCTGCAGTGTCTGCTGTTTCCCTCATGGCTTCCAGATGCTACCATGAACTGCACTGACACAATCTGTGACGCCTACAGTCAGGCAGTACAGCACTGAATGCAGAGCTATTGCAGCCGACATCGGGGTATGATCTGTAATATGTCAGCGGTACTCTATACCTGCATTGCGGTCAGACCTGAGATGTGTGGGTGGGTGGCCAGAGGACGTTTCATAGAGGTAGAGTAGCATGATTAGTGTGTGTATACATGTGTATATGAGAGGCACACTTACAAGGAGAGGAGGTTGGGTAGGTCCCATGGAGCATCATCAGGAAGTCTCTCCAGCTGGTTATTTTGTAGCATTCTGAAAGGCAGATACAGATTATTCAGGTCATATTGGATATTGATAGGCGGGAGAGTATATATGTTGTGTGTGAGGACACATCAGGCAAAACAAATAATTCCATAATGAAGGAAATCCGACACAAGAAGGAAACTCTTGAAAAGAAGCAGAGGATGAAGGTTAGAGGAAAAGAAAAAGAGACGCTCCTTGGGTGGGCTGCTGATGTCATTCTCAGAAAAATGAAGCAAAAAGTGAGGAGGAAGTGTGAAGCAAACAATGGCCCTTTCTCTATCCTCTCCTTTCTCTATCCTTATACCACCTTTTCTTTAAAGTTTTTATGGCAATCAGCCTCCAGTGTTTTGCTCTCTGCAAAGCCAAATGATTGTATCATGGCATCGAAGGGCAACATTGGGCAGTGAGTCTGTCAGTCTAAGAGTGCTAATGTCAGGGCATCAGTAAATACACAGTGTCTTTGCAGTGTGAAACAATCTTGATACTGTTCTGTGATTAACGGGCAGGATTTTAAACACTAATTCTAAACATCTTAGTTAGGCATTCGTTTATTTGGCTAGAGATGAAGCTTAAAGTGATTGCAATTCAGTGCATTCCTCAGGTCTCAGGATGTATTAACTATATTTTTCCAAATTTATTTACATAACTCAATGTGTCACATAGTTTTATAGTGTTCAGTATTTCACAACAGTTCTCTATGTAAGACATGATGATTCCTTTAGAGAAGAAAATATGCTGCTCAGGTTTGAGAGGATCAGAGAAATGTTTCCACTGGGATGATGATGCCATGATAAATACACTCTATTGAGTCTTTTCCTGTTTCAAAGAAATTCCCCATGGATCGCTTCTCTGTACTGCACTCTGGATTCATAACCTTTTGTGTGTGTGTGTGTGTGTGTGTGTGAGTGAGAGAACAAGACAGTTAGTGGGGACCTCATGGCTAACGTTCTGTCTGTGTTTAAAACACATATTAATGTTAACTAATTGTTGACGAAGGACACTGACAGTTTATCTGTTCTTTTGAAGTTTAAAAGACTGAAAAATGAATGCTTGCAGACGTGTGTAAATTCAGAAAATATGTGTGAAAGACATAATAGCCCAGGATTCATGGCTAGTTCACTCATGTCTTGATGAGTTTCACAACACAAGGTGAAAGAAGATGATTCCCTAAAATTTCAAACCACAATTTTCCAGCTCACTTTATATGGTGGCAGGCTCTCAAACATTTCTCAGCCAGTGTCAAAAAAGAATTGACTTTGTTGCCAAGACTCATGAAAACTTCCTTAAGCCCCTTGTCTTGCACCCACCAGAGGTACGGCCACAACTCATTAGATGCTGCGCTCACAAGTCAGAAGGTACTATAGTTTTATGGTTGCTTTGCACATTTTTGTGATTTAATACTTCACAGCAGTGCTAACAGTTGGTGGCCATGGATCATAAGGCTCTGAATACACTCTGAGAAATGGGGTGTTAAGAAAACAGCTTTAAGTGGCTTTTTAAGTTCATTTTTTGTCACTTACAGTCATCTCAGTGGGTGGTGTGGCTGGGAGGTCCCTGCATTACACCTGTGATGCTGTGTATTTGTGTGTGTGTGTGTGTGTGTGTGTGTGCACACGCTTGCAACTGAAACAGAGCTTGCTTGCAAATGAAGGAGCTTCAAGCAGGGCAGGTCTCCCCCAGCCCATAAACTTTAACTGCAGTTAATGATGCGTGGCCTGTGTGTTTTATTCAAGGCGGGAGCACAGCTCCCCTCCCCCTGAAAAGCTGGAGTGGAACAACCCACCTGGGATGTGGGCTGAACCACCAGAGTGGGACAGGGAGGTAGAGATGAGGAGGTTACTTACAGAACTTTGAGGTTGTGGAGACCTTGGAGAGCGTGGCCTGAGATATACCTCAGTTGATTCCCTGAGATGCGTCTAGGGAGAAACATGGAGATCAAAAAGGAGAGAACAAAATATAAAAGTGAAAAATGATATATAACTACATACACAAGAATTTTACAAGTCTCACAAGAGAAATTTTGCCTTTTGCGTTACTCTGTCTTTGGATTCATAGTGTGATATGACTTCATCCTTGAGTTTCTACTTCAGGGTTACTGTTAGGGCAGTATGCAAATAACAATATTCTATTCCATTTAGTGTGGTTGCTATTGGCCCAAAGTACATCCTGAAACCTTAACCAATCCTGGGAGCTCTGATGAGTGAGTAAAGACTGAATTGAATGAGACTGAGACTGGGTCAACAAGTGCAGTGTGAACGTCTATTTGCTTGTGTGTATGTTCGTGTGTTTATGTGTGTATAGAGTAAGGTGTATACTAGATATGTGTGCATGAGCTGTGGTGGGTTGACTGGGAATGTGTGTGCTATTTTCCATGTCCTTGAGGTAAATTGGGCTCATTCTGAGGGGCCTTGAGGACAGCGAGGGAGAAAAACCACACACATTCACACAAGCAATCCAATCAGTTTGTTTATCAAACACAGCACCTAATGGTCATTTGTGAGTGTGTATAAGATGTTCAAATAAATAACATTCAGTCCAGCAGAGTTACTCTCAAGGTCACGAGCTGGAAGCACAGTTTAAACACAGATTTTGTCTTCACAGCTTGAGACCACCCACTTTTATTAAACACACACACAAGCTAAAAGTTACTCACTGGCATCGTCCTCCTCCTCACACCGATGCTCTAAAGGTGACATTTGCTTGACATTTCAGCCTTATGCTAAGCAGCCTGTGCCTGGCTGAGTTTTTCCATCAGTGTTGTGATATTGAAAAATTGATGTAGAGCGCTGTCTGCCTTCCCAAACCACTATCATCCAGATGGCAATGGATGAGGGCTCCCAGCAAACTCCCGCTGACATCTGACACTCAAGTCAACATGTCTGAGTCTTATTACCATACAGTGGCAAACCACATAGCCCTGCGCCTGCCAAATCTCACAGTTAGCGTTGTTTAGAACTCTTATAGAGCTTGTATTTATCAACACAAACACACTCACCTGCATGTAAATGCACTCCCAGATCTGAACACAAGAATACAAAATGGACTGATAGTTACCCAAGCTATTGTGGTGGTATTTAGTCATGCTGCTCAAACCACAGTCAAAACTCATTCAAACACACATTGACTGCACCACATGATGTCTCTATATTTTCTCTAAGATGAAAGATGAGGATGACAGAGTTGCTCTGCGGTATTTTGACCGTATTACTAACATGTTCATTCTTCTCTCAAGAAAAGCAGTTCAAACTGCTCTTAGATCTGATTTTCACTCATGAAGAAACCTGGATACTATTTGTTGTCCCTCTGAGGACTCTTGTTCTGCTACTTAAATCATACTACACCATTTTGGCTTCTGCTGGGGCACAAGCTGGTCACCAGGGAACAATTCAATAGCCACTTTTCCAGGGGTAGCTGTTTCCGTAGGCCTTGGTAAGGTCCTGACACCAGTAAAATAGATCTAAGTCTTCTGCTACAAAGTGCCTTGTTTTGGTTACTGTTCAAATACACTGATTGGTTACAGACACACTGGTCGCAAAAAAGATATAGGTAGCACCAAAGGAAAATAAATGTCTTTTCTACACGGGGATGAGGACCGCCAGTAATTTAAAGTTTTAGAAAACAAACATTGTAGTTAAGGCCATGGTATGATGTGCATATCTTACTGCCAACCCAGCCTTTCTCTATTAGCTGCACCATTGGAGCCAAAACAGCATTAGAGTGGAATCATGCTTTTTTTGTGCTGACTTCATTTGTCAAATGGATAATTATGTCAAAAGTGAAGATAGATTCTGAAAAAGGAAAGAATTGTTCAGACGTTCTTGATAGACATCAACAGAACAACATTGACCAACTGTTTCCATGATATCAGTGTGCGTATTTATGCGTGTACGAATGTGTAAATGATCGCACATATGAGTGAATGTTCCGCACTTAGCCTCAGAGTCGTTCCACATCAATCTCATTCTAATGAAAGGCGCCTTGCTCTTGACAAATCATGGCTCCGACTGTTTTTTCTTTTGATTTGATTTGGGGATTGTTAGAATTTTACTTGGCCCCTGGACTGCATAGATAAAAATTCAAACTCAGCATAATCCAGCTCTACTGTGGTGATTCATAGATAAAATAACAGAAGCCAGTGCAGTTCAAACGTATGGGATGGCAGGGATGGTGCTATCATGCTATCGCACTGTCAGAGCTGATCAGTCAGGGCTTTACTGAAGCATACCAACTACTGATTATCCTATGCATCACCATGATCTATTGCCTGAAAAGAATAAACAATAAGATGGATTAAAGACCAAGAGAGTGAAGCATCTTATTTTGGGATTCTATCCCAGGCAGTGATAGGACGTGGCAGCAGGACCAGGATGGTTGATAAAAGTCAATGATGAAAGCAGATGAGGAGGATAAACTGTTGTTATCAGAGAGAAGGCAGTTCGTGTGTGGGTGTATCTGTAAGTACATATGCATGTATGACCTTTTTTACCTGTGGTCCATCAATAGAAATGTTATCCCTCCCTCTGTTCGGAGGTCCAGCCAGGGGGTCAACCACTTAACCTGGTGTTAACCTCTGAAATTACTGGAGTAATATATAGACATGTGGAAATGGTGTGTGTGTGAGTGTGTAGGGTGTATAGGGTGTATGTGGTTGCGTGTTTCTGGGAAGGAAAGAATCAAGTTGAAAAAAAAAAAAAAATCAATGTTGGCAACACTAAAAGGAAATGTTTTAATTGACCTAGATAGTCTCAGATGTGTTGTGCACCTGGACTATCAAAACAGCCAATATTATAACCCCTTAACCCTTACCTACGTCATACTGCTGGCCTATCAGCAGACAATCTTATCACCAAGGGGAAGACAAGCAGGGCAGCATTGGCCTCCACTCACCGTTTCTTTCTTCTTACATTTGGATTTCATTTGTGTGATATCTGGAGAGCACCTAAGTGCAGTCTCATAGGCTGGAGAAGCCCTTTGAGAAGGCAGAATGGATAATCTAGAGTAAGAGGATAATGATGAGACAGATTTATCAGAATTTCAGCCTTGAGCTGATAACAGGAGCTAGCACCATATTCCTTGCACATTATGCAAGTCAATGCTAGCAGAAATAGTGGGTTTAAATAAAAAACAAAAAACTGGTAAGATTGTTTTACCTATCAGGCCCCTTTGAATGGTCTGATTTCAGCTCTGTATTTAGGAGGTGAGTGATGGCTACAGATAATGATAAGATGAGCATGAGGGAATCATCCCAAACAGCTGATTATGATGGGAGTCAAAGGAAAATGGCAGAAAGAAATATGATCTCCGGAGGTACAAACAACATGGACTTTGATAGGCTGATGATAGGCCCTAAGCCCAGTTCCCTTCCAAGGTACTTCTCTGAAAAGGCCTTTACAGGGACAGTTTTCCTTGAACCTACATCCTGCTAAACCCAAGTTGCAATTAAATCAGAAATAGATAGCACATTTGACGACATTTGAAGAGAGGGGATGTCTTTGATATGGCAGATAGATGAGCATCCAGTCTCGGAGTCTGTACCTGAGTCTGGGCATTGCTGCCCTCTCATTAACCTATAGACACACAGGGTGCCTTTCAGTCGCCTCTTTTCATGTTCCGTCTGACAGACAGTTGCGTGCAGGTTTTTGTATTTGAATGAAGATGTGATTCATTGATCAAAGTACTAAATGAAGGCTTAATAAGAGGGATCTGAGATCACAGAAAAATGTTTAGACGAAAGGCCTTTGAATTAGAGAAAGGCCTGGAGGGCGTGGCAATTAAACTTACATCTTATTATTAATATTAATGCTGCAATGAATCAAAGAATGCCTTTGCCTGATAAGGTTTGCTACTTACTTTGTAAATTAATTTAATCACCATATTTATTGTTCAAAGGGATTAACTCTTTGCACTTTGATACTGAAGAGCAAAGAGATGAGAGACAGAGAGCTAGGGCTTCAGAAAGATACTCCGTATGTGACTCAAGATTTTGGTCACTCTCCTCCCTAGAGTTTACAACTGGATGAAAGCTGAACTTCTTGCTATAAGCAGAAGTAACATTGTTTTGGTTCAGGCAAATGTGAAAAGCATCTCGCAATAAAATGAATTGGAAAGGAGGCCAATAGGGTGAGGGAGGGCAGGCAGGGAGGTATAGCCCAACATCAACATCAACATCAAACAATTTATCACTCAGCCAGTCACAACATGCCTGGCTCCTGCCTTTGCTTGTGCTACCAACAAGTGCTGTCAACCCACATCAAACACTCTCTCCAGAGCCGACCAGGTTTCTGTTTAAAGCCTAAGTTTGATTTTCTAAGAACTGTAAGTAGTTGTAATTATAACGTGTATACCCTATTCTGCCATGCTTCATTTTTCCAAACATTCAAGACAGAAGGGTGTCAGAAATGTATTTCTCCCCTGAGATGGACAGCAGGCTATAAAAAAAATTGCTTTGGGGCAGGTACATCCTCCTTGGAAGACCTACAAAGCAAAGCACCAGAAGGTCTCGATAAAACGTCAAAACACAAGCGCAAAACAGACAAGGGAAGATCAGCAGGGCTATAGAACACTGTTAGGATTATCTCTGGACAAACACTGCAGATGAAGTTGCATCCAAGACCCCAACCCCTTGTTCCCCAGGGCAGGCAAATGTCAACCTCAGTGTTCAACATCAGTCTGCCCTGAGTTTTCCTGGTTATTACACCAGCAGCATCTGACTTTTACCATTTTCCCACAGCAAAAGATAAGTCATTCAGAAATTAATTATTGAAAGTAAATCAGTCTTGAATTTAATTGTAACTTCAAGGTGCCATTTAACTTCCGTGGGCTTTGTGCTGCACGTCGGACCCAGTTTGACCATGAATCAAACTCAACTGAATGCTTATCCAGCAAACCTTTTGCTTTCATCATCATTAGCTCATGCCTCACAGGCTGCAGCTGCAAGAATTAGCAAAGAAAACAGCGGACTGTTCAAACACCTCACGCACACACACATACGCACACACACACACGCACGCTCATGCTGCAGGCTTCAGAAGTAAAAGAATCACGTGAAGGCTGACATACACACACAAGCCCCTGTGAATTACTACACACTTACACACACATTCATACCCTTGGGGCAAATCTGTGGGCAGCCTTTGTCAAAGTAAGACTTAGCCGAATTCTGCTGAGTGGTCAGATCAGATATCGGTGAGGTCCACCAAAAATGTGTTTAAAACGTTTTGGGATTTTGCTACAGCATGTGTTCTTTCATCAGCCCTGTGAGAATGAAACCAATACTTTCTACTTTGTGAATTGCTGTGTGTAGAAAAGTCAAGAGATTTGGCACGCTGGCAGGATGAAATCTTTTGTGGTTATTTTAGCTTAGATGTGCCTAAATTCAATTCCTATTTATGTTCATTTTGTAGTTTTCTTGGCAACATGTTTTCTTTATTTTGTTAAATGATATTTTTTAATAATTGTGCATGTTTTGGTATCTAATTCATTTAGTGGCTCAGCTACTTTGTTCTTATTAATGATACCCAAACATCCATATGCCTAATACGTTAAAAAAGAAAAACATATGAGCTTTTCTCTCATAATTTTCCTTAGTGCTTTCCTGACATTCTCTGAAAGCGTGTGTTTTTCTTGGCAAGGGCTTGTCTCTCCATGTATATTGCTCTTGCTTAGCTCTCCAGCTGAAAAAAAAAGTCAAGGCGGGCAAGAAAGCAGCATCTTGGATACTGAGTACAGAACCTGTTCTCTGAACACTTTGAGGACCATATATTCACTTTGTTAGTGAATATCACAGAGTATATTCAGTCTCTGGGTGAATATCGGGTTCCCTTTCACCTCCGTCTGCAGACATCCCATGATATACTACCGTGTTGCTGCAGGCAGTTTCTTGGTAGGAGAGATCAAACGCAGGCCAGAGTCATCAATCTCCTTCACTGAGGTTTGCACATATCAGCGGCTCAGGGAATGACTGTTTCTTGTCACGATTGAGTTGTGGCGATGGATGGTTCATTAATTGAACGCAAGTTGAATGATTTTGTACTCACAGTTCTGATAACAGGTGCAATCTGTGGAAAGCTCCGGGCTGGATCTCACTGATGTTGTTCATACTCAAATCCCTAGAGAGAGAAAACAGGCAGCGTAAATATCAAAGAATCAATCACTATATCTAATTGATGTTCTTTCAAGGTACTCGGGACATGTACATTTACAGATGTTTAAAAGTTTTTTGCATGGAGATCAATCATTAGGAGTGGGAGTCGGACACACAGAGAGGTTTGAGGGTTAGGTAGAGCGACTGGAAGAGAAAGAGATGTAGATGAGAATTTTCCCCAATGAATCATTGTTGGGCAGCTGTAATTTCTTCCTCGTCCCAGTGACTCTTTCTCTTTTCCAGATGTCTAACTCTACCTTCTCTATATCTGACCCCTCCATATCTATCGCTCTCTCCTTCTCTCTCCTTCTCTTCTTTCCCCCAGGTTTTTCACGAGACTACCTCTTTTCCCCCTTTCTTCAAAGCTGTAACATAGACACACTACATTTTTTTCCTGACGTGACAGGGTGTGTTGTGGTGTGAGTGTTGACGCAGCTGCATTGCAGTCAGAGAGGGAGAGGCGCAGGATGTTCGGATACATGCATGCACATACAAACACACACACACACCTAACCTACAAGGATAATTTGTGTGTCAGCCTCTGGTAGAAAACATATATAACCTTGTGGCCCCAGTCATGTAAGGTCATCTCTCTGGTAAACACAATGAAAGCAAGAAGGTGTTACGTCACCCCTTCTTTGCTTTCACAGCCCTTGGGGTCTTGCATGAGTCTTCAAAAGTGAGGTTTGTATGTTCGTGTGTGTCTGCGTGTGTGTATGACACTAACCATTGCTCATAAAGCCAGACCACCGGGCTAGCAAGTGTAAACTCTTCTCTCAGAAGCTCTTCGCATTTGGGAGTTTTGACACACTGGCTGTTTGTTTGTCAAGGCAGCCAAGCTGACGGGAGGCTGTATGGATCTACCCGCAGGCATGATCTATATTCAGCTTCATGGGAGGTGTGTGTGTGTGTTTGGGAAAAAGACCATACAGCAATTAAATGCTGACAGATTTGAGTATTCTGGTTATCTAATTTAGGAATTGTGACAAATCCGGCGTACCAAAGGCTTGTTACCTTGTCAAAGATAATGTTTACCATTAGGCTTTAGGACGTGGTGGGGAGTAGTTGTGTTCTCGCCAAGTGAAGAGTTCGCCCTCTGCTCTGTGTCCATTTGCAGCGAGATTTTGTAGGTCAGATAATTATGTAGTCTTTATACGGCATCTGCTGACATTGACTGTTTTCCTTACGAAATAATAATGGCATGTCATTTTCCATGCATGGGAATTTCCTGTTACTTTTGCCCCCCTACTGGGAGGTCTGACTGCAGAGAGTGGGGTTCAAGGTGTTACCCAAGGACACATGCAGTCCGGATGCTTTCAATTAGAGTGGATGAAAAATTGTTTCACAGAAAGTTGGGATTTAATCGTCCAATGCTACTCACATCAACATTACAGATTTAGACTTTATTGTATGTTTTGATGTGCAGGTCTCTGTATTATTTGTACCTTATGCTCCACTGGCACACCATGAGCACAAGAGTGTCATTACACACACTTATGTCAAGTGTGGGGAATGGCTCATATTGATAGCTGGTGTGAATAATGTGTCATTAAAAGGTAGCAATGGGCAAATAAAAGAGAAGAATAAGGGGCTCTCATGTCAGAGTAAACAATGCGGGCTGTAAAACACTTAATAAATGCTTTGTAAATGTTTTATGGGGTATAGGAAATTAATTCATCCTGTTTTTAAGGCTTAAAGGATACAAAGTTGTTGTAAATAGCTGAATGTAGTCCAAACTGTGACACAAGAAAAACTCCATAAGTGCTTCTTTAAAACTTAAAGCTGTACCACTAATATGTGTTGGACAGTCTCCTTAGCTTCTCCTGAAACTCTTGCAGTTCCAGTTAACCAACCAAAATGATAAACATGATAAACATGTGCAACATGTACATTTTTTCATCAGATCCTCTAAGAATTATGATATTTTTTCTGAGATAGCAGTCAAGTATATACAATGCAATAACAAAATAATTGCAACAATAAGACTTGTCACTTTTTTCATGTCACAACCTCACACACTGGTGCCAAAGTTCCCATGCTATCATGAGACCTTGAGCCCAGCTCTCCACTAAAGCACTGTGGTGATGTCATGTAAATTATATGCTTCATGTCTGTCCCATTTTTAAGGACAAGCTGGTCAAGCTCCGGGCAGTAATTTGGAGATGAACACAAGTGTAATGCACCTCTGCTTCATTAAAGTCAGAGGTAAATATAAGCGATAACAAAGTTGCCATGGAAATGGTAAAGAGGGCAGTGACGGCAAAAGCTGACATAATCAAGGCTAGGTGACATCATATGTGATGCAGGAAGCAACTATCTCCTCACAGGGCTTCATGAACAATACACATACACACTTTTATCCTATTTAGTGTTTGTGCTGATATTCTAGTGAATAAAATATTTATTGAAATATTAAAGACGATTCTTTAAAGGAGAGCAACACACATACACATCCCAAGCCTCTGGGGATGCGCCCACAGATGGAGACAACTCTTCATTATCTGGTCCTGATTAAAAAAGCCATAAACAAACCTGTGAAGTCCATAACAGCGGCCTCTCTCAGACAGAATAAACACACAGCAATGGAGAGAGAAAATGTTTAAAAATAAAGACACACATTGGTGAGTCATGGGGAAAGGTTGAATGCAGCTCAGCTCGGGTGTGCTCTCCAACAAGCTCATTGGGAAGCCGGAGAGAGAGAGAGACATTTCTGCTGCGCAGGCCAAGGCCTCCGCTGACAACTTGACGTATCGTTGGAAGGCACAGCACTATGGCTTGTTTTTAAAATCAAATAACAGCTGGGGCTTTTTTAAACCATGATAATTATGATTGATGACTACCACATGTGCATTGTGTCGGCTGGCGCTGTGACGGGCAGATATTTTCAACGCAAATAAACGGCCACAAAAAAAAAAAAATATTGAGAAAGAGAGTGGTTAAAGATTTTTCAGGCTCCACAGTGTAGGGGAGTTTCACAATCACAACTGGTGTTTTCGTGTCCCCATTTTGTTGGCATCTCTAATGTCAGAGATGGTGGGTGCATGTGTGTCCTGTGTGAGAAAGTGCTAGTGTGTGTGTGTGTCCGTATTTGTGGGTGTGGGCGATTTACAATATTTTTTTCCATTTATAAGTGGCTGTGGTGTGCGCGGTAAGATGTCTGTCGCTCATTTTCACACCCCTATTTTTTTCGAGTGAGCCCGCGGATGTGGTGGGTTCAATCCCTGGTTGCGCTTTTACCACATCATGCATGGACCCTACTGGGGCATCGAAACGGATTGGTCTGTGAGTCCGTGGGTGTTTGTGTGTTTGGGAGAGGGAGAGAAATGGGGTATATGTGGTTTTCTCTCTTCATTTATCATGCAAGTATTCAGTAGAGAACTGTCTTTTCCTATCTTGGCCATCACGGTGTCAAGAAAAGGAGACTGATATTGCTTGCGGAACAACACATCTCTCAACCAACACAGGCACACGGGCCATCTGCTCCTCTTAGATCTCCGTTTGCTGCTGAATGATGAACTAAAGACTCCTGAGCGGCATTAGGAGCAAAAGATGCAGACATGAAGATCCATGCTCATCCCTCAACAAATACACTCACAAATATGCCTCTTAACTCTTCTTTTTATTCCCCTTTGCTCTGAATCAACAAAATGACTGACAAAGCCTCAGTGATCTCTTACTGTTTCCCCAGGGTGGAATTACATTTTCTTGTGTGCTCATATAATTTGTGTGTTTTAAGCACAGTAGCTTGTGTGAAATTGGGGCCAATTTTGCAGCAATTGAAGAGGGGGGACTTTTTTTCCATTCCTGGTCGCTCCATTGTTCCGTGATTTGCAGATACATAATATGCTCTGATGGATCATTTAGTCTTTCCTAAATCTGTCCGAAGTGGATGCATGCGTATGTGCAAGTGAATGTAAGAGAGGAGGCTTTGGCATGGGAACAAAGGTAAAGCACTAGATATCTGACTGCCTTACGCTGTGATTAATACAGTATCCATGGTAAAGAGCTTGTCTTAAGGGGGGGAGCAAAAGCATGAAGAAGCAGAGGTACATTTCCATTCACTGGCCTTGGCCCTTTCTCTCCCTCTGTCTTATGCCACTCTACCGCTCCCATTCACTCTTTCTCTCCCCGACTCTGTTTCAAATTCCAACTGGAGCTTGAGGTTACACAGTTGCAATAATGTGATTTATCATATTTTCTCCTCACCGTCAACAGAACTACTGAAGTATGTTATCGCTTGTGCGATCAGAGGCAGTGTGTGTATGCATGTGAATGTGCCCCTAGCTCCATTGTAGCCAATTTCAAACTAGAAGCATTTCTGACAAGAGCTGGTGATTTAGCGCAGCAAAACAACTGGCCACATCATATGAAAAGCACCCCTGTTTATATTCAGAGAGGTTTGTACACACACACACACACACACACACAGGGTGGATGATGGACCACCCTGGTGAGTGAATATACCCTCAGATTGGGACAGATATGATCAGCAGTCAGGTGTCTGTTTCTAGCATCAATGGCGAAATGTGTCAGTTAGACAAAGCTGAGCAGCAGTAGCCTGAGGAGCAATGACTTGATGCAGTCCACTTTGTCTATGAGTCAAAAAAAACCCCTGAAGTAAATGCAGATATTGTATTTAACAATGCAGGCAGAAGCATGTAAACAAACACACATATCGGTTCTCTCGAGGGGGATATTTTTCAGAGGTCCCTCTCTTTTACACACACACACACACACACACACACACAGCCACTCAAACATACAAATCACTTCATAGCCTGAGGCGTCCTTTCTCACTTCCTCCTCTGCTCTCTCTCCTTCTCTTCTTTCCTCTCTACCAATCCCTTTCTCTCAGGTGGAGTCTTACCAAACAAACAGCAAATAATGGCTGTGAGTTTGTTGCCTTTGAAGGCGGCTTACCTGTTAGGAACATTAGAGTAATAGATCTTTAGTGGAAATCAACAAGTGGAGCCCAGAGGGCAGACGTTCCACACTAGTGGTGCCTTAGCCACACCTTGGCTGTCTTGTACAGTAACTCTGACAGTAATGTCTTCAGTCGGGTTCAGCCAGTCTGATCCTCTCCGCTTAGTTCTTTGAAACTGTTAAGGCCCCGGTGAAAGAGGATCTTTTATGCCACACAATGCAACTGGTAGTCAATGCTCAGGCGCCGCCTTAAAGAGGGCCTTAATGGTTGTGCACATTTGCGTGTGTGTGTGTAAAAGAGAGAGAAAATGTGTGTGAGGTTGAGGTCTAAGTGTGTTTGCTTTTTTCTGTCTGAATTGACTGACTGCTTTGCATTCAGTTTCTCTCTCAGTCACACATGAGCTTACACACACACACACACACACACACACAAAGAGTCAGGAAGGAGGGTACAATGCTATCCTGCCCTCCTCCTTCCTCTAAAGATGTGTGGGTTTTTTTCTCCCTCTCTCCCAGACTTCCTGGGAGGGGTACACTGCCTTTTGTGTCCAAAGGCACTCTCTCTTTATCTTTCCCTCTCTTATTCTCTCTCTTTCTCATTCACAGGGCACAAAGAGTGAGGGAGAGGGTGAGGAGAAGTCTTTCACCTGGACAAGGAGGGCCACGGAGAGAACTCGGGCACAAAAGAGAGACAGAAGGGGAGGGAGGAAGAGAAAAGACAAGATAACAGCAGAAAAGGAAGAAGTGTCTATGTTTCTGAGTTCCCATGTTTTGTGCCCTTTTCTGCTTGCTGTGGTTTAGCGGAGAATGACAGGCGGATGTCTGGGTGGAGAGAGCGGCTGTTTAGTCTGAGGCCATGTCATGGGAAACATATTCATGCCCTCTGGGACTTATTCATACCCTGGTGTACCGCACACACACATACACACGTGCATGTACACACTTTATGTCCATTCCTTGTCCTCCCACACACACTCTGTCATGAACAAGAGGGGAGGGGGGTGAAAGGTCAAGCACTTCAGTAATGGAACAGGAAGTGTTGGAACAGTCGGCGCTACACAACCTACTACTACTGCAACATGTGGACAGGAATGACAGGCAGCTGTTGTGTGTAGGACACAGATTTGGAAGGCAGAAAGGCATTCATAGTGCCGCCTGTAGTCAACTAGTCTATTGTTTGGCATGTCGTGGCATGTACGTTGTGTGTCTGTCACATGTTTGGTACATGACTAAAGAACAGTTTGTGTTTCCTTTCTTTAAGTTGAAGCTTCAATCCATACCACATAAAAGCAATGTTTCATGGATACAGGACACACACATGCTGCTGATGTGCGGAAGAGGGTCACAAAATTCACCACTTTTCCACACATCCTGAAAAGGTATCTCTTACAGATTTTTTTTCTTTTTGCTGCACACTGATTCAAGGCAGATTCTAAGCGGTGGATACAACAGTAAATGAAACCTGATGAGTATTAGTGTCAGGCTAAATTATGACTTATTTTCACTGAATGGCAGAAACAGGAGGACACTGGATCTAGTTAGAAAAATGCTTAAATCCACTCCTGGCTCACTTCTCCTTAACTGCCACACTCAGATCTGTGATCAGCTCATCTGCTCCATATATTTCACTGTACCCACAGATAACATCTAGAACTGATCTCTGATCAGCACTCACTGAAATCTTACCCCATACCAATGAGGACATGTGGCTGCTGTTGGTTTGAAGAGATTTAGTTTGGCCCTTTGCCATGCATGTAAAAAGTCCAGATTTCCTCTTTTGCTCCTTTTCAGACATGTAATAGAGACATGAGTAAGCCTGGCTGCAGTTGCTGAAGCTCTGCAGTGGCCGAATTCCCTCCAGCCTCTCTTCACAGCAGATGGAAATTACACCTGTGAAGCCCAAAATTGCAGCAAGAAGTAAAACTATTGCCTTATGCCATCAGAGTGACCCGATCTGCTGTTCGTACATTCAGATCAGTCAAACTCAAACCTCCAAAATTAAGACTTCTGAAAAAGGTTTCATCATTCTTCCTCTCCCTCCTTCATTCATCTCTTTACCTTCTGTTTTGTCCATCCCATGTTCCATTTCCTGCACATTTGCACATTCCTGTGCCGTTACCCACATTTGGCATTTGGCTATGCAATGCATGCATGTGTGTGTGTGTGCATGCATGTGCATGTGCGCATGTGTCTGTCTTTGTTATCTGTGCCCTGAGGTGTGTGCACATGTGTGTGACATTGAAGTGTGTCTGCGATTGCCTCTTTGTTCCCGTTAGCTAACTCCTCTTATTCTCCCAACCTAATCCCCGGTAGCATTGCTGTATCAGCACAGCTCTGTGCGATGCTTTGATGCTGCACAGGGAGATTGGATCCGGCATTAACCATCATTAAGTCAGTATGTGTTTGTGTTCAAGCACGGATGTGGTACATACATTCATCATACCATGTTTCTCCTGTGTGTCATGTGCTCATGTGGGTCTTGTGGTTGTATAGGTGTGTTTGTGTGTGAGAAAGAGAGAGAAAAGGTGTGTGTTCACTGTTGGAAGAGCATTAAGTATCATTAGCTCTTACTAGTCATCACCTGCACCCTGCCAACCCCACATGAGCCGCTTTACTTTGCAGGCCTGGCCAGCGATCACACAGATATGAAGGCAGAGACAGACATACCCATGTTGAGACATAGAGGGAACTCACACACTTTGCTTTCAATACACATAAACATTCACATTTATGCACAGAGCTGATTGTTTTTGTGTATCATTTTAAAGATAATAATCACACTTTTTTTTTTTTTTAACCAAATCAGTAGCTGACTTTTCTCAGCTTTTTTAGTATGTATGTTTTTAGTAAGACTTTAATGGGACCCTGATATAAAATTTGAACCGTAATCAGGATCCTGTGTCCTGCATACTGCTGTAAGCAGCATATGCAGCAAAATATTGAACATCTTTGTTCAGTTTTTTGAAGATGTGTAGAGACAAAATTCAGAATTTGGTTGAAACCAAACTTTTCCTTTTAAGAAAATGTCATATTTTCTTTGTGAAAATCAAGTGTAACATGAAATAAATTGTTCCATGCAAGTGTTATCCAACCATAGGTATGCACTACTGAAAAAAAACATACCTTGCAGGGGTTGATGGTGCACATGTGTATAGATGTACACACATTCATGTATGCCATCTGGGGACAGTTGTCATGGCATGGCCAGGCAAAGGACAATGCCTTCTCTGTAGTGTAAAAGAGAAGGCTACTACACTTGCACACTACAAAATCATGCACACTCGTGCTTTCAGATGCACACACACACATACATTCTCATGGATTCCCACGGTTGGAAAGGGGCTGAATAGGAATCTGGGCCATGTAGGCATTTTGAATCCTCTCAGTTAGAAGAAGCTGCTCTTCACCCCTCATCCACACGTCAGAGAGCACATTCCTAGCCTCCATGTCACACTTGCGTCACACTGGTGTCACACGAAACATCAGATTCACATTTTCGGTCACTAAGCATTGGTAACCACTGTTGTGTGTTTAGTCCACGGAGGCTTGTGGCAAACAGTCCAAAGACATACTCTGCTTTACTTCCAGATCTCCACCTCCTCCACCCTAGCTCCCTTCAAGATCTTATGTCATGATTGCATTCTGCTTTTTTCTAAAGGACAGGATATGGAGCGGTTGAGTAACACTATGGGCTCTGTGTCTTCTCTGGCTGCTGCTCCTGAGGGAATTGCCATTGTTTCCATTGTTGTCCTCTACCTGCCTACCTGCCGTCTGTCCCTGAGCGACATTTAAAAGCCTCCCAGGTTGGTCTCAGGAAACCACAAACCACTGAACTATCCAGCGTTAACTGCTTATCCCTTTTCTCCAACACCCCTGTGGCATAAACATTACTTTTGTTGCAGGCGGAAGTGGCTTTTACTGCTGGTGGCCACCATGCCGCCTCCAGGGAATGTAGGCAAGAGCTAAGGCATTGACAAAATAAGAAACAAAAGAAAGAATGGATCAAAAACATTAACAAAACTATATTACCAACTGTGATCAAATGCGTCACTATTTTCTTCCTCTGTATAATCTGGGATGTGTAACTCTCCTTTCAAGATGACAGATTGTTGGCTTTTAGCCAAAGAAGCCCCCCCCCCACAGTGCACACACACACACACACGCACACACACGCACACATGTATACACATAACTTGAAAACATATACACCATTTGGCTGTAGGACACACTCTTTACTCTTTACTCAGCATGATGCCCTGAGCTATATGTACTCATTTTGAATGGCGCACATTGCACATCAGGGATTTCACATTTGTGCTTGGAGTGCCGTGACCAGTTTCAACACCTGCTCTAAAATCGCACACACATACATACTTAAGCACTTAATGTCTGGATTCTTCTTCTAACCGAAGGAGGCCAGAGGAAACAGGTGAAGAAAGGAGGATAGGAGAGGGAAAAAGGATCGAGAGAGGGAGAGAGTGGGAGGGAGGGGAGTGTAGTTGAGGCTGAGGCCTACTATAGACGCCTGGAGCCAAGACACTGATGCTGGAGCTGATAGCTGCTGTATAGAAGACCCTCTGATGACAGTACACACACACACTCACACACACACATACACGCCCAAACACTTTTTCTCTGCAGTTATTTCATTTTTGTTAATTTTTGTTCCTCCAGCCCTCCTCCCCCGCCATTCCTCTTGATTTCTTTTTCTTCTTTTTGTGTGTGTTTCTCTAAGACATGATGTTTACAGCGTGACCCCCAGTCGCTCATGATAGGAATCATTCCATCAACATAATGGCTAGATGACACGCACACGACTGTTACAGTCACAGCCACCCCACAGAGAGGCAGGATGTTGTGTCCTACATCTATATATACAGTATGTGTGTGTTTTTTCTGATTCACATTCTTCTGTTCCCAATTTCCAATCCTCACCTTTTTCGTTGTCAGTTTTTAATTCCTTTTCGTCATCTTCCCTCCTATTTTTCTTGCTTCACCTCCATCGGCTAGAAAAAAAAGCCCTCAGCAGTCTGGGTGGTCCCCTCACACACACACATCCACGCATGCACACACACTCCTTGGTTTTCCTCTGTCTGGTAATGCGCTAGCTGCGGTTTCCTGGCCTCAGCCAAAACACCGATAGAAGTTCACCACACTCACCGCTACCACAAAGCATCACCTAATCGCTGCACAACCCCAGCGCTAGACTCACATTCAAACACACACACATTCACTCTTACACTTACAGAAGTTTGAGATGTGTAAACTTAGACACCTGACAACCATCTAAACTAAATGTCTAGGTACCTGACACATCAGCCACATCATGAACGTATTAATTATCATCGTCATGATCAAATATCCATTAAATAGGTATAAGTCTGTCTGGGGGACAGCTTCAATTGCTCCGCGCAAACATTCATGCTAAACAGCCTGCTTATTGTCTCACTGTACAGTCATTTTTATTAGAAGTTACTCTGCTCGCAGCTACACATAAAACAGCAGTGATCCCTGATGTACGGACAGCACACAGTGTTCTCAAACTCAACACACATCAACACAAATGCACACACATCCATACAGACACACACCCTTGGGCAGTGTCTTTCCTCTCTAATCTGATATCAAACAGAAAGGCTTTCAAAGCATCTCACATGACAACTCATGCATTGCCCTCAGAAACGATTATTGTCATAAATCTCTACCCACTTTGCTTTGAGTTGCTTGAAGCACCTTTGCCTCCAAATAGTTAAATTCCTTTGCAGAGTCATCTGCATTCACCTCAGTCTGATAGTATGATTGTTTGTGTATGAGTGCTTCTACCTATATGAAGATGAAGTGTTCAAGTGTTCAAATAAACACTAGAAAATGGAGTGAATCATGCATTGCCTGGATTGCCCTCTTGGTCACCATAGCACATACAGTTGCGCTCACTTTGAAGAGCTCTCCGATGACATGGATGAATGATGTCATATGCTTTCACAGCATTGTGTGGATGTGGTTTGTAATGTGGACTGTTCCCAAGCAAATCCCTGTGACCTCGGCAGCCTACAGAATGTGCTGGGAGGCTAATCCAGCCTCCACAGCACAGCGGGGCGTGCTGGATGGTTTGACAGATCCTGGTGGGATTGGACAAGCTCTCCACTGTTGTAACCTTTTATAGTCCAGGATGAAATGAGAAACTGTAGCCTGTTGTGATGGGCTCTGGGTTATGTATGCATGTGGGCAGGGTTAGTGAGGTGATGTTGTTTTGTTTATGTTTGATGATTTTTATCAGTGAGGAAGGAGATAAATCTGCGATTGTTGTGTGCAGTATCTTAATTAGCTGCAGCATCTCTCCTGGCGTCTAACATTCCCGTCTTCTTTCGTTTGCACAAATGTGTGTATCTGTGTGTGTGTGTGTGTGTGGGGGGGGGGGGGGGGGGGGTGCGGTTGGTCGCTGAGTTTATTTATCTTATTCTAAATCATCCCTCAAACTCACTAATTGGTCCAGTTCCACTCTTAGGTAACAAGGGGAAATGAACAATTACACTGTGTTTGTAGGGAATTATGGGTTTGTGTGTATATCTCTGTGTGTGCATGCAAACAGTTATATTGTAAAGGCTTATTTAAGAGCATTTTGATTTATAGATTTCCACAGAGTCTCAGGTCCTCATTGTTTTTATTAAAGAGGAGGAAAGAGATGCTCAACCCTCTTCCTCCTACATTCATAAACCTGTGTGTGTGTGTGTGTGTGCGTGTGCTGGCTTAGTTGTGTGGCATGGCCCACTGTTGGCCCAAGTGCCTGATGTCCTCATAGGTAGACTGATTCCTGGACAAGGTTAGTGAACATATTTCGCCACCATAAACTCGGCATGTGTTTTAACTTTCAAAATGAACATTATGAAATCTGAAATCTGGCTGTAACACACAGCTGAAGAGTCAGCCACCATTCAAGCAGAGCTGTCTTTTATGTGTGTCTTTAAAGGTTGTTTGCTACATAAACTGTTGATCTATATGTTCATATATATATAATTGTTTTTACTGGAATTGACAGTTTTTATTAATCTGTTGAGCTCTTAAAATTTTTTTAGGTTGTCTTCATTCATATATCCTATATGCGATACGTATATAACCTATACCCTATATATGTGTGTGTGTATGTGTATATATTCATGTATATGAATACACACACACACACACACACACACACATGCTCACTCGTGCTGTTGGCACTCAGAAAGAAACTTGACACTGAAAAAAGTGATCTAGTAATTTTGCTATAGTGGTCAGCAAACACACATGTTCCCACTTGGCCCTGTCCATTTTTATCTACATTCAGGTCCTGCATTAAAAAGATACACACCATTCAGCAGCATGAAACATTTTTAGTTTTTTTTCCATTTCCAAATTTGTGATCAAATGAATGAGGAGGCAATTGGGTCTCCTCGTGAAACAAACTGGCACGATTACTGAATGAGATGAGGTTTGAGGATCGAGTGGGAATGTTCAAGATAACATACACATAGAGGCACATAGAGGAGAACAACAGAAACAGGAGTCACAGAAACAGTCCAGAAACAGTCAAAGGCCTGGAGGTGGAAAGGTGAAGCTGATATAGGACAAGATAACACAGCCCTGTTGAAAAAGAAATATGTGTCACTCACAAGTAAGTGGTGAGAGGGCTGAGGTTGGCTGGCACAGATGATAGTCCCAACTCTGAGCAGTCCACCATAACAAATATCCCATCTTTCTCGCACTGGCACGGGGTCGGGCACAGCGGCATCATGGGCCCTTGCTTGTCTTGGATCCATCCATATCCCCACACTCCAGGGGCAGACCCCCATACTCCTCCAGCGATGTAGACAAGCAGAGGTACAAGCAACATGTCTGACTGTCCACCTGTCTATACCTACACCTGTGGGGTTTCCTGTCTTGTCACGCTCTCTTTTGCCCTTTCCCTTGAGAGCCGGCTGTGATAATTGAAGAAGTTCCAAAGTTCCAGTTTTTCCTGGCTGCTCCTTTGAATACTGCCTTCCTCTCCTGTACAGGTTGTCCACACTGTAAATCTGTCCCTGTCACTAGGTCCACCTCTTGCTCTCTCTGCTCTATCTGCCTGTTACCTCTTCATATCCAGGGGCTCACTTTGTTGCAACTTCTTCACCGATTCCCTCTCACTCTGCCCTCTTCTTTCTCGCAGTCTTTTTCCCCCAACACAGTCACTCTTTCTCCCTCTCTGTCTCTCTCTCTTGAATATATCTCTTCCTCTTTCTGTCTCCCTCTTTACCTATTGTAGAAGGACTGCATATGAGTTGTGAATGAGCCACCCTCATTGGCCCACAATTTAGGGATGGGCTGGAGCATCTCCGGAAAGTGGGAGGGGCCGGTGATTCTCAAACTCTTCCCTCTCTTTCTCCCTCTCTTCCTTTCTCCTGTTTTACTTTGCCCAGAAGCTCTCTCTGAAGAGAACGAGTGAGTGTTTAGTTAGAGGAAGGGGGGAGGGTGGGAGGGAGGGAGAGAGGGCGGTGTGGGCAATGCAGCACAGCGGTATGAGACAAGATTTCTCCTTGTGGGACCTTATGAATGGAACTGAGATTGTTTATAGTTGAAAGAGAGAGGAGGTGGAAAAAAGGAAGCTCTGAAGGATGAGAATGAAGGCAGCAGAGTGTGTTTGGCTGAGGAACAGAGATGAGGGTCAGGGTGAGTGACTGGGAGTGACCGGTTTTAGGAAATTGAAATTCTGACACTTCAGCACCCCTCAGTCCCCAGAAAGAGCCGAATCCAGTGTCTCGTAAGTCACACCTTCTCAGGTTTCTATTGCTGGAATGTCACGATAGCACACGCTCACACAGAAACACACATGCAAGGACACCCATAAAAAATAACAGATTATGAGTGACTGGCGCAAAGGAGTTTGTGTATTTCCATTTCACATGCTAAGTGCAGTCTATAGAGAGAAGAGTGTGGATTTGTGAAGAAGTGTCAGCTGCATTGAGCTAAAGCTGGTCTGCATTTCACAGTGCTCGCTAAATTTCTCGACAGCATTTTGAAAATAATCTCATCCAACAGTCAATTATATTAAAATTACAACGGTTTGTATGGTGCCCATAAACAACAAGACAAGAATGCTTTAAATCAGAGTCCAGCAGGGTGCATAGAACTCTGCGTCATACGTTACACAATTAAGCTTTACATGCCGTGCACCTGTAAGTACAGGATGTTGCATAAGAGCCCAGTGATGCATTCCATAATTATAACAAATCAAAGGATGAAAAAGTGGCTTGTCATTGAAAACAGGCCTTTTTCGCAGCAGCATGTACCAACCAGTATCAAGCTGCCATAGGTATGGGAAATACAGAATTGTTTCAGCAAAAGAAACCCTTACAAGCACTACCAGCTGATGATCACAATTCAGTTGAGAACTTCAGCAGAAATACTATCTGGGGTTAGCATTTAATCACGCCTCAAAACTCTACTTTTGGTGACTTTCGTGTTTTTACGAAAGGGATTACATGGTCTTCTATGAGTTGATGAAATCTGACAACAACAAAATCTTTTCAAACCCCACCGGATCAACTCAAAAATGCATGGAAGTCAATGTGGACAACAGTTTTCTTAGTTCCTGGAAAATGATGATTTCATTCAGCAGCAGGAGTTTGCAACGTGCACACAAAAACACACACGTGTGCCGAGACTAAAGATGCAAAATGTACATTTACAACAACAGATATAAATGTCTTTGGACCTGGTTGAGTTTGTCTATCCTTTCAGCCAGTCCATGTTGCTGTCTCTCTTCTTCTCTGTCTTTATTTCTCCATTCCCTGTAGGCTGAATAGTTTCTCATTAATTAATTAACATTCCTCTGCCACTGTGTTTTCTGAGGGGCCTTTGTTATGGCCCCACAAAAACTCTTTCAGAGCCGTTCTTCACATAGTCTCTCTCTCTATCTCTCTCTCTCCTCTTTCTCTCTCTTTGTAGTGGTATGCCAGTTTTTGCTTCCCATCTCTGTTGCCAGTTTGAAAACCATAAAAGTGATGTTTTATGTTTTTTTGTTTTTATTTTTTCATCACTTCTTTGCTTGCTTCAGCTTTGATGGCTCATTGGTACACCTCTTGTGATCTTTCAGTCCACCCACGTACAGCACACACACACACACACACACTCACACACACACGCAATTATTCCCATGGGCATAAATGCACATATACCAAAACATGCACATGCTCTTCATGCACCTGCAAACTCTTCCACTCCCTGGGCTCTGCCCCTCTCCCCTTCTTGCGCACAGAGCTCTGTCATCTTTTTAAATACTCTTTAATTGTCTGGCCCCAGGGGAGCCCTAAAACACGCATACTGTAAAAACCTGCCAGTCTGGTCTCCTGCCTGTCTCTTTCTCTCTCTCTCTCTATCTCTCTCTCTCTTTCTCTTTCTCGCTCTCTCTCGCTCTCTCTCCCTCTCTCTCTCTCTCTCTCTCTCTTTCTCTCTACGCCTCCCCCTCTCCTTCTTTTCCTTCAATCACAAAAGTGCTCTTTACTGATAGAAAAGTAAGTTATGTATTTGTTTTCATTGCACCTGCTCTGACACAGCAGTGATAGATGTGTGCAGGGTTAAACATGAGTCAATGTAATTCAGTCTTCTGGAGAGAAGAAGGGAGAGCATGCAATAGTTGATAAATGTGTGATAATAAAATTATTGCTTGCTTAACTGTGTGTACCAGACATTTTATTCTCGTGTTCAGACTACATGAGGTAGTAATTATCTAAAGGGTTAGGGTTAGGCTCATGTTTACACTGCATAGTGTAGCCACTGTCTCAAGGCCTTCCTAGTTTTCAATTTCCATTTCTCACAGTTATGAGTGATAACTTAAAAATCTTAATATGTGACTCCTCAACTGCGTGCTCACTCCCTCTAGAGAACAGTGGCTGAAGTAAGAAACCACAGAGGCAACTCCCAGTCAAGGACAGACATCATACACTTGGCTGGTCACTGCCATTATTAGCCAGTAATGTAAACAACTATATTGTGTTTGCCTAACTGGGCATATTTAATCATGCAATAATAATATATTATGGATGGATTATAAATAGGATATAGAGACACAATACAACGAAGAGCAGCACTTATCTCTTTATTTTCCTAATATATCTGTCACAAGCTGGATACTGCCAACAAAGTGACTCCTTCAAATATCAAAACACATAGAAAACACAGGACAGTCTGATACAGTAATCTGATGGAAATTCAAAATCTGAGATTCTTTTGATGGTACAGGACAACTCTAAGAAGGTGATATGTAAACATTACATTCTCATAACATGAAAGTAGTATGATGTTGGCCACTTAGCATGGCCATTCACTCTGTTCTTGCCCTTGCTGGTTGTTCCACACAATATTACCATTTTCGCCAGTTTTAACAAGCAGCTCACTTCATGCCTCGGCTTGTAAATGTATATTTTTTAACACTCATTGTTACAGTTTTGTATTCCTCTGCATTAACATTGTTACTCAGCAGAAAATGGCAACTCAAACCATTTTCTGATGAACCCTCCAGCCCGGTCTCACAACTAGTTAACAAATGGCCTGAACTAATGATATTAGTAGTTGATCATCAACAGTTGGAGTCATTTGGGAGGTTGTCAACACGTATCAGTGGAATGACCTGCTTTTAAGTAAAATAAATCACTTCAAATAGTGGCATAGCAGGCTGACTTCTTGTCACTTTATGTCACTGTCCAAGCATTTGCCGGCATGCACACAGATCGGTTCTTCAAAGAAGTGGTGTTTTTATCAGATTCATTCCCCTGACAGCTGCTGGAACTTGCCACTGCTCTACGATACATCTGCTGTATGACAAATGCATCTGACAACGAGGGCAAATGATATGAGCCTTGTTTTTGTGGTGAATGTTGTACTTTAGTAATAATGAAGTTCTGTATGTCAATAATAGACAACTGACATCACAGATAGTGAGTCAATCCATATTTTGATGACTTGGCCTCTTGACTCAAACATGAACAGAGTTCACCCAGATAAATATGCAGACATTGATACGTGCCACTGAAAAAGTATGTATGCATTCATATACTTTCTCTCTCTTTCATTCTCACATTTGCGCTCCCAGTCACATACACGCTATCAAACAGTCTGCATCAGATCAAAGCCAGCGCTGTCTCCCCTCTCCTCCCCCATCCTCCCCCTCTGCGCTCTGCTCTCTGGGCTGTAAACACTATCCAAGCAACGGCAGCCTTGAAGACACAAAGACAAGTAGCTACCTGACACCTGACACTAACTTGAGAGCACTCACTGTGGTGTACCTGGAAATAAAACACACACACATTCAGCTACCTGAGCTCCTTGCAGTCCATTCAGGGAAAGAACAGAGGAAGTAGCCCCCCAAGCACACACACACACTCCATCCCACCTCATCAACTCAGCCATATTCCCTAACCCACTAACATCCCTACACATCAGCATGAGCGTGTATGTGTTTGTGCACATCTGTATGTACACGTCAACAGATGCACGTGTTCACAAATCTGCCTGTCTGCATGTCTGAGCTGCACATGCAATTGAGGGCTAACTCAGGTACACTCAGCGGAAGCAGGTGAGACACAGTGGGTCGCCAGTGGCGGCAACCTAGGTGTGTGCGGCGGCTTTTCATGTGAAACCACCTGAAAGCCGACAAAAGGTCTCTCTCCTTCGCTCCCTTCCCCCATCCTTCTCTTCCTCCCTGCATCTCGCAATACAAAAGAAAGGAATGAATGAAAGACAGCAACAGAGAAAGGGGGGATAATGGAATGAAGATACAAGGGTGGGGCATTGGGGGGCATTCTAGAGGAGTGGGTGCTGGCAAGTGTGGAAAAACAGGGGTGACTGAGGTGTTTCCCTGTGTTTGTATGGGACAATAGTAAACTTCCAAACATGCAGTTAGTTCTGGAGTTCAGCACTCCATTACAATCTGTCCAGATAGATCTTTTAGGCCAGATAAATTCACAATTCATCCCTTTTAAAATGATGAACAATGGTAGCCATGACAGCCTGTTACATTCCTGCAGTGGGAGTAATTTCGTCGGCTCTTTATGTTTATTCACACAGCTTCATGTTTTCATTAATTTAACATGAAATTATTCAAATACTAATAATTACAGTAGAATAACAAGAAAATGTTATATTTATTGAAATATCACCATTAAAAAGGGGTAAATTAGATATGAGATGAATCATATAATCTACTGATAAAGAAATTATTTCTAAATTAAATACAGGTAAAAACAAGAAATATAAAAATCTGGACAATAAGCAACTACACATTGCACACTGTGAACTACACACTGGAGCAGGCAAAATATTATCAGAAGTGACAGGAAGAAAAATAAATATACTGCACCTTGTTTCTCCCATCAGTGACGATTTAATCAGCAGGGAGTGGAAAATGCTGCTGATGTAAAGACTACTGCTGTAAATGTTTTAAAAGTGGCAGCAGTAAACATAAAATATTTGAGTATTTTTAATCACACAGTACATATTCTTGAATTAATTTTGTCTCATTTTAGTTATTATAAAGATAGTGTTGTGAGAGATGCTGACATTTTCATTAATGCATACAGTATAAAGCAATATTTATAATATGTACCCTTCTTGGTTGCATAAATATTTCACAAAAATTTCCAATGTTAAGTGCACAATCATTTTTATGCACAACACCCAAACATAGTATAACCTGGACAAGATGACTTTACTTAAAAAAAGTGCAGCGTAAGTGATCAAACTGTTCATTTTAAAACCTGGAGAGTTACTTAAGTTGTATAAGTTGATAAAAACTCAACATGTATCTTATTCAGTAATAAAGCCATAGTGCATCAGGGAGAATATTGAGTGTAGCCAACAGTTAGTAATAATGATCCACATATATTCACGCACCTTGGTCTGTTGTAGTAAAAACTGTACAACTTTGCTTCTTGGTCAAATTGTTGATCAGACATCTTTTAAACAAAAAAAGGTTCAAAAAGCACAGTTTGAAAATGGCAAATATATTTTGATATTATTATTGGAGCAATAAAACGACTGATAAATTGAACTCATTATGTTTCATTATGTAAAAATAAAGATGAACTTGATTAAAATCAGCAGCCATACTAGTCCTCATTTGTTCTATGATGGTGGAAAAATGTTGAACAGAGAAAATGACAGCATATTGGAGCGTGAAGTGAAAAGAACATGGCAGTTATTTTCATTGTTATGCTGATTTGCTGCTCCTGCTCAGACAAGTTGAGTGAATTAACCAATTATAAGCTGGCAGCAGTGATAAAGGGGTGTAGTCCAAGATGAAAATCAATGTGTTTAAGCCTATTCAATTCATTTATCATTCCTTCATAATAGCATAATATATATAATAGTATAATAACCTTGCTTCAGTTATCCAAACCAACTAAATATTTTTGGGTAATATAAGTAAGAGTGTTTAAGTAGAAGCAAAAATAAATTCCAGGCTAACAGTGTACTTTCCTTTTCATCGAGAACTCTCTCATGCTGAACCTCTTGCTGTACCAAGACAAAGCTTTCTTGTGTTTTGATCTCCCCTCTTCTTGTTTTCTCTGCAGTGACAGTTTGATATACGAGAGTTAATATGGTGAAATAGACTGACTGAAGCAGACAGGTCTACACCTGTACAATGCTAGAGAGAGAGAGACACTCTGTTCCGTTTGATGCTATTCTCAGCGATGCCACTGGCGCTGCAATCAGGGGTTGTGTGTTTTAGAGTGAGTTCAGAGGTGTATGTTTGTTTTTTGGTGTGTCCGCTACACCAAATGGTTTCTATTAAAAGTTTGTTGACCTAGAAATAACACATTAATCACTGGCTATGATGATCTAATCATGCTTTTATGCATGTGTGGAATCCAGTAGCAGCTTGTGTGTGTCTGTGTGTGTTCATGTGCACTTGTGTATGCATTTGTGTGAGTGATGATAAATGTTTGTCCCGCTTTGCAGTCGTACCCAGTTCTGCGTGATAGTATCAGCCATGTGAGTGCGGAGGGAGACTGATGTGGAATGTTAACAGTGACTGAAAGTATTGGACTGTCTCCATAGAGTCTCGTTCATGCAAAACCTAGATAGGACTAGCAGGAGACGCAACACATTATAGTGAGGGATGAAAAGAGGACACGTATTATTGTAGGTTTCACACCAGCATCAGAGAATTCCAGTCATCTGAAAAGTACATAGCAGCAGCTGAACGATTACAACTATTAAGACAAAAAATTAGGCACCAGCGGGGTATGAGACGTATCATCACCGAGAGCATGATTACAATAATCTTATTGAAATCATACCCTTAAACTGTAAGATCCACTCTTTGTGGGATCCAGAGTTGAGTGAGGAAATGGCGCCATCTTCAGCTAAAAGACAGAACGTCAGTTGAGAAGGTCAGGAAGCAAACGACCAGTTGATGGCGATAAACCTCTTGTCTCTGTTTTCATGGTTTTGGCACAAGTTGAAATTTTTAAAGACACATTTGGTCGGAGATCATGGATCTCATAAATTCTATTTATTCACTGGAAACATGTATATTTAACCAAATACATGATACATACCATTATTTCTCTGATTCCTTTTCAAACGCTTTTATCTCAAACGTGTTGATTGAAGATAATTCAAGAAAACTCTGGTGTTATTCTTTTGAAGTCAGCATGAACATTTAAAAAATCTAAATCTGTGCAGCTGTAAATACTAACAATTATCACTACGCAGTGTGGTGCAATGGTTAATGTTTTCCCAGTTAACTTGCACGTGAAGACAGAGAAAAGCACAAGCAAAAAAAAAAAAAGAAGATGAGCAACTTTTAATATTTCCACCACCTACGAATGTATGCAGCCACTCCCAACCGTTCCCCTCTTAGCCCTGTCCATGTTTTTATTTAGTCCAGTACAATCAGAGAAGCTGTTTGCAAGTTCTGCTATTATTAAATAGCCATCATTAGCATCACAGCTGCTTTCTTACCAGTCTACGGAGAAAGTATACTTTGCTTTACAATCTAAAATTTTCAATGACTGATTCAAATGGCCTAATAGGCCACATACATCACACTTTAAGAAATTCACTCTAAACCCACAATAAATGATCCCGATGTTTGCCCAAGTTTATCATTATTATTATTATTCCCCACAACAGGCACCATCTCTCCAATATGTTTGGAGCAAAATGCTTGCCCACTTTTGGAATAATCCTACATACAAATAAAGAAAGCAGACAGGGGTTACAGAAACCTGGGGGAGGAGTTAACTTGAAGATTGAAGTCCCAAATCTTTATATCGGGCCTTCAAGTTCCATTAGAAGTCAAATTGGGAGTTTCAATCATGACTCAATTCTATTTCAATTATTGGCTGATTCTCAAGTTTGGTTACTGTGCATGCTGAGTTACTGTAACACTGTGCTGACAGGAACTGTGAATTATTTGCTCAAATGATGATGTATAATGTAATTGTTCACAAGAAAACACAGGCAAATCTATTTTTCAACACTTCCATTAAAAAAAAAGTTCATACATCCATATTTAGGTGGGAAAAAAATGCACCCATTAAACTCAAAAGTATCAAAAACAGTCTCTGCCTCAAAACCCTGATTCAGTCATTTACTGGAGTTTATGAGAAATACTTTTTGTCTTTACTCCATCCACTATATTGCCTTTGATGTCCACATCTGTGTTTTCTCTTCAGTCTCATTCTCCTCTCGTTGGCTCTGAAAATTTTCTCCTTATTTATCAGCGTCACACACAGGAGCAGATTTTTGAGTCCTCATGAGGTTCCAGTCCATCAGGCGTAAACGAGAAATTTTGGCAATGAAACTTCACACACACTTTGCACTAAATCCCAATGCTTATCAAGACATTCAATAATATAAATTGACTCTTTGAACATGAAAAAGTCCAAATTTGGTTAAAATGCGTCATAAGTGCTGTAGTTATTCTTCTCATGTTTACACAATAACTCAGGAACTGCAAATGTAGCACAAAAGTCAAACCACAGGAGCTCATAGTCCACAGACACAGACTGCCTTTTCATTCATCCTGCTGACCACTGGCCATCGGCCAAGGAGGATGTCACCAAAGGAGAAGTTAACATCCGATAGCAGCTCAGACAACCTTACGCTCTTCTGTGGAAAGAGGAAGCCCTTCATGACATCACAAGGTCTCTCTGGGGCAACTGGGCTAACCATAAAGTGATGTACACGCACTGACACAGGTAT
This sequence comes from Remorina albescens, assembly GCA_034769265.1. Taxonomy (NCBI): domain Eukaryota; kingdom Metazoa; phylum Chordata; class Actinopteri; order Carangiformes; family Echeneidae; genus Remorina; species Remorina albescens. Next base: position 14,974,348 of record CM068482.1, on the reverse strand, counting down.
CCTGACTCCGCTGGATACTCCTAAATGTGAAGAAATCACAGCACCAAAAAAACCCTTACTGGATGTAGTTTCCTTGGATTCAACGTGAATCGAATAAAACTGAGTGCATTGTTGTTGTATGTCCTCTTTGGATTTTTTGCTTCCCTTTCTGACAAATCAGCCATGCACTTTTTTTTACTGAGACCTTGCACATCAGAGATGTGAACTTGTGTCAAACTTGCTGACTGGCACAAGCTGTCAATTTCAAGCTCTTAGACATGGTTAAACAAAAGCACAAAGTACATGCAACCCTACTTGACTTTAAATTGCAATTTTGAAATGACTTAAAAGCCTTGATATCTATGGTACGTCTGCAGGGTAAAAAGTCCTTTTTATCTATTCCAAGTATGTTCAGGAGCAAAGCACTTCATGGGAAATACTTTGATTGTATAGTTCTTTCAGATGTAGCCTTTTCTTTGAAAAAGAGGGATAGTGAGGTAAAAAAAGTCATGAGTTTGCATTCTTATGTTCACATGACATGGTTTTCTGGCGTCTTGGCGGTGTGGCTCCAGGGAAGGTCATGTGAGTCAGGCGGACTGAAATATTTCAACAATATGTGGCATGAAACAAAAATAAAAAAATATGCTGACAGGGTAAATTAGAAGGGGAAACATGGAAGAGACATAGTAAACATCTGTATATTTGCAGCACTTTTTGCTGCACAGCAGCATCTCAAAGTCAAAATCAGTCAACTTCCATATCTGTACAAACTTAATAGTGACTCCAGTGTTTTTTTCTGTGGGAGCTGGCTGACTGAATCAGGTAGGCGCTTGTGTGGTTTGTTTTGTTTTGTTTTGTTTTTTGCATGCTGCAGTATCTGTGTCATTCCCTGCATTACAGAGGACAGCTAAACATTTTGTTCTTTCATGTTAACATCATATTTCAAGCACTAGTTCCTTCTAAAGGGTCCAAAATACCATGCAAAGCAGGGCGACAGACAGATGTTGCATGTGAGTTTGGTGCAACATCTGAATGAGGCAGCAACAATTTGTGGGAGGTCGACATAGAAGACTATCAGCTATTGTTTTCATTTAGCCTTCCTTCATGACAACAGCTGCAGAGTGGAGGTGTGGGCCTACAGCAAGAGGATACACAGTGATCTGGTCAAGCTGTATGGGGTGTGTGGGCTTTTGTCTGTGCAACAGAGGCTGGTTTCAAAATAGCTCATCAAACACCCTCAAGCTCTTTATTGTGTTGTTTGGAAGAATGATGGAGATTCTCTTGGAGATATTTTGTTAATCCTCGGAGCACAGATAAAATTTCACCGTCTTGCTCAGGCTCTCTTTGTCTCTGCTTATCTCCATATTAAAACAGATGATTTATGTACAGTCTTCACACATGCACATGATTTTATGTGTTATTCCGATAAGGCCCGTGGGTTTCTCTGTGTCTGTGCGGTTTATGAGTGTTTATTGAGGCCACAGATTGCAGGACTATCTACTGGAGGACACAAATAATGTTCCGTGGGAATGCGCAGTCTCACCAGTTCCCAATCCCTATTTCTTATCTCCTGCATTCCCACTTGAGTGATGTATATTATTTTCTTGGACAAAGACCATTCGCGGGTGACTGTTTGCAAGTGACATGCATCCATCTGCATGCTGCAAGGTGAAAATGTTGTGGAAGGATGTAAAAAATATATACACACACTGTAACTAACAAATGTATAGATAAATATAAAATTAAACTAATGGTTTAAAAAAGAAGATGAGAACCAAATATACTATATGAATAAGTAGATGCATAGCTTACCTTTCTGCAGTAGAAATACAGAGAAAATTGAAAGTACAGAAAAATATGAGCAATAGAACAGCGTGTGAGGGCAATAGATGGGTGAGGTGAGGTTGGGGGTCAACCTCAGGTTTTGCATATATGCTTGTGTCTCTGGCACACTGTACTTATGCCAGCACCATGACATGTTCAACTGCCTCCTCACCTGTCAAATTATTAACCCCACCTTGCCTCCACTCGGGCCCCACCCATGAGTATGAACATCAAACTGTTTTCAGACCGTTGCTACTCAGAAATCATTCAAATCATCATCAGCTTTACCATCAGACCCATATGAATAAACATATTGCCTGCAGTGACACACTGCTATATATTAAGGAGATTATTATTATTATAACTACAAATGTATGAAATGCTGGCACCTGAAAATGTGACCTATTTACTCAAATTGTTTATTTCGCAGTATACACATAGTGTTGGTGTTTTTTTTGTGGGGTGACTTTTTCAATTATCACTTGATAGACCCACAGACACACACAAATCGTTTAGTCTAGGCGTTGGGGGAATTCCCAGTGACCTGCGTGTGTACTAGTGATTTGCGTATGCTCAATAATAATGGAGGTTTGGCTATAACTGTAAACCCACTACACCTGGACATGCAGCTTACTCATCAACTGATGACTGAGCCAGATAAAAACCCTTCTTAAGTGTTGCAACACATAACTCGCTAATGGTCAGCACTGTGTGTCATTTTTTTATTCACCTGCCACTTTGTGACCGTTAAACATCCCCAGTGACTCCGATTTATAGACAGCTGATCAAACCTTTTACTTTTTCTTACAAACACACTTACACGCACACACAAACAGACGCACATATACATACACAGCCACGCTTGGTCTTGTTCGCATTAAAAAAAATTTTAAATGTAATTAAAACTGATATCACCAGCAACAAAAATGACAGTCATCCTCTCAGGATGGCCTGCAAATCTTTGTCAAGAGGTTAATTGAGAAAAATAATTTTGTATATAATACATTAACATTGTCAGAGCAGAAGTGCTCAGTGTGGTAAAGAACAAGCATGAACTTGTATCCTTCTGTTGTTTTACTTTTTTTTTGTCTCCTATTGCTGAAATCAGCCTCAGATGTCTCAGAGTCAAAGCTTTCATCCATCGCCACAGAATTCCCTTACCTGAAGTTTATATTCAGAGAGGTTTTTAGCTCAGACATCCCTGTTCATTCTTAAATGGAGGGTTCAACAACATTTTAATGGCAATTCCAAAAAACTCAAGTCAGATAAGCCACAGTAAGACAACAGTTCTCAAGTTTCACCTGCCTTTCTGACTGTAAGGGTCCAATGTCTCCGTGGCCTTATCACCGTGTCTGAAAGCTACAGGTGCAGCTGAATCATAGGAATCATAACTGTCACAGTTATGATTAGTGTTAGTGTTTCATTAAACACTGAGGGTTTTTCCAAACACGTTTATCAAGTCTTTTCATAAAGCTCCTGAAGAGCGACATTATGTTCTGACATATAACTACTACTGCTCCTTCAACTTGTATTCACTCTACTGGCACCAGTAACCTGTAATAGTACTAGGGCTGTAGCAGTTACCACTGCTGTGTGTGCCCTACCTTTACTGTAATTTATTGAGATGGGATCCCAGATTTTTGACCTGATCTGAATAAGTCTCCCTGCTGAGAAATGGTCCAACCCCTAACTGCTCGTAAAACTCAAATATCATTCTTGGACGTCAGCTACTGAACATTAAACAAACAAGCTAAAATGTTTTATTAACAAAGCTTTATAGGTGTTAGCACTTAGATTTTTTTTTCCTCCCGTTGTCAGCAAGAAAGCAAATAATCATATTTTACAAAACGCTAACCCGCTGAACACAAACCCCTTTCGAGTCCGTCTGGCATCCTCATGTAAACATTTGTGTTTTAGTTTCAAAATAACAGTCTGTATTTAAGAAAATAACAATACATATTTCAAATGTTTGCACTGAACACTGTGAGAAACCTCAAATCAGCCTTAATTTATCTGAATTAAAAAAATCCCTGAAAAGAATAAGACGAGCAGCTCAATTTCTTTTTCTTTTGTTTGTCTTTTTTTTTTCATGTGTGTGAAAATTGTTTTATTTCTAACTGCAATGGTGATGATCATACAGACATTTCTCCTTTATATATTTGTAATTGTCGATAAATAAGAATTAGAGTCTTATTAGTAGTTGTAGTAGTTGTAGCAATAAGAATAAAAGAAACAGTTCTTTGTCTACTCTCGTACACTTAAATATATATATAAAGACTTTATAAAGATTAAATGTTTGATCACTAGATCTACTTTTTCTGCTGTTGTTGTAATTGCAATAGTTTTGGTATTAGTGTAAGTAATGTAGATATGATTGATATTTTTGATTATTGGTGTTTTTAATAATGATACGAGCATGGTAATAGATTGGAATTAGGACAAATACATAATAATTTCATATAGTACATCAATAAAAAGTGATGTACAATATGCAGCCTGTTTGGGTGACAAGACAAGAACAAAGCTGTGCAGTCTTATATATTGTGTACACATACAGTGCGCATATATACATTTATGTCATGAAAGTTAGGCTTACAGAGCATATAAACTAATACAAGATTGTTATGGTACACGGCTTTGGAGGGGGAGGAAGGCGGTTATATGTGAACAAATTTTGGGCACCTGTTGTTTGACACATAATGAAGCATGAAGCCCCACAGGTTGACTGTCATCTGCTTTACATATACAGTTTTGCTCCTGAGGGTTGAAAACTATATATGGAATCGGGCGTGTCAAGTATAGTAATCACGTGATGTTTCTTGACCCTGCTCAACAGCGCTAGAGACTCCACTTTAAAGTCACAAACAAAATATTGCAGTAAAGGCATTTGGCTTTATGATCAGATGCACCAATCAAACAGGAGGGAAAATATTGAAATACTTAAGCAGTAAATAGGCCATCTGTAAACTGTGCTATACGTGTACAGTAACCTTTCACAGCATAAATAAATACATTTATATTTATACATGTATTTGTTTGTATTATTTGGACATCCCAGATGCTCAGTATGCCACACTGGGAAGAATGTCTGGCACTATTGGTTCAACTGCTGTGCTTTTCAATTTTCAGAGTTTCCAATATGTAATACATGTATATGTATGTAGTATAAATGTATAATATACAAGTTCACCAAGTTCATTTGCATGTTCATTCAGCTTCAGTCTGACCAGCCAAGTAACTGCTGATGAATTTTGATAGACTTAACTGCCATGATAGTAGGATTACAGTCTAGAGACCCACAAGTAATAATTCATTGATGTAAATAGCCACACTAAATCTCTAAAATTTGTCAAGTAAGCAATGTCATTCCTGTAAGCAGAGTTTGAAGTTTATCAGGTTGTGATGACAGCTCAGGAACAAAATACAGGCTGTAAACATCCTCCCATTACATTACATTCATATATCATCCATGTACAAGGAGGTCACAGGTTACTAGCGGTCCTTTAGGTTTTCCTTTTAATAATATTCCCATCGTCTGTGTTTTATTTCTTTGGTTTAAAATATATCAGTTGACATTGAAGCGTGAAGCCAGTCACCAGCTGATCACAGACTTAACTCATCACACTAAACCTGCGACGTTCCTCATTCATTCATCAAAAGTTTGTCAGAGTTGGAGTTTGGGGTTGACCTGACCTAACCCTCTTTGGGGAAACAAGTTTTAATATTGTACAGAAAAATGACAGTTTGACTGACAATCAAACTCACTCTTAGCTAAAGAAAATAAATAAAAGTCACGGTTGAATGCAAACTAAATTCACTCTTACTTCATTTAACTAAAATATCGTAAACTGTGTGTTGGTTGTGGGATAAATGTCTTTGTTTTTCCTGCAGGCTCTTTGACTCTTACAGTGCAGAGGTTTACAAGTTCTCTCTATTATGCTGCAGAATAATTGTTATTTCTTCGTTAGAGTCTGTGTGTCTCAGACCTAGAAAGGTTTTGGGAAGTCATTCAGCATGTCTGCAGTTTGCCTGTAAACAAAAAAGGAACATTTGGCCTGATTCAATAGTATGATGTCATATATTCTTGCAATTCCTGCGAAGTGATGTAATACCTGTGACCTGTGTTTGCTTTGCCAAGGCGACTTATGGAGATCAACAGTTTTTTCACATGGCAGCCCTCAGTGACTTTGGGAGTTGATTAAAACATGTGGCGTACAGCAACAGAGTATGTTCACAGAGTTGATTCTGGGAGGGTTTTCAGGGAAAAGGGGGGAGTGCCAAGCGTAGTTCATTATAGATAACCCTTTTATGACACTGTAGGCATAGCTCATGGGGAGGGGGGGGGTTTGCTGACAGAGGGCCTAAGGATAACATTTTCATTTAACACTCCTAGGTAGCATTTGTAAGCCCTATAAGTACATTTAATAAATGTTTCATAACAAACTATAATGTAATTAGAAGATGTGCCCCCCCATAACATTTTTAACTCTGGCTGTCAAGAATTCATAATTAAATGCTAGAATATAAACAAGTGATTAAAGCCATTATAACCGAACTCAGTTGTGATTATACAAAAGGTATTTTGAGGGGATGTTAAAAATAAAGTACAATAATAAACATTATTATTATTATAAAGTGTTGCCAACAAAGTAGTCTGCTGTTGATCTTGTCAGTCATTTCGCTATTGAACATACACATTAACACATTTATTACAAAATAATTTTTTCAGCTGCTTCATACCAATATGTTGTAAAATTGTAAAATTAATAAAAGCTAAAAGAATATTTGTCATTTAGCTACACCAACAAACATTTTCCAACACGTGAAAAAGTTGAGGGTAAGTATGTGAGTATGTAGGGGTATGTTATTAAAGTTTTTTTTTATGTACATATTCGATTTGACACTTTATTTACTCAAACCAGATAGTAGGAGTAAACTGTTGTCCCACATCCACACCCCCATATTCCATTATTCCTGTCTTTCTGCACATGTGTATCATGTCTGTGGCCACAAATATAAAGCCACAATATTTATCTTGCACAGTAATGTCCATCTGCTTTGTGCCATGAAATGATAAGAAACCACAGGTTTTGATTTAAATGAAATGAAACACCACAAATTAAGAGCATTCACTATTAACAAACTGAACTCTGAACAAAAAATTTGCCAAAAATAGACAATCTGTCAAGAGAGCATCCGCTGGATACAACAGCAGCTCTAATTTCTTTTTAAACTACATTAGAATTAGAAACTACAGCCATTGTTTATACAAACCACTCCCACTCCTGCACAAAGGGGCTTGGCCAAAAGGATGCAGTCATAAGAGAGGTGAGATCTTGCTTCATCATACAGGTGTGCATTCACATTGTCATCACAACACTCTCTTCTACCTGAGGATACTACTTCGCTGTCTCCGACACAGGAGTCCACGTCGGCCTTAACAAGGTACAGCTCTTATCTTCATCATGTTCATTCATTCAGGTTTTGAATTCGTCTGCTTTCCCATGAAAGTCTGTTAGATAAGTTAGAGAAGTGTGTGTGACAGCTTCTTTCACTTCTCTGTTAGTGATGTGAATTTTAAGCTTTCATTCTTCTATCTCATGAGGAAGTTTTCTCTCTGCAGATTGTCCTTTAAATATGTTGGCACAAATGGAAACGGTGAGTGGGATATTTATATTTTAAGATAGTTTTTATCCAATTATGGAGTCAATTGTTTCATGTTTTACCTAAATTAGCCCATGATTTACAAAGATTGTTTATGTTGGTAAAAAAAAAAAGAATTAAATGAATTGCAACAGATGTTTGTAGGTCTGGGTCAAATGAGCAGCTGAACCACAAAACGCTGTCCTCTGAATCCTGGAGGGTCTTGTCAAAGGACAAAACCTTGCATAAATTTGCCAGTCAAACTAAAATACACTGTCACAGTGTTTTCACCTGTGTCATATCCAAGATACAAACGCGACACACTCATGTTTAAAGCTCACTGCAGCACGTAGATATCATCAGTGTGATTACCATATGATTATTTATTTGTTTATTTTATTATTTTTTTGTTTGTTTGTTTGTTGTTGTTGTATTACAAGAATGATCTGTGCTCTTTAGCATTTACAAAATGGCTGACTGAGAGACAAGTTACAGCTCATTTAAAATCCTGACATCTCCAGCAACGATTATTCACTGTCCATGAGTGATGTGCCGCAGCACCAACAGTTGATCATAAAAAAAAGCAACAATGGGTGATCCTGAAAGAAAACAGGAGCTGTGTGCTCTGAAAATAACAACACCTTAGGCCATGAAATAAACGACATCCAACGTACAAAATGTTCCTGGCTTGACAATATCACAACCAACAAACAAGCCAGGGCGAATTGACAATTGCTGTCATGCTCTGGTTGTGTCAGATGGCCTGTGTTACTGAGATCAAGCTGGGCGGAGGTCGCGGGGCCTGGAGTGGGATTGCTCCCTCTTCCTGCTCTGAGGTGGACCTGGAGGTCATTGAGGAGTACCTGAAGGAGCATTCACTGGAGGTCCAACCTGCACACACACCTGCCTCCCCTCTGAGCGCCATGGGGCAACAAACACACACCCTAACCCACCAGGGCACCAGGATCATAGGTTAGTGTGAGGATGTCAACAGTGGAGGCACTTCACTTGAATATTTCTGCATTTGTTTATGTGACTGTGTGTTTGGCCTGTTTTCTCCACAGAGAATAGCTGGTCCGGTCAGCATGCATATGAGTGGCACTGCGGCTCTTATACTCCCAACAAGGAATATGGAGACAAAGCCCTGCCTCTAGCCGGGCCTAGTTTCCATCATAACCAGTTGGTGAGTTCAAAAACTTCAGTCTTTTCATATAAAAGAGCTTAATTACTTCTTTCATTGCAAAGTATTACAACAGATCACAGTGTGTGACACATTTCTGCATTTTCAGGCTAAATTTAGACTAACACAAGAAATTTGATTGGCTTTATTCATGATTTGAAGATGGTTTCATGTGTGAATTATGGACGTTTCATATGTGTCTGCTTCAGGACCACATTATGTACACCTATGAGGCACCTACATATATTGACTCAGACTCCCAGTCCAGCAGCTCCCAGTACCAGGAATACCAAGATTTACCATCACCATCATCAGACAGGGGAGGCAGGGAGGAAGGAGACTCCCTGTCTGTTGCCCCTTTGTCAGGTATTAACATTTACACAACACAAATCTCAACAGTCCTGAACTTGGACAAGACACAGTGCGGGGAAAAAAATCCTACAGTCACATACGCACATGGATGACTCAGTGTCGCTTCATATTGGTATTTACATCCCCTTCCTCAGCAGGAAAGAGGAAGGAGCGGTTGTTTCAGTTCCTGTTTGAAATGCTCCAGACTCCATCAATGAGAAGTTGCATTTGGTGGGTCCAGTCCTCCTCTGGCACCTTTCAGTTCTCCTCCCAAAACAAGGAGCGTCTGGCGCAGTTGTGGGGCCAACGAAAGGGGAATCGCAAGCCCATGACCTATCAGAAGATGGCACGGGCGCTGAGGAATTACTCCCGCACTGGCGAGATTCAGAAGGTTAAGAGGAAGCTCACGTATCGGTTTGATGAGAAGACACTGAGGGGCCTACAGGGACACTCTAATACAATGTAGGAAATACGATGGTGAGTGTAGCTAAGCACAGAAATCAAATGAGCGTAGGATATTGATATATGGACGAAATTGCTGTGGATGTTGCTTTTATGTCCTTTCTACTGATTCTAAATCTCACATGTGGAAACAAATGAATACTGAGTATTTAAAAAGCCAGAAGATGAACACACAGCTTTCTGTAGATGCAGAACCACACTGCAGTGTGTGCATGATGGGTGAACTGGCAATGATATTGACACATGGACCCAAAGTCCAAGCAAAGGTGATGTGTGAAAAGTCAGCTGGCATTAAAAAGTGTAAATCTAAAAGGTTGTCACATAATCTACTTTATAAGTAGAATATAAATCATTCTTAAAATAAAGTTGTGCTTTTTTGTTTTTCAGTATTGATATCAAACTAATGTGAGATCATTTTTTCAACACAAGTTGGTAATGTAAATATGATGTTTGTGTTAAAATATCTTCTTTACATTAAATAAATCAGAAAATATTTCTTCCATTTTTGTGTACCTTTTTCTATCTGTCTGACCATCTACCTTCACGAAAACAAAGATGTGCTGTGTAGTTCATATCAGCCAAGCAAATACAGATGTGCTAATAAACTGAAGCAAACACACACACACCAAAAGTGTATGCAAAGCAATGGTGGACTTAAAAAAAACTGTCAAAATACACAGCCCTGTTAATCATTAACATCTAAAAAGTCCCTTCACACAGAGTAACAGAATACACACTGACCAAAGAGGAGGTGCGAGGTATCACTTTCCTGTACCTTGTTTTCACAGTGAAATGGTGAGGTTATTATCACATGTGCTGAAAACTAAATGACAGCGAGTGGCTGCCTACACTGCCCGGGTACGATGGCAGGGTCTTGTACTGTGTCGGTTTTATTGATTTCAAAAGTAAACAAACTTTTGCTGTACTCAGCTGTAAGTCGTCCTCTAACCAGAAGGTCAATTGTTCGATCCCTGGTTCCTCCAGTCCGCATGTTGAAGATATTGAGCCCTGAATTGTCATAGTGGCTACGTATGAATGTATGAATGAATGAGTGAACGTGTTGAGTATTGTGCTAAGAGAAAAACAACATTAAATATTTAATGATGTAGATCTGCGCTCAGATCTAATGGAAGTTCACTGGCTCATGTCCTGGTGCTTTTGTTGTGATCGCAGCTGCTGAAAACAAAACCTGGTTGGCAAAAGTAATTAACACTTTTACAAAGGGCCGTTTTACAAAGAGTATTTTTTATTTTTAGTCATAAATCCGTACTTAAGCTCATAATTCAGTACTTTCACGCTGACATATCCCTACTTTAGATTTGCCGCCTTTTCCTTTGTCTTAATAAATCTGTCACCGCCAATGCTTAGCACAACATTCAGAAGAGCCTGAGCCACCATCATTACAGTGAGAAAGAGATTTTCACTCACTAATGAAATACAGATGGCGTCTCTATGGAGGGCCTGTTACTGTGTGCGCAGGCACGAGCATGTGCGCGTTTCTATATAAAAACGTCCGCTCAAGGTTTTTTTTTTTGATCATTTGAAACCGAGAGCTGAAAGCAGCAGTAGACTATCTGAACATCAAATGTGGGATTGTGTTTGGATTTTCTTCTGCTGTGGAATTTGTTGCACCTTTCAACTTTCTTCAAGGAACGCTGCTCAGTCAAATGCCACAGGACTCCTTTCAGCATCAACAGTTTTTTTTGCTCCCTCCATCTTCAGCGATGGCTGAATGGAGCTGGGTGGTGTACACAGTGCTTGAAGTGCTGATTGCTGTGACTTGTTGCCTTGGCAATGTATTGGTGGTGTGTGCAGTGTGTGTTGGTATCCGGGACTCCCTTCGGGAGCCAACCTTCTGTTTCCTGGTTTCCTTGGCGGTGGCTGACTTCCTAGTGGGTGTGGCGGCGGTGCCCCTGGCTGTAGTGTTGGATGGCTGGGTGAATCTGACCCCTGACCTTTGCCTGCTTCTCAGCTGCGTTGTCCTTGTGCTGACACAGGCCTCTGTGCTGTCACTGCTTGCTATTGCCGTGGACCGATACCTGAGGTTACACACGCCACTCAGGTGAGGCAAACACTGGCAGAAAAGCTTTGAAATCTGTTTGTATATCGATTTATATTAATATTCTAGCCTCTTTCTTGGCTACTTTCTGTTTTATCCCTCGTTTTCAGATACAAAGCCCTGGCCACACAAAGGCACTCTTGGCTGGCCGTGTCTGTATGCTGGATACTTTCCTGTCTACTGGGGTTCACCCCTCTGTTTGGCTGGCACAACTACTCCCCCCTGACTTCTGATTCCAACAACACATCTTCATTTTCCCTCACAGCTCCACCATGCACCTTCCTCTCTGTTATTTCCCTCCCCTTTATGGTCTACTTCAACTTCCTGGGATGTGTCATGGCACCCCTGCTGGTCATGACGCTCCTCTATGCTCGAATCTTTTGGAGCCTGCAGGGCCGTCTGAAGGAAAACTGTCCCCAAGCTCGGGCCTCTCTGCTCAGGGAGAAGAGGCTGGCCTGCTCCCTAGCTCTGGTTCTCATTCTTTTTGCCGGCTGCTGGATTCCTCTCCACTTGATGAACTGTCTTTTGTTGTTTCACGGCCCTAAAGCCGTCACACGGGGGACTCTCTATACAGGCACGTGAGACAAGCTTTCTTTTGCACATCCCAGCATGCCATTTTTTTCCTATTCTGTCTGACTTTTTTGTAAATTTGCCAGTTCTAACTGTAAAAAATGTTATTTTCCAGGTATTCTTCTGTCTCATGCCAACTCAGCCATCAATCCTGTGATCTACGCGTACCGCATCCCAAAGATCCAGCAAGCTTACAGCCACATATGGAGACAAGTTGTGTTGAGGGGAAACTGTTGTCACGGGGACAAGGAAGTTCAGCATTCCCAGAGACGTGTGAATCAGGAGGGAGGAGCACACGCAAACGAAGCACAGCAAGGTCATTCAAAGTGATGTTTCACTAGAAGCTCTAAATTCTGCCACTGTACCACACAAAACCACAGAGGCTGAGGAGATGAAGGCCGCTTGTTTCAATTAGTAAAATCCCTGCTGGTAGTGTTTGGTTTAAATGGAAGTCTAATGAAATCATGGCAGTGGGTTGCCTCTCCTAAGATCTGCAAACTATCTCCTGTGTTTCCACTAGAGGGCGCTGGATACTGATAAACTCAACCGCTACCCCAGTCCACAAATCATGACACCATCAGAAGGCAGCACATGAGGAAAAGACTATATCAAGACCTCAAATTCACAGATCTTTGGACAACTTATTTGAGGCAAATATAACTTTATTGAGATGTACATATAATTAAGCAAGTGTTGTGACAGGTGAAATCAGTTCAGCACTTCTCTGCAGTACAAATGTACCTGATCCTTTTAAATGTGGTACTCAGCAATGAGTGTTGGATACTGTGAGTGAGCTCCGCAGGGAAGGCAATAGACTGTATAGTTATCACCTGAGCAGGGTGCAATCCCACCCAACAAACTATACAACCTACTACCTCACCCTGACAGAGCCCAAATCGAACATACCACCAGTTCACCTGTTTGGGGAGCATGGCGCCAAGTTTTTCTACTCTAGCAAACATAAAGAAAAAAAAACAATGCTTGTCACAATGCATAATTTTCATTTGCTGCAAGCATATGTTTTGAGTGGACAGCACGTTTGCCCATCTGGAGATGACAGTCGGCGAGTGGCTGACTCAGCTGTCTCCTTGGGAAAGACAGTAGATTGTATAGTTATCTCAAAAAGAGGTCACAGAACCCCACAACTATTCAATCTACTACCTCAGGCCCAAGGCCAGCATCCATGTTGCTTCAGTAGCAAAGATCCTCAAACGTAAAAACTCCTGCAATGGCAGAAAGAAAAAGAGACAGAGGGTTATCTTAAATTTTCTGTAAAAAAAAAACAAAAACATGCAGGATAAAACTGGCTCGGGCTAAAATTTATATATTTTGATGTGTATTTATGACAGTAATGAGTTTAACAGCATTTCCAGTTTTATCTCTGTGTGATTCTTTTCTTTTCTTTTTTTTTTTGTCTGTACCTGGAAATCATTCAATAACATGATTTATGGCAAATCCTGCTTGTGCATCATGAAAACTGTCCTCAACTGCAAAGCTTCGGAGAAACATTGAGAAACTCTTAACAAAACACCCGTGGAACTTCTGCATATCGGAACATCCTTGCTGATCAACCAAGCCTTTTTTCTTGTTGTTGTACCAGAGCTGATTGTTTTGAATAAATCTCTTCGACTAAAATTAATCAAACACAAATAATTTAACGACCGACATCAGAAAGTGAGAGCACAAATGTGTGAAAGCCCACCAAACAACTCATTGACTTCCTTAGACTCTGGCATGTGATCGAAAGAGAGAGGAAAAAAAAAAAACAGCTCGACACTGTGCCAGGAATTTGTTTCCGTTTTTGCCAAAAACTGAGCTCATTCCAGCGGGCTATCCCTTTGTAGGCTGGGTGCCACTTCTCAGACGGAGGTACACACACAGATGCCTGCAAATATGGCTTCCACCAGCTGCCTCTGATTGAATACAAGGCTGGGATTCTGCACCCCAAAACACAAGGCAACACAAAATGGCGTCTCATACATCGGCCATTTTAGGTCTGCTTAAAAACACTATGAGGTCTACCTTTCTGATTTTTCCCCAGGCCTGCTGCCTTGTGATGAAGAAAGAGCCGCTGTTCTGTCGAGTGTGATGAAGAATCAATGTCGTGCCAAGCGCTTAGACGAAGCCAACAGGCACAGACAATGCATTCTATCACGGGTATGAATGAGAGAGAAACTAACATTACTTATCAGGTGGTTGGAAAGTTCGTGAAGGAAAAGCTACATCACAGACAGCATATGTGTATTTCTGTGATTTTCCTTGTATCAATCATTCCAGTATGAAAGATATTGCTCATCCTCAGTCTGCTATTGCCTTATGGGATGATGGTTGGGACAGGAGGTTAACATGGCAGCGACTGAAGGGTTAATAAGTGCCAGACTAAATGCCAGACCTAGGCCTCAGATAGACAGAGAAAGGGTTAGGAGGTACACTGCTTGCATAAATTAGCATAAAGCCACAACTCCTGAGACTTAGTCCAGACCAGCCCATAGTTAACATGCAGTAGACCCTACTAGCCTGATTACAGAAGACCAGACAGACAGAAGGGGGTGGGGGTATGTTGGCGTGATGCCCAACTCTGCCACCATGCCATTGACAGATCTACAAGCTCTGTTTGGTCGCCAAGAAACATCCCCTGACTGGATCTGTATTTGGAGGACAAGGGCAACAGACTAATAATGATATAACACAGTGCACTGGGGGTAAATGGGTCGAGGTAATGAAGATTTAACAGGACATGTGGGCATGGCCCCGAACTGAGAAAAAAAGATTTAAACATTAATTCCGGGGAATACTGTGCTTCTGGGTTAATTGCAAAAAATTGCTGTCCCGTTCCGTGCACAATTCGCGACTGTTTTGGAAACACCGAAAAAGACTCATCATGTGAGTCATGTGAGCTCCACTGGGCGCTGTTGTCTGTGATCGTGGACTTTGTCTGTGGCACATAAAAGGGGCACACATGGCTCTGCTGGAGAAAATCATTTTCTCTGTCAACAACTCCAAAATAAGCCTGTGGGGTAGCTGAGAAGATCTCGAAGCGAAGACAAGAAAAAGCAGAAATGCAGTTAATCTCACATTGGTGCTATTCTGTGTGTGCCAAGAGACGTGGACCTTGGCCTCTCTCGTCCTCTGATAACGCTGCACCGCTGTGACCAACCAGGATATGTTTTTCTCGAGTCAATTTCCTGCTTAAGTATGTTAATCTTTCTCTAGTTGACAGAGCTAGCTCCCTTTTGGTTTAGCTTTTTTTTTTTTTTTTTCAAAACTTATTCTCAGCTTTAGCACATGGAACATATCTTTTTTCGAGCAAGTTTCAAACAAATGTATCACACATAGCTTGTTTTGTTTATGCTACACCAAATATCAGTTTTGAATGAATAGATTTTCTAACATCGCCACAATGATACAAATAAGGGCCTTTTGTAAAAATTAAAAAGGAATTACAAAACCATAACGACAATTATACAATAAGTTGAAACACTAATATCAAAAAGGCAGATTAAATGTGTTATTGGTGTCTATCGTGCAAGTTTTACAAACTTCAGCTATCAACCTAAACCTTCCATAATTCCCCCCCCCCAAAAAACAAGAATACGTACATTAAAAGTCATGCGAAAATTAATTTGCGAAATATCTGGAAAATAATAGGCCTTTGCTTCCTCTCCTCCCCTGTGAAAGGATGCAGGATTCATCGGATTTACTCCTCACCCAAATATGCAAACGACGTAAACACACAAATTAATTAGCAAATCCCCAAACATACACAGTGCACTCAGATGCCAACAAAACTCCTCAGAATTGGAGCAGATTTTCGCAGGAAGCAGAGGCAGGGAAATACCTATTGGATTGCCTGGTCCCTCGGTCCGCGAGACAGGATGAATGCTTGGCACAGACACAACGGAGGGGGCACCAGACGATTGGTACAGGTTATTGTCTCTCTTTCTCTCTCTCTCTCTCTCTTGCTGAGCTTTGTGCCAAGAATGGTCAGTGTCTGTGTGCCAGGCAGAATTTCAATGAGGGAGGAAGGAGGTGGTGATGGTGGGCAAGGAGGA
The DNA here is from genome assembly GCA_034769265.1 of Remorina albescens. NCBI lineage: Eukaryota > Metazoa > Chordata > Actinopteri > Carangiformes > Echeneidae > Remorina > Remorina albescens. Next base: position 14,958,228 of record CM068482.1, on the reverse strand, counting down.
GGAGCAGTGGGGGAGCTGGAGTTGGCAGAGGAAGTACGCCGCACAATAAATGGCAGGATGAAGAATTCCCACAGTCAAAATGATACAAACGGATGTCTCCTCTTACTCATGGCCAACCTTACTACAGAGAAATACTGTGTCCAAATACAAGAAAGAGGACTCAGTGGTTATTTTATGGTACCCGCTTGTTCACCTTCCCCGGTCCCCGAGGAATGCCTTATTTCCTTCATTAAAGAACGAAAGACAGGAGCACAGAGTCGTCTCCGTGCCCACTTGGCATGTTGCCTGCTCTGATGTTCTGTATATCCTCATTAACCAGACGCAAAGTACACAGAGCTCATGCGCACATGTACAGCTCTGAACTGAAATGCGCAACCATATGCATGTACACACAACCGCACGGCTGGTAGACACAACACACACAACAGTTGCTTGAACTGTGAACACAGCAGAAGCCCAACATATCTTATCCTATTTCTTTCTAAATGGTAATTGAATGAAAGTCCTCCCAGTCCTTTGCCATCAGCTCCTCTCTTTTTGTGAGATACAAGGCTACACTCACTAATGTTGTACTCACAAACTGGCGGAGCTAGGTAAACATACATTAAATGTGATGAAACGATAGTATGACCCAGACAAGGCAGGACTATAAGTGAGCCATTGTACTGACTTTCACAGCGTCCAGCAATCATTTCACCCATAGATACCCACAGAGAGAACAGGAGCAAAGTTGAGGAATGAGTCTAAATTTAATATCTAAACTCGGGGCATCTAGGGTTAGTTTGATATGACATTAAAATCGTTTTGTGTGTGTGTGTGTGTGTGTGGTTGTGTGCATGAATTGGCTTCAACTCATTCTAGAAAATGAGTAATTACCTAGTAAGCAAATAAAGATAAAAATCATTGACAATCACTGTGATAGTAATGTCCTCCAAATACCCAGTGACCTGAAAGAAGAAAATACATCCCTGAAATGTTTCTACTCTCTATCCACTCTCCTCCTTTCTCCTTGTCTATGCTTTTGCTAATGTGCTGATTAAATGTGTGGTTACCATGGTTTCAGCTGTTTCTTATAGCTCTGATGCCCGGCCTGGCATGTTGCTACACACCCACATATTATGGCATTCACTAATGTCACATACAGCGGGCCATACACGCATATGCACACGCACACACACGCACATAAGCAGCATCTAGACTAAAATACTCGGTATGCCTTTTTAAAGATGGCGTTTGTCCTTATTTGTGTGCATGTATACAAAGAGTATGTGTGCAAGAGTGCAAAGTGGTGTATGTTGGGATGAAACAGCTGCAGTTTCCTGCACGAGAAAAGAAACTTCCTGTTGCCTCGCTGCAAAACACGGCCGGTCAGCCAAGATATCAACCAATCAGCTATGCTGAGGCTGAATGCAGGAAGTTAGCCTGACTGCCTCTAGGAGAAAAACTCAGAAACATTATGAGGCAACACGATAAGTTCATCTGAGGATAAGAGAGGGGCGGGGAAAGAGCTCTCCCACTCCTGCCTCTCTTTCTGTCTCTGTAACCCTTGTTCTCTCTATTTTTCTTCAGCTTCTTCTTTCTCATAATTCTCCTCTCATCACTGTGACATATCGATATATTTAAAAGGTGTTTCTTCTGGTTGTTTTTATGAGGTAATTTGTCACTTTGTACCACAGCTGAGTGATCTGAAGTGGCAGAGGCTGATTCAGACGAATTGGGAACAGTTTACCCATGAATTGTGAGGGGTAAGTTGAAAGGGTCTGCCCATAGTCACTGTTTCTGAAACACGTGGCACGAAGGCGCCATCTTACCACGAACCCCAAAAAGATCAAGATACAGTCCTGGCAATAAGCAGTCCAGATAAATTCCTAATTGTACCAGCAATATGCAGATATTTAATATCATTCAATGTCTCTTCTAAAGATGATCAAATTAGTTGTTGGTTAATATTCATATGCTGTTTATTTTAACCTGGGAAGCGCAAAATTGATATTTTGGCTTTGTTTTGTAGCATTCTGGCCTCTGGCATGCATCTGTGATCAAAATAAATTGTCCAATTATAAATATCAACTCGTGGTCTCACAGCTTACTAAGGCACGCATCAGTCACATAAATGCTATTGTTCACATTTACATTTTTCACTGATACAATGTGAAAGACATACTGACACATTACACAGCAATTTTAGCTTTATAATTTCTCTTTACAGTGTTGTCCGTTGGCCTGGCCAAACTCGGTTTCATTTCTGCCAAAGTGGCCTCCTTTGGTGTTAACTATCATATATATATAGTAGTAAATGACGCAGGGTGTCAGGACAATTATTACAATTGCCACCTTTAAACAAATTGTCACACCTCTAGAGCCCAGAAAGATAAAGCCAACGTAAAAACACACCTGTCCCTGTGAAGCAACTGCAGTATCTTAGTTATCAACCGGCACCGAGTGCAAACAATGCATGAAGTGAATTGGAACAAAGCAAATATTGCCCTGGTATTACCTGTCATAACGGCACTGAGTGATAGGAGTTGCGCCAGGCGCCTTGTCCTGCGGATGCAGTGTTTAAACACTGGTCAGTAGCTAAACCTACACTGTTCTGAACAAAACAACAGCGCTCTGGCTTGGTCGACACTCAGAGGTCAGAAAGAAATCAAGAGGGCCCGTCCTTCCTCCTGCCAGTCCACAAAGAGACACCTGTTCAGTACAGAAAACCACAGAAAGACTGTTTACCACCCTGTCAGAGTCTGCTGACCAAGGGCAGGGAGGGGAGAGGAAGAGGAGGACTGGGAAACACAGAAAGACACAAGGGACAGAGGAGAAAGGGGATGGTCAGCGGGGAACCAAAGGGTCCCTCTAAGCTTGAGAAAAGTTTCTCCTGTTATGTCCATCGAGCCAAAATGGCGGCGAGCGGAGTGCGGCGTGGCAACCGACAACGACAGACACGTTCACAGGAGAAAGACCAGAATGAAGGACAGAGAAGAGGGCAATAGGGTCTGGAGGAGAAAGATTATAGGTCAGTGAAAAAGACAGGAAAAGGTGTCGCAGGATAAAAAAGAAAAATACCTGGAGCCTGTATGTGAGCGGCGGGCTTGTCCAGAGGACTGGAGGAGAAGAGGGCCGTGATGGCGGGAAGAAGGGAAAAGAGAGGAGTAGAGCACACCCTCTGAGAGCTACACCCCCTTCCCACAATCCCCTCCTACTGGCGTGAGTGCGTCTGTCCGTACACAGGGTGACAGAGGAACGTCTGCTCACACACAGCTCCATAACACACGCACTCTCGCACACACAGAAAACACACAAGCCACAGTATCAACCACACTGTGCACAACAAGAGATAAGCCCCGAAACAGACTCACAATAGGCTCACAGTACATGCAGATACGCGTGTGATCAAAACAGAGACACACCAACACACAGTCACATGACAATTCAAAACACAAACATACACAGAATCAATTTGCCAGCCTTTGTATCGCCCTCTGCTCTGCCCTGTGCTGTGTTTGCCTCGGTTTGCTTGCCCACTTTGGCACTGCTGCCAAGTGGGAAGGAGAGAAAAAGGTGGGGGGGGGGGTTAGAGACACAGAAAGAGGAAGGGAGGGACATGCTGTGGCGAGAGAGGGGGAACAGAAAGAGGAGGAGTCAGACTAAAGGACTAAGAGAGTTAAGAAAGACAGTGAGAGGGAAAGACAAGAAAAGGGAGGAGAAGAAGCGTAAAGTGTCGTTGGGTGAAATAGTGACACAAAACAGTGGGACAGCAGCTGAGAGCGCTCACAATTTGCATGTATCTAGCATCCAAACTACATCTTTCGCCTTGTACCGAACACATTATCTCACAGCCACAAACAGATCCTCATACTTCTGCCAAATTGCTCACTCAGACTATATTTTACATTCAATGGAACCCAAAAAAAATCAAACCAGCTCGCGATGCAAACTCTGAACTGCTGGACATTTGTGGTCAATTTCTCTCGCTAGAGTAAGGAGTCAGAGAGACTTACTGTCTTCTTAGACATCTCTATTCTCCCTGCTTTTTCTCTACGTCCCCCTTCATCCTCCCCTGAATCTGTCCTCTCCCTCCATTGGGGATAATATCAGACCTCCTCGCTGGGAGGGGTTTGAGGGAGTTCGGCTAAATGAATTGATGAGCGAGGAGGATGGACATTTCAGAGAATGGCATGTTTTTTTTCATCCATTTTCCCAGGTCTCCCTTTGATTTCTCACACTGGCAGGAGAGCTGAATACCAAATGCCGATTTCAGATCAGTGAGTTGTTGCCTCTAGATGACCTCAATCATCAGGAAAAAGAGCAGAATTCCGTCTGTTCATAAATGGTCGACATTCTCCATAGACCGGTTGTGGACCAGTCACTGGCATTTGAGCGGGGATCCCAAGCTGAGCCAGCCAATCAGAGCACAATTCTGAGCTGACGTCTTTTTGAAAATGTTGAGTGTAATTCTAAAAAACAGAAGTACTTTTCGTCATTATAACGCAAACAAATATTATTTGTCTTTCACAGCTGATAACAACTACCATTACAGAAGACAAACCCTGTTCTGCCCTTAGCAAGTCAAGTCCTTATCCCCCCCCCCCCCCACACACACACACACCTACACAAACATACGCATACACATACACATTGAGAGGGTGCTGCTAGTCCTCAAACACTCACCACAGAGACAAAACAGACCACAATAGTCCAGCTTCGCTGCTGGAACTCCGCATGAGCCTTTTCTCGAAGATAGGACAATGAACACACACACACACGTACTGTACACAGTACACAAATACACACACAGACACAAATGTGGTGTGAACAATCCGGTTCTTCCATGGAGGCTCAGATTCAGCCAGCAGGTTGGACAGCCCCTCAACCTGACGTCACGTCTCCTTTGTTGTTTATGAATTTATTTCTCTCCTCAGCTGAACTCTCTGAACCCAAAGTCCCCCACCCTCTCCTCCCCTCCCGTCCTGTCCTGCAGCCCTACACTTACCCCCTGCCAACTAAGGCGGGCTATACAGTATGGCTTTAACAAGGAATAAGAAAAGAAAGAGAGACAGGTAGACATAGAGAGGTGAGACAGGGAGAGACAGAGAAAAGAGCTCAAATGTCTATCTCACTTTTTCTTTTCCTCCTTTTCTTCTTCGATCATTCTCTGTGTCTCTTCCTGCTTGGCTTGTAAAAGTTTCAGCTGCATGGCGGGGCCGGCCTCTTTTGGCAGCCGTCCAAATCTTGACTCTCCTGTCCCCTTGTGTGAGAGAGAGAGAGAGAGCATGAGAGGGAGGGGAGGACAAATATAGTCACAGCTCGACTGTACTGTACAGTTGTGGAGGCAGATGTACTCATGCATAAGCCACCATTTTTATTTCACACCAGCCCACGCAGGAAGAGAGCAGTTTGTTGCATTCCTACAGTATTTATAATGAGTTTCCAGCAAAGCAACATGCAGTAGATTTGTGTAAAATACAAGCTGATCTTTGCTTGCGACAGAGTTTCAAAAAAACTGTGCTCTTATTCTGCCTGTAAGTGAGCGTGACAGCTGAGTCTGCTAACACTGAGTTTTACTGCTCACGCCCAGTTCACACTTACTTTGTCATTTCCTCTGGTATCAATAATGTGAGCAGCGCTGTTATTTCCACATGAACAGTTAATTACTGTTCCTGATTTTCACTATTAACTGAGGCAGTTACTGAGAAACGGTATCCTCCTCATGACTATGCTCTGGAAATTAGATTAATCATGGGACTAATTACAGCATAAATCTTTAGGTGGATGAAAAACAACTTTGTTGGCGTCTTAATCATCCTCTAAGTAACTTGAAACAACAAATGTGAACATTTTAAAGCTTCACTGCACTATTATTCTGCCTAATAATTCCTCTCTACTTGTTTAAGGCAATTGTCTAACATGGGGACATTACATAATATATCGTCAGTCCAATATAGTTCAGGAGCTAAAATACAGAAAAGGCTCAGACACTGTGTGCCTTTTTAGTAGTTCACTTCCCAAATCTGATTTATAAAGTCTAGTTTTGCTGTTTGGTTTACCTGCATCAACATCCTGATTACCTAGTTTACATTTATTGAAGAAAATCTATATTATTTAACTGATTAGTTCTTAATGGAGAAGACACAGATTTAACTCGTTTCCTACTGTCACATTCAAATATGTGATTTAATCATATAAACGTGGCTTTACCACTTTACCTGACAAAGATTGGCCTATCTCCCATCAAAGATGTCGCCACCTTTCCTTGTTACCTTGGTCCCTAAGTCCTAACTAAATGTTCCTAGCTTGCCCACTTTTAATAATTTTGCCAAATATTTACCAACTAAATGTGAACATAAATTACCCAACTAAGTAAAATAAACATTTCTAATTATTTTACTGTCAGAGGTAAGATGTCTTCTCATCTGGTCAGGGATGTTTTGGCAATGACTCCATTCACTGTCTGCACACTTCATCAGGCAGAAATGTTCTTTTATTCCTTTGAACACTGGATAGTGGGTGCAGTTTGTCACATCGGTGGTTTTCTTTTTCTTTTCTTTCCTATTTTTCTCTTCTTATCTGGCATTTGAACAGAAAACAGCACAGTCAAGTTAAAATGGGTCACCGGTGGCTGCATCGCAAACTGATTCGGCTCAATTGAACATCTAAAAGCTGGGAAAATATTAAAGCTTGATGAAGGCTGTTTTTAAAGCTGCTAACCAGTCTGCACTTGTTCGCATCATAGACCTCAATGTTTGGGACATTAAGTGGTGTCACCACACCATCTATTAATTAAGGAAACTTTATAGCCTTTATACATTTATAATTGAGAAACAACATTTGGGTCTTAGATAATCGGATATATCAGTTATATCCTAAATGTTAGAGGGAGAGCCTTCTAGGTTTATCAACTAGTTAGTCAGCCATCTGCAATTATAAATGTCAATAAATAATTAGTGTCGAATTTACAGCTTGTCAAAATGGATTTTGTTCCAGAGGACCTGCAGACCTGTTTCAGATGTTGGGTGGTTTAAGAGTCCATTGGAGGGGCATTTCTAATAAATTAAAGCATTAGCAAGAAAAAGGTTTTTCCACAACCTGGCAACCCAAAAGTTGTTCTTATTGATGGAATACAACTAAACAAAAACTGGAAGTAAGTTGTGTTTAACCACGAATTAGCGATTTTACTCCATTTTACAAAACCTTAATAAGTGGTTCCTGTGGTGGATTAAGGATGTGATGCAATTTAATGACCATCTGTTAGAAAATAAGCTTATTGTTATTAGTCTGACGCTTCCTCTGCTATAACTACCATCCTTGACAGTTTTCACAGTAGAAAGATGAAGCCCCCCCATCTAGTGGCCATCTTATGTACATGCAGTTTGTGGGAAATGTCCCACTTTTTGTACAAATTATTTTATTTGACCTTATTTTCACACAAAACATTTATGTGAATTATTTTTATATTAGAATTATTTATTAGTCACAATGATATCTCACAAATAGGTGTATTCTCTGTAAATTACTTTCAGTTCAACTGTATTTATCTTACTGATACCACATGTAAACTTTAATTTATGAATTTATCAATGGCTTTAACAATAGTTAATAAATATTTTTCCTTATCTTTTATAGATTAGTTATAAACCATTAATAAGAAAAAGTTCTGGCCTTTTAGGTTGTGGCAAAACCTCCTCAGTACAACACCACAAGCATCAATTATTTGTGGACAGTTTGTACGCCGATAAACTATTTAAACACTTCGCTTCTGGACAAAACTCCATTTATGAGCTGCCAAATAGGATTTATGCCAAAATAATCAAGATCAAAACTAAAAAACCTAAAAAAACAAAAAAGAAGAAACAAGCATATAAAACACAGTATGATATAACTACATATAACTGAAAACATCCATTTTAATAATCATTGCTGGGTTAAGATTAGATATTTCGAGATTCTTATTGTTCTTTGCAAGTAAGGCCAATGTATTATATTAATATTTTTGAGGATAAAATTGTCAAATTGAGTCATTCAAGAAAACCTATTTGCCTACAATGAGTCAGACATACAGTGGTGAACATCACAGAAGTTTAAAATAAAAACAGGGATGAAGGAGATAGGAAGGTCAGTAATTATCTTTCAATTTAGTCTTCTTTTTTCCAGTATGGAGAGCAGCCTCACCCTTCTTGAGAATTAAAGTACCCATCCTGGAAAGTCTGCCCTCCTGCTAGTTGGCAAAGGTAGACAGGGGAATATGAGACATTGACTGGTGTTTATGACCCATTCATATTATGTGAAATTAAATTTCATGCCAATGCTGTAGTTATATTGTTGCCATTGTTATTTTCTTTTAGGTATTGGGAAATGAACTATGTTTCACTACCTGATCTCCACTAATACAACAGACCTCACTGGAGAGACGAAAGAACTTTGTATAGACAGGTTAAGTCGAAGACAAGTTTGTACATGTCAAAAGAAACCAGGGGAATCTGAGCTGTATATTTCATTCTTGGGTACTTTTGTCATTGACTGGTTCATTGAAAAGTAAGTCCTTATTGTATTATCTTGTTCAGTTTTGTCATTTTCAAAGGTACGGAGTGGGCTGTTTTGTTTTGGGTTGTTTTTTTTTTTTGCTTTCATATTTATTCATTTAGAATTTTTTTGTTTTTATCCAAAGACTTACAAGTGGTTAACAACACTAAAGCAAAACATAGGACTACATCTGTTTGTACTGGTTCCATTGAAATGCAGTAGAAGTGTTTGAATATGGCAAGAATTGCATTGAAGGTACGTGGTAATTCCTAGTTAGACATGTTAGGGTGTGCAAAGTGTTAGGACAGGAGCTTCAGTTATATTATACTTGTCACATTTTTTAGTTCTGTTGACCACTCAGAGGACTTTACAATGGGGGGCACATTAACCCATTCACACTCATATTACACACAGTGCTTTCTAGTACCACTTCCACTCATGTGACATTTCTACCATACATATTCAGCCATCAGGGGCAATTTGGGTCTCAGCATCTTGCCTGAAGACACCTTGACATGCTGACTGGAGGAGCCAGGGATCAAACCACCAACCATTAGTGGACGACTCGTTGAGTCTCCTGGGACACAGCTTCCCCCAAAAAGATTGTTTGCTGGAACTGTTACCTATGTTTTTCATCAGCCAGTGCTCTGACCCCAACAGTCCCCTAGGCTGTCCAAATATATATGACTAAGGCATTTACTGCCCTCCAGTGGCCCTTGTTAAGGGCAACATTAGCCCTATGGGATGTTGAGGGGTTGATTTAATCTGTCCTGCCTAGTCTCTGCCTTTGTCCTTCTTTTCCCAACCACAGCACTGTAACTTTTGTCTTATCCCAGCCAGTTGCTTTCATAACAAATCATATTTTAATCAATCAATTCAGATTGAAGGAGACAAGCAGATGAAGATAAGGCAAGCAAGTTCTGAAGAGACAGTAGTCCTCAAAACAACCCTTTAAAAAATGGGAATTTGGTAATAACAGAGATCGCTTTCCTGAGGTTTTGTGTGTTACTTATGTACGGATATATGAGTACTGCTAAAATACGAACTAAATTAAGGCTACAAGATGAAGGACACGTTTTAAATGATGGTGCACTTTAACGGGTCAAATGCATACACAACACAAACAGTTGGAATATAATGAGCATGGAGGTTTCGGGCTCAAAGCTGTTTGCACTGTAGGTGATTCCTGTTTGACACTGACAAACATTAAGCAATGAGAAATTATAGGGTAAGCTATTAACAGTAACCTGAGGGGTTTCCCTGCACAGGCGCCAGTTACATCTATTTCTTCACCACCGTCAGAGAGACAGATATATGTTTTACAAAAAGGGGGGATCTGTGTCACATAAATCCATGCCAGTGGATCTAGTCCCCCAGTTACGTATATTAAGTGTGTGTTAGAGTAGGATCTGAACAGGGATCCAGTTTCTGTGTGAGGGGAACCTGGTCAAAGACGGACTTCAAGATCTTCCAGATCACATCAGATAGATAGATAGATTGATTGATTGATTGGTTGAATTAATGACGGATACTTTATTAATCCCGAAGGAAATTTAAAGCATCCAGTGGCTTAATCAAGAAATACACACCTACACATATCACCCACATCAAAATTATAAAGCAACAATAGAATATATTATATTATCACTCAGCAAGGACACTAATAACCTGATCTGTAGAGTGACAGTTATGTATCCTCTGGATTTCTCTCAGGTAACAATAACCCCCGCCCCGCCGCCACCGTCCCCGGCCCGCTCCTCTCCCAGCAGGAGTCTGATGTCAGGGGAGGAGTTTGTGTCGGGACCCACAAAACTTTGAGCCGGAGCTGCAGTGGACGCCACGCCTATCTGCGTTTTCCTCCCTCCGCGCGTTGATTTCATACCAAACTCATACTTGGCATTCCGCCTCCTTTTTTTCCCTAAAAGTGTGTCAAACAAGATTTTTTTTTGCGGGGAAGGGGGGGGGGGAATTTATCCACAAACTCACGATTCAGAAATCAAAAAGGAGCGGAGTACAGAGCGGAGCGGAGTGTGTGTGTCGGTGTGAGCGGGGCCGGGACGCCGTTTGTAAGGTGAGTGCGCTCTAAGGCACTTCTTTGTTGTGTGCACCAACTTTCTGCAGCCGCCGCTCCGCTTCGCCTCGAAGTTTTGGGATTTTTCACATATTTCGCATTTTCCCGCTGCCGCTTCGCTGATTCAGTACCCCGGTGTGTTTAGCGAAGGGACTTCCTCCTTTATTCCCACAGTCAGCCCTAGTCCTGCTGTAAATGAAGGGATTTTTCCAGGCTCCTCGGACTTACTTTGGATTTCTTCTTCTTCTTTTTTTCCCCCCTTTGAGGTATTATTAGCCCGCATGCTAACCAGCTAGCATGTTAGCACCGAGCTGTCGGTAACATAACCAGACGAAGGGCAGAAAATCCACTTTCTCCTCCAGTTTAAAGTCTTTATCGGGTGTTTTTAAAAACAAGGCCATCCCTGGATATAAGTCCCCCCCCCCACCACCATATTGAGGTTTAAATACAGCTTATCGCCAACTCACAGTTGGCTAAACGACTCCCGGCCGCTGAGTGTGATTTCATTTTTCCTCCTCCACAGATGGGACTAATTTGTCGATATTGTGAAAGTTTGTGCAGCATGTGAGACTGGTTGTACGGGTTCATCAGAAGTCAGGGAAGAAATGAATAAATAACACCTTTTGTTCCTCCCCAACACAATCCGTCAGAACTAACCAAACTAAACTAAGTGGTGTGAAACGGGACTTAAAGTGTTGGCGTTGAACGTACTTGGAAAAAAAAAGTTTTCCTGCCTTGACTCCGGTTTTCAGAGAGTGATATTTTAAATCGAAATGTGAAAGGACTTTGGTGATCGGGCAGAGAGGACAGCCCTGAGAGTCCATGTCTTGTCGGTGTTTGCTGAGCTCATGTCTTTATTTAGCTCAAAGCGCCGCCGGCTCCCCTCCGCACCAAACACCTGACCTTTTGGGCCTCTGGGGCTGTGTTGAAAAATGGCCTCGCCACATCTGACCTGGCTGAATTATGTCTTAACTTTAACTTTTAGCCCGAGTTGACCTCAGTGACAGAGCTGTGGCCGTGACGCCTCAGATAGACGCCTTTTTTTTTTTTTTTCCTAAACCAAAAGGTCAGTCATTTTACTACTGGACTTGCCCCCCCCCAGCAGGCTTTATGGGGAGCATCCATACAATGTTGTGCATTCAAATTCAATATGCATTTATGATTTGTTAATCATTTTTAAAGGGAGGTTCATTTTCATTTAGATGTATGTTTATAATTGAGGTAGTAGGTGTTTGGCTATTTGGCTTGAATTACAGTTATTATACTGGAGTTGTATATTATTTTCAAACGTGCCTGTAATTGTTTTTTGTTTTTTTAATTGAAGTTACTCCAGATTTGAAATGTGTCTCAGTGTATCTGAGTGCCGTTCGTTGGGCTTGGAGTTAATACTTTTCTGACTGTCGGTGAAAACAAACCATTTTTATCCTTCTGAAGGTGAACGTCGTTGCTCAGCTGTTGTATTGGATTGCAGTAAATCTTACAAGTGTAGTCCAGTGGCCATTAGGTGCATAATGGCTTGCAATTTACTGAGAACAATGTATTTCTGTGGTTAACTAAAGTAATTTAATCAAAGTTAACTCTTATGGTTCATATATAAAAGCAAACCTCCCCCCCCCCCCAAAAAAAAAAAATCCCCAGTAATCCAATTTTTCATAATGTTGTTTTTTCTAATTGTAGTAGTTCTAATTGAAGTACTTTTATGTGAGTGATTGGACAGCAGGCATTAAAACTGCCCATTTCAGGATAACATCAGTTAAATAATGCTGTTAATGAATGGATTTGATTTGTGAGTTCCTCATCCACTTGAAGCCGGGGCCAAGCCACTAACCAGCTAAGCAGATTTCATCTTTATCTTATCCTCACCCTCATCAGTCCTGCTCATGCTATTACACGTCCTTTGTCATACTAAGGAATATATTCAGTACAAGATTAGAATTGATTTATACTATACAAATGAAAACCATTTCTAGAGCAAATTTATGCTCATGAAAATAGTAGTAAACAGCACACAGGCTTCAGTCAGTATCAGTCCCTCCTCCTGTCCTCCGTCCTCCTCCCTCAACTGCTCCTGGGATTCACTTCCTGTATGTTCTTTCAGTAGAGAGGGGAGGAGCTGTTTGGTTTCAGTCAGTAGCCCAGTTCATAAAAATGTGTCAACTTTTAACTGGCTATTATCCTAACCAGTGCCCTGCAGGTTCAGATGGCTGAAGATATAATTTTTACATCACCTGGTTCAGTGTCCACGGCAGCCTGTGTTAGTCTGCATATTAGAGGCAGTGCAGCCACCAACAAAAGAAATCAATGAATAGGAAACAATGTGTCAATTGGAGATATTGTTGTCAATAACAGCAACTAATCAGGGCAGCCCTTCAGACAACATTTTGCCGACTGAGTTCCTGACTTTCCACACAGCCCTTTGTGGGCCAACACACCTCCTCCCCCTGAATATCAAAATGTTCTTTCAGGCTTTGCTCTTTCCTAACCATCTCACCAGGAACCGTCTAATCTCTATGGCAACAGTACAGTCCCGTCAGCAGTGATTGAAACTGGGAAGGCCTTGTGCAGAGTGTGTCCAATAAGCCCACCACAGCAGGGGAAGCGTGGCGACCACATTGATCTTCTGTGGTTCTCCTGTGGCCGGGACCATGTTAGCCACACTCTGGAAAACATTACACACCAGGCAGCACTCATGTTGCATATGTGTACTTGTGTTTGAGGAGACTTGGAGCATCTTCAACAATAGCAAAAGAATGTGTAATTTCCTCATGTGGCCTAGGCAGGCAAGGTTGTGGGCTTCTCAGAAATTCATATGGTTTGAGTGTTGCCTTTTGAAATCGTTTCCCTCGGACACTTAGCTAAGGAAAATGATTAACCAGTTTCATCATCCCAACTGTAGTCAATTTGTCATCTATCATCTTCCATCTGCTGGTGTAACCTTAATAGCCGCACCAACTGGAACTGTCTTCATTGACCTTGGCCAGTGTCTTTATAAATTTACAACCTCTTAATGTTTTTCTATTTTGTTTGTCTGGTCTTTAACCCTGGATGCCTGGGCTATTAATACAGCCTATGCTCATGGAAGCTGTAAACAACTTCAGGTGAAACTGATCTCGCTGATGGTCAAGTGTGGAGACATTTTGATTCAGAGAAATCTAGCACTATTCTCAACTGCCCTGAAGATAATCCCAGTCCCATCTGTCCATCAGAGTCTGTGTGAAAAAAGTTTGTTGCCAGTCTTGACAGTACAGTCTTACAGTAAATCGAATAACCAATAATAAAAGCTCTTCATTACACTGGTGCAAATATCATAAAAGTACAATATTGGCCTAAATCTGTCCTGCTTATTGCTTTGCAAAACTAATGTCAACATTGGTTTTAGATACCCAAATATATTAAAAAGACAATTAGCACTGGGATATGGTATGGCAAAATCTCAGATGTTTGACAAATTCAGTTTTAATCATGTGGAAAGATTGGGGTTAGGGAATATTGTCACTCTGCCCAAACCCCAGCGGGTGTGCAAAGCCAGTTGTCACATTTAGTTGTTTGGAAAACCCCTTGTCCTCCTCAAGCCTGTAATACCATGCCATGATTTTTTTTCTTCTTCCAGTTTTAAACCAAACCATACAGTGAAACATTTCATGTGCAGTTCACTTCTGATGAGTTCCTTCCAATCCTATCAGAAATGCCTGTTATTGCCTAATACATGGTATCTGGTATCGGAGAGTAAGCAACTGTATGCACAATTAAAATACCACATATTTTGTTGATGAAATTCAGTTTCATGGCCAGTAAAAAAAAAAAAAACCAAAAAAAAAACCTAATCAATCCTTTATGATGATCTAAAACATCATACTGAAAACTGCTGTATTACAGGGGTAAAGAATTAATTTCCTGCAAATAGGGTAAAGCATTTAGCAAATTTTTATGCTGGATATAGTCCACTGGAAATATGTTACACTAGAAAGGCCCCCCAGTAAAAAAAAAAGCAATATAATACAATATACATTTATTCATATCACACCCATAACGGACTTGTACTGTACAGCTGTCACATTTTTTAAATGCAAAAGATATAGATCAGTATCCAATAGCAGTCAATGGTTTAGTTCAAGTTTTAGTCTGTTGCTGCCATCCCTGCACACCAGGCAATGGCAGTCCAGACAAAGCTACTACAAGCTGCTCGTCTTGCACTTCACTTATAGAAAAATTTCACAACATAGTATTTACTTCAAGGTTTCCGGCTATACTGAAACTTTAGTCTTGTCCGTTTGGATAACAGCACCCCCAATGAGTAAATGTTCTATCAATGATACAACATTCAACTTTGCTTTGACTTTGTCCCATGTTCTCTACTGCTCAGAGCCAGTTTCTCCACTTCTCATATTCCAAAATAATAAATGTTAGAAGATGTCCAGTCAATTCCAAGTTAAGTTTAAGACTGGCAAACGTTCTCATATGGGTGACATCAAAAAGTTTAAGGGTTTTCATGTCCTTCCCTCTAACTAATTTAAGAAACAAAACACATTTCTAGGTTGTTATGGGTATCAGTGTGTGCTGGTGAATTCCAGATGTTAGTGGTTTTAAGGAAAAGTTAAGTTTTTCTATCCACAAGAAAGAGTCCAGTTTATTATTACCAGTTCATGGACTGTACACTTTAGGGTTTGTATATGTTTTAATGGGTGATTTAAAGCTCGACTCTAATTTCAACACCCAAGTGACAGCTGCATTAATTTCTTTAATGTTGCTGATTGCAATACCACTTTTTCTAAATTCATGATCTATCCAAAACAACCGTCTCTCTTGCTCTCCCATTGGGGTAGATATTGTGGTTTAATGCATCTTTAATGTGGAGGAAAGCCTGCCATGAAAAAAGGTTACAGGACAAGAACTACCGTTTGTATTATTTCTGTTTTTGATCATGCTCCATAATGGAATTTGAGTCAATTATTATTCTTTTTTACTAACTTTTTAAGAGTTCTCGATAATGACCAGTCAAAAGAATAAAACATTTTGCTCGTCATTTCAAATTGAGTACATGACCTGTTGTGTGTCTGTAAAAAATCTTTACCACAGAATGATTAGATACTTGTCCTGTGTGTTCAAGGTGTGTTGTGGCTGGAGCCGTCATCATTGCGTCGGAGTGGAGTTGCCGTGGCAGCCCTGATGGGGCGCAGGAGGAAGGTGGTAATGGAGAGGGACTGGGTGATGGGGCGGACCGTGGATTGGATGGCGACCCTGAGGGAGTGTGGAGTCCAGACATTGAGCAGAGCTTTCAGGAGGCTCTGGCCATCTACCCTCCCTGTGGCAGGAGGAAGATCATACTGTCAGACGAGGGAAAGATGTATGGTGAGAAACACATTTCACACATTTCTATCCCAATGTATTGGTTGTCATTATGGGCTGATTGATATGGCTTTCCTGGGAGTGATTCAAATTATTATTGATCAAGCGAACCAATATGATATTTGACTGTAGATTTTCATAATAAATTACCAATATGGCTGGTAACTAAGATGCAGTGTGAAGGAATATTTTGTATGTATTACAACAGCAACGACATGCAAGTTATTTCTCTATTTCATGCCTTTAAAAATGTAATGCCTTAACGCAGATATTCAGAGCAACTTTTATCTTACATTTGTTGTACTTTTATCAAAGTACAAATTTACACAAGTAATTTTTTTGGCTTTTATGCTGACATGCTGCACTAGGTGAAAGCTTACCATTTCACTTGCAGCTGCTATGGTATTTGTTACTGGTACTGTTTGTTACTGCTCTATTTTAACCCTGCTGCTGTTGATGTTTTCTTTATTAGAGTGACTAACTCTCCACTGGGCATTGAAATATGCCAGTTCTGCTTAATCATTAAAAGATCTCAAAAATCAAACATTGCAGTAAATGCAATGAATTAAAATAGATGTTTGGATGCTATTGCATTCTGATGTACTGTAGTAGGCCAAAGTGTGCAGTCTCATTTACAGTTGAGATTTTGTTGCACATAGCGTTTTTTGCTAATGATTTTTGGCTTGCCAGCCAACCATCCTATTATCTCTTACTGTTGTCTTTTTCTTCAGCATCTAATCAAAAGGCTAAAGTTGAAATCTATGTTTGTTTTTAAATGCTTGTTGATATTCTTTTTACGGACGAAATTACAGAACATAAAGAGATAAAATCTTCTCTGTAAAGGACCGACCATGTCTGTCATTGAACCAGAAACATAAATGTTTTACATAATTTGCAGTTCAGATTGCGAGAATAATCTACACACTGTACTTCATATTCTCCATATATAGAATATATACTAAAACAGCACAAGTTTTATTAGGCAATTACATTTGCCAGGAAATCAGGATGTAAAGCTGTTTACCAAAGATAGTTTACTTATTCCAGAAAGTTTTCATGGTCAATTTTAAATTACAAATTAATGCTCTGAACAATGATTGTTTGAATTGAAATTAGTTTTTAATACTCATAAACCTGAGTATTCTGCCAACAACATATACAGTCACATGCAAGTATTAGTATGATGGCCAAAATTACATCCCATATCCCTGTAGGGATCTGCTGTGTGTACTTTGTAACTGGTTTATTGATGCATCTTTTAAAGACCTCTGAGTTTGTACCAAATTGATTTGCTTGCAGGAATTTGGGAGAGGTTGACAGACAGGCAGCAATGACAAAAGGGTCAAACAGGGGTCAGTGGATGGAACAGGTTGTCATTTCATTTCAGGTTAGGATTAATATATGTAGATTGAGCATAATTGCTTAGTGATTGCCAGTTTGGTGGTTCTTATTGGCCAATCGAAATGCAGTCATTGAAGTGCATGCACTGCAGCAATGTCATCTTTATGTGTGTTTGTTTTTAGCAGGATCTTTTCAGGTTCCTGCCTTTGAACAGAGCTTTGATGTATTTTGACCATTTCTTCGTACCTTTTTGAAGGCTTTGGCTAGCGTTCAAAATTCCCAGCATTGCTTTTCTTTTTTCTTCTTTGGCAGAGAGTTGGCATTCCCGCCTGCAGCAGTCTGTCATGCATTTGTGTATGTGTGAGCGTCTGTTGTGAGGGAAACGGGATATGTGATCCCATGCGACAGAAAGGGAAAGTTTGTTTCAGCATTGCGGCATTTTCTCCTTTTGTGGAAATGTGGGCCCACTGTGTTGACCACCCCCACTTCCCACTCAATAAACAAGGATGGTCCCACTGTTACACACAGTCACATGTTGGAAAGCAACACTCACACTTAGAACATAATACCCTCACTCCATTTAACCCACCAGTTTCTCTTTTTCAAACTAGTATGTAAGATAACACCTCCAGTTTTTTGTAAAATGTTTAATTCTGTATAAATGATTATTCTTACACCACAGAACCACTTTTACAAATTAAATTACTGCAAAAACAGCATGAAAAATTGTATCCCTAGTTTCAATTAATCACATCTTACAACATAAATTATACCAAGACTCAAGGCTTATCAAGCAGAATAGACAAATCCAAAGCAAAATTTAAATGACTGTATACTCCACATTAGCTTTATTATTTTGTGCCCTGAAGTCCTGTAAGTGTTTTTTTTTTTTCCCAGGCAGTAGATATAACAGAAATGTTATTGGCAGTTTGCCTGAGTCTATTTTGCTAATGAATGATTGCAACTCGGGCAGCGCAGCGGCATAGTGGTTAGCGCTGGGACCTTTCTGTGTGGTGTTTGCATGTTCCCCCCCGTGCCTGCGTGGGTTTCCTCCGGGTCCTCTGGTTTCCTCCCACAGTCCAAAGACATCATGTTTGGGTTAATTGGTGACTCTTAATTGTCAGTAGGTCTGAGTGTGAGTGGTTGTTTGTCTCTGTCTGTCTCTGTGTGTTGGCCCTGCGATGGACTGGCGACCTGTCACTCAATGTGAGCTGGGATTGGTTCCAGCACCCCCTGCGACCCAGAAACGAATAAAGCTGTTGAAGATGAATGACTGATTGCAACTCCTTTTCAACATGAAGCCTACAAAAAAAAAATTAACACTGAGTTGAGCAGCATGATATGCAAATAAGTCATATTGCAATTACTTTTCCAGAATTCAGCTACACTGCTGATGACTCTGGCTATGGTGTAAATACCTGTTCTCATTTACATTTGACCAGAAATGGACAACCATTTGGCTGGTTTTGAATGAACATTTATTTAAAGCAGTGTAATATGCTGCTTTGTCATCATATATGATATCCAATTGAGAAATAGTGGTGGTGTGATGTTCGGTTGTAGACATAAATTGAATGAATCATGGAAAATTATTGGTTTCAGGGGGTTTTGTCTGGATTATTTATGCATAATTGCTGATTCAGATGACATCATAGTCAATTTGTGCATCACTATCACTCATTTCAAAATATGAGCTGTATCTCAGTATGTAGCATTAGCTTTTAATGTACTCTCTCTACTTTAATGGCCCTGTTATCACTGAGCTCAGTCATGTTACTAGCATGATGTCATCCAGTATTATGGTTTCAAGCGTGAGTTCCAAAATTAGGATGATCATCAGACAGATCACTTGCCCTTGCACTGAGACAGACACGCATTAAACAAAGGCTACTTCTTTTAATAATATCTTACCAACGTTAGTAAACACAAAACTGGACATGGTTAATGAACATGTGCAAACAAATTGTTAAAAGTGCATTGGCATTAGACGCATATCTTGATGATTAACAGTAGATTCCATAGTCTTAATGTACCTCCCTCTCCTACGTCACACCATATCTGGGCCTATATTTATTTCTCTGGTAGAAAAAATTGTATTGTGAAAATGATATTTATCAAATAACTGAAATATGTGCCACTCATAAAATGTATGCATTGTCCACTGTATTTCTCTGTATTCCTCCTTTTTATGTAAAAATGTAATCTCAGAATTCACACGTTCTCAATAAGCACGTTTACATGCACAGTTAGTTCAAGCTATGGTTATAGCTCGATAATGCCATCTCATCGGACTTCTGTCCTTGTCCCAGTATACATGCACGCGAGCGAAATCGATTTATTTATTGAAATCTTGTCGCCTCCGCTACGACAGGTGGCGATATGCACTCTTTCGGCTTGTGGGTAATGGGCCACTACCGATTGACCTATGACGTCACAGACCACAACAGAGGTGGGAAGAAAAAAGACCGGTGAGCAAGCAAGTTAGCCTCTGTATCTGTCCAAAAATTACGTTTTACTGCAGACTTTGCCAAGTTCGATGCATTATCAGTTAGCTAATGCGTTCTTTTGTCTGACCTCCTACGTTTGCGTTCACGTTTTAAATGCCATTCGACTTCCGGGTCATAGCTTAGCGCAAAACATTAGCACATGCGCAGATCACCTCCTCCAGCTCCAGTCCAACTGTCCGTATACATGCAGCAGTAGATCGACTTTCAGTCGCATTATCTGGGTGTGTTAGTCCGATAATTTTAAGTTCGATTTCAGTCTAGCTAACGTGTTTACATGTACTTTAAAAGTCCAGTTTTGGTCGGACTAAAGCAATAATTCAGTTTTTTTAGGTGTCATGTAAACGTGCTTAATGTGGAAGTTAGGGGAGAAACAGACACATTTGTATGAAATTAAAATTTTTTTTTAATAGGTAGTTGAAAAAGAAGTTAATCTTGCAATGGAAGTTGTTAACTTGCTGATCTGTTCTCATAATAAGGTGTAGTAAAGGGAACACATGTGGAGTTCTGAGGAAAAATCATTTGGCCTTTTGTGGTGTAGTGGCAGACTCCAGGAAAGTGCATGTGTCCTGTTTTGGGAATTGGAGCTGACTGCTGTGTCTGAGTCAGCCCCTTTTGTTGATTTTGGGGAATTCTGTGCTCTGGTAACTTCACAGGGCTGGACTGACTCAGCCTGATGTGACCTAAATCCAGACAGCATCAAATCACTTCCCAGAAAGCAGGATTGTGATGTTGATGATGTTAGCACAAATGTATATTTCATTAATTGATTGCAGCAGCGGAATCAGTATAGAAAATTTCATTTAATTATCTTTGTCATTACTTACTCATCAGGTTTTCTGATAGTTGTTGGGGGAGGGAATAGAGAGTTACTCATCAGTTGAGATTACTGAAATGGGTGATCAGGTGTGGGCTGAAGCTGTGGGAGGGAGAGAAAGAAAGCTGACAGAGCAGTTGTTAGTGTCCACATTTTGGAAGTCTTTTAACTATATGATGACCTCTCTGTTCCTATCACTTAGCAAATTACACAAGGCTGCTCTTAATATGTTTAAATTAATAATGATTATTATAAATTGTATTTATAAGTGCCTTTCAAAGCACTCAAGGTCACTTTACAACAAAGGGTTAAAAACGTTGAAAAATAAAAAAAGAAAAATTTGATGAAACTGTTAAACAGAATATGTTAGTTTAAAAAGATCTGTGTTAAAAGTGGGAAAGGAGTCAATATTATGAGGGTGTATTATATGTGTTGGGGAAGAGACACCTCATGCTAACAGGGGTGGACAGTAACAAAGTAAATTTACTTGAGTACTCTACTTAAGTACAGTTTTTGAGTATCTAATAATAATAATAATAAATTTAATTTAAAGGCGCCTTTCTTGGCACTCAGGTGTCCTGATATTTAAAAACATCAGGACACATTTAAGAACAGCAGCAATAAAAATAAAGAATAAAAACAACAGAAAGAGGCAGAGAAATGAACATTAAGTGAGGTAAGCAGTTTTAAACAGATGCGTTTTGAGTTATGATTTGAAATAGGTGAATGAGTCAATGTTCCTGAGTTGGGGTGGTAATGAATTCCAGAGACGAGGAGCAGAGCGACTGAATGCTCTGCTCCCCCTTGTGGTGAGACGGGCAGAGGGGACAGACAGGTGTATGGAGGAAGAGGATCTTAGGGCGTGGGAGGGAGTGGGAACGTGGAGGAGATCAGACAGATATGGGGGGCAAGGTTGTGGATCACCTTGAATGTAAACAGGAGGAGTTTGAATTGGATACGGAACTGTCCCGGGAGCCAGTGGAGGTGTTGAAGGACAGAAGTGATGTGGTGGATGGAGGGGGTTCGGGTTATGATGCGGGCAGCTGAATTCTGGACCAGTTGAAGTTTATGGAGGGATTTGTGAGGGAGGCTGAAGAGGAGAGAGTTACTGTAATCCAGGCGGGAAGTGATGAGGCTGTGAACAAGGATGGCGGCAGTGTGGGGGGTAAGGGAGGGGCGGAGGCGATTGATGTTACTTAGATGGAAGTAGGCAGTCCGGGTAATGTTATTGATGTGGGATTGAAAGGATAGTGTGCTGTCCAAGATGACACCCAGGCTCTTAACTTGTGGTGAGGGTGAAACAGTGGAGTTGTCAATAGTGAGAGAAAAACTGTCAGTTTTGGATAAAGTGGATTTGGTGCCAATGAGGACAACCTCGGTTTTATTGCTGTTTAATTTAAGGAAGTTTTGGGTGTACCAAGTTTTTATTTCAGAGATGCAGTCAGTAAGGGAGGTGGGTGGGAGAGAGGATAAGGGTTTGGTGGTGAGGTAGAGCTGGGTGTCATCGGCATAGCAGTGGAAATGAATGTTGAATTTGCGGAAGATATTGGAGGTAGATGATGATGAGTAGGGGCCCCAGGACAGAGCCCTGGGGCACACCAGAAGTAACTGTACCGAGTATCTGTACTTTACTTGAGTATTATTTTTGGGGGATACTTTTACTTTCACTCCACTACATTTCTATTGATGCTCTCGTTATTTGCTACTTTTGCGCTTACATCAGCTGATGATTTTTTTCTGCAAAATTCTAATAAACTCTACTGATTCGCGTATGGTTTGTCTGAACCGTGTTGCCATACCTGTACTACGTCATGCCTTACGTCATGTTCAAGACAAAACATAACTTTGGCGGTGTGGATGAGATAGAAAATGGATGAAGAAATGGAGGAAGAAACAATTATCTCAAGCCCAAGGGTCTTTCTGCCGCATACTCTCAGTGTAGAAATGAGTGATTTCTATACTTCATTATTCACGTGGTTACAGTAACCAATGCTGTCTCTAGTCTGTGGGGGAGTCTGGTCTAGTCTCTAGTCTTTGGAGGGGTCCGGTGCCTGGGGGTCTGGTCTACTCTCTAGTGGGGGGTCTGCTTTTCTGTGCTGTAGCCCAGTCCATCACTCTCTACGGACAATTTAGAGTCACCTTATTTTGGGGCAACAATACGGCAGAAAATTGGTAGATCAGCAACATCCATCTGTATTTTTCATTTACATCCCAGTTCATATACAGGTGCTCACTTACATGCATCATTCACACAATAGGCAAACAATAAGACATACAGAGACATGCTGCCTCACCTCTGCACTGCAGTGTGCTTTACTTCCCAACATTACAAACAGCTCGTTTTTGTATAGATTAGATGATGAAAGGTTTACAAACACAAAATAAGCTCAGCAATGGGGAACTATATTGAAATGTATGTTGATACTTGTGGCACATGAGATATTGTGCAAAAACACCTGGTTAATATCCACACAGCTCCACTTTAGGGGATCGGGAAAAAGAGCCAACTACGGGTCTTCGGGTCCTGAGTCTCTCACTCACTTGTCCCATGGCCAATGCGCAGTGTTGCCGGCAGGTCTTGGCGTGGCCATAGTAGGATTCGTAATATTGCCGGCCGGCTTGAGCATTCTCCTTTAAGCAGGTGGCCTTGTGGCTGGTGTGTGACGTAGTCAGCACGTAGCCATGTTGTGTTGTGTGTACGCTTGCAGAGAACCGTGTATGTCCCTCTCTCTGGTGAAAGGTGTGAGAAGTAACGCCAGCTGTAGCCGCTGTACGCTTTACAGTCAGTGTGATGAAACTCAACTCTGTACTGTGTTGTAATGTTGGAAGGAAGAAAAGAGCTGAATAAAGCCGGTCCATGTGTTCAACTACTCCGCCTTTCCTCTTCTGTGCACACGAAATAAGCCTCGACTGCTAGTTACCATGGTTACCAGCGACAACAAGCCAAGCTAAGGTGAAATGAGACTTAGCTTTGTAGCTAGCTACACTAGCATAAGCTGGGCTAACTAAGGTGCGGAGCCGCGACTCTAACTCACTAATTCCATTTCCAGCCTCCATTTCTGCCATCATCCATCATCTATGACAAGAAGTACTATCATGACCAGACCCCTCCACTGACCGGATCCCTCCCTCCACAGACCCCCCGGAGTTTGAGACTGTGTTTATTGTGTTCATATAATATATGTTTTGTGACTGACTCCTGCTGGATTGGGAGCACAAAAAAGCAGAAATACAAACTACAGTTTTCTGCCTCTTTCCTGATCCCCTAAAGTGGAGCTGTGGAAATGTGGTTAGCGCTGTTGCCCCATAATAAGAAGGTCGCGGGGTTTGGTTCCTGGCCTGGGCTGCCGAACATGTCTAGGTTAATTGGTGACTTCATGTAAATGTATGTGGTGACTTGAGCAGCACGGTGGCGTAGTGGTTAGCACTGTCGCCCCACAATAAAAAGGTTGTGGGTTCGGTTCCCAGCCTGAACATGTCAGGTTAATTGGTTAATTGGTGACTCTAAATTGTCCGTAGAGTGATTGATGGACTGGGCTACAGTACGGAAAACCAGACCCCCCACATACTACAGAGTAGACCAGACTAGACTGGAATCCACTAAATAGTAGAACAGACCCTTCCAGAGACCGGACCCCCCGAGCCCCCTAGAGACTAGACCAGACCCCCCATGGGTAGCCTAGGTTAATTGGTGACACTAAATTGTGTGAGTGATGGACTGGGCGGATGAGGATGCCAAAGGTATGTACGTTACCTTCATCGACATTTATTTCACATCTAAGCTTGATCTCTGAATATATTACAATCTAAAGATACATGTGACAAATTTAAATCTTCAATGTCACTGTGAAGCCTTTGCTGAAAAACATGAAAGACTTAGTATAATCATAACAAACTGTCAAGAGTACAAAGATTAACATTGTGAGCTAAAAACCGAAATAGAGACAGTCTGGTGCTCTATTTTGTCGTAGAATTGAGATTTGATTATGTTTAGCTGAATATTAAAGCTCTTGTCATCACCCTATTTAGGTTCAGTTAACAAATGAGCTTCATTGCACCAGTATTGATATGAGAATGGTGTCATTAAAACCATGTGAGCGTCTTTTGTGACTGGACAAGAGAAAAACTAAGGCAGGAT
The DNA here is from genome assembly GCA_034769265.1 of Remorina albescens. Classification (NCBI taxonomy): domain Eukaryota; kingdom Metazoa; phylum Chordata; class Actinopteri; order Carangiformes; family Echeneidae; genus Remorina; species Remorina albescens. Next base: position 14,933,497 of record CM068482.1, on the reverse strand, counting down.
CTTCGAACATCCATTTGATTAGCTCTGGATGCCAGCAAGAGAACACTGTCCTACATCTGAATCATGCATTACTGGATGTGGTCTAAAGTGATGGCTATCATGATCCATTTTCTGTAACTATACCTAAAGTCATTTCAAACCTAGAAGATTGCACAATTCAGTTTTTGAATACTTATTCTATCCAGTTTTTACATCATCATAGGAATTATAGGGCCTTGCAAGACTCAGCTAGTCGTAAATGGTCTCCTTTTTCTGGCGCCCTTTTGTTGACAAAACCACTAAGTACACTATATTATTGTGGATACTGAGGCTAGGCCTAGTGGCTGGTCAGAGTTGAGCAAAAGCCATATTTTGTTGTGTTTTTAACAAAAATGTTGAACCCTGTCTCCTCATCCAGTGCACAATGCCTGCTGACTACCATAAATTCTCATATAAAGGCTCATATTCAAATGATGGCCTTGGGTGAGTCCAGCATGGACAAATGACCAGATGGTCTTGACCTATGAGAACAGGCAGCCCACATGATAGATTCAGGATAATGTACTACATCAGTACAATAATCATTTCATGGTCACCACTCTATTGTGCTGATCTCCTTTTGAATCAGTATTGGATTTGTTTGTGGAACAAACTACTAGTGGAGGTTAAATCAGCACCAAATGTCAATACTTTTAAACCCAGGTTAAAAAAAATTTCTTTCCTCATGCACTTATGCATGAAACCTGCACTCTACTTAACTCATCCAGAGAGCTGCATGTTCTTTTTATCATTTTAATTTAATTATTTCACAATTTTCTGACTTTGATTTTATGCATTTAACAGTTCTTACTTTTCTCTGTATGTACATAAAGCACATTGAATGGCCTTTGTGTATGAAATGCACTATATACATAAATTTGCCTTGCCTTCTACATTACAAACCTACATACAAAGAGAATGATGCCTGACTCTTTATGTGAAAAATATGTGAAAAGTGTAAAATTTAGTTCATAGTGTGTGTTAAACTCTATTGTACTGAGAGTGGGAATAATGACTAAATTTAACACCTTACTCTGGCTGTACTGGTGAAATGCATGCTGTGGAAATGGACATCAGACTGAATTCATTAAGGAGGATTTGCGTTTCTACCTAAGGGGGCCCTGGGGAAAAAACTAATAAAACCCTCAGTGATCTCAGCATTTAAAATTTACACTACATGTAGTTCTATCCCCATGAGTTTCTTACCTATTGTATTATGTTCTGCACATTTATTTTATGTGTAACTAAAATGTTGTGATGGCAGAAAATATGATAGTATAGTGTTTGATCTTTAAATTTCTGAATTCTAGGTCGAAATGAGCTGATAGCTCGGTATATCAAGCTCCGAACGGGGAAAACACGCACGCGCAAACAGGTATGTACAGATATTATCAAGACTTCACAAATTTTAATTTCCCCTAATGTTTTTCTTTTTAAATTAATTCAACTTGCTGAAGTAATTAATCATGGATGATGCTTTTTAATGCAAAAATGCAAAAAAATTAATTCTGTCAATATGTGTTTCCATCGGGTTCACCCTTACCCCATAGGTGTCTAGTCACATTCAGGTTCTGGCCCGTAAGAGGGTACGAGAATACCAGGCAAGCATCAAGGTGGGTGCCCGCTGAATCAACTCTCCCTTTCCTCTGTAGTCACGTTCCCTCTCCTTTTCCTTTTCTTCTCCTTTCTTTTTCTTTTCATCCTGTCTTTCTTCAGGTCTCTAGTCACCTGCAAGTCTTGGCCAAGAGAAAGTCACGTGAGATTCAGTCTAAACTGAAGGTACACACGCTCACTGCCTTTGCCATGCTAGCTGCTTTGCTCTGCATGTGCCCCAAGTCCAAGTTAACCCTCCGAACCAGCAGAGACATCTCCGTTAGAGCTTCTGACAGGTTCATGCTTCTCCGTCAGGGTGTTACAGTACCTGCCTTGACCTGCACCTCTGGAAAAAACAAAATAGAATATGTGGAACAATACAGATACTGTAACCAGTCACATTTGTCTAGATTTCTCCTGTTTCTGCTACCAAGGCGGCACAGAATGCAATTTACACAAAACAGGATGTTAGAATGGGGTTCGTTAGCATTTTACCAAATTAAAATGGAATTTTGAATCTAGTTTTCTGAATCCTTCCAAACCCCTTAAGAAACCTCAAGTAACTCGATGCTAAAATAAATTTAACTGAAACATGGTTCATCACATTTGATTGGCTGAGAAGGAAGAGACACTAAAGTTTTAGTGGCAGCTTCACAATTTAAAAGTGAGATTATGAACTAACAGTTATAACCTTCCTGTACCCCAAGACCTACTTTCTTCAAATTCTGATGGTGATTTAGAGCTAATGAGCTGTTTAGAACAGTGTTTTATTTATATTTATTTTTCGAGTGAATTATCTCTCAACAGTCTGTTATACCCCATTGAACTACAAAAACTCCCAGTTTGCTTGTGGAGTGATGTGTCTCATCAGGCCATTGATGCCATTTCTAAATGCACATCATATCTATTAGATGATGTGGTGGTGCCGCAGATCCTAAATTAACATCTAATGTAGCAGCACTGGAGCGCCTTGAAGGAGAAGTAAAAAATCCAGTTTAAGATGATCATTAGTACTAATGATTGTACTATCATTAGAGCACTGAATTAGTATTATTTAATAGCTGTGGGAATGTTGTGTGGTAGATTGAGGCTTTTTAAACTCACTATATTGTCAGACATTTCCTTTGGTTGCTTGTAAGCTTTAAAGTACTGATTTATTTGCTTCCTGTTCATATTTGAATTGGCATTGCTCAGTATAAAAGGCTGGTTTTGTGTGTTTGTGTATCATACTTGTTTTTGTTATAGTGCATGGCAATCACGTTGACTTTAGAGGTTTGGGGCCTTGGAAAGAATTGCATGACAATCAGTAGCTGGCACTGCTGACCTTAGCATGTAACATGGCTGTAGTGATACAAATGAAGAGCTGCATACAAGCAAACATTAAAGAAGTTGTTGATGAGCCCTTCACTCATGATTTTCAATTTTGTCCTTTACTACATCTCTGATCTCTGCCTTCTTGCTCTTGAACATTTCCCTCAGTTCTTTATATCTTTTCTGTAATAGCACTTTTCTTCTGGTTTTCCTATTTCCTATATTAAAAGCTGTTTGTGACATCATTTTGCACAAAAAGGCATTTAATTTGCTGCTCTCAAATATTTAGAAAGGGTAACTTGATCAGGTTTCCATGTCATTATGTTTCCTTGTATTAGTGTCAGCATTCAGCTTTAAGATGGCAAACATGAATTGGATGTAGCTTTTACTGTTAATGTGAACTGAATGTTTTTTTGTTTTGTTTTGTGTTTTTTATTTATTTATTTTTTTAATTTTTTTTTTTAGCATTCACGATGAGGCAGGCTTTTAGCTTGGTCACGTCTTCCAGTTATATGTAGTGGGTTGGAGTACGCCGTTTTCCCCTGTTGCCAAACAGTTGATTCTGTGACCTGCTTTTATTTTGAATGCACTGAAGTTAATTAATATCGTGTCTTTTCTGCCATAGGCCATGAACTTGGTAAGTTTTGGTTATGCAATTACAGTTTTTTGCTTCAGGCTTTATGCTTTGTGGTGGGCATCACATTACTGCTAGTCCACAGTGCAGTTCTTCTGCCAGACTCAAAAAATCCTGCTCATTACTCTTTTGTTTTTAGTGGCTTTAGTTAAGTACTGGTGATGGCTCCAGTTAGCTCTCCTAGCCTGCTAGCGTGGTGCCCCTCCTGCTTTGGCAACCCCCTATATCTGCTTTGCACTCTGTCCTGTCTTCCCTTATTACTGCATCATGTTGACATAAGTTGGCTGGCTCACTGTCTGAACTGGACATGAAGGTTTGCTAGGTCTGTAATAACCCCCCCCCTCAGTTTTTTAAGAAGGAGCTTTGTCATTGTGTATTACTTTGTCTTTCTAATTCAGGACCAGGTATCCAAAGACAAGGCACTGCAGACAGTAGCCAATCTCTCATCAGCCCAGATTGTGTCTGCGAGTGTAATGAAGCCCCAGACTCCATTTCCTCCACCAGTCAGAGTGAGACACAAACACACAGTCACAAACATCTTATTTTTTTGTCTTCTGGTTAGAAGTCTGACTAATGATATCTGCCCTCTTTGCCTTTTTTCCTTTTTTGTAGTTTTGGCCTGGCCCTGTGCCAGGACAGCCCGGACATTCTCAGGAGTAAGTATCGCTGGCAGATTAGTTGGTTTTGTTTGTTTAAAATTGTTTACATTTTTAAGGGTACCCTTGTACAGTGCTTATTTTGAGTTTCTACTCCTCTGGTTACAGCATTAAGCCCTTTGCACAGCCACCATACACTACCCTACCAGCCCCTGTCCCTGCACCTATCAGTAAGTGTGCACACAAACTGACTGATTTGACAAATTACTGTGATCATTGTCATATTAACTGTCTTTTCCTCATTTCCATGTTTGGCAGGTTATGAGCCCCTCCCACCTCCTCGTCCTGCAGCTATAGCAGCTCCTGTATGGCAGGACAGAACCATCGCCTCAACAAAACTACGGCTACTGGAGTTTTCTGCTTTTATGGAGACCCAGAGAGACAGGGAGACAGTAAAGACATCTAGATCTTTTTTTTTTTAATGTGAACTCAACCATGTACAATTTGCCTCTCCCTTTTTTCCCATGTTTCTTACCATTCCCTCTGCCCTCCAACAGTACAAACACCTTTTTGTCCACATTGGCCCATCAAACCCAAGCTACAGTGACCCCGTACTGGAGTCCATAGATGTCAGGCAGATTTATGACAAGTTCTCTGAGAAGAAGGGAGGTCTGAAGGAGCTGTATGAAAAAGGGCCACACAATGCGTTCTTCCTCGTTAAATTCTGGGTTGGTACACAAAACTAATGTTTCCACTGAGACTAGATTTATTTTAATAACCAGGAATAGCATACGATGCATGGTTGAAAATTAGGAACATTTACAGTCTCATGTTATAACCAACCATGCCACATGGGGGAAGCAAAGCAAAGCAAATGTCCGCAGAGCAGGAACTTACTCATGAGAAACTGATTGATATGATAATGACTAGATTTATGCCGCTTTTTTCTTAACAGTAACGGTGTTACAAACAGGAAAATAAACCAGCTAAATCTGTGAAATCAGTCTGTGAAGTATTTATTTACCCTCCAGCATATTTTATCTGCTGATAAAACATAGAATTCACTTTTAAGTTCTTTCTATCTCGCATGCAACTTGACTTACACATGTCAAATCACAGAAGATTAGGCCTTCACTTGATGTATTCAGGAATACACACAGATATGTGTTTACCGTAAGAGCAGTGGTCCATGGCCTTGTTCACTTCTTTGTCTTTTCGTAATTGTGCTTTGTGTGTTTGTTTCAGGCGGATCTGAGCAGTGACATTGAGGAGGGCTCCGGTGCTTTTTACGGTGTGAGCAGCCAATACAGTGGAACAGAAAATATCACTATCAGTGTTTCCACAAAAGTCTGCTCCTTCGGTAAACAGGTGGTGGAGAAAGTTGAGGTGAGAAAATCCACCCAGTATTTCGACATACATGGAGTATATTATATCAGTCTATGTCAACATCAGCTTTAATTGCAATGTATGTGTGTAAACTTCTCCCAATCCAGACAGAATATGCACATATGGAAGGAGGAAAGTACGTGTTCCGCATCCATCGTTCACCCATGTGTGAATACATGATCAACTTTATCCACAAACTCAAACACCTGCCAGAGAAATACATGATGAACAGTGTACTGGAGAACTTCACCATACTGCAGGTGTGTGTGTGTGTGTGTGTGTGTGTATAAAAAACATTTTTAGCAATGTACCTAAAAAAAAAAAAAAAAAAAAAAAAATTAAATAGATAAAATAATTTAAATATTTTAAACAGAGGATTAAATGCAAATAATAAAGTGGAATATCCCAGAGGAGTGGACCCCTTTTGCACCCCCTGCGACCTGGAAACGGATAAAAGGGCAGGATGTAATTTCTGCCCCCACAGAAAAAGTCCCCAAATGAGGAAGATGTGGGTTAAGAGTCGCTGAGAGTCCTTTTGGTGAGGTTTAATGTGATTGAGGGGGGGGGGGGGGGTACAGACTCTAAAGGTGGTCTTTTTAAAGTACTGTTTCAGCTCCATCAGGGTACAAAATCTGACTGATGGAGAAAAGCTGGCAAATAGCCATCTTTGAGATATTTTGGTGTAAGCTGAAATTATTTATATTTTCAGTTGGTTTCCTGAGAGGTCTAAAAAGACAGTTTCCCATCTTTTCTCTTATTAATTGTGTGATTTTATTTTTATATTAATCTGAAAATTGCTGCGACTGAACAAACTAGCCAGATTAGTCGGTCAATTTTTCTCCTCTAAATTATTTTTTTAATTTCCTTCATTACTTTTGGACTTGACATATTATTTACCATTTACCCTTCACTATATGTTCCTCTTTTCCTGTCCCTTCCCAGGTGGTGTCCAACAGAGAAACTCAGGAGACTCTGCTGTGCATCGCCTTCGTGTTTGAAGTGTCCACTAGTGAACACGGAGCACAGTACCATGTTTATCGACTAGTTAACGACTAGCAGCACAACGTGTGTGCATGCAGAGACTCTTCACAGACTTTCTGATGCCTAGACCATAAACACTATTTCCAGCTTGAACACACAGAAACTCCACTCCTCTAAACACTCTCTTCTTTTAACAGACCAACAGTCCCACTGTAGTCACACCTGTTGTTTAATGTGTATGCATCCCCATCGCTGTAAACAAGGCCCAAATCTGTCTACATCCCATTTTTCACCTCGTGAAACTGTGCAAATCTCTCATCGCCACCTCCACATATCATAGTTGACTTAGAAGTATTAGAATAACTGAGGAAAAAAAAAAATGAAATAAGAGATAAAGAGTAAACTCTATTAAAAGAAGTTTAATAAGTGACATTATTCCATAACATACAATAGGATACCATGTATCTGTGATGCACTAAAAATGAATCGTTTTCATTTTTACAGAATTTTCATGCACATGCATAAATGTCATAGGTGTGACTGATGTGAGATGAGTTTGAATATAGGTTGGCAAACAGATCATTTAATCAGTGTTAATGTAACTCTTCCACAATGACTATTTCTTTACAGTTTGTATTGTCTCTGTAGGTAACTGAATGAGCCTATAATGATGTATCTTCTATCACTGCTTCAAGTTGAGTCGTGATCTTCACTTTGTTTAATCAAAACTGTTAAGGAACGTGTGACACAAGGAATGAGTGGGCCTCTTCTCAGAATATAATGCACTACATGCAAAAACATACAAGTCATATTTATATTTGAAATTGTCAAGTGTAAAGAGAGCCGTCATTTTCGGTGTTTTTGTTTAAAGGTCTCCAGTGGTACATGGTTTGGAGGGAAAGATGTTGCAAAAATCTGAAGGAGGTGTTGCAAAGTTGGACTCAGTTGTCTTTGGAAACAAAATGATTCACGCAGTTTAAGAATGAGTTCACACTCGGGTGTGAGCAGCATTCTGAGTGGAAGATTTAACTTTACTGTTCCTAGATATGAAACTGTTTTTCTGACTGCGTGGGCTCGCTGCAGTTTTTCTACCTCCACGTGAGTTTGGAAGAATGTGCTTTGGTTCATAAAGCCTTAACCTGAGGAGCACTGATGTATAGGACGTGTACACTACACTTGCAATGGTACTATTTTATAAGCCAAAACAAGATAAAAAGACTCGTTTTTGTAAAAATTAACTTTGATCTGTTTTGTATTTTACCAGCTGAGCTAGAAGTGTTACACTAAGCATCATAAATGATGAGTGTCTTCAGTTTGTTTTTTGTTTTTTTTTCTTCTCTGATGTATGCAAAGATGATGTCTGGTACAGACCACACAAAGGTTACCCATAGTGCACTGGGGTAGATTTTTGCCTGATAACACTAACAAACTGTCCAACAGACACTTGCTTTTTTTCCCATTTTGGTCTATGTAATGTTTTCATTTTCTGGTACACGACTACCAGATTTTTTTATGGTAACTGTTATTTGACACGCCCTATTCTGGCAGGATAATTTTTAACCATATGGCAACTCTTTGTCTTTTCACTTTGTATCATGAAACTGGTTCAGTTTTAAATAAGACATTCATTTAATATTCACTGTGTGATTGGCCAAAAGTGTAGTATTTTATAATCTCTTTCCTGTCTGTGTACTCTGGCTGTGCCTCGTCACTCTTTTGGTCAAGTCTGCTCAGTGAGTCAAATCTGTGCCTTCATGTTGTACCAATAAAATCACAAGATGTATGCAGATTCGAGTCATGGCAGTAAGAAACTTTTTCGAACAAAAAAAACTTTTAACTGTTAATGAATTACTATTGCACAACCTGACTAGATGAAGAGCCATGTAGCAAACATTTAACACTGCTGCATTGAAAGACTTGTATTATAGCATTATTTTCTACGTATCATGTTTAGTTGTACCACCAGAATCATAAAGATACCTACCTTAATCCCTATCCCGAAATCTCCAGTAAATCCCCACTTCTATGATCTCCATTGCCTTCTTCTCACTGCCATTTTTACCATTCATGTTCAGGCTTTATTCCAGATACTGCAGGTCTCATTTGTTCTGGCAGGTGGTGCTGTTGCATCAATTTCACCTGGATCTGGATCAGTAGGAAGTTGGTTGGCATGTACCTCAAGTGCTGTCTAGCAAATGCTTGCAAATGCATGTCAGCCAATCAGAATGATTCCTGTCTTGTCATTCACTCTTGTGCTCCTGCTTCCTCTTCAGTTATATAACACTGATTTCACATTTGCACCCATGTCTTTCTACAGGTCTTGGCTTGTCAGTTGAAACTGCTGATCATTTAATCATAGGTAGAAAGGACAAAAGGTAAATGGAAGGCATGTTGACTTGGTGAGAGAAATCTCATCTCATCCATTTAGCTGTTTCTTCTTGGGCTCTTTCTATTATTCTTCAATCATTCAGTCACATTTCAAATTTATGTGACTGTCAAATATTCATATCTTATGCTTGGTTGCTTGTGAGTGAGAAAGCTTCACAGTGAGCAATGTGTCTAACACCTTCAGGGAGTGTAACCAGACTGTAGGGAGAAGTTCCTTATTACAAACGTGAGTGACAAAAAGGTTGCATGCCATACATTCCACTGACATGCTATTTTTGCAGGGCAGAGGTTGAGATTTATCAGCAGCAAAGCTTCTGCTATAGAAGACGCTTGAACATTGAACTATTGTGTTACTGTGTGCCTCTACATCAACCTAAAGGCTTTTAAGGATCTTTCACAATCATGCAATTTGACACATTTGTGATATGTTAGCAATTTCAAAGTGTATGAAAACCAATGTGATAAAAGGTGTGACATACTGTAGCAGCAGTCCTTGTCTATATTCAAGCTACAAAATTTAGTGACAATCACTGCAAGTGAACTTTTGTTTGGCGCTTGGGCCAAGAAAGTTTCTGCTGAGTAAGGACACGTTCCTCTTAACATCGGTGAAGACATATCGTCGCTGATCCTGTATGTGTATTGGTATTTAATATTTATTACAACTGCATGTTGAGACTAAATGTGCAACAGCTTAAGAGTAATGCAGGTTTTTACACAAACGTCCTCATTGTGACTTCATCAAGCTTATAAGAGAGATTATACCCCTCTCACACAAATGCTCACTCTCTCTTTCTTGACTGTTTCGTATAGACATTGTAGCGTTGTATTTGTCTGTGAAGGCTCCACCCATTATTGCCATATTGCCAGAGCTGCAGGTGAACAAAGCTCTTGGGCAGGGTGTGGTACTTCACTACTCTGTACAGGATAATGGCAAACATAGTTAACAGGTCACTGTTGGCAGTATCTCACCTTAAATACATAAACTACAGAGTCCTGGCTTTTCTCAGTCTGGTGAGGACATACATACATACACTGTGTATCACAAGCACAAAAACTCACATCATATGCATTAATTAGTTCAACAGAATCAGGGCGAAGGGTGTGGCTGGAAAATGCCATCTGCAGAAATGTAGCCAAAACGATCCGGTTATGCAGAAAGCATGTGCTTACATTATCTCCTTTTCTTTCCTTTTCCCCTCTCCTCGTCTTTCTTTCATCTTGCGTATTCCTGCATTCCTCCTTTCTTCCTTTCTCTCAGTGCATGTTTTGCTTGCTCAGGTCATGACCCGTCTGAAATTTTAAAGTCATTTAGCCCTCAATGTTTTATATCTTGGTGTATGGATTGGTATATATGCAAGTATGTGCATGATGTGCAGATATATTTGTGAGCTGACAAAAAAGATACAGAAAAATAAGGGGTGGGGCTATTGAAATGAATGCCTTGTTTGAGAGCACAGACAACATTTGAATGTTGCAGCGGACTGAGGACAATATATTTAAATATTATCAATGAACGATGGGCTTTTTTTTTATGTTACTTATTCAGCCTAATTTATAAACTCATTTTCATCTTTTAAATGTGAAATATTAAGATAATCCTTTATTAATCTCTCAGCAGGGAAATATGGAAATTTTCATTAACCAGATAAACTAGTAGCTTCACTCTAGCTGTCATGTAAATGCAGTGGAACATTTCTGTAATGGAATATAAAACAACCTCATGTATAGTCTTATGTAAACTACAGCGCTGACCTTAGTTAACAGTCAACTACTACAGTCATTGACTTGGTATGATATTGTTTTGTCATTGTTTAGCTCTTATGTATTGTATAAACTGAAACTGGATGTGTATTTTGCTCCACCACCGGTTGCTCTGCTCCTCCCCTCCCCCAGCGGGTCCTCCCTTCAGTCCGCACCTGCCTGTGAACACTCAGCTCCAAGTCCCACTTCACCTGGGCGCGGTCCCTGTGTGCGTGTGCGTGTGCGTGTGTGTGTGTGTGTGTGTGTGTTTAGGGTGGAGGTGGAGTTTCCCGCTGCTGGGAACATCGGGCCGATCAGCACCTTCTTCAGACCCGCGGTTCTCCCAGCCTCAGTCTGGGTTAAGGTTAGTCCCCTTGGGGCCGGATCGTTTCCTTCCCTCTGTTATCCACCTGAAGGGGACTCCGGGGCGGGGTACCTGCTCTAATCCACCGGTTCTCTGAGAAAGACACCAATCAGGGAAGATGATGGCTCCGGAGCCGCTGAGATCAGCTATGACCGTCGGGGGCGCGGACGACACGTCGCTCGCGGTGCCCTCCGACGACAAACTGAACTCGGGACAGCGGCGCGTGCTGGATCAAGTGCACAGCATCAAGAGGGGCAAGTCGAAGCAAGTGAAGGCCGACCTGGTGTCCCCGACAAGTATGGACACTTTAATAACACACAACCATGTTGTTATAATAAGAACTTTTGTGGACGTCAGTAACCTTAGTGGGTCCTCTGGAGGACAAAAGTGGGCTCAAGCTTTTGTGTTTCCAGGTTAATGTGGTTAAAAGTGGGGAGGTGTGTAGTTTTTGTTAGATTGTTGTCAGAATAGGATTTATTCAGACTCAGACCACAGCTCAGGTTTGTTGTGTCCATTTGGCTGCTGTGTGTTTTTGTGTGGGAGCTCAGCACTGAAACACAACCAAGTTATTTGAGACTATTCAGAGCTGTTTGTCTTTTGTGAGGGAGAATGTGACCCTGGGTTTAAAAATCACACACACACACAAACACACATATACACAACTTGAAAATTGTCTTTCAACATTCTGGGTGTTTCTTGCAAGAGGCTTCGTAAAGCTCTGCCAAAACTGAGAAATGAAATATTTTCATCTTGGGACAGATATACAGCTCCTCCCGGTGTGTTGAGATGTGTGTGGTTTTTACAAGACAATTAGGACACACATCTGCAGCCTTCCATAGTGTAGTGATCTGTTATCTGCAGTGTTTTTACTGTCTTACTGACACTATCTGTGTTTGAAGTGGTTGTGAAATTTGTGGCACTCATGATAAAGACAGTGTAAACCAGAGTTTACTGAACAGTCTCACCTTATAGAAAAATATAGGCCATTTAACAGACATACAGCCAAACAATACCTTCTATTAAGTTAAAATATTTGTAAAATAGTAAAATATTAGTAAAACAATATAATATTATTATAACATAATATTTACATTATATTTACTGACTTGACATTTCAGAGTAAATGCTATGTTGACTCGTTGAAAATTTCACATTCCTTTTTGGATTTATCCCTTTATTAATAATTCTGTCTTCACTTTTTAGTCACAATTTATGATAAACTAATATCTTAAAAAAAAATCCCAAACCTTAAATTCTCAAAGTAAGCTGAGTTTTTGGTTGGAGTGTAATAATATGCCCAGGATGAATATCTAGGCTACATAAACTGTAAACAAACGGTGAATAATATGGAAAACAGCCACAGGTTTGGAGTTGCACACGCCTTTCAGTAATCCAGTTACTCAAAGCTTTAAAATTGGCACACAAATGGATTCCTTGGAAAAAGATATGATTAATAGTGTCATATTGTCATTATCACATTAAAGTTATTATATTCCTCACATTCAAAAACTAATCTCACCACTGTTGTTTTTCAACATCCAGGATTGTGTTTAGTCACAGTTTAAGGGTCAAACAAGAAGCTAATGCCACACAGACAGTTGAGGTTTTACGTGCTGAGGTTATGAGATATCCCCTCTAACACTTCTGCAGCTTCTCCCAACACAATGAGTCGGTTGGACTGCAGTGTGTGGATCTCAAATAGTTTAAGCTAGAGGGAGAAAATCGTGCTCAGGTAAAAACAGAAGGTGAGCTGAAGTGAGGACATGGTCAAAAACAACCATAATAATCCATCAAATACACCTATGAAAAAGAGCTTGTTAATCCAAAAATCAACCACAATGCTCTTTTGGATATTTTCTTAATTCATTCATTTTTTTTTAACATAGTAAAATGAACAGCGATTCAACCTAGCCTTCTTGTTGTGCAATACAGGCAAAACTATTTTCTAGCCTTTGAATCATCTCTATAAAAACTTCCCATCTATTATTTATCTAATTATTATGAGTAGTAACTGGTTCTGGAAAGACATATCGCTGTTACATTTCAAACTCAGCAAATGATTCATTTAAAGCTATCTGAAAATCTGTTTTAATAAATTAAAACAATCTACTTTGCTATAAAGGCTAAAAGTCAAAACTTGGGCCTGTTTAATGATCAAGATAGCCTTAAAAAAGCAAAAGGGCCTCCTCTTTTATTCCAGAGTGTTGACATACACTTATTCTGATGATTATACTACAGTAATCATCTAATGGTTAAGTCAGCCATACATTTGGCATGAAACAGCAGTGAGCTACACAATCATATGAATCATCCAGACAGACAGGTGCTTAAATATGCTCCAAGGTAAACGGTGACTTTGGCTGAGCTCAAATACAAAATGACTGTCATGATGTTATGTCTTTTTTTTATGGCTGACTTCAGGATTGGCAGACATCTTTATTGATTTTTAAGGATGTAATATGTGAACAAATATAATGATGCAAACTGATTACTTACCACTTGTTTTACAATTAAATGATTTAATCTACTAAATTACTAACCGATTCAGTAACTGATGCATATTCTGACAATAAACATACATTTATTCAAATACATCACAAATGAATAAATAAAATTCATAAATGAATGTGCATCAGTTAATGGACTGTATGAAATGGTATTAACCAATGACTTAGGAGAATCTGCAACCTCTGAGCCTCATGAATTTGGGTTTTGCAATTTCTAATTTTAACAAAGTTTAAACCCATCATTTATAAAGGACACTGTGTAGCAGAAACCACAATAAACATTTGGATAGATACTTACCTAAATGATAAAAAAACGTCTCATAAAAACCAAAGCAAATGTAAAAAAAAAAACTAATTGACCAAATACAAGTGTGAGGGAAACCTTGTGCACCTCATGCTGCCTTGCAAGCTTGATGCTCTCACTCGAGTATTTCTCTTTCTTGAATACATGTGTTTCTGCACACCCATCTTGGATTTTGCGTCTCCCAAAGTCTATGTCGTTTATTATCACTTTGTTCTCACGCGTCCCTTCTTTTAATAGGCCCTGTGGCAAAGAGTTTGCCAACATATACGGAGTTTGGAATGTTCAAGTATTCTCCAGCCAGCGCGAATTGTGGCTTCCGCCGCGCCAACTCCGCCATGGTATCGGGCTACGACAAAACGGTAATTGCTTCCCTCTTGTACCAGCACCATTTGCTATTGTAGAGCTAACCACAGCCCAAACCGCTCCTACCCTCACCGACTTAGACCACATTGTGTTTTTTTTTTTCCCTCATAGTTACAGAACATTTATTTCTTTATTATTATTTATTTATTACTGCTTCAGCCACTTATTTCATTTTGTTTGTTAGTAGTATTTTAGTATTTTACAACTGTATTCATTTCGGTCCATAGAAAAGTGTGCCTTGTGCGGTATTGCTAATTGAGCTTCCATGAGAGGATAACACTAGTCAGGCAACAAAACCAGGCTCGCTGTCTCCCACTGCAGTCGTCATGCTAAGCTAAGCTAAGCTAAATGGCTTTTGTCTCTGACTTCATATTTAAACATGGCCGTCATTGTTAGGAAGAAAGGAAATCCGTTAACATGGTTTGATTTCTATCTTTGATAATAATAATAATAGTATGGATTACTGGAACTAAATTTGTTCAAGGCTATATTTTATGTTTACTTTTCTATAAAAGGTTCAAAAGGGTGAATATTTATCCCAGTGATTTACAGAGAATTCCTTTCTGAGCTCAGTTGTCATTTACTCCACAGTTCTGCTTTAAAAAGGTCCAGATGTCTTAATTTGCTTTAGGAAACATTTTTTTGCCTCACAAAAGAATGAACACTTAACATTTTGTCCAGTGAACTGAAGACGTTGTCATTTGAAACCTTTAAATTATAAATACTGCTGCTGAGCAACAATGGCACGATGCTTTGAGATGGGTAAATAAATTGGAAGGGATACTTAAGCAACACCTTGACACTTGTAGGGGGATCTCCTACTACGCACATCTATGCCTTCAGATCATTTATGAAACATTTTACTGAAAACTGGGTAGACTCGGGGTGTGTCATTTGGCTCTGCTGCCTCTTTCCCACAGCTCAAACTCTGAAGCACTAAGTTTATTAATGTGTCCTCTCACTCAAATTCAGAGTCAACTTAACTCATTTGCAGGGCTGGACTAATCCAAATTCCTCACAGGATTAATATAGACTTCATTGTTGTGGTTTTTGTGTTTATTTGTGAGTATGGAGCTCTGGGTTAGCCTGACCTGACTTACTGACAGTGAGTTGAGGCATGTCTAGGGAGTGTGATGATCTGTTCTTGCCGATGAAGGTTCATAATCATCACACCATTGTATGCATTTCTCTCAGCCCTTGTTTTTATAATGTATGCATTGATTCTGTCACCTTATCTAAATTCCACTAAATTAATACTTGAGCTACTTGGTTTGAGATGTACTGCAGAGCTACAAACCAGGACTCTGGGTATAGTTCATGGCTGAATAGTGACTTCTCTCCCCAGTTTTATATTTTTATATCACTGTGCATTGACCACTTTTTTATAGCACACCTATACAAACACATATCAAAATGATGTAGATCAGTACAATACCACCACTAACTATTACCCCAATAATAAAAGATAATTAAATTTAGACATCTTTGACAATGTTGCAGAAATCTGGACATTATACAGGGGAAATTTATGGCAGAGCTGTTGTGCTAGATTGCTTTAGACTGTACATGCACACAGCATTTAGTGGAAATTCAACTGAAAAGATGAAAATGTTTGTGGATATTCAAGTCAATACTATAATATTGGTGGAATGATGAAGGTTGTTCATTGGTTGCAGTAAATCCTGCCATAGACAAATACAACCAGAGATATCAAAGGCCTTAAAGTTTTGTCTTTCGGACAGAACAATGATTGAGAATATCAGGAGCACAAACAAATTGCAAGGATTCATATTGTGCTTTTCAGTGCTCTTTGGGTTTTGGTTTTTTTTTTGTCTGGACAAAAGGTCTTGTATTGGGTGGGTTGATGATTTTTACAGTTTAATGATGTTTGCCATGTGCCTCCTTTTTATTTTCTTCCCAGTTAGATAATCATGAATCATAATAACAGTTGAATTCTCTTATTGATGGCAGTACACGGGTATACCTTGCCCTTCCTGCTTTTTCCTGTTTTAATCCCATTAATATTTAGTATCCTGGGATCTACTCAGACAAAAACATTATCCTGTTTGTCTGTGCTGCTTTTAGTTGCTCCGCAGAACACATTTTCTTGACATATCATGCTTTTACTGCTACGTAGCATGGCCCACATATGGTTGGTAACTAAACACCCAGTCTAGCCTGAAACCGGACAGAAAGTAGGTTAGCATGGAGGGAAAATGGGGAAAAAAATATACACTTTGTGTGTGCTTGTGTGCACTCGCCATCTGTCTGGTACATATCTTGATAAATTCCACCAATTGAAACATCAACATGCCACCGCCTGTGATTAACTGCACGAACATCCTGTGAGTTCATACTGCGACATTTATGATTTTTGGGTGAGGAGAAAGGGAGGGTGTTTCCTGTCATTGTCTTGCTAGTAACCAATTCCTCATCATTAATGCTCACTGTGTTTTTTCTCTTCCTGAAATGTCAGATCTAACTGGAATTTTCACAACAAAATTATAAGAGACAAAGGTTAAATTGCAAGAATGACTAATTATTAAAGTATATATATACTTTATATATTAAAGTAGTATAAGACATTTTCTGCCACTGGAGTTTAGGCTTTGCCAAAATGATCTCATGGACCAACACGCATACACGCACAGCCAAAAATCACATAAATAGTACATAATTACAGAAAATGACGTTGTTTGGTAACGTGGGGATTGTGGGATCGTGAATTTTTCGGCTGATATGTCTGACTTGTCCACACAAAGCTCCTCTGTGAGAAACTGCTCAACTGCACCAGGGTTCTTATAACGCACACAGCTTCGTCTCCAATGAGGTGGTGTCCAATGACAGATACTATGTTAGCTTGGTTTGTGTGATTGTTTGGTGCATTCTACTGCCCTCAACATAAATTGAGAAGGAAAGAAAGAAAAAAGAGGAATACTGACTCTGTGCCAGGTGAGATTCCTCTGCGTTAGTTAAGAGTGATGTCTTAACTAACGCAGAGGAATAATACTTTTGTAGAGAGTAGGTCACATGCTCTTCTTTTTCTTACCTAGAACGTTTCTTCAGAAACACCGTAAAGGTTCACAGCACTTTATCAGGGGGGAAAAAGCTGATTTACAGTTGTCAACAACTGACTGTTGTGGAATTCTTACAATGTACCACAGGTGTGTTTTTCAATAAATAATGTACTGTCTGGGTACTGCAGTTTTAAAGCTGATCATCCTCTGGGGGACCATGGATATGTCATCCATGGTTATCCAGGTTTGTGGAAGTAAATCTCATGAACTGCACATTCTTCCTTTTTAGATTAACACTCAGAAGAGTCGCAGTCAGTCCACTAAATCCATGAGAACGCTTAAGAGCAATTCGGGCACATGGGAACAGAAAATCCAAGGTTCCAGCTGGGCCCAGAAATCCAATGGACTAACACCCAGCTGCAGTGATCCCGCCCTGGCTCCTCCATATTCTTCTGCTTCTGCATCTGTTATGGTGATCAGTTATTCTTATTCCCCTAACCTGTGGTGCCACTGATGTACCTAAACATGTTATGAGAAATGCTGTTAAACATAAAAACTTGAAGTACCAAACAGTGTCACGCCACAGTAATAAATTACAGTCTTAATTTCTCTTTCCTCAGAGAGCCGGAGGGCAGGGATATCAGAGCCAGTATGCCGTCCAGACTCGAGGCAGTAGACTCAGCACTTATTCCATGTCCAATGGCACTCAGATGACCAACAGCCAGACACGCCTTATCAACGCGCCCTCGGTCCCCTCCGGCATTGAGGGCAAGATGGGTACCCTAAAACCATCAAGGATGGACTTGCAGAAAACAGCGTGAGTTCATCCGGTCCCATACCTTTGAATGACGCTTGTATTCTTTTTATTGAGTCAAACAATTTCCTACACTGAATTTAATCCAAGCTGTTCACTGAAGTCTTTTTCGATGTCTTCAGCTTGGACAGTGGGATAAATATTTTGGACGTGACCCCAAAGAAGGCCGTGGAATATCTGATTCACCCTGAGGAGAATTTCCAGACGTTCGGAGCCACTTTCATCCAACACATCACCTTTAAACAGGAGAGCGCCAAACAGGAGGTCTGAGCACTCGTGCAAAAATGTACTTTTTTGGCTTCTTGTGGAGACACACCTTCCAAACAAGCACACATACCCTGTTGTGTGCGAGGATTGTCTTGCACTGTAGATATACAAGCAGGGAGCGGTTCTGTGAAGACCTTTGCGTAACCTGCCTGCAGGGAGAGGAAGGAGAGAGCAATCGTCACACTTGGCTGATAGTTCTGTTTCCAATTTACAGTATTGTCAGTATGATGCCACACCCAAACCTATTCCTTCCACATTTTCATCTCCTAGATTTTCCATTTAGACGGCATCCCTCGTCTGATAACCCTGCTTAGGAGCACCAACCCCATGGTGAGTCTGGCAGCTGCTGGGGCTCTGAGGAACTTGGTGTTCAAGCACGATAAAAACAAGCAGGAGGTTCAGCACTGCACTGGGATAGCTAAGGCCCTGCAGCTTCTAAAGGAGACCGATTGTACTGACACTCAGAAACAAATAACAGGTAAGATGTCTTTTTTGAGACAGGACTTCAAAATATTAAGGGAAATCGAGACATAGTGGGCTTTTAATTCATATCCATGAAACCGCTGGAAAAATAGACTCAAATAGACTGAGCAAGAACACGTGGTTTACAACATTCTGCATTTTCTCTTTTCCTCCTGTTTTTAATGAACACAAAGTGAAGAACAGATATATGCAACAAAATAACAGAACAGATCAGATCACCAATAGAACCTAAACCAAAACCTAAACTGTCTTCCTCTTCCTCCTTTTGCCAAGATTTATACCTGTTCATTAAATCGAGTCCTACACACTTGCAAAGGAAAAGTGAAAAATTAAAGCAGAAAAGACAAAAATAAAGGGATAAACAGTGTATGTGGAGGAATATGAGGAATATTGGCCTTGTTTAATTTACTCAGTAGCAAAGGAAGAAAATAAGGTATTTGGTAAATCATAACGGCTAAATACAGTCCATTTTGTTAATCCATTCTTTTTGGTTCTTCAACCATCAATTTCACCATGTTTTGCAGAAAATGAACACTAACACCAAGGGATGCTTGGATGAAATGACTCATAAATCTAAAGAAGATTTTTTTTTTTTTGTTGTTGTTGTTGTAACTAAATTGAACTTGCAACATGTAGGCCTGCTGTGGAACTTGTCCTCCAGCGATGCCCTGAAGAAAGAAATGACGATGACAGCGCTGCCCGTTCTGACTGAGAATGTGGTGGTGCCATTCACCTGCTGGTCAGACAAGATCAACAACAACAACATACACCCTGATGTGTTCTACAACTCCACTGGGTGTCTGAGGTGAGGACGTTTCAATAGGTATCCTTAATATATATGATCTATACTGATAATCCCCATAAATATTATTAGCTAAAGAACTTCTTTTTTTTTTTTGGCATGATGTCAATGGCAATTAGTGAAGTTGTCGATTGCAAAGAAAGTCATTGGCTGCTATTTGCATAGTTTTTTTAAATAAAACCTCGAAACGCTGATAGGTACAAGCTTCTTAAATGTGAAGTTTTGCTTTTTTGGCTGTTTTACTTAATTTTTGGTTGAATATATCAAGGGTTTCAACCCTCAGTCAGACAAAACAACTCAAGCCCCTGGCTCTACATCAGGCACATTTGCACAGAGTTGTTGATAGTCACATTTTAACTACACAGAGTTGTAGTTAAAATGCACTTATTGTGTTAGAGCATATCAAAGTAAAATATGGACAGATAAATAAGATAAAATAATTAATGGTTTAATGAGAAAAGATCAGCAGATTTGTGAATAGTAAAAATGTTGTGAAAGCTAACCTCTCAGTACAGTGAACAGCTCTTTTGTCTGATTTCTTCGTCCAGCTTGAGTCTTTTGATCCAAGCACCTGTAATTTTGTGATTATGTAATTTATGTTCTGTACACTTCACCTACATTAAAGGACCTGATGCATTTAATGCTCATATATTGCACATATAATATTAAGACTTTGGTCTAGGCCTGCTCTACATGTAAAATACCTTGAGATAACTTTGTTGTCATTTGGTGCTATTTAAATAGAATTTGATTTGATTTGAATGCTTGGGAAATTTCTGCTCACCAAACTGCCTGATCAGGTTTGCTCACAAGGTGTGATGGTGCAAGTTACCTGCTGAGGCACATGCGGTTCTTTGTCTATAATAATGCTTCAGTCCCGCTAACATATCTATTCTCATTTAAATGGATGCCTGAATGATGTTATCCATTTAAGGAACCTGAGCTGCGCCAGTGAGAATGAGAGGAAGGTAATGAGAGCCTGCCCCGGCCTCATCGACTCCCTCATGAATTATGTCCAGTCCTGTGTGGCAGAGAAAAGCCCTGATGACAAGGTAAACCCACTGTGAACCCACAGTTGCAGTAACTCGGATCATTTTCAGGTTACTTTTTTTCTGCTGAGTTTTATTATACCTCCACTCTCCTTTTAATTACTGTCATCATCACTAACCTTAAAATTTGCACTGTCAGGTAGAGGTGAAACAATGAATCAAGAAGTGAATCACCAGAAATTGGCAGCAGCTGTTTTGATTAGTAATTCTTTTACAGTAAATATATAATTTGTCAAATTTCCCACATACACCCATAGAGACAGATACATAGATAAGCGGGTAAATCCTGCTGGCAGACACTGTGTGTGTGTGTGTGTGTGTGTGTGTGTGTAGTTAGTGTGCTTGGATGGGCACTCTCATTTGTGGAGGTTTTGGGAGTGGTTGTCTGCATAATGCTATGTTTGTGCTGTTGCTGTTTAAACCACACCCCACCAGTCATACTCGCCTACTTCATTAAATGAAGCTTTTTTTTTTTTTTGTGTTGTCTGCATGTGCGATGGAGAAAATAGAGTGTCTGTTATGTGGGTGGTGGAACAATGCACAGCGAGAAGGTAATGGGGGTGAGTCTTGGGCCTTTCTATGTGGAGTTTGCATGTTCTCCCTGTGCCTGCTGGGGTACCTCTGAGTGCTCCGGCTTCCTCCCACAGTCCAAAGACACGCAGGTTTTGGTTTATTGGTGGCTCTAAATTGTCCATAGCCCTTTGAGCTAAACATAGTTTGTTTTTGTCTTGTCTTGTACTTTAATTGTTGATAGTTTTTGTTTTTACTCTTGTTTTTGAATTTGTAGCTCTTTGAGGTTTGCATCAAATGTGAAGTGCATTATTAATAAAATGTTTCATCACTATTATTGATTGATTTATTCATCTTCTATTGCTTGTCCGTTTCTGGATCATGGGGGATGCTGGAGCCAATCCCAGCTCACATTGGGCAGGGGCGGGGTACACCCTGGACAGGTCACCTGTCCATCACAAGGCCAACATACAGAGGCCAACAACCACTCACACTCACACTCAGAGGTATGGGCAATTTATAGTCACCTATTAACCCAAACATGATGTCTTTGGACGGTGGGAGGAAACCGGAGTACCTGGAGGAAACCCACGCAGACACGGGGAGATCATGCAAACTCCACACAGAACGGAGTCGAACCCACGACCTTGCTGTGAGGCAACAACACTAACCACTATGCTGCCCTGCTGCCTATTATCATTATTATTATTATTATTATTGTTTTTATTGTAGACTTGAATGTGAGCGTGAATGGTTGTTTGTCTTTATATGTCAGTCCAATGATAGACTGGCCCAAAGTGAGCTGGGAAGGGCTCCACGCCCCAAACCTGCCGTGACCATGACAGTTAATCAGTCTTCCATTATTATGAGAGAAACAAGAAAAAATGACATTGTGTCATTGGATCTTTTCATACAAGAAACACTTAAATGAGAACCATCTTTTTTTAATTTGTTACTCTCTCTCTTCGAACACACAAATCTGTGTTTGATAAAGTCACTAACTATCTGCTGTGCTTCTGCCATCTGTAGACTGTAGAGAACTGTGTATGCATTCTCCATAACTTGACCTACCAACTGGAGAAAGAGGAACCTCATTGCTTCTCCAAATACCGTGCTCTGGCTGTTAGTGATGGCAGAAGAAGCCCCACAGTTGGATGCTTCAGCCCAAAGAGCAGCAAGGCTCAGAAGCAGGTGGGCATCAACTAGTACATCTCCAATGTTTGTGGGCTTAATCATGACAGGCCCTTTAATCCAAGCCCCACTTCCATTCTCACCCCTTCCTCTCTCTTCAGTTTTCCTTTGATATAAGTCAGATGACGCTAGATGACAGTACCCCATCAGGTCAAAACTGGCTGTGCCATCCCAAAGCCATGCAGACCTACCTGTCTCTGCTGGGCTCCTCCAAGAATGGCTCCACCCAGGAGGCCTGCTGCGGGGTGCTGCAGAACCTCACTGCCGGCAAGGAGCTGGTGAGTGGGGAAATGGACATCCAGGATTATCCCAGATTGATTTATGAAATGAGAAAATCAACAGAGACAGAAGGTGGTAGGATTAATAGCACAATAGCGGCATTCTTGAGATGACCTAACTTGTTTTGTGAGATAGGGTAGGGGTTTGTCTTCATGGATCTAGAAAGAAGATCTTTTAAAAGGGAAAGTGGGAGGCCTGCATCGTCAGAAAATTGTTAAATCATCTGGACTGGATTTTGTCACAGGGGTCCATGGCCATGAGCCAGATTCTGGTTCAGAAGATGGAAGCTCTGCTGCACATTTCTCCTCTGCTAAAGTCACCAAACCCTGACCTCCAAAAGACAGCCATATCCCTGCTGAGTAACATGTCTCGTAATAGCAGTGTGCAGACCACCATGGGTGAGGAGAAGCATGACATGTTAATACTGCCTGTCAGTTATGTTGTGTAGCCCACATATATGGGGCTTTGATTTACTGTTTCCTTCGTCCTCGCTTTAGCCAAGCAGATTCTGCCTGACCTCACGAACCTCATCTCTTTTGGCACCCGGGAAAAGGGAAAAGGTGGCGACACTCTTGCAATAGTTTGTAACACAGCGCAGACTCTGATGATGGCGGACCCTGAAACCAGCAAAAAGGTCATTGACAATCCTTTGGTGACATCGCTGGCTAACCTCGTTGAGGATAAGTGAGTTTTTAGGTTATTAATAACTGCTTTGAGTTGTTTTAAACGCATTTCCTTGACTTTTGTGCAACATTTTTAATTGTCTTTTCTCTCCAAATGATCTTTATATAAACTCACTTCTCTTGTGGTATTTTTCCACGCCGCTAGTTTCGGGTTTTGTCTGGCAATGTTTTCAGATTTGTCTGAGATTTCTCTCTTGTATCATTCAACGTTATTTAGAATATCAAAGGTGCCCCTCCTTTTTAGAAACAGTAACTTTTTGAGAAAGTCTTTGGCAATCATTTAAAATGAGCAAGAGAGCAAAATATAATCTGCAAAAAGATGCTGCAGTTGAATGTTTACAGCAGAGACAAGAGTGATTCTAAAGATCCAACACCTCACTTATATCACAGCCAAAATCCATGTCTCACCGAAACTGAAAGATCTGGTACAATAAGCAAATTAAGCATTCTTCCCTTTTTTCAGTGAGTGTATATCTATCAAGTAATGTAATCTCCCATCAGCACTGCAGCTCCTAATGTAGTTCATTGTCAAATGTTATTTTACCATAACAACAATCTCTTAATCCACCTCTGTCTTCCAAGTATCTATAATCTTAAATGTCTATTTTCTGTTCTTTTCAGTCCATTCTTGATGGTGAGCAATTGGCCATATTTCCTTCCATCTGTTCTTGTGTTCCTGTTGTTTTATTTTGTGTGTCCTCTCCTAAAGTACTCTCTCCTTCTGTCCTAGCTCTTCGAAAGCCAGAAAAGCAGCATCATTGCTCCTGTACAACATATGGAATGACAAGAATTTGCACAGTGTTGTGAAAAAGGTAACTAACAGAGGTGAAATGCAAAACAATTGGTTGACCTGTGAGTTCAAAACCTCTCAGGCAGGCACTGCACAACTTTACTGTACTTGTGTACAAGGTTTGAGTCCAGCACACGCTCGCACTGCTCTGTAGGAACATTGGGAGGGCCCGGCTGAAATGGATGGGTGTTTATTATTACGCTTCTGGCTCTCGCAGTCACTTTCCCTTCCCCCCTGCCACACCCAAGAGTTCAGTGAACACAGGAACAGTCACACTGGAATCCCAGCAGACTGGTTTTCAGTACTTGCTGTCTATTCGGAGAGGAGTGATATGTGGACATTTCAAGAGATTAAGCAGAGGTCAAAACAGTGACAGTCAGAGGTGGACAGGGCAGAGGACAAAACACTACCGAATTAGTCTACGAGTATGAACAAAGGTGCTTAACATCCGTCACATTGCTGAAGCATGTTATGAGTTGAGCAAGAGACAAAAAACTGTGGTTTTTACATATAATTCACATAATTCACCCAAAGCTACTCTGAGCTGCTTTGGTGTGTTTGTGTGTCTGTATGTGTGCGCTCACATCTGTCCAGCACCTCTCACTGATTTCTTCTACTTTTAACTCCACAGCTGGGGTTTAACAAGTCGCTTTTTGTCAATGACAATATCACAACGCTGTTAAATTCAGTGTAATCGAGTGTGACAGCGCCATGCAGCCTTACAGGTAAGACTCATTTGAGGATGCTTTTTGTTGCATGAAATCCAGGATTTAAAGATTCAGTGACCCAGTTATGAAAGAAAGAATTTGGATCAAAAGGATTTAAACTAGTCTTTCTCTCTTTTCCCTCTTCTTTCCTCCATGTGCTCACGTGTGTACTTGCAGATGGAAACCAACGTGTTTAGACACTGCTTTGGCCGCACCCTTTCAACGAAGAGTGAAATTCCTCATAAAATTGCCTCGCTGAAAGAGCCAATCAATTATGAGTCAATCTTACAGTATATTGCACATTCTGCAGAGAAGTGACGCTTTTAATTTCATGAGTAATCCTGTGGTGTTGTGTGTATTTAATTTGGATGTGTTTCTTTCCATTTAAACGGGTCGGTGTGGTTAGGGTAGGTCAAATGTGTGAATTCTGAAACCTAGTCCTTTCAGCCTGTGAGCCTCAACACACCACACTGCAGTGAAAGTGCCTTCAGACACACATTTTTAAATTAAAACTGCATGTTAAATCTAATAAAAATAATCCTAGTGTGGGCATGAGGAAGGATTAGGTTAGATTTAAAGTAATAAGAAAAAAAAATAATAATAAAATAAAATAAAAAAGGGGGGGAGAAAAGCACTAAAAAGAGATTGTGATCATTTGTAATTAGTCAGATTAAATCTTGTACATCTACAGAGTGCGCTTTGTAGCTATCAAGTAGAAACAATAAAACAGCTTTATTTGTTCATCTGTAATTGTTTGCTTTTTTTGTAGTTAATAGGTTGACAAGGTTTAATGTGTTTTCTTTACCTACAGTATGTAAAAGACTGAGCATGTGTTCAGTTCAAGAGAGACATAGCAGTCGGATTTGCAGTTTCATAGAAAAAATGTTATTTTTCTAATGTTTAATACAGTTTAATGGTATGTTTTGTCATCTGTCAGCAGCTCTATCCAAAAGTAATAAGATCCAACCTCCATAGCAGCTGAAAAGCTTTTTAACATGTTATGTTTGTTCAATGCGTACCAAAAAAAACAGTGTCAAAACTCCCAATGGGGTTCATAAAATCATGTTTTTAACCATTTTTTGTGTGGCTTAAACAAACAAGACTTACGTTGTGTTAGTATAAATACAAAGCCTTTAGTCATAGTCTGGTAAACTCTTCCCTAATTTTAACTAAGTTAAGCTTGTGCTGGCGATCTCTTAACATTTGGTATCAATTTTTTTCATTTAAATCTCTGCAAGACTACAAATAATCTTACTGACCAAAATGACAAACTGATTCTTGTGTAGTGTTGTACCAAGTGCCTCATTCTATTGTATTGCTCTGTCATTAATGTGCTGATTGAAATGAACATATTCTATTCTTTAAAGTTCTTTCTGAGCTCCGTGTGCTAACCCAGTTGAAATAGACTCGCATTCTCATAGCCAACCATAATTTTGTTTACTGAAATCAGGAAAATCTTTTTATAATTCAGTTACCTTTCCAAAATTGCTAAATGCAAATCATTTCCTTCAGCCTCAGTGCCAAGACGTGAGATGGTTAGCAGACTCCCTACAGTCCCGCACTTTACTGCAGTGAACTGTTTCTTGGCTTGACATACAGCCATGCAGAGATTTATTTTCTTCGGGAAAGGCTGTCAGATGGCTGTATCACTTTAAATTCCATTTGTGAAGAAATGTGGCATCTCATCCAAACATTTGCTGTCATTCAGTCTGTATGTAGAATAAAGAACATATATGCATGTCAGTGGTTGTATTTTCCTCGACAATCAAATAAAGTCATTTAGTGTTCTAATAGAAAGTGCTTGTTATGTTCATGTTTTAAGTTGGCACCGTGTGAACCATGTTGGAAGATACTGGAGTCTGTGTTTATAATTTTTCCTACAGTCCTTGAACTAATTAGCTGGGTGTTTGTGGCATTTGTGTGTGCATGCTGTTCCCTGACTAACAGAAAAGCTATGAAAACAAAATGAGAAGCCTCCACTGAAACAGTTTTAGGTTAATTTAAATTCCAAATGCTGACTTTGTCAGCGTTGCACTTGCACTGGTCTTAACACATTTACATTTCTCAATTTGCAGAAAATGGCTGAACTGTGTTTTGAATGATTTTCCCCTATTTGTTTATTCTTCCATGGCATAAAGTTTACTCTGTCATGCTTCATTATTTCACTTGAAAACATAAACGCAACATAGAAAATCAGTTTGTATCTGCCACGATACCTTGACAGGTTGATTAAAAGAATAACCAAAGTTTATTGGATCATTTATCACATTCTCCATGGTCTGTTGATAGATAATACACAACAGTGGACGAATAAGGAAATCCCCAGTGTCTTCTACTTTCCCAGAGATTGAGAATAGATCTATATTCTTTAAATAACGCAAATCACGTTGAACCAGAAATATTGTATGCCAAATTTATTTTTGGAAATGTTGGATTTAAGGCATGGTAGTATGGCGGTCAGCACTGTTGTCTGGGTTTGAACCCTGATTCTGGGGCCTTTTTGTCTGCATCTCTGTGCCTGTGTGTTTTCCCTCTGTATCAAAGATATGAGTCTTAGTGTGTGTTTTAATTTACTGTGGTATGTAGGAATGCTTGATAAAATCCCCCTTCTAATTCATGAATCTCATTATCACTGAATGGAATCTTTGCTTGAGTATTGCGCAACATGAAAGCCACATGAATGACTTAAGTGGTTATTCATTTTTTATCTGCCTGTCTTATCAAAACCAAGAATGTTGTCACTGAAATCCACTGTTAGATGAGTTACTGATACTGAAGAACACATCCAGGTGGAAGATCCCTCTCCCACCTGGATTTAAGGACATGATTCATGTCTTTGTGCGTTTGTGTATATATGCGTGTGTCTGTGCGCCTGATTGCATGTGTGTGTGTGTGCCGTGGGTGAGGTCTGGGCCTTCTGTCAGGGAGCATCATGGCAGTCAGTCGTGTTGGAGCCTGTCTCCATGTAGGAAGATGTTTCTTGCTGTTTTGGCTTTAAGCTGCCTGCAGTCATGTATTGATTCTGTGCTGGTTTGACTTCCAGTAAACAAACAGAAGTCTAGAATAGCAAGAAGCAAGTGATTCAAGTGAGATAAGTTTATTTACATCGTTAAAACGCAAAATTTCTGCTTCAAATGATGGGGAGGAAAGAGGAAAACAACGGAGTGAGGTGGGGCTGGATGACTGGGCTGTAATTTTTCCTGCAGATGGCAGTTTAGGGAAACAGGCAGGATGGTGGAAAAGCCATAGCAAGGTCTTAGTTTGATGCTGCAGGACAGACATGAAGGTGACACTGTTAACAGGTCAGCATCTACTTCCTCAAGCCTCTCTTGGTCCTCTTAGATCTGTTAAAAACAAACAAGAAGCGCAGGAGACCGATATCAGGTTGAACGTGTTTGTCCGCGAAAAGACACAGTTGCAGAATTGTCTGCTAACTAATCCAACAATAACAAGACAAACATCACACAGAATGAAACATAATCAATCATCTTACAGTGTGTCTGTAATGGGTGTGACAGCTGACTCACCCAGCCGTTTAGCCAGCTCGCTCAGTCAAACTAACTGAGCCTTGGGGGGCTTGTGAGCAAAGGAGAGCTGAGCGGTGACGGGGAGGGGCCGGGGCGGATATACCGCCTGGCCTCAAAATGCCATTCAATTAAGAATGAGCTCTCAAAAGGCGGTAACAGGCCTAAGTTGTCTCTTGCGTGACAGGGACTCACACAGTTTCATGGTGTAATTAGTGTAATTAGTTATAATTTCTTAAGATATTAATTGGGATTACTGTACATGTCTGCTGTAATCTCACATTACAAGATATAGTTAACCTTTTGTCAACTGACTTTGAAAGTTAATTGAAACCATCGAATAACAGGCCTGTGCATGAGGACTAAGGGACGTTTATGAAGAATTTAACTTTTGGATTCATGTTAAGGTGCAAACTTCACAAAATATGTGAGAACAATCAAACACTAGAGATTTAATTAAAGATTTATGGAACACATAAAAACTGGATGTTGTACAAATAACAATGTTCCGTGATCAAGCTGTTAGTCACTCTTTTTCTCTGGGGCTATTTCACTTGGCAGGTGGAAATATTGTTTTTCTTATAGCTAAGGAGATGTCGCACTGCACTTGTGATGACAACACCTTGGATGGGTACAGTCCTGGGTATGGACAGTTTGTTACTATCGCCATAAACTGTAAGCAGATGCATCTTTGAGGAAAAAAATGCATGCTACATTGAAAAGAGAAAAAGATTCACTCACGTTTTCTGATGATCGCTAACACGATTCCTCAGCACATTAATCTGAAACAAGATAACATGCAAATGGGACTCTATTCAGCGCTTAGTTCGAGGATATATGTTATGCACCTTTATCCACACGCACCTCATATTTCTGTCTGGAGAACTGGTACTGCAGCTCAAACTTCTCTGCCTCCAATTGGTACATCCACTCCCACAGCTCCTGAGCTTTGTCCCTGAGAGCCAAATAAAGATTTCACTGTGAGTTTGTTGGGTTTTTTTTTTGTTGTTTTGATTTTTTTTTTTTTTTTTTTTTTTTTGTAGAGCCATTATTTTTGTTGGTAGCTGTGATTCCCCTTTGGAGTTAAAGCTGTTTTATATTCACACAGAGAATCTCTCTTACAAAACAATTACGTACATTTAAAAATAGTTTAGGGTGTTGATTATGAGGATCATTTTCTACCTACTTGAGCTTGTCTTGGTTCAGGTTCTCAATGTCCAAAGATTTGCGTCTTTCACTCAGGATCTTCTTCTTCTTCTCTCTCTCAGTCTGCCGCTTCCCGCTCCGTTTCTCTGTCTGTGGGGGGGAGTGAAATAATTCATGCCTCACGTTCCACTTCTTTATCTTCTTTGAAACCCCCACAATGATCCTCATGCTTGCTCACCAACTTCTGCATGTACCCTCCAAAGTGGAGACTTGTTAGGGTTTTCTTCTTCTTGGCATCATCCTCTGCTCTCCTCTTGGCCTCCTCCTCCTCCTTGCGAGCTCTCTCCTCCTAGAGAAACATGGATTGAGAGAGAATGTGTGAAATGGAGATGTTTGGTTAGATTACATCACAGCAGGTGGACAGTGACTCTACCTCAAGTCGCTTCTGTCGTTCTTTGTCTCTCTCACTACGGATCCTGTGCTGCTCAGCTCGCTCAGAACGCCGCTTCTCCTGCACAGTAAATTAGAGCATTTTAATATATTGCATGAGAGTTTCAACTTCACTGATTGTGTAAATGGGTTTACTTTAGATAAGCAATGGCACACGTCACTTACAATCCTCTCCTTGAGCTGAATGAGTTCCTCCTCTTCCTTTTTTCTGCTCTCAAAGTGAACCTCAATCAAAGTCTGAAGCTCCATCAGGTCTTTCTCCATCCTTTTACGATGTATATCCTACAGAAACAGGTTATGTTTAAATTTATGTGGCATGTTCAGAAAGAAACCCGTCTGCATGTTCTGTAAATGGCCCTCTGTTCTGCTTCTGTCACTCACATCAAAATCCACTCTCTCACCATCTGGGATCTTAGGAGGGATAAGGTTTGGCATGATAAATGGCCTGGGAAGAAAAAGCAGTTCAGTGAGTTATCGGTTACAGTAAGAAAAATTCTAGTATAAAAAAAAAAATAAAATAAATGTGTCACTGCTGCTTTGAATGTCAAATTGTAAAATGCAATTTGCAACAGGTTCAACATACCACAGAAAATGTTCCATCATTGTCTTCATGCATGTCTTTGCCTTTACGTGTTGTGAACATTCAGAGGTAGATTTTTAACTATTTGCTGTATGTTACAAGGCCTGGATCTGCAGTTTTTCTTAGGCGCACGACATTAATGCAGGTGTAATGTGAGTTCAGTTCAGAGTTTGAACCAGGCTGGATTACTTTGATAATGCAGCAACCTCAAGAAAAGTAATGAAAGTTGTAATCTGTCTTTTCCCATTATTAGTCTTTTCAGTTAAATAATGTGGTATAATAATTGCTGATTGTAAACGATGGTGCATTATTGTACTGAAGTGAGAGTTCTGATGATTTTCTCGCTCGAAAAAAATGCCAATAAACTTGCAAAAAACAGCATAGAGAAAGTAGAATTTGCTTTCCCAAAATTGTTTGGTTTTTGTAAAAGTAATATCAAAAATTATATGTGTTTGTTCAAGTCCACAAGCTTACTTACTTGAATTTGGGTTTGGCTTCTTCTGTGGAACAAATAGAAAAGATACTGATGAGCTTTTCAACATGTCAAATATGTAATCTAATAATAATCCTACAGAGAAATGGCAGCAGGTTATGACAAGGGGTTAATTGTGTGAGCTTGTAACAGCTGAAAATGTAGTTCAGATGAAAGTGGATCTGACATAAAACGAGAACAGATTTTTTTATGTGCTGGCATCCATATCGATGCAGTTTAGAATAACAATGCTACCCTGTCCTTCTTCTGCTTCTCCTTCTTCATCTGAAACCAAAAAAAGAAAAAGGTGTAAGAGGGTGGTAAAGGATTGGGCATTTTAAGGGAGTAACCTTAAATGTTTTCCTGCTGACGGACAAAATAATAGGTCACAATGCATGAAAAGACTAAAATAGAGCACTAGATTAATCAGGTTCTGTTGCCTTTCCTCTGTTGGCAACAATCAAAAGTGAAGTGTTGCATATTTAGTTTATCTTGAATATCACAGAGGAGAAGTGAGATGTGCATTAAGCATTCAACAACAAGAAATTATGACATCGCTGATGAATGATATACAACAAAAAACAAAAGCCATTAAAGCGTTGGCATTAGTTTTTACAGTAACATCAAACTCCGAGTGACATTTTTATTTGAGTAAAGCTGGATTACAGCTGAGCTTATCCGCCCACTGGCCCTTTGAGCTACATGCTACTGTCAGTGTGCTAACGTGCACATTGACAAAGTCAATATTTCTGATAGGTTGAATTTGAAACACTGTGAAACTGAACAGAGATTCATATGATGATAATCCATCCGGCAGTTTTTTACATTTTGAAGTCTCGAGTAACGTGGCGGACAGACCAAGATTGCCGTTGCAAGAGACGCTTCATTTTGATTAATTAAAAGGATGCCAATAAACTGAACTCGCAGTGGAAAGATGGCGTTCATAAAGCTCTCTTGCAGCACACCATGTCTCACTCTAGCAGATTGTGTGCGACACATCAGACAAGAGTGGATGCGTGCTTCATAGGCTGTTGACTGAAAACACTTCCAGGAATGAATCTGACTAACTTCCCTGCAGAGACATGTGACTGATAGCATGAGAGCGAAGGATAGGAGTTAAGAAAGAGAGCGATACTTAAAAATGGCAGTATGATAGCAATGACCAAATTTTGACTAACGAACACCAGATTTGGATGAAGTTCTATGGGAGGTTTATGGATTAGTCTGACCCAGAGGCTGTGTCTGGTGTGACTAAGACAGACATAATGAGACTTTTGAAGGGCGCAATGTCACATACCAGAGTGAAGAGCGACTGAGACAAGTGTCTTTTCTTGTCTATCTGTCTCATGAGGACCAAGAGATTAGATGAATCACCCTGTTGTCAACACATCGCTGTACATTTTGAAACTCTCTTGATGAGTGACAGCACAGACTAGATATCTGCATGCACAGACAACCTGCCCATAAGAGAAACTCTCACCTTGTTGCTCGCCCTGCTCCTCATCTGCAGCAGTTGTGTCTTCTTCCTGTGTGGTCTCTGGTGGAAAGTTGTACAGCAAATAGGGATATATGAGTGAGATACAGTCGGGTGTGTAAACTGAATTCTTTAGACAAACAAAAGACACTTTTCCTGTCAATACCTTTTCATCGGTACATGTTGAAAGGAATGACTAATCATCTAACATAACTGAATGGTTTTTTTTTTCCCCCCTTTGTCTTTTCCCTCATTCTTTCTGGAGATATCATTATATCATTATATTTTTGGAGTTGCTACGTTATTTCAGTTTGATTGATGGAGCCACTTCGTTATTCATGGACTTTCATGGTTTGTCCAAACCCTGTGGAAAGACTTTCAGAAAAATACCTAGTGATGTGTCTGAGTCTCTCATTCACTTGTCTCATGGCCGCTGTGCAGGCTCAGTGTAGAAATGAGTGATTCGTTCATGACTCATAACTACGGGTCTTCAGGTGTTTCATTCATTATTCACGAGGTTACAGTAGTAACATGACCAATGCTGTTATTACTGGTGAGGAGAGCTATCTGACGTTAGCACCAAAGTTAACGTTAGTTATGTAGCTATGGGATGGATGTTTAATTTGCCTTTCCGTTGGACGAATTCATACACTACGGGTCTTCAGTGACCAGGTAGGCTAAAGTGAACAGCCATCATAGAATGAGAATTTTTTAATGATAGGCAGAGCGCTCTCCTACCGGAAAATGAAGTAATCAGTCATTTCAACTTCAGTAGGCTTTGGCCCAAAAGTGTGCTCAATAGTTTAACAAAAGCAAACTTGTGTATTATATGCCAAGTGAAGCAAACCACGTTGTTCTTCTGCATGTGTGTGTACTTAACCCTAAACTTAAGGGACAATCTTTGGGAACTTTGGAGAGAGAGAGAGCAAACAGTTAAAGCCCCAATAGCATGATCCAACCAGGTGACAAAGAAATCAGAGACTGACTTTCTTTGTTTCATGGATATTTGGTAGCTACCATTGCTGTTAGAGAAGAGTCTGATCCATGACAATTATATCAATGGAAGACTAACAGATACTTAATTATTTTTTATCATTTTAAATCATGATTATTCTTTAAATTCACCATCTTTCCATTTCCATTCCTTAAAGGTGAGGCAGGTGAGAGGCTATGAACCTCACTCTGAGTGTATTATTTCTTAGACAAGCGGCTGACAGTTTTACTTTCAACACTCCCATTCAGGTCAGGTGAATTTGGTTACAGCAGAAAAGAAAGAAAAATCATGTGCATGCAATATTTTGAATATTGTCTGATTATCAAACATCCATTTCCTTTGGAACCTCTAAAGGATAATTAAAGGAGGTAAAGTTTTTGGTTGGTTTCTGTTTTCAAGCATGTGCACCGTTTCACAAAACAGTTTCTATTTGAAGGTGAGGGTCACCAAAATCAGCTGGATGATAACTGACTGGACTACCTCCTACCTTCCTCCACCTCCTCCTCCTGCTCCTCCACCTCTTCTACCTCCTGCTCCTCTGCTGAGCAAAGCACAGGTCTGATTAATGCAGCCAGCAGCATTCATGCAATCACCAAGTAAACAGACAACATCTTTCAGAGCTGGGTGAGTGAAAGCATGACTCATTCAGGAGTGTCAGTGATTGGTACGCTCGGTGAACCGTGAGCAACCATGACAAAGTGTGTCTACCACTCCACCTGTTGCTCTGCTAAATGAATCAGACAGCCAACAATGACATCATCATCATGAAATGACAGTTAGAGTGTACAGTTTACAGTAACTCATGTTATACACATACAGCTACACTCACTGTAATAGCACTAATAATAGATTCTAACAGGGGGAGGGAATCACCTTCAGAATCCCAAATAAATTTTCAACAAAAAATGAGTCTTTGAATCAACAAGGAAGTCTTCTGGTGCAAAAACGCTTTGTGTTGCGCTGTGATAAGGCCAAATTAGGAAAAGAAAAAAGCACACTTCCATAAACTTTTATGGTGCTGCGTATGTAGATACAACTGGGTTTCATTGTTCTAACCTTCAGCTACAGAAACGACATGCTTATTAGATGAAGACATTTTTTTTTTTCACAGGTGTTGCATCGAC
Organism: Remorina albescens; assembly: GCA_034769265.1. NCBI lineage: Eukaryota > Metazoa > Chordata > Actinopteri > Carangiformes > Echeneidae > Remorina > Remorina albescens. Next base: position 14,898,956 of record CM068482.1, on the reverse strand, counting down.
CTCGCTTTTACACGTCTTTAAATCCACTTAAATCTTTATGTAGTTTATTGTAGTATCAGGTTGCTACTTTTAGCTCTGGATTATCTGAATATACATTTCTTTCCATAACATGCCTTTAATACCTTCAGGAATAAGAACAAATATGGGTGAGTCATGGTTCCCATGAGTTCTTACCTTCCACCTCCCTGTAAAAAAAACATATATACATTATTTTTATTCTGATCTCAGTCCCAGAAACACGTCAATTTGCATGTTCAGTATGTTTAAGCAAAATCATTTCCATTTTGTCTGAAGCATCAAAATGAAAACTAGTTTGAACCTACTCTTCATACTCCTCCACCACTTCCTCATTGTCTGACATGGCTGTGAACGTTCACGTGTCCAGCAGTAGATCTGAACATTAAACAGATGCAGTGAATTCCCCAAGAAATCACGTTGCCCCTCACATTCTCACAACAGTCTACGGCTCCTGTAGTTTTAACTCACCAAGAAATCAGATGGACCGATGGAGAAAGAGAGCCGATGTGCAGCAGAGGAAAGCTCCACACTTTTATCAAACAGGAAGGTGGGATCAGTCTCAGAGGGCAGAGGGACTGACTGCGTTGTGGAGAAGAGGCTTTAGGACCCCTTGTTGTGTTATTAATAAACTATTTAGATAGCATGAACTCTTCATTATCACCATTCCCAAAAAAGGTTGCTGTGTGCCCCACTGTGGGTTGACAATGCCAAAACTATTCAGATAAGGCCACAGTCGCTCACAGACGGTGATTCATGCACACACACACAGAAGCTGAGGCACTCAACCATGTATGGCACACTGCCACTGACAAAACACAGGCATACAACACTTATCTACACTCTCCCTTCTCCGAGATAAGTCACGTATAAATGTAGCTACATCCTATTTCTGTATTGTGTGAGTGAGCAATTAAAATAAATAATGGCAGCTATATGTAGTAAAACTTTTTATTTCTTAGACAGGTAGCATTTTGGCCACAAGAACACACAGAGCAAATATTCTATTTTTGCATCTCAGACAAAAACATACAATTATTCCTTCAGAGTTCCCACTTGAAATGATTCAATAAACATTAATCTCTTTCACCTTCACCTGTTTAAAGTGCTTAAAAAAAATGACACAAGGTTAGGTCAAACAGCTGCAGAGTTTTAAAACAAATGTCATTGCCCTTTCTCATTTTTATCACTTTATTTATTTTCTGTATACTTTATTTTTTTTCTCCACTCTATTGCATTAAGCTTCCATACCACTGAATATCGTCTTTCAAAACATTCATTTAAAAGCAGATTTCTACTTTTTAGTGCTTAAAAACAACAACTCAGATGACTTTTTTTTCTCTAACCCTTCCGTCTAAACCTTCTGCATGCTCTGGTTGTGACCAAAAAAAAAAAAAAAAAGGAACATATAAAGGAACAAGCAATCAGTCAGTAATAGTATTCATCAATCTTCCAACTTCATCTGCTTGATTCCTGCAAATAATGGCACAGAAAGAAATGAAATAAATGCACAAGAAATAGCTTTAGTTTTTGTAGTAATGTCCAGACAAACACATATTACTGTACGTTACTGTATACAATGTGACACATTAATCCTTCCTGTCAGACATATTTCATTTACAGATTTTTCCAGGGCTGGATTTTGGCACACTGTCCTCCTCTCTGTTCTCAAACAGACTCCTCTTACTGGTGATGTCCACATGTCTCAGGTCCTATAAACAGAAAATGGAACTATTCTTATTTATTTCTAAAAGGGAATTAACACCCAGCACGACATTAAAAAGAATGGTTAGAGTTGGAGGTAGAAAAAATATATTATCTGTCCAACAAGAAGCGCTAATGTTTGATAAACTTCAAATTAACCGCTAGAAGAGTAAAAATGAACAATATTTAGTTTTTGCCCAGATCTAACAGAAATGGCAGTGAACATTACCGTTATTAATATGTCAGAGAAACTTCTTTGAACTTGTGAAATGACCTCTTAACCAATTTTCCATTAAATGCTGAGTTAAAGTCTCGAATCACCATAACTAAGATGTGCTCAGTGATAACGACACAGTAAGACTATAAAATGGAACAATGCTCCAAAGTAATTGATAAAAACCATCAACTAAAAAAACAAGAAGACATTTAAAAAGTGCAAAAAGTTAATTGGAAAAGTACTACTGGCCTCCGGCTGCCAGATTCAACACTTGTTTCACACTTTGCATGATACAATTTGTGAACACATGATCCAAACAAATAGTCTTATTAATCAGTGACCGTACCGTGGGAGTGTGTGAAGGCCCAGTTTGGTTGGTCTTGTTGAGCCAGCGATTGATCCGTTCTGACATTCCTGATGCGAAGCTCCTAAATTCCTGGCAACAATGGACAAGTTAAATATTAAAACCCACTCATGCTAATGATAACAGTGCTTAGCTGTAACATTAGGTCTACATAATGCAACAAAGGTTATTTTTTATTGACTGTTTTATAACTTTTAATCATGTTTTGGGTGTAAAATAGAGTAAACCTTGTAAACAAGTAATTTTCAATAAGCACCACTTTCATTTAATTGCTGAAAATGCTTATTTGTTATTCATGTTATTTTATCATTAACATGTAATTTGATTTAAAATTCAGCATTCTTCATTCTTTGTTTTCTTTACAGTATACGATGGATTTACCTGTCTGGAAACTCCAGGGCTGGTGGGGGCCACTTCCTGCTGCTCCTTCTCAAAGATACCTCTCTTCCTGGACACCTCATCCAGCAGGAACAGGGTCCTCTGGGTCACGTCTGGAGAGCGCATTATATCTGACTTCTGAACACAGCAGAGTCCCGAGAATACGTCATGATTCATGTCGAGAGTTGATGCAGACTAGAGTAAGAAATAAGTTATTTTTCTTGGATTGGTGGTTTTGTGGGCTGAGGTCTAACCTGTGCAGCCTGAGCCAGCCTCTGCATCTTCTCCTGGATGGATCTGGATGAAATCCTCTGCCTGGAGCTGGACAGAACAGAAGACACATACACACTCATCCAGCTGTATTCACTCACTTTGACTTAAATTAGAAGAGGAAATGAAGAGATCGACTCACTTCCTCGTGAGAGATGATAGTTTGTCTTCATCTTCATTTTGGTCCTGATCCAAACCCAATGATATTTAAAATTAGACTGTAAATCCTTCATATGCAACGTACATATAACGTATATATTTATTTTGCAATCCGCATCAACAAGTCACGTCTTTATACCTGACAAACATTCAAAGAAAATCCTGCTGTTCAATGTGAAAAGGTTCACAGTAGATCTTATTAAGAAATTGTGAATAAACCTCAAATGTACCAGTGACTATTTTACCATTTATAACTGTCTTTTGATTTGCAGTTTTTGCTTGTAATTGCCATGGTTATTATTATTATTATCATTATTACATTTTTTTATATTTACATCAGGTAAAGGTAAATTTTTATCTTACTGTGTTGGATTCAAACTTCTTGCTGGCCATCCTCACACTCGCACTAAAAAAGAATGCAACCATTTTCATGTAATGAAAGACAACATGACACAAAGTGTTTTAAAGTACAAATATCAATGTCTCCTTACCTCCTTTGTAGCGGTGAACTCTCTTCCTCTTTCTTCCTCATCATCTGTGAAGGACCAGAAGGAAGACAAGTGCGTGAGACCTTACAGTCAGCTACAGCATAATCATCATCCTCTCTCTGTGATGAGTTAGGGTGTTAACAAAGAAAGCAGTCAGCAGTCACAGCTGGTAAACATTTCTACAGCCAATAGCCTGATGCCTGAGAGGCACTAGCCAAATATTCTGAACCGATAGTCCAACACATGATACAAGATTAAATCATTTTTTAAAAGTCAAATAGGGAAATGTCAGTGAAGGCGTTGCCTTGGAACAGCATACACATGCACTTTTGTGTGTGTAGTTTGGGTTGATGTCGTTACCCTGAAAGATATAGTCCTGGAACTCTGTCTGACGAAGGCTGGTTTGGTTGTCTGCTCAAAGTTGCCATTGGAGGAAAAGCCATTCTTGTGGGTCTGAGGTAAAGCAAAATAACTTGAACTTTACTACCACATGGGAACAGACTTGAGTATTGCAAGTCAGATGAAAGGTGCAGGTCCATCCTGGAGTCTCCTCCACCCTCCAAGCCTCCTTACAGGTTCCAACGATGGAGCCTCATTCAATAGCAGTTTGTTGTTGGGACAAAGAATGTGACTTCCTTGACCTAACACTGGATGGTGCTGGTGTTTTATTGAATGAATAGGCTGCTGTGTTAGCACTTTGCAAGCATTTTGACTAGCAAAACATGAAGCACAGATAGCCGTGTCGTAAATAATGTCATCTGACAGGCTATCTGTGTGTGACTGTCTGTCTCTGTGTGTGTGTGTGTGTGTGTGTGTGTGTGTTAAACTACCTCCTGTGTGTGTCTGTTCGCAACAGTACTTTGAGCTTTGCAGGAAGAGGGACTCTGACAGGGAGATGGCCAGTGTTCCCGAGGTGACAAGGGGGCAGTTGGAGAGCAAGGGCTCATGGGAGTTGTGTGCTCGCTGGAAGAGAGATTTTTGTCAAGCGAGATGGTAACAGAACTGCAACAGAAAAAGCACAAGAAAATTGAAAGGTCAGTTGAAGATGTGCATGAGAGAGCAGTCAGTGATTCAGGACAAACTCAAAGTAAAGCTGCAGCTGCAGAGAAATAAAGTCTTTACTGTCTGCCAGTCTGCAATCTGCTGCTGGAATATTCTTTTGTATGTTTTATTGCTGTTCTTCAAGAGCTATTAGAGGCCCATTAATATGTCAAAACACTTGGAATAACATTTTGATCTAATGCTGGCAACAGTCACAGCAGTTCTTACTACTTTGTACCACTAAAACACTTTGTCAGATCCAGAGATGCCCGGCTCCTTGAAAATCCTGCCATCTTAACTTTACAGTGTATACTATGTTAATACTGAGGTATATATCACATTTCCTAGTCCTATACTTAGATTCAGGCATTTTCTATCTAAATGTAAATAAAAATGTTTCATCGTAGCTGGTTCATAAAAATATATGGTTGCCTTTATGTTACGTAGTCTTTGATTGCTTTTTCACCACTAAGCTACTGTTTTCTGCTGTTTCATTTTAGTCTACTTAGGTGGAATCAACAATCCTTATCTGTTTTAGAAAAAACATCTGGTCTGTATTGGAAATACACTCCCATAAGAGCAATAGAAAGTTCTGAATTGTTAACCTGACAAATTTGTGAGCTGGGCTGGATGGTGGCTTGGGATCAGGGTCTTTGCTCGTCAACTCGCCATTTTCATGCTAACAAGGAAACAAAGAGTAGAGACAATCAATATGAGCACACAGCATGCAAGTTTTGGTACAGAGCCACCTGAGACACACCTTGCATTACCTAACATACTTTTATGTCCCCGTTCGCAGATACGTTGAAGCCGTCTGTGAGTGCCATAAAAGATAAAGTTCAAATTATGACCTTAAACACACTTCATCAAGTTTTATAGATGATTTGAATGGTCCCTAGATGAACTGGAGCGAAATAAGAGATGAATATACAAACAAGGCTTCCGTCCATTTCTTCACACTGTCAATAGGGCCTTCTCAAAGATAATATAGCAAAGCCAGCATCTATGTCATGTGTCAGCGTGTGTGAGAGCATCATGCACTCTCTGTTTATGTTTTTGTTCACCTAAATCATTATAGTAACTTTGAGTCAGTCATTGTATCTTTAAAACATGAGAGCCATGTCCTTCATTGAGGGGGCAGAAGTTTGTAAGTTGATCTTTTAGAATCTAGAAAAAGATTAACATGACTCTCAGTCCGTGTGGGGTAACAGTTAACTGTGATTAACCCCACTGCTGGGTGACACTATTGGCAGCTCTGTGCTATGACCCTGTGTATGAGGACTTAATTTAGAGTTTGTGGACTGTTTGTGTACCTGTCAAGACAAAGGATGTGTCTCTGAAGTGAGGGCACTACATGATTGTTCACTACATATAATTTTATCTCTTGTGGCAAGTGTCTGTGTTGCCTCATCTTCAGCTAATTCAGCTAGTATACCCCAACAGCTGTTGGATGGATATAGACCACTTTCACCATTTATCATATATAAAAAAGCTCTATCAACAACAGGATTTGAACCCAGTGTTGAACAGATATTCATGTTTCCCACATGATTAATGGTAATGACTTTTGTGAGCCTGCCAGCATTAAGTCCAAAGGTCAGTTTGTCCAACACATTGGTTTGTGAACACATGCTTGCAAAAATAACCTTCCTCAGCCTCAGTAATATTTTTTGATTAGTTGTACTACTCAGTGAAATGTCATTTGATAACTCCATTAGGTTCAAATCAAATTGCAAAATGTTTCACAAAGTATCTATTTGGCTTGGCTGAAAGGCCAAGAGTGACTCCAGTCTTACTTGTCTGCTTGTGATGTTAGTGCTGATATTGCTGCTGCTGCTGGGACTGTAAGAGACAGTTTTTTGGGGTGGTTTTGGTTTGGATGTCACGTCACTACCCTGCTCCTCGTCCAAGTCCCCCAGTAACTCCACCCTGGCACCCTCTCCTCCTCCGCTAACTTTGGCTTCATCTTCTCCTTCCTCTTTCTGCCGTCTAAGTGTCTCCACGTGTCTCATCCTTCGCTTTTCGTCACGGACTCGCAGCATCTCCACAAAGTCCAGCTGCATTTGCTCCACGCTGGAAACAAATACACGAATGAGAATGACTGATATGTATGATGTACAGTCTCTAGAGAGAGGTGGAAGGACCTGTCTGTTCTGTGTCTGATCAGGTTTCTCTATTGAAGGGCTCTACAGTTCTTTGGTCTCTTTGAAGGCTGTTTCTGCTCCAGGTTCTCAACTGGAGGTGTGCTTGACAGCATTTCATACTTTCTATGCATGATATCGGGTTTTTCCATGTGTGTGAAAAGTATACAGATGATACACTCCCATAGGGCAAAATAATCCTCCTTCTGAAATCCAACTACTGAAAGGTTGTACCATCTAAAGTGATGACTTTTTTTTCACATTCCAGCTTCCCTTTGGCAATCTTACAAAGTAAAAACAAAGTAGCAGTATTTAAACAAACAGAGATTAATTAATTAATTAATTAATTAAATAAAAGCTTGGTGCGCCCGAATAGCCACATTAATCATAATTCGAAAGTGTACAATTCAAGATCTGGCAATTACAAACTGATGAATTCAGTTGAGTTGTGAAAATAACCTGCTGAGGCCCTGGGATGTCTGACTTGTGGAGTCTGTCCCAAAGGTGCTGTCGGAGATGGTCTTGTCTCCCGGTACATCTGGGTCATTGGTGCTGCTTGAGCTCTTCACCCTCCTCCTCCTCTCCCTCTCTACCTCCTCTTCATCTTCCATTGTCCACTGGCGTGCCAGGCTGAGGGCAGAGTCATAATGAATACGGCGAACACAATAACCAAGAAATTAGAAAATAAAATAGAAAATGAGAGAGACAGAGACAATGCCCAACAAAGCTGCACATGGCCTTTGGTCAGATAATCGGTCTGCTTTTATGAAGCTAAGCTAGAAGCTAGAAATGAAACAATTGAACTCCTTTTTGTGGTTGTTGAAAAACAGAGATTACCAATCTAATAATGGTTACACAAAACCTGCTGTACTTGTTCAACTGTTTCATTCGCAAAGTGATAGTATGCAAATTTAAATCAACAGTTTTATGCATCATGCCCATGTAAATATTTGGTAAGTTATTGCTGCAGGTGATTTTGCTAAGGCGTGATATAATTCAGGAGAAAGGTGGTTAAAATACATGATTAGTCATCCAGTTATTTTAAAATTTTAATTGAAAGGATACAGCTTATCATTAAAACATCAAATGATATTATTTCTCATGAAACAAAAGGAAACAGAGAATTGCACAGTGGTAGAGTTTAATGATATTAGGTTAAAGGTGAAAGACAGTAAAAATGATATTATAAAGTTGTTTTTCTCATGATATGCCACTTAACTTGACTAGAGGAGTGAAGATAGCTCAGTTAAAAGTATAATGTCTTCTGCCAGGAAGTCACAGTTGCAGAAGTTGTCCTACTCTCCTGAGAAAATATCAAAGTGCTACCAAAAATCCTGTCCTTACCTGGACAAAGCTGACCAGTTTTTCCGACTGATGGACATCTTGGAACAGACCAAATCAAATCAAACCTTCAGGTGCACTTCTCTCACAGACAGGAAGAAAGTTGACTGAGTGGCTCTCAGAGGGCGGTAATCATATAACAGTAGGTACAGCACAAAGCGGTCCACCTTTACCCTGTTGGTGTCACATGACCACAAAGGTAAGCTACCCATTTGAAAGAGGCAGAGAGAGAGAGAGCTTTTCCTTCTATGGGGGAAGTGATAGGCGCAGCAGTCAATCCTGTAAAGCCAGTTTGCATGACTTATTATTATTATGACAGCCACAAAAACAGCTAAATCAAATTGACTATTTGCATCTGATACAGACCCGACAAGGCAGCAAAAGCATTTTTAAGATATAGAGTTCAACTTTTTCGGAGAAGCCAATAGTAAACAGTAACATATGTGACAGCGTTTTTCAGTGTATAGTTGGGTTTGGATGCATTGTTGCATTGGAGTCTCTTTGCACTGAGTCCAATTGTTTACTTTGTGATGAAAGGCCACACCTTCTCCTTGGAGTCCAGAGTGCAGGACTGACCCAGAATTAAACTCAGACTCAGTCCTGTACACCCACACACCCACACACTCACTGTTCATTTGACTTGTTTTTGTGCCACGCCTGCACCTGCTGGGTCTGCCAGGAAGCCATAAAAAGGGGGTAAACTAATATCATCACAACTGAAACTGTATTTTTCATTCTTTTATGTACGTACGTGTGGAGGCTGCAACATTCATATTAAGACCAAGATTCGGAGCATGTACCATGAAGATACTATCTTATGGCTCTACTTTGCATGTCACTTCCTGGCCAGGGAAGCAATGCAAGCATCCATGCAGTTTCAACTGAAATAGAAAGATTGAACTTTGTGTTCTTTGTGGATTTGTGTCAATGTTTGCCCCCCTTTGTTTTACTTTGTGAAGGAAACCTGACCATATGATAGAAGTGTACCCTACTCCCTAAACCGAAGAGGGAAAATGGCTCTTCAGGTCCTTTGCATTCACTGGGATAAACTGATAAGCCCAATTACGGCAGCACGTTTCAGAGTGTGCTTTATGAGCATGCAAAACGCTGCCAAAAAAGGAGTGTGACAGACATATCAGTAGAAATGGGCAACACGTAAGCAGAAGTGCCTCAATTTCAGAGATACAGAGATACAAAACTACTTTTTATTCTACATTCCTCTAATAAATAGCAACAATCCAAAGCCTTACACTGTATGAAGTGGTTTAGATAAAAACAATGCACGTTGCAGTTGTTGTGATCTTTCCCATGTGCACCATCTTAGTTTGGTAGGTTAACATGCAAATATTTGCAAATTACTGCACTAAGAGCAGCTAAGACTGATGACAGCATTGTTAGTTTGGCAGGTGTTTGCTTACGATCTTATGTATTTTAAAAATTAAAATAGTGGCTGGGTAGTTCACTAGGTGCCACTAGGTGCAATACTGCTAGCATGACCCAATGCACAAGTGCAGCTATGAAGTGTGAAAAAGGGTTTCAAAGCTGTGACAGCAGAAAGTCCCTGTTGATCCCAGACTACAGAGGTCAAATCCTTTTTTTATTTATTGTGTTATCCTCTTGTCAAAGGTATCAGACAGTGGGATTAGTTCCTGGGACACATGTTTGTTTGTCTTTTGTCCCAATTTAGGTCGGGAGCTGAAACTCAAGTAAAGTCTATACAGAATGATTGTCAGATGCTGCTTCCAAATGTTGGTCAAGTGGCCAAGTGTGGAATTTAAATCAATGCCGTGAAGCTTGTACTACTACTAAACTGGACTAGAACAATCTTGTTAGTTAGTTATTGCTCCATCTTGGTGGGACTTCTTGCGTCTCTGTATATAATATATAAAAGGTTTTGACCAGCTTCCTTTGGAAAGTGCCTTGTGAGGAGACTTTGGTTGTGAACTTGGCTCATAAATAAAATGACTCGCCTGTTTCCTTAGGGTAGCGAAGATTCATAGAGTTTCCTTTACTTTACATTGTTGATGGAGGACTCATTTTCAAAGAAAAAAAAACAGAGTTTAGATTTGTTTGTTTTATTGTTGTGTTGGTTTTCATGAAAAAACAGCTGATGAATTTAACATATTTTTCTAGACTTATGAAAACCACAACCCATGCTAGCAGTTCATCTACACCAACTGTTTCATCTGGGCAGTTCATTGTCTTTGATATAATTAGGGCCTGTCATTTAGGTCTCCGTATTATCATCATTTGTATGCTGGATTTACAAAATGCACATTTTGAGATTTCTTCAAATATTAGGAATATCTGGTGTTCAGGCGAAATATTGTTTATGAGAACTACATAAGTAATTACACAGGGTACACAGAATATTCTTTTTTAAACAGACAGAGGAGGAGAAAACCTTTGAGGAGTGTGGGGACATCTTAACATCTTCATTGTAGCAGCATATTTAACCTGACAACATGAGACAGAAATGCAGAATGTGAAGAAAAAAGAAAAAAGTAACAGAACAATTTTAGATGCGGCAGGCGTGATAGTGCTCAGGTGACAGCAGCCCAGTCTCTGCATTCACTGGGCAGGACCCTTGGCAGCATCAAACATCTTCTTCCTTCCCTCCATTCCAGACATGGCCTCCACATTCTTCCTCCAGTCGCTGTCTTCTACCGGCCTCTTCTGCAGATAGGTACAGATAGATAGATGGTGGAAGGGATGGTATAAAAGACTGAGAGAAAATCTTTGTTGTTTTTTTTTTGTTTGTTTGTTTGTTTTTAAACTAAAGTAGAGCAGGCTCTGAATGTTGTTGTATCTAAGCCTTTGAGACCGATGCAGTTAACTGGGAATTCCCTGTGAGAATACGTACCAGTGTAACTAGTTCAGAGCATCTAAAGAACAAAGACACATACAGATACACACCAGAGCTGGCTAATCTGCACATGTAACCACACACCCACACAAACCAACACACACACACACACACACACGTTGGGCAGTAAGAAGAACTGTTCACAAAAGCTACTCTTCTGTGTGCATTGGGAACATTGTTTTGTGTACTGTACCTCCCCTCACACACACACACAAGGTTACCACCCTGCATTGGCCTGCTGCTCCATATCACGATCACACCTTTCATACGCAAACACACACAAACACACTTTCCAGCTGCTCCATTGTGCTTTAAGTGATGATGTCATCTCAATGTCTGAAACGGCTGCCTTACACGCTGGCCCTTGTGAGGGGGCAGAGAGTGCTTGGGCTGGTTTTGCTATTTTTTGTATGTGTGTGTTTTCATGCACAAACCTTCTCTGTGTCCTCCTTTTTGACTGACTTGAGATTGGCTCGTAGGTCCATGGAGACCTTATGCTTCGAGCCCAGCAGGGAACGGAGGATGGCGTCAGCAGACACACGAACTCGTCGCAGAGTAGGCTTCTTGAATTTTCCCCTGAGATCCAACACCTTGATGTTCAGATCTTTAATCTGGTCCAGGGGCAAAGAACTGTAAGAGCTTCTAACTGCAACACTTCTGCATTCTAAAACTTGGTCTTCATATGGTGTAACATTAATGAAGATGTTTGCATGCTCAGTTCTATCACATACAGGGAAACTGTGACATACCCACCTCACGTTTGTTAAGCATAACTTTGGCCTCAATGTCATATCGCTCCTCATCCACCACATCTATTTTGGCATGGAGCTCTCTGCAGAGGTCCTATAAGTATATATATATGTAAGATATAACCAAATAACATGATAAATGCTGTGTGTATTTTCTGTGAGTGCAGATTCTTTAAGCAGCTTTTACTGGCTTTGATTTACTGGGAAGTGAATGAAAAGAGTAATTCAGTGAGCTTGAGGACATCACCTGTAGCTGCCCAAGGCTCAGACTACTCGTGTTTAGTGGAGGAGCTCTTTCTGCCAGATAATTGTGTTTCTCCTTCTCTTTAACAAGGATCTCCTGCTCTAGTTCCTCCTTGGCTTTAGCCACCATCAGACTCTGCACACACAGTAATCAGCATGCTGTATGATAATGAGTTAAATTAGCAGTTTTTATATAAGAGATAAAACATTTTGAATCTGCTGAACATAATTTAAATGTTCAGGAATATCTAAATACCAGGAGACACATAACAACTACAAAAACGTGTCATTTTCTTCCCCCTTGTGGTTAAATTTGGGTATACAAAAAAGCTCCCCACCTTGAGCATCAGCTTTCTTGAAGCAGAGATCTTTGGTTTCCTCTGAATGGAAAGAATTATTGCCATGAATTGAAATGTTGCAGGTTGAAAAATATGTTATATGGTCATTTTTGGAAATGGAACAATCTCCTGTGGCCACTGATAAACCAGACTTACCTCTTGCCTGTAAAAGAGGGAAGACAAGTTTTAACGGAGGAAAAACAGAAGATTATAGATAGTGCCTAAACAGTCAACAAAATAGTTTTCCAAATGTGTCTCTGTGTTCGAATGAGTTAATATCTATAAAAAGACCACAAAGCCTGATCACTCACACGTTCTCAGGCATCCTGCTGATTAGATCTCACTGGTGGAGAGACAGAGAGGATTGGAAACAAATACTCACACATACAAACACAATGAACAGTTGTCATTGTTTGTTCATTAGCTTTTGGAGGCTAGATCATCTTTCTCTCTTCTCTATGAGCGCCCCCTCAGAGAGTGTGTAGTCAGTGTCAACGCATCTAAGTAAGCATATGTTGCTGCTTAACACTGTCTTGACATTTGACACTGAAGAAAATTTTCAGCACTTTTATTCTTTCTAACTCTGCTTTTAACTTTAAATCCACTGGAAATTTGTTGTATAAATATTAAAAATCACTGTCAGGTTGACAGTATGTGACAACTAATTTGAAAAAAAAAAAAAAGATATTGCAATAAAGTACACTTTATCGACATCCTGTCAGTCGAAGCACTGAATGCCAAACTTTGAGAGAACAGGCAAATAGTTGGCAAACAAGCCGAAACATTGAAATAGTAAATACCGAAAATGGGTCCAAATACTTAACGAAAAACAGTTAGCAGCAGCAAATGGAGCTAAGTAATGAGAAATCACTAAGATATGTACTTAAAAGAATGCATAAATTGTTGAAATACAAAGCAAAATTAATGGATGAACGGGTACAAGTAGTCTGCTAAGTGTATTGAATAAATGGTTGAAACTTAAAAGTAATGAATAAGAGATTTAACACCTAATGACTAATGTCTAAATAGTTGCGCTGATGTTAGCTGACAAAAAGGGAAAGAACTCTATATCTAGACTATCCTTGAACTGAACTGTTAAGTTTGGTGTTAAGGTTAATCAGGTACTGTGAGAGAAGTCTGTGTCAAAGTTTTTCATGAAATTCTCTGATCTCACGAACTGTGGAGGATTTTTCACTTGGGGAATAAAATATCATGAGAAGTGGTATGCTTTTGCTGGTGGATGATGTAATGAGGATTAATTTGGGGTCATTTAAAATATGTCATTCCAGCTATTTCACCCTTCCTCTGCCTCGTGTCTTGTGCCCTTCTGCCCTTTATCAAACCATCAAACAATTAACAGCATTCATCCCTTCTCCGTCTCACCTTACATCACCCCTTCTCAGTTTATCCCCCTCTGCCATTTATACAAGTTGATTCGAGTTGTGAGTGATATCACCTAGGACCTCCTCTTATGATGGGGTTACTAGCTACCACAGTGGAATAGGAAAATTCCAGACTGATAGCCATCCCTCCCACATCTCTCATCTCTCACCCCTGTTTTCCCCTCAGGATAATCTCAGGCAGAAGAATTTAGAGTGGCCTGTCTCCCCAAATAGACCAGGGGACATCTCAAAGACAGCTGTGGAGGGTGATTTTGCTCTGGGGTGCCCAGCCTGGATCAGGGATTTGCTGCCAGTAACTCATGGGTGCTTATGTGCCTCTGTGGTGCAGCCAACTTGGCAATGCAAAAAGCAGCCAAAGGTGCTTTGGAAAGTTCACGCCTGCCTCAGGCCTGGCTTGGCTGCAGATTAGACAGAACTAGCTCATATACTATTTTAGTGTTCTTGAATATATATATAATGAAGAGTCTTACACGTTTAACAGGAGATGATGCTCTAGGTCTTAATCAATGCCTTTGTTTAGTAGATTGAAATGATATATTGCACACTGCCCCCCCACCCCATGAAAGGAGTCTGCCAAATCTGGTTGAAGGCAACAAATTACCATGACATAAACTATTTGATCCAAAATTTTTAAAAAATAATAATTTTTCTCCAAATAAATGGTTATAGCCGACAAACTTGCTCAAATTGTCATTCACTCAAACTCTTACAGAATAAAAACAAAGACGGATGAACTCTACACCTACAAAGCTTTCCAAACAACGCCATGTAGGAACCTTACCAGTGTCAGAAGAGAGATGTGGCAGCGGCAGACACAGGATAGATAGATCAGTGATGAGGCCAACGACTTGGTGTCCCTCTATTTAACTGTACCGCCCATTGTCTCATTCTCCCTTTCTCTTTTGTTAGTGGAGGCTATTATTAGTCAAGCCCATCTCTCTCACTGTCTCATCTTGCTCTGTCCATCCATCTCTCACAGATTCATTATAAACCAGGGGCCAGCAGTTTTAGCCTGAAGCTTTGACCTTGCATAACAGAGGAGGATGACGGCAACTCGGATGATGAACTGCAGCCAGGAGTTTACATGTTTAAACTGCTCAAAGATTGTCTGAGAAGGGAATGGTATCCATAGTTGTTATCCGTAAGAGCAATGGTGGCTCGAGAGATGATGAATAGATTGCAAAATTTGTATATATGTTCGTATCTCCCAAATTTTTAATCTAAAGGACTTTTATGATTACATGACTTTTCCTCTAGCACCATGTTCAGGTCAAAATCTAACTTTTGTTTCTGGATGTAAGCACGGGTAAGGGCTACCTGCAGGGTGCTTCTGCCTGACGCACCTCCGACAGTGTCAGTAGGGTAGCTGTAGGGTCATCAACCGGGAGCCACCCTTCATGATGTTTCACTCCATTATTCCTGGAACATCTCACGGTGGTGGGACAGTGGTAGGGATGTCTCCCCACTGCCCCCTGCAGCTACCCCTAGGACCCTTGTTTTCCCCATGCCCAATCCTTCCTTCTCAGCCAAAGCCAGAAGCTTGCTCTTTCCGCCTCCTCTGCCAAATCCTTGGATGCCTTTTTCAGCTTTGGCCCGGTCACTCCCACGTTCATCAGGCGGTGCTGGATGGAAGTTCCAATGAACCCCCTGCAGCCAACCTCCATAGGGCAGATGACAGTGGACCATCCTGCCTCTCGACACTCAGCTCACAGCTCAGTGTATTTGTCCTTCCCTCTTTCATCAGCTGCCTCCATTCCTCCCTCCCAAGGGACAGTGAGCTCTGCCATGATCACTGTTCGGACTGAAGGGGACCGCAGGATGATGTCTGGTCTCAGAGAGGTTGTAGTTATCTCTGTCGGGAACTTGAGCTGCCGATCAAGGTCCACACTTAGGTTACAGTCACATCCAGGTATTAGTAGTAGCTGGACAGGATATGCTGTAGGCGTGGGTTTGGGGCATTGCAGAGTTGGCAGCTTTCCTTGGAGCTGTACCACTGACACATGTCCAGCATCCTTGCTGATGCTGGCTGAGTGCTCCGCCCTCCTCCAACCTGAACACCTCTGCAATCAGCAGGTTTTTACTCTCCATTCTTGTGGCTTTCGACCAAAACTTAGGAGCTGATCCCCACCCCAGGCCAGTTCTCCCTGCCTGTTTCCTGCCAGCAATTTCATTGTGCATCAACCTGCTGATGGCCTGGTCGACTGCCTCTTTAGCCTTCCACTTGTCTCCTGTTTGGACCGGGGGCCTTGGTGTACAAATACCTCCAAAACTATGAGTTTCTCATCAGACTATATCTCATATTATTTGCTAAATATATTATCATGTGAAGGAGTTAAGCTCAGATGTTAACCATGGCAAACAGTAACTGCTAAATATGTTAAAATGATCATTTGACTGTGATAGCATGCTGACATTAGCATTTAGCTCAGGGCATTGCTGTGGCTAATATTACAGAGGTGCTAACATAACTGTAGATTCTTGTTCATCAACACCCGAATCTCAAAGGACAGATCAGAGTGCAAGACATACCTGCCTTGATGGGAGGCCCTTAAGAATATTTGGTCTTGTAATAAGTCTCCCAGACAAAACCTCCTGACAGACCAACTCAAACTTACAAGTGCAGTCTGTATCCCAAACGAAATGAAAGGGCCCACTCACCATCTAAAGTCAAAAGGATTGGCACCAGGTATGACTTTGGAAGTGCTGACAAATACACCACGAGATAACAAAAAGTGCCTATCCACAGGGGATAAACTGAGCTGTGTTTTCACTTGTCTTGATTTTAGACACATACAAAATGCAGTCATGCAGTTACAATACCAGTGTTGTAATTATGTGAGAATGTAAATGTTAATTAGTTTCAAGAAACCTTCAGAGGAAAAACCTTCAAAAACATTTCACAGTAGTGTGGTATTTCAGGTTTATATGGCAACAGGCAGACAGGCTCCTCGCTTTCTGTTTTTAAATCATTTTCTTCTTCTTGGTTTTTAACACCATATGAAGTAGGTTTCTATGTGTTTTTTTTTTTTTTTTTTTTTGTATTTTATTCCTTCAGTTCTATTTTATGCCTCAGTATTTTATGTATTTAATTCATTCTTATGTATTTTATTTTCATTTTGTCCACACCACTGCAGTCCATTGTGTTAAGTGCTCTATAAATACAGCTGGTCGGGACTGGACAAATATATTCACATAAAAATATACACGAGCCAACTGAGATGTTACTTCAGTCGCACTACATGAAAACTTGCAAAAAGCTTATAATTTGTGAAGCACTGAGGTGCTATCTCACAGCTATACACAGTCAACTGCCATTTGAGCAAAGTAACTGTCTCCTCTTAACAGGAAAGAGACAGCCCTCTAGTGGTTATGCAGTCTCATAGCAGACAGCTGCTCCATTTGCTGAAAATTGGAGAATTTAACTTGTAAAGCATTTTGAGGAATTGTTTTGATTTTTAAAGTACATATACATGTTGGTTGCTTTCAAGTACTGTTAAACTAATCAGGTAGCTGTCTTATTTGTAATGACATCAGTACCAAGTCAAGTCAAACTGTTTTGTTCTGGCAAATGTAAGTAAATTATGATTAAACTGCAGGTGTGTGTTTATCTACAGAGAAAACTCTATGCCCTGGAGAGAGGTTGTGATATTTAGACGGGGCATTTCACTCACTAGTGTGTGCACACAAACTGTGACTGGCTGAATTTTTAGGGCACACTGCACAAAACCACAACTACACATACACATACTGACGCTTCTCTGCGGATCTATTTCACCTGCAGTATTCTGTATTTACACCTGCCTACACACACTGCTCAGTATAGCCATCCATCAATGGGTGTCTCTGCTCCATGCGGCACTCCTGGTTCCTTGCTGACTCATGCGGTGTGGCTTGCTCTGGGGTTTTCCACAGCAATGAGAAGTTGCCACACAATCAACCCCTTATCCCTGACCTGCACTGAGATCCACAACCACACAGCTCAGACACAGAGTGCTATGTTCTTTACACAAACAAAACAGGCTTGAATGCACAATGTACGCTATTCCTTGTTAATAAACCTTGCTGAACTTCATGCTGGGTGTGCACATAAGCTTCTGTAGGTGAATATGTGTGGGCGGATGTTAGTAAGCCTCAGGCTCACTGAGTTTCTCATTAGTCCTCCAAACTGCTCAGAACTAAAGCTGTCCTGGCCACAGTGCATGTGTCTGGGTGTGTGTGATTTCCAGAGGCTATAACAGCAAGGTTACAACACAACTGGAAACAGCCAGCCTTAAAAATATATAGTCTGAATATAAAATAAACTACACCTGACTGTTTTGCACTGAGAGTCATGACATCCTCCAGTGCAGGGAAATGAGCTGTTGTTCAGTGATAATAGCTCAAGTGAAAAATATCATTACTTTTTGATTGCTGAAAATATTTATTTGATATTTTTAAACATGTAATACTGTACATTGTTTAAGCAAATATATATAATAATATGAGTGAAATACTTATTCTTCATGTGTAACTTTAAAAAAAAAAAAACATGCGGATATGTTCAGTCTATGACAAAAATTTTTGAAACAAGTCAGTGGGGATATATTCTTGTCAAAAATCAGACTGAAGAAACAAAATGACTTCTTGTTTCAGTGATGTTGGAAAGTGCCGGGAAAATATGCCCAAAAATAGAAGACATTTTTTGAAACATTAAGGCACAGGTGTAAACAGTGTCACACAGTCTCTGTCCAAACAACGCCATCTTTTCCTTGTGCAGTGATCTCCGTGTCAAATGGCGGGAAAAAAAATTCCATGTTTGCAGTATTTCAGATACTTATATTTGTATGACAGAGTAAATAAGGTCATAGGACTACAAGGGTGTCTGCAGCACTTGCTCTCAGCCCATTCATCCATATTTGTTGCCGGTTTTTTTGTATATCCCGTCACGCTGCGCAGCACAAACTCAAGTTCAATGGATCTGGTGTCGTCTACCGCTCACCAACCTGAATGGTTCACTACCAGTGAAGTCGAGCGGCCTGTGAAAGAAAAGCACATTTTTAATATTCCTTTGTTACTTTATACACTAGTCACTGGTGGCAGCTGATGGTGTCACTATAAAGTGCATTTGTAGTGAGTTATATCACGCTGTTACCACAGCTACTAAGTTAATTTGGGCACTTGACGACTGCAGCTCTCTTAAGGAAGCATCGCTGTGGATTCCTGGACTGTGAGCTCATAGTTCAAACTTACACACTCAGTTCATGAACATTTCTGATTTCAGTAACCCGTTTCAGCACAAAACTGTGTATGAACCTAAATATTGAGAGGCTGAAAACATATGTAGAGCAGGACTGTTGACACCATTTGTGTTCATGTCTGTTAAAATGTAAGTGTGTGTGTGTGTGTATATGTATGTATGTATGTATGTATGTATGTATGTGTGTTTAAAAATTCTTGGCTGCCTAGTGAGGGAGAGGCAGGCAGATGTTATTTTCGAGGCTCACATTGCATCTTAATTATGTCCTGGAGTGAGAGTGGGTCTGTGTCCTGAGAAGACTGTGAGGCAGTCAAGGCAGATTAGGGCCGTAATTAGGAAACAGTGAAGTGACTTTGTATTGATGGTAGAACATCTAAATGCTGAAGTGCAACTTGTAAATAACCTTTACCATTGTGGTAATTTGAGGCTCAAGTGTTTCACTGTCACGTGTTGCCTCATCCTGTTTAGATGTTTTCATTCCACCCTATCACTTCACCAACTTGTGACAGCTATTAACCCCCAACCCACCACCACGGGAGGTGGCTTACCACTGTTTGGATCTTTAATGGTGAGTGGCTTACAACCTCAGGAAGGAATTAAATTTTACCTTTACCCTTGAGGGTTTTAAATTATATTTTTACTTTAAGTCCTATAAAAACTAAACATAATGAGAGTGTACCAGAGCTGCTGCAGCTGCCGGACTTTGGAGCCCCCCCAGCTCAAAGCTGAATTGACCAAAACACAGCACCAAATGAATGGAAGAATCTTTTCACTTTTCAAGACTACAAACCCATACTTCCCCTTCACATACCTCAGAGCTCCACATCCTCCCCTGTGCTGCCCAGGTGCGCGCTGGACAGGTGCCGGTTCCTGCCGGTCTGGATGGCCTGCAGGTTCTTGTAGCGCACCAGCGCCAAGGCGATCTCCGCGTTCCACGCTGTGCCGTCCTGCGGACACCGAAAGTCAATCTCCTTCCCGGTGGCCATGACCACGGTGAAATAGACTAGTCCCCGCTTGTACTCCACGCAGTCGACCGTGACCATGCGCTCAAAGCGAAGCTCCTTGGCTTTGGAACTCCAGGCCGAGCCCGGAGCATCACCGTCTCCGCCGCCGCCTCTACAGCTTTGCAGGCGCAGGCCGTCCTCGGTGAGCACGCAGCGCTTCTTCTTCCACAGCTGGAGGAGCCCGCTGCTGCGCTTCTCCAGCCTGCCGTCTCTCATCACTTTGACCGAAAGAGACATGGCCACCCACCCGAACCACAATCCTCAAATGGCCGCCCAATCCTGGTAAATTGTCAGTGGTCGTTAGTTCCAGGATGCATGGATTTATTGTACATCTTATGGTATCAGCTGTGTGTGTCCCCGAGTTTAAACAGAAACAGCCAGAGCATTGGTAATGACAGCCTACCAAAAGCTTGAGTTGAGTCTGTGTGAATGAATCCAATCCGTGCGCAATGACAGCGCACCGTGGATCCTGGTAAGCTGGTCTGCATGGATATGTTTGAACATGCCCGGCTCCTCTGTGGACCTTCTCCCCTCCCCGCTGCCACACCGCCTCCTGCTGGTGACGTCATGACGAGATTCGGGGTCTGTGCGTTCGTGCGTGCGTGCGTGCGTGTATGCGTGTGTGTGTGTGGGTGTGGAGGGGCCTATTTGTGTTTATGTGTTGTCTGAAATACAAGTGGATTAAGCCACCTCCTGGTTTTATCACCTGCTTAGAAACATTCTGCCACACAAACACAAAATTTAATTGAAAGTGAGAGTTTAACCATTGAATTCCCTTTTGGCTCTGCAGGATGTTAAGACTAGCTGTTCTCTCCTGTCAGTATTTGAGAGCTGGAATGTGAGTGGGAGGCTGCGGGTGGATGAGAAGTCAAATGTTGTAACCTAAAGTTTGAGTGTGTGTGAGAGAAACAAAGTGCAAAAATGTTTTCTCTGAACATGTTTCTAGGAAAATGATGACTCTGCCAATTATTCCTCGTAATCCTACTTCTTGAAAACTCAATTGGTTTAGTGTATCTGCAACACAGCACAAGGACCAAGCATTCCCAGTTGTATATGGACATTACATTTACATACCATGAATTGGTGACAAGTGTGTCTGCCACTAATGAAAGCCAGCAAAGTAAAATTAGTAAGTAAAATTGTTTTCATTAACTCCTTTAAGTTTTTGTTCTTATGTAGCCTACTTTACATATGCCAGAAAGGTTGATGGCTGCAAATTAGGTCTTGTGATCATTCCTCACATCACACCACTTTCTTGTATCCTGACATGACTGTACTGTGACAAGCTGTGCGGGTGGAGTGAAGTGGTTATTCCCCCACTTACAAGTTGCTCGACTTACCTTATGTTGTTCGGCAGGATGATGTATCATGTGGTGTTATGTGAGGAATGGATGCAATGAACAAGTGCCATTTAATAAATTGAAACACATAACATTATCTTCCAAACTGCGTCACATCACGTCTTGGGTCATTCAAGGCATGTATACGGTTTCACTCACATGTTCTTATATAAGTTTGCACTGTTTAAGAAAGAACTGGCACCAATATCATTGTTTTTTGTTATTATTATTATTTATTGTCATGCTGTTGAAGGTATAATACATTAAAAAGCAACTTTCCCTGTGTTATATAGACTGTGGTCAATCTTATGACAGTGAGGTTTGTTTGGAGACAGGAAGAAGACCAGGATGATATATTTTAGTTAAAGCAGATAAAACAACTGTGCAGTTTTATATAGGCTATCTAATTACTAAGTGTGGCGTATGGGTTAACATTTACTGTAACAGCACAAGTCAATCATCTCGTCCTCTCTACTCTTTGTTACTGTTAATAGTGCAGATTATTAGTCAGGAATGCGTTGGTCAGGTTTGACCTCAGTCTGGAGACCAATGGGCTCTACTGAGTGTGAGCCAGGGCCCCGGCACCCAATCCGTATCCAAATCCTTTTGGACCAAAGTTTTTGCCGTAACAGCCTGAAAAACAGAGGCAGTCACATAAACAGCAGATAATGTCTCACCCTTTAAGTCACATTGTGAGTCACAGCAAACTTAAGTAAACACCGGGGCTGTTACCATCAGGAGCATTACTTCAGTTTGTTAAAAACAAGAAAATAAATAAATAAAATAAATAAAAATATAAATAAATTAATTATTTAATTTTAATTTAATTTTAATTTATTTTATTTTTTAAATAAATTAAAAATAAAAATAAAAATGAAAATGAAAATGAACAAATAAAATTAAAAGTCGAAAGCTTCTTACCACAGTTTTAAATGGTCTTGACCTAATTGTGTGATGTTTTTAGATGCGGTCTGATACAGACCTTATTTGTGTTTTGATTTTTTTTTTCTTTACATAAAAGATGGCGTTTAAACTACCTTAGTGTGTCTGTCTCTGTCTTTTCGACCTCTCACAACAAGCGGTGAAACCCCCCAAAAAAACGGGAATCTGCTGTTCGGAGTCATCAGGTAAGTTTACCTGATCTGCCCAGGTAGATGTTTCTGAAGAGGAACTCACTTTCGCATAACATTTTAAAAAATGTACCTTAACCCCCCCCCCAAACTTCATACATATACAACAGGTAACATTAAACACTTTAAACACTAATCGTGATAATGTTAATATGAAGCACAAAGGGGACTCAAATTTGGTCTTTACGCTAATTGTGGCCATTTTGTATTTCTGGGCGCTGTTTGACTGGTTTTTTGTTTCCTTGCGGCCTCTTTGCGCTTTGATGGTCGTTTTTCCTCACATTGTAGTTTTTGTCTTTTTGTGTTCTTTAAGCGTCTCACTGGGGTAGTTTTGTGATTCTTTTGAGTCATTTTGAGTCTCTTCGTGTTAACTGTGTGTCTCTCTAGTAGTTTTGAGTCTTTGTGTGTGTGTGTGATTGTTGGTGCCTGACTTTGTTGTGTAAACTCAGTTCAGTGTTTTATAAAGCACCAGGCAGATTTGATGTGTGATCCAGCTTGGCCTTTACAGTGAATTATTTTTTATCAGTGGGTTAGTGCTTATCCAAATGATCAGTGTGTTCTCAGTTCAATATATTTAAAAAAACTTAAAGATGGACTATCACAAGTTTCTTTTAAGTTATGTTTGGATTTATTGTTAATGTGTACTTGAAGATGTATTTTTGTATCAGTGGGCCCTCTGCTGTCTTGTTGTATTCATTACAACTCAGTCACACAAAGGCCACTTGCTTTTGATTTTCTTGCCCAAGTTGTTGTTTAACCTTAAAATGTAGGTGTTGCACTCAATCTTGCTCTTTTCATAATTCCACTACTTATGTTAGTGAAAATGCAGCACCTATATTTTATTTCTTTCAGACTAATGCAGCCTGAATGGATCAAAAAATGGGTCATCTCCCCGGGCTTCAGGACACTGAGGTAGCACTAAAACAGTGAGTATATGCTGTAAATTCACAACTCCAGAGTGAACTTATTGCATGTGTATGTTGTGTTTGCATTATAAGACCAAACGAACACATTAGAACTACTGAACCTTTTGATCTACAGTGTTTAACTAGCATTTACACAACGGTAGTCTGATAAGAAAAGGTCAAATGTGCGGTGAGGAATGCTTGTTCAGATACATGTTTGTTTGTCTTTTTAAGATTCTTGTATGGACAGAGAGGATGACTTTTACCTTTGCAATAGATTTCACCATCTTTATCAGCTAGTGTGGTGGATTCAAGACTCTTCCCACATGTGGCGCAGGTGAAACATCCAATCTTGTGCCACGACTAAAAGGGAATAGAAGATATATTTCAAAACAGGCTTATTTCTGCGTGGTTTTGCAGGCATGTATTTTTTTGTTCTTACACTTCCAGCTCCGATCACTTTCTCTGCAGCATAGACAGCTTTGCCACAGCGTGGGCACTTGTCTGAGCCTCCAAACTTCTGAGCCAGCTTAGACTGGTTTGGGTTGGTGGTAGGGCGGTGCGGAGCAGGTCTGATAAAGGGAGAGAGAAAGAGGGGGCAAAGATGTGGATAAAGAGCCCTAAAAAGACATCAAGAAGTGTATGTGTTGGTGTTTTACTCACTCTTCATGTGTTATACCCAAAGCCTCTCCTTTGTCCATGCTCAAGGTTCCTGCACCCTGTCCATAACCGTAGCCTTTTGGCCCGTACTTCTTGCCGTAGCACGCCTTGCAATAGATCTCGTCCATATGAACAGCGACAGTTGTGCTGTCTAAGTTCTTCCCACACACCACTACACAGAAACACACATAATTTTTTGCATATTTGTGGAAATGCTTCAGTGCAAATTCATGTTTTTCAATAAACTCCTAACTATTTCCTTTTATGGGACCGTTCTGTCAAAGTAGCATGTTCTCATCTAAATTCCATCACAGGAATGTTTGATTTGGACAAAGGAGACAAATAACTCCAATCAAAAATTCATGAACTCACATATTTTTTTAAGTTAAGTTGAAGAGAAGCTTTTTATAATTGATTTCACAAGATGTATTTAATTCAAAGCATTTAAAGAAAAAATAGACCTAACCTATTGTGTAAGGAAATTATTGTTTTTCTGGTGTGCCTTTATGTCTTTACAAATAAGAGAAAGGTTTCATAAAAAAAAAAAAAAAAATCTAACCTAATGACAGTAAATGTCAGATTTCGGCCCATGAATTTCAAAAAATACTTTGAGCAACCATGAATTTGCACCAAGGTTCAAACTAAATGAGGAAAATATCCCCAGAAACCAATGCAACCTGTTTCCAGTATGCGTAAAAGCATTACAGGATATGAAATTTGGCAACAATGTCATGGATTTTTTTTTTTTCTAATAAGCACAAATGAAAAGTACATTTTAACCTTCTCCTAGTATGCTCACTCCACCTATTTATTTTTTATTGAGAGTATCTCAGCAACAGTCCACATTAGGTCGATATTTCTTCTATCATTACAAATGACGTGTCGCGGTTTCCACCCTGACAGTCACAGGAAGTTGCAAAGAGTTTACTCACTGCACAGGAAACAGGATCTGTGGAAGCTCCGCCCGTCGCAGAGCACCTCCTCTGCAAAGTAAACTGTCTTCTGACAGCGGCCACACTTGTTTCCTCCTCCTAATGGCATCCTTTAGTAGTGCAGACAACACAAACAGAAATGCACACATTGTGATCAGTCTGACGTGTAAAACACTGTTTATTTCGTATATAAGCAGTTTATATGGATAAGCACCATAACATGAGTTATTTGACTATGTTTTATTGAGTAATAGCAGACACTGATTTCGATACTGAAATCATTGAAAATCTTGGAAAAGGCTAGGGCTAAAACTATTCTAATATTGTTAACATTTTCTTCTAGGACATATTTCTTTTTGGTTTCATGGCCATTGATTTGCATGTGGAACTCATCTTTAAATGGAAAAGTGGATGAAAAAAGTCATAAATTCCTTTACAATGGTTGCCAACCAAACACATTTACAAGTGTTCGTTTTGTAAGAAATCCATTAAACGTCCATATATGGGAGCCTGTAATTTTGGTTTTTGTAAAGCCAGGCCCAGGGATTGGAATTTCACTACTGCCAATTCTCTGTGGCTTCTTTTCTGTGACCAGCAAGGCAGACGTAGGGGAAAAAAGATTAATTTCTTTTTGAATATTCATCAGAGGTGCTCTCGCTTGAAAACTTGAGGCAGCTAGTGTAGAAATAATGTGACTTTTTGAGGAATCCTAAAGTCATTGTGATGTGTAAGACCCTGGCACGCCGCCTGTTACTACCCAGCGTGGTTCCCAGCATGATCCTCCCAGTCCAATCTCATGTATCCACATTCCTGACCGGGTAAATCCTCTGACCCCTCCTGCCCCTGACACACACTGTCAACCTCCTCCCTTCCTGACCGTCTGCCTCATTCTGGTTTATTTCAGATATGAAAGCTTAATCTAGATCATACTTTAGTTTTGATAGGCATGAAATACATCAAAGAAGAAGTTGCAACTCTACCTGGTGATTTTCTTTTTTCAGTGGTCAGAGGGAGGAGCTGAGCTAGAATATATTAGACCATTTCCTATCACCCTTGGAGAGAGTTCCTGTTTTTTTTTTGTTTTTTTTCCCCCTAATGTTTCTTTGTTTTAACAAGTCAGAATATACAGTTACATCATCCAATGACTCACCCTGGCCTGGCCACAGAACAGTAAACTGTCTTTCTCTCTCTCTTTAAAAATAAATAAAACCCCCGAAAATTAAACATAATCTCTTTGCTGCTGACATAAGAATGATGTTTAATGTGAATATGAGCTCATGGTATGATTTTTAAATCATAGCTCAAAGTGAAGTCCTGGGTGGTGGCTACTGCTGCGCTGTGTTTTTCTCTCATTGTAAGCACTAACTGTTTCAGTCTATCTCTGGGGGTTAATCTCAGGTCAGATAGTGACCTTTGTTTAACTTTGACTGGGGGAAAGAAGGTAATGCTTGGGGTTTTTCTGGAGTTTAACTGGGATTGTACGTGAATAACATCTGAGGGGATTCATCCAGTATAAATGGATTAGTTCTATGTAAGATATTTGTGCATTAGAAAAAGAGCTAAACACATGTTTGTCAGGATTATGCATTAAATTTATCATCTCTCACATACCATATTATCTTGTTGTGTTTCTTGCTAAATGAGTCTTTGACTGAGTCTTTATCTTTTTGTGGCCATGTAGCATTCATGGTCAGTTAAAGTGACAAAAGTTGAAACAACTTAAAAATTACAACAAGACCAGCCAGAGAAGATTGAAGTGACTAAGGTTGAACCAGAAAGCAGAATAAATTGGGATGTCAAACATGGAGTAAAGTGAAAGGTCACAGGTGGAAAGAATTTCCAACAGGCATTTTCATGATTTTTTTATTCGAAGGCTCATAATTTATTTATTCTATATTCCTGAAAACAAGACTCAGTTCCAGTAAAAGCAAAAATGTCAAAAATATTTTGGTTCCAGAAGGAAAGGCATCATTCAGAGCTTTCCAGTGGAAAAGCTGAAGTGAGGTGGTGAGTCACAAGTGTGATACTAACTTTTTTGTTTCATTTTACAGAAACTTTTTAGGCATGACAATCGATAAGCAGAAGAGACAGACAGAAGCTTGGAACCTGAGTTTTGAAGATGTGACAATGACTGTAACCTCAAGCTCCAGGATAAAGTGTGTACAGCAGAAGGTGAGGAAGACTACTAGAGGATGTGATGACGTGTTTTATCTCCCAAATTAAGGGGGGAAGTTACCATTTAGATTTTAATAGATAAGGGCTGCTCTGACTTGTCATTGCTGCTCATCTCACAGGATTGACATGATACACAAAATTCATGTGACTGACAGAACTGATAGGTGTCAATCCATTGAGATTCTTTCTCTCAGGAAACGAGAGGACAGACCGAAAGGGTTTTTACTTGAATAATAATCCAGATATTTGTTCAATATCCTTGAGGACAAATAGTGGCACATAATAATAGCAGCCCTGCTAGTTCAGGCATGCAGGGATACAGGGAGCTGCACAGGAATGCTGCAATAAAACAAAGCAACGGCGAGGAAGAGGGAGTGTCAACTGAAATATCAGGAAGTCACACCATAAAGTAAATGTGACTCCATGTGACATTTTTGTAATTTAAGTTTAGGTTAATATCGGTAAGACTTGCTGAGTATTGTCTTTCAGCTTGTACACGTTGCCTAAAGTGCCAAGCATGAAGATCTTTGTATGCTGTAGAAATTCTTAGTGTAGATTAGTCTTCCTGATTGTTTTACTGCCAAACTAGTATGCAATACTGCTTAACACTCCAATATGTCATAGCTCTTCACACAAGGAAAGTTAGAAAACAAACAGAGAGTTGGAGTGTTCAAACAGGAAGCAGTCGGTTGTATATTACCTTGGCTCAGCGGGTCCTGGCAGTCAGTGATGACAGGGAGACAGGTTGAAGTTTGAGTGAGTGATCTGATCAGCGTTAACACAGCACCAGAATGTGTTCACTTAACCACCTTGCCAGAGTTAGTGTAGGAGTTGCACTTTTGTCCTGCGTGAGAAAAGTATCCAGTAGTTTGACTTGGTTTTGATCAGTCTAGTGATATAAACAGTCTCGGGCAGACTGCTGCGAGATGCCTCTCCACTCTTCCACTGTTCCAGATGTGCTGAAGGGGAGGCGCCTCCGTTATTGCTGCTCCAGTCAGCAAACCTAATGTGTGTTGAGGAAAAGAGAGAGAGGGAGAGGGAGAAAGGGTACATGGGGAGGGAACTTGGATTGAAACGCTTTGTATTGTATTCAGATAAAAGAAAAACTGTATGGTGAAAAGGTATAAAGTTAGCAGTAACACATACAATTTGAATGGTAACATTTTCTCCTCGGTTGCAGGCTGTACTTAAAATGAAATTATGCATCATGCTCAACCTGAGCCGTAAAACAGATTTACAGGAGACTGAACAAGAGGTCCAGTTTTATTAATGTTTAAATGGTCTGTCTTCATCCTAAAACAGCCTGCCAGTTCTGAAGCTACCTGAAATAAGTTACAAGTACTTTAATTTTTACAATACCGTGAAAAGAACATTGACCTCATCTTAGATTAAACAGAACATAGAGCATCATCTTGAACTTTATCTGAATGGCTGTCTGGTTATTCCTGATGTTGGTTTTGATTAACTATAGGTATTTTTCCTTATTCAATCCATGTTTAAACGTAACAGCTGGTAATTATTTTGCTCTACCTCTGTCTAAAGGTTAATGCACAGCAGTTTGAAGAGTCAAACGGTTAATCAGCTGTTTTCCCTCCTACAGAGTAAACAGTGTGAAAGTCACGCCAGTCTTTTTACTTTATCGCCCCAACCTTAAATGACCTTTAGAAGCTGGCTGTTAAAGGCCACCCCAATATGCTCAATGAACGTGAAGGCACTAAAAGAATTGCAAGCTGCTTACAAACGGAGTCATTGACAGCAGCAGGCCAAAATTCAGATCTACAATTTTTGATGTCTGCTACCACTGTGTGGTCATCATAGGTACTGAATTACATAAAAAAAAACATACAAAGAGGTAGAAAACAGGGAGTTCAAAAAACATCTTCATATATTTCTTTTTCTGGCAATTATATTTTCTGCTGATCATGTTGAAGCTTTCTTAATATTATTTTAGTAAGCTTTATGTATACAGGAGGCACACAGGACAGATGGTTTATGTATAGATAAAGGGCATTATTATTTAAAAACAGAAAGAAAGTTATGTATAGCCAACCATTTGTCATTTCATCTGTTTATCTGCAACAGTTTATTTTTCATATTGAAATTAGCTCCACCTAATATGAGAGCTTTCAGTTTTTCGCTTTCTTGGAAAGTGGCCAGCGACGTTTTAAAGGGACTGTGCAGTTTTAATTTTGACTGAGTAAATAATCAACACAATTGATCATGAAAATAACTCTACTCATTGCCAGTTCTGTAATTTCTAACTCAAGTGACCTCGCATTTCGTCAACAAGAAAGTTATAGCCAGCACAACCAATTAAGAAAATAGCAGTGTAATTTTCCACATGAATAAGAAGAACAACTGAAGCTTTGAAATGAAAAACAAGATTT
The DNA here is from genome assembly GCA_034769265.1 of Remorina albescens. Classification (NCBI taxonomy): domain Eukaryota; kingdom Metazoa; phylum Chordata; class Actinopteri; order Carangiformes; family Echeneidae; genus Remorina; species Remorina albescens. Next base: position 14,869,470 of record CM068482.1, on the reverse strand, counting down.
TCAGTAAAAAAAAACATAAAATACAGCATGGAAGAAAAACTGTTTTGAAAAGTGCAAGTAATAAAAGATGTTTGTATTATACTTAAAAGAGCCACACACACACTCTCTCTCTCTTTCTTTCTCTTAAAGAACATTAATCCATTTCATGGACAACCAACACAGCTGTTACAAGCTGATATCCATGCAGACAAATCTGGATTAAATGTTTGGAGTGCTGTATTATGCGTACTACTTCTTCAATTCTTACCTCTTTGGCTGGCACCTCTTGCCCCATCTGCAACTTTATCAGGGTCTTTATTTCAGCTGGACATGGTGTGTTAAACTTGCGGGTGGTCAGGAAGTAAAGATGCAGAATAAACAAAATAATCTCTAAAGATACAAGGCGTATTCCTGTGTTGTCTGACTCATCATCATTTCCACTGCTATGTTATGCATCAATCAAGAGCATTTATTGTGATTTATTGAAATTTACAGTGTTCGCAACTGAAGCTTCAAGGGACACAGGTGACTTAAATACAAGATTATATTGATGAAGCATACATGCTTCTTTTTCATCTTTGGTAATAGGTTAATGATTGAATTTTTTACTCTCACCGAACCTTGGATGATTGAGATACATTAAATTCAAAATCTTTTTTATGTTGTTTATATTATTAAAAAGCATTAGACATTTTTGTAATATAGGCTGTGGATTAATTTTCATCAATGTTTATTAGGCTAGAACGTATGTTTATCAGGACAAAATATGCTATATGCAAAATCATCTCCAATAGTCAAAATTTCAAAATCATCTTGATCAGTTTAAAATTAAGTCAACAGGGGGCAGTATTGTATAGGTAAAAATCTAATTCAAGTAAATATTAAATATTCACTAAAGAATGGATTGAAAGGGGTGTTGTCTTGGATAAGCTTCCTGCAATCTAGTGACTCAATAATAAAACTGAATTTTATTTTAAAAGTTTTCCTTTCGCCTTTAGCTTTTTAGGCTTATCTTCAAGAGAGAGATCACTAAAAAGGTCCGTGTGTAACGAGTAAGACATGCATGAACAACTTGGAAAAAGAAAGAACAGGAAATTGCCAGATGGGGTCAGCAACTGTGAAAGTGACTCGTCTCTTCATGCCAATACCTTCAATAAACTTATAAGACAAGTGTAAATATTTACTGAATATGAAACACAAACTTCTCTTACTAAGTTTATAACATCCATGTATCAATCAACGTTAGAAATAATTCACCAAAGAACTCTGTATGTCTCCACACACTGAAATACATCTATTTTAATGTCATCCGGGCAAACTGAGTTTTAATTTTAAAGTTATAGCCCCACACCCTCCAGGTATCATCACATGATATGAGGCCACGGCAGCTACTCTACTAATACTTTACTGTAATAAATAATAGGAGACACTGTTAAGTTCATGCCTGGTGAAATGATTACACATCACCTTCAGGTTACATGTATTCAAGTTATTTTCCCAAAATTTTTCATAGCAGTCCGTTGTTGGTAAACTATGGGAGCACCGCCAAAATGTTGGATATAAAAATATACATATGTTTCATGACAGGACAGATTAAAGAAAATAAAGAGGGAGGTGTCGAACTTTTTTTTTTTTAATCTTAGATTTAAGTAGATTAATGTCATGCTGGTGTATTGTAGTGAGGCAGACTGCCACCATCAAGTGCAGTCATGAGGCACAGTCTGAGACACTATAGAGACAAATTTAAGATTGTAATATACTTTGTATCTAATTACCACAGGTTCTTCATCCAGAGTGTGAAAGGGAAATGGTGACTTCCTCTTAATTGAATCGATGCAGAACTTGACCTGTTGTGTGATTGTGTGTGTGTGTGTGTGTGTGTGTGTGTGTGTGTGTGTGTGTGTGTGTGTGTTGTAATTGTTATACATTGTACTCACTCAGTGAGGGCTCGCATCTGAGGTCCAGTCAGTTAACATGTTAAAGTAACCCGCCCCACCCCCTCACTCCATCCCTCCAGATGCCCCTTTGGGGAGGCAGTGATACAAGTGTCCCATTGTCACAACAACGTTTGTCATGGTCAGTCCCTCATGGGGGGTGCTGAACATGCCTTGGGGGGACATCAGAAGATTAGCTATTACATTAACCCCTTACACACACACACACACACACTCACACTCGTTTTGGATGCTTGCATGCTCCTATCCATAATCCTTCTGTTACAAATCACTTCCAGTTTCATGAGCCCCTGAGTCAGAGAAGCAGATCATTTGAGTGTGTTTTGTGCTTGTGACCAACACAGGATTGTTTCCGCAGTGTCATTTTCACATATTTACATTTAAAAAGAGAAGAATGGCCTTGGCATTAATGTGAGTATTTTGAGGTGAGCATTGCAGTGATTGTGGGCTTCAGCATGAATGGCAGACTATGCCATGAATGGCAGTATGTGTATGTACTGCATGTATGTGGGGGAAAGAGGGGGTTGTATGTCTGCAGTATGCATGCGTCCTGTATGTGCTGTTGTTTCTGGGCAGCATTTTCGCATTTAGCTTATTAGCATTCATTTTCTTTACATAACACTATAGGTTGTTATTCACATATTACTCCATCAAAGATTTTGCAAACAAATTCCAGTCTTAGCACAGCCAGTCAATACCTGATCATTATGTGATATAGGCAGAGAGCTATGTGCTGTAATCCCCTGCAAAGTCAAGACTATTAGGAACCTGCAGATTGTTGAGTCCAATGACTGATTGAATCCACACAGTAAGAAAAAAAATTGTCAGGATTATCAGACACGACACTAAACACTGGTATATATGCTTTGAAGATAAGGCAGTATAGACACATTGTGCCGGTCTGATTCTGTTTGTACATTTAATGAAGTCTTCCTCATTAAATATTCAGCACTGTCCCTCAGGTCTTTGTGTCAAACTGTAAGCCAGGTAAGCAGAAATATGAGGGGAGAAATGGAGACAAGAGACTCAAAAATGGCTGCAAAGTAAGCGATTTGACAAAAGGATGAACATAAAATCCTGATTTCTTTATGGTAAACTGCTGAAAACAAACAACCTTTGAATAAATACAGGGAAAGTGTGTCAACATGGCTGATTAAGACCAAAAGCGAAACCTCATTTTTACAACTCCATCTCAGAGACAACATGGCAACATGCGCAACAACAATGACAGTTCCGGCTGTTACCGTTAAACAACATTTGTAAACTGTCGACTGGCCGCATGTGGTGCTTTACAATCCATGGTTGATGAAGATGGACAGCCCATCAGGAGAAGCAGAGTTCATGTTTAGATCTGGAGCTGTGTATTGTTTCTTTCTGTTTGCCAGCTGGGGAAAGACATCAGAAGGGTTTACAATCAGCACATGGTGATTTTTCTGTCACACCCTAATCTTTCCACCCTCCTTGCTCTTTTGTATCTCTCTTATTTCCCCTTGTCCCTCCATCTCTTTCCCTTTCATTAGAATCAAGGGACATATTAGAGGAGTGATGGATGGACTGCTTCTCCTTGAATGTGAGCAGACATGACAATGAGTACAGACACAGATGCAGACATCAGATATGAGCATGTGATCATGTGCATTGATATACGTTTTCATTTGCTGTCAGTGGAGGTTTGTTGTATGTCTTTTTTTTTTTTTTTGGTGCCGCTTTCTCTGACCACCAATTAGACCTCGAAAATGGGATGATGAAATTGGAGCGTTTCACATTTGTGGCCACATTTACTTAATTAAAATGTGTTACTCACAGTATAAAGCACAAAGTATCAGCCACCCACATGTACACACACACACACACACACACACACACACCACGCCACACTCATTCAACTAATGGGCCTGCCTGTCTCTGCCTTGGCTAAGCTTATATTTCACCTCAGAGAGGGAGGGAGCACAGCCAACAGGTCCATTACTGAGAGAGAGAGATAGAGAGACAGAAAGAGGTGGGAAAAAAGAAGGAGAGGGGCGGGGATATGGCTGCAGGCGTACTGCGGCAGCAGCAGAGCGGCATGACGTGATAGAGGAGAGGAATCACAGACAGACATACACATGCTCACAGCTCCAGGCCTGACAGGCAGAACTACAGAGAAGCGAAGGCAGGGACTCACACTCAGCAGCATACAGATTGGACACACACTCACTTGATGCTTTGTATCCTGATACCTGCAGAGGGTGAGTTTAGCTTTGTGGTTATTTATTAAAGTTAGTAGATATTTTTGTTTATATTTTTATCTCTCATCTGTGCAAATCCAAGTATGATTCTGTGAGCAGATAAATACAAACAATGCATTTTGATGTATATACATGTTCACAGTTGTCTCAAAATCATTAGTGCACCAGAGGGATGATGGTAGAGTAAAAGAGGGGGCAAACAGAAAGAAAGGCAGAGATTAAATGGGATGAAAAGAGATGCAGAGTGGATGAGAGAGGTGGGGGTGACATTAACCAGGGGTAACATGATGTGATCAGCCTGAGTCAGCATTATAGGGGCTGTATGACTACTGTAGTGTGTGGTCGATGTGTTGAGAGGGATCAGAGAGGATCTGCATCAGTGAATCAGAGGGAAGGGAACTGTTTGTGGACACATGGTCATGTTTATGTTGTTGGTAGTTTGGCTATGGCTTCTGTTATATTTGGGGTTGCTGTTGTTTATACTATATTAGCTTCTATAATCAGCTCATCTGAAGTGTGTGAGCTTGTGTGTTATATGTGCAAATTTATTCTAGTTTGTGCATTGTTCACACTCCCCCTGAAGGAATCTAGCAATGAATGACTTCTCCATGTGGTTGGTCTATGTCACTCTGAAAACCTTGTGACACGAGTTTTGGTCATTTTCATGTTTTGAATTGAGTTAAGGGGTAATCCTCAGTGAATTAAACGGTTAGAAAAAACAATGTCTGACTTGGTAAATACATTGTGCTGAAAGTAAAGGCTATATTGAAAAGAAATTATGTCGCTGCGCAGTTAACAATATGAAGATTAAAGGCTTTTAGATGACTTAAATGCTAAGTTGTGTCAGAATGGTCTTTGTGGGTCATTGTATACTGAGTAAATTTCCATTTGGGTCACTGACTCATGATAACATAAGCAGCCCTCATTGTTCATACAGACACTCTGTGTGTGTGTGTGTGTGTGTGTGTGTGTGTGTGTGTGAGGAAGAGATTTTTTTTCTTTCTTTTTTGTCAAAAGATGAGAACACTGATTTCATCAAAGAAAGTGACTTTGAAAATGAGTCACTTAGTTACCGGGGCTCTTGATTGGATGAAAATATCGTTCATGTTTGTTACAGCTTCCTGTCCTGGTGAATGGTGAGGTGGTGCGGACCAATGGGAGAGCAGGAATGAGGATGCAACAGTGATCCAGGAAAAAATACTCCATTGTTCCTGGGACGTCAGAGAAGGGTGACCTCCCTCCCACCGGCTCTGCCCGCTCAGCTTAACAGCACAGTGAAGGAGCTGGTACCACAGTGACAGGTAAGATTCTCATGTGGACTGCAGCTCTCGCATGACATTTCATCATAGGCTGTTAATAAGTTTCAGACATTGTTATATTTATGCTGTGGTGACTGTGGAAGTTTTGAGGAATGCTGACAGCTCTTTTTTTTTTTTGGACCAGTGTGTGTCACTTGAATACTGAAAGATGGTTTATGAAACACAGATCATTGCTGTTGTCTTTGTTGTTGTCATTATTGAAGTAATTATATTCATAATATTGTATATGTTCCAGATGGGGGACACACAAACACAGACAGTGCTAATGCCCTTCAGTTCACAAATAGTGCTGTGCTGTCGCCTCATTTATTGATTTTTGCAATGAGTCAGAGTGTGTTTGTCACAAGGCCCATTCTTGTATGTGAGCCTTGTATGTGAGCCTTCTGTGTGTCTCTGTGTTTGTGTGTGTGGCTGAGAGAGAGAGAGAGAGAGAGAGAGAGAGAGAGAGATAGATAGCTAGAGAGAGAGAAGATGGTTCTTTGATCATATTAAACTGAGTTCAGGCTTTGTGTGTCATGAGATACAGTAGCTAAAAATGTGTAATGTGGTTAGGAAGTTAGGACCTAACTCCAGTTGCCACGCTATCATGTTTTCCCCTCCCTCCAGGAAGTACATGCCTGAAACTCTGTCGTGTCTCATGTGGTGCAACTTGCTATTTGGGGATATACAGAAAATTACACAGAACAGAAGAGTAATGAAGAAACCAGGGTCCCTGCTGTTGCAATTTCTTGCAGTATCCAGCAGATGTCACCACCAACCTTCTAAATGACAGAGACAAGTCCTACACTGATGCTATCGGTCCACTCCAGTCAATACTTTGACTTTCTAAAAAAAAAAAAAAAAAAAAAAAATTGTTTCTGTCTTTTATTTGGCAATTTTAATTTAATCATATTGTGCATAGTTGTTTCAGCTTGACTTGGACTGTTTCGTAGTCAAAATAAGCTATTTGGTTTTTGTAAAATCCTTTTTACTTATATTATTAAAGAGATTTCTCTAATAAAAAAAAGACAGTTGTTAAATAGTACAAGTAATTGTTAGCTGCAGGCCTAACTATTAACTTATTTTGTCGTAACTGAATGCTTTAGGACAGGGCTCATTTTAAAACAAACTCAGCCTCAAATAAAACAAAAACATGATTTCTTTCACATTTATTTCTTTTCAGACAACGCCACAAATTACTAGTTGTTAATAACTAATTTATTTAACCATCATGAGACCACTTATGTAACAAAAAGACACAGAGGATGTTGTCTTTATGTATGTGGAGTCTGAGTACATCACACAAATATACGCGTGACAAACTTGCTTTAAGACATCATCTGATTGATCAGGGAGTCAGACCAGAAATTGATTTCCAGTTTTCCCCCTTTTACAGCTGCTGGGTTCAGACAGCAGAGATGTCCAATAGTTTTTTCTCCTCTACTTTCTCTCTCTTTCTGCATATAAATACACAGACACACAGATTTATCCACCAGCAGCTGAGCCTCTGTGTCTCTTTCCATGAGCTGCGGTATCATGACCCCTGCTTGTCCCCTAGGAATAGTCAATTTACATACATATAGTTACATACTCAGACAGCACCTGCGCCTCTGGGAACCCGAGCAGGAATTATATCAGACAGACAAAAATTCTGATGCTCATTAGTGGGTCGACCTCCCGAGAAAAAGAGTGAGAGAAAAGAGAAGGCAACAAGGGCGAGGAGGAATTTGGAGCGAAATGAGGGAAAAGGAGGATAGATGATCACATCTGTCTCTGTTTACCTTCTGCTGTATCATCGCTGCTGTACGCTGTGGCGCATTAGCATTGAGTCAACAATGATAGAGCAGCAGTCCTTGGCAAAACCAAATCTCCACTTTCTGTGTCAGCATGTCTGGTATAATATATAGGTGAGTGGATGGTCTCTCGACAGAGATGCTGTCCTTTCCTTTAAAAGAAGCTGACAGGTTATTTTTGGGAATGTTTTGAGCTTTTCAGCTGCAGCAGTCAGCATCTCTCTACTGAAGGGTTCTGAAAAAGACCTTTTACTCACAGCACTGGGAAAATATGTGTATGTGTTTGTGTGATCCACATCTCACTGTGTGTAGCACTGTGATTAGATGTGCTGTCAAATAATCCAATGTGTTAGCCTCGTGACTGTAACGGCTTAATTTGACACATTTCTGCTTTGCTAAAGACAGCTTCCCAAGAAGTCATCTGGGAGGAAATTTTTCTGCAAGAATGGCCAAGCATTAAGTCAGTGTATTTGTGAAAGTGTGGATAATTATATTGAAATCTATTTGTACCGCCCGATCCCAAAGCAAATGGGCTGTAGAGGGAGTAGAAAGTAGACGTAGATGTTCAATCATCTTTGCCTAAAACAGAGAGGCACAGAACATATCAGATATCTTTTAAATCTCCTGCGTGGTCTGTTCAGTTCTGAGTGGAGCAGCAGAGGAGATAGTGGAAATTGTGACTATCATGAATCAGAACAAATTAGGTGAGGCCAATCTCTTTCCTCCACTGAAGGTGTTGGGAGCAGAGAGATGACAGACGTGTACATGTGAGTGAATGGGTTTGAATCCATTATGTGGAGAAAATCAGTTATTCAAGGACTTTACACAGAATGTGTTTGTCTCTTGAAACTGTTCTTGTGTTTTGAATTAGCAGCCAAATCTGACTGTGCAGATGCTTCACGGCTTGCTGAAAATAAGTTCAACCACTGGTTTATGACTCAGTTTGTCATGTGTGCTTGATTAACATGCTTACATATCATGGATGTTTAATGAGCTCTATAATATTATGATATAATAATATAGTAATATTTTAGCCTACAGTGTAATTTTAATATTGTGTAATTAACCTATAAATAGATAAGCAAACTTTGGTGGGCTTTTCTAACTTTTAGGGCTAACTGACTTGAAGGGGGAGCCAGTTGGCATGTTCTAATGTTTTGACTCATCACAGGTCTCTCACTGTCATCTATTTCTCCCCATAGGTCAGATATGAGTGGAGGAGTCAATGTGAAGTCGGCGTCCTGCGGGCCTCCCTCTTCAGGAATACCCCTCCCACGTAGCCTGTTGCCCTCCTCCCCCAAAACAGATCCCTGCCGCCGGGCTAGTGACCTACCCAGGCCTTTGGTCCAGACCCCCAAGCATACACCCACACACACACCTACACACTCTCCTTCACTTTGCCAAAGGAGCTCCAACATCTCTGGGCTTTCCTCGAGGGACCAGCTGAAAGATGCTAGTCTTAAAAGTCAACTCTTCCAGCGGAGGGGAGCTCGACCTGCTCCTCAGGTGTCCCGCTCTGCGTACAGCAGCCCATTGACCCAGCGGAAAGCACCGCCGCCGTACTCCAAAGACACATTGGATTTGGGAAAACCTACCCTGGCTCATACCACAACACAATTAATACATGATGGCAATCGCAACAGGAGCACCTTTACCAATAGGAACCAAGCATGGGGAGCCAGCAACATTCATCCACTGCACCAGCTCAGGAGAGGGGACAACTCCAACTTTGTACCAGCGACTAAAGTCACTGCAGAAAGAGAAGGAAAGCATCCAGAAAATCAGCTAACCCAGTTAAACAATGGCAATCTCCATCCCTCTCTACCTCCACCAAGCTGCGAACAGCCTGTCATAATTCGCAGCAGCTCCATGAGCCAGTCAGATGAGGAGATGGGGACTCCAGAGGACAGTAGTCTGTCCTCCTCTCCCGGCCCCGTGCCGTTGCCCCCCATTACATTCACACTGCCAGAGGTGTCCAAGATGATTGTTGATACGCAAGACCTGGACACAGAAACTGTTTTCACAGAAACACACACACCCAGAGTCAACATGGCTACCGTGGCTCCCTTCAGCTACAGGTGAGCGGTCTGCTTGAACACACACACACATGTACAAAACACCTGAGTTTATAAAGACTTTGTTCACTAATTTTCTTTAAATTATTTTATGATGACTCTGGCATCATGGCTCTTCACTTCAACTGACACATAAAGACACACACAAAACACCACCCGCTCTGTACAGTCTAAACCTTTTGTTACTCTTGCAGTCATACATTTGTGTGCCTGCATTTACACACTTGGTGTTTTCTGGAGCAGAGCTGATTGTTAAAGTGTCCTCTTGACAGCCTCTGGGCTCACTCAATATACTGTTGTCCTCACTCCCTCTCTTTCTCTCTCACACACACACACACAAATTCCTTCATGATGTGGGAAATAAACAAGGAAAGACAGACATTGTAACTGAGTCTGGTGTGTTGTTCAGTGTTGTGTGTGTGTGTGTGTGTGTGTTCGTTCTGTTAAAATTTACCAAACCATGACAAATAGATCAGTAAAAAATAGTTTTCACTGAATACACAGTGTACAATGCTTTTGTAAGATATATGTTCAAAAGAAGAACTAGTGTTTTTTGTTTTTTTTTATTGTTCACTGTGTTTTGTCGATTTTGCTTTTATGAAAATACACATCTGGGAAGGTAAATTTTTACTGTCATACTCTGGCTTGATTGTGATCAGTGATATCTAAGTTATTTGCATGAATAGTAACAGATGCACGGTGGATTTGTCCTTGGATGTTTTGGCAGGATGCAGGTGCAGGAGAGTGATCTTTCAGTGGATGAATTGAGCGACTGTTCATCTGGATCCATAGAAGTCTGCTGTGATGACCTCACACCAGGTTTGATGCACTGACACAGTTTTGCTGAAAGCACAACAATCATCAATTTTCCTTTCTCTCTGTCTCCATCGCTGAACAAATCTTGAAAGTCTGGTTTTGTGTGCTTGGTTAGAATCAGGACGCCGAGAGGCCAAGAGCTCTTTTGGCAGGTATAGATGCCTACTTTTAACGGTAGCTACACACAGAAACACTTACATCAACCGAGTCATAAATGGCGTCAGACAGTTCATGCCAGCAGCCTCAGTTTGGGTGTCATTGTGAACCTGAATAGCCTCAGTGAAGACTAGGAGACAACCATTCTCTGTGTGTCACGCTGGTACTCATCATTCCTCAGGAGCCTTGTTTGAGGTTAGGTGGCTTAAATGTTTGTGTGTGTGTGTGTGTGTGGCTGCAGTGATTGATTCTTCAGTGTAGAGAAGGGAACGGGAGATGGGCATAGGATGATAAGATGTGGGTCAGTACTGGGATGAGCTGAAGCACTGCCAGGCAGTATTTAATGCATGTTGAGTTTAGCATCATCAAAGAGATGTTGAGGAGTCTGAACTATTTTTCTCCCCTCTCATTTTCTCACCATCCCTATCTTGCACCTCTTCCTCTTCAGCTTTGTTGACCTAAAAAGCCACACTCCCAGCACAACCCCCTCCTCATCCTTTTGAGTAATGTTTTGCTCAGCACCCGCAGCCATTGTCATGCACCATCGTGGTCTGTCTGAGAGATGTGGACGTGCCTCAGAGATATGACTTTATCAGTGGTTTAATAAATCATTCTTTTTTGATGTGGTGTCAGATGGATTGACTTTGCGCGTATTACACTTTATTGGTCAAAAACTTCTCTAGGATATACAAATCTCAGAGAATATGTAGAGTATAGTCAGAAAGCACCAGGTAGCGCAAAGGACTTTGATTTGAAATGACACGGTTGCTGGGTTTCCACCTTTAGAGGCTGTTCCCATCCATGATGAGTTAGCACTTTGAGAATTTTGGTACTTTTCATGGTAGCAGCTTTACAGGAATGTTGCAAGGTCAATGTTTAACATCCACACCTAATAAGTAAATTCTAAAATCAGAAAGGCTAAAAAGACACAGGATTCAACCCAGAAACCATATCATCGCTAACACATGAAATAATTGGGCTTTACTGCTCCATGGAGGTGCGGTCAAAGTAGAGAAGAACTTTTTCCGCACAAACAATTTCAGCATCAGGGAGTCAGCATTGCTATAAATGTTTATTATTTATAACATAATATGCCAGTTCATACTCATAATAGCTTCCCTTTTTGAAAAAGTACCACCTCTAATGGCTCATGGTGGAACTTGGGTACAATTTTTCCTTCCAAAAGCTATTCAATGAAAGTAACTGGATATAGATGATATATTATATTCATTAAAATAGATCATTATTAATTCATTGTGGATGCAGTATATTGTCCCACTGTTTTTGCTGTGACTTTTAAGTTTGCTCCTCTGGTGAGCTCACTGGTCTATATATAATGTACAGAATAGAGAAGTGTGCAAATAAAAGCTTTAAAAGCTTTTTGGAGGTTTTAACCAGCTGGTTACGGAAAGGGGGATGGGACTTGGTGGTGGACCAGTCCCAGTCTTTAAAGGCCTCTGGGTGTCGTGGGACTATGGTTGTGGCCTGTAATTGCTCCCTAGCAGGCGTTAGAAACAGAACTAAAGTGTCTCAGATGTCTTTCGAAGCTGCATTTACTTGGAGGGTGGGCTGACACTGTAATAACTGTAATTTAGGGAGTTGAGGAAGGAGGTGGAAAGGGAGGAAGGTAAAGTTTCGAAGGGAGTAAGAGAGACAGAGCGAGAAGGGTCAGAGATGAAAAGCGGAAGCCATTGAGGTCAGTGGGTTGATGGATTTTATATTTTGTAAGGCAGAATGAGAACAAACAGCAATGCTCTGGTTGCACACGATACAACACCCAACCATGATGGATTTTTTGTAATGATTGTCCATTTTGACTATGAACGGTTTCCCCCAAACTGAATGGTCTCCATATGCTTTCATTCAGCTAGATTGAATCAGCAGTAACATAATCAGCTGTTATACATGTTCAGCCTGCGACCCTAATGAAGACCTGAACATTTAAAGTGACTGTAGCACCATGTGCTCTTTCAATTACACCACAGACCTCCTGACCCCATCGTTCTCTGGAGAGGCATACTTGAGCATGCATTTGTGCATGACCATGTGTGTGTATGTGTGCTGATGTATGTGTGTGTGTGACAGTACACAGATGGTGTTTGAAAGATAAATGTGATGTGGACTGTGTATCATTTTTCATCTCCCAGTGAGAGTATGGCCTGATACTCCCTACAGACACTCTCAAAATCTGTCAGCTGTCTCTCTTTCTCTCTCTCGCTCTTTCTTTATTTCTTGCTCTTCCTTTAACTCTGTCTCTCATACACACACACACACATACACCCACACACACATACACACGTACTGTATAGGCACCTTCAAACACAGAGGACTGATTTACTGCTGATCTGTAAACTGTTCACAATGATATTAAACACTGCTTGACATCCCAGGCCCAACTCACTCCACCCCATCATCTGTGTGAGTTTGATTCAAAGTAAATTGGTATGTGTTCCTTTGAAACACTCACACAGTCTGGAGCAGAGTCATGTAATAAATTGTCCTTCATTAAGGTTTAATATTGAAACTGTTTTAGGAGATAGATATTTCATCTTTTTGATAATTTTTCTCGGTTGCAGTTTGTGGTGCTGTTGAATTGTCTTATATTATGGTGGCAGGTGTTCCTCATATCTTGTTTTCTGCATTTACATCAACAAAGGCAGGATTGGTAATAACCCTGTTAGGAGCTGTGTGCTGCACTTTAATGATAGTGGGACAGTTTACCAGACATATATTTGAAAAACCAACCAGTTATTTCTCATCCTTGAAATCATCTTCATTGATAAACTAGACTATATAGTTCACTGACTTATTATAAAGTATAATTTCATTTTTGTGTTGCTTGTGACCACTATTTTTTTGTGTGTGTGTGTGTGTGTTTTTTTTTTTTTTTTGTATTTTCCATCTACAAAATAAACCCTGAGGACTGACTGGTTGCTTTTCCAAATATTTTGCCTAACTGCCCCACCTGCACCTTCCAGGACTGTCTTAAACATGGCAAGATAACAGAAACACCACTTGGAATAATGCAATACAATGTAACAGTACCATAAACTACTGCTTCCAAAATGATCATGTCGTTGAATTAAGACATCGTCACCTCAGCGTTACGTACATAATAAGCTGGCAGGTAAGTATGTTGTTCTTTTCATATGTCTTGTGCTGTATAGAAAGCCCAGAGCATTTCTAATTCTTGTTTGATATATAAAGAAGAAAATTGATCATACACAATGTATGTATTCAATTGATGATGAAATGAATTGAATCTAGATATTACTGATGGCTTAGATTCTACTTTGCCTGGCTTAACAGAAGAATATATAGCTGAATTCAGTTGCTTTGTTGGCAAATGAAATTTGCATAAAGGCAGGAGCTTAGATTTTTTAGAGTATTTCTATTTGGCACTAAAATGCTAGTACATATTGAATGTGATGAATTGGTTTCACAATCACCAAACTTACAGAATAAATACTAATATCAACACATACGAAACACCAAAAGCAGAAATACTGAATATGTAGATTTTGTCTTATTGTCTCACAGGCCAACTTTGTCCTGCAGGCCCCACTTTGAAACACCCTTGTACCATTAACACAGATAAAAGGCAAATCTTTAGTAATGAATGTATGAAATCTGCTTTCAATTTATAAATTTCATGGTTACCATCTCTTTAATGCCCCTAGACAGTTTAGTGAATAGCATTTTGATAACCCCAGGCTACATCTACTCTTAGACAGTGCATAATCTTCTTTGACCAATCTAATCAGAGAGACATATGCCGATTTGGTGTTGGGCAGTGATGAGTGGTTTATAGTAGCTTTGGGAAAATGATCAGACATAAGCAGTTCTAGATTATGTCCTTGCTCATCACCAGGAGTGAGGCAGTAATCACTATTTAGAGTTTAATGTCAGACCCTACTCTCTGTTTGACCTTAACTTTGACCTGTCAAGAGTCCTGTAGTCCAGGGTTAGAGTTAGAGGACATTACGTGAGTGTCATAAAAGAGTGTCTTTAATGTACACGTGAATGCAGATAAGGTACACATGATTCACATCTGAAGCGCCTTATTCTACCATTCCTCTCACACACCAAGCCGCAGAGCCCTTGTGTGGCAGTGCACTAAAGACAGAGCTGCCACCTCCCCCTGCCAGCTTTCTGCCCCTCCCCCCCTTCACGAGGGAAATTTCCTTTCAACCCAACCTAGAGGGCACACGGTAACGGCTACATCAGACAGAACGAGGGATGAAAACAGAGAAGGGAGAATTGAGGAATGGGTGAATGGGTGCACACACTCCTTTTTGACCTCTGGGTCGACTCCTAACCCAGAGAGTCGAGTTATGGATTCAGTCGTGTGTAACCCCTGTGGGACTCACACACCCACTCACACAGGAATGAGGCTGCAAAGACATTTCTTTGTCAGGTTAATAATCTATCAAGAATCAGACACACACTGAAAATGATTAAATACATGAGGGATGCATAATGCTTATGTTTCTCATAATATATATTTATATATCGGTCATATTTAACCTAATATTCATATTTCTGCTAGTGTATATCTCACTTGGCCAGAGCAGTTTTTTGAACCAATTAAAGCATAAGTGCCCAAGCAAACACATTTACACATGGTTATGATATCCATCGCTGCTGTGCACACACCAAGCTGTAACCAAGCAACCAGGCCCTGCAGCACAGCATTTTGGGATACCCCTGGGAAGTGTGCTGAGAATGTCAACACTGACGCGACTGCGGGGAAGCATCTACAAAGACTGAATCCTTTAAAAACACACTTGCTCACACAAGAATTCTTCTTTTTTCACATAACTTTATGTTCCCTGGTTGGCACTGGATGTTTTTTCACCTCTCAGCTGTGAGTGATTCATGATTCACCATGGAAGAGAGTGGTGTTTTTGTCGGATTAACATTTGTACCTTGTGGATTCAGGAGTTGGAACAACTGATACACTCACACTATTGTCATGGATAACCATTAAGTGGGTAAATTGCCCAAATGCCTAAGCCAATGACTCATGCGGTGCATCATCAGCACTGAGTAAGACCACCAGAAAGGTGTCATTGTGGAAAAACTTACATCTGTGACTAACCCAGACCCGACTAGGAAGCCACATACTCTGTGTATCAAAATCCAGTCTCTGTATTTTGTGAGTGAAAAAGACATTAATAGCCATGTCATTGTGTTGGTGAATTGTCAGCTTGAGAGTGACCCTATGTGTCATGGTCTGGTATTCTTCCCGATGTCCTGTGGACTCCATGCTTTAACAACTTAGCGGACATAAGCAAAATTAGCAGGAGTGGCGAGGCAGTGAGGCAGGATATCCCCTCTCTGTCTTACTGGCTTCCTTTGCTCCTCTGGCCCACATACAGAGAT
The DNA here is from genome assembly GCA_034769265.1 of Remorina albescens. Taxonomy (NCBI): domain Eukaryota; kingdom Metazoa; phylum Chordata; class Actinopteri; order Carangiformes; family Echeneidae; genus Remorina; species Remorina albescens. Next base: position 14,853,785 of record CM068482.1, on the reverse strand, counting down.
CCTTCCTCGCCCCATCCTCTTCTTCCTCCTCTCACTTTCCTTGTTGCTTTGATTTCTGTATGTATATTCTTATATTCTTAGGCTCCTTCTCCATTTTCCTAGCACCTAGTAGCATCCAGTAAGCTTCTTTCATGGTGTCTGCAAGTCTGACACACTCCCTCTTTCATTTTCTTTCATCTTCTGTTCTCAGCCTCACTTCTCTCTTGACGTTTTCTTTTTACTCTATCTTCCCCTGTTCACACTTGTCTCATCTTGAGAGCAAGAGTTTTTCTTTTTTCTCTTGTGCTTACACACAAAAAGGCAAAACAAGAGGAACCAAGAGGGAGTGAATGACAACAGGGAGTGGGTGAAAGTGAGAATGCATGCCATCTGCTTTATCAAATGGGAACTGTTCCTCTTAAAGTTTAAGGCATTCTGATACAATTTGTCACATCCAAAGCAACAGTGCTTTCCTCTTCTCTCACAGTACTTGTCCTTTCATGGATGGAGACCTTGTGTAGCCTTCAAAACATGCATATAATGCCCCACAAGAGGCTGTGTGTGTGTGTCCTTCTAGCTACGTTGCTGCTATGTAGAAGTACAGGGGTGAATCTGTTCCAAACTGTTTAGAGATGCTAGGGCAAATATACTAATGTAAAGCACTGCCACTGAGTTTTCTGCATCCATCTGCCCGTCTTTCTGTCTGTCTTTCTAATTAAGTTTGTGAATTTCAATCTATCCATTCATCGCTATATCTCTGTCTACCTATCTCACTCACCTTTACTTACCTTTGCTTAAAAGTGTCTTTATGTGTGTTTGGAACTGTTTGCCCATCATCGTAGCAACTTTCCCAAGGCTTCAGCCACTGTGGTTAGGCCACAACCTTGTTCACACACAGACACACACTCACACACACTGAATGTATCTGTGTGCTTGTGTGAATGTGTATGTTAATACTGAGCAGCGGCCTATCACGCTCTGATACTGCCAGCTTCTCTGATGTCAGGCCAGATTGCTCAGGTCAGGACACCCAACACAGACGCCATGCTGTTTATGTGTGCATGCACACACAGTTGGAGAGAGAAAGAGACTAAGCAGAGAAAGAGAGAATATATGTTTGCAATGTTTGTCAGCCATGTATTAAAGTGATTAGACCGTGGAGCCAGAGAGACGAGTACTGGAACAAACAAGTAGCTGTGTGCTGCCAACACACACTTCCCTTGTGTGTCTATGTGCTTTTAAGAGCAGTGACGCGTTTCTTTGCCCCTTGTGCATCTGTGCACCACACAGACCTGCCTTGTACGCGGCCACTCTCATTCAACTAACCTTAATCCCTCATCAGGGAGGTATAAGAGCTGACATACAGCACCTACTAGCCTTAAATTACATCCCTTACCCCTACCCCCCCACTGGCCTGCTACCAACCCTCAGAGCCCCCATAAATGTCACCACAGAGCTCTGGCCTCAGTGGGGCATAACCACCTCAACATTGGCCCTTTATGAAAGCTAGCTACTTCTAATTAATGGCTTTAGCCTTTACACAATAAAACAGCTAATATTATGTCTGTATTTCTGTCTGCCTCTCAGCTCCCGTATTAAAAACACTTATTTGGGAGCCAGGTGGATGTAAGGTTTTCAGTAAATGTTCCCTGCATGCACCTTAATGATTGTCGTTGTCATTTTTAATTTCATTTGGTGCCAATTTGGTTGCTGTTGAAAAATGAGCTGTTTTTAGAGAACCTTACTAACATTGAGTGTGGAATGTGAGCAAACAGAACATTGCCTGTTTTCTCTCTGGTTTAGCGTCAACCGATTTATGTAAATTTAACAGAAAATGGGCATTAGCCCAACAAGCTGTCGTCTGAATATACCCCTCTTAACAGTTTGGAGGCCTGATAACATCATAACTGCAGGCACTGCTACCTGCACACATGAGAAAGGGAGGTGCACTAATGGTGCATATGCACTTCAGTTAAACGACAGGACCAGTATGCAGACAGGATGTATTAATACACAAAAACAAGTTGCACTGCAAACAGTTGTATTGATTGTTAATGAGTTTTTATGGACTTAAAATTCATCTTGTGCCCTGTCATCATGGTTACCTCTAATTGAAATAAAAGCAGATGAGAAATGACGACACAGTTCTATTTCTCTGTCTCTGTTTATGTCTCTCTTATGAGATCTCTAAAAAGCACTTTGTGTGACGTGGAATAACAGGAATAGATTCTGTACATATTTGAAGCAACATTGGCGAGTCGACCAGGAGTCAGAATGGGGGTAAAATAAGGGAATAATAAAGAGAATGAGTAAGAAGACGAAGGAAAAGAATCTCAGTTACTCCTGTCTCCTGCGTTGATTGCAATGGGATGTCCAGAGTGATGGGATGACGTAGGTGAACGTGCCAGAGCTAACCGAGATCCCTGGACATGAGCTGTGGCTCTTCTTGTCCTGTCTTATCAATGTGACACACTTGTAGAGATAAACCCGAGCGCACACACTCATAGACACGCAGAGCAGGATGGACATAAATATAGACACCAACACTCTTTTACACTCCCACACATGCACATGGGCGCTTGTTTTAAACCACTGAAATATCATCGTGGTTGTGCTGACAGAGAGAATGAGATAATGATGAATCCATACCCTGCAAACTTAATGGTCTGTGTCTCTATATTAACTAGCATTTAGAGGGTTAAAAGGGAGGGGGTTTACTAAAGAAAGGAAGAGAGAAAATGAGAAAGGACCAATGGTGACAAATGATGAGGTAATATGAGGCAGGTGGAAGGGTTGTGTGATGATCATTCGAGGCCTGTAGGCTACTAATTGAAGCATAATTACAGAATGACCTCTCCCATTATCTGTTTGGGACGGGTGAGTGTGTGTCCTGCTCCTCTCTCCTAAGTTGATCCTGCAGTCATGGCTGGTTTTCAGATAATTAGAATCAGCATAATCATGGATGGGCCTCTTGTGATTAGGACTCAAGAAATTCCAAATGTGAATGGATGAATAGAATAGCTAATTTGATTATGAGGGATTGGATGTGCAGGTGGTCTTTATTCTGGCTGCAATATTTGGCATCCAGGATCATTTCACTCACACACAGCTGATCTTAATATTCATTTTCTTGCTCTTTATTTTTTTCCTCTTTCTTTCTTTCTTTCTTTATTGATTAATTGAGAGAACTCTTTAAAGGGATATCAGTAAGAAATAGAGACATTATTGCAACACAGGAGCAGGGAAGAGCAAAATTTGTACAAGATGCTGGTAATTTTTCTCCAATCCCTTATGTTCACCCTCACTGATGTGCAGCATAGCACAGTATCTATGGAGTGTGCGTGTGTGGGTGTGTGTGTGTGTGTGTGTATGAGAGAAAGAGAGAGAGAGAGACGATTGATGGATGAGTCAACCAGTGGGAGGAGAGAGAGTGAGAGACAACAGAAAGAAGGAGGGAAGGAAAGAGGAAGAAGAAGGAGAGGGAGGGTGAATGAGCCAGCGGGGGTAGAGCGCAAACCAGCGAGTGATCAAGAGGTAGAGGGAGGAGAGAGGGAGAGGAGGAGGGGGATGTTGCTGTTGCTGCTGCTGCGACTCTTTCTCCTGTCAGTCGGCTGCTGATTGCCTGGCAAGCGGGAGGGAATACAGAGCGAGTGAGGAGCAGAGGGGGAGACTGAGGGAGACGCTGGTCTGCGCTGTATTTTGTTCTAGGAGCACAATTTTCATCCGCGTGACACAGGGAGCCGCATACACACTGTGAGGGACTGGATCTAGATGCTAGCCACAGATCTGCAGATCCATGGATTACCAGCAGTCAGTTAGGGTGACTGCTACTGCCACTCTACTAACCCACTCGTCATTTTGAACAGAGGAGTGAACCCACAGTCTCACACAGCGGGGAGTCTGGCTCAGTCTGGACTCAGTGGAGACAGCGAGGCAAAGAGAGAAAACAAGCCAGACACTCCTGGGGTTTTTACACCTTTCTTTCTCCCTCCATTTCTTTCAGTCTGCTAGTCTGTGTTTCAGAGTGTGTCACTGATGCTGTTGCTTGACTCTCTGCAGGGGGGATGCTGGAGGCTAATGTGGCTAACATTAGCATGACAGCTAAGCCCAGAGAGCTGGACCTCAGGTCTGCTGCTGTCTCCTGCCAGGATACTTCAGCCCAGGACATGGCCTCTAGGAAGCCCCCACCCAAGTCCTCTGCTCTGCCACAGGGACCTTCACGTCCCTCTGGGTCAGAGCTCAAGGTGTATCGGCCCTCCTCTGGATCCATTCCAATACCGATCCCAAATTCATCTGGTCTCCGCAAGCAGCGATCACTTAACAATTTGTCTGTGCTCACTGATGCTGAGAAGAAGCTGCACCTGTACCAGTCTCCAAGGTGGAATGATGATACAGGCCGGCCAGGTGCTGGCCCCAACAAAGCAGGCCAGACTAAAACAGGGCAGGCTGGGAGTGCAAGACCACCGCTGTCCCGGACCCTTTCGAAGTCAGAGCAGTCTCTTTTCCAGGGAAAGTCCAAACCGCTCTACTCCCCTGCTGTGACTTGTAATGGAGGGAAACCAAGTCGAATCCCTGCTCCTGGTAAACCACGGGGACCTTATGCTGAAGTCAAGCCCATCAGCAAGACCACAGAAACAGGCCAGACTCCAGACACAGACCCTGCTGTCCATCCAACCAAAGCTACCTCAAATGGAGCTGGGAGTCCTGGAACTAATGGCAAGAAACCAGCGGAGAAGGGGAAATCTGCAGCTCTGTCAGCAGAGGAAAAGAAAGAGAAGAAAGGCGTTGAAGGGGAAGACAATAAGGGCTTTCTCAAGGTGGACCCAGAGTTAGTGGTAACAGTTCTGGGAGACCTGGAGCAGTTACTCTTCAGCCAAATGCTTGGTGAGTCTACAGTTTCTTTCCTTCTGTTGCATGATACCATGCAGGTTCAAGCTTAAACTTAAATACTTCAGATGGGAGACAACTATTTCCCCAAGTTCACTTCCCTGTTGGTTCAGTGGACATTGAATAATGTAAACATCCCCTCCTGTCTTTCCCTCCTTTCTCTGCACCCAATATGTTCCCTACAGCTGGCTCAAGCTCCAGCATCAACAGTGAATTTTAAATGAGTTCAGTCTCTGTTGCAGCAGAGCATAATGTCAGTATGTTTTTCTTAGAGCTTTTCAACACATGACAGCGATACGCCTCTTTCTCTGCAGCCAGTCGCATGTTCTTCATTAATATGTGTTGAATTGATTTATGTTGTATGTATTTGCTCAGATATAGTAAGCATTTCCACATGGCTGGCATTGTTTTGCTGTTGATTCATTAGCTAGCGCAAGAGTATTTTGTCCTCATGTCGTCTGACCCACTGCCACAGTGAGCTAGACATAGATTAACCTATCAAACACATTCCCTTATTTTCTTGTTATAGCATCATAAATGTGTCATCTTTTCTCTAATAAACACTTGTATATCTGCACTGCTGTCAGCATGGGAGCCAGTTCTAAAACAGATAGCCATCCACACGTGTGCCTGTATATGCAGTAGTTTGGAGACTAAACTGCAGGTTCCATATCAGAACTGCTGTCTCAGCTTTTCCTGGCTCCTGCCAAAATCAGCCATTCGTTAATAAAGGCCGTGTGAGTGGGACTAGTGGGGTGTGTGTTTTCAGTCGGTAAATAAAACGGCTGCATATTGAGCCAGGCTGTAGGCCACAGTGGGCCACATATTTAGCCTCGCCCCACTCCCTCACCCCACCCCTCCTCCCCACCTCACCCCCTTCCCTCCCTCCTCCCCTCTATTTCCATTGATCTCCAGGCCACTGACAGATGGTCACTATCCACCCTCCCTACCTCCACCCCCTGTTACCGGGGGCAACGTGCGGGAGGAGAGGGGGGAATCTGAGGGGGTGGTGGCATGGGCAGGTAGTTCGCGTGCTACCATGCATGCACACACACGCGCGCCTCCATCAGCACACAGTGTCACACACATCGGGGGGCAGGGTTTGTGTACCAGGACATTGTCTATCCAAAGTTTTAGCTATTGGGGGTGTTTGAGTTTGTGACTAATGGGTCAAACTACAGTCCGAATCTGTACACATCATCCATTATTCATTTCATACACACACGCACACACACTGTGGGTTTGTATTTCTGTCTTTATTACTCATCTCTTTCTATCCCTCTCAGTAGGGGCAGATAACATCAGAGCTAGGGAGGTGGCAGGAGAATAGTGTAGCAGGTCATTTGTATCTGACTTGATATGAGGATAATGATGGACATTTTCTATCCATCATCATCCCTTGCTCTGCCTTTCTCCTCTTAAGTAATTTCCTCTCTCACTTCAACAGCTTGCCACCTGCAACTCAGCCCCACATCACAGCTTGTGTGACCTTGCTTTGCGTGCGTGTCTCACTGTGCATCATATGTGAGTGTGTATGCGGTTGTTATGTGTATGTGACCTTGCTCCAGGCCTCATTGTGGTGTTACAGGCCACACCTACGTCAGGCACAAAGGTAGGGTGAATAGACAGAAACAATGTAGCATTTGTAAAAAATGAGACAACCAGGATAAAAGTGTAATGGCAGGACTTCATACACGTGAGGAGACTTAAGTGTGGATGAGGTTGCCAAAAAAATTGCTAAAAAAATCATGCTGCAACCTTTTTGACACACCATCACACATTTGAGTGGCACCATGTCCTTATCTTGTTAGAGTATCACTCACCTCTTGTCATCAATAGCTCTTAATTTTTTGGGACCTCAGGAGATACAGATGAATGGGTTTGTACTGACCTGGCATGTTCCCTGGGAGGCTCCCTTTTAAATTTGATGAACAGATTTGTTGTATTACCTCCAGAGCTGCAACCATTGCCTGACAAGAGTATCTGTCTGGCCCACTTTGACCAAATGGAGAGATGAAATTTGGCTAATTAGCATAGTTGTCCAGTTTGCAATTATTTTCTGAACATTGGCTTGTAAACATTGTGACGAAAAGAAGAGAGATGAGGCGAAACTCTGGAATAAATTAAAGGTAATAGTTAGTAACCTAAATTTCCAAATGGTATCTCTGGTGACTAAATGTAACTTTGGGTCATTAAAGCTTATGAGAACCTGCCTAGGGTTGATGAGAGGTGCCACAGCAGGTATGTGGGTTATTTATGTGCGTACTCTGTATGTGTGTTAGGGAGAGGTTAATTGTAACTTGCCCTGTAGCTTGCAGCTGTGGTCTCATCCTTTATTATATCTGCTTCTCCATTTCCGATGGGACTTACAGCTAATTGGTTTCTGCTCCATCACAGGAAGATAGATTATGGATGTTCAATGGATCATTCCTGGTATTACACTCCTTCCTCTTCCATATCTAGTCCCATGTTCCCCTCATCTGCATACTACATACTGTGGACCTAAACTTCATGGTATTATATATCATGATGATAACCTTAACACACTTGTAGCCTGTTGTCATGTTAGCTGTTAGCTGCAGGGAGAAGAATATGTGCCTGTGTCTTGTGTATGTCATGTTGCATGACAGCTAGCAGCATGCACTGTGACACTGTCCTGTTTAGGCAACAGTGGCGGGCAAAGATAATGGATAATGGAGGATACTAATGGGGATGCCATTAGACCTCCTTGGCATCCTCCATTATAACCATTATAACCCAAGACCATGAGCTACATACACACAAAAGGAATGGGGGGAAAAATACTTGGATCTTGGATACTTAAAGGTTAGGCCTATATGTTTATCTTCTGAGGTGATTTAGGATTAGAGTCAGTATTATCTGTTTTTCTTTAATCGGACATACATGTTTAACTACTGGGTGATTAAGAGCTTTTTGCTAATTTGATTTAGAGAAGTACTTGGCTTGTGCAATGGCAGGCAGCACCTTTGGACATTCAGTAGGAATTCTCTTAAATACTTTGTATTTATAAAATGGATTTTGTTGTCAATGTTTTTGTGCAGTATTATTACTCTAGAAGATGAAATGAATGAACTCTGAACCTAAATGGCACCTTGCTAAGCATCTACTGTACAGGCAGCACCGAAGCCCAGATGTCACCAATAGGATCGTCCTCTTCCATCCAGGACCCGTAATGAGGTGTGTGGGAGAAGTTAAGATACCCTAAAGCAGTGGCCTTTCCCAGCAGGGGGCATGGTTTAGAGAGGATCCAGTCTAAAGACACCATCAAGCATCCAGATTAGGCCTTGCATAAAGATAATGAGAAGATTCAGCCCCCATTTCACTAATCACAGATCTATCACCCCAGAAAAGGCCACCAAACCTAAAATGAATTACAGATTAAAGGCAAAAGGACATCTGTCTTGATGGAGATTTGGTGTATTTAGGGAATTTGACTTTATTAAGGATCAGATAGAGAATATAGACTTAGGTTAGAAGATTGGAGCTGTTGTGTAGCTTTTGGTTTTGGTGAACGCGGAAATTGGGAAATGTGTTGCACGTACTGATGATGCAAGTTCAGTTGAAAACAACCAAACAGTGACACATGAGTGCTCACTCAGGCAGCCTTGACGTCCACTGTGGTTGTTATGTGAATGTGACATTGTATTGTGTTTTCGTGGGCTTGTTCATGAGGCTGTTGGTTTTTCCTGCCTCCTTGTCAACTGTCTGTGGAACAATACACCCTACAGAGGATTCAAGAAAGCCTTAAAAAGAAGTCGCAGGCACAAACACCAGTCTGTTCAAGAGAACTGAACAGCACTGCAGGAAACAACAATAAAGCTCTGCAGTTTTAATTTAATGCAGTTTTAGCACATGCACATCCAGTGTGTGCCACATTCAGTCATTGATATCCACTCCTAACTACATGGCAGCGTATTTTTCACAATCTCACCCTGCATTGTGATCATAGTGCTGAGTCTCTAATGTGATGCAGGTTTACACAGAGCACCGGGTTCTACCCTTAGCTTCGCTGACTGAAGGATTCAGTTGTCCTCCCATCCAAGAGGTTGAGACCAGCCGAATAAACACAAACACTCGAGGAGAGCGAGAAATGAAAGCATCCCTCCAATTTTGTCTCTCGCTCTGCCGTCCTCTCCCCGTCGTCCCCTTCCTCTCTTTCTACTCTGATGCGAGTTGACTTGTAGCAGTATTCTGTCACCAGTCAGACAGTAGAGAGGATATTTCTGGTACAAGTTGTTTCAGGAGGAGGACAGAGGACATCTTTTTAGTGTGACAGGGATTTTGTAACTGGAAGCATTCAAAGATAGAAAGAGTGCTTGCGCATATGATTGCATGGATAAGGATGCATTTTTCTCTATGGTTGTGTGTGTGTGTGTGTGTGTGTGTTTACAGTGCTTTGTGGTCAGTCTCTAAGGACTTAATGCAGGAGCCATTGCATTAGTGCTCTGCTTCCTGCCAACCCCCTCCTAAATCATATTACTACTCTTATTTTGTCCCATCAGCTCTTACACAACACACACACATTGCTTATCATTAAAAAAAAACAAGCAAGTCATTATGCAATTATACCATTTATAATATAATCTGTTCATTTTCCAGCCATCACTATAACACCAGGGTTGTATATTTCTTCGATGTTTGTATTGATGTTTGAAAGATTTAAGTGTTTATTGATGTCGCTGGAGCACTCACTTACACTCACCTCTAATGTGTGTCACGGGAAAATTACCATTAAATTGTTACAGGATGAAAAAACCAGGCAAGTACTTAGCTCTTTGGATGGATGGATAAGGAAATGATGTGATGATGGTCATACACAATCTAACTGTGTATAAGCCTTTCACTCCCATCGCTACTCAGTTTCTCTCTTTGGTTCACAGGTTGTTGTTTTTTTCCCAATATAACCAGCTAATGACAGAAATGTGGCCTATGTTTGATTCAGAAATAAAACTACAGTATGATCTAATAAACTTGGTTATTTTAATGATCGTGTGTGTGTGTAAGAGAAGGGTTGATAAGACAGAGGCAGTGTTATGCAGGCCATCTTGTGATAAAGACAGACTTATTTCTGTTCTGTTTGTTTTTTTCTCTGGTGACGTGTCAGATAAAAGAATTCATTGTCACTAATGCAACTTTCTGCATCTTGTGGATGTGTACTATAAAGAAACAGTAGCGGTCACAAACACATACACCATTCTTCTGACTGAGTCTTATGACAGTATGGTGGTTAGCCTGCACCAGGGATAATATGAAGGCTGTGTCAGTGGTGTAGGCCGGAGCTAAAGAAGCAAACAGATGTTACCTGGGAACAGCTTGTGATCTCCTCTGATACCTTTTATTGAACTATAAATATACAGCACTCTTGAATGTGATCTCTAGTCAGTGACATGTGCAGCTATCACATATTATGTGGGGTTGTTTATTTTTGCCTGCAAGATTAACAACTAATTATATATATTAAGTTTCTTCATATGTGAGGATATCAGGCTGTTGTGTCATTTAAAAGCTTTATGTGAGTTTCCAGTGTATAATATATTGATATATGTCTATCATATTTGATAGAAGAACAAAAAAATGCTGAACCGATTTGTACCAAACTAGGTGGCAGGGTGGGATCTGGACAATGGAAGACCCCTTTGAGGTTTGTGACAGATCGGAAACATTTTCTCTGTCTGAAGTTTGGTGTATGTTCTTTGCTGTTGGCCTTGGTCTGAGCATACTTAGGGTTTGGATTTGGACTGACACTGAAGATGTCCCGTTTGGAAATCACGAAATACTATCTTAGCCATATTTTCAAACTTGACAAACAAATCTATCTTTAATTCTGTCCATGTGCTTCACTGTGATGGATTTTCCTGTTGAAGATTCATGCTTACCAACTCACCCAGAGCGGGCAGACTGTCTGACATGTGAGAGGGGAGCTGCTGCTGTGTTTTAGCACATCATAAAACACAGTTCCACAGGAAACAAGATCTCTTGAACAAAAATAAACCCAAACATTGCCACACATTGTGGTCTGCCTTGGCTCGTTGCTGTGTGGCTGTGTACTTGCATAAATGTGTGCGTGGCACGCTCAGTATTTAGATGGATGCAGATTTAGATTGAAGCTGAAAGTTCTCAAATGCAAGAAGCAAGAGATAGAACGGAAAAATTTGCTATTTCAAGATGCCTCATAGACACACACCCGTTAAACTGGATGGTTGTGTTCTTCCTCCAGGTAATGACAACCTCACCTTCATACTATGTTTGACTTAAATTTGGTGTTTGTGTCTTAGGTTGGGCCTACATGGGTAGCCTCAATGTTCACCTGGTGTAGTGTGTACCATAAAGACTTAGTCTTAACTGCAGTGGCCTGGGTTTGAGTCTGAACCAGTGGCCCTTTATTGTATGTCCCTTCCTTCATCTCTTTACTCTAAATACCCCTCACATATTTAATCTCATTTAGTGCTGCATGGCTCAGTGGAATAGACACGCACACTTACACAAACACAAACACACACCTCTTTGAGGTTTGCAGTCTAATCATCAGAGCTAGAAGTGAGACGTTCTTTTGATTTGATACCTCATCTTCTCTCTAAGCAGATATTGCTATGGCTTCTAAGCAGATAGAGCTGTGGTTAAGGAAATCTGGCAGGTTTTTTGTGTGTGTATATCTGTGTTTTGGTCAACTTTCAGACAGCCAAGGTTTGTGAGGAAAGGAGATCACAGCTGAGGTGATAAGAGAGTGACAATCAAAGATTTTAATTCTGTCCCAGATATTGCACAGAATATCTTGGCTCTATTTGTAGTAGTTTACCAATATACAATTGAATCCACTCTTTTAATTCCAGTTTCTAATGGATTTTAGCACCTTCAGCTCACCCTTCTGCTGCATAAGTTTTAGAATTTAAACAAACAACTGCTCAAAGTTGGTGTACCCAGATACAACGTTGTGCTTGGGTGCACTCATTTGCCATTCATGTCTCACATCAGATATGATCTTTCAAGGCTCTAATATCCTGTTGCAACATCCTGGTGAAGTAGATGAACTGTGTTGTGTGTGTGTGTGTGTGTGTGTGTTTTTGTGCAGATGGGTGGATGGACATTTGCAGCATTAGCGCATGTTTGTCCGCATTGTCCAGATGTGCAGGAACGAATGCATGTTGTAATACTTCCTGTTGTGCAAACTGTCTGAGGTCAACAGAGGGCTCAGCAAAAACAGAAAGAAAGAAACTAAGGAATGAGAGTAAGAGACCGGGCGTGTCCAACAAAATAAAACATGATGAACAATCTTGGCAACATAGTAACTGGTATGACTGGTATATACCTGAGTTATCATATCCTCTACCTTTGTCTCACCTTTAGGTGTTTTTGCCACCATACATTAAGAAAAAAATGTTTGAAAAAATAACAAAAACCACAAATATTTTACCAAGCATCCTGTTTTATGCGATTGTTTACATCACTTGTCAGGAATGCTCTAATGATTGTCTTTGCAACACTTTGGAAGGATATGACTATTTTGCAGACTTAAGAGGCATTGCTTGTGGTTCAAATGTTTTACAGTGTAGAATCAGTGATGTTCACTCCACCCATTTATCTTGTGATAAGGCTTCTGAAGCCTGAGGGAGGTTATAGCAACTCTAACATATGTGTGCCTACGTGGACAGGACAGGGACAAATGAACTCCGGAGGGAAGGAAAGAAAGAATAGAAACAGGAGCCATTAATCAAACCTTCATTTGTATCCCCACAAAACTGAGGCCCCTTGCTGGTGAGCATTCACCAGCAAGGGGCCTCACACACCTTCATGTGTGGGATGATGTGTGAATACACATTTACAGTCACAACACAAAACACTGTCAAATAAGGACGTGACATTACTACACAAACGCACACATACAGACACAATGGCAAATTACTCCTGCAACGACAGAGCCATTAAGTATATCTTTGGGGAGTTTGTTTCTTTCTAATGGAGGGGAGAGTTAAGTGAACCGAGAGAGGAAGCACTTTCTGTTATTTTTCCCTGAGTCTGTCTGCCAACCATCAGATGTCTTCTCTTCCTCATCTTTACAAACAGTATGGATAGCAATATTCAGTATTTAAAGGATAAAAAACATAAATGCATTCATTTTTACTATGAGCAAATATTTCCTACCTATCATAAATATTTATATATAATATATAAATATAATAATAAAGATATAATATATATATATATTATTTTATTTTATTTTATTTTTTTATTATTATTATCTATGAAGAGGAAAAGTATCCATGACCTGTCATACACAGAGTTGGGTGTAATCAATCAATAGAAAAAAACATTTCAGATATGTGTTACTGCTATGCTGCAAAATGCCACAGAACTCACATCACAAAATCATGAGTAATACTAGAAATTCTTAGATTTACTTATATCCTGCTTTGGAGTGCTGTGTGAACTTCTGCCTGAGCTTTTGCTCTAAGGATTGAAAGTGGAGCTTTTTAACTTTGCTGCTGATTTAAAGATCAGTAAATCTGTTTAACAGGCTTATGCCAAGACCAAAACCACATTAAGAGGAGAGATGCAGTGCTTTTCTGTGTAACCACTGTGCATTTTCATAGTCTGGCCATCTGTGAACTTGCTGTGGTGTCGCTGGCTGAATACAGCAAAGCAAAAGGCTGTTTTACCTTTGTCCTTTACACCCACTTTACACAACTTTCCACTTGTTTCTTTGAACTCTATCCTTTGGTTTCTTTTGGCTGTTCTTACCGACTTAGGATCAAGGGAGTGTCCTGCATATGCAGAGCATGCATGCACTTACAATAAAACTCTCATGCTAAGTTGCTGACTTTCATTTCAAAAGTCTGAGTGGGCCATTATGAAAGGCTTCTAGGCTGGTTTCACAGTCTCTTCAGAGCTGGAGTGCGTGTTCACCAGTGCATTTGGAAGAAGCAGGTGGAGCCTCCGACCCAACACAGTGCACACAAGCAATTCTACAGACACACGCTCATTTTAAACCAGATGAGTGTAATTTATCTGTACCCCTGGAGAGCTGCCAGGGCTGACAGGGGTATTTACATCCCTAATTCCCACAGCACCACCGCTACACCCCCTCTCCATACCAGCTGGGACAACCAGGGCCAAGGCAGAGGCGGGACAGGAAGTCTTTTACAGACGTGTACTCACGCACACACACTCACAGCGACACGCAGACCGTATCTAATCAATTTGACGCCATTGTTAAACAAAGCTCCCATTTAGAGTCATTTAAATCGCCCAATTAAAGCCTGCATGTGTCTATAGTGTGTATCAGACTGTATGTGTTTACACGTTGGATGGAGCCTCTGTTCTGGCTAGACCTTTGTTCATTTAGGCTATGAAAATTCAACATTTAATGCCGAAAAGTGTCTCTGCATGGATTGATTTTCCACACATTGCACTTCCACTTTAAATATGAGCACCTTCTGCAGGGCAAAGATCTATTTTCAACCTTATTTTTATGAAAAATTTGCAGTTTCTGTGTATGTCAGCAGGAGCAGGAGAGGGGTGGATCAGAGTAACTTCATCATCTCTCCATCTAGCTCCCTGTCCCCAGGGCTGTCCAATCAATTGTCTTTGTGGATATTTTGTTTTGGACAAATCAGTCCAGCGCTATAAATCGTATTTTTGTGTGTGTGGATGTGTGCATGCGCGTGTGTACCATGCCACTTTGTATCTACATATGTGTGTATGTGAAAATTGTGTTTAGTCTGCAGCTGTTGTTGAGATTGACACCTCTGGCAGCTGATGATTTGCCGCCCTCACTCATTAGAATGACCTCTCCTCCTTCACCTCTTCACTAGCCAGCTGGACTGATTCATCGGGGGCGTGGTCTTGAACAGGGCCTGTGTGTCTGCATGTGTTGTTATGGGTTTTAGATTTTTTATTTATTTTGATTATTAAACAAGATTTGAAATTCTTCAGCAATGCTAGAAGTATTGCAGTATTTTAGCAATGTCAACATGCATATACAAAGCAGATATATTGTCTACAATCAAGTAAAATGTAATTCAAATTTAAACTAATGGGAATGCCAATTAAATAAATTTGGTGGACCAAAATAACTAGTATGTATTTATACTTGTATACTAGTAAGTGTACTTAATTCATTTATATTTTCCTCTACCTGGCCCTTATTTGTTGTTAATCTTTTGCTGTCTTCAATGGAGAGTCAGCTAGAAAACTTCTAATGATCTGTTGAACTGAACCTCAAGGGTGGATAGACTCTCTTGCATTTTAGTATCATAACTGTTTCATCACCATCCCCCTTCACACTTAAATACACACCAGGAAGCAAGGGGTCAAGGTCATATGATGCAATTTAGGTGTGTTGATGAGCACACTGCCTAAATGTGTTAGTTTATTTGGTTAGTTTATTTGGGTGTGTGGATGTGACTCTACTCTCAGTGTGAGAGCTGAGTCATAGCTCAACCCCTTGCTGTTTATGATCTTAAAGCTTAGAAAAATTCTGTGTTTGGAACAACAAAATTGAGAGCAATTTGAAATTAACTGAGATTAAAACTGTAAATTAAAACCATTCCTAAATATGCATACAGTCTCTATGCCATAGCACATTGTGGTTGTCTGTTTATGACATTTGAGTAGCTCAAGAGAGATCAGATAATCTTATTTTCTTTTATTGTCGCCAGTTGTCTAAGCCTCCAGGGGAGCAGTCTTAAAACAGACAGCAGAGTAGCTGGATGGTCCTGTAGGAATTAATGTAGCCAAATCTGAGTAGATTATAGTATATTATGAAGGCGTGAGACAAATTCCAGTGTATCCCTTGATGGGTTTAAGTGACAATGATTTTTGCTTAATGCTGCCACTGAGAAGCTGAGGGGTGAAAGGGCGGAGTTCAGAGATCAGGCACCAGGACACTGGGACTGAGGGTGGTTAGAAAGGTTAGAGGGGGTGGCATCCAGACAGACAGAGAAGTAAGGTGACCTATATGGTCTTAAAAGACTTTTTTGCCAGTCTTACTGCCATCATATTTAATGAATTTTGCTTCACTGCCATCTGCAAAACAAGTGCAGTTTTGCTGCTATTACTTCTGCCATGCTTATTCTTTCTGAGATCTTCTAGTTGTACTATTTTCCCTCTGTCATAGATTTATATTTCAACTCACATTATAGGATTAGATATAATCCCAGATTTTTGCCAGTGGCTGCACAGACTGAATGTTATAATTAATTATTATATAATTATATTATTACTATAATATCAAATGATTATCTGTATTGTCTGTTTGAGTTTTGAGCATTCTGGAAACACCCCAGATCTTAATTTTTTAATTAATAATTGCTCATAGTGTATTCGTGACTTTTAACTCTGCATATTGTGAATATATGTAAATGTTGGAACAGGTAGGCACTGTTTTTTTTTTTTTTTTGCAATATCCTAATTATGTATGACACTTTATCTCTAAAAATATATTTGTGTGTGTGTGTGAACCTATACAGACCCAGAGTCCCAGAGGAAGAGAACCGTTCAAAACGTTCTGGACCTTCGACAGAACCTGGAGGAAACCATGACCAGCCTAAGAGGGGTGCAGCTTAGCCACAGGTCAGTCATACACATGACACACACACACACAAAAAAGCCACCTTAAATAGAAACAAAAGGCTTCAAAGAAATGAAAATAAACGAAAACAAATAAGACAGCAAAAGTTTGTTTAAAATCAACAGACAAACAAAAAAACGAGATGAGCGAATTGATGCTGTTAACAGGGTGTTGGGGTGTGGTCTTTAACTGCCAGTTTGTCTGTCTCAGATCAATAGCAGTATTCCTGATGGACCAGTAGCCGTTAGTCGGTTGTTTTCTGTCGATTCTGCTCTCCCTCAGCGTTGGTTAATACAGAACTGAAGCAGGATTAGCTCAAAGCTGAGTTCAAAGCCGAGCCTGCCAATGCACACTCACGACTCATATTCATACACACAACAAGGCAGGCAATAATGCTCTGATTAATTGTGTGCAAGTGTACAGGGGTGTGTGCTCTCCCTTCCGCTGCTTCCTGTCGGTCATTGACTGAGTTCAGTTGTGTCCAGCACGTCTTCAGGTTCTGTCCTTGACTGCTTCCCATCTGTCTGTCCGTCCATGTGTCTCCTGTCATGTCCCTCAGTGGGAGCTCCCTACACGAAGAGCAGATGGTTCCCTGCTGAAATCCATTTCCTTTGCCATTCATGCTTTTATCGTACGGCAATAACCTTGAATCATTTCCCACTGTCTCAGAGGACAATTTCTGCTTTGAGGCCCGTGTACTGAAGTTTCATGTGCAAAAAAGATGTCATATTTCCTGTGAAATGTGTTTAGGGACACATTCCTAAATTTATACATATAAATTCAGGAAATTTATATGTATGTATATATGCATATATATATGTATGTGTGTGTGTGTGTGTGTGTGTGTGTGTGTAAATATACATGTATACAAGCAGAAACACTGTGAAAATCCATTCTAATAAGACAGGTAGAATCCTTAATTTCATCCTCACTCCGCCTCCTTCCTGTTTCATGTTCACAGCTAAGCATTTCATTTTAAAATGTTTCTGTTGACAAGTTTTGAGAAGATGATTCTCTATCCTGAAGACAAGATTAATGTTAATGTACTGAGCAAATGCACGTACTGTCACACTGTTTGAGAGCCAGCAACTCTTAATTTGTTAATTCTCTCCATTCACAGCCCAGGCATTAAGCAGTGATGTGCTTTGCTGCTTTAACACAATCCATGCATGTGATTTTGTTGTTACTGAGTCGCATGAAAGTGACAGCACAAAAAACATACAGGCATGAAAATATGAGGATTAAATGTGCAAATATTACTTTATTTGTACAAAGTATATACACACACGAACACAGTCAGCCAGATAACAACTAATCCCAGATCCTTCTTAAAATCAGAGTAAGGCTTTTTCATGGGGGCCCCTCTAAGAGGGGGATAAATGATTGGATAACTGAAGGATAAAAGAAGCCGATCCTAAGCTTTTATGAGGAAAAAAAAGTAAATTAAGGATGGACATTCACTTCCTGTCAGTGAAAATTATGCCCATGTCTTTCCTTCTCAGTTCTTAAGGGAAGCTCACCATTGTAAATGTACATTGAAATCCTAAATCATGTATTCTTTATATTCCATAGCTGCGTGGAGGGGACCATGGCCTATGATAGTGATGAAGCTGCTGCCTTCTCCATCTCCAGTCTTTCAAATCGCTCCTCTCCATTGTCATGGCGCCAAGGTCAAGCCAGCCCCCGTCTACAGGCTGGTGATGCTCCTTCAACAGGTAACACCCAAACGGACATTCCCCTCCGGATCAGCCACACCTCTCGTATCCACCTCATTGAAAACCTGGATGACTCAGATCCGTCCTTGCTGAAGGTAGATTATCTCAGTGACAGCGACCTTGGTGGGAAGAGCCCGAACGAAGATGATGAGGAGGATGATGATATCGAGGATCTGGGGAATGGGTAAGTTCGTCTGAAAATGGTGTGTTTTAACCCTCGATTCATTAAGCAGCAGAAATAATAACGTTCTCTGAATACATGATGCTGTGGTCTCCAAGCTGGTAAGGTGAAGACTGCCACCTGCCAACTGTTACAGTCCCACAGCTGCAGTCAGGCTTGCAGTCAGGCTTGTAGTCAGTGATTTACCAGCACAAAATCAACCGTTGATCAGCCCGTCTGTAATGCATCACATCACATGATAGTGTCTGCTTTACCACTGGCAGCTGTAGCCCCCCTGATGCAGCTGGCTCTGCCATAGTCAGAAAACAGCCTTCTGGCAGAGTCAAGGCATGATGTCACCATCATCAAGCCCCCTCGCAGAGATCATCCTCTCATATTAAGCTGCAAACCTGCTTCCATGTGGAGGACCCCTCACAGTGTTGGCTCACTCACCCCCTGGCAGAGCTAGAAGGCAGATGTCTTTGGAAAATGGGGTAATTCATTTAGTCCAGCCAATCAGTCAAAGTTCTCAAGGTCAGAATTAGCTTTTTTTTTTTTTTTTTACAACCCATGGTTTCCTTGGATCAAAAGTTTTAGAGTTGAGTTCATATCAGAAATCAAAACAAGAGCTGCGTTGTGTAGATTAGTAGTGTTAACCTGGCGGTGTCTATCTTTGAAACTGTTCTCTGCTGTGATTGCTACATCTGCTAATGTATCATTTCTGACATCATACATACGCAGCTCTCTGTTCAGTTCACATATCACAGCTGGCGACAGCCAGTCTCAACTTAACAAGAACCGTGTCTCTTACCTTCATTGGCGATCTGCTGTATAATGGGCTGCAATAGTAGAGTCTCATTTGTGCTTTCTGTTCTGTCTGGATGTTATTGATGGTGATAGCATGATGGCTCAAAAAGGTGGCTATTTTGAGAGATCCTGTGGGCAACTATTGTCAGTGGTCCAATTGTTGATTACCTTAAATCCCTCAGCCTCTGTGAATTTCTCAGCAAAACAACCCATTACCTTCTGACTGCCTTCAAGAAGTTTCTCATCAATCCAGAAATAGATTCAACTAAGTTTATAGGGTCTATCGGAGAACAATTTAGTCGGATTTGTATTCATTGGACTTTGGTAATTTGTTTTGGAAAACTTGCAGCTCTTGTCCCAAAATGCAAAGTTATGACAACAATTTTAAATCACTTGTACACACAGCATCATGTTTCATTGACCAGCTCTGGGCATAGCGAAGAAAAACATATTATCTCATCATCTTCAAGTATGATTCTAGCTGTGTGTGTATGTGTGTTTGTTTGTATGTGTGTGTGTATGTGTGTGTGTGTGTGTGTAAGCTGAAGAAGTCGTCCTACCATACGTAAAGAAAAAAATCCCATTGCTGACACAGCTTGACATTGCCACAGCAACCACAAAAATGCACCCCAGTCACCAGGAACACAGTTTGGTTCCCTGTTGGTTTACAGTGGATCTTGTTATGGCCCTCAATTACTGGTTATACAGGTTTATGTTGTTCTTTGTGTGAGGACTTAAACCAAAAGGCAATGTTTGTTGGAAAGTTTAAGAAAAAGTATTGAGAGATGATAGAGCTAAATTCAAGCTTGTAAATGGTTAAAAGAAAGGAAAGTACATCTGATGTTTCTCTTTGAGATAAAATTATCACTGAATTAATTGGTGAGTGATAAGAGACAATAAATTTACTTTATTTGTGATCCTTTAATGCTGCTCAAGGTGCAGGTTTGTAAAAGAGGTGGAATAGTCAAAAACACTTTCTGGTCATGAGTAGGATGAGTGTATCCGCAATATGCCAATACTGCATATTATGCCTGTCTGGCTAATTCATTAGTCAGGCCCTCATTTTAATTTTATTTTTTCAATAATATGTGTCAATAGTTTGGTATATAAAATGACAGAGAAAATCTGAATGAAGCTCCTCAGTAACTTTTCCAAGTTGTTTCTTTTATTTTACAAGCATTAAAAAAATAATAATAAGATTATATGAATTTTTTTAAAATAGTTGCAAGTCATCACATTTTAGAAGTTTGGACATAGAAATGTTATTGTGATAAATCAAATCACTATTTATCTTAACTGTCTGCATAGTTTGTGGCGTGGAACGTTGTGCAGCTTCAGATAGATATGTCCACTTGAGGGCAGGCTGGTGCTGCTGTCTCCCTGTTTCTCACTGCTCTCTCACAACCCTGTTAACTTGAAGTCACCCCATGCTGGATTACTCTCACTTATCTCGTAATTTATTACAGTTCCTCATCCGTTATACATGGAGGCACTGCCCCTGTCATACAGAGGTCACACTGCACTACGCATTCTCACCCCAGCATATATAATACATAGGATTTCCCCACATAAATTATACATCAGAAATGCACACATGTTCTTTGTTTGGGTTATGTAGCTCTCATCTCTCTTTGTTCTGTTATACAGACAAGGAAACAACAACAGCAATAAATAGAAGCTGGTCATTAACATATGGATGAGGAGGATTTGACTCATCATGGGACTCACTGTGACTCACCTGAGTTATGTTGTATAAACGTGAATCACATTCTCATACTGGTAAATTACAGTGGCTGTGCCATGACCTGCCTGACACACAGACCCTATACACTCACACTCACACACACATACACATACATACGCACTGAGTCAGGACCCCTTATATCAGCTCTCTGTTTCCTGTGCTCCTCTAGTCCGGGCCTCTGCCTGTCTGTAAGAGCTCACTTCCATGTGGAACCACAATCCTCCCTGTAACACACACACACACACAAACACATACATATACGCACAAATAATAATGAGATTTTGTTCAGTAAAGGCAGAGGTTTGACAAATATTCAGATGTTTCAGAAAGACACATTTGCCACTTTAGTAGGCAATATTTTGGTGAACTCATTGCTGTGATATCTTTGTTGCATCTCTGTTTTCTTGATGTAGAGATGCATCCATTGGTAGTCACCATAAATTGAAATTATATATATGTCACACCCATACCCACTTTCCTCTTATTAACCAAGGGTTTGATGCCTGTGATTGGCACAAACAATATATTTGTATTCTCATAACACAGAACAGCAGGAAATCCACCATAAAGCAAAACTGATTAAATGCTATTCATTTTCAAATGTGTTTCTCTGCTGAGATCAGCACATTGTCTTTGTAGTGCTGTTGACTGTATGAAAATACATAGGGAGGCAAAGTCTGCATACACTCGGTAGACTTGATGGACAGTATTGATTGCCAGTGTTGTTGTTGAGTCATGATAATGGGCTCAACATGCACATACACACGTGTCGGTGATTGGGTGAGCATGTGGCTTTTGGCTCGTTTTCCGCCCTGCTGGGCGCAGACGCTTTTGTTTCTGGATAGAAGAGCGACCTCCCATCAGTAAACGCACAGTCTCCATGGTTACGCTGTGAGACAAACTGCTTCACTGCACTAATCGTCTGAATTATGAAAACATTATTGTAGAGCAGGACTCAAACACACACACACACACACACAGACAGTGCTTTCTGCAAAAGCAAAACTGAGCTGGTTGCTCTAAGTTTTAGACTGGTAGTCAGTACGAGGAACTGAAAGAGGAACTTTTTAAAAGGGAAGTTATATATTTTGTAAACAGATGTCACTTTTTCCATGTATCTGCCACAAATGATTTGACCTGATTCAGACACTTAATGCTTTTATCTGATAACTGTGTGACCACATCATTGGTTAAGCACCTCCGATTGGATGTGGTAGACTGTGTCATAACCCCTAAACCTTATCTCTAGGGTTCCAGGACTTGGAGGCATTTACTCTCTGTCTGTCCTGGCTGTGTGTGTGTGTGTTTGTTTCTTAGGGCTCAATCATGCTGTACTCTGACTCCATCTACTGGCCATAAACTAGAACATCACACATACACACAAGAGTCTAAGGCCCAGTCCCAATACACCCCCTACCCCTACTATTTAACCCTACCCCTAAATTTTGCACGTTCCCACGAGGGTAGTGGTGTCCCAATTCCTTTTTTCATGTAGGGGTAGGGGGTATAACGAGGGGTAGGGGCTATGAATCTAGCCCTTCAGAGCGAGGGTTTTCCGATGCTGACTTCCCGAGGAAGGGCCAGTTCTGCGATCCCCAGAGAGTGAGAGGATGTGGAGAAGTCGGAGAAAAAAACCACAAAAAATTCACAAGAGACAACAGATATTCTCTGTGTACCTCTTGGTTTATTTATCAACCGAAGCATGATGAATGCTAAAAAAAAACGATCACAACCGATCACGACCATAGACTCCATGTTTTTTGGTTTTTTATATATATTGACAAAATTTACATTGACAGACAGAGTACGAACAGGTTGAGGGCGTTACATACGAAAATAAAATCATGCCGATTGAAATTTACATGAACCGTAGCCTCCATGTTGCTGCTGGGACTATGCAGTCACTTGTGTGGCCGAACGTAAACTACTACTACAAGTGGTGTCCCAATTCCTAGGGAAGATTACAAAGCCCTACCTCTTGTGGCTTCCCTTCAAGGGTTAAGGGGTAGTGGGTGAGGGCTACGGGTAGTGAGTAAGGGCTAGTGGTAGTGAGTAGGGTGAACATTGGGATTGGGCCTAAGAGTCTAAACTGGGCTGACACATCTGATTAATTAATTCCTCCTCCCCACATCTGGATCTGATCTATGTTACAGGTGATGGTTCCGCTCACTCACTCCCTCACTCTCTCTGCTAAAGTGGTTCACACACACACACACACACACACACACCCACACACCTCCTCTTGATTTGATCCTCAATGGACACACCCAGGGCTTTCCTCTTGCTGCGAGCCAGATCTTTACACATGTGACTCATTCTGCGGTCCAGTTACAGACCCCCTCCCAAAAGATCAGCACAGCACTTTCTCCCTATCTGGATACAGTCACAGTACAGTCACGAGCTGTGATCAAAATATGCTTTTGATATGGTGGTTGGAAGTAGAAGTAGAAGTAAAAGTAGAGAAAGTTGCTTTTTTTTAAGATACAGAGGAAAAAGATGTCCATAAATTTCCTATAATCTGTAAAATACAGATTACATTCTTCCATCAAAAACAATCGATTTTCAGTGTGTCAATGAGATGAAACATGTATGTAGTTGCTCTCGGGATAAGAGTACAGAAAACAGCTGTGACAGAGAAATCATGGATGAGTGTTAGGCCCAGTCCCAATACACCCCCTACCCCTAAATTTTGCACGTTCCCGCGAGGGTAGTGGTGTCCCAATTCTTTTTTTCACGTAGGGGTAGGGGGCGTAATGAGGGGTAGGGGGTATGAATCTAGCCCTTCAGAGCAAGGGTTTTCCGATGCTGACTTCCCGAGGAAGGGCCAGTTTCGCGATCCCCAGAGAGGGGAGTTGGAGAAAAAAAACCACAAAAAATTCACAAGAGACAACAGACGTCGATGGTGTATTCTTCTCCGTGTACCTCTTGGTTTATTTATCAACCGAAGCATGATGAATGCTAAAAAAAAAAAAAACGATCGCAACCGATCACGACCGTAGACTCCATGTTTTTTTGTTGTTTGTTTTTTTTATATATATATTGACAAAATTTACATTGACAGACAGAATACGAACAGGGTGAGGGCGTTACATACGAAAATAAAATCATGCCGATTGAAATTTACATGAGCCGTAGCCTCCATGTTGCTGCTGAGACTACGCAGTCGCTTGCGTACCCAAACGTAAACTACGCGGTGACGTAGCAAGTGGTGTCCCGATTCCTAGGGAAGATTAAAAAGCCCTCCCCCTTGTGGCTTCCTTTCGAGGGTTGAGGGGTAGTGGGTGAAGGCCAGTGGTAGTGAGTAGGGTGAACATTGGGATTGGGCTTTAGTTTCCTTCCCCAGAGCAGTTGAAAATGCAGGACTATCCAATCCACATATAAGGACAAGTCAAAGACATTTTACAGGTCTGCTTGTTCATTTTTTTTTTTTTTTAATGGAAATCAATGGAAAACAGTGGCAAAACAAAATTACCTTGAATTTAGAATATGACTTACAGTTAAAGAACTAAAGGGGGGAAATTAGTGCATCTGTGGCCAGTAAAATGTCAAATTACTACAAATCCTGTTCACTTAATATAATATTGTTTGTTTTCAGGCAAAGCTCAAGAGGAACAAGGTCAGTTAATTTGGAAAACAGAAATTTTTCAACGATTACACTATTAAAGGTTCCTATTAAAGAACCAACTTTAATAGGGACAAAAGTCAGCACACCCTTCATTAGTGAGAACTTTTATTATTTATTTTTTTTTTTTACATATTGGTAAGAATGATGGGGGTCTTACACAAATCTGCTCTGCTATTGCTCACAGATTAATATTTTTGCCTACTCTTTACTGCACTTGTTCTTTTTTAACTAATATGTGCCGTCTATAAATGGTCACAGTGAGCACTATGCAGTCACTGTTGCCGTCCTTGCCAGGTCCATGTTGAACTCCGTCTGATCTAAACAAATTTATTTTGGTTTCCATCCACCATGACCAAAGAATGTGCTGTGAATATTCATCAGACTTCATTTAGCGTTCTGCGGCTGAGTTTAATAGAGCCGTTCTGTGCAGTTGTTTTGACCGAGGGTTTTCTTCCCGGACAGTCTGTAGAGGTTCGGTGCTTGCAGTTTCCTTCTGTGCCAGTTTGCCAAATCAGGAAGCACTTACCTGTGTGTTTCTCATTGCAAGGATATGTACTGTAAATTGGGCAACTGCAGTCATTGGTTCCTATTCATTCTAACCACTTTCACTTCAGAGCAGTGTGTAACAAATCAGCTCTGGTGATGATGCTGTAGTAGAAATTTGATAAAGTACAGCTACAAAGATTTATACAACATAACTTTTCCTCAGGAGTCATTACAAAGGCATTATAACCAATAAATAATAGAAGAGACAATTCAGTGGCAGTCTCATCACACAATGAGAATTGGGCCAGCAACAAATCTTGATGCTCAAATGCTTGATGCAGGATTGCTGGAAAAGCATACAAGGAAGGCTTGCAAACAATTTGTTATTGAAGACCAGGGCTGATGATGTGCTGATCAACAATTAGATAGGCCATTTAGTTTGTCTACAAGGCTCATTGTGACAGTGGTCAAAACACCAGATTTCTACATGGACTGACACTGGTGAAGGTGTTAAATCAGAACTGTACAAGCATCTATTTACCCACTGAATATTTGGGAGCCTGGAGTTTTTAAATTTCTCCTTTACTCACCACGTCCGTCTCTTTGTCTGAGTGCCTTTGTGTGTCGGAGACAAGCCACATGAAAAGTTGATGAGAGGCAGATTGAGGTGAGGTTCATGAGGGCGATGGGGCATGAGTTTCTCTTGTCATCCACTACCTGCCCATCTCCAGGCCTCTCTGGTTCGATGCAGTGCTCCTTTGGCTCTGTCTGCTCAGTGTAGTGTGTAATCAATTACCTTTCCTGTCATTATGAAGGGAACTTGAATTTCTTTGTTCAGGCACGTGTGGGCAAAACACTAGAGAAAACACACAGCATCTCTAAATTCATCAGAGCTATTCACCATGATCAAATTAGTGTGAATATGAGCCATTTGAATGTTGCTGTCTCAATCTGTGTTGTGCATATAATTTCATATATAATATAGATATTAATATTTTGCCTGTTTGTCTGCCTGTTTTTCTCATGATGATGTAACTGGCTCCAGTTGTAACAGTAGGACGCCACAACACAAACAATAATGACATTAATCTGCTTGTCTGCTAACGTGGCACACACACACACACACACACACACACTCACACGACACATCCACATATATACACATATACAGGCATACACACAGCACATTGAAAGATTTAACACAGAGTAACATATGGGGCTTGAGAGGGATTTGTAGTCCTAGAAACCCCCTAACAGTGAGAACAACATCCTTCTGTACCTTTTTTATACTCTTTTGTTTACTGAGGCTGTTTGCACCGCATG
This sequence comes from Remorina albescens, assembly GCA_034769265.1. Lineage (NCBI taxonomy): Eukaryota > Metazoa > Chordata > Actinopteri > Carangiformes > Echeneidae > Remorina > Remorina albescens. Next base: position 14,827,472 of record CM068482.1, on the reverse strand, counting down.
GTTTTATTATTAACCTTCTTAATGCACTCCGTTAGACTGTGTATTTTACTTAAGACCAAACAAACACGGGACAGACCGTGACTGAAGGAAGTCTTAAGTTCATCTACAGTGACTTCAACACTTAGGAAAATATTTGCTTCTCTTTTTGTCTTTTTTTCTGTCTGTCTTCATACATACACACACACACACATACACACAGAGAGAGAGCGAGAGTTACACACATGCACTGGTGTTGATGTCCAAGTAGACTGTAGTCAGTTGTTACAGGAATGCTTGACTTCTACTCCTGTTGGTCTCCCTGGATATGTTTAGTTTGACTGTGGGCCATTTCATTATTGTGAAACATACTGATGTTGAGCAACAAACACATGTTCTGGATGGAGGCTTGGGAACTACACTTAAATCCCACAGTAGAAAGATTTCCCACATTCTGATTATGAAGAGAAGAAAACTTTGGGAAAGTTAAGAAATATTTTCTCTGCTTGCTGTCCTTTCCTTGAACGTCCACAACATCTCTTTCCTATTCCCAATCTGACTATACTCTCTCTTTGCTGCTCTGCTGCCTCTCTCCCACTTACCACCCAACCAAACGCCAAAACCACTGTCACAGCTACTGTTGCCTAGACATCCCCCCCATTCTGAGGCCTGATAAATCCCTATGGAGACGCTACGGAATAATCCTTGCTAATCCCTGGCTTCCTCTTATGGCAGGTTTGAAAAAGAAATAAGAGAACTCGAGGACTTGGGTTAGCAGTCTCCAAGGACAAGGGGCCATAGATTGGGGGCTTTTGATGGCCACAGTATGCATGTGCAGGACCCCCACATAGTTCAGAGGGATGTGTTACCATGTCAACATTATATGCGTCCAAGGGAAATAAACTGAGTGTGTGTCTGTGTGGGTGGGGGAGCTTCTGAACTCACAGAGGTCAAATGTCATGACTTTTGCCCGATGACCAATTTCACTCCATTTCCTTTAAGGAAAGAGATGGATCCTACTCTTCCCAGTTCTCTTTATTTTTCTTTTTTGTGGTATAATAATACTCGACCTACAGAAGAGATGAAAAGGCCTAAAATGACTTGAGAACAACAATTTAAGAGAAAGGATTTGAATTGAATTGGGTAATTCTTCAATTAAGTCTATGGAGTAATTTGGACATATAACTAATAAGGTGAACAGCGCATCAGAGTATGATGAAATATATTATATTACTTGACCATGAGTCACTTTGAGTAATAATTAATCAGACAAATAATAAATATTTTGTGTTTTATTTCTCCAAAGACATCAACTGTTGAGATCTCTCCTTAGACAGCTCAGTGTCGTAAAATGATATTTGGATTGTGGTCAAAAGTTACCATTAAATAATTCACCAGAGACATGTCTCCAAAATACTGGCGACCTGTAAGGCGGGGTACACTGCAGGGTACAAGTGGTATCAGATGGAAGGATGAATGGATGTCTCCAGAATCAGTGTCCCTGTTACTCTGAATAATCTGCAGAATTCACTGTGAATAATTTCTATTAGGATTTCTTCCTGCTGTAGAAAAGGTCCCAGTGAAATGATGGGACTTGGTTATTCTAAATGTTACTTTTGTTTTTTATCTTTGTATTCAAATCCTTAAGAGATAGGCCAATGTAATTGAGCTGATGGCACGACAACTGTCAGTCATATTAATGTTACTTTAATTTACTTTGGTTGGATTATCATTTTCATTTGTTTGTGCTGTGATCAAGGCAAAATTTTATTTGTCCTACATTCCCATCAGTCTCTATTACAGTGAGGTTAGTGCAGAGGCAAGCAGGCTGTCATATTACTGTACATGAACTGTAAAATTTTAAACTGTTTGATCATCAAGTTAGTAGTGTTATTGGGACTACATGTTAGTACATGCGTAGCTGCTTGTATAGCTGTAGACTTTCTTTGCTAAATCTGCTACCTCGTCAAGAATGAATTCAATCGTCAGTAGTCTCATGGGTGAATTATCAAGAGTAAAACTGTATTTGGAAAGAGATGCTGCTTTTCAATTTCATGCTTGTTTTAAAAAAAAAAATTTTATGCTGTGAGCAACACTGCATGAAATCCATAGATGGATACTTGAAAATCTGGGCAAACCAAACTGAATAGCAAATGTAAACGCATTGCATTATATAATACACTATCTAACTGACTAGGTAGAGCACAAATAGAGGACAGTGAGCCTAAAGGTATACTAGAATAGGTATACTATCTTTTCTGTGTCAGACATTGTTCTCTGTGGTAAATGGGAACTTTCTCTGTTATTAAGAGGCTAGTTTGAGGAAATGATCAGGTTCGGTTTTCAGAAGATTGGTTCCCACAGTAAAACAGATCTATCTCTCTGTTCCCCACACAGAAACACACACACATGCAAACAAACTTCACTCGTTCATACCCTCCCTCTACAGCTATAGCCTTTAAAGTATTTTCTTATTTCCTCTACAGGGGGTAAATGAAACTGCATGGTTAAGGACAAGCTTTTTAGGAGCTTTGGATAGAAGCTGTCTCAAATCTGTGCTCTACACACACATTCACACACACATACATGCAAAAGGCACACTAGTACTGGGCCTTGGGAGTTTAACAGTGGGGTGTGACGGGGGTTTGTAATGCGCATAAGACTTAACTTTGCTTCCCTCCCATTGACTCCCACTGTGTTATTCTCTGGAGCTGTTCGGACATTAGTCACACACTTTTCTTTCTGCCCTCCTGCCATCATACTCCCTTCCTGTTCTCCTCATTACACCATCTCTCAATCTCAATCTTTCCTGTGTGCACCAATGCTCCCAACAGTGAGTATATCCTCATTACTTTCTCAGGAGACAAGGGCTGGACTGCAACAACCTGTTGGGCCACATTTGAACTCTCTTGTATGCTGGCTGTGTTTTGTTGTTCTTTCTTCTCTTTCCCATGAAGGAGAAGGCAAGTCAGGTTTTTTTAAGTCAGCTCCACTTTGTGTTGTCCTCTTCTGACAAGACCTCGCGAATAGCGTCTTCTCTAAGCAAGGGCCTAATTAGATGCTTTTGGTGGTCCAAATGTGGAGGGTCCCTTAATTAACCATGAGAGCAACTTGTTAGACCGGGACATACAGGCTTTAATGTTCAACCTCAAGTGTGTCACTGTGAGGTCATGTTTTCAGCATTCAGGTTTTTAAAACCTCGATCTGTTGTTAGTGAGCTAATAGACTGAACAGTTAGGCTTATACACACACTATGGTTTGATTCTTTGCCTGAGCACAGAGGCTGTTTGCCAGGAAATCAGACAGTGTGTGTCTTTACGTGTGTGTGTTTGTCTGTCTGTCCGACTCAGTGTGTCTGCATGTACAGAGAGAATCCTTCAAAATACTCTTGTGTGTACAAATTTGAGATCAATACACAGGCTTGTAACTCATCAAAGAGGAACGAACAGTTCATCTTCTACTGTGGAAATAAAAGCAAATCCTACTCCACACCCAAAATACATATATACTTGCCGAATCACAAAAATCCTTTGAAGAAGCCTTTAGAGTTACCATGTCATTGCCATTCGAGTCAGTGAGTAAGATACACATGTGCTTAGACGAGATGAGAGATGTTTATGTATTACGTATTAGTTTATGTTTTACAAAGGATTTAACATGTGCCATGGAAAACAACAATGACAGTTATCATACACAAACCGAGATATTGGAATTAGTGTTGGTAAGGAAAAATGGGATCAGAAAATGTGTAGTGAAATTAGATAAAAAATAGAAAATTACATTCATTGATTTTTTTTTTGTCTCAACATTGTTCTCACAGTCATCATGGAAAAGAAATTGTTAAGTGGCAGTAACAAGACTGTGATTAAAAAACTTATGCTAGAGATTATTTTATATACTTTGAATTATTCTCAGTATGTAAGAATTAGATTACAGCAGTGGAAAAATCAGCCATGAAAGACAATACATGAGGGGGAGAATGAGAAAAGCAAGTGGTGAGGTGTGAAGGTTTTTCCACTTTCTGCTGACAGTTACACTGAGGGAAATGAAAAGTTAATAAAGTAACAGAAATATTTGCCATGACGATGAGGAGGAGTATTCCAGTCCGATAAATGTGTACGTGGGGGGGAGGTTATGTTTGTTTATATACAGTGTGTGGCTTAACAAGAGTTGCGTGTGCATGCATGTGTGTGTGTTCCTGCTCTGATAATGGGGATGAGCTTTCCCAGGTCTCTCTACCCTTTCATCAGCAGACGGTGACAGGTTCCCAGGGTCAGATGGGTGACCCTGCCTGTATACTGTCATTACACGGTTACATCACCACCTAATTACACTGGCCAACTGTAACCAGCACACTCACACACACACACACATAGAAGACAAGTACTGTGGCCTTAGATACTAAGTGAAAAGGAGGCTATGAAAGAGTTGCTCTTTGATGAGGAGAATGCAAATAAACAGAGAGGCACAAACAACAGGGGGCAAGTCTGGACATGAGTGAGTGGTCAAAGTAAAATCTGGCCAGACTAATGCAGAACGCTGTCCAGCTACCCTGTCCAAAAACTCGGATGAGCGCTGACTTAAATTAGGGAAAAAGCTCACACTGACTTGGGGAGGATTTCAACTGTGTGTGTGTGTGTTAGTGTTTGTGTTTGTGTGGACATAGAACTGTTTTCCTTTCTCTTTGTCAGGATGCCGAGCAACAACGATGGCAGCATCTACAGACACCTGCAGTTAAACATGCCAATGTGCCAATCTCTCTCTCTCTCTCTCACACACACTGTGTGCCCACCTGGCCCTGCATGGTACTGGTAAGCAGTAGTCTGAATAATCCTGCGTTTGTTCCCTCTGCACTTAAAAGACAGTGTGTTAATGACCCCCCCCCCCCGTGACTTTTCTTCGATCTCGCTCTTTCTGTCTCTCTTCCATTCACACCATTTTCTTTCCCCAGTCTTTACTGAAAAGACAGTATTAGTTATCTCCATCTCCCTCCTCCTAGAACTGTCTGTGTCTCTCTTTCTCACCCCTCATTCATTTGTTGAACAGACCCAGCAGACAGACACATCTATTCACCAGGGTCCACTCAGTGCTTAAAGTGTTTAAACACCACTGGATGATGTGAGGGGGCAGTACTGGGGGGCGGGGGGATACATGATACCCACTCTATTCCTCTGGAAGTCTCCAATAGCCAATACACACTCTGTTAGGATAGAAACACTGGAGACATTTACTCTCACAGCTCCATTAGGGCCTGATTGAGGCTTATTTATGTCAGCGACAGTTTAGCTATTTGCCACCTTTTATTCTAAACATTCAGCAACTGATTAAAGATATTTACATGTAATAAATCAATGTGTAAGAAATGTAAGCTTACTGTACTTAAGTCCACTCTTTCATTCTTTTCTACATTTCACAAGTAAATATTTTACCCTCCATTCTGCAACATTTATTTGAAAGTTTAAGATTTTACATCACAAAACCACACCGTAAAATATGATGTATTGTGACAGTATGAACTAAGATCATCACTTTTTTCAGTGACTGCAGGATTTAAAATAAAAAGTTATGATACATTATTAATTATTCACTCACTTTACAATAAGTGCCAAGTCTGCAGCATAAGAGATTTTTTTCTCTTTGCTTCTTCTCCAAGTTGTAGACCTTGAAAAATCCATTCAGTGTCATTTTAACTCATTGAAGAGCTTAAAAAAAACAAACAAAAAAAACAAGGAAAGACACAGCTGAAACCTGAAAAACTCACCTGGCAGAGAAATAGTTTTCTGATCTATAAATAATGTTAATGAATGATTCCTTAACCATTGCCATGGTCATTATTATTATTGGGAAAAAAGAAAGATGTGTCAGAGTGTAGGGAAGAGAAACATTTTCACCTCTCAACTTTTCCTTGAGTCAACCACATCCAGATCAGCACTAAAGCAAATGTTGAAGGTTGCATAGACTCAGTATCAGAGGGTGACTGGTGTCGCTGGGCGTGTCTTGTGTGTTGATATATAGATTCCCTGATCGTGGAGATGTGTTTGACATGTCGCCGGAGAGAATGTGATGACTGGGGGCTTCTCCTGCGGCTGAACGCACGTCAAAGCCTCCGAGTGCTTTTTTTGGGGAAAAAAAAGGCACAGCTGGTCGCGATCAATGCAGCGGGCTCAGGAGGAGGGAGGAATTTGGGGTGTTGCCCTTCTGTCCATGCCTCCCTCCCACACTCCCTCCCTCCCTCCGTCAGCCGCGTGTGTGTTAGAGAGAGAGAGAGAGAGAGTGAGAGAGAGTGTGTGTGTTAGTGTGCAGGCACTGCGGGACTGGGTCAGTCAGTCAACGCTGCTGACTCGTACAGGCGGATCCAGGGCGATCGGCGACGGGAAGCACCGGGTGGACTCTCTCCCTCCTCCGTCTTCCTTCGGGAAAAAACCCGCTATGTTGATCGGGAACAAAGCGGCGTGAGAGCTGGACGGCCGGAGGATGAGCGGGCGCGTGCTGAACGGCAAAATGCTGCAGCTGCCGGCTCCGCAGCGCGCGGGGAGGACAATGCACTTTCTGTCAAGGTAAATGACCAAACCCGAGGTCCGCATGTGACCGTAAAATACCGGATGAGAGGCCAATTGACGCGGTGGTGTCAGTGTGTTTGATCGTGTGAACGGGCGGCGGCGTGGAGGTGATCTGAGGGCGGTGATCCGGCTGGAGGGGCTGCGGCGGAGCCAGTGCGTAAAAAGCAGCAGCAGCAGCAGCAGCGTGTCTCATTGATAAAAGTCCGACAGCTGCATGGGTGGCATGTTTCACTATTGTGACCGGCATGCGCTCCTATTAGCCGGTTATATGATACTCTGTCTCAGTCCAGACTGACTAAAGGGTGGACTGTTCGTGGGGATATAGATGGAGCTATAGTCGACAGTTTAGAGCCGCAGACCTCAATGCGTAAAGGCATAATGTCGAATCAGCAGCGCCGAAAAGCGGGCAGATTTTAATGTCTTCATCACAATATAAACCAGATAAGAAGTGACCGCTGCAAATCATCTCATGACAAAAGTGTCAGTGTGTTAATGCATGTGAATGCGGCGTGTAGACGTGTACGCGCACGAGGTGCATGTGCTCCTTAACTGTTTCAGCATTTTGGGGATCTGCGGGCACATCTATTGTTTTGGGACGAATGAGATGACAACTGTTTGCTGTCTTTTGGCGGTTAGCGAGTAAGCAGAGACAGGTATTCATGCGTGTATTTGTGTGTGTGAGAGAGAGTGAGTGAGCGAGCTGGTGGGTGTGTTCGTATTGATTGATCCGCTGCAGGACCGGACTGCATTCTCCTGAACGGCTTGACCTACATTCTCAACGACGCCTTCTCCCGGTATATCTGCTGTGATTGGGTGAAATGCAGCAAGCCTCCTCCAAATCATCCCTATGCCCACACCATGTAGGAATTATCTAACTGTATTCCTTAATGTGTGGGCAAATGTAGGTCAATTGATCTGCGTGGGCTGTTGGGGGTGACTGAGAAAATGAGGTTACATAAGAGAAAAGATGCGGATTTGTTAAATAAGGGACATGGCACAGAATTAATCCTAGAACTGATTAGCTTTAAAGATGCATTAAGACAACGTGATCAGAGACATCCGCTTTGTATTGATTCAGTGTTTAAGTGTCTGTGTGTGTGTGTGTGTGTGTGTGTGTGTGTGTGTGTGTGTGTGTGTGTGAGTGAGTGAGTGGGTTTGAAGGGTTGGGGGCGTGGTGGGGGGTCAGATGTTCTCTTTTTGGTTGACTGACCCCTGTAGCATCCATCTACCTATTGTGTAAACCCATTAGAGGAAAATGGCCCAATGTCAGAGCATTTGATACACACACACACACACACACACACACACACACACCAATAGAAAGAAACAATTTTCTCCATCCTAACACCGACACACAGTTTTCAGTCCCACAGGAAAAATTGGGGTGTTTTTATCTGCGTGTTTAATTTGGGCGGCTGCGGTTTAACAGACTTGCTGTCAAAAGACTGATAAATGGTCAAATACATACAATATGTCACACACACACACACACGCAAACACACACAGTTCACACACTGACCAAACCATATGACTGAAGCCAGAGATGAGTGTGAGCACACGTAAGTCAGCGTGTGGATGTCAGCATGTGTGTGTTTTATCAAACATAAAACATGCATCACCAGCTAACCAGTTCTTGCCAACACAAAGACTTGACAAAATTTGTTAGTCATATTATAAGCAATTCAACATCGACTTAATCTTCGTCCCTGTGTGCTCTTTTGTGTATGATTTGTCATCTGAACACTATACAAATAGCCTTCTCAGCATAACCTACCCCTATCTAGATTCACCTCTGGCTCACACAGCGCATTCAAACAGCAGATTTACGAGCTGGTGACATCAGTCATTAACAGCCTAATCCTCTCAGTTTCTTTTAATTAAATAAAAATGGCAACTCAGTCACTGTGATTCAGACCAGACTCATGTTGTAGCTGGTGTCATTTAGCTGTTCATGAGAAGTGTTGGTCACTAGGTTTATTGCATCCGAGACACTGTATACTGCTGAATTAAAGGTGAAACCGTCATGTTTTTTTTTAAATTTTTATGATATCCATCTGTATGGAGGAGGGGAGTCACAACACGCTCACAATGCTATTGAGAAATGGTGTTCAGGTTTGACAAGTGGAACTACCTGTCTGACTTTTTTAAACCTTTGTCATTTATGTTACTTTGTTGTAACATAATATGACATTTTTCCTGCTTCCCAACAACAGTTAAGTGAGTCACAAATGCAATACAAGCTTCATCATACACAAAGAAATTTAGATTATTGTGCGAGTATTATTGGCTATGGGTCAAAGACAGATTAAGCTGTTTTGGAAACGCACTTTGCTGACTCAGACTCTGGGTGAGTTAGAAGGGTCAGCGGCCTGTTGATAAATGTTTTCACACCCACATGATTCATGAACAGGAATTATTATTCTTTAGCACACAAACACGTCGACACAAGTGCAGATAAATCTGAAAACACCAAGTCAATGTCAAAATTTTCCTATCTAGTGTTTTTTGGAGGTTGTTAGAAAGTTTCTGTTCACATAGAAACAGTGGAGCAATCAAAAACATTTAAATCTCTTCTACTGGACATCTCCACGACTTTTAATCGAGAGGCTGATGAGCCAGACCACATGAATATTATTTTAATCTCAAATTTTCAATAGAGATTTATTTTCAGCATCCTCACTGCCAGCATTTTCGGATTTATTCACAAATGGCTTGAATTGATGTAACAAGAGACTCGCATTCAGCATGAAACTCCAAAAAGGAGAAATACAGCCAAAGAGGGTCAGCCGCTGACTTTTGATGATTTTTTTAATTAAATGAACAAGTTTACTTGCTCTGCCTTCAAGGTCATTAAGGGGAGACATGAGAGCAAAACAACACATGCTTGTAACCAGCGCTTGTCAGACACATGTGCGTACTCTGTTTTGTCCATCGCACAGGAGCCTTTGTTCACGAACAGAGCTCATATTTTCACGAGGTGTTGCTTCCTGTGGTTAAGTGAGTTTCTCTGTAACATCAAAGCCAGAAAAAGACTAAAAGCCCAACAACATTACACCTTAACAGGCTCAGTGGGGACACAGAGAAAGCTATAAGTCTCCCATCAGTGACTTTGGAGAAAAATAACTTCGGGATGTCATTTTCATCTGCTAGTGAAGCAGTTTCTAAGAAATTTTGAATGAATATAAAACAAGATGGTGTCTTGTTTCTGTCATTAAAGGTAAAGGTAAATGTGCACAACATCCTTCAGTTTGTGTTGGTGCGATCAACTTAAGAGTTTTAATGAAAACTCTGGTTCTCTCATTTGATTTCTGTGCGCATCTGTGTATTACACTATAGTATGTAGTGCGTTCCTGTGTTGGTATGCATATGTGTGTCTGCATATGTTGGAAAATTAGGGAGTGGGTCCCCAGAATACACTCGCTGGAATGTGAAGTGTGTGTTTTGCAGCCTGGGGGCGAGGAATGTCTCCCAAAATGACTGTAACAAACTTGAACTGGCATGACCAGAGAGTGCATTTGTTATGAGTGACAGCAGGTGATGGGTGTGAGCTCATGTTGGGCATGCCTCAAGGCCTGTCCATCTCCACACGCCTCGTATCTTCACATATACATACACATAAAAATACACACGCAGCGTCTTGTCTGTCCTCGCCACAGACAGCATGGGAGTAATGTGTGTGTTTTAAAAGGTGTCTGCTTTATCACATCCAGAGAAGTGAAAGAGTATCTCCAGTCAATGAGCCTTTCACTCCTTTCTGTCGAGGATTTGTTTAGACAACCTTAGGCAGGTGCATAGTCGGGTTCTCCACAGATGTGAAGCTTCTTTGTGTAGCTTGATTTGATTTAAACAAAACCTATGGCAGTTGATTCACATGTTCTCCCTTTTTGCCTTCTCTGTCTTTTTTTCTTTCTCAACATATCTGCTCATTCGTTCACTCAATCTGATTGAAGACAAACTGTTTGACCTCTTGAATTCCATCAGCCCAACGATTTAGTCCAATCTTGCACATGTAACATCTCAGTAATGTGGAAGCCGACTCCGGTGTTCTCTATTAATCTGGGAGATTAACAGATAATCGAATCGTTTGGAATTATTTGATTAGCATTTGTCATCAGAAAACACAGCGATGACCACAGACATTGAATGCATCTCAAGAAAAAATAAGCTCGCCTACGTTGTAGCCTCTTTGGGGACAAGATACCTTCTGAAATTTTATTTATGGGACGGGAACATTTGTCCTGACAGAAGCATTTGTTCGCCATCTTGAGCCGTTGCCCTTTTTGGCCCATGAACTATAGCCCGTATCAGACTGACATCACAGTTCCCCCATCTGTTACATGTGCATGAGTGTGTACATGACAGTATTTGTTGCTGTGGGACACTTCCCTTTTTGGGATGTTGTATTGTTATTTAAACACTGATAGTATCCTCATTTTTGTAAAGTAATGCCAAACTATCACTATTAGAGTTCTTAGCTGATATCAGTAATACAACTTGTCTGTACAAGATTTTCCCCTCCTAGGACCTTCAAGGTTAGCTGCATCATATTCCTCTGTTTTGTTGTTTGTGTTTGTTTTGATGTGTTTCCGTCCGTTCAAACATGATATTGCTGTTCTCAGCTCTTCAGCCCAGACAGCTCTGTATTGGTTGGGGTTTGTGGTGCCCCAGGCTTTGTTACTTTACCATATTCCGTTGATCAAAAAGGCAGCTGTCAGACGAGCCGCTTGTGTATGTGTTTGTTCTCCGTCTTTTGCACAGCTGCTTCATGTTAACAGCAACCTGGAAGAAGCGTGCTTCATTCAAACGTGGCACCTCCCTCTCTTTCCCTCTTACTCCTTTTCCTTCCCTTTCGTCCTCTCGCTGGTCCCCCTCTTTTCAAACCAAAACATCCCATGTGCGCAGTTAATTCACACAGCCGTTAAGTCAGCTGACGTGTGTGGAGGAAGGCCAGAGGTAATTCTACCCCAAGATCCAACCCCTCTCCTGGGCCTCCGTGTGGTGGGGTTCCCCCTGTGAGCACTACCCTGGTTCTCAGTCCTTGAGTTGAGGCTGGGAAGCGCTCCATCCTGCACACCAGACTGAACTACTTATGAATAGTAATAATAATAATTATAATAAATCAATTTTATGTAGCGCCTTTCATGAAACCCAAGGTCACTTCACAGTAACAGACAACCACAATATCGCACAAACAACCACAAAATCACATGACATGAACAAACAAAAAACACAACTAGCTGGGAAAGGCCAGCAGGAAAAGGTGCCTCTTCAGCTGTGATTTAAAAGAGAAAGGTGATTTAAAGGGTCATTCCATCCTGTCCCAGGAGTCCTGTCCCTCTTCTGCTGTTTTGCAGAGTGGAGATGGACTTTGGAGGTCAGTGGTTACTGGGTCATAGCAGAGCTCTGACCTTGGGCAGCCTTGTTTAGATTTGGGGCCAACAACCTTTTAACCCTGTTTGAAGTGAGTCGGAGGAAGAGAAATGCAAAGAAATGGAGTGGACAAAAAAGAATGTGTGGCTTGTTTCTGTCAGGGAGTCCTCTGTACACCTCTCTGCTGTTTTCCTTTTTGGGGCTTACACTATGAGAAGATCAAGATGACCCAGTGGGTGTGAGCAGTCACACAATCTCTGGCTCCAAGAGTATTTCACCACTCCAAGTTCCTTATATGCAGGTTGGAGCCTTTCACCGCCTTGACTGTCCTGTTTCATTTCAGAAGGGATGAAATAGTTCAGAGCCAAGTTGAATTTTGTCCACGACATGTTGAACTCTGAACAAACTTCATCCATCCGCCCAGGGGAGGTCAGAAGGAGAGAGGAGATTCAGAGATAAATTTGCTGTCTGAGGAGAATTTTCCTGAAGCAACTGCTCTCCTTTAAAGTACAGTTTTCCCTGTCTATCTATCTCCACCACCCCCGCATACACGTACTAGAAAAGAAAATAACTCTTATGGACCAAGAGCACCGATATATTCAATTACCTCCTCAGTAACCTTACCTTTCTTACATTTGAAGCCATTAACAGGCAGCCTGGATGGCTTTGTGACATAAGCAATGCCCCTGTTCCCGGCAGCTACTAACATCACACACTGACGGCTAATTCAAGAGTCAGTCTTGGGGAAGATGTGTGTCAGTGTTTGTCCTAACCCCTCGGGCCATTGTTGTCAGGGTCATGCCTGTCAAAGGCGCAACAGGGTTTCTCCATTCTGTGATGGCCATTTAGGGATGTGATCCCCTACTGTATTTCCCCCCATAGACTCACAGTCAAACACACACACAGAACCTCTCGCTGAGGCCCCTGGCCCGCTCTGATCCTGGTGGCAGATGGAATTAGCAGTAATTATGAGCTCATTAACTCCAGCCTGTTCTGTAATCCCCTGTAATGCCCAAATACTGCTGTGTGTGGTGTGTATTGTGTGTGTCTGTGTGTGTGTTTGCACAAAAGTCCAGGCAGCCATTATACATTGTTCCATTTCACATCATGGAAACAGGACAGAGAGGAAATAATAAATAACATGGAAGAGGAAATTAATTTCTGTGTTGAGTGTGTACCCAAAGGCAAACTGCCTGCACTGTCTAGTTTTTAATTGGGTCTTGTCAGTGGTTTACTGTAAGTGTTTAACAATACAACTCAGCAGAGAACCTGTATTGGGGAGCTAATTAAACACCATTGTAATAGCAGATTTGTCATTAATTACTCTTGAAGTGTCCCAAGACATTATTCGGTCATTAAAAAGTGGTAGAATCAGCCTTTTGTCAGTGTCAGTTTAGGGTGTACTGTACAGCAGTTTTTCTTTGATAAGAACATACCATGACCCCAGAGAGCAGCAGATGGCTGCTACTTTATAGAAATAAGCAGCTAAAGATATATTTGTGATCAATCTGTCTGCCTTATAAGTACAATAACAAAGAGGTGATGTATACCATGATCACCATAGCTGCAGTTTGTCTGCAGTGGTCTCCTCATGTTATGTCTGTACTGGACTAATCCGTCAGAGTTTGAGGCTGTCAAGATATAATAATGGCTGTGCTTTTCACAGGAATTCTTACCTAGCCCTATATGGTGCTGCAGTGATGGATAATCCTGTGTGTGTGTGTGTGTGTGTGTGTGTTTGTTTCCTGGTGTTAAGCTGCTGAAGTGGTCCAGGGACCTGTAGTGTTGGCCATCTGTGCTCAGTAACCACACTCACACTCACTTTGATTTTAATGACCACATGAATTTGATGGGAGCTCATCATATTTAGAGATTTCTTATTGCTGAATCTACTATATTTTGTACCGTGCACAACTGAGTTGGACACACTGATAATGGGTGTGGCTGATAGCCAGTCATTCTGCTCTTCCCCTGCAAGTGAGTTCCTCTGAGCTGGACGTGTTTACACCAGACCAAACAACGTCAGACAACAGTCATCTCTGTTGGTTTCACATCCTGTTTGTCCTGACTGAAACATTAAGAGGATGTAAAATCAGAGTTGCTGATTAGTTGCTGTTACTTTCTTTTTATGGTATGCCACTAAACTGTGAGAAGATTACTTATGTTTTCTTAAACCTGCGTCAAGGTGGAATATAGCATTTTGATGGCAGGACGAGAAATTTGTCCTCCGCCAGAATGTGCTATCCACATGTTTGGGCTAAGTCTCCTGCTGCTGACTTCTTCCTCGTGCTGATTGCAGATCTATTTGCAAATACTCAGCTGTACAGACAGATATACAAACACAGACAATGCATCTCGCCCAACTGTCATCTCTTGCACCGGTTACAGTCTCATATATTTAGCCTGGATAGAAAATAATGACTTGAACAGCCCTTTCATATGTGCCCCCCTCCGGTTTTTGAGCTGGCCGTCCACTGCCACTCTGGCACTACCCTACTTTCCATTTGCCTGAAAAGGCATCACTACAACCAGGAAGCCGTCTGATTTAGCCATTTTGGGTTCTGCCATGTGACACTGTGGATTTTAATAGGAATGGAAAGTTCCTATCCACTGTGGGACTGTAGAAACACTTGAATTTGCACGTGTGAGAGAGACTTTGTCCAAATATCACGTTGGATTGGACACATTTAACCCCATGAGGCTGAAAAGAGTTCAGCTTTAAATTGTACTGCATCAATCACAACAGCTCTTTATCCCTGCTCCCATTGTTTCCATGCACCTGTTTTTATACGCATTTTCAATTTTGGCATAAAGAGAATTAAAACCTGGTGGAAACAATAAAAATATTAGTGCAAAAAGTTTTTATACTTGAATAAGGATAGACTGTTTCCATATTGATAAAATCTAAATGCAAATAAATGCAATTAACACCAGTTTAACAAATTATTTGTGCAGTACATGAAGCATAGGATTTTGTTTTTTTTTCTAACATGTCATTGTGCCCTCTTCTTCTACAGTAATTTAAAGGCAGCTGTTGACAAATTTGCACTGTCTATCTATCAATGGCCCCATTTGATGATAATCACAAAACAGCAGGGGATGGAAAAGGCATCAAGTTGAATCTTTCATAACCAATTTTATGTAAATTTGTTTGGATTAGAGCTGTTTGTCTACTGCCTGCTGCTAATAGTTTAGGCTGAGATTACTTAACATTTACAATCCTTAAAAAGTTACACATAATTACATAACAACATTGATAATTATGTTATGCTCCTCCCTGCTATTGATCTGTTGATTAGCAGGAGGTTTTGTGCATCATGTGCATTGACTATTTTTTTTATTTTTTTTTATCAATCCTCTAAGTGCAAGGCAGCGGCCTCCATCACTGTTGTCATCTGACATTGCAGCAAAGTCAAATATCCCTGAATTTTGAATTCAACAAAGCAGAGCTGTGGCATTCCTTTGAATAGCCTTCGTGCAGTTTTAACAAAAGTTTGCTTAGATGGAACAGCTTACCAATACTGCTAAGTCTGCCCCCTTAGGCTGGCAGAATGCCAAATACAGGCAAGAGCTGCCTGAAGAAAACCACAGGCAAAGCTGTTTTGACTGTATATTGCTTTTCTTCCTTCTGTATCTGCTGTATTTCTCTCACTGCCTTTCTACCATCCCAGGAGAGAAGAGGAGAGGCAGAGAGGAGGCAGAGGAGAGAGGATAGTGCAGAGCTCTCGTAATGAGCAGCAAAAAAAGAGCATTCACATTGGGATCAAAACAATTGGCTCCATAGTCTGAAGAGTGGTGGAACATAGACACTTGTTAATAAAAGCCGCCTATTTAGCTCGGCAGCAGATATTCTCTTGAAAGCTTGTGAGACTCAATGTTTGTGTGGGTGTGCCATTCCCTTCAGTGGACTATGAAGAACAAAGAAATCATCTCTCTATGAAAAGATGATGTGTTGTATATTGTCCAAGGTTGACCTTTCAATCCCTTCAATCTGGAAATTGAAAGAGAAACATTTAAAGCATTTAAAATATTCTGCAGCTTGAAGCCGGAGAGATGATGAAATCTCAGTTTACTCTGGACAGACTACAGGAAAACCTTTATATGGCTTTTCTTTTCGAGGTGCAGTTTTAATGTCAGGAGTGAAGCTAGAGTAGGAAACCACTTGTGTGCAGCTGGCTCGCGGTGACAGTATAGACATTGTGTCCATGTGGCATATTCCCTGCTCAGATGGATATTGCTTTTTGCATACGGTGACGGTGAGAAATGAGTTAATTTGGTATATCTCATCTGTAATTGACATTTATTGCAGCCTAAATTGAATCACTGTTGATCTTCATTTTGCTCATAAAGTTATGTTGATAGGTTACCATTTTTCAGTGTCTTCATCCTTTACTTCCAGCAGCTTTCTTTAATTTGAGGTCAGATCTAAAATCACAGAGGGACAAATGAAATTTTATACGCATTATGAGAGCTTTCAGATGTACCTCGTGACTGTGCTTTACACCCTTTTTTCTATTGACCGCATACATTTATGTGATTTAATAAAACCAGTTTCATCCGATGCATCTTCAGTGTTGTTTGCAAGAGGTTCAGCCTCTTCAGTGCTGCAGCTGACTCGAGTTTGCTTGCGTTGCAAAGGAAGCCGTACTGTAGATTAGGCTAATTAAAATGAATATAAATGCCACAGGGAGGTGGCTTGACTAAAATTGTGCTTACCATGAGACACTAGCTAATCTGTCAAAGGAGGCATGCAGATGAATTAGGTGCTAATATTACCCCTCAGTCTCTGCAGCTGCTGTCTAAGAATGAAAAAGATGAGGCGGAACGAGGGGAGATTATAGCAGAAGATTTTAGCAGCTGCTGTTAAAAGAGGAGAGGATGGAGCAGATTTAGGGGTATGAGGAAGTAAAGAAGAAGATATAAGACAATCCTCTTGGGAGAGTGCATTGTGTCCCGAGAAGTTGAGAAGTTTCTCTCTGTATCACTAGCAGCACTTCACCTCCCCCTATAACCCTTTCTTTTCCATACATGTCCTTTCAGTACTTTTCCCTCACATACGTCTTCACTCTGCTCTTTTGAGTATCCTCATATTTCATCTCCCTCATTTAAAGCTCAGACTTCCTTTTATCAACCAGAAGAGTTGATGGCAGACTGTAAAAGAGCTGGATGACAGTCGATCTGGTGCAGCCGGAGTTTGATCGAGGGTATCAGATTTTGGCAGGGAACTCAGAAAATTCAGTTTCAGCCAAAAACCTTTGGACTTACTTTCAACTGATATATTTCTCCATTAAAGTCTTTTGGGACACAGAAACATAATTTTGGCCGATCAAAGCTGAAGCCTTTCTAACTTACTACCAAAACAGTTGTACTGAAATTCACACACGTACAAACAGATAAACTGTAACGGTAACTTATGATGCCTTATGATCTTCTTGGCGCCCACTTTGACTCAAATCCCATTCACTTTTTTAGTCTCTGGGGCATCATTTGGTCTCTTCAAAGCAGCTTTTAGTAGAATGTCTATCTATTGCCTGACAGATTTTATTTCTCAGTTTTAATAAAAAATAAAGAGTTCCTTTTGAGGGAGGCACCGATTAAAGAAGGTCTGTTAAATGTTATTCGCCCATTTGGCTGGTGACATCTGGTCATCCCTAAACTTGTCTCTTGTGTCTTTTTTTTCGGTTCCTCTTCTAACCCTAACCCCTAACCCCTTCAAGTCCATTGGCTGAGGGACAACCAAATTCTGTGTACTGTTTCTTATCAGAGAGGACATTATCCTTCTCAGAAGTCCTGATGGTCCAGCAGATAGTGCTGAATAACAAGATACAAAGGGACAGGTATTGCCTCAGAGGCTTATCACCTAACAATTGGTTTGTTCCATTGGAATAATTTGGTATAAATATCGTATCTGTGTGAGTTCAAAGTTTATTAGTTCCAGGTACTTTGTGGTAATCTGGTATTAAAGAGCTTTTATATAGAAACGACATCCCTGTTAAAAAACTGTTAAATCCCTAATTGAGTCTTCAAACACTATATTTTGTTATACAAAAAGCGGTAAAATAAGATGCCAGTTGATCTGATTATTTAATATGTTGTCAGTACAAATAGTTATATTTAGCATTCTCCCAAATTTCAAAAATAATTATTGAACTGCAATTGACTAATCCACAATTAGTGGATGAGTGAATAATTTAGCATTCCACATTCAGTATCCTGGCTCTCTGGATGGGGTTAAATTTGCCCCTAATTGTAGTCTGGCATATAAACAAGGGATAATGATAGCCACTTCAAATATAAAATTTGATGTGCTCTTTTTTTGTGTCTAAGATATCTACAAACTAGACAGGCAGGGCTTTCTCTTTTGCCCCTCACCCCCTGATCGCTGCCCCAGGGCAAAGTGTGACCCATACAGGCACCCAACTGGAAGACCCATGGCACTAAGTAATCCCTCCGTTCTACACTGTGTCAGAGTATACATGACCTCGTTAGGCAAAACCTAACCTATTAACTTGCTTTACAGTATAGTATGATATCAGTCCGAATGAGAGAAAGCCAACCCCCCCTTAATTCCTCCATTTGACCTATTTATTGTATACAAGGAAATGTGCACGATAAACCCAAATACCTCATATGTGACCCTCTTTCCCCCCCACTTCATCCTTCCTTCCTAACTGTCCCAATTATTTCTTTAGGTTTATATGACTGAACGTTCACAGGGCTGTAAGTTGGGATGGTTAGTGAATTTTCAGGCAAAGATTAACATAGGTGATCCCACTGGAATATAACTTGTAGCCAATTAGCTGAGGTGAACAGGGGCATGACCTGAGACTTTCAACGAATAAATCAATTGGAAGTAGAAGACTGGCTAAGGGAAAAGGAAAATAGACTTAAAACAAAGTCAAGTACAAAGCTGTTTCACACCATGTTTCCTGGAAAACACTTCAACTGTGCCAAAATCATCCAGTAGTGTGATTTTGATTTATGTAGGATGTCAATTAATGTTATTGTTTAAGATGTACAAATATAACCATCACAAAAGGTCCCCAACATGTTTTAGGTCAGGGTTTTAAGAGCAAATGCTGTTGGGGGAGAAGACAAACAACAAAGCAGATGTGTGCCAGACACACACACTTTACAGTCCTGGCACAGACTCCCGTCCTGTATGCACTCGTGGGCGTGGGCATTAGTGTATAGGTTCTTTAGTGCTATTTTTGTCTGTGTGTGGGTTGAGATGATGTTCGAGTGCTAAGTGAGGGTATATAGAGCAGACAGCATCTAAATGAGGTCTTTGTATGAATATTTAATCAAAAGATTGGGAGCCAAGTGGACCTATCACTGATGTTACTGAACTGGTGGAGCTTGTTGCACTTAACAAACTTGGAGACATATTGCTTTGTTTCCTGTGATTTATTGGGTATGAGACCATGTGATGATATGCAATGCCTCATCAATAGAGAATCGTTAGTTTCTATCTGCCTTTGGAGTTGGTAAAGGTATAGTATCTTGATCAAGGAACCTATCATAGATCATAGGAGTTAAACTCAGGTTGACCAGTTGAAGGAGACTCCCAGACAGAAGACACATTTTACACTAAAACTAGGACACCATCCACCGGAGTTGAAATTAATGATCTACTTGGGAATTTGTTAAAAGCTGATGAAATTATACATTTGATCATG
This sequence comes from Remorina albescens, assembly GCA_034769265.1. Lineage (NCBI taxonomy): Eukaryota > Metazoa > Chordata > Actinopteri > Carangiformes > Echeneidae > Remorina > Remorina albescens. The sequence goes on along the minus strand of CM068482.1, from coordinate 14,807,887 downwards.
TATTTGGTAGGCAGGACATTATCTTTTTAATGAATGTTTACATCTCTCAATGCTGTTTTTGTGACTAATTATGTGAACTACATGTTCAGCAGTGTGCTGAAGGGCCCCCTGAAGGAGAGGAAGCAATAACGTGAATAATATCTGACACATCTTCTTTATCACTGTCTCTTTTAGTTGGGATGAGAGCAGTTCCATCAGCAGCGGTCTAAGTGACGGCTCAGATAACTTGAGCTCAGAAGAGTTCAACACCAGTCCCACTCTCAACTCCCTTCCCACTACTCCAATCGGCTCCCGCAGAAACTCAGCCATAGTGGTGAGTAACGCACAAGTGTACACACACACAGCAGTATAGGTTTTAATCCACTGAGATATTGATTAGTCGTTGAATAATTTGTCATACAGTTTGGCACTGCACTGAAAAACCACACACACACACACAAAGACACACAGGCAGAAGGACACTGACATCAGAGGCAAAGCCTTATTAAGGATTCTGTGCACACCTATAATATTTAAGTGCATTAAGTGCAACACACACTGCATGGTGGATAATTAAATTGTTCCACAAAGCTCGCTTCTGTCTGAAAACAATCAGCTAGCATAACCATGAAGGTATGGCTGCTAGTCAGCAAACTAATCTAAACAATAAATAGCAGGAAAAAATATTCAGTATACATAAAATCTCAGATGTCTGTCGCCTGATTAAGCTAGCTTCAGGAGAATTTAGCGTCAACACACTTCAGTGGATTAGTTAGCCTGACAGACAGGAGTTAGAAACAACTGAGTGATTGTATTTGTCCTCACAATACACTGAAGTCCACTTCAGTGATGTGGTCTTAAAAAATTTGCTGTGGGAATGGGAGGATATTGGACTCATGACCTGAGTGTGTCTAAAATCCTGCCTACAGCTCTGCTCACACGTGTGTTTTCCCAGAGTGCCTGATTTTAGGTCACACCTCCAGAATGTGCTTTATGTGTCTGATGTAGTGGGATTTTAGAGGGCGGGAAGCAGAGAGAGGCAGAAGAGAAATCAGTGTAACCATGGCAACCTAAGTGCAGAGATGCTGAGAGTGCGGGGCTTTGTCTTCTCCTGTATATAATGAAGGACAGGTCTAGAATATCGCCATCTGCACCACACACACAGACACACATGCACGCACACACACACACAGAGCCATCTGCAGTCCCACATCCAAGCCAGCGAGCTGGAAGAACCGGGGCACCTCCCTCCACGCCTAGTTGCAGGAGTCATAGCAACCATTACCCCCTATAGCATCACTACCATGGCAACCAACCATCACATCATCATGCACCCAACATCGTCTAATACACATGGCTCCTTCCTCTCTCCCCATTTCCAGCTGATGTTTTCTTTATCTGTTTCTCTTTGTCTTTGTGTCCTGAAACCTTTTCTTTGTACCCTCTGTATTACCTATTCTGCTTTTTGTGCCTGTTGATTTTAATTTCCTCAAAAGGAAATTCTGACATAAAATCCACTCTCACAGAGACTGTGTGTGTGCGTGTGTGTGTGTGTGTGTATATATATATATGACAATATGTAGTTAAACAAGAGAAGGGTAATGAGCAAAGGAGACATGTTTGAGAGAGGTGAAGATAATCAAAGCAAAAACCTGGTGGATACAGGTGAAAAACCCTGGATTTCCTCATTTCAAGAAGTATTTAAGTTAATCCATCTTGTTTTCCCAGGAGCTTTATGTAGGTGTTCGTCTGTCATGGACTGTCATCCATGTTTTGTCACAGCTCTCTGGCCAGAAGTGTACCTTATCCCCTACTCTGTTTCAATAATCAGGGAATGTGTATGAGGAAATGACAATGTTTTATCAACAAGGTCTGGTCAGACAGGACACACACACACACACGCTCAAACATACCTTCTTCTCATGTGATGTGAGCCGGCCCAGGGGGTCTATTGCTTTTAATAAAAAAGGAATTTAGCATATGAGTCTTCATGAGAACCGCTGGGTGGATATCCTGAACTGGTGTGCACGTACATATGCACACACGCACAAACATACACACACACACACATACATATACATTTAGCTTAACACACTTTTTGATGAATTGTATAACTCTTGACATTCTGAAGGGGAGCCCCTATCCTTGATGTGTGTGTTTTTGTTTGGCAGTCCCTCACCCTGCTGCCTCTGTTCATTTCTTTTCTGAAGCGTTTAAACAGAGCAGATAAAATTGGATTTAAATGAGTGAGAAGAGGCGTCACTGACTGCAGACTTTTTAGGTTGACTGGGTCAAACGTGGTTTTCTGTTAAAAGGCACACAAATGAAGCAGAGTCTGAGGCTCTGACTGAGTTCACACACCTCTTCAGATTGTAGATTTGTGACCCATGATGAATTTATGAGTCAGGAAGATGTTTTGGCATTAAATGACCTATTGACTTGTTGCAACGAAGTTGAAGTGTCCAAAGATAACTGGATTAAGAAATTGTAGTATCAAGGTGGTGATCAACTGATTATTTAAGTGAAAAGAAATAATTATGTTGTAGTTCTTAAATGTGATTTAAATTTATTTCAATTGTAATTTTTTAATGGAACATAAAACAGGAGTTATTATACTGTCCAGTACTTGAGCTTTAATGTCCACCACTCAACTTGAAGAGTTCTGTGGTGGACTACATGTCTAATCAAGTGGTTAAATGTCCATATACACTTTGACAAACAATAAAAACTCCAGGTCCAATGAGCCTTTTTATGGAGCTTTTAACAGTGTCGCAGCAACTCAGCAGGCAGATTTGTTGACACGCAGGTCTTGTAACTTTAGTTATTCCATCCAAAGCATGTTTTCAAAGTCAGTTTAAGGCTAACGTAATTAACCTCTGCCTCTAACTCAGGTTTCCTGGGCCTCCTTCACCAATATAAAGATAGTCATGTGTACTTCAATGGGACAGGTACTGAATATAAAGATCCATGTAAAAGCTCCTCCTCCACGAATAATGCTGCCAGTCTTATAAGAACACTCATTAGGGTTACACACAGTATGTTTTTCATTTGAGTCCAGTTGTACTTTCACTCACCGTCTCATTCTTAAGGAGAGACTACACTTGGCATTTTGCATGTCTGCTTTTAAGGCTGTCAGGATATACTGAAGTGGGTTGCATAGATTTACATAGGCAGTGAAGTCTCTCAGTTCTTAAACACAGTCTCTTGAAGCAAATCTTTGCTCTCTCTCTAGATGCGCACCGATGCAGAGAAGAGATCTCTGGTGGAGAGTGGTCTGTCTTGGGACTCTGATGATACCAAACCCAGCCGAAAGAGCCAGGGCAGCAGCATCTATGAGACAGGAAGTCTCAAGTCCGAATCAGCCAATAAATGGAAAAAGACAAAGCCACAAGGGGAGGGGCTAGAAGGAGGGAAGGGCGAGCTTAAGAAACCACAAACCCTGGGTCAAGGAAATGTGTTAAAGAAAGGAAGAAACCCACCTGTAGGAGTCACATCCCCAATCACCCACACAACTCAGAGTGGGTTGAAAGTGGCAGGTAAGTGGAGAAATTATACAACCACACACAGCGAGGTGTAATATATATGGATACAGTTGAGATTGTTTCATAACCTGAGCAGACTGACACATTTCTCTGGCTGCCTTTTAATATTCCTCTCCTTTTGGCAGTCCCACACACGCTGTCTTTGTCCCACACATTCATCCACAGCTGCAGCCCACCCTCTGGGCCTTTAGAAAGTGGTGCCATGTATCAAACGCCCATCACCACCCACTCCCTTCCTGCCAGCCAGACACACACACATGCACGCACACTGACCAACAGTGTGGGTTTTTTTTTTTCTATCTATTGGACCAGCCTTTCCTATCCAAGCTTCATTTTTGTGTCAGACAGAGAGAATTTATAACTTACATAAAGGCGTTGTACCCAAAACAACTGGACCAGAGACAATATGTGTGATTGTATTATTGGTGCCTGTGTGTGTGTTTGTGTACAGGTCTGACATTGTGCCAGCCTTAAAGAGTGTCACCCTTCACACTCCCACACACACACAGAGCACAATAGTGAGGATTGTGCAACTGCCTTTAAAGCTCACCATTTGTGTGCTGTTTACGTAAGCGTGTGCGCGCACACACACACACACACACACACACACACACATATACACATATACACAACCAAAACAACAGGATATTAGTTGTGCTGTCGTATGGCAGTCTAGATAGTTGGTGTCTTTGTAAATAGTTTTCTTTATGTACTTTGTTTGCATTGCTAGCTGTTGAAATGACAGATAGCCCAAACAAGCTTGTTCAACCAGCCTGTAATCTACTGTATGTGCCAGACTATTATTGTTACTGAAGTCTGCGGTATGAATCTGCTATCAAGGCCATTCAGTCCTCTACCAAGTATCAGGAACCAATTAATCAGACGATGAGGTCAAGTGAAAGAACATTGGTTCTTGGACACGAATGTACAGGAGCTCATGAATTTACTCAAATGAGGGTTATATGTCCTGAGGTAGTTAGATCTTTATTACTCCTGCTTGAGCTCAGTTTGTTTAGTTTCAGCAGTATAATTTGTAGCAGTTCAATATGATGTGGAATTAAGTCTTGAGACACCTTTGATTTTTGTTCATTACGCTAAAATAAAATCAATTATCATTCAACTTGTGATATGCCACACAGAAAAAATTGGATTTTTGATTTTTTTTGGAAATGTGTTAAAAATGAAAAATTTAAATATCAAAAGAGAATAAATACTCATAACCTACACGGTGACCCTTGAAATCTAGCTCAAATAGCTCCCATTTCTCCCGATCATCTTTGAGATGTTGTTGGTGTTATTTTTTTCAGCTGTGAGCATCATTTGTGGATTTCATTATGGGACTATAATGTCAAAACAAAACACCAGACTGCAAGAATAACAGTTAAGTTTGCTGGTTTTGTACTTCTGCCAGACTTTGGAATCGGGACAGTGCAGGTGTCATTCTGTCTGTGATGATCGTTTGTCTCCATCTTTGTTTTCACATGGGGTCACTCGTACACACATCTGCAAACTTTGTCAGCTGCCTTAAAAAATGTTTCCAAATCTCCCCTGTGCATACAAATCAACAGTGACCAACCACAAAGATAAGCAGACATGTTGAACGTGTGACAGGAGACAATGTCAGCAAAATCCTGGTGTCTAGAAATAACATGGCTTGTCTTTCTATATCTGGATATACTGTAATAATCTATTCTAAATGATCCTTTCACTGTTGTCACCTCTTCCATAGAAGAGGTTACTGAGAATTTAAGTGCTTCTCCTCCAGTGATTGACATTTTATGCAAAGGATTTCTCCATCTGGCCCCATTTCCATCTCCTCAGACATGCAGACTTCATCCGTTGAGACACACAGTGATTCACAGTCTCTTCTACATGCACCACTGTGACAAGCGCTGAGCTCCACTGTCTCCACAGCTGGTGTCAGTAAATTAGGTTTCATATATGTCAAAATTATATCAAACGCCTGAGTTCTGTCAGTGTGTGTCACTGCCAACAGTGTGTGTCTCTGCAGCCTAATATTCTTGGAACAGGCAACATTGTGGTTACACGATGGATTGAGTTTATGACTTGACAAGTAAACCCAATTTTCACATTTACAAAAGAACTCCTACGTAGCGTAGTGTATGTGTCACATTCCTATAAGATTTGATCACTAAGAGCACTGCATATGTGTGGTATATACGTCTGCCCTTTTTTTGTGTGTATGTGTCTTGTGTGGGTTTATAAATACCCTTAAGTGAGTCCAGATGTCCCCAGGCAGCATGCCGGTGGGTCTCATTCAACAGCAGTTCTTTGACTCTGTTAATGCCTTGTATATAAACCTCCCATAACAACTCCCATTAGATACAAATTAAGAGCGTGGGTAGTGTAGACTTGCACTTGTGTGGGTGGTACATACAGTGCACATGTGTGTAATATACAGTCTTTTTCTCTTAATAACTACCAAACAAGTCCAATTAATTTGCCAGCTGGGAAATTTATGTAAGTGCACATTATCACCTTTCTTAAACCAAGTTATCTTTCACTCTCTTTTCTCAAAGAGTTCTGAAGAGGAAAAAAATTCAGCTGGAGTCTGTGTTTCATGCAGTTTTTTGCCCGCAGACATGCTTCATAAATGTGAACACCAGTTTTCCACGGCCATATTGCACACGTTAATCTCAGTACTCCACAGCCGTGACACACAGACCTGTACTTACTGGAAAGTCAGACAAAGCTATTTTAGTTCTTTGGGATGGAAAAGAGGAGTAACTACATGATAACAGTGTGTGTGAGTGTGAAGCTATGAGTCTGGTCTATACACTGTCTGCTCAGGCAGGGATATACTTTTATCAGCTGACAGACAATGTAGGTGTTCAGATAAGATATTGTGTCCTAATATGGCTTTGTTGGCGTCTCTCTCCATGAGAGGCTGTTCAGGCATTAGTCTGTCCATGCTACTCATCAGTGATTCCTTTTTTCCTCCTCTAATTCTCTAGGTACAGGAAAATCAGATGGGAAGCCCATGGATAAGTCTCGGTTAGCAGTGAAGGCTTCAAGTCTTCAGCGCTCCTCTTCGGATGCAGGTAAAGACCACCGGAATGGCACCAGTGGTGGAGAACAACGTAAACCTCCATCAGGCCTGGCCAGACCCTCAACAGGTGGAAACTTTGGCTTCAAAAAACCCACAGCTACCGGTAATGGGACAAACAATTCCAGCATGGCCACTGTGATGAGTACAGGTGGCAGTGCCATACCCAGCGGCTCTGCAACTGTGGGGAAGATTCCCAAAACATCGGGTATTCCTGTCAAACCGGGGGCTGGTGGTAGTGGTGGAGGACGGAAAACAAGCCTGGATGTTTCAAACAGTGACCAGAGTGGTTTTCTGTCCCCAAATGCCAGGACGTCTCTCCAGTACCGCTCCCTGCCTCGTCCTGCCAAGACAAGCACCCTGACTCTAACTCGACCAAGCTCAGCTCGCCCAGTAAGCACTACCATGGACACAAGCTCTGGACTGATCAAACCCTCCACTACAGCGCCCCAGGGCTCAAGGCTCAAAGAGCCTGCCTCTGGGCTTAGTTCTGGAACAGGCCTGAGTAAGCCAGGCAGTCGTGGAATCCCAAGTCCCAGTCCTGTCAATCAAACAGACAGAGAGAAAGAGAAAGAAAGAGCCAAAGCTAAAGCTGTAGTATCTGATTCTGAGTGTGGAAGTGGATCTCTAAAGGCCAGTCCTGCTCAGGCCCCCTCAGAAAATGGAGGGAAGCTACAGGGGCTGAGACCCCCCAGCAGCAGCAAGGGGATAGATCTGCCCTCACCCAACACACACAGGTACCAAAGTTCATGGTATAATATAAAATAAACAAGCAGGGATTCCAATGCAAACCAATGCAAATCTTTTCATGTATAAAATTAAGTCTGAATATGCCTTTGCTCCAACGTTGGCTTGTCTTGTCTTTAGATTGTCTGGGGCGCGCAGCTTGGCAAAGCCATCAATGACCCAACTTGACAAGCTGAACTCCAACAGCCTGGATGTGGGGGCGCAGGACTCTCTGCCTCCAAAGATTCCTCCATACTCTAAGCTCCAGGACCTGGCTACTTCAACAGGCAGTTCCACTAGCTCCTGCCTGACCCCCAGCCCTGCCCCGGTGCTCAATGTGAACTCTTCGGCCTGCTTCTCTAGGTCCGGGATAGGGCTGGGGCCCAGACAGGTCTCTTCCCTTGGAGTTGAAGGGAGTGGAGGAAACACCTCTCCCCTGATCTACCCCCGTCTTTCTGGGTTGCACCGGAGCATGGAGTCATTGCCGCTCCAGATGAGTCTGGCCCCAGAGCCCCAGCACAGGGAGAATGAGAGGGAGAGGGAGAGTTTGGTGAGAGGCTACACGACCATTGAGCCCAGAGACAAAGACCGACAGGAGGACAGAGGCCCCCCTGCCAGCTGGAGCTCCGGAAGTAAAGTCTCACTGACTCTTACAGACAGGTGAGCTCAGCTTTCTATATTTAAAACCTAATAAGAAAGTTAACTTTTTTTTTTGTCCATTTCCGATTACAACTGCCACATACTACTGGTAGCTGACTCTGCTGGATAGTCATTAAACTACACTGGCATTATTCACTGTTCAGGGGAGGAACATTAGGGTTAGGGTTCGGTTAAGGGGAGGTTTTGATAACCTGGTATTTAGCGGACAGGTAGAAAAGTGATTTAGTTGCTGTGCAAATTGTTGTATGTTTTGACATGAAAATCGAGAAATAATGCTACACACACAATATTCTAGTATTGTATTAGAATTAGGTTTTTGTTTTTTTGATTTAATCTGAAAACCACAAAATTTGTTGATTAGGTCCAACATTGTCAAAACATAAGATACATTTGTTGGACACTTTTATCCGTCTTGATGAAAAAAAATAAAATCATATTTACATTATTAACACAAACAGCAAGTGAAGGCAACTTCATGGCTGGCCACCAGTCCTTAGGCACACACTTTAATACTGAGTGTTTGCCAGGCTGTTATTACAATGGCACTATTATTAGTGTTGTACCAACCCCGCTGACTGAAATCATAATTACTAGCTGACACCAGTTTGTCTGCCTTTTTGTGCTGGCTGCCTGTTCTTGAGAATTTAATAACTCTCTGCACCAGTGGTTAAGCAATGACATTGTTCAATCTCCACAGTTCTCAGAGAGACAGAAATACCCTGCCAAAGAAAGGTCTAAGGTAAGTTGATACACACACATGCACAACTACACGCTTCATATGCCAGACTGTCAGGCACTGATTGTTTAATGCTGTTTGGTCGGTTCTTTAACTGCACACATACAGAGATCCCATTGATAAGATCTGTTCTGAATGGCAGACTGTGTTAATCTTGCTGCAGGACTATTGGACATCATTCCTTTCCTCATTCCACCCTGCCTTAATCCCCCAAAAATCTCATTTGTGTTATTCCGGCAGCTTTTTGTACGTCTTTCCACTCTAATATTGGTGCTATATATGTCATGCAGGATTTTATTGGACATCCTGATGTCAGTAATGTACAGGTTATAGATTATATCTTATCTTAAATCTGTGGGATAATAATTTCATATTTATAAATAATTGTTTGCATCAGGGATTCAGTCAATGATTTTTTTCCCAATTATTCATTTGAAAAAAGTCCATTCTAAGTTCACAAGTTGAAGGTTATATCTTCAGATTTCATGCTTTGTTTGACCAATAGTTCAAAACCCAAGTTCTTCACTTTACTATACTATAAAAACTGATGGAAGCAGTTTAGCCCCACATGTTGGAAAAAGCAAATATTTGGCGTGTTTGCTTAAAAAAAAAAAAAAGATTGACATTGAAACATTGAAACATTGACAATTTGGAACGTGTTTTAAATCTGAACATGCTGTTGCCAAACATTGTGCATGGATTTTATTGTCTGAGTCTCTTTATTTCCCATCAGTGCACGAACATTAATATCACAACATAAATCACTTTGTCCTCTGTCTGTGTAGTTTCAGTGGTGCCTCCCAAGTTGAGGAAGAAGGGAAGGAGAAAGGAGAGAGGAGACACTCTCATAGTATTCTCAGTATGACTGATTCACTCACTCTTCCACTGCTGTCCTCACCCACCTCCTTACCCCGCACCTCCAAGACTAGTATGGGTGTGTATATACACTCATTATATGTATATGCCTAGACAAACCTTGACGCATTTTAATTAAAAAAGTACCACACTAATTATCAGTAACTCTCTTTCCTTCAACGCCTCTGTTTTTTTTCTAGTGCCCAGCCCTGTTGCTGGACCTCCTAGGATGACTCGATCCAACAGCATCCCAACACATGATCCCTCAATGGACCTGTATGGAGGCTCTCCGCTGGGCAGTACATTGTCACTGGCTGAGCGTCCCCGCAGTATGGGCATGGTTCGCTCTGGATCCTTCAGGGACAAGGAGCCTGATGAAGGTGAGTCTAATTATTTTAATATCTGTTGTATAATATTGTTGTGCAACTCTGTTTCCAGCTCAGCTAATATTGGTTGATTTTGTTTCTCCTACATTTGTATTTTTCAGTTCATGGGTCCATTCTGTCCCTGGCGTCCAATGCCTCTTCAACCTACTCTTCGGTGAGTGTCGGCAACATGCAGACTCAGGTAGATAACGTTTAATATGTGTTGTCATGTATTTTTACGTCCGAGTATGGGTGAATGTTTGCGCGTACAGAGATGGCTTCTCCTTGTTTCACACTTTGAATGGTAAACACTACAAACTAGACTTCCTCCTTTGGAAACCTCTCCTTCCCTCTTCTCTCCTCTCCCTCTCCCTGTGTGTCTTATCTAACATCTTGACTTCTACTCCCTCTGCTTCCAAAGGCTGAGGAAAGGATTCAGGGAGAGGTATGTGTTTTCTTTTCTGTACTGTCATTTTCTCCCTCTCATCAATGTTATTCCTTTCATCCATCAACCTCATCCTGTCTGTGGGAGAAAAAGTCTGTCATTCGTTTCACAAGCATTGTCCATTTTTGCCACTCATGTATTGTCAGTTTCTGTCAGCTTTAACAATGTTGGTTATTTTATAATGCAAGTCTCTTGTTTGGCCTTGCAGCAAATCCGCAAGCTTAGGAGAGAGCTGGAGTCATCACAGGAGAAGGTGTCTAACCTGACCACACAGCTGACGGCAAACGTGCGTACTGTTTGTTGCCTAAACTCATCAACACAACTGTACCCACTTCCATAAAGTGCCTTAAAAACAGATTTTTCTTGGAGGGCTTCTCAAGATTTAATAAAAAAATTATACATAATGTCTTAAAGAACTATTATTAGGTATTATCAAGTGCACTAGAAGACAATTTTCCCTTTTGAACATGTTTTCAATGAAATATAAAGGAAAATGCCCAACTTACTGCAACTGGCAACTCATTTCAGCTTAGTATATTTTAATAAAAAAAACTGAAAGCAAAAAACACGAGGACTGTCAACCATAGTATGAAAGTAGGAATACCTGAAAAATAAATCTGTGACTCAAAAAAATGACTGATAAGAAAGAAGAAAACTGGTTCAATGCAACCAGGTACAAATACGTGCGAGTGGTATTTTCATTCCATGAAAATATGACACACGTTTTTACCTTGAGGCCACAGAAGAATTAGTGGTAGCCTCTCCCTCTGATTTTACATCACAATACTTGTCACACATGTTGATAGACTGTCCATGTCAATCATATGTGCCTTGAGGCTGAGGTAACTGATACTCATACAGGCCCTGTGAGTGTTGAGCGAGGCGTGGCTTCCAACATATGCTGTTTTCCCCACATAGAGATATTGTAGGTAAACAGTTCTTGTGTGTGTCACAGGGTCTCAGACTATTACTTTATTTTACTTTACTGGTTTTTTTATTGTTTGTTTTTTTTTGTTTGTTTCCGATGGATTCAGCCCTCTTTGCTTTTTCCAGTTTTATCCATTAATCCAAACCCTTTGCTATCCTTCTTCCCACAGTCAAGGAATTTACCATTCATGTAATATACCAAAGAGACACAGAGAAATTTAATATCCAAGCTGTGGCATGTCAGTTATAGATCATTTCTGTGCAGTGTCAGCATATTTCTTATCCGTGCAGGGCCAGAATAACCTCTCCTGAACTTCTGAGGCCACTTAGCTACGCGTGCACGCGCGCGCGAACACACACACACACACACACACACAGGTGCTTCGCCTCTTCTTTTCTCTCTAAAAGGTTGTTTCAAATGACCATTTAATATTGTTATGGTATACAGATCAATTTGCGTTTGTGTGTGTGTGTCTTCCCACAGAATGTTTTTTGTCTTTGAAAAGGGTTTGACTTTATTGTATTTGGGGAGTGAATCTGCAAAAAACGCATACAAATTACAATTTAATTAAATGAATGACTGGGCTGTATCCATTACCTTAATGTTTTGATAATTTCCATAAAGGAGAGCTAAAGTAGGTGCAGGTGAGAGGGGGATTTGGGTGGAGGAGAGTTTTCCACTTCAGCCATTATTTGATATACACTGCTTCAAAACAACTTGAATACAAAGAATGAAAGTTAAAGAAAATTTAACATTTGCTCCTGGATACAGAAAGTTGTTGTGATTAAAACTAGCAGTATATTTATATCCTTCTAATCTCCTGTTTTAGACAAACTGTTCATACATAGATGAAGGGTTTAACAGAATGAATACTTGTGTATCTCTTTTTCCAAACAGGCAAATCTGGTGGCTGCCTTTGAGCAAAGTTTGGCATTAATGACAACTCGGCTTCAGAGTCTGTCATTAAGCCATGAGCAGAAGGTAACACCACCTGTCACATCCGCACTTTAAAAAACACACAAAGCCGAATTCCAGCCGCATTACACCATTGTGCACATCTTATGAGCCATGAGCTAAGGAGAGGCAGTGCTTGTGCAAACTTGGAGTGAGGCAACTGTGATCACAGCCTGAAGTGAGGAGATAAATGTAGGTGAGAGGCCAAGGCTGCAGATACACAGGAAGGGTTTATGTTAGAAGGAGAAAATCGATCAATGAAAAAAAAAAAACTTCACTTAAGGCTGCACAATAAGCTCAGAGTGCAAAACATGTGCACGTGCAAACATCACATTCCTGCATACTTCTGCCTTTGTATGGGTTTTGATGTGAATAAACTGAACATTGCCTCAGGCACTGATCAATGTGCACTTGTGTGTGCATGTGTATAAAGGTGAAGAGTCTCTCTTATTGTTTCATGCTTTGCTGCTCCCACTGAAAGCCCCGTCTAGACCGCTCCAGAAAGTCTTTGTTGTTTGTGCCAGAGCACTGACCTGTGCAGCTCAGCCTGGAGCACGGGCTCTTTAACCTTGAGGAGATGAGCTAGGTGACTCCATTTATAGTGGAGTAGGTTCAACTTTTGCTTTTTGTTTTAATTTAGTCTGCTTTTTTCCCAACATAGAACAGAGACAGATCGACACAACAAACCAGAACAGACTAGAATAATAGTAATAAAAAAAGACAATTAAAAAAATCACAACTTGTCCTATACTGTATGATCTCATACAGTGGAGTTGAGTTATTTTGCTTGACGAAAATACAAGACAATACCTAACAAAGAGAAGGCTCATATCCATATTTATGTTAAAAATGCATTTCTAGATTGTGCAATTATACTAAGGATTGAAACGCTTAATATTTGAATTGGACCACCAGTCAATAGAAAACTTTTAGACCAAACTAGTTTCTTAAGCTAAAAAATTGGTTTTTAAAAAAGACACAAGATGATCCATTCCAGCCCAGCTCTCTGACATTTATACATTTTATAATTGTGCAGGACTCTGAGCTGGTAGAGCTGCGTGAGACCATCGAGGCTCTGAAGGCCAGGAATGAAGAGGCCCAGGCTGTCATTCAAGGAGCTTTAAACAATCCAGATAACATCAAAGGTTTGGAGATTCACCAGCTGATGCTGTTTACATTGCCTCTCTGCATAGCTGCCTGTGTTTTGATGTTGACCTGTCTTATCTCCCAGATGTGCAAATTCGACGTCAGAACTCATGTGAGAGTATCTCAAGTCTGAACAGCCTGACCAGTATGTCAAGTGTTGGCAGTTTGAAGGACCAAGATGCAAAGAAGAAGAAAAAAAAGAGCTGGGTAAGAAGAAATGCTCTCTGCTTTGATGCTGAGTTTTATTCTCACAGTTTGCTGTCCGTGTTCACTCTATTCTCCAATGACAGTGACAAAGTAGCATGAAGTATAAAGTATGACCAATCTTTCCCTCTTCTGTGTTGTGTTACTTTGCTGTTTTAGGTTTTTGAGGTGAGTGCGGTTATTGCGTATTCATGAAACCTCAATAAGTTTCTGTCAACTACAACTTAATACCAAAGTTCCCTCCATCTCTGTTGTTTTACTGCCTTGGCTACTGATTGGCGGCCTTTTCTGTGAATATTTAATTTGAATGGATGGCCGTAATTCAGTTAGACCGGCAATCAGTAGGAATCATGTTCCACTAAAAGTGTTTCTAAATTTTCTGCTATCTTCTCCTTCATCCATGTTTTATTGTGGATTTTATCCCTCAGTATAAAAATGTTCAGGGAGAACCACCTAACAATTTACTCCCATAGTGGTTGGGTTTTAGTGATTGTATATAAAGATGGACGACATAGCTCCCCTTCCTCCCACGGTACAGAAATGAGGCCAAAATATTCCAGATGTAGGTGCTTGAATCTTGTGAAGGACCACTGCAATCACAAATCGTTCACAGATGTCAATCATGATTTCATATTCTTGACGTTGTATAAGCCTGATAAGAACCACCTCAGTAACGGAGCAGCTTTACTGATTTATTATTTTGGCCGGTGATCTATTACCTAACATGCAGAAGGCAGCATTTATGATCAATCCTACAACCAACCAGTTGGAAGCAAAGATGTTTTTGCTTCAATATTGAGGAACTATAATGTCGGTCATCCTTATATACACTTATTATTGGAAACTAAATCTGAGAAAAAACATGAACTGACTGTACCATTGTCCTTTTTGTAACAAAAGTCTGATAACTTAGAGGAATAGTTTGTTATTTTGACAAATTCCTTTTTTCCACTGGTCGTTGTAATAACTGATATTTTTCCATTTGAAATTAAGTTCCTACCAGCCGATGGACAGTTTAGTTTTGCGTAGCCACTGGAAACAGCGGCAAAAGCTTCCCTGGTTCTTACCAAAGAGCACAAAATCCACAGCTCTGAAGCTGTTTAAAAAACATGTTATGTCTCATTTCTCACTTCATACAGGTTGTTGATTGTGGTAAAATAACAAACTATTCCTGTATGTTTAGCATGTGGCAACCCTAACATACCTTTTTTTTAATCCTCAGAGTAATAAGTGGTCATCCACTGAATATTAGTTCAAATGTCTGTCTGTCTTTCCCTCCCTCTTCCCCTTACCCCCCTGTTTTTCTGTAGCTGAGGAGCTCCTTCAACAAGGCATTCAGCATTAAGAAAGGCTCCAAAACCTATTCAGACATTGAGGAAATTGCCACCCCAGACTCCTCAGCTCCAAATTCCCCAAAGATGCCTCATGAGGGGGGCGAAGGAGAAGAGAATCAGTCTTTATCCCTCAAAACATCAGTGTCTACCACCTCCTCTGTGTGAGTACTTTACTCAAGCCCTCAGCTGAATAGTAAGAAAGCCAACTTAATCCTCATGATTATCTGGCGCTGATTTGTACTTTGTGTCACCTCCAGGATCATGGAGACCACAGAGGATGGGGACAATGAAGAAACATCAGTATCAGATCTACGGTCAGAACTCTGGGTGAAAGAGAGGGAACTGACCGACATCCGACTGGAGGCCTTAAACTCTGCGCATCAGCTGGAGCAGCTCAGAGAAGCCATGAACAACATGCAGGTTTGTTTTGCCCTTGTGTCAGTAAGTTATATATTTAAAGGATAAGCAGAAGTGATATTGCGTTAGGAGGTCTGTGTGACTAAAGGTTTTATTGAACTATATCTTCAGTCAACAGTGGAGAATTTGAAGGCAGAAAATGACCATTTAAAAACAGGAAGTCAGCTCCATCTCCCCGGCTCTGCTCCCACATCCTCCACCTCCCAGCCTTCAGGCTTGGCCTCTCTTTTGGGGCCTTCGCTGAGGCAGCCGATAAGCATGTCCCTCACCAAGTCCTTCAGCCTCAGTCTGAATGACTGTAAAGATCCAGGTAAGAGAGGAACAGAGCCTTCTCCAATATTTGATAAGTGTGAAAAAGAAATGTTATTCACGCTTTGTTTCTTCCTCCATTTCAGACGTATCTCCAATTGAGACATTAAGTGTATCTTCCCATCGAGATGAGGTGTATGCACGTGTACTGGTTCGCATCGGCGATCAAGCAGAGGTAAACACTGCAATGGCTTTAGCCACAATATGCAGTTAAAACAGTGGCCTAAAATTGAACTTCTTGGTAATTGTGCACTTTTTGTTTCCCCTGTGTGTCTGTCTAGGACACTAAACAGCAGCAGGAGTATTATCTGGGTTCAGTTCCAGTGACTGCACGGACTGACTGGGCTTGTCTCGATTCTCTTATAGCTAAGACCTTTAAAGTAAGTCAAGAACCATCCTAGTGCGATTTGATGGGTCAAGCTTCACATATTTTATCCTTGGTAAATTCTGTTTTCTCCTTTTTTCAGGACTATCTAAATCAAGTGGATCCGACAGCCAGCTTGGGACTGTCCTGTGAGTCCCTGCACACGTATCAGCTGACCCAGGGAGGGCTGAGGGTCATAGGAGGCGACAAACCTCAGGCTTCACCTTATCGATGTCTCAGCAGTGGTTCAGCTAGAATACTTGTCACTTTGAAAGGTTAGTAAGTGTCCCCACCTGATAATAGAAATAACACCTGTATTCTTGCTTAAAACTGTCTAAATGGAAGATGGCATTTGATTTGTAAATGGAAGAAGCATTTTGATTTAGTTTATTTATTTTCTTTATTAATATCACTAAAAATCTACTTTGAGACAAAGTAATTTAGTCAAGATTCAAAATATTAAAGTAATTGTGATTTGCAATAATTCATTCATTTATCTTCTACCACTTATCCGTTTCCGGGTCACGGGGGGGTTCTCAAGGGCGGGGTACACCCTGGACAGGTCGCCAGTCCATCACAGGGCCAACACACACAGACAGAGACAAACAACCACTCACACTCACACTCAGACCTACAGACAATTTAATGTTACCAATTAACCTAAACATGATGTGTTTGGATGGTGGGAAACCCACACAGAAAGGCCCCAGGCCCGGGAACCGAACCCACAGCCTTCTTTTTATGGGGCAACAGCGCTAACTGCTATGTTGCTGTGCTGTCCCTTCTGCAATAATAAAAAATCATTTTGCTTCTACGTCTTATGTCTTTCTCTAGGCCTCAGAGAAAAATGTGTTGACTCACTGGTGTTTGAGACTCTGATTCCTAAGCCCATGATGTTGCACTACATCAGTCTGCTCCTGAAGCACAGGCGCCTGGTTCTGTCTGGCCCCAGCGGGACAGGCAAGACCCACCTAGCTCAACATCTGGCTCACTACCTCCTGCAGCGGAGCCGAATTGATTCGTCTGAAGCCGACCATGAGTCCTGTCTGCTGGGTCGCAGCGCTATTGTCACTTTCAACATGCACCGGCAGTCACAGAAGGTGATTCTTCACTCAAGATTTTTCGGAAACAACTTTGAATATTGACTTATACTTTTCAAAAATGTTACATTCACATTTTATGTTCGCCACAGGATTTGCAGTTATATCTGTCCAACATGGCGCATCAGATTGACAGAGATAGCGGAGGAGAGCTGCCATTGGTCGTTATCATTGATGACATTAGTGACCCGGCAGCCATCACTGAGCTTGTTAACGGAGCACTTACCTGCAAATATCACAAATGGTGAGTCAGTTCAAACTGTTACAGTATTTCACTGAGGATTTAAATAATACTTTGTTAATGAAAGTGCATTATTTCTGCTTTTGATGTTTCAGTCCATACATCATTGGAACAACTAATCAGCCAGTGAAGATGACGTCTAACCACGGACTGCACCTCAGCTTCAGGTGGGGACAAAGCGACAAAATGTGTCAACACACCTGTGAAATATAATCAGATAAGAAACAGTTGCATTTCTTGTATTCGGTCACAGGATGGTGATGTTCTCCAACAATGTGGAACCAGCAAATGGGTTCCTGGTGAGGTACCTGCATCGTAAAGCAGTTGAGGCCTACCAGGAGGAGGAGCAAGATTCAGCATGTCACCAAGCTCTCCTCTGCGTACTCGACTGGGTCCCTCAGCTCTGGTACCACCTCCATACGTTTCTGGAAAAACACAGCACTTCAGACTTCCTTATAGGTGAGAATCTTTATGCACAGGGTCAGTTAAGGTTGAAAACAGGAAACAGGAGGGGCAGTTCCAACAGTTAGAAATAAGTCAAAAAAGGAGTTAAGAGCTATTTCTGCCTCCCTCAGGTCCCTGCTTCTTCCTGTCATGCCCAGTGTCAGTGGCAGAATTCAGGCAGTGGTTCATTGACCTGTGGAACCACTCCATCATACCGTATCTCCAAGAGGGAGCCAAAGATGGCATCAAGGTGAACACAGACAGACATCCTGCAGAGTGCAGGAAGGAGGAACATTAAGTCGACTCCACATGTTGTTTTTAAATATGGTTTGTTCTGTCCCTCAGGTCCATGGCCACAAGGCAGTATGGGAGGATCCAGTGGAGTGGGTGAGAGGCACCCTCCCTTGGCCCAATGCACAGCAAGACCAGTCCAGACTCTTTCACCTACCTCCCCCTAGCATAGGTCCACCCAGTGAGGAGAAGAAGACCCCCAAAGACACACCTCCCCCCAGCACACTGGAGTCAGACCCACTGGTGAGTTTCTCAAGATGGGGGAAAAGTTGAGGACAAATGTCTGTTTAATAGATAAGAAACACAGAAGAGAAAATGAATTGAGACTTACAATTATGAACACTAAACAATCATATTGTGTTCTTATGACCTAAAAGATGGCTACATAGATTTGCACAAGTTAAATGAAAGGAGAACAACACCACTGCATGTTTGGGCTCATGCAGTAGGTATTTTAATCTGTTCCTGTTCAGTGGTAAAAATATGGGGAAGAGGGAACTGAGTTGTATAGAAATAGTGTCTGTTAACTATAGACTTTCAGAAGAGGAAATTATGCATTCAAGTGTATGAGAAAAACAGCTGCACATTCTGCAGCACTCTTTTATCATATATGGCCACACAGAGGATGAGAGACTACACCCAAATGCAAACAGTGGGTGTGAGGAAAACGTAAACTGAAAGCTGACTTTCACAGTGACCTATACATGACCCTGCTGAGCTGTAATGTCTCAGGGCAGAACAGTTTCACCATGAATAATTTTTTTAATCTATCACTTTGCTGATGACATTTGTTCAGATTTTCTCACATGCAGTCTTTTCTTGTGGTTCATGTTAGAGTTTCACTAATACTTAATTAGCAGCACTTAAGCGAATCAAATGGCCTCATTTATCAAGCAAAAATGCCAGAGGTTGGCCCAATGTTTGGACAATACAAATAAGAACATGTCTCTTTAGGTTCTGGAAAATAATGATGTCTGACATTTCACAAAGCGTAGAATGATCTCATTAATTGTCATGTTGAGAGAACACAAGTGAGATGCATTTCAAGTATTTCATCCATACCAGATGGCATCTAACGCGAGAAAACTAAGCATGTCTGTTAATCTACAGTTTGTCTTTCTGTCTCGTCCAGATGGCCATGCTGCTGAAGCTCCAGGAGTCGGCAAACTATATAGAGTCTCCAGAGCGGGACAGCAGTCTGGATCCCTCTCTGCAGGCTACACTCTGAGGATAACATGCGACTTTCAGTCAAGCTATAGAACTACAAACTCTGATGGCTGGCGCAGCGAGTGCAGTCCCAATGAGACGTTAAAGACTCGATAATGAACTTTACTGTGTGCTCAGTGAGCAGTTACAAAGCTAAATTTAAAGGATCTAGAGAGAGATTATGGACGAAGGGTTTGCTCTGCCCGGCTATCACAACATTGAAAGGACAATTTAACCGCTTTCATAGAAAGCCGTGATGATCATGTTAAAGAAAGATATTGATTTGTCTCTTCTCTGCCCCCCAGTGTGTCCCTGATGGGTTGTTGTTGAATCTGCAAGTGCATGGTAATCTGAATATTATGATGCAAAATATTACCTATAATCCTACTGATCAAGATCCATCTGTTCCCTTTGTTTTGTTTGTGTTGGACTGCAACAACTTTTACGACAAACAACTACTGGTGCTCACTGGTTTTCTGAAGACACTCGCTTCATTTGAGAGAATGAAATTCACCTCAGAAGTAAAAGAGTCTGATTTTCCCAAAAGTTGGACCATCGCTCGACAACAGTCAAAAAAAAAAAAAAAAGCACTTTATTTTCTACATGTGGTAATATGATTAAAGGCGGCTGTGTCAGTGCATCAAACGGGGAATATCAGTTAGGCCAAATCATCAGCAGTTAAACAGAAATTCCTCTAGATGGCAGCATCTGGTATCTCCTGCCTCCTGGTGTGTTTTTACTCTTGTCAAAGGTGCTCAGTAGAATATAAAACACACTCAATAACACAACTTCAGAAATGGCCTTGAATTTTATTTAAATTTTTTTGTCTTTTGTTATCGGTCCAGCCATTGAGTCATTCACGGACGGATTCATCCGACCTCTGAAGCTGTAGGAGTAATGTGCACAGATGAATGATGAATAGAGTAATGAGTCAGTTTCAGGTTCAGTCTGAGCAGAAAAAATGTCATCGTTAGTTGACTCAGTAGCCATTAGTTTAATCCAGTAAGTGATTTAAACCACAGACACTGACCTGATCCTCAACATCACTGTATTCTAAATACACAGAGAAAAATCCAAAACTGCGTGTCTATGTGTAGTCTGCCAAAACAGCCTACCATTTCTGGCTATGCTTGCTCTATCCTGTATTTAAATATCATTTTGAAAAAAACAAACTTCTCTTGTGATAGCTGAAGATACAGCTTTTAAAATCTTGATTTTGTAGGTTTTTATACTGAGTCATCTTCACTGAGCATCTACATACAGTAACTATCACCTACACACACACACACACACACTTATACCAAGCATGCCATTATCAGCAATAACAGACACCATAGAGTCACACTTCTGTCATCACTGTTCTCATTGATAATTGCAGAAGAGGTGAGAACATGAATAAACAGCTGCCATTAGGTGATAAGTGGTATAAGTGATATGTAGAGAAAAAAAAATCCTTCCTCAGTGCATTTGCTCTTTATATCTTTGATCTTTTTCAATCTGCAGACATGAGGTTCCTTCCCACAATGTTTTAAGAGGAGGAATAAGGGCTGCTGTTTGACTCTCCTTTAAGAGGCTTGCTCATTTCTCTCCTTAATTCGTTTGCACATAATGTAAATGTTGGAAAGTTTCACAGCGCGTATTTATTGCTCACATCTTGACTGTTCTCGTGATGACGAGAAACATAAAAAAAAGGAGCAAGCCGTGGGTAGAAAAGATACACATAAACCTCTCCATTCTGTGCTCCTTGACCCCAAAGTACCTCAGACTGCCATATTCTGCCCAGATGTTTCTATACTTTCCCAGTAGCCGCGTGCTGCTGGAGAGTAAAGACATGATGCCTAAGTCAATCTGTGCCTGAAACCCAATTTGGCCTAAAGCTGCTTTTGAGCTGCTTTAATCTACCACACGGAGGCCTCGATTCAGAGGAAACATCCTCTCACCTACTCTGATGTCACTTTAATGTTGTCGCCTTGATGCCACATTTTGACGGCGAGTGGGTTCCTGATTTGGGACTGTTACTGGAAGTTAAGGTTATGTGTTAACTCTGCAGTAGATGAGAATGTGTATCACGACTGGGCTGCTTGTGTGAAACGTTACACCATTTTAAACTTCTAAGTGTGAAAGACAGAACATCTTGGAGACAGTTTCCTGTGAATGGAACGCAGTGTGAGAACAGATATTAGCCTGGAGATATAATGTTGATGCATGTATCCCTGTTGTGCTCCCAAAGTTTTGCCTCATTGGACCTACCACACTTAAACCTTATCACGGGAGGGATTTTTAAGAACTGGATATCTTTCTTCTTCTTGTTTTTTTCTTTTTTTGAAGGGCAGGCGTTTGATTTAGTTTAGTTTTTTGTCTTATGCAAATATTTGTAAAGGTTTCTTTCTCTTTTGTACATGACATCACTATTGTAAACACTGTAAATAGTCACTGCATCTGCGACAACAATCACTAAAAAACAAAACATGTAGAGGTCTAGGAGAAGGCATGGCTCCTGTATACAGAAAACGGGTGTTCTCAGTGGTTTTATTGTCTTCCTCCAGTAGGAGGGAGCACTTGGCTTAAAAAGGGGGGCCTAATCATGGTTGTATGGCATGTCTCTATAACTACATCCAATCCCATATGTCTAACATTGAGCACCGGACACAATAAAGTCATGCCATTCTTCACTTCACTACCTCTCTTGGTTGTCTGCTTTCCCCTCTGGGGGGCGCTCACAGCTCTGCTGGTCTGACCATGGAGGAGCTGTCCTGGTTTTAATAGCATGTTGGCCTCAGGCCAAAATAGGATTTAGCACTTTTCACATGTCGATTTAATTAAAATAAATATAACATTCATAGTCTTATTAACAAGGCAGGATTTTCCCCTCTTACGATTCCTGACAGAGACAGGGATGGGACTGAAGTTGGGGGGGCGCATCAGAGTCACGGATAGGTGGAGTTAGACACAACCCCTCCATCCCTCAGCCTATATATTACCTTAGACACCCCCCGACTCCTCCATCCAGAGTCTCCCTCTGCAGACACGATGCCAGGAAAGCCTACGCCCATCAAGAAGTCTCCGGCCAAGAAGGCCCCTGAGCCGGCCCCGGAGCCTGCACCGGAGCCTGCACCCGAGCCGGAACCCGCCCCGACAGAGGCTCCTCCTGCGGAGGCTCCACCTACGGCCCCCGAGGCTGTGGCTCCGGCTCCGGCTGAGGCGGCGGCTCCCCCTGCAGATGGAGAGGTGGCCCCCACTGAGGAGGGAAGCGCCACAGGTGCTGTAGCATGGAGCTCAAACCAGCCCAATAACCCCCAAAAGCTGCTTTGCACTGAAAGGAGTGGACACTAACTTTACTCATCTAATCTAGATTAGGATTTTAAAAAGCATGAAGCCATAAATCAGAGCCAGACTGCTGCTTTTACAGAGGTCTCTCTCTCTCTCTCTCTCTCTCTCTCTCTCTCTCTCTCTCTCTCTCTCTCTCTCTCTCTCTCGGTCGGTCGGTCGGTCGGTCGGTCTGTCTGTCTAGCAGGTACAGTTACCTAACACTGCAGTAGTCTAGTCAGTACATCTTCCCTTTATTATGAAGGGGAGATTTACTGTAATTTCCTGATCTCCCTGAAGGCACCATGGAGGTTCTGTTTTCATTGAAAATTGCTGGTTTAGCTTCATTATCATTCAGGATGCTGAGGTTTGTGATGCTGTTGAACTGTATTATGATACCAACGGGAATTTGCGATGTTTTATCCAAATAACCCACTTCTCTGTAATACAGTCTAGCCTGCCAGCAGCGCAAGTTACAGCCTCCAGATGGATTTAACGCTGCACCAAACACTTTTACTAAAAATTGAATGTAACTGTCATAACTGGGATAACTTATTGCAGGACAGTTGTACAAGACTGCGTTAGTTTTAGCTAATTTAACTTGGAAACTTTCAACTGAGAGTCTTTTAGCCGTATCAGAGATAAATATCGGTTGCACTTGTCCATAGTTAGTTTTTTTGGTCACTGCACTTACATCAAAGGAAACACAATTAGAAATCAAACTTGTTGTGTTTTTGAAAGATCCTTTAAATGTGGGTATGTGGCGCAGTGCTGCACCTCAGCACACAATGCAAGTTACCAGTGGTTGATCTGTTGTTGTTCATTGTGGTGTTGCCAGATTGGTTTGATGATGATCAAATGACAGTCCTATTGCCTTTAGTTTTCTGTTTTATCAGTAGAATTAGATAAACTTGACACCATGGTTATCTTAATATGATATATAAAATAGTTTAATTAGGGGACCCACCAGTGATATCTCCACCCTCAGGGTGAGCTAACAACAGCCCCTCTGACATCTATTTGTTTCCATTTTGCCACGCTCCAGACCCTGGTGTATAAGTACACGAATGGTGGCTGCAGTAGAGCAGCTGGTGTTGTTATCGCCTTCTAACCTCAACATCTAACCCCCTAACTTCAGTTTATGCCACTGCCATCAAGGGAGGAGCTGATGTGACAACTCCTACTGAGGGTAAACGCACACCACAGGCAGTCAACACAAACAAGCTGTAATTCATGACCTATGACTGTGTGTGTGTGTGTGTGTTTCCCACTGTGAACTACACAGCATGTGTATGTTTCTTGCTGATCTGTTTACATTTATATTGGTGTGTCTAGCTATAAACTTCATGATGTGTAAGATTTCATCTTGAGCCCATGAAGAGCTTGTTCTCTGTGTAGATGGAGCTTTCTTACAAAGTCTCCAAAATGTGCTCAGGAACCAGTGCCCCCCCCCAGCTCTGGTCCCTGTGAGTACAGAAAGCTCTGTTCACACTGCTCTGTCCCACTGCTTCCCTTACAGGAATATATTTTGATCAAATTACCTTGAAACTAAATTACTTCCTGCATAAGTAATGTCATAATTGAAGTCACTAATTGGGCTTCCTTAATGGCATTCCAGTGTGAGCTGCTGGTGCTGCTCCTGCTGCGGATACTCCTAAATACAGCGAACATAAACTACCAGCTACTACTAACAACAACATTACCCTCAGCCACAAAATACACTGCAAACACTCATGACCTCACTTTAAAATATCAGCAATCAAATGCCACCATCCCTCAACCCAACCCAGCTGTGGTGGAGACCGGATTCTTTGGTAAAGATACCAATATGTTTGCAAACATACTGGTATTTTTTCCAGCAAATAACTCACAGTGATCATCTCAAATAAAAAAAAAGAGAAAATTGTGATTATTATTTTGAAAATTTCAGCTTTTAGTCTCACAATGAGACGGATGCTTGTTGAAGGCATTGATCTTCATTTAAGTAACATTAACCTGCTTGTTTAATGCTAACTGCTCCAACAGAAGCTGCCGTAGTTGAGGAGTCACCCAAGGCCCCCACACCCCCGCCCCCTGCAGGTAACGCCTTTGCTGCTGGCTTAGTTCTGCTGTGCACACTCAGTCAAGGTCAATGTGAGATGTTACAACAGGGACAGATTTACTATCGTTGAAAGAGAACTTCATGTTAGGGCTGCAGCTAAAAATTCTTTTTCTAGAAGTTAATAGCTTTGTCTAAAAAGTCAGAAAATAGTGGACATCATTTTTTCACAGCCCTGGGTTATACTTTTTCATTTTTATGTTTTCTGACAACAGCGCAAATGTTTACCAATTGATCAAAAAAAAGTGTCTCTAATTGTAAAAAGCAAGAGGCCGAAAAATAATGGCCCCTTTTGCTTTTAAAAAATGGAGCAATGCCCTTTTATTTTTAAAGATTTTTTTAATCATTGACGATATTTTGAAGCATCTCTCTCAAAAAAAAAAAAAAAAAAGTCTTGCTCCGGCTTCTCAAGAGGGGAAGTTTGCTTGCCTTTCTTTGTCTTATCTGAAAAGTCTTGAGTGGTTGGAAAAAAACAAATGTGCAAATGTTGCGCTGGTTGTTATGATGGGCATTTTCCATTATTTTCAAAATGATAAATCAGCAGTTTACAGGTAACGTTGCAGCACTGCAAGTAAAAATACATAAAACAGATAATATGTGGGTCATCATTTTGTGTCTCTTTGTACTGTGGAGCTGACATCAGCCAGTATTTAATCTGCTGTGTATCAACGCTCCTCAGTCCCCACCAGTGCTCCTCTGGATGTGTCCGTAGAGGATGTAAACGAGTCCTTTCTCTCCATTAAATGGAAGACACCAGAGACCATTGGAGACTCCGGCCTAGACGGATACACCATCGAGTATTGCAAGGATGGAAGTGAGTCTGTGTATGTGTGTGCCATACGTATGTGAGTCTTTGAGCCCTGCACCTGTCCTCGATGTGTCAGAGGCCAGATAGACTCATAGCTGGGTCCAGGCCGTATACGGCAGGCAGCATTTCACTGGCTGTCACTCTATCTCCTCACACCACTTTTAGAAGCACCCATACGCTCAGATGACAATGTGCCTTCTGAGATTTCCTCATGTTGGCCAAAGGGGACTTCTTATGGGCAGGTTGTTTGTAAACTTGTGTCAACAGGTGATAAACCACTTAACATGCCCCATTAAGGGATGCTTTATGCTTTGATAAAACTTTACAAGATTTGGAGGGAAATTAATCGAAAAAATATATATTTGTCTTCATGCTCAAATCAAATTGAAAACGGCATTAAAAGCTAAGGAATAACACCAACCATTGATTTCCCTGCAGCAACAGACTGGGTTGTTTGTAACGAGGAGCTGACCCAAGCCAATCGCTATTGCATCAAGAATCTTACAACCGGTGACGTGCTGTACGTTCGCGTGGTGGCCGTAAACCCTGGAGGCCGCAGTGAACCTGGGACGCTCGCTGCGCCTGTGCCGATCCGTGAGATTGCCGGTGAGTGGCAGCCAGTTTGACTTCTCAAAGTGGGCAACACAGCAGCGTCTGCTTAAAAGGAAACGTCGCTCCATGCAGAGACAAATTGATAAACCCCTAAACAGCACTTGTTCCCTCAGAAGCTGACACTTTAAACCAGCATTTAAGATTGTATGTCTCCAACCTCTTTATCAGGAGCTTTCTGATAGTTGTAACTTATGACCTATCCTTAAAATACTCATGTTGCAACCCGGCAGGCAGAGGTGGTGTTACTCACCAGGACTGCACAGATGCATGAACATAAATCTCACAGTCGCTGACATGTGCTTTCAGTGGCTGTAAATCATGCTTTCACTGGTGTGTACACAACTGTTCAGCAGTTACAGCACGTTTGGCATCACAAATGTGGTCAATTATACAAATTTACAAAGATTAAAAAAAGATTGAAAGAATAAAAAAATCCCTTTAGCACTTATCAAAATGAACAGCTAAAGCAAAAATCTGCATAAATCTAAATCACACACACAAAATCAAGTAAATACAGAAGCATTTTGAGCAAACAGCAAGAGCACAATGAGAGAAAATAAAAATAAACTACTAACATCACACTCTATGTGTTTACATATGAATATACACAGAGGGAGTTGATGTCTTTATTTAAGGCTTGTATGCAAATTGAACATTACTGACAGTTAAAATAGTTAACTGCACAACAGATTCCACTTAATGATATCTGTTCATAGCGTTTATATGTTCACATCATGTATGTAAGACTTCTGTCAGTAATAGCTAATGACTTCTCCAACTGCCTGCCAACTGAAGTTTAGTGCTAATTAGCAAATGTTAGCATGCTGAGCTAAGATGGTTAACATGTTAAGCATAATACCTTCTGAACATCAGCGTATTAGCGCTGATATTGCATGCACGCAAACATTAGCATTTAGCTTAGAGCTGTGTCAATGTATCTAATCTAATCTAATGCCGTCTTTAATAAAGACTTCACATGGCTCTAAGATACACACCCACAGAGACATTTTACTGAAGTGTTGCTGTCTGCCTTTGTGTTCCTTGTTGGTTAAAACCAAAGTTGGTTTCGTGATTGCTGTTGTGAATTTCCACCGGCAGTCACACTGAGTCACACAGCCACATGTAGACTGAGACTGGCATAGCCCGGTTATCCACTTTCAGAAGTTCAGCTTGGTGTGTCTGAGCATATTTCCTGGTGTGGGTTCAAACTGCTGCGAACAAACAGGAAACTTAAGTGGAGAAATGCGGTCATGCAACCAGATCTGCTGGTCAACTGAGGTGAGCGAAACCTGAGCCTAATTGATAGATTCTGGGTGGCTTGTTGGGGGGTAAATTCAGCTGTGTGTCAGTCACACGCTGTTCAGTCCAGACATCCAGCCTCTGGTAAAGACACACTGTCCTACATATGCTGAAAGCCCCCAATGAAGACACTTTATCCAGAGACAAAGACAGATTAGAGATAGTTTGCAGGAGGGCTTGCTGGGTGCTGGATGGTGTAATGCCTGCCGTACTTCTGGGCATTGCTGGGAAGTGTGCTCATTAGTGGGGATTAGTATTTGAGCCAAATCTGGAGGCGGACCCCATCTTCGTGTGGAATGGTGGTCCCAGGAGCCGTATCCCCAACTGTGCATTGGTGTTAAGGTGACAAATGTCAGGACAGTGTGGATGGGATATTTCTGGGCAAGAAAACCAATGGAGATACAATGAAAAAGAGTTGTGAAAGTATGATATGTAAAAAAAAAAAAAAGATGGACAAAGGGAATGATGGGCAGTAAGATGGACTGAATGAACAGGAAAGGAGGCTCCAGCAGATGGGGGGCCGAGACGATGGGGGAAGCAGCTTGGTGGTTTTATGTGTCCTGTAAGCCCAGAGAGCTTTTCAGACATTTGCTGCTTATGGAGAAACATGTAAGGGATGCTGTTGCTGATACTTAGCACCCAGCCCAAGCAAAACAATCCAACATAGTGACTGGACTCATAAAGTCCATTTCATGATTCAGTTTCATCCATATGATTTCAGCTGTTTTACCCAAAGCACACCAGAAGTCAGCATCATATATTTGGGTGTGTACAGCTTTCAGACTCTACCTGATTGTCTCTAGGTGTGATGTTGGGCCACTTCAGCAAGCTATAAAAGTGACGACATCTTCCTGCTGCATCTTTGTCCAAGACATGAGGGAACACGTGGTGGGACTCTCATCCTATTTTAGGAACTGCTGGACGAGGGCTCTTCTTCTTTTCGTCCTCTCTGCCTAGATACTGTAGTTTCCCTCACACACACGGACATGGAAAAAGTTTGTCCAGTTAGATTTCGTGCGTGTTTTAAATTAGGACAAATCATAATGATCAAAGAAACCAGGCCGTGGACTCAGACTGACAATTAACATCCACACAGATGTGCTATGTGTGATGTTGTTTTGCCACTGAATTCTAAATGCTGAATTTGTCTCAGAAAGGAAAAATAGTCTAATCAGATGAATCACAAGTTTTTGTTGTTATTTCCTTATTTTTTTTAGAAGTGTCAAATGAAATGAAATAATAAAAGTTCCCTATAAAATAAAATAACTGAGCAGTCACTACTAATTCTATTTAATCTTAAAAACAAGGGACTAATGATTATTTAGATTATTGATGTGATGTTGTATAAAATGTACAACAAATATCCAAAACTGATAGATATGAGCTCAAAAATTGTAAAATACTGAACTGAAAATCTGATATCAAGTTGGCTGGTAGAATTATAAAAATGGATTTTATCTTGGTGATAATGGCTTTAATTAAATTCAGAGATGAAGCTGTGCTGTGGCAGCTTTTGCTGTGACAGGTCTGTTAACGTTTTGTTTTTTTAACCTACATAACCCAACTGGGAAGTTGACTCGACCCAACCTGCAGTCTAAACTTGACAGCTAAGTAAATGAGTGATTGATACAGTCTTCTATCTTTGTACAAAATGTTCCGTCAACAGCAACCGTCCAGTTAAATAAAACAGAGAACATGTGTTCTCTGGGACAAAGATGAACATGGTTGACTTGATTCATTTGTTTTCAGACCGCCCAAAGATCCGCATGCCCCGCAATCTCAGATCCTGCTACGTCAAGCAGGTTGGAGAGCAGATCAACCTGGTCATCCCCTTCCTCGTAAGGCAACACAGACACATTTTATGCTAAATAATCCAGAAGTAGTTTATACAGTTGGCAGCGAAAGCGTTACAATCATTACACTTTATCTTACCTTTTTTGTATTTCACCTCTGTCTTTAGGGAAAACCCAACCCTGTCGTGTCCTGGCTCAAGGATGGTCAGCCTCTGGATATCAAACGGGTCAACATCAGGAACAGTGACAAGGACAGCATCTTGTTTATCCGCACATCACAGAGGGAGGACTCCGGTGTTTATGAGATGACTGTTAAAGTAGACAGCTTTGAAGACAAAGCCATCGTCACTCTTCAGATTGTAGGTGAGTTGCACGCAGCATAAACAGGCTCACCCGTGTGCAAGTAAAGAAACAGGTGTGTGTGCAACATGGGTAAAACCTGACTTATTTAAAAGATCTCTGATAAATCTGCTCAGCTCTCTGTGCAGACTTGTGACTTCCTTCCACAGAAATTCAAACCACTGGCCAACATATATCACACCTCGAACAATGATGCCCTTTGACCCCGTGTTCGAGCTTGCTGTCAGCTGAGGCTGTTAAACGTGTGGCCGCACATTAGAGGCATTGCCATGCAAATACACAAGTATTGTTTTTGATCTAACCTGGTTGGCAGCAGATGCCTCTCCTGCTTTGAGGGACTCTCTGGTTATAATTGGATTCTTTTAAGTCAAAGCTGACAGTGATGTGTCTCCTCAGAGCTGCCTGGTCCTCCTGCCAGTATGAAGCTGGTGGACGCGTGGGGTTTCAATGCTGCTCTGGAATGGACTCCTCCCAAAGATAACGGCAACACAGATATCACCGGATACACTGTTCAGAAAGCCGACAGAAAGACCGGGGTAATGCAGATGTGCACATGGAAATGAGAGTAGAAAGGGCAGGTCATATAAACCCATATCAATACGGGGACTCAAGATGGACAAAAAGAGGCCAAAAAATGTGGGGGTTATGGATTAAGAAAAGAAAAGGAGTCAGTGTACAAGGTGGAAAGACAAACAAGAGAGAGGATAAGGAGATTAAAGTGTTAGCACTCAGTAGCTATAAAAATGACAATCCAAAGATTGATAGATGATTATGTTTTCCCGTGTGGGCTGTACCAAACATGCCATCTGGTGCGTCTCCACCTGCAGGAATGGTTCACGGTGCTGGAGCACTACCATAGGCTCACTGCGACCGTCTCCGACCTCATCATGGGCAACTCGTATGCCTTCAGGGTCTTCTCTGAGAACCAAGTGGGCATGAGTGAGAAGAGCGCTGTCACCAAGGAGGTGGCCACCATCCAGAAGACAGGTGACTTTCTACATATGTACAGGACTTGAATTCTTCCCGGGTCAGTTTGTTTGTGTGAACAGCAGATTAATGGCAGCACTGCAGTACAAGTGGGTAATTTACACTTTAATGAGCTGTAATAAGTCTGTGGGAGTCGTGTGGGCGAGCACACCGTGCCTGTGTTCACACACAGGCACGGTGTGTAACGAGAAGACCTGAATAGTGGAAATGGTTTTGGCAGCACTTTAATCATAAGTGGGTAGTTCTCTTGGCAAGTGCTTGGCTGCGACAAAAATAGATTTTAAGAGGCTCCGACAACACTAAGACAGCTGTGAGGGCAAATGTTGCTCTTGTGTGTCTTTGTGTGTGTGTGTGTCTGTCAGTTGATTGCCTGCCACTCTGTCAGAATTGTCATTACGTGGTGTAGGTCAATTCATTAAGTCTCTGTGGTTCGTGTTTGAATGCCTGTCTTCCTTATAATTTGATGATTTCTTGTCATTAGGTATCATCTATGTATTGATTAGACAAATCTGTCAAGCTGCAACATGACACAACATTCAATTAATTATATTCAATTTGCCATTTTCACAATGGTGTCAGCCTTATTGGCCCCATCCACAGGAGGCCAACCCAAAACCAATGGAAAATTGACTATTTCCAATCAAATTATATACAGAATGTTGATGTTGGATCTGCTGCATATTAATGCTGCAAGTTTTATTGCTTGCCAAGCTGTCAAAAGGTAATCAGCCCAAGGAAATATGAACCGTATCAGCCCTACTGAATCCTTTTATTCTTTGTTCAGCAAAACTACACAACTGTGAAGTTGAAATGTGACACCCCAGACTGAAACTAACAGCCTTTTCAATATAAACAAGAGCAGTGATTTTAATGAACTGCCAGCTTGAAACAATAAAAAGTAAATGAATAGTGCACAGATAACACACACTAAGAAGAGGAACTGTGTATGGCTTTTTTTATTATTAAACTTGAAGACAAGAATATAACTTTTGTTGTAAGAAATTAATATTCCTCCATCAAAGATGTGGTTTACAATCAATGAGATATTTTACTCTTACTGTCAATGTTCATCTGCTACAACCAGTAGATCACAACTTTACCACTTGTCTCCATTTGTGCTACAGTGTTGTTACATTAGTTTAGCATTTAAGCTAAGTTTAAGCTAAACGTTACATAAATCATAATCCATGACCCATTTCTCCTGTGTATCACATTACCATAACTGCTTCCTTGTGTATTGTCCCTTAAATACATTAAAGGCTCATGTCTGACTGAGGATTACACTTAAATAAACCAAAACTTTGTGTCACTTAATATTTCAAAAAGCATTCAGGTATTCAAACCCTTTTGAAAATGTTGCAAGCAACATCTAGATTAACTTGGCTTCATGTGCTCACAGGGATCGTCTACAAGCCTCCTGAGTACCAAGAGCACGACTTCAGTGAGGCCCCAAAGTTCACCACACCCCTCAATGACCGTGCTGCCACTGTGGGATACACCACCAAGCTGCTGTGCTCTGTTCGTGGAAGTCCCAAGGTCAGAGACACACTCATACTGTATGTCTGATAGCCTGTGCCGTTTGAATAGAGGCCTGATGATCAGTACACTGTTTCACACTGGGTGCAATAGACTGGAAATGAATTGAACTTTCCCACTTTTATATATGTATGTATGTATGATGTAATGCACAGTGAAGACCAAATATATAATGGATAAAAATAATTAGCAGATTATGCCGTTATGAAAATAACAGTTGATTGAATCCCTAATTTGCCATCCATTCTATATCAGGTATATTTTATCAGTATATCTTGTCCAGGATCACTTTGGTGTTCCTGTTATGTGTCATCGATAGCTAATGCCAGCTGCTGAGTGGTTACTATTTTTACACCTGATTGGATGTTTGGCACACAGGCTCACAGTAAAGAGAGCCAAGAGGAAAATCTGTTGATTATATGGAGGAATGAAAAACATATCCTGTTGAAGTTTAGCTAATGCTCTTGTTTTATGAAGTTCTGTTTTCCCAATTCCATATCCATTATTCTGCACTTAAACCATTTGTCTTAACTGTAGAGAGTCTGTGACATGCTGCTTTAATTGATGTATTAATATCATGGCTATAAAAAAAAAAAACTCCATATAAATGGGGCAGGGTTTGCACCAGTATTTCAGTTTGTCTCTCAGTGTTCTTGGCAGCCACCGTTCTGGTTAAACATATGACGCAGAGAGCTTTGGTGGCCAGTCATGATGGACATGCATTTGATTATGTGTCCTTGCTGTCCTTGGCTTGTCACCGAGGACCACAGTGATTAGACAGTTTGGATTGTAGTTGAGACAAATCAAACAGAACAGAAACTGGTGTTGGCTTCGACCACACTCAACATGTCTGAGGTCAAGGAAAGGCTGTTGAGCAATGGATCAGGGTGGGCTCAATGGTGGTCCATTGAAAAACAGCTTTGAAGGTCCAGAAATAATGACAAAATCTTTTTTTTTTTTTTTTTTTATTGAAAGAGTCTATATGGTTTATAGATACGTTGAGCACTTGTGACAGACACAAGGTGAGCTTTAGTGGATGTCTGTGTTTAAGAACACAGACTAAGCCAGCGGTCCCCAACCCCCGGGCCGCGGACCCGTACTGGTCCATGGGTCATTTGGTACCGGGCCGCACAAAAAGAATATATAACTTACATTATTTCCGTTCTATTCATTATCTGAGTCTGAGTGATGTTTTATTTTGAAAAATGACCGGATTCTCTCCGTTACATCCGTCTATGACTCACTCTTGTAGCATGTCAACACGCTTGTCTTGGTCACGTGATACGTTACCGCTAAAATTAAACCCACAAGCTAGCAAAATGAGTAAAAAACAAATGTCTTTGGAAAGTTTCTTTGCGAAGTGGAAAAGACCCAATGAGGAGACAGAAGGAGAGCCTGAGACTTCCAAGAAAAAGAAAGCTGCATTTAGGTTCGGGCTTGGGATGTTACTCATGTTATGTTGTTGGCGCCATGTTACGAGGACGCTGCTGATGAAGTGGCATACCAGTACATGGATTCGCGTTTATTATTACATTTAGAAAATAGTACAGTTTTTATGCTGGTTAGGGTTATCATTTTATTTTGTTGTATTTATCCGCCCCACCTTAAAGGCCGGTCCGTGGAAATATTGTCTGACCTTAAACCGATTTTACAAATCCTAAACTGTTGAATTGAGCTCTGGGCCTGAGATGAAGAGCTATATCTTCACCAAGTCCAAATGAACCCTGCTGACTTTCTCTCTGCGTTTCCTCTGTGATTTACCAGGTTTGGATTCTGCAGTTGGACCAGATGTGTCATAAAAGTTGTGTGAAAGCATATCCACACAGACTCTGTAGGGGGTCATAGAAAGAGAGGTGTTTGATACAGAAGAACCTTTGGACCTAATTGATGTTTGACTCCACTTCATGTAAAACTGCTGCCATAGATTAATTCAGAGACAGATTCAACTATAAGCTACATAATTATATAAAATCAAATTTCACTTTCTTGCTCTAAACTCGTGATCTGTCATGCTCACCCATTCACTCACTCTCTCTCACACACTTTCTCTCTTTATAACTGTGCAACATCAGATTATTTCACACCTATGTGGCCTGTGAGTGTGATTTGGCATGTTAACTGAGCTACCTTCTCCTCCCTGGCTCAGACTCCACAGCCCAATGACAACAGCTGAGGAAGTCAAGCAGAGAGGCATTTAGCATGCTAAGTTCAGCTGTGTCTGATAAAGAGCTGCCACACAAAGAGGCAGAGAGCACATTGGGAAAGACAAAGAGACAGCGATAAGAAATACAGTTTACTGTCCTCTCGTGGCTGTGTGAAACAGAAGGGACTATTTTTGCCATCCGCCCAGACTGCAACTCTGTTATCAGTGTGACTGATTATCCCTGTAACATCCTCACAAGTGGACATCCAAACACAGAAATGTGATGGGACAGAGAAAGATAAATAATCACAGCAGAGACAAGAGGGAGGATGAACTTTTTCTTTGTGTAACTTCTTATTTCTATTTAAGTTCAAACTGTTTGCTACAAGTCATTTAGGCCCAGAAATGAATATTCCATTGTCAATAGATGATTCACTTTAACTTTAAAATACAAGCAGTATAAACTAAACTGAGCTGAAGTACAATTTGGAAATAAAAGGATGGGGAGATTATCCTCTGGTTTATATTAATATATGTACAAAATGTACCAGTGACATTCAATAGTCGCTCATCAGTGAGCATTTCATGCATCAAAATCTTCCCTTCTCGCCCTTACTGACTTTTTTTAAATCATCAAGGATCTACAGACTGATTGCATCTGGGGTGCCGATCCAAAGTGTGATCTCATGTGATCAAATGACACCCTACAAGCAGAATTTACATGCGTTTGTGGTATTGGTTTGCAACAGCTTCATCAACATCAAGGGCAGAAGCAGCAGCATATCCTCTGCTGCCAAAGGCTCAGTTATACTGTGCTTGGCCGAGAGACTCCGAATAAAACATGTCCATCATCATTGTCATACTCCTCTTTTATCAGCAGCGATTATGATGACTGAGAGGATAATATGGACGCTCATTTTTTTTTTATTTTTTTTTTATTACTTGAAAGTTAAATCTTTCCCCAATGTTATAATCCTGATCCTAAAAGCTTGTTCTTGTGCAAAAGTATCTCAAAATATTCAAGCCATTTTATTGAAGCCTCATTAATTCACATTTAATTATGTTTTTGCATAAATTAACTCTAACAATATCAGTTCACAGGCACTCCTTAAAAAAGAAACATCTATTTTCAAAACTTGTCATAAGCAGAGCTATATTTGTTTTAGACATGAAAGAAGGAAGAGTTAAAGACACAGCTCGGAGATACATCAGCTGAGTGTAATTCAATGACCAGAATCACCTTGCAAGAAGCTGGAAATCCGTACAGAGAGAGTGTCACTGAATCCCGGAGCAGTACATATCTGGGGTCAGGAAAAGGTTTATGCTCATAAAGTTTTTCACCAAGTGTCACACATAGACTGTCCACTGTCCCTGACAGGCTCAAGTTTACAACTACTGTAAACTAAATGTTCAGTCTACTTTGGTGTTATAGGTGTGAAACACCTATAACACATTTAAAACACATATAAAACTGTCAACCATAAAGAAGCACATGTCTGTAGTCTGTGCAACTCCACTTTTCTTGGTTCACATTCATTAATTTAAATGTCTAATGTAACATAGAAAAGGCACTGTGGGCATGTTAAATGTCAGTTGACAAACAGACACTCAGATACAGCAGAAAGAATTTGGGTGTTTTGTGTGTATTTTACAGCAAAAGAATGATTTTTTTATCTTTATTTTAAAGGATATTAAAGGTTTTATTATTAGCCATCCGTGGATGATATTTCCTTAAATAAGTTGAAAGTATCTGCTCAAATTTTGTACAAATTTCATGGGCAATTCATGCAGGAGATGTTGAGATACTTCATTCTGGACAAAAGTGTTGGGCCAACTGACATTGCCATTGATGGACCAACACCACCAGCATGACGTTAAGACCAGCACATTTAATCTTACAGTTTGAGAGGAGTCTTTGGATTTTGGGCATTAAGTGACTGTCTCCTCTCCTCCTCTCAGCCAAAGATTGAATGGTTAAAAAATCAGATGGTCATCGGCAATGACCCGAAGTTTCGTCAAATCTCCAACCAGGGCATTTGCTCCCTGGAGATCCGTAAGCCCTGCAGCTTCGATGGCGGTGTGTACACCTGCAGAGCCAAGAATGCCCAAGGAGAGGCCACTGTCTCCTGCAAGCTAGAGGTCAAACGTATGTATCTAAATCACTGGTTAAGTCAGGAAGACTTCTATAGAGGATTAATCCCATGAAATGACCAAAATCGACAATGTTTGTTTGTGGTTGCACTGTGTTTGCATTTAATATAACTCAAACAATAGTAAAGAGTGCAGGTGTTGTGGGCTATATTTAGTTCTGGATTTGGACTTCTGAGTATTTTCAGCAGTACTACCGCAGTGCAAATTTTCATAGTAGGACCATATCAAATTGTAGACAAATTCTTTGTTTGATTTGTAATGAAAAGCATGCATATTATCATGATAGACTGGATTTGAAGAACCTGTATTTTTCCCGGTTAATAATTCCAATTTTCCTGGCCCTACACTTTCATGGAATAATGTGATTGTTAGTAAATAGCAGTAAAATAAACATTTAAAAATATAATCAAAATATAACTCTCTCTCAACAGAGGTTTTTATTGCAGAGGAGAAGGGCAAATAAACTACCATCTCATGTCCAGAGGTAAGGAACAAACACAAAGTAATGCTTGTTTGTGTGCAAAACAGATTACAATGTGAACACAAACATATTACATGTTGGAGCATATTTCCTCACTATATATTGTAATATCCTGAATGGTAACCTTAAATCACATGCTACCACCATCACTATGACAAGAAACAGCTTATTTCACACACAAACAAAATGCATGAGTTCAATGGTGCAGTTCACTGCGGTGGGCTGATAATGCTCCATGTCCACCATAGTGCCACGAATTTCAGTGTTCTTAAACCTATAGCACCAAATTACAAAACACTTGTGTATGTACATGTTGCACATTATGTGTTCTGCTTTTGGATATGGTAATGTGGCAAAGATTAATGTCAGTGAAACAGAAAGGACAAATTTCATGCTTTTACAGCTTTCATGATTCAATTTATACCGTCATTATAAGGCAGCTATCATTTAAGCTTTTTAAATGCTTGATGGGTGTAGCTTTTAATGGAGCCTTTCCTCGGAGTCTAATGTCTACTACTGACAAGAGAAGCTCCCTTCAATTATTGTTTAAAAAAAGCCTGAGGTGCTAAATGGGGGCGGGGGGGGGGGGGGTCAAACACAAAGATGGGAAAGGTCGTGAAAATGGGGAGAAAGGGAAAAATAGCAACACATGTGAGCAGTGACGAGACGGATGATTTATTGAACATGTTGGTGATGAGATGCACAGAGTAGCTGAAGACTGTAAACGAGTTAGAGAGTGACAGATAATGGTTTTACATTACTGTAAAGGACATACCACCAGTTCTTTTTGCAGCACTGTGAAACACTACCCCATTCCCTGTCTGATGTACATAGAGAACATGTGAGCAAGGGGCCAATCACATTAAATGGGTTTTAGTTGGCAAGTCCCTGCTTACTTCCTCCATCCAGAGCATAAGATGGTTCTGACTAGAGCCATGCGTGGACCTTGACTACATTAAAATGTTGATAATGATGTATATTTATTTATTTTTTTAGGTTAAAAAAAAAAACCACAGCAGTGTTTTTTACCAAACTGTACTCAGACTCCGACTGATGTAAATAATAGACTTGTTGGAGACTGTTTTCAGCTGCAGATGTGGTGTAATAACACAGCAGCAGGATAGAGTAGATGAGATTGATTCAAAAATACAATGTCTGTATCCATGTTATCCAAGATGTCAGGGCCACTTCATTGTATGGGAAACAAATTCAATTTGTTTCGACTTCCACTTCCAAATGCATCTAAATATGGGCCTGCTGATGTGGAGCATCCAGGTGTTGTTCATATGTAGTTGACATATTTACAGTTCATACCTTCTGATCATGAATTCACCTCAGAGTGATCCCCTGGTGATCAAATTTTACTCTCCAGCTCTCATTTGTTTCTGTCATTGAAATATGACCAGCGCCAGAGAGACCTTTTACATTTGGCACTCAGGTGCACGCTCAGACAGAGATTACTCTCTCATTCTGGTACTTAACCTTGAACATAGAGCTGTAGTTCCCTCACTTACTTGTTTGACGTAAGCAAATAAACAGTATGCTGTTGCTGTTCTGCATGGACATTACAGAGTTGACCTTCACTATGGTGAGGGACACGTGTGTTCACACTATACTGCAAACGGGGTCACATGCCTTCCTGAGCACCCCCAGTGTGGATCGAGTGATCAGGCCTTAATGCATCCTTGATGTATTTGGATGCGTTCACACCTGTATTTACAGCTGTCCACTTGTGATCGGATTACCGAAGGAGCAAATTCATGTCAAGTGCAAACTGCGCTCTATAGATGACGTGATGATGCTTGCAAGCCAGTACGAGGTGTCAGCATGTGGTCCCATATGGCAAAGCCATACATGGGAGGGCCACTCAAGGGGAAAACGAGGGACAGGGAGCGCCTTTGGGTGGGGGCTAGGGGTGATGTCAGCATGACACTCCACAGCTTCTAAAAATGACTCCAGATGATCTGACACACAGCCAAACTCTTCACATTACCATGAGTCAACAGGCCGAGTGAAGTGCTGTGAGAAGAAGGGAGAATGGGCTAAGGGGACAAAAATCAAGACATTTAATCCTCAGTGGAAAATACAACACATGTACACAATTTCAAGTACATCCACAGCCTGGGACACACACATGCTCACGCAGTTTCTCCTTGAACATTGCTGGCTAAACTGATTATTAACACCTTGTGACCCCATTTAACCCACTTCTGGTTTTGATTATCTTTCCACATGTGCCTTTTAAGGACAAGCAGAAGTCCAGGTATTGTGTTTTAAGGTGAATTCATATGTGTGTGTGGCTGTATATATGTATGTGTCTATTAGGCAACATATTGTAAACTCTTAACTTCTGTATGTCTCCTTTATTTTGCTCAGTATTTGAAGCGGTGAAGCTCGTGGTTGGATGTATAGCAGTGTGTAAATAATGGAGAAAGGAACAGAACATAGCAACAACATCATATGGAGCTCTAGCAACACATCTCAATTCACCCACTCCCTCCAGTATGCAGGGAGGATCCACACCATCCCACCCATCCCAGTTTGCCAAGTGTTTCATGTTATTTTAGTTGGTAACATGGATGTAAGGTTATATTTTCCCTTTTTTTTTCTGCCTATGTCCTTTTGCTGTTTGTTATGATATATTCATGTACTGCTCAATAAAACACTGAAACCTTAGACATGCTATTGCAACAACTGTATGGATGTTTAATAAAAGCTGTATTTTATCGTATACCATGCAGATTTTTTCATATATTTCATAAAATGTGACACCTTATTTTAGGCTGGCTACAAAAAGTTTTGTACTAATTGGATGACCTAAGATTCAGCATTGTAATTTTGCAATGATGTTTCATTGCAAAATACCAGATTGCACGGTTTTCTCAGGATGCAATGAAGGCTTTCCAATTAGAGTGCTGGTTAGTAGTATACAACAGTGCAAAGAGGGGTTGAAGTTTTGAGATGCTAACCTCTCACATTTTTGATGCCATCTCACTGTTGGTGAGGGAAATTATGTGTCAGTCAGATTTTTGACAAATAATATTAGGGAAACTAAATTTACAGACTATGCCATCAATAGTTTATATTGGAAGTCAGCTTATATTTATATAGCAGGACTATATGGAGCAGGACTGCACCGTACCCTTCATAATATTAATTACAGACACCTTACAATTCCCACAAGAAGGAACACTTGGTGAAATGGAAAGGCAAAACTTATTTTTAAGCAAACTAAGGCGAGGTGCCATTTTCCTTGACCTGTGGGGCTGAGAGGGAAGAACACAGCTTGGACTTGCAGGAGCAAACAGAATTAGAGTGATACAGCAGTTTTCAAAAGGTGCGCAGTAACCTCATCAGCGGAGGATCGGGCCATACTGTAGTTTCAGTGATTGAGACTAAGGCTGAATTTCCAGTGCTACAAAGCCTAAAATAGATGAAGAGTGAGATGCTAACTGGGTTAAGATGAGTTTTAAATTTAGATTGGAAGACCGCAAGTGTTTTAAAGTGGCCATTGGGAAAAGGCTGCAACAAAGAAATGACTCTAGGGACTCCAAAACTGGCTACCGGACTATGGAGATTTCAGATGGCATAATGTCAATGAAACAAATTCTGGGTTAAAGAAATAAAATACCAAATTTTATTGGAGAAAAATACAAATATACAAGTTAAGCCAGCCACTAAAAGGGCATTTATCTACAAGACCAAATCCCTGCTCACCACACCTAGCTGTTCAGATAATGCCGGCCACACATCTGAACATTTCCCTGTACTGGTAACAGACCAGGCTCATCAAACTCATGTGTCCAGGCTACGATGCGTCTGTGATCTCTGAGCAGCCTCATGTCTCAATGCAAAATTACTTATTTAGCCTTTGTATTTGGAATTTATGTTGATGTCTAAATGGTTTCTTTTCAGCCATGTTTATAGAAAGCTAGTGAGTACCTGTTATTGTCATGTCATTGTGCAGCATCAGAGGCAGGAGGTACATCCCTGAAATTGATATTGCAGTGAAAACAGTAATTAAAACGGTTAATAAAATAAGTCACGACAGAGTGAAAAGATAGATAGATTGATAAATAGATGAGCTATGAAAAAAGGCTTAAAATGTTTATGTTATGTGAAAGAGGGTAAAATGGGTAAAAACAATGTTGTTAAAAAACTTGACTTAATCTGTGATCCACCTATTGAACCTTGATAAAATGATCTGGATTGATTAGTTTTGCCTGCAGAGGTCGGAAGCGGCATCTAACAGCCGCGCTTAAGCTGCCGGAAAGGAAGGCGAAACCGCCCCATAATCACTATATAGTGCACTATATAGTGAGCTCGTCGTTTTGTAGTGGTGTCCGAATGTTTTGCGACAAAATGTAGTGCACTCAAAGTATCCCACAATGCATTG
This sequence comes from Remorina albescens, assembly GCA_034769265.1. NCBI lineage: Eukaryota > Metazoa > Chordata > Actinopteri > Carangiformes > Echeneidae > Remorina > Remorina albescens. Next base: position 14,766,604 of record CM068482.1, on the reverse strand, counting down.
TGAAAAGTAGTGAATAGCCAATGGTCACTATCCAAAGCAAGGTGTCCCATGATGCATTGCGCTCGCGGCAAAAATGGCGATTCTAGCAGAACAGAATAGTTTATTTTATAGCACATTTAAAAAACAAGGCAATTAAAAGTACTGTCTACATTAATGTAAAGAGCATTAACATCGTGCAAAACACAATATAATCAGACATCCAAGTAACGTTATATTACAATCAAAAACTGTTACCTAAGAGCCAAGAGAATAGAAAATAAAAATATAATAAAAGAAGACCAAGTACGAGAATAAAAATTACAGTGCAGTGCAAGATTATCAAAAGCCTTTAACAAAATGCAGTGATAAACAAAAGTTTTTTTCTGTCTTTAGCCGTGAGTTGGGTACGTTTTAATTGCGCGATAGCGATGACGCAATTAACGGCGCCAAAAGTAGTGTCCGAAAGCGATTGTTCATTTTGCGAATGAATTCACTATATAGTCCACTACATTCATCTCCCTATATAGGGAGTAGGGAGTAGGGAGTGAGGAGGTGGTTTCGGACACAGCCGAAAACTTGTTGCCCGAGTCTCATTTAAACTTCCGCTTTTCCGCCTGCGTCAAACTCCGAAAGCCACGCCCACCGGATGAGAAAACACCAATTTAAAAAACACTGTCCAGTAGTTAGCTTAAAACATTATTTCAACATGTCAGATCAGTATTTTAACACGCCAACTGTACCAGAGAAAAAGCGGTACAATGAAAAACTCACATTTGTGGGTGTTTCTCATTTTCCCTTCTGTTTGCCTTCATTTTCATGGAGAAATGATCCCGCTGAATGGCCGGAGGTGACATACATCGATTTTTACAACTACCTGATGGAGTCCCCCGGTAAGATCATCATTTACACTAATAGCGATAAAAACCAAGTCTTGCATAAGCTAGGATACATCCACACTACTACACTATCATTTTAAAATAGCATTTTATAGCGTTTTATAACCCAAATGTTTAAAATCTGCCCCACTTTATGGGGTTAAAACGTAGTTGGGTGGATGTACTTTAGCCTTGGTTAGCTTCAACTCCTACAGTTAGCCTTGGTTAGCTTCAGCTCCTACAGTTAGCCTTGGTTAGCTTCAACTTCTACAGTTAGCCTTGCTTAGCTTCAGCTCCTACAGTTAGCCTTGGTTAGCTTCAGCAACCATAACTTAGAGTTAAAAATAATTAATGCGCATAACTTTAGTATCTTTTTATTAGCTTTATACATTTTAACATTACATCCCTTATGTTGCAAAATATTCTAATAAAAGCTTGGCATGAGAAGAGTATCCAGTGAGGGCTCACTGCTTGTTATTTAACTTCCTTTTTCTTCGGAGTATACACTCACACAACAATGATGAATTCAATCACGTTGAAAAAGTGTGTAATATTTTTTTTTATAAACTGTGAGCAAATATGTTCTCGATGAAGCTGCCGGAGAGGAAGCTTTGTGTCCGAGTCTCATTTATGTATCCGCCCTTTCAGGGTGTGACCCATGCAACAACGGCGGGTCGAGACAATATAAAGGCAGCTGTCCATTTCATTCATATGAAAATATATTGTCAGTTTTTATTGTAAATAATTGATTAAACTGTTCAGTTTACATTTCCTATAACTAATGACCTTTTTTAAGTGTCGGTCCCAACACCGTGAATGGTCTATGTGGTGAAACTACAGCATAATACAAAACAATCGTTTCACTTGATTCAGCGGTCTCTGCATCTTACAGTAGATCATTGCCACTTGTGGGCAGGTGATTATTTTTTTTCTCAGATTGTTACAGTTAAATTTGTAGAGAGGTTTATAAAGTCATTGTTGCTGAAAGTTAAAGGAATTGATGGTTCAGCTGATCTCATTGACTCACCCATTAACTCTTGATGGAGCTCTAAGTCATTTCTAAACCTCCAGAAAAAGCAACATTTGAATGGCAGGGGTCTGAGGTGTGATGACACCTAGTGTGTTTTCTGTCTTACACTGACACCTTATGGTGACTATGATGACCACAGACAGATCCGCTGTAGTATTTAAACTCCACACTCAACATCTCGTGGTGCGGTCACTGAGGATATGAGCGCTTCAACAGCATTCTGTCCTTATTTTCACAATAGCAAGAGGACAACGTGTAACATTTTGCATAAACATTTTTGCAGACATAAGTAGAATTCATAGTGACTGAACTCTTTCAGTTATAACGTCTAGCAAAAGACTTTTAGGGCTGGGACTGCAAAATTTGTGGTTAATGTGTGAGTGTAAAAAAAAAAAAGCAGTTTCCGCTCAGGTTTCAGAACCAGGTTACACCTACATTTTTAATAAAAAATCATCTGTTAAACTCAATTCAGATTTAAAAAAAAAACTATCGTTTTAGTTCTGCCGATTGTTAATTGCAACAAAATATTGGTATAGTGTCTTAAATAATCTTGATATACTAAACAAAAAGGAAAAATCCCTTACCCTCTGCAATCATCCTATACACAGTATTACCACAGTTTAGTATACAACACAATATTATTAACACATTAACAATCTTGCAAGTTGTTTCAATTCCCCAAACCCTTTGTCACTTTTCAGCAATGATCAGCAGTTCAAATTCATTTTTGAGAACATGGTGTGGTTGAAACACATTTCCTGTTGCAAAAAAAAAAAAGCAGATGTCATACAGACAGGAAAGCTGCCGTCCTGAGGTGAGTTTAGAAATGTATGTGACACGCACACCCATATCGCCTGCAATCTATTTCCTTTACTGAACTTTTCAACAGATGCTCGATTCCACTCAGCAACTAACCATCTGTTTATGTTCAGGTCCATGGAAAATGGGTCTTATCAAGGCCTTCAGTTTGATATGTAAGTTTTTCAACTTATTTTAATGTTCAACTTTTTTCCATGCACATTTCAAATTTAATTTTCACTTAAAATCCTTCATTATTCATTCTGACAGATTTCATGGCTGTTTGTGTTACTGGTGATAATGAAAACGGTAAGACAACTTTCATGTGTAGACAAAACAAATGTATTCAAGCTTTAATTTTCACTTGTCACTTGTCACTTTGGCAATAGATAATCAAATTTTCTGATTGAACAGAAGAATTGTGAATGTTTAGCTATATGTTAAATCTTTTAATTGTCTGCATCAGGCTAAAAAACAGGATCAATTATCAGAATAGACAAAAAAACCTGTTGTTGGGAAGTATATTATCCAAACAAGAACAATAGCTGCTTTGTTGTCATGAGGCAGTTGACAGTTCCTACAATTAAAGCCTCATTCGTGCAAATTCATATTTCCGTCTTCCTACTTTAAATTCAACAGTCAAAATCCAGCTCAGCTTGCTGTGATATGTGACAAAGAAAAGCAACAAATCTTCTCTAAACATTTGATAAGCAGTTCCCATGATTATTTTACATTCCTTCTCAAATCTTGGCTCATACCTCTTCTTTCTTCCACCAGCGACTGCTTTGAACGAGAAAAGCGCAACAACTACTGTGCCAAGTGAGTCTTTATCCTCTGTTAGCGTGATCATGCAGGAGTTTTGGTTCATTTACAGTGGAAAGGTCGTACTTACTGAAACCAGTCACCTCGCTTTTTTCTGTGTTTCCATGTACAGTAAGTGCTAAATAATGTATGGACATAGTGAAAAATGGGATGACTTAAATCGCACCTTATTTTATGTCTGATAAGAAAATGGTGCCAAGCTGACTGTGAGTCAAACTCCAGACTTTGCCAAGATGTTCCCCGAATGGTCAGCCCACTTCAGCTGCAAAGTTGATGTGTCCTCTGGTTAGGAATATATGCGGCAAAATAATGTTGTTAATAATAATGTAATCTTTATTATTAACATTACAATGTTAATAATGTAATCTTTCTCAACCCTTTTCTGTTGCAATTAGAGGGTTTAACTAGGTGTTATGTTCAAGATATCTTTGTGGTGTATATTTTTCTCAACCTAATAAGTACTTGATTCATCAGGAAATTAAGATGGAGATTACTTGATAGATAGTTGGTTGCAAACCTACAAAGAATTATTCTGTAAGGATACGTGAAGTGACTCATGTGTCTTGTGTGTTTTTAGTAATACCTGTTCCAGTTTTGAAGAGTGTGACCCCGTGGTTGGATGTGTTCCCCACTGAGAGTGTGGTGTTGAGCTGTGGGATGGACAGCAACTCTGGCTGGGAATATACATGGAACAAAGATGGACTGAAGGTCCAGCCTGATGGTACTGTGTCTTTTGACACAAATGGAGCAACTCTTTCCATCAGTTCTGCTTCAGCTAAACATGCGGGAGATTATAGCTGTAAGGGCCACCTGAAGGGCAGGCCTGTCCACAGCATATCTAGTTCTACACTTACTCTCACAGTGTATGGTGAGTTTTCTTTTACATTTATGTGCAGTTTGGGTCTAATCTATAATAGAGAATGTTTGCTTTTTTTCACATTAATGTCTCTTCTGGATGGAAGTACGTGTTGTACAAAGGAGGCAGTGAACTTGGCGTATCTGACAACAAATATTCAGCCAGCTCTGTTAGAAGAGGAAATTGTGTATAATGTACATGCAAAGGAAAAAGATGCAGGGATCCAGTCTTACAGTTTATAGTGAGTTTTCATGACTCTGTATTAAGCCTGCATGCATTAAATTCACAATAATCCAGCTTCGTTAAATCAGATCTACATTTGTATGATAATGAATTAGATGAAATTTTGAAACATCATGAAAAGGGTTGCTAATAGTGCAGATTCTCCAATCTGCCATATATATATGTGTGTGTGTGTATATATATATATGTTTTTTTAGTGAGTCACAGCTCATTATGTAACTGCTTGACTCACAGCTTTATTATACTGGATCACTCTCACCAGTCTCGTAGCAACATTCTAAACCATAGTACAACATTAATACCCTCTACACACAACCTGCTCTGGACAGAAGGGTACACAGACATCAGTTAGCTTGACTCATCAGGTGCCAAATGTTCAATGACCCCTCAAGAGTTGATAGATACAAGAAACATAACTATCAACGAGTGAACACTGGAATTAAGAAAAATTTAACCAAATGAATTTCATCCTTCTGTAACTGCTGTTTACCAACAAGTTCACTAAATTATCTTTAAGGTGATGGTACTGGATGTCAGTGTTTTGTTTACACTGTGCATAAACAAAATGACCTGAAATGTGGTTTTGTACTGGACTTCAGGTTTTGAGGTGCTATGTAGCAGTAATATTGTGTGAACTGTTTCATTTGTTTTAGGCAATGCACCAACTCCAAAACTGATAAAGGAGCCCAATGTTAACCCAATGTATGTCGGAGAAACTGTGAACTTCACTTGTAATGTTGGTGTGTCCTCTGGCTGGAACTATGAGTGGTATAAAGGTGAAGATGACCTCCCAAAACCTGCATCCAGTAAAACTATCAGCTTGCATCTTAGTGTTTCTGATGGGGGGAATTACTCGTGCAGAGCCACAAGGGGTGCCAAAAGGAAAACATCCACAGAATACAGCGCAGATGTAGTACAGGATGTTCGAGGTAAGTAAAAGGAACAAAGTAATAACTTAATATTTAAAGAAGTGTATTTAAGAGAAGCTCTAACTATTTCTTTAAATGTGTCATATACTAATTATGTATGTAAATGAGGTTGTCACTGTTGTCTTGCTGTTGCCAAACCTTTATAAAAAATTTATTTTTATTTATTTTTTTTTATTAAGTCAAACACCAGCGCATCAGGCTTCTGTTATTTTCTGCCTTTTCTGTTGAAACGGGATCTTGTGGCATGGCATTACACTGGGAGGGATAGCTCAGAAGTCTGTTGTGTTATGTATTTAGCACTGGGATGTCACTAACAAAGGAAGATATTTAAGTAGTCTAAAGTTTAATTTTAACATGTTTACTGTTCTCTTCTTGCAATCGTTAAAAAAGGTCTTTGCCCCTTTTATGTTAAAACTGTACTTGTTTAAGGTGATTTTTTTTCTCCTCTAAGCCAAGTGAATAATAGACTGTTGTGTCTTGCTTTGCTGTAATCATCCTGCACCACGGATGCTGAGGCTGACAAAGCCATTGTGGGTCTTCTTACTCTGAAAAAGAGCATGGTGGTTTTAGAAAATAATCAGGCAAAGCACCATTGTGGGTTTTTTATTTTTTATTTTTTTCATTTTTTTTTCATTTTCCTACAGTGGTTTGCTACTTTAAACAGATGATGTGAGATGCTGTTCATGAGTACTCCTTTAACTTTTTTTATTAGTCTGTGTTAGCATCTCTGCCCTGCCCCCCCACCCTGATGTTAATCTCCATAAGATAAAGGCTAAAGTGAAATTACTATTTACTGTGCTTTTATCCTTTTTTAGTGAATGCAGCTGTGCTCTTTTCTTTTTCCTATTCTAACTAAACTTAATAGTTTGAGGTGTGAAACTATCAGTGTGATCAAAAAGTCATTTTAGGACCTTTAAGAAAATTCAGTAGAAAATTAATAAAATTGGTTGCAGCTTTACAAAGACTTCTTCTGTAAGGATACATGAAGTGACTCATGTGTCTTGTGTGTTTTTAGTAATACCTGTTCCAGTTTTGAAGAGTGTGACCCCGTGGTTGGATGTGTTCCCCACTGAGAGTGTGGTGTTGAGCTGTGGGATGGACAGCAACTCTGGCTGGGAATATACATGGAACAAAGATGGACTGAAGGTCCAGCCTGATGGTACTGTGTCTTTTGACACAAATGGAGCAACTCTTTCCATCAGTTCTGCTTCAGCTAAACATGCGGGAGATTATAGCTGTAAGGGCCACCTGAAGGGCAGGCCTGTCCACAGCATATCTAGTTCTACACTTACTCTCACAGTGTATGGTGAGTTTTCTTTTACATTTATGTGCAGTTTGGGTCTAATCTATAATAGAGAATGTTTGCTTTTTTTCACATTAATGTCTCCTCTGGATGGAAGTACGTGTTGTACAAAGGAGGCAGTGAACTTGGCGTATCTGACAACAAATATTCAGCCAGCTCTGTTAGAAGAGGAAATTCTGTATAATGTACATGCAAAGGAAAAAGATGCAGGGATCCAGTCTTACAGTTTATAGTGAGTTTTCATGACTCTGTATTAAGCCTGCATGCATTAAATTCACAATAATCCAGCTTCGTTAAATCAGATCTACATTTGTATGATAATGAATTAGATGAAATTTTGAAACATCATGAAAAGGGTTGCTAATAGTGCAGATTCTCCAATCTGCCATATATATATATGTGTGTGTGTGTATATATATATATGTTTTTTTAGTGAGTCATAGCTCATTATGTAACTGCTTGACTCACAGCTTTATTATACTGGATCACTCTCACCAGTCTCGTAGCAACATTCTAAACCATAGTACAACATTAATACCCTCTACACACAACCTGCTCTGGACAGAAGGGTACACAGACATCAGTTAGCTTGACTCATCAGGTGCCAAATGTTCAATGACCCCTCAAGAGTTGATAGATACAAGAAACATAACTATCAACGAGTGAACACTGGAATTAAGAAAAATTTAACCAAATGAATTTCGTTCTTCTGTAACTGCTGTTTACCAACAAGTTCACTAAATTATCTTTAAGGTGATGGTACTGGATGTCAGTGTTTTGTTTACATTGTGCATAAACAAAATGACCTGAAATGTGGTTTTGTACTGGACTTCAGGTTTTGAGGTGCTATGTAGCAGTAATGTTGTGTGAACTGTTTCATTTGTTTTAGGCAATGCACCAACTCCAAAACTGATAAAGGAGCCCAATGTTAACCCAATGTATGTCGGAGAAACTGTGAACTTCACTTGTAATGTTGGTGTGTCCTCTGGCTGGAACTATGAGTGGTATAAAGGTGAAGATGACCTCCCAAAACCTGCCACCAGTAAAACTATCAGCTTGCATCTTAGTGTTTCTGATGGGGGGAATTACTCGTGCAGAGCCACAAGGGGTGCAAAAAGGAAAACATCCACAGAATACAGCGCAGATGTAGTACAGGATGTTCGAGGTAAGTAAAAGGAACAAAGTAATAACTTAATATTTAAAGAAGTGTATTTAAGAGAAGCTCTATTTCTTTAAATGTGTCATATACTAATTATGTATGTAAATGAGGTTGTCACTGTTGTCTTGCTGTTGCCAAACCTTTATAAAAAATTTATTTTAATTTTTTTTTTTTTAATTAAGTCAAACACCAGCGCATCAGGCTTCTGTTATTTTCTGCCTTTTCTGTTGAAACGGGATCTTGTGGCATGGCATTACACTGGGAGGGATAGCTCAGAAGTCTGTTGTGTTATGTATTTAGCACTGGGATGTCACTAACAAAGGAAGATATTTAAGTAGTCTAAAGTTTAATTTTAACATGTTTACTGTTCTCTTCTTGCAATCGTCAAAAAAGGTCTTTGCCCCTTTTATGTTAAACCTGTACTTGTTTAAGGTGATTTTTTTTCTCCTCTAAGCCAAGTGAATAATAGACTGTTGTGTCTTGCTTTGCCGTAATCATCCTGCACCACGGATGCTGAGGCTGACGAAGCCATTGTGGGTCTTCTTACTCTGAAAAAGAGCATGGTGGTTTTAGAAAATAATCAGGCAAAGCACCATTGTGGGTTTTTTATTTTTTATTTTTTAAATTTTTTTTTCATTTTCCTACAGTGGTTTGCTACTTTAAACAGATGATGTGAGATGCTGTTCATGAGTACTCCTTTAACTTAATAGTTTGAGGTGTGAAACTATCAGTGTGATCAAAAAGTCATTTTAGGACATTTAAGAAAATTCAGTGGAAAATTAATAGAATTGGTTGCAGCTTTACAAAGAATTATTCTGTTAGGATACATGAAGTGACTCATGTGTCTTGTGTGTTTTTAGTAATACCTGTTCCAGTTTTGAAGAGTGTGACCCCGTGGTTGGATGTGTTCCCCACTGAGAGTGTGGTGTTGAGCTGTGGGATGGACAGCAACTCTGGCTGGGAATATACATGGAACAAAGATGGACTGAAGGTCCAACCTGATGGTACTGTGTCTTTTGACACAAATGGAGCAACTCTTTCCATCAGTTCTGCTTCAGCTAAACATGCGGGAGATTATAGCTGTAAGGGCCACCTGAAGGGCAGGCCTGTCCACAGCATATCTAGTTCTACACTTACTCTCACAGTGTATGGTGAGTTTTCTTTTACATTTATGTGCAGTTTAGGTCTAATATATAATAAAGAGATATACAGAAGTTTTTTTTTGTAGGTACAATTAACATTTTTGGAAACTTGGTCAAGATTTTAAGGTGGGATTAATATCTGTTAAATGCATATCGGGTAACTTTTTTTATTTTATATACTGATTACATTGGCATTTACCCTCAGATAAGAAACCCAGTGTCATCCTGACACAGGATCCGGACTACAAAGTGATGTACAATGGAGAATCAGTCTCCTTCAGCTGTCACATAAATGTCTCCTCTGGATGGGAGTACATGTGGTTCAAAGGAGGGAGTGTACTTGGCATATCTGGAAACAAATATTTAGTCAACTCTGTTGGAAGAGGAAATAGTGGATTATATACATGCAAAGCAAAAAGAGGCATTACTCAAGTCTTCTTCACTGATTCTAGTCAGGTTAAAGACCTTGAGGTTAAAGGTAAGTTTCTGTTGTCTCCCTAGAAATATATTTGTACTATGCATGCATTAAATTTTAATATGTGTTAATTTTCCATCTGTGTCTGGCCAGATTTCTCTTTTATTTCTCTACCCTATGTCTTTAAAGAAAAAGCCATACATACAAAACAAAAAGAGGCAAGAATCTATTATTCTTCACTGATCCGTAGCCATAGTTTATGGTGACATTTCATGCCTCTGTATTAAACCTGCATACATTAACTTCACAATAATACAGCTCCATTAAATCAAATATAATCTAGATTTTTATGATAATGCATTACATGAATTGGAAAACATCATGAAAAGGGTTGCTTATAGTGCTGAACCTGTTGAGAATTTTTTCTCCTATATATATATATATATATATATAGTGAGTCACAGCTCATTATTTAGCTGCTTGACCCACAGCTTTATTATACTGGATCACTCTCACCAGTCTCATAGCAACATTCTAAACCATAGTACAACATTAATACCCTCTACACACAACCTGCTCTGGACAGAAGGGTACACAGACATCAGTTAGCTTGACTCATCAGGTGCCAAATGTTCAATGACCCCTCAAGAGTTGATAGATACAAGAAACATAACTATCAACGAGTGAACACTGGAATTAAGAAAAATTTAACCAAATGAATTTCATCCTTCTGTAACTGCTGTTTACCAACAAGTTCACTAAATTATCTTTAAGGTGATGGTACTGGATGTCAGTGTTTTGTTTACACTGTGCATAAACAAAATGACCTGAAATGTGGTTTTGTACTGGACTTCAGGTTTTGAGGTGCTATGTAGCAGTAATGTTGTGTGAACTGTTTCATTTGTTTTAGAAAATACACCAGATCCAACAGTGATCAAGGGGCCTGATTTTAACCCAATGTATGTCGGAGAAACTGTGAACTTCACTTGTAATGTTGGTGTGTCCTCTGGCTGGAACTATGAGTGGTATAAAGGTGAAGATGACCTCCCAAAACCTGCATCCAGTAAAACTATCAGCTTGCATCTTAGTGTATCTGATGGGGGGAATTACTCGTGCAGAGCCACAAGGGGTGCAAAAACATCCACAGGCTACAGCGCAGATGTAGTACAGGATGTTCGAGGTAAGTAAAAGTAACAAAGTAATAACTTACTATTTAAAAAAGTGTATTTAAGAGAAGCTCTAATTATTTCTTTAAATGTGTCATATACTAATTATGTATGTAAATGAGGTTGTCACTGTTGTCTTGCTGTTGCCAAACCTTTATAAAATTTTCTTCTTTTTTTTTTTCTTTTTTTTATTAAGTCAAACACCAGCGCATCAGGCTTCTGTTATTTTCTGCCTTTTCTGTTGAAACGGGATCTTGTGGCATGGCATTACACTGGGAGGGATAGCTCAGAAGTCTGTTGTGTTATGTATTTAGCACTGGGATATCACTAACAAAGGAAGATATTTAAGTAGTCTAAAGTTTAATTTTAACATGTTTACTGTTCTCTTCTTGCAATTTTTAAAAAAGGTCTTTGCCCCTTTTATGTTAATACTGTACTTGTTTAAGGTGATTTTTTTTTTTCCTCTAAGCCCAGTGAATAATAGACTGTTGTGTCTTGCTTTGCCATAATCATCTTGCACCACGGATGCTGAGGCTGACAAAGCCATTGTGGGTTTTTATTTATTTATTTTTTTCCCTCTACACTGGTTTACTAGTTTAAGCATATGAAATGAGATGCTGTTAAGTGATTACTTCTTTTTATTAGTCTGTGTTTGTATTTCTCCGTATGAATCTCCAAAAGGCTCGCTAAAGGCTTAAGTTCACTTCAGCCTTTAGAAAACTGACTGTGCTTTTACACTTTTGTAGTGAATGTGGCTGTGCTCTGTCTTAATTACCAGATATTTGACAATTATGTACATATTAAGGTCAGTTTATCCGGCAAAGAATAACTACTAACTAAACTCAGCATTACATCTCTGTGAATTAGCTTCTTTTTTTCGTAGTGTTATAACAATGATATAGTTTGAGATATGAAACTTTGTATAACCAAAAAATCATTTAAGGATATTTTAGAAAATTAATAAAATTGGTTGCAGCTTTACAAAGAATTATTCTGTTAGGATACATGAAGTGACTCATGTGTCTTGTGTGTTTTTAGTAATACCTGTTCCAGTTTTGAAGAGTGTGACCCCCTGGTTGGATGTGTTCCCCACTGAGAGTGTGGTGTTGAGCTGTGGGATGGACAGCAACTCTGGCTGGGAATATACATGGAACAAAGATGGACTGAAGGTCCAACCTGATGGTACTGTGTCTTTTGACACAAATGGAGCAACTCTTTCCATCAGTTCTGCTTCAGCTAAACATGCGGGAGATTATAGCTGTAAGGGCCACCTGAAGGGCAGGCCTGTCCACAGCATATCTAGTTCTACACTTACTCTCACAGTGTATGGTGAGTTTTCTTTTACATTTATGTGCAGTTTGGGTCTAATCTATAATAGAGAGATATACAGAAGGTTTTTTTTGTAGGTACAATTAATATTTTTGGAAACTTGTTCAAGATTTTAAGGTGGGATTAATATCTGTTAAATGCGTATCGGGTAACTTTTTTTAATTTTATATACTGATTACACTGGCATTTAGCCTCAGATAAGAAACCCAGTGTCATCCTGACACAGGATCCGGACTACAAAGTGATGTACAATGGAGAATCAGTCTCCTTCAGCTGTCACGTAAATGTCTCCTCTGGATGGGAGTACGTGTGGTTCAAAGGAGGGAGTGTACTTGGCATATCTGGAAACAAATATTTAGAGGAAAAGCCAAAACCCCTGGTGACCCGAGAGCCAGATTCTGACCAACTGTATGCTGGAGAGTCAGTGTCCTTGAATTGTAAAGTTCCAGTCTCATCTGGTTGGGAGTATCAGTGGTACAAAGATGGAGCAAACATTTCTTCCAACAGTAACTTTAGAATCCTTAGTGCCAGTCCATCAGATAGTGGGACTTATGAGTGCAGGGCCAATAGAGAGAAATCAATATGCCAAAGAGAGATGAGTGGTCGATGGGTCTTACAAATATCTGGTAAGCCAAAGAATGATACTTTGTGTTAATGTCCTGTGATGTGTGGGATAATGAGGAATAATGCTGTTTCTCATCCAGGCTAATGGAATCCCATTGTCTTTTACATCAAGGTACAACTCATTTCCCAGAATATTAAATGTGACTAATGTTTCTTGCGTGTTGGGTGTCCATGACTGACAGCAATGTCAGTCATGGACTAACACTGAGTGTTTATGGTGAGATTTTCTTTTGCTGCATCTGTTCTTTGTAATAACATTAATGTACTGTTTTATCTTGTTTTGTCACATTGTAAGGAGGTGGTCAGTCAGCAGTATATTAAATAACAGTAATTCTAAATTAACTCTTTGAAATTTAGAATAGAAATATGCTTATTTGCTTTTCTGCCAAATTATGAGTGCAATATTAGAATGACTGCCATATTTGATATAAAGTTACCACCAGTAGAGGCAATAAGAGACAGCTAAGGAGAACCAGCTATATAAAAATACATCCCATCTGCATGAGGCCAGGGCACACAAAGCACATAACATTTTTAGATTTTATTGTCAAGGTTAAATCAACATTCTATTAACTGTTAATTCATCAGCATTACAGGCAGATTTTGTTACCTTTGGACAGAACCAGGTTAGCTGTTTGTCTGACACCAATCTCTGTTAAAATAAGACAGCTATGAGATTAGAAAGTGACATTAAAGTCTCCATTTATCCATTTTTAAAAAGTTAATAAATGTATTGTCCAGAATGTGTTGAACTGGAGAAAAAGTTAGTAAATGTGTTAATGGAAAAGAGACACTCTGGTGAGAACATTGATTTATAGAGAATATCAAAGCAGCCATTTGAAGCATCAAGCTAAATGCTGGCTTTCACCTTCTGCGCAGTGTTGATACATTTTACTGATGTAATAGCATTTGCTATTTGCTTGTATTATCACTTTTCAGATACAAAGCCCAAAGTCTCACTGATACAGAATCCTGGGCATGATGTGATGCACACTGGAGATTCAGTCTCCTTCAGCTGCCATGTTAATGTCTCTTCTGGTTGGACGTACTTATGGTACAAAGATGGCGGTCCACTTACAGAATCTGGAATCGACTATAACATCAGTTCTGTTGTGATGGGAAACGCAGGATCATATACATGTCAAGTCAAAAGAGGACAAAATACAGACTTCCAGTCAGACCAGAGTCAGGCTGTAAAACTCAGCATTACTGGTAGGTTTTGTTCTGTTCACTTCCTCTTTCGTTGCATGTATGCAAGTACTGAATGTGTTCACAGTTTCTTTATTGTCCTGCAGAACGCCCACAGGCGAGTATTATTCTGTTGACTGGCTGGTCAGAAGTCTTTTCCACTGACAGTTTGGTGCTCAAATGTAAGGTGGACAGTGCGGACGCATGGAACTACTCATGGTAATATACTTCAAGAACACATTTCAATAGAAGGATTGTTTCTCTAAATGCCTTCAAATGTCTTCTGTGTGAACTCGTGTTTTTGAAAATTCAACAACATTGCAGAAAAAATTGACTATACAAAGTTGAAACAGGTTCAGAGACCAAGAAGAAATTCGTGATGTATACAAAGAGAAACATTATGTCACTCCCATGAATGACCCAGAACAGAGCTCGTACACCTGCCATGGCATTCGCACCGGGAGACCATCTTACTCAAAACCCAGCGCTTCTTTCAAGACTAAGAATCTTCGTGAGTGCAAATAAAACCTGGAAGTTATGGATTTTCATTGTACAATATTTTCTCCCTCTCATTCTCTCTTCTTTTTTTTTTTTTTTATTCTGCAGTTTTGAAGAGAAGGATCCTTCTTTCCATCTCTGGATGTCTCTTCTTCGGCCTCATTGCAGTCTTCCTCGGATGCATTTTTCTCAGAGTCTTCCGAAAACCAGGTGTTACATACAATGCATAGTTCTGAATGAGTTCTGATCTTGTGGTCGCTTGTAGAGGTTAATTTAACCTTTGAGTTTTTATTGAATCTTCTAGCGGGTTTCAGCTCAACCTGAGATCATGATCTCTTCATGATATATGTCATCATAAAAACAAAAAAACAAAAGCCACAGTAAGGTTACCTTGTTCTGTATTTTTCCATCACATAGCTGGTGATGAAGATAAGCCAGAGGAAGAAAACCTGTTTCTCACTATGGCCCAGATGAAGGACCGCATGGGTATGCTGACACCATCTGTGAACTTTGCTCACACCACTAATTCATTGCTGAGCTATTTTCTATATTTACTGTTAGTGAAACTCCCTACACATATTCTCAGGGTTTTTTAATGCCTTCAGTTGTTGCTGCTCTTGCGTTAGCGTTTTCTTTTTCCTTCCTGCAGACGCACCCTGCCCGCTGGTTGATTATATCACAGATGCAGAACTGAATCCACCCTCTAAAGGTAAACACTTGCATAAACACTTTTTTTTTGTTTTGTAGATATACATAGTTGTTTACAAAGATTTTTGCCTTAAGTAAATTAGTATTTGATTATAAAAATAGTTGCTTTTCTGTCAACAACTGATTAAGTTATTTTGATATAATTTATTTGCTGGATAAACCCTCTGACTGACCGCTTGTGGTTTTTTCTTGGATGTTGTTTTGTGTTTGTTTGGGGTTTTTTTTTTATAAATCCGACCTGCAGAAGGGGAGGAAAATGGTGTAATTTGCAGTGAAACAACCCCATTGTCTGCACAGGACGACCAAGGTATTTTTTACAAATGCACTTTTCTAATGAAAGATTTCTGGATGCGTGTGATGGGTGTTGTAACAGAAACGTAACGAATTACTGATCCATCTTTCCATATATCTCTATTTATGTCTTTCTAGAGGTGAAGACAGAGATCCAAGACACAGAAGAAAACAACGATGGGCTGGTTTCCTTCAAACAATGAGTCACTGAAGATGTATTCATGTCAGTTTACAGACAGGCCAAAGATCTGCAGACTTGCTCATCTCTATGAGGCATTAATATTACACCCCAGAAATACATCAAATATTATAATGTTTCACTTAATGTTAATGTTAATAACTATTGGAAGGAGGCACCAAGTGGAGGTCAGACTCTGTATGGTGTATGTCATCTAAGATCAGCTTCCGGGGCTCAGCTCTAATTAGTCAGATGTTCTTTCACCTGAAAATTAGGTCTGAAATTCACTATGTTAATATTAGGGGTTTTTTAATGGATGAGTTTTAAAAACATTGCCTTGTCTGCAGTGCTCAAGTAAATTTATTTGTCTGTCCTCTCTGCACAGTGTTGGCACAACATTTCCTGGGAATATGTATGCTAAGATATTACACATTACTGTATATAGATTGCAATTCATTACTTGAATGGTGCTTTTTTTATAATTGATGTTTGTTAAACATACTGTTAAACTATTGAACATTATTTATGTGATATGCATCAATCATTTACATTAAGATCCAGTTATTGCATGCAGTTTACAGTGTTCTGCAGTACTATCAGTTTGCCTTCAGTTAGTTTCTCAGGTGTTAGAGCAAACACCAGATGTCACTAGATAATATGAAGATAATGCTTATCCATCCATGATATATTTATCTAGAAATTCAAGCATCTTGTGGCTCTGTGGCAAATAATCAAAATAAAAAGTATAAAATGTTGCCGTGAGTGTTCATTAAAACACATGGTTAAGAGATGGTGACCTCACAAGCTCGCTGATTTGTGGTTCGGTCAGTGGGGGAGATTTGTTTGCCTGCAACACAAATAAGAAACAAAGGAAAACAGAGTTATTATCCAGCCATATCTTAAAAACAATAAACAAAACCTGCTCATCGGCACAGAAAAGGATGCAGACTCACTGCAAATACTACATTTACTGACTCACATCTACTTGAGAATGTCTGCCAGTTTCTCCACATAGTACTCATAGTTCTCCTGACAGTCCTCCCAGGGTGCAAAACTCTGGTCCTCCTTCTCCACATATGTCTCCCAAACGTGCAGGAAGTCAGACGGTTTCATCATCCGCAGTTTACAGCCAGCACTCGCCAGAGCCCGAAGCCCTTCAGCTATCTCAGGCTGCTCCCACTCAAAGAGACGGGAGCAGAATATGCACAGACGGAGCTTTTTGCGCTGCTGAAGGATGCTGGTAAGTTTGGTTGCACAGGCCGCACAGGGACTGGATGAAACATACCATGTGACATCATAATCCTGGGAAGAGTTGGGAAGCACCTGGAAAGGAAGTAGTGGGGATTTATTGAGAAGAGAAAGGTAATTGCTTGGAAACGGATAATTAACAAACATCCAATGGGGTTTAACAGCGAGAAGACCTAAGTGTGAGCATTCCTTACCTGTTGAAAGAAAGCCTCTTCAGCATGAGCTGTGGCATGTTCATCTTCCATATAACCTTTCTGAGGCTCTGTGCTGCCTCCTGCCGTATCCACTCTGAAGCACAGTAGGGTTTTGTTCCTCCCTGATGAATACTCCACATTCCTGAACTGAAACTTGAAGTAAAATGGACTCATCTGTTCCCTGGTGGGCAGTGAAAGTGAGAGTTCCCTTAAATCTGTTATCAAGTGTTCAGTTTAGTTCTCAGTGACTATGAAAACACTTCAACAACAGTCAGTGTTTTTTTGTGGACTAAGATTACCAGCACTAATTGAAAAAAATAATCAGCATGATACATCGGTCAACAATGCTGTCAGGATTGGTCACTCATTCTACAATAAACTTTTTAACCATCTATGACACTCGATCTTAAAAGTGATGATGAGTATTTAATACAGGTTATGGTGACACATGAATAGAATATAGATCAGGTAATCACAGTAAACTGATGTTCCTATAAATATTATTGGCTTTTAAATTATCCTGTCATCTCTGGATCTGCCAGGCCCCTTGTGATGCAGCTACTGCACAGAATAGGTGCCTGCCTTTCTTTCAGGAGGCCATTCTTATATTGTACATGAATAGACGGATGGATTACACAAATAAATGTCTTTGGTACCAAAATGGTAAAACTCCACAGTTTAAAAAAAAAAAAAAGGAATTGATACTAGGTGGAGTGATACAGCTCAACCCTGCATCAGTGTGGGGTCTGACTCATCCCTATTCTTACTGCTGTGTTAGTGAGGATGGCAGGTGCAAGTCATTAGTATCTTTCCCACTGAAATCAAGTACAGAACATAGATTGGTAATAATTTGACTTGGGGAAAGACAAAATAAGCAAAAAACTATTTTATCTACAGAAAAGAAAATAAGAAAAATTAACTTACCAAGTGAATGTGTTAAAGAGCAATATAGCTGTGTGACGTTAGACATGCTGACTAACTCTTGTGCTGCATATAGTAAATGTTACCCACCCTGTGACAATCTCAAACGGTGGCAGCTCTATGGGCTGGAACTCTCCATTTTCTTCACTGGCCTCCACGTCCGTTCCTGTCGCCCCTCCACTTTCCCCATTCGTCTCTTTTTCTGTCTTGGCCTGCTCTGGGGTCTTCTTCACAGGTTTATCAGGCTTTTTCACATTCTTTTCCTTCCCCTTTTCCTTTTCTTTGTCCTTGTCATCATTTGATTTGGTTTCTGCCTTCTTCTCTTTCTTCTTAACACTGAGCCGGCTGTTTCTGTCAGCCATGATTTTGTGTAAGTGGGTGACAGTGTAAGATAAAGAGAAAGAGGGAGGAAGAGAGAGAGAGAGAGAGAGAGGGGGGAGGGACGAGGGGGGAAGAGTTAGGGTAAGT
Organism: Remorina albescens; assembly: GCA_034769265.1. Classification (NCBI taxonomy): domain Eukaryota; kingdom Metazoa; phylum Chordata; class Actinopteri; order Carangiformes; family Echeneidae; genus Remorina; species Remorina albescens. The sequence continues at coordinate 14,748,240 of CM068482.1, read as the reverse complement.
GGAGTGATAAACCCAGTGGCTTTACAGAAATAGATCCTATTGTGCACTGTGGCAGGAGTCACAAATGTGAATGTCTGGCCGGGGCATCAGGCGTAAGCACTTCAGTTAACCTATCCCCTTCCCCTTTCCATGCCCTTGCTATTAAAAGGCCAAACATAAGATTGACTGCCAAAGTGTTGAATGGGGAAAGTAGGGCAGGAGAGGACTTAGATTGCCAAGAAAGGAGAATGCCACATTTATCTGTAAATGTTTCACCTCAAAGAACGAGTTGCAATTTTTGAATCCTTCAGGCTTTAACTGCCAACAGGCAGCAACAGGCTATAATTCATTGGGTTATTAATAACGATGCTTGGTTATGTATGTCTGTGTGTATGGGGTAACTAGGGCCCTGTTGACACTGAACACTACTTTTGTTTGTGCCAACCCTCATGTCCTGCAGTCCCTTTAGGGCTCAGGAAACACCAAGGCCAGCTAAAGGGCACCCCCAAATAGGAAAGGACTGTAAGTTGAGCAGTACAAACAGATACAAAACACAATGTGTGAGAATAAATTTTGTCTCTGGACTGCAGTGTGGCCCAGTGTCCACAAGCACATGAGCAATCAATCTATAAAATCACCCTGCATCAGTGTGGCCCTCTGCTCAGGTCATTGTGTGGGGGAGGGGGGGAATTGGTTTTGTAGAAATGTGTGTATTTTTGTGCCTATGTATGTCTATATACTGACAGAAATTGGCTTTCTGCACTGCAGATGTAATAACTTGAGGCATGAGGGGAAACAGTGGGAGGGAGGGGGCAGCTCAATTACAATTTCCCCAACTCCCCCTGCCTTAGTCCATGCCAAGTAATTCATTTCAGAAGCAATTACCAATTGGATTGCAGACCAGCTTGCTTGTCTAACTCAAATGGATGAGCTGTCACAGTCAGGGGAGGGGGTGGGGTGGGGTGGGTAGGCTTCAAGCTGCTCACAAACAACAACACAACCACAGGAATAAGCAGAAACACACTTCTCAAAGATAACCACACTGACACCTCAACATGAATATCTGGTGACGCATCTAAATCCAAAGAGACATCCTGAGGTGATCATCATTAAGATCAAAGAAATTTCTGATAATTGTGATCTATGAGGGAAATCTCTGTTTTTCATACTGATTAATACATTTCCTCTAAAGTTGCTTTCAGCAACAACAATAACAGCGAGTCCAATCTGTCAGTTGGTGAAAAGGACGCTTAATAGTGACAGTTATCACATCATTGCAATTTCTTCACTGCCACTCATCTTCAGACTGACTGATGCTGTTGTTTTGCTGTTCTTTACTAATCACAAAAGCTTAATCAATGCGTTAAAATATTGCGGTTCTTATGATTTAGTATCAGAGAAGCTGTACAGCAGCTGCACACATTTTTCCTTCTGTGTATTTATTTCTAAAGCCTTTAGCAAAAGTGTTCTGTGAGCCTAGTCGGCAATGAGGATGAAAGCTAAAATGTGACTGCTGTCTGCCTGCTGACTCAAATCTAACTGTAATGGAATTACTGGCAATTACCCTGCCTCACCACTGGCCCAGCCTGGAGAAACAAAGTCCCCAAATGGAGGCAAACTTACACTGCAATGCTTGCAGATTCTGTTCAAAGCAATTCCTTGCAAAGTGGTTTCAAAGATATTTGTGGGGAGGGCAAAAAGGCAAAGCAAAAGGTCTATATTATGACACATGCACTCATGCTCTGCCTAGTGAGGCAGAGATGGTGTCAAATTCATTTCAATTCCTCAAAGTTCATAAGTAGAATTGGACATGAAATTGAACAAGACGGCAGCATAGTGGTTAGCTCTGTTGTCCCACAATAAGAAAGTTGCAGGTTCGGTTCTCGGGCCTGGGGCCTTTCTGTGGGGAGTTTGCATGTTCTCCCCGTGCCTGCGTGGGTTTCCTCCCACCGTCCAAAAACATGTATGTTTGGTTTCATTGGTGACTCTAAATTGTCTGAGTGTGAGTGGTTGTTGGTCTCTTTCTCTGTATTTTGGCCCTGTGATGGACCGGCGACCCGTAAATCACCCCATGTGACCCTGAAACGGGTAAGCGGTAGAAGATGAATGAATGAATGGTTGAAAAGGGAAAAAAGTGCTGATAATGAAAATGAAATGGAGCTGACCTCTACTCTGACAGAGCACACATGCAGTAACAAAGGGATGACAGAGGGAAATATGGATCAGTTAGGGGCAAGAATGAGAAATATGAAGTAAATTTCAGATTTTCTACTCTAAAAAAACATTGATGTGTCATGTACACGTAGACTTGCATCTGTGAACTGCAACTGCAGACGACCCTATGTTAGGAAGTGAAGCTCATTTATTATGATGTCCTAAAGATGAGGCATACATATATCACGAAAAAAAGCAATAAGAGGATGACATATTGGTACGTTCCTTCAGAAAAAATGTTAAATTAATTAGTCACAACTTCTAGGGTTATTGTATATCAGTGAAATTATATGCTACGGTATTAAATAACTGGTTGCTGGTGGTAAACCAGTGTTGGCTTGGACAGACACAAGCTGTCTTTTGCGTTGGGATGATAGAGAGGGGGGTCTTTTGGTTGTGTGGAGACCCTGATCAAAAAAATGTCAAAGTAAATAGATAAGTATTGATCTGTATCTAGTCCCTTCAGTCCACAGCATGTGGTGTGATAGTCTGAATGCAAGCTACAAGGTGAACAGACCTACTGTAGTCTGGAAAACCCTTCTAAACTGAGCCCCTATCACTGAAATTCAGGCTAAATCACTCCATCTCAGTGCAGTATGAAGATTGTTATGTTGCAAGCTCACTTTCCTTAGAGAGGAACAGAGGTTAGTATCCAAGAAGTAGCATTACTGCAGATACAAAGCTATCAGTTGTTGTTCAGTTAAAAGAAATGCTTGAGCCTTAGCTCTAAGTCCATAATAATCTGTAATTCGCTTTGAGGTAGATGAGAGTCTCCATGTTCTTTGGTAAGATGCGGCCTCTCTCTGGCCGTAGACTGCACCCAGCAGTAGTGAAAATATTCCCCACTACAGTTCCACAAGCAGGTATGGTAAATGCCCTCTTGGCCACCTGGGCAAGGAGAGGAAAATCAATTGCTTTACGCCGCCAGTAATGCAAAGCCTCCTCATCTGTGGGCTCCTCTTGTAGATACACAGTCAACTCCTGCTCTAAGCTCTTGGCCTGTGTTGTGGGTCTCTGCTTGATGAAAGAGAAGAGCTTACAGGGCCGAGAAAGTGAGGAGACTGGTGAAGGAGCTGGAGTGGGAGGAGTCTTGGATTGGGGATGCAGGTCTGTGTTGGGATTCATGGGGCCAGAGGCTGCTGAATGTTTGGTTAATTCCTCTATGAGAACTTGTCTGTGCCAGTCAGGGTTGCTGCTCCAAGTAAGCTTGAACTGGGGGTCTAGAGCAGTAGCAGTGATGTAGAGAGGGTCCTCCAGGATGGGGGCCAGTCGATGCTCCACAGCCTTGCTAAGGCCCATCAGGAGAGAGGGGCAATGTGGGGTTGATGTCTCAGAGAGATGCTTACGAAGGCCCAGGACACAAGGAAGCCCCAGGCTGATGGACACATGCCTGTCTGTCTGTACGCCTACCTGTCTGTCCCCATGTACCATATCCCAAGCTTCAGTGAAAGGCTCCAAGGTGTCAGTGAGCTCCCTGAGGAGGGCTCTCTCTGAGGCACCCAGTGCCAGCTCCCCGGGACCACTCATCTCCTCCAGTAACTCCACTGAGTCCAACAGCCGACGAAGCACCTGCATCAAAAATAAAATGAAAAAGTCAACAATTTAAAAAAAAAATAAAAAAATTCAAACTATTGAAGAAGTGCTTTTAAAGGAACGCTACCCTTTCTGGGCTTCATAAAACAAACCTTAATGACACAGAATCAAAAATTAATGTTACACATACTGTATAAAGTGACACTTTATTCCTATTTAGCACTAATAAGCAGTGTATAAACAAGTAATAAAAGAGTTATAAAGCACTAAAGTGTAGTTGCAAGAACATTTTGAGTGTTTAGTTAGTTTTTTTCTTTCATGTATCTTTTACAATTACTCCAGGGAAACCCCACTGATCAATGACAGACAACATCTAAAAATACAGCTATCTAACATATCTGTAATCATACACACTATGTCCTTATAAAACGGTTGTACATCAGTAAGTAATTAAAAATTTAACTATATCTGCTTGCAACTATTATAACATGTTGTAAATCATTTTTTACATATCTGTACTAAAAGTGCTATTATATACTGTTATCGAAAAATCACTGTGGCGTTTTTAAAAATGCTAATAACAGATATGAAATGTTGTGTTTCTTTTTGTTTATCAGCACATTAAGTGTTGTTTTCGCGTGCCTTTGTAGAGTTATGGTTAGACTTTCTTGCCACCTCCTTAGACCTGTACAGGAAATTAATTAGCCATAAAAATAAATAAAAAAAATAAAAAAAACCAAACTGAATAGGCCTATATCAAGCAAAAAGTCAATTAGACTGATAGCTTATTTTTGGAAATTTCCTATTATTATTAAAGGATTGGTTTTGTAATGAAATGTTTTAATTGTGTGGTTAAAATCTGATATCATAACCTCGATAATGTCACACATACCTTGAGCTGAGCACCCCAGTCGTTTACTGCAGGAGGTGGACTTCGTGATCCCCCCAGTTTCAGCCCAACGCCATCAAACACCTGGTTGAGTTTCTCAGGTGGGACAGCAGAGGTAATGTAGTTGTAGAAACAAGCTGCCTTGGCCAGTGTGGATGAGAGCTGCGGGCAGGAGTGTAAGCCCTCTCTGACACATTGTTCAAGAGCTCGGGAGAAACAGCTCACCCGACAAACACCAAGACTCTGCTCCCAGGAGTCCTCCCATCCTCCTCCATCTCCCCCATCACCATGGCCATTCCTGACCCTCTCCTCCACACTCCTACCGTTGCCCACCTCTTCTTCGTCGGTGCCATCTTGCAAGTTTGGATGAGAAGGTGAAATCAGGAATCCAGGAAGACAGCATGGCTTCAAGTATGTCGTTGCCAGAAAAGGGTCCGCAACAACACGAAACGCTTTCCCTGACACACCGTGAGAGTGACAGACTTCATCAAAATCCGACAGGACGCGACTCCTGGAGCTGCTGTCAGTCAGAGGAAGGCACGCCAGCAGCGCTGAACACATTTGCCAGTCAGATGTAAGAAAATGGCATGTGACACCGAGGTACCTACAGGAGAGACAGAGGATCCAGCAGTGAGAGACTCAAACCAAGTGGGATTGGTGTTGTTTGTCTTTGATTCCACATCCTTACCCGGATGTTGCTCCAGCAAAGCCCCTCCAGAGATCCAGGCTGAGACTGAGGGCGTGTGCTGAGGCCAGGGCCTGACGGGTGGTCAGCTGGACCTGGTAGGCGTAGGCTGGGAGGAGCTGGCTGTGGATGTAGTGCTGAGGCTCCGGGGTGTAGCGCGGCTCCAGCAGCTGCAGCAGCTCCCTGAAGCCCTGATTTTCCACCATGGACACTGGCTGCAGATCTCTCACAATCATCTTAGCTATAGCCTCGGAGATCAACACCTACAGTGACAAAAGCCAGTGCAAGTGACCTTTATAATATGTCGGATGATGTCATTACAACGCCACATTGAATAATGTAACACTCGGTTATTGGCATTTCAAGTGGCGACGGACTATGAGGCACACCTGACGTGGGTCATGTCTGTCAAACTTGGTCACCCCTCCGCCTGAGCCTCCTCCTACTCCTCCTCCCTCCACAGCTCCCATTCCTCCAACGCCTCCTCCTCCCCCTCCTCCCCCTCCTGCTGCCCCCACTCCAGTGCTGAGGGGAAGAGTGTAGCGGGTATTCCCTCCATTGCTGGTGAAGCTGTGCAGGGAGCTGGAGGAGTAACCCTCTCTCTTCATATCCTTCCTTTTCACAAAGTCATCATACATAGCCTGGTGCTTCCGCTGAATGGGGGAGAGACAGAGAGGGACAGCAGTGTTATTGGTTCATAGGTTGAACACTTAGTTCTGTGTTGAGGTGTGTACATCCCTCCAGCTTACTGCCATGTCTAACATCGGCAGATACAGTAAACCAGCTGGCATGCCCAATTCAGCTGATAGTGTGTATTAGACATAAAAAAGATGAAACAGGGCCAGCAGGTACTGCTGGTGCTCACAGAAATATGATGATACTGAGCAGAGGAGCCTTCCCCTTCGCATCAACAAGCACACAATACATTTTATTCTGAAATCATTACCTTGAGATGTGTGACGAAGTTGGACGTGACGCTCCGCTTCGCCTGGATTCTGGTGCCACAAGCTTTGCAATTGGACTCGATTTTCCCATTTTCGCCTTCAAATACAATATTAAAGTAATCCAGAATAGACACCTTCGGAACTGACGCCATTGAAGCCACAGCTCCGGAGTGAAATCAACTTACGATCGAGGGCAGTGTGAGTCTGAGGGATCAATCTCAGCTCGGCTCTGATCATGAGCGCAGGCCGGCGTGTTTACCTCCCAGCCCCCTTTAGGCGCACATCAACTAATGTTGCTGTCAGTTGCGCAGACAAAAGAAAATCGAATTTCGGACAGGATTTAAACGTCGCACCTCGCACGTCCGTACAAAAAAAAAAAAAAAAAAAAATCTAAACAAAATAATAAATAAAAAATCGGCCACAGTCGGGGCAGCACGGTCTGCGGCGGATGTCTGGAAACATCAATAATCCAACAGAGAGTCTACATCCGTTTTTTTCTGCGCTCCCATCCGTCGATCGGACGCAGGCGGAGGGAGGCAGAGTGCCGCGTCTCTGTGCTGGAGGTGTACAGGCTGGAATCTGACTGGAGCAGGAAGTACACACAATAAAACGGGAGTTTCGCTTCCCACCTCGACACTTCCCGGTGATGCTCGGATGGGAGGCTGCAGACGATCGGTCAGATGTGTTCAATTAAACTCATGTCGTTGTATCAGGTAGCATTCCCAAAACGACGTCATCAAGATATTTCCATTCGGACTTTAATAATAATAATAATGATAATATAATAATAATAATGAAATCTTCATTACAAAAATACATTAAGGCTGTATTGGAGACCGTTTGGAGCGGCTGTTTAAAAAAATTACGTGACTAAGAGCTTAAATGTTTGAATTAATTGCTTTATTAATGGTGTAAATAATTTGAAAATCTAATGCTTTGCAAACTAACATTAATATGTATATTTGGCCATTAAAAGGAACTCTGATTGGACCCCCATTCGGAACTTCGGCTACTCAGCTTTACATAAACGAGACAACAATAAAATAAAAAAAAAAAAAGAATAAGAAGGAAAAAAGAAAATTCAAGTCACTTAGACACCAGTGAACAGATGTGACACCAAAGCTAAAAGCAGCATATAGAACAGACTTGGTTCTATATGAGGAATGTAAATATTGCTTCTAGGCGAGGCAATATGTACAACCCCTTGGCAAGAGCAGCAGGGAATTCAGTCCAAATAATCTATTTTTATATTTATTTAGCTTTAAAACTATATATTTACCAACAGTAAAGGATAAACACTTAAAAAAAAAAAAAAAGCTGTTTTCCAATCCTGCCAACTATAATTCTGATTAGCTCATAGCTGATCTATGAAGCATCAGTAAAGGAATTTATCATTCCTAAAATGAACATTTATAATTAATGAAGCCTTAGTTTCAAATCATAAACCTTTTTCTCCCTCATCAGAAAATGGTGATCTTTTATTGAAAAAGTTCAAAAAGGCTACGTATTAATGAATAAATTAAAGTCTACGACACACACTTGATTGATCCTAAAAAATCCTCAACGACGGTTCCACACAAAAACATCTATCTCAAGCAAGCGTCCGATTTATCAGTCAGACAATCCAAACGGCGCAAAGCAGCATCTAACACCAATCAAGAAAGAGCAGATACTTTCATTAAATATCCAAGTTCACTGTGTCATAAGATATAATGTACCAAATCCATGAGTCCATCTCTTTGGTCGGTCTCTTTTGGCTGATGTCAGATCAGATCAGTCTTCATTCAGTTCACAGCCTTGTCCAACTGAGCAGCTGAGATTTTTTCCTGGAGAACATGTTTATGTTTCATGCTGTTCCTAAGCTCCTGTTTGGTGTTCAAAACTGCAGTCTGAAGGGTTGCAATCTCAGCAGACAGCTCTATAACTGGAATAAAAAGAGAGAAGATGAACGATGAAAAAAAAAAAAAAAAACCAAACCAAAACACCCAACAAAAAACAATTTACTGGTAGTTCACTCACAACAGCTTATGTCTTGCACCCATGCATGTAAAATACACTATCCCCAATGCAATTTAAAAATGTTTCTTCTTATGTATCTAATTGCATCATACATACATACTTTTTTTTGGGGGGGGGGGTACAATTATATAAGTTGCCTACAAATAATGTGTTTTTTTGTGTTCGAAATCAAAGTGCATATGTAACATGCATACTTTGAACGGATTAATCTCTGGTGACTGTCGGCAACAGCAGGACAAGTATGAATACAAGTCTCAACCCTTAACTCAAACTCTACATCTGTATCCAAGTGAATTTATCCGTAAGTACATGTATTATGGAGAGTATACATATCCCTACAGGCTCAATATACCGTATATTCATTAGAACCAATGCAGCTCTGTGAGCTTGTTACACAGCAGCGAAGGAAAGCAAATGCAAATAGACAAATAAAAGACAAAAAGATTCTTCAAATAAAGAAAACATCAGCCAATTACAGAAATGAGATGCAAACACTGACAGCACAAACAAAAACAAACAAACACAAGCAAACAGAGACACAATATTAAAAAAGTAGCACTGTTTTTAAAATTTGGCTCTGTCTTCTATCTCCATCTGGGTGTAGTTGGGCTTCTTGTTTGTTTTAAAATTAGGCAATGTGTTCTCCATTTGCTTGTGTAAAAAAAAAAAATGTCATCCATGTGTTTTGTTATGTTGGTGATGACATTGTGTTAATTTGTTTGTGTGGGTCATTGCATCAAAGTGTTGAAACTTTATTATTTTGGTGCTTTTGCGAAAGAAAATATATCTAGTCTTGGCTATTTCTACATGAAATGCATCAAATTAAAATGATATCCTACATTAACTTCGGCCTCATCTAGGAGTAATCGCATATTGTTGCCTTTATTATGGCATCACCTTTAACTATAATTGTAAGATTTAACGTGTAACATGATACCTTGCTTGAATGCTGACTGTGCTTGTTTAAGAGATTGCGGCACCAGAATCCCAAACCATTTCAGAGGATCCTGCTGGTGATTGTGGTCCCTTTGTTTGACTGGAGTTGCTTCAGTTGCTTTCTCACTGCTTGGTTTATCATTTGCACCTTTTTCTGTGATATCCTTTTTAGGCTTGTTTCTTCTCCTAACACCTGTGAAATTGAATCATATAATGAATTTGAAATAATAAATAAAGAAATAAATTTCAGTACATCCAAGATGCATTTTCAATATCAAACAGACATTTTAGTAGACTCACCTTCTTCTTGAGGTCCAATGTCCTCTATGAGCCTCACATCTTTCTCAGACTCTTTACTTTGTGTAACTCTTTCTGTAGAGAACTCCACTTCACCATTGTCTAGTTTTCTATGACACACAAATCCAAGTCACAAATAGCCTTTCCAAAATTGTGCACATCACTTCGCCATGGAGCATTAATCAAATTCCTCACCTGGCATGAACACAAACCAGTGGCTCCATCTCACTTGCATACTGAAGTGCACAGACCTGTTTGTTCCCCATGGAATATCGTGCCTTGGACATAGTGAACCAGCCCTGTGGGGGCAAGAAAATGGAAACTTTACATTAAAAACCTATTAAAAAAAGTGGATTAAGTCCTCAAAATTATAATGAAACAAAAAAAAAATCAATAATGAAAAAATAATTTGGCAGATAGATTGAGTAAGAATAAGAAAGAAACATCCGTAAGATAACAGATAAAGACATCGAACATCTCGTACGGGAGGAGACAGTGTGACTGAATCCTGGAGGACAAGTTGAGTGGTGGATAAGAGCTTACACATCTAAACAAACTCCGGACCAGAGAGAACTATCTTCAGCAACATCACCCAAAACCGATCAGGATTACGTCCTCAATATCAACTTTGGGGTTAGGTTAGTTTTTATACATTCATGAACATACAAATCTGTCAGAGAGCAGACCGATAAGGAAATCGCAGCTGAAGTCTGCGTTTTCGGTGCTACCTGCTCTATCAGGGAGTTGAGGGCGGCTCGTTTCTGCTCCAGTAAATCCAGCTGCTCCATGAAGCTGAGCAGCTTCTCGTCCAGCGACAGACAACTCTCCTCCAGCTCTGATACACCCATGACGGCTGTTTCTGCTGCTTCAAAACCCCTTTCTCACACTAAACGCCGTCTTTCTTACTGAACACCAGCCGCCAGGACCAGAATGAGCTCCTCCTCACCGCTTCCGTTATAGTCATGTGACTCGTATCACATGATCTAAGTCGGCCGCACACCATTTATCGTGCCCGTTGAAATAAAAGGGGGAAATGTGACAGTCCTGTTCTCGGTGTAACAACTTTTGGAGGTGTGTTACATAATGTATGAATATCATCAATATTTTCTTAGCAGCCAAAACTATTGAAGCCAGATGTGCATCTCTTCCAGATTTAGACCTTTAGCTGATCCTACATTTGTTGTTGTTTTTTTTTTTTTTTGGTTTTTATAGCCCACATGACACGTTATTGAAGAACTATTGGAAATCCTGTCTGTAAAATGTGGCTATCTGAAAATAAAATACAAAATAATTAAAAACTAAAGGAGCGTTTCCCATACCGGGAGTCGAACCCGGGCCGCCTGGGTGAAAACCAGGAATCCTAACCGCTAGACCATATGGGACCTTACAACATTCTTCCTACTCCAATTATTTCTTAAAGTATTTAGATATTTTGGAGTCGCATGGCACTTTATTATAGCGCCATCCACAAGTAACGCAGAGATAGAAAGTGTCACTATCCTGGCAATGGTTTCCAACTACTGTCTGTAGTAAAACATATAAAAGCAAAAACATATCAGACGCAGCTTCAAAAATCGGCTCAAGCCTACATATAGATTACATTTTTAATGATCATCAGCTGGATGCTAAAGGTCAGTGAGAACACGTGTTTGTTTACACAATGTGAATATCACAAAGAGGAAGAAATAAGTCCCATTTCCTTTGCTGGAAAGTTCTTATAAACAGGGTAAATCTGTCCGGGGAAGTTAAATCATGTGGCTTTAGTCACAATAACGTGAATGATAAATAATCTTTTTCAACTGGAGTGTTTCATTGTGTAATTCTGTGTATTTTAGACATGTTACAACCACCCCTGTGCACCGGGATGGATGTAATATTGAAGCCACTGATTTTGAATGTATTTAACAATCTGTACAAAACCACTTACCATATATTGTTTCAGCAGTCGACACATTCATAGATTCATAGTTCATAAGATAACAAATTTGCCGTCCCAGTGTAAACGGTTTTTAATCTAATGGAAAAAATACCAAGAAGTGTTACAACAGTCCCTGGTCTTCCCAACATAGAGAAAATGCTTAGCCTTCCCGCCCTTTTCTGTTTTATAAGCGCTTCGGCAGGCTATGGAAGCATGGCTCCCAGTAGCTCGCCGTGATCGTATAGTGGTTAGTACTCTGCGTTGTGGCCGCAGCAACCCCGGTTCGAATCCGGGTCACGGCAGGGACCAGTCCCTGACACGGCATGGGAGCAAGTCCTTTTCTGTCCTGACGGACAAAAAGTTATTCTAACGTAACTATTACTGTTTTATTTTACCACTCATCAAAACAAATGGCACACAGTTATAGTTTCACCGGTGGGACACGTAGCTAATGCTGACATAGCTAGCGGCTGATCATTTGTTCGATCATAGCAGTTTGTTTGCAGTTTGATTGATTTTATATAACATTACATCTACAGTTGTATAGTTTTGTTCTCTGAAATACAGTGGAGCAGAATTGGAAAGATTTTCCACTAAAGTACAAACGCCCTAACCTTGGGCAAAACGTGTAAGTCCCATAATTTCTTTAATTCAACCTTCACCCCAGTAAAGGCATTTATGTCTGTGACTAAAAGGGGACGGTCTGTCCGTGCAAGAGACGCGCGTTCATTGGTGGTTGCCAACGGCAACGTCAATGTTCCGAGATGACAAGCCAGTGAGCGAGCCGGAATATCACATGTGCCGCTAAGTCTACCCATACGATCTTTTGATTGGTCCGTGTAATCACAAATTACCGCCCCCTGCTCCAGTTAGTTCCGTGTTTGAGTACATCTGCAGTAGTGCATCTAGCATGTAGTCAAAGCGGACGATATTCACAATTTTCTCTTTGTAATACCTTTTTTCATAGTGCAAAGTCTGGTAAGGACGTACTAATAATTCCTGATGATGAGAATAGTTTTTAATGCCACAATAAGTTAGTCATATTTTATGCACTTATAACTAACATTTTATAGTCCATAAGTTATCTTTGATATCGAACTCGCTTTTAAGCCTATTGTGGATGTTCATTAAGTATTTCTCTTAACAGATCATGGATGCATCATCAACACCTGGAGTTCCTCATCCCTACTGGCCTAGGGACCTCTTGATTCCCACCTATGTTTCCAATGACCGATCTATGTCAGAGATCTTACTCTTTCTGTTTTCTGTGTCTGGAGTTTTTCTGCTTGTGACCTGGCTAATTACCGGACAGAAAGGGTCCAGTGGCCGGCTGGGGACCTGGAGGCGCCTGGCTGTGTGCTGGTTTGCTGTCTGTGGTTTCATCCATGGTGTCATTGAGGGCTGGTTCTCGTTGTATTATGATGTTATCCCAGGAGATCAGAGTTTCCTGTCCCAGCTCTGTGAGTGTACAAACAAAAAAGCATGTTTTAGAATAAAGTGCAAAAGGATTGTGATCGGTTAATACGAGATATTTGACATTTTTCTTTGGCAGGGAAAGAGTACTCAAAAGGAGACAGTCGATACGTGATGTGAGTTAATCTTGGCACAGAATTATGTTAAACTTTTCCATATAAAGAAGGAACATTGCTGCAAGTCATTTATTCTGCTTATTTCCTTTCCAACTAGAGCTGATAACTTTACTGTATGCATGGAGACTGTAACTGCTTGGTTATGGGGACCATTCAGTTTTTGGGCTGTGTTTGCCTTCTTAACCAACAAGCCCTACAGATTTGTGCTGCAGCTCATCATTTCATTAGGTAAGATGTTATAACCTTTATACTGTTATGTGGGGGTAGCTTTGTTTGTCAAAGCTAAAAAAAATAAAATAAAATAAAAAAAAAAAATTTCAAACTGATCTGTTTCCAGTAGCCCCTCTTGACTTGAACCAATGATTGCCTCAGAAATGTATATTAACAGTAATAGACCTCTGGGAAAGGTGGGCCTACCTCTGCCAAGTTATCATAATCCAACGAATGTCTATGATATGTTAACCCACAGGTCAGCTATATGGAGCCGTGCTTTACTTCTTCACAGAGCACAGAGATGGCTATGCTCACAGTGAGCTGGGGCATCCAGTCTACTTCTGGTTCTACTTTGTGTTCATGAATGTGCTGTGGATCATCATACCACTGCTGCTCATTGTGGATGCATGGAGACAAATGTCAACAGCCCAGGCTCTCCGAGATACCACAAAGTCACAAAAGTCCAAAAGGAAGTAAGCAACAACAGGCAAAACTGACTATGAGTCTGCAGGACACTACACATGGACAGAAGACTAAAGAGAGCAAACACTCTTTGATTGATGAGAAACAATAAGAAGCAAAATTGTTTGGTTTTTTGTTGTTGTTTTTTAACTGTTTGAACTGAATATGCCTTATGACTTGTTGTCACCAAATAAAAGAATATAATTTTCAAGTCATACTTGTGTGAAATGATAATAAAGCTAGATAGATAAATACAAGGCTGGGAGATTCCTATGAACTAAATACATAATATAATGGACTACAGTGGAGAATCAGTGTAAGAGTAAGTTTACTGCACATTAGATAGTCACGACTGCACCTCTTTTCTTAAAATGATTCCATCACACCAATAACATCTCTACAGCTGACGAGGTGCTCCAAAACACAAAAATAAATAAAATGAATGCTACATAAATCGGCAATTACAATTGTAAACGTTTTAAAATGACTTAATTGCACACTACACACAGTAGCGATCGTCTCCGTTATCTCCGGTATTTCAAACATTGCGGACTACGACTTCAATACCAGCCGAAATAGCTCAGTTGGGAGAGCGTTAGACTGAAGATCTAAAGGTCCCTGGTTCGATCCCGGGTTTCGGCATTTTGAGCCCCCGCAGCACGTTGTAACATTGGACCGGTGGAGCCGCACCAGGAGATCAGGCCCGACACCTTGTGGCTAAACCCTGCAAAGTCTTTTGAGGGTTGATTTCATGTATAATGATATTGAGAAAGTATTAAAGTTTTACTTCAGTAAAATGAATAATATCACACTCTGAACATCATCAAATCGTTGTTTTGAAAAGTTTAGTAAGTTCAACAAAAGGAATTTAAAGCATCAAGTAGTGCATAAAAAAAAACTGCATTATATTGTTGTGATTCGTTGAGGTGGAGAAAATTTTTGAGTGTTTCAATTTTAATTCTGTATTTGGAAATAATAAGAAATATTCATAACAATTTGTAAGCCCCAACAATGCATTCATACTCTTTGTGGATCCAAGCCTAGCATTTTTGGATTAAAAAGACACTTTTATTTTCTATTATTCATTAATCAGGACGTTTTGTGGGTGAAGCACCGGGTAACAGCAGCTGGGAATAATTTTAGTGGCAAATTTCCTTTTGAATAATGGTCAAGTTATGAACTAGTATGAAATGACCACAATCTCATGCACAACAGTGTCCTAGATAAACATATTAAATGCTGCAAAAATTATTAACAGATGGTTTTCACTTCGAAGTTGCACTCTGGAAACTCACAGTCAGTGTGTACAGACACATTTCCAGTTAAATGACTCAGTTCTGTTGATAATATCTGATGACAAACTGCTGAAGTTTAATCTTCAGCTGAACATTTTGCTGAGTCTCTGTCCCAATTGGACATTTGTCTCTTTCTCCCTACTTGCTATGTCCTTAAGTGCTCTTAATGCAGCAGGCAAATCTGGCTGGAGTTTCAGTAGTTTCCTAAACGCATGTTTGGCCTCCTCCAGTTCATTCACCTTCAGGCAGGCCTGTCCCAGTCGGTACCAGGCTTTAGCCCCACCTGGTTCCAGTTCAGTGGCTTTTGTCGCACTGGCCTTAGCCCGCACCGGTTGGCTCAGTTTGAGCTGGCACAGAGACATGTTTGAGTGTAGCTCTGCCTTAATGGTCTTGAATTCCTTCGCAGAAGGAAGTTGCTGTAATTCATCACCATTGGATATGTCTCTCTGCTCCTCTGCTTCTCGCTCTGGATCTGTTTTCTCCAGCGCTCCGATGTGGCCATAAAGAGGGATGAGCAGTTTGAGGGATCGGCTGTAGCTGTCTGCAGCTCCCCACACATCCCCACTCCTGAATCTCACTCCACCCCTCTCCTTGTGTGACTTTACCCACTCCCATTTTTCACCAGGAGACATCTCCCATGATTCCCTGCCTGGTGTGAAAGATTGAAGTTCAACTGTGGCACATAAAGGTAGGAGTTCTTCTGCAGGTTGAGGAACAGAGGCATTTGATCCATCTTCCACTGGAGAAAGTTGTATCTGTGTAGTAAAACACAAACATCATTTTTACTTTCTCAGAAAAGTCATTATGAGAAAATAATGTAATGCATGCTGATACAGGTTGTGCATTTAGCCCTTGAGCCTTAATCAAGAGCAACAACAGATAGAAGGTGTTTCTTTTCAGACAACTGCTCACTATTAAACTATTCAATTCTAATAGTTTTTTTTGGCCCCTGGACAGTTTTCACAGTTAAATAAAAAAGCTTATTAACAATATCAAGTTCATAACAATTCACAACATGTAAAATTACAATCTCAAAGTATTTAAACACCTGTTTAGTCATGCCTTCTTATTTCAATCATTTAAATTATTTTTCCGTAGACTCTTAACTCTTACCTCACATTTCTCTCCTGCTTTCATGTCATCCAAACATGCTTCTGTGATATCACACTGACCCTCCCCAAGTCTCAGCACAGTCCAGTCCCCCAGTGGCACCTGGAGCACGGAGTCCAGACACCTTGGGAAGGCCGTTGCCACTAACCCTTCAGCAGTTGACGGCTCGGGTTTGACTGCCAGGTTCTCCTTTCCGTTATCAGACTCTGAACCGTCAGTTTCATCCAGGCTGTCTTTCAGACGCACTTGGACTTGACACAGTGAGCCCAGTTTTGGACAGTAACCAGAGGAACACACTAGAAAAACAGAGACATGTGAGCTGAATTAATAGACAAACATTTTTCTGGTTGAAAAATATAGACCAATAATGGATCATTTATATTGAGGAATTAAGCCAATTTGGAGGACAGACATACATGTAGTAAGTTCAGGTTTAGTCACAGTTTGTTGTCTCTGTTTTGGTATTTTCTTTTTCTGCACTCTCCAAAGGCCTCTTGGACACACTGACACCCAGGAGGTGACATCAACACAGTCATGATCTCCATCACCATGTGGGGTCCTCAGTGGCTGAACTGGATCCATCCCTGGTTATGTTAAAACATCAACAATCATAGCTTAGACATTCACTTCAATAAAAATGATAAACTGATTAAATATTACAGCAGCCGAAAAGCTTGTGTTTATACTGTTCTTTGTTCTATTTTACTGAATGCTTGTTTGTTTCAGTCAATTTTCAAGCTAAACAAAGAAAAACATCACCAGTTATCAGTCAGTTGAATAAATACAGCAGTTTGAACACATTTACATGAGCTGTGGGAAATTAATACAAATATTTGGCTTTCAAGTGATGAATTAATTAATCGGGAAAAGTTATTTGTGCTAAGAGAGAAAAGCAGCTACAATGATGGACAACAACCACAAACATTGACACGACGGACATGTTTTTATGGTTGTTATTTTACTGTAAGTGTTAAAGGAGCTCCGATGAGCCTGATAAAGCGCCTTTCACCTGTGAAGCAGGTTAGACAGCATGCAGAAGCCTAAAGACGAAGCTCCTCACTTCATCTGACATCAAACCGACAGCAGTTAAAGGAAATGTTTCACTCTAAGACAACTGTCTCACCTCACGTACAGGCTTGCTGTCAGGTTTTAACTGTCCATTAGGTAGTGGAAAAGTCAAATGTCATAACCAGCTCCGCCGCCTTCGTCTTCTTCTGTCTCTATAATGGTGTCACCTTCTTCTTCTTCGGTGGTTGGTAAACCAGCTTAAAGCTGTTTTACCGCCGCCTACTGGACTGATGTGTGAAGAGCGAGTTTACGCAGAAAAATATTTAACCTTCCTTTAGGAAGGTAGTTTTTTTTAATGCCTATTTCTAATCATGTCTCAGGGCCCCCTAACCCTAACCCTCTTCCCAGGACCAGTATTTCTTTGGATATTATACAGAATTAAATTACACAGTTTCAGTTTCAATATTATCTCAGTACTCCTGCCATTTACTTTGTGAAGAGTGCCGAATTCTTTTAGCAATTGCTCAGCTTGTTTCCCTCCAAAACAACATGAGCAGGAACCCAAAGTGTATGTAGATGTCCCATCGACTGCCATCCTGTATATTATAAAAGAATATTCCATTGACTATATTTCTTCTGACTGATGATGTACCAGATTTTATCCTTATGAAAGGTGGAAAAATTGCCAGGCACAGCAACTGCATTGCTTACTTTGGCTTTAAAGGTTAAACGAGTAGGACAGCAATAATTACACTAATCTAATCTTTAGGGACAGTTCCCCCATTTCCACCTGCATCAGTGATAAAGGAGACTTCCTAAAAGGTTTCAGCACTGATAGTTTGAAATTTATTTGACAATATTTCACCTCCTTATAACATAAAAGATATTGGGACCTCTAATCTGCAATGCTCCATCCTCTGTGTACAGAGATTTACCTGCTTTTTGTTCATCCTGGATTTCTTTTCTCAACTATATAGACATTTGAATATTCTGAACATACTCTAACTTGTATTTTTCTGTTAAATGAAAAGTCTGTTACACAATTATAAGCTCTGCCATCAATTCCCAAAGACTTTCTTCTTCTTGTTTGCTGGAAGGAATATCAGGGGTGTATTACCAATACCTGACTTAAATTACGGTGCTTCAACGCAGATCAGACACATCATTCTCACAGTGTGCCATATGGTGTTTCACACATATATGAAGGAAGTTTAAGCTGATTCTATTGAAAACACAAATTCAATCTAGGATTGTATCAAAGTGAAAGAGAGGTCTGTCATTTTCACTGACAAAGGTGCAATAGTAGGGATGGATATGTCGAAACCACACTTGTAGAAACATTATGATAAATGATGATTTGTGTGAGTAAATGATGAACTGTTATGAGAACTGTATTCAGAGTCGTTTCTTATCAGTGGACTGTTTGTACAAACTGCCATTGTGTGAAGACATATTTCACTATTAAAGATATTTTCTGATTGTATTATATGCATTCCTCACTGGACAACTCATGGAAACGATTCCTTTCCTCTTCACATAAAGTGATAGACCTCTCACTCACTTTGATAGTGGACTCCACTGAATTTGTGTTTTCATTGAAAATTTGTACAGGATATGCCCACAACACTTCAAATATCATAAATGTAAAAAGAACTTGATAAATATTTAACATTATATTGTAGTTTAGGTCTGTGAAGGGAGAGCTTTGACTCTCTCAGACATAGACTCACACAAAGACAAACACACACACACACACTCGGACCCACAAGCATTTTACATGTCTGTCTGTATAATGACCTTTGACTTACACCACTCATGTTTAAGTCCTGTGTGTTAATCTCACCTGTCAGATTGAGTTAGGGCTCTATCGTTTGAAGCTAGAAGCCACTGGGCCCAGCAGAGGAATACCACAACCTACAAGTGTATATGTGTGTGTGTGCGAGAGAGATAGGGAGAGACAGAGATAGGGAAAAAGGTTGCCTTAGATGCAATCTATCCTGTTATATGGGGCCTTTACGACCCTTGATTAGGACGAGAAAAGCCAATAAACTTGCTACACTAATGAGATTTCCCTACTGGATAAGGCCATACAGGTTTGAATTTTAGTCATCCAGAGTGAACCCCATAAAAGGTGTCCAGGAGTTCATGGAAACAGTTGTGCTCCACTTTTTGTCACTAACACATTTAGTGAGAGCATTGCATTTACATTGAAGATAGTGTAAATGCAATGTTAAACATTTATAATTAATTGCTTTATTAATGGTTAATAAATCATTTAGTAATGTTTTACTTCTCAGTTATAAATCGTTATGAGTAAACTTTGGACACTTGTCACTTATCTTTCCAACATAAGGTTTCACAAATTAGAAATTAATTTTCATTTTTGAGACCATTCACAGGAACAGTTTCTGGAAAATGGCTGCAGGAAATTTACAACTGAAATTAATTAATTAACTGGGCAAACAGTTTGTTAGATGGATCTCCATAATTAATTAAATAGCTAAAAAAGTACAACAATGGAGTAGGAGTTCCCATAATCTGACAAAAGTTGTTCTTATAAGCAATCTGTTAAAAATAAGGAATTTGTGTTCTAACCATTGATAAATATATGTATGAACAACTTGTAAATTTTATATAAATAGTGCATTAACATTAAACTTTCTTAATCATTCAAAGTGAAAGTCAATAGTTATGATGATAACCCTAACCCTTACCAAACTACATGAACCAAACCAAACTGAAGCACTCCAGTGAAACATCTGGATCTAGTCTGACACCTTCTCAGTCCCATCAGGGGAATTCATCTTACATTGAAGACATTTCTAAGAACAATTACTGCAGAGACCAGCTATCTGAGATGTACAAATGTACTAACTGAAATGAATGAATTACAGTAAAAGGGTCAGAAAGATGATGAAAATAAGACAAATTAAACATTAATGGGAAAGACTACCATTAAACTTCATCCAAACTTTACTCTATGAGGATACAGTGATGGGAAGGTGAGTGAATAAAAGGAAAATAATATAATTTTTAGGTATTGATTTAAACACACCTACAGAAGAGACATTATGGCAAAAGGTGCTACGTTTTTCTAGTTAAAGCTTTTCGTTTAGGATGCCTAATTAATTTTCCAGAAGGGGTCTCTCTCTTCCCAGCAATATGAAATAACAGCCTGTCTCACCACTGACCACACATGAGCGTGAATATAGTCAAAATCACTGGTCGGGTGATATTGAAAGTGTTCGGCACATAACTTAAAGAAGTAATTAGTTATAGTTACCAGTTACTTCTCTCAAAAATTACTGAGATCATAATTGAGTATTGAGTATAGCATTATAAAAGTAAGTAGATACCAGAGAAAGTAACTATTGCATATTTTTTAATGTAGCATTATTTAATATATTTTAAATGTCTGCACTTCGAGTTTGTAAACGCTACCTTTGATTGATTGTCTGGACTCGCCATTGCTGGCAAGAAGGGGGAAAACATTTCTTTAAAACAAAACCTTGAGCAGAAGCAGACTCAATGTGTGAGGTCACCAACCTTGCCTGGGTTGAGAGAGAGGGGGAGAGAGAGAGAGAGAGAGAGAGAGCAGATAATTTTATTAATAATGATAGTCACAGCAACAGAGACAATAATAATGAAAATGAAATGGTTGTGACACTATTATTCAACAACTGATAGCCTAATAATAATAACAAAAACTTAACAAGCATTTTCATTATTATAACAAATATAATAGCTAATTACAGGATATTTCCTTCTCTTTTCCTGAGCAAGAGAACACTTTGAGAACACCTTTTCAGCGTGCATGAGTTTTATTTTCTTGGTAATAAAGTTATAGGGTTCTAATATAACCCAATCTCATAACACAAATTAATTAACGCTTTATTATTTGCATACGTAGTGAAATTTATCAATGAAGAAGTTAAAATCTAAAAAATCTTGTGATTCTATAACAGACAGGTTGAAAAGGTGATATGAGGATTATTAGCTGGAAACCAGAGTTATAGTAATACACCGAATGACACATTTTATCTGAAATTTTAATTATATAGCATCGATTTATGATAATATGGGGACCCAAGTATATGTGTATGAATACCATCACTCTTCTTGCAGCCTACCCACACTGTCCCACCACTTCTTTCTCACACACAAACCAGAACCCCCACAGCGCTTGAGTTCTTTAATCTTTCCCCATGTGTTACCCATATCAATTTTTTCTCCCCTGCTTCTCCTATCTACCCTCTTTTTCAACCCCCTCACCTTCTTCTTGGCTCCCACTGACTTCCCAGCTGGCCTCTTGTGAAATATCCCAGTGGGTAAATTCAGAAACATGTATCCCAGGGCTGCTCTATGTTCTTCAGATGGGCGTTGCAACCTGTTAGTAGTAGAGTCCAGGGAACAACAACAAACTCAGGAGCCAGGAGGGCTGGTACGAACTCTGCTAGCCTCACTGAGGGGGTTCGTCATTCTGGGAAATGGTGGAGTATGACAGGTGAGCAAAGAGGAGTTATATTTAATTTTCAGGAGAAGTTTGATGGTTCGATAGATAGATAGATAGATAGATAGATAGATTGGCAGGCAGGTTGTGGATATTTAATCCCACTTGGACAGAGATAGACTGACCACCAGAACGATCACACAGCCAAGAATCTCAATTACACCTCAGAGAATATCAGCACAACCTACTGGCAGGGCAATCGAGAAAGAGGGTGATAAACTGATTTTCTCTTCACCTATGACGTGGCCACTGTCTTTTATATATTTGCCCTGCTAAAACCTCTAAACACTGACCTTGTCTAACATTTGTATTTGTTTTTTCCTCATGTGGCCAGCTTGCCTCTAATCCCTCTATCACACATTTCTTAACACTCTCAGACACTAACACACACACATACAGTATATACACACACACACACACAACCTCCACGACCCTGACCAGGCCAGAGGCTAAATCGTAAACAGATCGGGCCACACTACAGAATGTTTATCCCTCACAGCGAGAGGAACCACTGTACATAATTTTGTCCGCGCATGAGTTGGTGAGCACGTTGAGCACTTGAACTGTTGCTAGTTTTACTCTTTTGGGGTTGTTTGTTGTTTATAGTGAGAGACACTAACAACAGGCTCCTCTATGTAAATGCAAAGTGCAGAGAGATGCTTTATTCTGCATTGTTCCCACAGTCAACATTAATACATTAGACAACTTGGATAGAAAATATATATAAATAAACGGATCATCGTACATACAGTATACTTCATATGAATATTATATATGAATATTAAACAAAAAAAATGTTAGTTGAAGATCAAATGAACCCCTCAAACAAAAACGTTGGTAATTGCCTGAAACTGGAAACCACTACTAACTTCTGCATTAGTCCACCACTTGATTATATTTCATTTAAAGAACTTTGGGCAAATCTCAATGTACCAAGATGTTGCCATTCCAAAAAGGTTTGATTTACTGAGTGTTTTTAAGGCAAGTGGGGATCAAGGCTGATCCTGAGGCTGATGGAGTTACTGATACAATGGGGTCAAAGAGACAGATTAAAAAGAATGAAAGCTATCACTCCACCACCTGTGACACATGGCAATTTGTTTCTTTCACTGTCATATGGATATTGCTTTCAGACCAATCAGTGGAAAAACAAAGCTTGTCATGGCTCATGGCCTCAAAACTCAGACTGATTGCCAGAAGAGTTGCACAATGAGTAGAATACGGCTTTTCTGTTCTATTACCATCTGCCAGACCAGAGCCATTCATCCACATTATAATGTCATGATGAGATTGCTCCAACTGCAGGGGAAAAACAGGATCCCACATCAACTCCCAGGGTAACAAGACATCATAGTATTGCATCCTTATGAAGCAGATGGAGTGTTAAATGCACAGCTTATGTGCATATAAGTCATGTCCTTCTTAAATGTGAAGCCTGACAAGTGTGAAATGTGCATTGACTTTTCACAGTTGCCATAAAAAACTGTGCGATTGATGCAAGCGTCAGGTTAATGGCTCATCAAGGCCCAAGCTATGGACAATAATCTGTCTTTCACCTCCATGATGGCTGTCTGGATGAACAGAACACACTTTCATCCACTAATTGATATTGGCATTGTAGCAAGTCCACAGCCTGAAGCCATTAACACTGTGCATCACTACAGGATAAATCTTTCATCCAAGTGGCCATCAGACTGTGCAATTCCTTTTCAATACTGGACGCTGACCAGGATTATAACTACAAGCATTATTAGTCCATCAATCAATGAGTCAATTGACAGAAAATTAAAATTAAAACAAAAATCCTGAAGGTTCAAGCTTCTTAGATGTGCTGTGTGATTTGCTGGTTGATGGTCAGTTGCAGCCCAAATTATCAGCACACATTATTGTCATATATATCGTACCACACCAACTGTTGTTATGTGTCTTTACTGGTGAGATTACAGTTTCTCACACATGAAGCCCGACATCAAAAGTGAGGGTTGCAAGCTGCCATCAACTGTCAACTTTGTCAAATTCACATACTTGCTCTTTATTAAATAATGCCATTTTCAGGGAATTCATCCACTGTTAAGGAATTTGTCTGGTTTTACCATGGTTATACTTGATATTTTAGTTTTTCTTGTTGCCTTCCAAGACTAACATTGTATCGCAGAGGCTTTAAATTACACATATTTTCCATTATTTGCAAATTTTTCAGGTAGAAATCAATGCCTTACACTTTTTTCCCTACACATTTCCATGTGTGCTTTTAACCATGTGTGCTTCTTTCAGAATGCATTTCTATGTATGTCTATACATATGGTTTATGTGTAGTAGCCTGCAGTACTCTCACTATAAAAGATATAATTGGGAAGACAGTATTTCATTTTATCTCATCTCTCTTACCTGTTTTTCACAAATAAAACCTACAAAAAAACATAATTTTTTGCAATCCAAAACAGATCACATGTTACCTAGATCTTAGATACAAGAGTAGAATTGGTACCAAAGAATTGTGGTAAGTGCCTCTATGTGTTAAGTCAGTAGTACCACAACAAATACAAATAATTCCTGATGATGTACTTCAGACATACAAACCAGACTCCCTGGCCTGTCGTTCTTTGGTGATTTAATGCCCCAACCACAGAATACATTTGAATACATTTAAAACATAGTATGCTAATGTGTGTGTGCCCGCTAGCAATATAGGGAATCTGTCATTAAGTAAGGCTACATTTGCTTTATCTGGAGCATAAACAAGCTCCTTAACTCCATTATGTTGTTTCTCTGGGGGCCAGTTACACAGTTGGACCTACACAGCCTGAGTGGGAACCCATTGAGGGTAAGAGATGGCTATCAGGAGCTACAGGGCAGATGGGGGGACCATTTCTATCGATACACATGCTTTAATGGGGACTTCCTGTGAGGGGGCCCAAGGAGTTGTTTTTTTTTTTTTTTTGACAGGGCTTGTTCTCATGTGCTCTTTTGCTGTTGTGTGTTGTGTGATCGGAGAAATTCACTGTGGGCCATTAGGTCTCTGCACGCATGCATACTAGCACACATCTGGATATGCTTCCTCTCCACCAGTCATACCTACACACAGTCTGGCAGTACATGTGACCCTTTAATAGGGTACTATCTAAGGACTTTCAGATAAAGCCGCCAGTTAGACCTCAGCTAATATATCCCACCACTGCTGCCATATCTCTACACCCCCAATCCCCCCCCCCAGCCCCACACACACAAACACACACCTGGTCGTGGCATGTCACTATTCTTCCACGCTATAATGATTTCATGATTTCCAGATAGTAAATTTTCTTGCTCACTGAAGTCAGATTATTGGCAGAAGATCCAATATTATCAGCTGTCAAAAGAGTCATGAGCTGAACCAGTAGGCTGACGTTGCAGTCTTTGCTATGAGCGGGTTTGATGTTAAAGTTTGGTCGACATAACCATAAAGATTTTACAGCTGTGTTTAGGTGAGACCTTGAGTGTGAAGCCTGGAGTGTCAATTTAGTGATGTATCTGGTGTTCAGAATTAACTCTTTACAAGTTGGGGCACACCCACAAGCTGAGAGAGAGCGGGAGAAGTAGTGCCAGAGAAAAAGAGCAGGGGTAGCCTAAGTTGTCCTTTGAAAAAAGACAAATGTCAAGATCCATAAAATCACCTGGCCAGCTGTGATTCACACAGGAGTTAAGTCTAGACCAAGGTCTGCGGTCTGCGGTCTGCAGACGGGGCGAGAGGCTCTGATACACACCAGCCTCCAGTTAAAGTAACAGTTAGCAGCTACATGGTGTGTTAGCTGGTGGGCCCAGGCATGTCCTGTCATGTGTGTCTGTCAGTCACCATTGGTGCTTTCATGCAACACTTCTCAACAAGTTGTCTGTGCTGAAACAAACCTGGTCAATCTGACAGGGGCAGTATTTGGCTTTTTCCTTGGAGGGTGCTGGTAAGTTGCCCACTGGCCAGTTGCTCAAAGAAATAGTACATCAGCAGAAGGAATAACAGCTGCACCTGACCCTCGAACAGTGTGGGGTATGAATCTGTGGCCCTACTGGAGGTTAATGGTCTCAACCGTCTTTGTAACTATTTAGAGCTCCTTCTCAATGAGGTGCAGTTTCTTCATTTTGTTGTATTTTGATTAACGCAATACAGCTGGTTGTGTGTAAGTGCTAATGTGTGCTTACCTCTGTATGTCGGTGATCCATCAGAAGTGGTGTTTGTTGATGATGTTGGAAATGTAGATGGTGTTTTACTCCCTCCAATACAGCTGATGTTTACATATAATTTTTGCAGTGACATATCTGCTGATGGTACAGATCTCTGGGACGTCCACCATGGTAGTCAAAGTCCAGGTTTCTCCATACGGGTCACAGGGAAGAACAGCTGAATCATAAATGAGAAGTTTGCTTTTCATTTATTTATTCCTGTTCTAAAATGCTTTGCTCCTTAACTGTGTCGGTTGTCGATGCTTCCACGTTTTTGAAACTGGTATTGTGAGTGTGTTATTGTTGGGGAGGTGGTGCCATCCAGGGGTAGTGCCATCTGGTGGTGGCTTAAGAAAACCTTCTGTCTTCCTGATGGTCTGATCCAGGTCCCAGTAAACTTTAAATACTTGGACAAATACGTGCTGAAGAGCCACTTCTTAAAGGAAAAAAAATGGGTTGCCCTACCCCAAACCTAAGCAGTCTCATTAGTATTGCCCCTGTGGAGTGTTTCTTGATGGCTTGCGATGTAATTTCATTATAAAATTTTTGCAGGAGATAATCCTTAAACAGGGCAGCGGGGCAGCATAGTGGTTAGCACTGTTGCTCCACAATAAGAAGGTTGTGGGTTCAGTTCCCGGCCTGGGGCCTTTCTGTGCAGAATTTGCATGTTCTTCCCGTGCCTGTGTGGCTTTCCTCTGGGTACTCCAGTTTCCTCCCACCGTCCAAAGACATCATGTTTGGGTTAATTGGTGACTTTAAATTGTCCATAGGTCTGAGTGTGAGTGTGAGTGGCTGTTCATGTCTGTCTCTGCATGTTGGCCCTGCAATGGACTGACGACCTGTCCAGTGTGAGCTGGGATTGGCTCCAGCACCCCCTACGACCCGGAAATGGATAAGCGGTTGAAGATGAATGAATAATCCTTAAATATTGAGTCATGTATCGGAATCATTCCTGCAAGCGCCCCTTTAGTTTCAGTACATACAGCAGTCTGACCAGTCTTGCCCTTGAGAAATATATAGGGCAGCATGAAGAGAGGGCAAAGGCAGGAAAGGGCAGCCCACCCATTGCAGTGCAACATGCGGAGGGCAGATGTACAGGCAGGCATACATGGCTCCCTTTAAAGCACAAAAGGTTTATCTAAATAAGACCCAGCTGATGTTGCTGTTTTGTCCTCAGACCCAGCCCTCTCACTCTCCGGCCCTCCATTTCTCACTCATCTTTTTAGGCCCCTTTTGCTAATCTTGCACCATTTGACCTGTGATTTAGTGCCTATACTTTTTCATATTTCTCCCTCCTCTTTTGTTCTGCTCAGAGCGGGTGTATGTGTGGCAAATCTCAGGGGAACGACTAATGTATAAATCTATAGCAGTTTGGACGTTTCACACTCTCTGGTTCCCATTTGGTCCGATGCCCTGCAATCAGTCACTCCTCTGCTCTTCTCTTTCCCTTTCTTTCCTGTTCATTGTTCTTATTCTGGAAACATTGCAAAACCTTGCAAAGTTCTCCCACAACAAATTAATATCGTATGCTTCAAAAGCATCCATGTCCAAATCAATAATATCAAGTCTGATCATCGACCTATCATATTTCAAAGTCCCTTTTAAGCAGCAGTATGAAGTTGAAATGCAGTTGAATGAAAATCTGAATAGACTCTGTGAGTATTGTTGCTGACAGCTCACAGCAGCAGCACTTGTAGGGGGGCGGCAAGTTCCCGTTCTGTTCTTTCATCTCCAGTCCTATCAGCTTGATCAGTGAAATGGCTTAATGTGGACATGTGTTTCCCCCTGCAAACAGTCTCCTACAGGGCACAAATGCATACGTACACACTGAATGAGGAAGAGAGCGTCTGTTTCAAATCCACAGAGCAGGCTGATAAGGTGGTCTGCAGGATTTACAAGGCCTTTAATTTGTTGCTCATGCAACAGCACGTAAACATGTCGTCGTCTGCCTCTGGTGCAGAAACTCCTCCGCACATGCTCAGACAAATTTATAGAAATACTTGAATATTAAATACTTTCAGTCACTACATTTTTGAAAATCAGATGAGAAGATTTATACCACTCTCATAACAGTCTCTCAAATAGGAAGCTGGGGTGACAACTACAGCTTCTTTTCACTCTTTGTGTTTGGTACATTCAACAAAGGAGAAATAATGATAATTGATAATTAATAAGCTTAATGGAACTTGTCAGTAAGATTTTTTTTTTTTTTTAACAATTTTAAGTTAGAGTTTTAGGTAGTTTTACAGGTTTCAAATATTAGTCGATTTGTCGATTATTCAATCAATAAAAAATGGACACATTTATTTGATTACATTGTGATGATTACATGAAGGGGGAAACATGCTGTCTGAGTGAGAGAGCAGAGCTAAGAGACAGAAAAACAACAAATAAGACTGTTTTTGGATTAGGAACACACAGTGAGACACCGCAGGATTAGTGTGTGAGGATCAGCTAGTCAGCCATACACTGGGGGACTGTAAGGTGAGGGTGGCATTAGATGTCTGCAGCAGAAAGGAACTGTATGGCCATTCATAAAGGGCTATCTCCAAAATGTAAACAAACCAGGTGTAAAAGATACATACACTTCTGAGACCTGTGTCAATGGTGGATGATGCAGCTACTAAAGCACTCAAAGTGTCATAAATAGAAATTTAAGGTATTTGTACCAGACTTGATAATTTCGATTTCATGGGGTTAGGGTTAAACATTATATTTCACAACAAAATATTGTTACGCCACTCAATTTTTTTTTTTTTTTTAAATTGGTATGAGCCACACGTTCGGATTAAGATTTTACATATTACATTTAAAAAGCACATAAAGTAATAAAATATACAGCATCATTATTAATGCATCCAGTGATTCCAAACCCTTTTGAAAAAATTGCCCTCTACTCAAAAGCAGCAACAGTTTTCTTGGCTTTGGTTCCACCAAAGATGGTTTCACTTAAAACACTGTTTCAGAATTGATGACATAAAATCATCTTAAATTTCAAAAAAAGTACTGATTAGCTAAAAGTAAAAAATTTGAAATAATCTCAATCCAAATGTTTCTTTTCCACGTTCCTAACCCATTACTCCTCTTATAAACCCCTAGATTTAACATGCAACAATTTTAGAAGACAGGCAGTTTGTACAAAACAGGACTCAAGTATCAACTGTTAAAAAAATTAAAAACTCCAACTTGAGCAGCTAAAACTAAAAGATGTTTAGTAAATGTAAATACTGATCCAGTCGTATTTGTTATCAACAATGTAACAATTTCACATATGATCAAATATCAATCACATGAGCCAGTTTTCTTCACTTTAAATGCAAGAATTTTGTTTGTTATTAAAAACTTTTGATTGTTGTGTTGCTAAGTTTTCTGATGTACAGGATACGGGTACTGCCACAGCGCCTCCAGTTCAACCAAAACAATGAGAAAAACCAGCCCTGAAGCTCTCTTGTCCTCATCATCTGCTGAAAGCTGGCAGTAACAAGCCATGAGGAGCTTCCAGGCCTGTAAAGCAGTCCAGAAACTGATTGAAGCCTCAGTGTGTCTAACTGTGTGTTAGATCTCTGTAGATGATGAGAGAGCCCTTCCATGGCAGTGAGAGATAGTAGACTTTAGAGAACTGACATAAAAGCAACATTTCACTCTGACAGTCCGGGATAAGTGCCAGCCAGCTGCCAGAGATATGCCAGCTTTTACTGGACGGCTTCAACCAGCCACAACACAACTATTGTTAAAATATGGCGTGAACGCTCGTGTTCTTCACCAAAAACATGTTTTTATTCTGGTGCCAACAGTCTCATGCAGTTTTTCGACATCAGCCTGGCAGGAACAAATGCTTATGAAGATGGTTAACCGGACTAACCAGTTCACAGGGGGCAGAGCGTGCATCAAAGACTTTAGATAATACACAAGCTCAAACATTATAGACAAATACTCATACACTCACACATCTGGGTACAATCTCCATCTTGTCAAATTTTTGAACCAATATGTTGTCATACTGGTAATATTGCTCTGACATTACATGTTAATATCGATAATACAAACTTGATTGAAGGACTTTCCATCCCACTCAAGTTGAAATCAGGACAGCTTTCTTGTCCAGGATTTACTATGGCAGGAAATTGAAAGCCAGAGAGAGACTCGCAGGCCATCAGACATGTCTTTCAGACATGCCTGCTGGGTTTGGTGGAACACACAGGGTGAGCTGGATTCGACCTCAGTGACATTTAGACACAACCAACACACCAAAAATGCTAAAAAAAAAAAATTACTGTAGACTTCAGTCTCTATGGGGGCAAAAAGCCTCCAAGAATTTAGTTGCCTCTTTGTCTATTGTTTCTGAATATGATTTCTAAAAATGATAAAAATAGCTTTTCCCAACTTTGTGATCAACTGCTGCGCTCCACGCACACCAATTCCTCAGATATCATGGCACATACAATGGAGTGTGGCCATGACTTCTCTATACAGTGATGATGACTGTTTGATCAATGAGTCATGATTTTAGAGAAGCATCACATGGCCATGTGTCACCAAGTGTACACAGATTTGTTTGGACGTCTGGGATGTAGCAGTAGGCTGGTCTGAGTTCACTTGCTTGTCTGTGAGTGTCTGTTTATGTTGCATAAACTATCTCTTACATCCTGTTGATGAACTCATCATAGCGTCCTTGTTTGGTGCAGTAGCATGCCTCATTTCATTTTGTATCATGAACTTGTCTCTCAATGTACAGTACAATATCAAGTAGGTAGAGGGACTATATTATTTCACACATAGTGAGGATAGATAGTTAATTAGTTCTGTTAATCATTCATATTCTAATTTTTTGAAAGACGTGTGTTACCCAAGGGAGTGAATTCACATTCAAATATGACACCAAAAAGCAGCATGGCTCTATAGATGTGTCTGTTGCTGTGGATCTTGTCGGTCCACACCTCTGACAGACTGAAATACGTCAAGGATTATTGGTGGTCCCCAGAGGATGATTCCTTATGACTGGTGATACTCTCATATCATGCTGTGTGATATTACGATATATATTGTAGTGCGATATAAAAATGTCTACCGTATATAATCCTCTATTGTTTATATCATAATTTTAACGTGTGGGCTACTGGTTAGCTTAGCTAATGTAACTGGAGCAATGCTGCTGCTTTGTGGTAGCATTTTTACGTCACCTGGAAAGACTCTTCTACAGCACCGCTAGGGGAGCATGGATGTAGACAACATGGCAGAGCCAGGTGGAAATAGAACCAACAGAACCCAAAGAGGAATTAGTGCCGAAAAGGGGGAACCAGAACTAAATTGTTTGGCTTTGGTTTGGATTTAAAAAGTCAAACACTGACCAGACAACAGTAATCTGCAAAACATGCCGCCAAAAAGTTGTTACTAGCCACTTGAACACGTTTAATCTTTTCTATCACTTAAAGACACGGCATGAAGAACAGCACAGAGACAGCGATAAAATGAAATGAAGCGCTACCGTTACCTCAAAACAACAAAGTGATGAAAAGAAAAAAAAAAACACACACCAAGCGAATATGTGTTTTATAAATAAAAGGAGAAAAGCTAAGAGAAATAAAATTACCTATATCTGGATATACATTTTTGCCCAGCACTACTGTCATATCACATGTGGTGCCACAAGGAAGAAAAAAAGATCCAGTTTATCCAATAATTTGGTTTATGACCAAATTATTATCTAAAAAAAAAAAAAAAAAAAAATCACACTCCCATAACTTTACGCTGTTTCGGTGCTGTTAACATAGTTTTAGAAAAAATGAAAACTATTGGTTAAAGTTATTTATTCATCTTCAACCGCTTATCAGTTTCCAGGTCACAGGGGTGCTGGAGCCAATCCCAGCTCACTCTGGGTGAGGGCGAGGTACACCCTGGACAATTTGCCAGTCCATCACAGGGCCAACACACACAGACAAACAACCACCCACACTCACACTCAGACCTACGGACAATTTAGAGTCACCAATCAACCCAAACATGATGTCTTTGGATGGTGGGAGGAAACCAAAGTACCCGGAGGAAACCCACACAGACACGGGAGAACATGTAAACTCTGCACAGAAAGGCCCCAGGCCTGGGAACTGAACCCACAACCTTCTTATTGTGGGGCAACAACGCTAACCACTATGCTGCCGCACTGCACTGGTTAAAATTATGAATTATCAAAATAGTTTTTGATTTTATAATCAACATTAATTTTCATAAATCGCACAGTGGCCCAAATACTCAAAGGATGTACTGTCACTGGCTTATGTTGACATTGTTTGTTGTTTGAGATTGTTGTTGTGCAAATACAGTTGCTGTAGAGAGAGCTATGAGTAAGATGTCTTTTTATAACACTTATTATTACTGACCCCCCCTCAGTCAGATGTATTAGCAGACACAAGGGAGACAAATATCCTCAGGGTTTTAATGTGTTTAATAATTCTCCAAAGGAGCAGCTATATGAGTTGTTGCTACTGTTTGTGCCAGGAGTACTAGTCCCTGTCTGAGCCCATTGATGTCTGCTGAGTTCATAAGGGTTGATACAGGAGAGACTGGAACTGGTGGGGGTGACCACCATGCTGGAGTTCTACCTCCCAGTGTGTGTGTTGTGTGTGGGTGTGTGTCTGAGACTAAACTGCATTTGATTTTTATACGCTTGTGGCTAACAGGAGCCAGATGTAGCTGCCTCCAGGGAGCTTTACCAGCGAAACAGCCATTCATTTCTTTTTCTCTTTAATGAGCTGTGTGCATATATACTTGTGCGTGTATGTACGCTTGACTATAAAATACCAATAAGTCAGCAGAATTAGCATTATTTCTGTATTTCGTAATAGAACAAGTGTGACTTTGCTTGCTTGTTCATCACTGCCAAACATGAGATGAGTCCTGTTCTGATGACGGAGCATGAGAGTGAAGAGATGTATGATTTCATCACAGAGAGATAAATGAGAAACAATAGATCAGAGTGTCAGAGCTCTGAGGACTCACAGTTCTCTGGATGCTTAACCTGACCCTGAGACACAAGAAGATTCATGAATCCTGAGTGAGAAGTGAAGAAATGAACACACACCCACGCGCAAAATGCGCTTAGATAGTCCTTCTGAAGAGCAATCCTGGCATTGCAATTGCAAGGCATTCATCAACTCATTAATGAAAGTCATTCATTGTTAATGACAAATAGGAAATTATTACATTACACTCCAGGTTGAACGGTTCTCTGAACATATACATAGATGAGTATTGAAAAAGAGAGCATAAAGCAAAAAAAGTGATTTAGAGAGAAGGGAGAGTGTTAATTGAAAGCGAATGTGTCTATGCTGGCTGCTGGTCAGAGATGGGCCCTGGTCCCATTTGGCTTCCACTTCAAAGGCCCGATCCGCCTGTCTTGAGCGCACCTGCAGCTAGTTAAACCCTGCTCTCATCACTCAGGGAGAGGAAGAACCTCTCCCGCGACTCAGAGCCCTCACCACACAGCATTAAGCCAAAGGGCCATAATGGTCCACACTCAAGAATTCAACCCAACACACTAGGTAGCCCATACAATGTTTCACAGCAGAGCTGAACGTCAATCACACAATGTGACCGCTCACACACCGTCCACAGCAGGGTTCCTGCAGCCTCAACCACAGAGTCTATGCCACCTCTATCACAGCTCATACAACTCAACTCATACAGGCATCATGGAGTGGTTGACACTGAGAATTTCATGACCCACAAAATGTAAATGAATGGGTCATAGAATTAGAAGATGATTTTGTTCTTTCTGTATGTTAATGTCATGATTAATTGCTAATTTTGACATTCTAGACATTTATCGGGATGAAACTTTATGGTTAAAAAGAAACCATCCATCCATCTTGCATCTAGACATATCTGAGACTATTCTTACTTTCACCTGGAATAAATATGTGGCCAAGAAGTACTCTCCCAGCAATGACTATGTCTCCCTCTCTCTAATTCAAATAACACATCAATGATACTATTACAGCAAAATCAAGACATTTTTAACTACGTGGACCCAGAATCTACAGTACTGTCCATTCCTTTTAAGCACTTCAGTTCAAACTAATTTCATTCTGCAGCATGAGAATGACCCCAAACCCTCAGCCTATCCCTGATCCACAGTCATATATCTTCAGAATCAAGAGGAGCAATACATCCTGCAACCGATAGTGGGGCCACCACAGAGAACTGATCATCATCAAATAGTGTGTGATTATATAAAGTGACAGAAGCAACTGAGAGCCCAAGTTTTGCTTCGAACAACCAACCTGCCAAGCAATTTGAAAAACTCTGCAAAGGCTTATCTTGGAGAGCCCATGCTGTTTTAAAAGAGATACTAACAAGTTTTTCCAATCAATATATAGCCGCTATTAGGACGTTAGACAGTTGCTCTCCTACAAGTCTCTCTACTTATAAGCTTTGTTCACCTGTGTGACTGTTGATGTATTTTGTAATTAAATCTCAGCTGCATGGACTCTTTATACAAAGCTGGTCAATCTGGCATTCTAAAGGTTCAAGGTTTCTTTATTAGTACCCAGAGGTTAATTTATTGTACAGACGGGTCTGAGCAGTCCATGGAAACACAATAATATATCCTCTTCCATTGTTAATATAACACTGGTTGAAGCTGTTGATGAGGGTGGTCAGAAAATGGCTGTAATTCTAATTTTGGTTATGTAGCAAAGGAAAAACTTACAAATAGCTGCTTTAAGGATAAATATTGATTTGATATGGGTTTTTTTTTTCTGTTTACTGCCCTTTGTAATAGGACAAGGGCAAGGGCACAGTATAGTACATTTCAGCAACAAGGCAATTCAAAGTGCTTTACATAAAACATACATCAAATGAAAGCCACATGAAAAGACATTAAATACAATTAGAAAAAGTTACATCGGAAATAAAATAGTACAATTAATTAAAAGTAAAGTTAGAAATAAAAAGCTAAAACAGAAGACAGATAAAACAGGGAATAAAAGTTACAGTGCAGTGTGAGATATTGATCAGAAGCCTCAAGTTTGATTTAATAATAGGCAGCGGCAAACATATAATTCTTCAGCTCTGTTTTAAAAGAACTGAGAGTTGCAGCAAACCTGCAGTTTTCTGGGGGTTTGTTCCAGATATGTGGAGCATAAAAACTAAACGCTGCTTCTCCACATTTAGTTTTGACTCTGGGGACAGAAAGTAGACCTGTCCCAGACGACCTGAGAGGTCTGGATGATTCATAACATACCAGCAGATCAGAAATTATCAATATATTTTGGCCCTAAACCATTCAGTGCTTTATAAACCAGCAATAGTATTTTAAAATCACTTCTTTGGCAGACAGGAAGCCAGTGTAAAGATCTGAGAACTGGAGCGATATGATCCATTTTCTTGGTCCTAGTGAGGACTCGAGCAGCAGCGTTCTGAATCAGCTGCAGCTGTCTGATGGATTTTTTTTAGAGAGACCTGTGAAGACACTGTTCCAGTAGTCGAGTCTACTGAAGATAAACGCATGGACAAGTTTTTCCAAATCCTGCTGAGATATGAGTCCTTTAACCCTTGATATATTCTTCAGGTGATAGTAGGCTGACTTTGTAATTGTCTTAATGTGGCTGTCGAGTTAATGGTGAAATAAAAATGGTTCAGGCATTATTTGTTAAAGCCTACAGCTGTACTCATTTCTGCATTCTTATGTCTAGTTCTGATAACATACAGTGAGATGGGTTTTAATGTCTCCGCCTGACTGACCAGGATCAGACAAAGAAAGCTGTTTCTAATTTTTTCAGGTTCTATTGGAGCTGCCTCAAGGACCTCTGTTCACACTGCACTCACTCTGCCTTAATACACTCTAAAGGAGACAAATATTTAAGTATGGTAACACTAAATAGGTTTAGGACCTAATCCAGACCACAGTTACTTGTATGTGTTATATACAGT
This sequence comes from Remorina albescens, assembly GCA_034769265.1. Classification (NCBI taxonomy): domain Eukaryota; kingdom Metazoa; phylum Chordata; class Actinopteri; order Carangiformes; family Echeneidae; genus Remorina; species Remorina albescens. The sequence goes on along the minus strand of CM068482.1, from coordinate 14,712,515 downwards.
AATAATTAAACACAAACATGATGCACATACCAGACACAATCAGTATCAGTCCATTTCCTGAAGCCCTCTTTGCATCGGTGTAGGAAGCATATAACATGGTACTGGGACAATCTAACGGGGGAACTGGAAGTTTTAAACGGTGTAATTTCCTGTATTCTGGTATCTGGTGCATCTTAACAGGTGTTTTGACACTTTAATATGAGTAAACTGTGTGAAAAATGATTGGTATATTTTGTAATTACATAAATTGATTTGATGACTAATTCAGAGCCGTCTCAAATAATTATGTAGATAGGTGAAGTTAAGCTGACTGCTTCCAGTGATGACTTACTGTTCTTTTAAAGAAACCTCCTTATGTCCATGTTGACCAGTCCAAGCTGCGTCTGTGAGCAGCCATTTTCATTTTCAGTAAGTTAAAACTGTTCTTAACATTTTGTTATGACAGACTTTGCCCCTAAATTCAGCTACCTGGTATCTGTTTGTCCACAACAAGCATTAGCAGCAGTGTGTGTGTTTGTTTTTATTGGTTCTCATTCAAGTCAACTGTAGTGATGACTGAAGCGTTTTGTTATACCTGAGTGGCGCACACATGTAGTCTAGTGGTCAAACTGAATGTAAATAAGTAGAATGATAAAAATGTATGTAACTTAATTCTAATGAGTTATATAATTTATTTCACGCTCTCTTTACTCTGGTTCTACCCTTTGGGGGACTATCAGCCAAAAATATGCTCTTCGGCTGCTTAATACTATACAACAACTATGGCACAGTTAAATTTGTTTTCTGGTTTCCATGGCTATATTACAGGTTTTGCGCTGACTGCTGTTGCTGGAAACAGGTTGATGAAAGCAGGACAAAACCAAACCAGTAAAGCTGTGGGCAATTCAACCAAAACAACCAGCTACAAAATGCTCTTACACATAATTGAAATGCACAACTGCAGAGGCTGATGTTAGCTTTTTGTTAGGTTCAGAACACAGAACGCTTTACATATCATCATCTCTTCCATTGCTGATACAAAAATGTCAAAATATGATATAGATGTAATGTTCCAAAACTAAGGGCAGTAAAATTTTAGGCACTGGAATTTTGACAGAGAACTAAGGAGCAATAAGAAGTTGGTGAAGAAAAATACCAAGATCACTCTTGCTGAAGTGCAAATTATGTTGTCAAGGTGACAGATTTTTCTGCTTTGGCATGATAAATTGATTTTGGCTGCAATGAATAACACACTGAAAAAATAATACCCATTTTAGCTTTCATTTGTGTATCCCTTCTTAAAAGACAGCTGCTTTTTCACCTTTTTAAGGTGTGTCTAAATTTTGGTCTTTCCCTCCTTTGATTTCAATCACTGATCTGGTGCAGCCTCCAACATGTGAAATATACCTGACGTGGAATAACTGTGATACTATCCGTGGGTAGCTGCTGGGACACAAGTCGGAGCGTGATCAACCCTGGCTGGGTTTGCCTGGGCGACGGTGTATGTTGTGAGACCTGAAACACCTTATGACCCCAGGTCACAACACTGATGATGCGTCCCAGTGCATCCTGGAGACGTTTCTTGAAGACACTTTCTTTTGTCCAATTTATGAAAAACACAGTAGACATGGCCGCCTCCCAATATTATTTCAGTCATGGTTTACATATAAATTCCTACCTAGTGCAAAAAGTAGAAGGAAGGATTCACTATTTTAGGGTTCAGTTGACTAATTCACTGTCTACAATGCTACCTCAGCTAGACACCATGTGACCCATTGCCTACAGTATGACCTGCAATGTACGTCACGCAGACAGTTCCCCACTGAAACAGGAAACTACTCAGCACAAACTCAGTTACACTCAGAGGGAGCAAAGCGTCACAGTGCAACAAAAAATGACCAGCATCCATTGAGGTAAACACCAGTTTTAAAATAGTTTACAGTCATTTTTGAATCTAACAGTTTTCATTGGAAATTAGAATGAAATTTCTTTGTTTTAGGTTTATCTCCCCATAGGATAGAAGACATTGCCTGATGGTTATTGTGTCTTGACTGTTTGGCTATGAGTTTCATTGTCCCAGTCTATCTACTGCCAGTGGAACATGCCTGTTTTTGTCTAACAAGTGTCTGAGATCTGTTAGATGTCAAAGAGGCCACACTGTCCCAGATATCCCTTTGATGTCATCTTTATCACCTGCTCTACACTCATAGTCTTAGTCTGTGATGTGTGCATGCTCCAAATTTGTTTAGGAAGACGCAATCTGTCTGAAACTGAGTCTATTAAAGAGTAGTCCCCATTACATCTATGCTTCACTTCACAGGAGTTCTATTAATGACATAGTATCCTGCGGATAGAGAAAAAAACTTGTTACAAGTATGCAGATCTACCCTTTTAGAGGCCAGCCATGATGTAACGTCAGGGTACATAATGTAGCAGCAGTGAGTGATGTGTGCCTGAGCATTCTTTTTTTTTTTTTTTTTTTTTTTTTACTATGCAAGCACAGACTTTCTCTTGATCTACATGACTTCTGTTGGACCTTTTGCATTGGGGGAAGGCGGCTGACAACAGGCTCCAACACCTTCTGTGTGAGCTTGCCAAACATTTTAAAGGGCTTCTGAAGTTCCAGCACCAATGTGTTTGTTCAAGGTAGTCCATCTCTGTTGGCAGAGCTAAATTTACAGGACAATAAATTATCTTAGATCTGGTTCTCTGGCTTGCATGCATGGACACGCACATTGTGGCTTGGCTGTCCCTGAAGGACGGTGTATTTTTAGGGTCTTTGATGAATTCTGACCTTTCACTAGCTTTATGGATAATGCTACTGGATTTTCAGTTGATTATCTAAACAACCATGCCCAGGCAAGGTCCTTTTATCCTCACCAGTATTTAACATTTCGAAATTATTACAGTACAAATTCCATCTTCAGTAATCAATAATCCTACCGTACAAACCACTTCAAATGGAGATTGTCATCATAAAAACGAAACTGATTTAAAATAATGTTTTCTTCAACAAGTGACCTCTTGTGGCCACGCAATTAATGACAGTTTGCAGCTACTGTAAACTAAGCATTTTGGGAAACTGTGAAATGAATGAATGAAAAACTGTGTTGTATCACTGAAAACTTGATTATTTTGTTACATGCTACAACTAGCTAAATGATGATCATGTTCGAGTGACCACTGTAGTACTACTGTGGCTGTAGTAATTATGATGGAAGTGAAAGAGGAAGTTTGACGATATTATTATAAGGGCATGCAAAGTCCATGTAGTCCATATTCTGGTCTTATCAGCCAATGAATGCACTTTACAATAGAAGCCACAGTCACCTAATCACACACAGTCTGGGATCAAACCACTAACCCTTTGACTACTGTACAACCCGGACTACCTCCTGGGCTACAGCCACCCCATATCCTTAAACTTAATACAAGAAATCTCTTTACTTCCATGGAATAATCGTGACTTTAAAAAATGTTGACTGTCGACATTGTTTTCTAAAGTGACGATTATTCCCTGATACTAAGTCTTTATCTTGTAGCTCCAAGGATAAAAGAATTCCTCAACTTTCACAAAGTACTTATTTCAACCTAAAACAGGATCTTTCCCTAAACCTACCCAATTAATTTTTTAGGTCTAAACCTATTCACATCCTAATTATAGTCTTGTCACATCATAAAACTGATTTATTATTTTTTTAAACATTTTTGTAGAGAAGAGATAAATTAAGTTTCCTGATTGGGACATTAGATCATTCTAGGAGGCATAAACAAAGTATTCTGGTGTTTAATTTTGACATGGACTTATTACAATTAAGTTATTTTGTTTTATAGGCTGGATATTTTTTATTCATACAAGAATGTATTGGAAATTATGGCAGATATACCTTTCCCTATGCATTTTAGTTTACCTCTTTTCTGTCTTAAAGCCTACCCTCCTTCCACTTGTCCCTTGTTCTTACTCCCTTTATGGGCCTGCCCAGGGCTGAGTTTGCCGCATGACTTTGTGTGCCATAAGTTTGGGAACTCGGTCCGAGCCTGACAACAGGCTGCGCTCCTTGGTCCAATCTGCCAGGAGATGGGAATACACCCTGAGCTCATCCCTGGACTGCCTGACTAGTGACAGGCCACAGTATAATCCCCACTGGGGACACATTACTAGAGCATTAGTCCAACTCTTCCACCTTGAATACATGCCTCTGGCTTGCCTGTGGTTCATTCAGCCCATTCCCTTTTTCTAACTGCGACTTTCCTTTTAGAAATAACAGAAATAATCCTGAGTGATTATAATGTATCAACACAGAAATCAATTGGATTAGTCCAAAACCCCTGCCTCTATAAAATCACATATTTATCCTTCCTTCACCCCCCCAGTGAGCTTTTAAACATACAACCCCCGTCAGTAATTTTCCTCTAAGAAAACTGTTGCCAGATTGGACCCTGTACATCAGGGCAAACTTTTCCTCCTACTGACAAGAAGGCACTTGACTCTGTTATTGTTTATGAAGAGAAAGCTGGGGTCAAGTTCACAGGCTGGGAGAGAGAGGGAGAGAGAAAGTCTGTTCCAGCTCCAGTCCCAGGAGAGAGAGCATAACTCAGATGTGTTTGTGCTTCCCTAATTCCTTTTGATTTAGCAGAAAATTGTGAGCAGAGCTGCAGCACACAAATATTCACCAGAACTTAGCATCTTTGCCTCACCTCGCGGCCTCTCACAAACCTGTGCCCACTCCACTGTGTATGTTTGTGCATGTCTCTGAAAAGTGTGTGCATCTCACTCTCTGACAGCAGCCAGCCCGCCTGGCTCTAAGCAGAAATACAAATGTGTCTAAAAGGAGCATAGCTTTAACAGCAGCTTTGGCATAAACACCAGGGCTGTTTTCTCAAGCTTTTGAAGAAATAGCAGTTTGCGACAGCTAAAGCTAATTCTAATAGTTTCAATTCCAAGTGGGATTTTGCTGATTTGTTTACTTGTTTGTTAGTATTACTGGGTCAGCTTAATCAACTGTGGAATTTTCAATCCAATATCGCACACTCCCCAGGAGACTTCAATTCTACGTTGACAAAAACTAAATAAATTGGTGTCCATGAACAAGTCATGAAGTGGTGTATGAATCTTTTGATAATCAAATTAGTTTTTAATGTGTCAGGAGCCCTTTAACTACTACTAGAAACATCAGATCAAATCCCAACACATTGCCAAGCCTGAGGACAACCTAAGACACACTTAGCATGGGAACAAAGGTAAGGATGGTCACTCTCGAGGGACAATGTGAAGCATGCAAATATATGTGTGTGTGTGTGTGCTTTACATATTCCAGCGCTGTCTCAGCATTCTCCCTCTTACACATGTGGTTCATATTTAAGCCATAGTGCAGTTCCACTGGATGATTTGGCTCTGCTCTCTCAGTCCCACATTCCCTGCTTTTTCTCAAACTTTCATTTCTGCTAAACTTTAGGTGGTGCATGACTGCAGACATGACACACTTGTTAATAATAATAATAACTTAAATGATGTCACAGACTTTCTTACTTCACATTTGTTATACTTTTATCACGGACAGCAGATTCCCTTCATATTTAAAAAATTATGAAGCGAACCATAATGATGAAAGAAAAATATGAAAAATTTTGAAAAATATCTTTAAAAGGAAAAAAAAGCTCATTAGTTTTTATCATTTTATTTTCTTCTTCCCCTGGGTTGTAAAATACAGACACCTTGAATAATTATTAGATTTTAAGATCATTTCTATGTTTGAGTACAGATGATCTCCCCTAATCATCACCTATCATCCCAACACGCACATTTCTCCATCCATCGTTTTTAGTATCTCCTTCCTAGTCAAACTCTCTAACCCCAACATCTGCCCAATGGGGGAGAGGAGCTAACAGCAGCGAGCCCTCCCTCATCTCTCTCTCTCTCTCAGCTCTGACTCTATCCACCGCGCACTGATAAATGAGAGGTCCAGTGGAGCCATCCGACCCAGCGAAGAGTCACACAGCCGGCAGAATCGCAGTCAGCCTCGCATCAACGAACCCCCCTGGTTCCAGTTTTCACCCAGTCCCCCTTTTTTTCTCTACCCGAGCACAAACCAAGGATATGTGTTTGGGGAGCTGAGATGCAGAAGTGAAACGGACGGCACTTGTTGCCCCATCAGGTAAAGCTCCTGTCGGCAGCTTGAAGTGCTCAGTGGAGAGTCTGGTGCGCACATGGCACAGAAAAAGGCGCACCACCGCACAGTCCTGACAGCCGCGCTACATGGAGCTGCACGCCGGATAACGAGCCAAAACTGACCTAATGAATGGGTGCTCTGCCTGCTTCACACCAAATCTCAACCAAATTTGCCCTTTTTATTCAGAGAACGAACTTTTTCTTTTTTTCTCGGGAACTTTTGTGCGAAGAAAGAAAGCGCAGTCATGCTGGGTTTAAACAGGATTTTGAGCCTCAGGCCTGAGCGGATTCGGAGCTTTGGTTCGCCGGGAGTGAGACTCTCATCCCGGTCTTCTTCGTACCAAAATCTCGGTGCCAGTTCGAAGATTTACTGTGCGTGTCTGCTGCTGCTGCTGCTGGTGACGCCTCGGGTGGACTCCTCATGGTGGTGAGTCCGCATCCGTCACACCTCCACGCCTGCTCACCTACAGCCACGGATATTAGTATTATCAAGGCGAGCATAGTTATTATTACTAATAATATTATTTACAACAACTGGCATTAAATTAAGACTGACTGTAAAATGAGAAGAAAATGAACTGCGATTTTTACATCTATCGATCTTAATCATTTGAAAGTAGGACTGCTGGGACTTTCTAAAAAAAAAAAAAAAAAAAAAACAACTTTGAGGATTGCCAACACATTTCATTTATTTCAATAGCCCTTTTCCAAAACCAGAAGCAAAATCCACTCCAATTAATTCGGAGAAACAATTATTCAACAGCAGACACACAAGGCCATTATGAGGCTTGAGGGTTTTCTATCAGTTCATTTATTATGGCCTGCTGTACTACATAGGCCTACTGTTCTCATCAATGTTGCCCGCAACCTTTCATACTTTATTATTCTCCTGCCTATTTTTTTCTGCAAATAGTTTAAACGCGTGGGGTTTCATAGGCTATAATTTGTCATGAATGAGTGCGCCGCCTTGTAATTTTTATGGGGTAATGAATGCAAAGAAAAACTCTTAATGTGTTTTTCTGTCATCATTTAATTTAATTCAAATTGACTAGCTCCTGAAAAAAAAAAGACAGAGCAATGCCATGGGGCATTAATGATGAGAATAAGCAAAGTTATGAGTTTGACTCAGTTCTTAGGATTTAATTTCTAAGTCGCATTTTCTCCCTGTCAGTTTGTTGGCCTGCCATAATGAAAAATAATAATAGAGCGATAAATGTAATTTATGTCGGCGCTGTTGGCTGAACGCGTGTTCAGCTCAGCTGGAACCTGCATTAGACAAGGCAGAGAAGTCATTAATTCACCAGGTACCACACATACACACACAAACCCACACAAACCCGCGAATGACTTCACTAAAAATACCCCAAAACCAGCCATCTAGAGCATAGGTGAGGGGTGAAAAAATCTCTCATTGCCTGCGTAATAACATACGTAAAAACGTCCAGTTGTGTGAGTGTGTTTATAGGAGAAGTGTCTGTGTGTGGGCGGGTATGGGGGTAATGGAATGCCTAATAGTTTGTGTAGATTAAAAACAGTTATGGGGAGTAGTGGGAAGAGTGTGTGTAAAGGCTTTGGCTAGGCATTATTGGCTTTAAGGGGAATTTAGTGGAAGAGACACACTATTTAACTGTTTATCACATTTCTGTAGGGTACAGTAAGCGATGATATTAACAGATCTGGGACTTTAACACCTGATGAGGGTCACAAAAAATGATCCTGTGGCACATTCAGGCCTCTTGTGGCGGTTAAAAAAAAAAAAGTATTGTATCGCAATGTAGTGCATAGTGTATATAAGGCACACAGTTTGTAACTGTGATAAATCATTTAGTGAAATACGTCCATCAAAGACTATTTCTCATGGGTAATAAATTTGTTTGATGCATCATCTTGTGTGTGTATATATCGAACAGACCTTTGTTCTCTCCTTTGACAAGAAGTGTAACTTGATTTGATTACCATTAATTCTCAAAACCTATGTATCCCCAGCCAGTTTGACAGGAAACTTTGAACTATATAATCAAACAATTACTTACTGATAATGCTACATAAAATGAACTGAATATTAATTTCACTTCTAGGTATACTGCCTCCTCCTGTCATAGTTAGATCATCAGAAGTCAGCCACAGGCTTCAGTGTCCCTACTTGGCTTTTTCCTGTTATCCACAGTGTAGTCACAGGACCTGACTGCACATTATTTTAGACCTACGGACTGTGATTTACTATCCTATAAAATCTGCAAATGCTCCTGACTTTCAGAGAGAAAGAGAGAGAGAGAGAGAAAATTAAGCATGAATTGCTGTTCTGCCTGTTTCCTTTGATGAGCACTCTGTTCTTATTCCTCCTCTCTAATCGCGCTCAGGGGAGTAGAGAACCTCCAGTCCCAATCCTACTGCATGACCCCATAAAACATGACCACACAGCGACACGCTCCCCTGACCTCCCCTCACTGACCAGCCAAAGCCAAGCAACCACCAAGCCGAGAGGTCCCATGCGCGCATTTAGAGGCATGTCATAATTTGGTTTAGCGTTTGTTTAGTGTAAGCAGCATTTATCTCAATAGCATACAATAAAAGTCTGTTTTATTAGGACAAGGAGGAAGCTTGGAAGAAGCATGAAGTAGAAGTGCATGTAAGATGAGAGTGATCAGGCAGAAAACAGAGAGGAGTTAAGTGAGTAAATGGGGTCTTATTTTGACAGAGTTATTAGAGGCCCCAGGCTTCTCACTCTGATTTGTGACTACGTGATTTCAGCTATCCTTTTGGGAAACATTGAAACTCACATACACAGGCAGGTCTTGTGGGGAGAGGTTAAGTGCTTATTTATTTGGAGAGTGGAGTAAATGGTTTCCACTCCCCTCCTACTCGCAAACCTTAAACTGTTAAGTGTAGTGAACTCTGACTCATAAAAGACTGTTACTGCAGCTCTCCTTCATGCCACTCACCATCACCATTGCAATGCACTATAAATGCTAGAGTACATTTGATGATGCCAGTCCAGTTCAGGTAATTCTTATTTATTCAATCTTAATGCTAATTCTCTCTTTCTTTCTTTTGTGGCATCCTCAGGTACATTGGTGCCCTGGGAGCCCGTGTGATCTGTGACAACATCCCAGGCTTGGTAAACAAGCAGCGGCAACTCTGCCAGCGCCACCCCGATATCATGCAGGCCATCGGTGAGGGAACCAAAGAGTGGATAAGAGAATGCCAACACCAGTTCAGACACCATCGCTGGAACTGCAGCACACTGGACCGTGACCACACTGTGTTTGGACGCGTCCTTCTGCGGAGTAAGTCCACATGTGTCTACATGTATGTCTATCTGGCTGACTGGATGTTGCTCAGCCTGAAGGTCTGCCACAATCCCGCTCCTCATTATCACGCCTCTTCTCCACTGTACCCTCCTCTCACTGTTCTTTCTGCAATCTTCTCATACTAACATACGCTGCTGCTCCGTGTTTACAGTCACTAATGGACTGTTGTAATGCCTTATGCCTCGTCAATAAACACACAGACTTTGAGATCTGGGCTTGTAGTCATTTTGTTTTTCCAATCCTGCAAGACCTCAGATGCATGTTAACATGCATCCATTCTTTGTCTTTGTAGCTGGTGCACGTATAGTTCCTCCTTATAAATGGTTGTTGTGATTGCTGACAGCCTGAATCACAGAAATTTATTAGATAACACAAGGACATGGGCCCTTCAGTAAAAAGGGCCCCTTGGGTCTTGAAGTTAGATGGTAATTCTGCACAAAAGATAATAAGTTTCCTGTCATGATTCATCATGCCTAATTTTGGATATGATTGGTTGTAACCACTGTAGATTTAATTACTGCAGCAATTTGAATGCAGTATTGTAGCTGTAGCATGCAGAGTAATATTTTAAGACAAGGCAGGAAATGAGCGATTGGTCCTGGATTGTGCTTTTATTTCTCCTATATTACATCTGAGGGAAGATTCATTGAAACTGCTTTTTTAACCTGAGTTCACTGCGGTGAATCTGGAGGCAGGTTGCACATTTTAAGATGGTGTTTCTCCAAATGTAGCATCTGACAGCACTGACTCTCTTTGGGTGTTATTGTCCCTCTTCCAGCCATATGTGGGGGTTAACGATGCATGGAAAAAAAGTAGCAGATATAGAGATACAGGCTGTGTGTATGTGTGGTGGAGTTGAATAAACAGTAATGTAGATGTAAATATTTAGAGAGATATTCTCACTGTCAGACAAACAGCGCAGGTTTGAACGATGACCAGCAATGCCCTCCTCCATCCTCCTCCACATACGCCCCCTCACCACCCACTGCCCCCTTCTCCCCACCCCACCGATGAAACGGGACATTCCGGTGAATACGGAACAAGCAGGCTGGATCACAAAAACTCCTCTGGCCTAGGACTGTTTCAGATAGGTTTGAAGAGTGAGCGTACACCGTATTTTTAAATAGAGTGTTGCATCTCACAATCAGTAATATGTCAAAAACCTTTGTAATGTTATTTTGAAGCGCTGGTACTTATTTATTTTATGAGTGATTATCCTTCCACCCCATATTTGCTTTACTTATATAGTAATAAATTGTCTCAAAGAACAGTTTTCTACAACAATGCTGCAGAATTTATATACTGTATCATACTGGGCATGGGTAGAAATAGACAGTTCAAACACATTTGTACTATGTACCTTTGCTTATAAGCCACTGCAGGCAATGCTGATATAACCATTAGATTAAGTCTACCGCTGTGTTTACATGGGTTGTGAGGTGAAAGCAGCAGCACAGCGGCTTCAGTCATCCATCAGTGTCCCTGGAGGTTTGGAGCTAGGATGCCTTCAACCACAGTGGGGCTATGTTGCCACCCACATTTTGGCAACACTCAGAGACACAGGCGTTTCAGGTCAGTTACACATAAGAAGCACAGGTCTGCGTAGACAGCTGTCCTGATTAAAATAATATCATGTCTGTTCTGACACATATGAGATAGATGACTGAAAAGTGCAGCTGAAGAGCAGTCTTGCGTGGGCATTGTTTAAAACCACACCAGGCATAACATAAAGACTGCAAAGTTAATATGGACCGTGATATGACAGCGAGAGTCAATATAAACGGCATCCTGCCATTTTTCTCAGAGACTTAATAGTAGTGCAAATGCTCTAAAGAGGTTGGTACTACAGCAAAGCTATTGAAGTCACTTAAAGTTGATCATCCTGGAAAATGGAAAACCTTTGGTGGCAACAGTCTTGCTTGGGTGGTTGAAGTGTTCGTGCGCATGCTACTTAATCGCAGCGTCTCGGGTGCAGTTCTGGTCTGAGACCTCTGCTGTAAGGTCATTCCCTTCTCTCTTTATCTCCCTGTTTCTTGTACGCGTAAAATGGCCAGAAATAACCCAACAAATCCCCCGTTGGGTCTTTTTAAATAATTCTATTAAGAATTTCATCTAGACCTGATTTGTATTTAAAGTGCCTTGAATTAACTCCGCTATGATTTGGTGCCTTATAAATTTAATTTAATTTGAACACTTTTTGTATGAGAGGCATGAGATACTGTGTATGCTAAGTTGACATTTCAACCTAAGGGTAAAATAGAAAGAATTCATCAGACGTGGATCATGAAGGTACATAATGCATTAATAAATAGTAATTGCAGGATTAGAGTACATTTTTAATTCAAGATTAGCTTTAGATGTTTCTTACGGTAAAAACATTGGCTTTTAGATAGCAGACACGGATTAGGCTAATACTTAAAAATTCTTTTTGAAGTAACTTTTCATTAATCAATGCAATGTTTCCAGATTGTAACATCCATGGCCGATTGTTGTTTTAATATGTGGTGGTGGACAGACAACCTGACTAACTTGGGCCATATGAGCCTATAATGTTGACAATAATGTCCTTTATGTCTTTTAGTACAGAGAGACCAAGTTAAAAGCACCTATGTCTGTTAGGTTGACCATGTAACTTAAGACAGACAAGTTCGAATGTCTCCTGCTGCTATGTTGCTTTTTGGAGCAATGATTCCCAGAAAAAACAACCGTGGAAAAGGCAACTGTGACCAAACACTATGTCTAATTCTCTATGTGTCTTTGGCCATAAAATAGATGAGTCATCTAAGGAACTAAAGAGACCAGAAAGGAACAGAGGAGCATAGCAATGGTAGATAATGCTGTCATGACATAATCCTGGCGTTGATTAATGGGGTATCGCTGTGTCTATCTTTAAACAATTTATGTGAGCAGAGGAGGGCCCCGCAACTAGAATTATTTCCATGATAATATTTAAACAGAGCTGTCCTATACTCCACATCAGGCCTGATATGTGCCCGTCAGCTGCACCTTCACATCCTGATGGCTCACACCCAAGCCTGGTCATGGCATTATACTGTATGTATACTGTATATATCAGTGTATGCATGTTAATATGCGAACTGCACAGCTGTAAGACTTTAGTTCATGAACGATTTTATGCATAACACCATGTATTTAATCTATATACATTTTTTTCATTTGTGCTCCCTGTCTCTCTCTCAGGCAGTCGTGAAGCAGCATTCGTCTATGCTATCTCCTCGGCTGGAGTGGTATATGCACTCACTCGAGCCTGCAGTCAGGGGGAACTGAAAACATGTAACTGTGATCCACACAAGCGTGGCCGGGCTAGCGACGAGCGAGGAGAGTTTGACTGGGGCGGCTGTAGCGATAATATCAATTATGGGATAAAGTTTGCCAAAGCGTTTATAGATGCCAAAGAGAGGACTGTCCGAGATGCACGGGCGCTCATGAACCTACACAACAACCGCTGTGGCAGAACAGTAAGTGGGTGATAATATCAGCATAAAATCACATAAATAGAATAAAATATACTAAACCATACCTTTAGTGTTACTCTTTGCAATGCTGACCTTTTATGTACAATCTCTGCATAACGGACATACTGTACAGCTAGTTTTAAAGATCCTATTTGTAAGAATGTGAAGAAATTGACATTTAGATTGTATTCATTTAAACTTCAGTGCCAACATGTGAATAGATTGGAATATAAATTTAGGCCTATGCTCTAATTATTATGTGAAGGCCTTAAATTTAATTGGGAAAATCCAAAAGATGTGAATTATGGTCCTGAGCACATCCATTCAATGCCTCTCTTTCTCTGCCCTACAATGATAACAGTACGCAACACTCGTTAACTTGGGCTTTGAATTGGATTTTGCACAAACCAACAAACAAGTGGATCCCATATAAAATATTGTTAAAGTTTTCTATAGTATGATTATAGTATTATCCTGTGAGGCCTGGCTGGCAGATTGGGAATGTAAACAATAATGAGATGAAAACAGGATTACTTTAGTCACGAAAATGTTTTTACAAACGGTTGTCATCAAATAACCAAAACAAAACAAGAACTAATTAAAAAAATCTGAGTGATGATGATTAAATTAACACTAAATGTAACAAATAAAAACTAGATGATAAGTTGGAAAGAGAGCCGAGTAAAGCGGTTTGTTTTTTTTTTGTTTTTATTTTTGGCAGCTAATTAGAGCAAATCTCTTTTTGAAGTGATGGGGACATTTAAATACTCTGTGTCTGGGGGAAGTCAACTGCTTTCTTTGCAACCACTGATACCTGAAACTTTGTCGTAAAACATCTGAATTTAAGTTTCATTTTTTGCACTTGATTCTAAGAGTGGCCAAAATTAAAGCTTGTTTTAAGTCATAATACTTAATAGCTTGTGTCTGGGGTGACACAAGATCTATCTAAGCATTTTGATGACTACAATATGGGTAAAATTAAATTGCATTTTCGTCAAAAGACTAAAAATAAAATTAAATGAAAACTGCCTGTCAAAATTAACACTGGATAAAACAAAGGTCAACATCAGGAAGTAATGATATTACCCTTGATTAACTCTTTATTAACCCTATTTCAAAATACAACAACCATAGTGGTGCATATTAAGAACTGGTAAAATCATATTTCACAATGCTAACCCTAACCCTAACCCTAACAACATACACACAATCCCCATTTCTCTTCATATATTCAGGCAGTGAAGCGATTCCTAAAGCTAGAGTGTAAATGTCATGGAGTGAGCGGCTCTTGCACGCTGCGGACATGTTGGATGGCCATGTCAGACTTCAGAAAGACTGGCGACTACCTGAGGAGGAAATACAACGGCGCCATCGAGGTGACAATGAATCAGGATGGGGGCTTCGCTGTGGCCAACAAAGCCTTCAGGAATGCAACCAAGAACGACCTAGTCTACTTCGAGAACTCACCGGATTATTGCCTGCAAGACAAAGCAGCAGGTAAGACTACAGAGAGAGAGAGGAAGGAGGTAGATTGGACTGAAAGACGCAGAGAGGCAGTTTCTCATGAACGTTGATGGATTGCCCGACTGTGTTATATGTTGTGTGTATGTTCATGCATGAACAGTGTGTTGTTTTGTGTGTGTGTGTGTGTGTAATGGTAGTCAGATAACAGAGCAGGCCTCCTGTGTGATGTCTATGGAAGCTAATATCCTTGTGCCCTGGGGACATGGTCGCTCTGTGACTATCTGACCTCTGTCAGTTTCTGTCAACACACACACACACACACAAACACATAAACACAGACCCATGGTCAGAGGATGTGTTGATCAGCCTTTGATGCACCTAATCACTTATGATTGTTTCTGATTGGCTGGTTGAATAGATGAAAAGACTTTTGGATAAATAATTTTGTTAAATTTGACATCAATGCCGCCATCATTCATACGCTCTGTCCACTTCTGCCACTCCCTTGCTTCCTTTGTCTACCTCTCCCTTCGTCTATCCTCCCCCTTTCTCACCTTCCCAGAGGAATCCACAGCCTAGGGACACAAGCAGCTAATTTAAAAAAAAAAAAAATCACTTCTTTCTGTCTGTCACAGCTTCTCTCACTCTCTGTCTGTCTGAACTAAGCGTTGCTGGAGGGCAGAGTGGGCCTCAGAGTGTGAGAGCCTGTCTGTCTGTCACGCTCCACTGTCCATTTAGCACACACACACACACACACACACAAACACACACACACACACACACACACAGTGGCTTCAAAGGAAGCAGTGGCTTGGGAAAGGCAGTGTAACTATAGGACACTCTACCAACACTGCATAGTTGTGTGTGTGGGTCTGTTGTTCTATGGGCAGCTTGTTGTGATAGGTAGCTGTTCGAACAGGGAGGTTCTCACACCAAACACCAGCACTAATCTCTGTGGGGATGACATTCACATAAAACATATACTATGCAGCTGAATTAGGTAATAGCAAAACTTTGAAACGTGGCAATACATTCTGTGTTGATCAATAACATAGCTCTAGAGAGCAAACTTCAATCCAATCAAAGCTATTCCCACATTCACTTCATATCTTTCAAGACGAAAGAAAGAGCTGAAGAGTGCAACAAAGTTGTAATTGTTAAAATTTATGAAGAATCCAAATGCTAAGAGCACTTGCTGTTTATCTTGTGACAGGAATTCGGGATTGTTTTGTTTTTTTAACCAGAAAGCCATTAAAAGTAGCCTTGGTTAATTGTTTGGTCTATGCCAGAAAATTGTGAAAATTACCATAACTTCTTAAAGCCTCAACAACATCATCAAATCACCTGTTTTGATCTTCAGTTTGCCATGACATAACCCTAAAATAAAGACAAAACACAATAAAAAACCACATCTAGGTTGTGTCTTGGTTATTGGCTTGAAAGGCTTAAATTATTATTGAAATAGAATAAAAAATGCAAATCAATCAATCAAGTCACATTTGGCTCTCCATTAAAATGATCAATCAGTAGATTTATTTCACCAGAAATGAAGCGTGACTGTTAAAAAAAACTCCATTAGTTAACATTTTTGTATTCTGTGCAGGTTCCCTGGGCACAGCTGGGCGGGTCTGCAACAAGACATCACGTGGCACAGATGGCTGCGAGGTCATGTGCTGTGGACGCGGCTATGACACTACGCGAGTTAAGCAAATCACCAAGTGCGAGTGCAAATTCAAATGGTGCTGTTCTGTGGAGTGTAAGGACTGTGAGGAGGCCGTGGACATTCACACCTGCAAGGCCCCAAAACGAGCCGAATGGTTAGACCAGACCTGAAGACAGGCCTCCTGTAATGCAGCCCCACCCCTTTCCCCTTTGCAGGAAATCCTGTGGAACATGGCATTCTGGGAAAGTTTGTCTGAAAGTGCTCTGCATCTTCCGCCCTCCCCTGCCCCCACCTTGGTTCATCATTGCATGGCTTTTCTACCTGTCTGTGAAAGCACTAGAAATCAGTACCCATCAATATGAATAATACCAGTTTCCCCTGTTTGTGAATGGCCCTGTGACTGAACTGCTGGGATCAGATGATGAACAGTGAAACCAGTAAACACTTTGGGGTTCCGGTGGATTGGGCTTTTATCAAAGATTCAGTCCAGATGGCCTTCTTTCTAGTGTGTGGTTCAGTGTTAAAATGATTTGCTGCTTTCATGATGCTTTAAAGACACATTTTTACATTAACTGAGCCTTCAAACGTATCCAGTATTATTACAACAACATCATATACTCACATAATTTTGTTTTTTCTGGGGAAATACACTTTTATCTACCAAAAAGAATACTTGATTGGACTTTGGGAAGTAGCTTGACAAGTGCACTTTGAAAAGTGGACATCTAAGTATGAGTTTGGCTTTGTGTGGCCAAACTGAAGTCCAGGCAGTGGACTACCAGAGGACATGGAGATGGACACCAGACAAATAAATGGATGGATGCTGTGTTAGAACTTTGAATGCAACTGTAAAGAAAAAATATTTAAGTTGTAAAAGTGTTGTTTCATTTCTCATCTGCGGATGAGACTGCACTACATTGGCTGACATGAGGAGAGAGAAGAGCGATCCCATTATTGTGATGATACAGTGTAGGTTAGTTTTCGATGTGTTGGATGGGAAACTGCAACTGAAAAGAAGAATAAGCCTGGATGGTCATTCAGTCACAGATAACCACAATATCAGACAGATTTCACTTCTCTGCTCTCCAGCTTGCTTGTATAACATTGTGTATAATGCCTTATCTAAACA
Source organism: Remorina albescens (assembly GCA_034769265.1). Lineage (NCBI taxonomy): Eukaryota > Metazoa > Chordata > Actinopteri > Carangiformes > Echeneidae > Remorina > Remorina albescens. The sequence continues at coordinate 14,695,324 of CM068482.1, read as the reverse complement.
GATGTTCATATGAAATATACAGTGCATCAGTATGACACTGGAATCTTTGTTTTTTGTTCGGACAGACAAACATAGAAGTTAAAGGCAAGAAATAAACTAAATAGCGCCAACAGAGCAGAACTAATCAGTGTGACCAGGCAGGATAGTGAGCAATTTCTGCTTCACTGCTGTCATAACCTGCTGTTATTCCCACAAAGATACACACCGACTATCACATCTCCTCACATGAGTTGAGAGACACTGGGGCAGTAATAATACAATCTATGTCTGTAACAAAGACAGATTCTGTGTGCACCAGGGTGGGGTGCGTTATATCAGTCAAGGGGAGGGAAGTGTTTGATTAAAGGTTCAACCTAAACCCCAACTCCTGCTGGTCCTATCCCACCCCTCGCTATATGGAATTCCAGGTGGGTCCCAGGCTAATGACTAGATAGCTGTAATTACCTGGGGCTGTTGATAGCTGGTGATTGGACATGGTCGTGCTACAGAGGACCTAGTGTAGGCTCCTGCTGGGACCACATTTAATCAAAGGCTTCTTGGCCAGCTTATCAAAGGGAATACTTTCCAGCAATCTTCTCTGACTCAGCCCTCTCTGCTTCCCAGACTCTCAGTGCAGTTTGGTCTCTGTTATATCGGAGCACAAAGACTCTTGATAACATAAATTCAAATTCACATACTGGTCCATTCTTGTGATACTCCTTTGTCATCAAGTTTTCAGTGGACTAATATTTGACCACTCAAGATGCATTTTCAGTTTAACCAGTGCATTAGCCCCAAAAGGAACCCTCAACATCCAGAAGGAGGTCTTTTATTAGCCACAGGAGGCCCATATTGTCAGATAAGATAAGCTTTATTGACCCTCAGGGTAATATTATCAAGTCATTCCAGTCATTGAGACTATTCTAGTGCCAGCACCCTGTGGCAGAGTCTATCTGTGTCCTGGATGCCAGGCTGAGAGCATTCCTGTTGCAAAGTATCACAGGCAAACCATTAGTCTTCACAGCTGGCAGGCAGCACTCTGGGTGAGGAAGAAGAGAGCAAGACAAACTATATTTTATAGTATTGACCAACTCCATTGGTTATAATATCATTGTGCACATCAAAGAGTTGCTGAGACATAGGAATGTGGCAACATTACTGGACTATATCCCTTGCACACAGAACACACAAACCAATAGTTTTTTAAACAGTCTCTCTCTTTCTCTGTCCCTCTCTCTCTGTACTGACAGTTATGCAGACTTATCTGCCTTGCATCCAGACTGTAAAGCATGTCTTTCTCATTGCCAAATGACGACAACCCTGAGAATAGATGAACATCACTCCACTTATATACACAAATGCATACAAGTACAAGGGCGCGCACGCACACACACACACACAGGTAGACAGGACAGAGCCTACCACCTGTGGGAAAGTTGACTCCAACATGCGACATCAAGCTAAAAACTCCAATTTCTGTGACAGAAAAGAGGGAGGTGTGAGGTAGAGAGAAGGAAGACGATAGATGAAGGGAAAAGAGAAATGTATAGGGTTACCTAGACACCTGGGAGGCATGTTTATCAGCAGATCTTAATCACAGCAGAAAGAACCACGTTCCCCACAATTCATCATCATTATTCTCCTCACCTGCCACATATCCCTGAATGCCCTGACTCCACCTCCCTCCTGCAGACACCCCACCAACTATTCCCCAGAAACCCTCACCTTGGGGTGGTCTGGGTGTCATCCATGCAAACTACTTTGACCACATTTTCACAATACACGGGTATTATGTATATATGTGTGTGTGTGTGTGTGTGTGTGTGTGTGTGTGTGTGTATGTGTGTGTGTGTGTATGTGTGTGTGTGTGTGTGAGTGGTGGGATGATTTTAGACCTTGGTCATTTTACCCAGCCGATGGAAGAGCAGTCTAATGAGGTCAAGAGTCATAAACTATAGATATAACAAGAGAGAACCGTCAGCACTATGAACTGATCTATCTCCTATTCACACCTCCTAACTATGAACAACTATGAGCCAGAGAAGAGCTCACAAGCAAAGAGATGAACACCTGCTCTGATAAATTAAAACCTAGCCGACAGTGTAGCTACCAACAGTGTCAACTCCTCCATTCATCTTTCTTTCTCCTTTACTGAGAAAATTCTGGTGTGGTGGGTGTCAGCCACTAGGAATTAGTTGATGCAGCTTTGCTGGCAACAAGTTTGAATTGGAAGGCACTAGGGGAGCAGTGAGAGGTGTAGATTTATTAGGGAGCACAGACTAATATTTACATGACCTGTCAGGACCCGAGGGCTTTAGACACTGAAGGAGAGAGAAAGTGTAAGTTTGACTTGCACTCTACATTGAGGGTACAAAGGGGATTACGACACATAAAACTTATCTGCTGAAACCTACGACAAAAAATATTCACGTACCACCAACACCTCTCCCCATCTCCCCCTTGACTATCTGCCCCCCCCCCTTCTACTGTTAATTGCCTCCAATGGCTCACATCAACACCTTTGGTGAAGCAAGTTAGCTGAACTCCTGCAATATCACAGAAACAACTGCAGTTGTCTTTCCTGAAAATATTGCTCCAACTGGTAATGGGTTTTCCAAATCACTTCTTTGATCTGGCAGGTTGGTGACAAAAAGAACTAAAACTGGAGCAAGCCATCGGTGGAACAGTGTTTCAGCATCCACTCACCATTGCATGTCAAACATTTCTGATGGTTCTATAATTGCTCCAACTACTGACTCATACAGCCGCATGCAGGTTGACCTCAATGAATTTTCCACAAGCACAAAAGCCTTTGTGACCTGACACAGCTCCAATTTGTCATCCATAATTTATCCTTGATATAATTTACTCACTTGGAAAGGCAGAAGTCAAACCTAGTGGCAGCTGGCAGACGATTCAGCACACAGCCACCATGAGGGTTAAAGGACAAAGAGAGTCAATGCTGCGCGCGAGTTGGTGAAATCTTCGCCGTACAAGGTGTGGGCTGCAATGTGACGAGGTTTGTATATGCGTGTGACAGTGTGAGTGTGTTTATCTCCCTCCCTGTGTGGGAATTTACAGACACACCTCACAGGGCACAAACAACAGTGACCTGGAAAAATTGTCGAAATTCCACCAACATACCAGGGAATCTAGGCATTTGGGCTGATAATAGACACACACAGGCAACAAGAGAAAGAGGTGTGGGAAATAGGAGAGATACAGGGTCAGGGTCAAACTGTGTAGGCCTCACAGACATAGATACCAGTGAGTGATACCAGCTGACACACAGTGATGCTAACACTAACAGTGATACCATGCCTACCTGGGTGACATTGATAGATAGTGCTGAGCCATCCCAAACACTCAGTTCAGCTCTATGACTTAATCAGGGATGAGGTTTAAATTAAAGTTATGCAATTCTAAAAATAATCTAAATATCAAACATTAAAAATAACATCAAATGGGTGAAAGGGGAATGTATCTACTAGAGCAACTACCTGGACTCAAATATGTTCACAACTGTGTGTTTATTGTTGCTTTGAGTAGTGTAGATGTGTTTACCACACCACTGGAGCCTACATCCCACTTTCATTCTCCTGGACTCCTCACCTTTGAAAACATAAACCACTAAAATACACATAAATTCACTTGTATAACAAATCTAAAACTCCAACCATACAAACAAACACATCCAATGTGGAATGTGGGTGGCTATTACGCTTGTGTTTTGAGGTGCCTGTCGTCTGGAATTCACTTGTATATTCTCGGCGGCACATGCTTTGGTCCCGAGTTAAAATTATAGAAAATTTGGGATTATCTTTAACTGCATATGTCTCATTTTCACAAGCAGTCTGCTGATGTCTGGAGCTATGTGCAGCAGTACCAAACCAATACACTTTGTCTGACTGGGCTTTACCATCTGAACAGCACTGAGACAGCTGATCGAGACCGAGGACACAGTACAGTAGCTTCAGTCGCTTAGTAAACACTGGTAAACAGAGCAAGCGCTCAGCATGAAATGGAGGAATACCGCTCACAAAACATTTACACAGAGCTGCCACGGAACAATATCATTTCAGTTTTACAATAAAGTGCTGGTGTAACAAAAACAACAGAAGGAAACTCATCTGTCCCTCTCCCCAGTCAGCGGGACTTGTTTATGCTTCGGCCTCCCACTCTGTGTAAGGAGATAATTCAATCAAATATAACAAAGCTTTCACACAGGCTTAAACCAGTACTAATACTAATACTACATGATCCAAATCTGGAGACTGACCTCATATATCTAGAATTTTATTGTAATGCATGTCAATAAGTGAAATGTTCCACTGACACTGTTAATGTCTGGACTTTGTTATCAAAGATATGACACGTAAAAATAAATAAATAGGTTTCTAAATTACGTATTATAATTTTTTTTTAAATTTAGAATGACAATAAACACTGATATTCTAAATAAGAATAAACATTCATCTTCTACTGCTTATCCGGGTTGCGGGCAATGCTGGAGCCAATCTCAGCTCACATTGGGTGAGGGCGGGGTACACCCTGGACAGGTTGCCAGTCCTACTTTGGACGGTACGAGGAAACCCCAGTAAGCACGGGGAGACCATGCAAATTCCAGACAGAAAAGCCACAGGCCCGGGAACCGAACCTGTGACCTTCTTATTGTGGGTCAACAGCGCTAACCACTATGCTGCCCTAAGAATAAACATTTGTAGGTAAAACAACTTTATAGCACCAACCATTTGCCTAATTACAGGGAGAAGGCATTGGTGTTGCACTGCTTGGGGAAATTTAATTATACCCACTGTCTGCCATAAAGGACACACTTATTTTGTGTCTTTATCCACCTACTACTCTCCTGTTCTTCAGGTGATTTCTAGATCACATGAAACATCTATATACACATTCACACCTCTCACACCTCACATAAACAAAAGGATGCACACACATACCTGTACATGCAAATATCCATCTCCACTATGTCTGTGTAAACTCATAAATCACTTTTATATGTTGCATGGTCTCACAAAACTCCTTATGCAGGGAAAAGCATGTTCAGAGTAATGGACTGACCGGCTCCACTGCGTATACAATACTCTGTACAATACTAAAACTATTCTATTTAATAACTTGCTGTGATAAATGCATTAATATTAAGGTATACAGGAGTGAACGGAAGCATGGAAACTGATTGAAATCCTGGAACATGGTTCTCAAATTGGCTACTCAGGAGTATTTAATGTTCAAAAAAAAAGTACATGAAAGTGATTTCTTGATGGGTTAGGGTAAGTGGTGGTGATGGGCCTCCTTTATGCTACATTTAAAGGCATATGAAAAAATATACCTTTAAAGGAGCTTTAAAGGTGTGTGTTAAGATATTACTCTCTCATAATTCACTCTACTATAATGATACTTGCATCTTCATTATTGACTTGGAACTCCATTTCTATGAAGTGTTTGAACTGGGATAGTTTAGGGGAGAATAAACAGCAGTCTAATGTGTTTATCAGTCACTAGAGCACACACCAACAGTTGTTTACTCTCACAGAGAACCAATTCACATACAAAAACATCACAAGGAACATGGAATCTGATAGAGTTACATGATGTAAGAGAAGGTAATGGATTAGATTTGTTTGGGGATCTAAGAATATGGCCACCTTGCATGTAGATATCCTCCTATTGCAAATTACTTTCTAAACCTACAGTTTAAACCGAGGAAGGGAGAGTGAGGGAAATAGAGTTAGACAGTGAAAAAGTGAGAGCTGTTTATGCTTCAAAAGCCTCCTATTCCTCGTAAACAAATCAGCAAACATGACTCCACTTCACAACAATACACCATGCCTGACCAAACTAAAAACATCTATACAAATAGTGAAAGCTAAAGAAACAATTAACTTTCCTGAGCATACTATGGATACTTCACTTTACACACAGAACACACATATACAAATATCATCACTATCATCACTAGGACTGTCCATTACAACCACAGCCTCCAACCCACAAAATAGACATAGCAAACCACTCATACTGTTGGCATTTTAACCTTTTAAAAAGTAGGAAAGAAACTGGTTTTCAAAATGTTTGAATAACAGATTAATTGCAAGGATTACTCTAAATTATGAGTAACAGAGAAAATATCACTGCAAGCAGCTATGCATGGGGTCCTTGCCCAAACACAAATAAATAAAATACTGCCATTCTCCCATTTGTTCCAACACATGAACAGCAAAACAGCATCACTAAATCTTGTCTGACGCACTTTGTATGCTAAATTGGATGGCTCTGGAATTAAGTTTTTAGGTTTGTACATTTTCGCTGTCAACTTTGTTTTTGTGTCTTGGCCAAATGTTTGTGTATCAAAATTCCTTGGAACACAACATTAATTCTTACTTTATGTATCCTCGTCTCTACCTCCCTTTATTCACCAGCTTAATATCTGAAAAATTATTAAAAACACAAGGCTGTTTAAGTTTTGACATTAAACCTAGATTTCCTTTCTCTCAGAAAGGCTAAGGTTAATATGAGGTTAATATGAAACTACCTGATGCTGTTGGCACACAGAAAAAAAGGGAAACAGCTGACATGGCTCTGAAAAAAAAAAAAAAAAATCTGCATACCGGTACCAATAACGTTCATTCATTACAACAACAGTATGGCTTTACAGAGGATTATATGTTATAGTATTTCTTAGCTGGGCACAGTATCTTTCTGGTGTCTCAGCTGGTTTCCTGGAAACTCAAAGTGACAACAAGACCCTCCATAAAACAATGGTTTCATAAAACACGTGCAAGTTTTTATTTGTTTAATCTGCTATAATACTTTTAGTGTCCATATAAAGAAGGTACATGTGTGTGCAATAGACCTGGACAGTTGCGGCCTTTTAAATATCTATTTTGTTTGGTCCATGCACAAAGACCTTACACAGCAGACATATTTTTAATATTATATATGTTTTCACTCTAATGTGATTTAGAATAGTTTTATTTTCAATATTTCACTGGGAATAACATTGATATTTTAGTGTATTTAGTGATTTGAGTTGTGAATCTTAGATTCACAAAAAGTATTTTTAGAAATGGAAATGTCTCAGCTTGAACAAACAGCACAATAAATAGAAGGTATGGACCCAGTTTCAAAGGATGATATGCAAAACAAAACAATAAACGGCCAAAAAAAACGAAACACTGCTGTAGTAGTGGTAGTAAAGATTCACAGACAAAACACCATGAAGTCAAAGATCAATGATAGTAAACTTTAGAAAAAAAGAAAACTAAACATAAATGCGATACAGTTGCCAAATATGTAAGGAAAAGAAAAACTTATTCAGAATGACATCTAACTAAAGCAAAATGTAAGCTAATTGTTCCTTGTGTTTCATATGTATCTACCAGCAAACTACAAATGCCAAGCAAGAAAGAAGAATATTATTTTTTCCTACCAAGAAGCACAACTTTTGAAAGTATGATGTGATATGTTCCACTTGCTGTTAACAAGGTGAACAATTTGATAGCCGAATAGTAGAAAAGTCCAATTTACCAGTTTATGTGTAGTTGAACTTCCATTTTACACAATTATTTTAAGAGGACTACTGTAGAACAGTGATCACGAAACTTTTTGGTTAACACATTGAACACATTAAAAGTGTTGATGTTTCAGCTTTTTCTGGTAGTATTGGTCAAATTTGAATTGGCTGTAATCATTTCACTTTACTGTCAACTTGTAATTAACAGGATTTTTAACAGAAAGATAAACATGTCATCACTATTCCCATCAACAGTCCAGCACTTAAACACATGATTATTACCTTGACAATCATGCAGCACTCCGTAAGCAGGACATTGTGGTTGAGGGGGTCTGAGTGTGTGAATAAGCCCAAAGGTAAAGGGCCTGTCTGGTGTAAGGAGGGTAGGATGAGTGTGGCGCTCAGCCTTGTCTGGATCCAGGACAGTGAGATGTGAGAGAGGATGGTGGGAGATAAGTCCACTTCAGCCAACTCAAAGGGACACAGTGCAGATGCAGCTCTCACCCTGAGCACTGTCTGTCTGCCTGTCATGACAGAAAGGGACATGGAAACAGAGAACTTATTAACAGGAAGTTGGATCAGGACTCTTGATTTGATTAAAACTACATCCATGTGACAAAAACAAGTTTCTTTTTATTTTCATTTCATCTAGGTAGTACCAAATTCATGGATATCTAAAATAGTATTGCTACTGCTGAAGAGGTTGGTTCATCAATGTATGTGATATGTGTGTGTGTGTGTGTGTGTGTGTGTGAGCACAGGCTGCAAGCACAGTGACAGAGACAGATTGGGTGTCTAAGAGGGACAGATAGCCTTACAGCCAACCTCCACTCAGTCATTGAGTGAGATAAAAAGCAACATTCACACACAGACACACACTCCTCCACTGGCATCCAACCATTCGTATTGAGAAATAACTCAACCCTTAACATGGACAAATAGGAGCGGATAAGGCCTTGGTTAGGTTCTGTTGAAAACTGGAGATTCATCACAAATTTCAAACAAACAGATCAGGAGAAGACTGTTGTGATATTTAAATAGATTTAAAGGATTTGTCTGTGTATACACTCGACTGTGCTGTGTTAGATTCAGGAGGGTATGTGAGTATGAGTGAGCGTGGCCGTGCCAAACCAGTGACAGGCCATCCTTCTACAAAAAGGTTTTCAACAAGCTCTTATCTCTATTCTGCTCTCTCCTAATTCATTCCCTTGTTTTTTTCTTCCCTCTCTTAGGAGAGCTGCTCTTTTGATTACATTTTCATGCTGCATGCACACTTTTTTGTCGGCAAGGCAATGTCACAATAGTGAAGACCCTTTTAACCGATACACAAAACATTGGCAGAAGACTGAGCATAGTTAAGGTGCACTCCTGTGACAAAGCAGTGTTGTGGGTTTGTGTTTGAAGGTGCATGGGAGGGGTGGTCCCTTTGTTTCCGGGTGACCTTAGTGGCCCAGGCTGCCTGTCTATTAGAGGAGGGGCTATTAGACCATCAGAAAGTGGGAGCATCCCCTCTCGCCATGGTGATAAGATCAAGGCATTCCGACGGCCAGAGCGGTCATTACCCTGTTCTCTAGTCCATAATGTCCCTCCATTAAAACACCCTGTTGCCATGGAAATGCAGCTGCGGCCGTTTAAGTCATTTCTTGGCCCTGCTGTCTCTCTGGGTCATTGACACACACACAGACACACAAACACACACACTGCATCGACATGTCTGATAAACAGTTACACATGCGCAATGCTATCAGGGTATTTTTCTCATTTTCTGTCACGCACTCTCTCTCGCTCTCACACACACACACACACACAGTCTATGTTGGCTAGGTCAAACGCTGACTCTTATGGGGTCATGACCACAAGGACAGCTAGATGATCATTGAGTCACTGCTGGCACAGAGATTACAGATGTTACAGTAAGAGAATCTGGACGCCTGAGCCCTCATGTCTGTCTGTCTGACAAAATTCAGGATCAAACACAAACATGGTCAGGCAGACAGCTAGGAGGCTAACATAAACACACACACACGCAAGCAGACACATGCACAACACTAACACTGTTCAGGATAAACAAACACCTCCGGGGGGTATTCCATCAACATTGCTAAATAAAGCCCAGCAATGCTAATGAATCCAGGCTCAAACTAGCACCATCCCCGAATTAAGCCTCAAGTCACTCTACTAAAACAGCCATGTTTGATCAAAGGTTAACTCAGGCCTGGCTTATATAGCCTGGCTTTCTGGTTATGTCCATGCTGTATGAGAAGTAGTGATGTGCGATTCCTGAACGAATCGTTCAAAACTCAAGAGTCATCTTACTGACTCAGGACTCATGATTCTTCATCTCTGTTGATTCGTTCATTGGCTCATCCCTGCTGCCGTTAGCTATCAGCAAAGAAGAGACTAGACTACGCGTCACTATTGTGCGACTATGACTTCAGGGACTAAAGTTAATCACTATATTAGCCTACACCACAAGTCGGGTCCTTAGGCTGGGCAGACATTTGGCAAACCCCACAAGTACAGCTCAGCTTCCTGATAAGAGCCCCTTACGACACCCTCCCCTGTCCCCAAAACCTCTCTCAGTGGTTTGGAAGCGAGGCAAAGTGTCATCTGTGCAGAAAAGACAACACAGGTCTCCAGCACATCCTTTCAGGGTGCACGGTGGGACTGGCACAGGGGCGTTTTAGGTGGCGGCACAACCAGTTTCTGAAGAAGCTGGCAGAGCTGTTGGAGAAGTGCAGAGTGGTGGAAGACAACACCGCAACTCCCACTCAGCTGGCCATTCCTTTCATTAGACCAAAAGAAGTTCAGCAGAAGCCAGCAGCAAGGAAAACAACAGCTCTACTTGCTCTAGGAAAGGGATGGGAGAAGCGAGTCGAACTGGGCAAACAACTAGTTTTCCAGCAGAGATCACACAGACAATGCTAAGATCGGACGTTGTGAGGCAGCTGCCAAGAGGGTCCTCATCATTGAGCTCACAGTTCCTTCGGAGGAAGGAATACCAGCAGCATATGAGTTCAAGTGGCTCAAGTACTCCGACCTACACTACCAGTCAAAAGTTTGGACACACCTTCCTATTCATTTGAATGAGAAAATGTGTCCAAACTTTTGACTGGTAGTGTAGCTGCAGAGTGCAAAGACCCTCACAATGTGCATGGGAGGAGGTGTGGCAGGCAGAGATGCAAAGCAGGAAGAACACCACCTGTACAATATTCTGGCCCTGTGGAAAAAGCAGCAGCTCTGGTCTGTTGTTTCGCTCCCTTTCCCTCCCCGCTATGAGCTTTCACTCACCCATTCACAGAAGCCTGGTACTACACAAAGTACATACTGTAGGCCCCTCTCGCACTAACCTGTTCAGATTCACAGCATATAAAACCTGACTCCTCCCGTACTCTTGCAGTAAAATGTTCGGAGTTAGACTCATGAGTTCAGCAGCAACATATACACACTCTCAGCACTGGGAGAGTCCCTCCCCTACCTGAGCCGAAATTCTGCTGCGCTACTCTTGTAGAACTCCAGTGAAAGGAAATTATTCATGATATCGATCAATCAATCAATTAAACTTTGTTTATATAGCACCTTTCAAACAAATAACATTATTAGTAGTAGTAGGCTAAATAAAAAATGTCCTTTCTGAAGATAAAATACACTGCCACAGAGACCTCTCCTGAGTTCATTATCGATTGACATTAGAGGGTTTTTTTTTGCCACATTTGGATAAAAATCTTAATTATCATGGATAAGAACAGACATTATTTAAAACTATCTGGCCCTGCGGGAAAATATCTGTGGGAGTATCTCTCCCACAGATATTCATCTGAGAAGGCAAGTGGGTTCCCACATACAAGATCTGAGCACATCTTCAGGATCTTCGGCACATGGTCATCAATAAATGGAGTGGCCATGGCAGGATTTCTTCTGAGTTTTCTTCTGAGTCTCTACAAACTAACTGGCTCACGCTCTTTCTCTCTGTGTTCTGTTTTTATGTTGGTCTAATACTGCCTTGGATGCACTGTGTGGATTGATCTTGATTGAATGATTATTTCACCAGCCAATCAGAGACAAAGGTCTTCATGTTTTGGGTGTTAATTACGTTTAAGCTTTTTACAGCATAAGCCCTTGGAGTTTGATGTCTGACCTTGGATATCTAAATATGTTTAATTTAATAATTACATTTGCAAACAGTGTGGGTGGTGTGACATAATTTTTCTATTTACACAATGTAATGTAAGCACGGAGAATTGCTGAGCAGAACCGTCATTTCAGAACTTTTTTCCCTTCGTCAGATATTCCTTGTAACACCACTAAACTAAGCTTGACAGTTAGCCTGCCCCAGACCAGGCTAATTCACTGGTGTAAATTACCATGGTAACTCAGTGTGAACTTATATTAGCCATGTCGATGAACGCTAAGCGAGACTAACTGAAATAAGTGCAGCTTTTACTTAAGCCCACTTCGTGGAGTACTCCTCTGGTTATACTAAAGAATTGGGGTCAAACAAACCTGACCCTCTGTTCCTCAAATCCTCAATCTGGCCATTTTCCTCAGTCATTGGTAGAAATGTCCTACACTCAGACATGCAAACACACAATAACTTGTTCTAATCACAAAACTCGCAAAACCAAACCTAGAGCGCTGCTCCTGAGAAATTACTGAATCTATCATTCAATACAATTGTAGTTTAATTGTAATCTAGTCACTGTTCACTGCCCTCTTTTCAGTAACAATTTGCATGTGTTAAGTAGCAGATTTCTGCACATTCAGTTTGATTGTAACTTTTGCAGTGATAATAAAGGAAAATATGATGTAAAATCACAATGTCTGGCTGCAACAACTATTTCCATTATCAATAGACCTTTTGAAATTATTTTTTTCAATAGTGAATGCTTTTACTGAAAATAGTTATATCATCACTTTATTATCTCTTCATAAACTGGCAAAACTTGACAATTATAAATCTACAAAACAAATACTACTTACAGAACTATTAAAGGGCTTCTGAGAAAACACGCTACAGTGTAATGTGCTGCTTGTCAACATTGTAGACATACTATATATACACTAACAGAAAAAAAAAAAAAGTGTCTCTGTTGCCCCCTAGGGGACAGAGTTCAAATGTAAAAGTAATCCTTACATGCTTTCCTGTGGTTTCACCAGACATCTTTGTTATTTCTGTCTCATTTCCTTGCATGGTTTAACAGGCTAGTTTGTGCTCAACATTCATTCATCTTCAATTGATTTTCCGTTTCTGGGTCGCAGGGTTTGCTGGAGCTAATCCCAGATCACATTGGGCAAGGGCAAGGGCAAGGGCAAGGTACACCCTGGACAGGCCACCAGTCCATCACAGGGCCAACACACAGAGACAAACAACGACTCACACTCACCCACAGACCAACGGACAATTTATAGTCACCTATTAACCCAAACATGATGTCTTTGGACGGTGGGAGGAAATCGGAGTACCTGGAGGAAACCCATGCAGACACGGGGAGAACATGCAGACTCCACACAGAGAGGCCCCAGGCCTGGGAACCAAACCCACAACCTTATCATTGTAGACCAACAGCACTAACCACTATACAATTTTTTTATAGTATTTTATATATACCTATTTTTACTCAGTACATGATACAATAAGTATTTAATCCAAATAAACTAGAAAATTGTGTTGGACTGGCTTTGACCACAAATGATTAAATCACTCACAGAACAGGATACTTTTTGTTAATCTAACTGATTTTACAGGCAAAAATTATTGTTTTGAATAAATGACAAAAAAAAAAACAAAACCACCTTTTATGATAATATGTTTTGTGTTTAAGACTAAAGAAAACTAACTTAACCGTCTAAAAATGAGAAAATATCTTACATCATCTTGCAAAGATGGCGACGATGATGATGCATATAGTCCACTTTCTTGTTACCGTGTTACTTAATTTGCATAATTAAACAGTTCAGGAAAAGGCTTATTATTATTATTATTATTATTACAGTTACTCTTCCCCAAACTGTCCACAACTCGACCTAACCTGTCCTAACCCAACCTAACCAGACGCTGACACAATTTCTAACCCCAACCACGAAGGCCAAAGGTCTTCGGGAGCACCTGCTACATATGCTAACAAGCTGTGTACTTTTCATTGGGTTGATCTGCCGTTGCTAGGATACACACCGGAAATCAATTTACCTTCAAATCTAAACAAAACTTTATATTCATTTTTTCACACCAGTTTCTCGTGCCACTAAGTCCCTGTTGTACGACTATCAAGTAGGTTAGAATTCATGTTTGCTAACTATATATGCAACATCGTAGCCTTTGCTTGTTAGCTAAGGTGTTTCCTCCTTAGGTAGTACAGTTAGCATGTTAGCAGTTTACACACTTTTAACCGAATATCATGCATGTAGCGTCATACTCACCGGTACACCGAGCGGCTCAAAGTTCAGCTTCTAAAATGAAACACTTGCTGCCTCTGTCATGTTCAGATGCTGTTGTATTTAAGACAGCTAACTAGCACTTTTACTGCCACCCAGCGGATGATACATTTACTTATAAGCGTCTTTCAAGACATACGGTGGATAAATGTAGCAACAATTAACTGGCTATTGTTCTGGCTGTTTCCATTTTTCACTTTTGTCTCTCTGAGCGTTTGATTAAAGGCGATCACAAAGGGATCCCACTACAGTGTCTGGTAAGAGATCACTCAAATGTGTGTCTTGCTCAGGAGATGTCAGATTCAATACAATCAACCTGCTGCTGATGTTTGAAATGTGCCATAGTACACAAAAGAACAACATTATTTCCACTACAGTAGCCACTTGACTTGAGAATAATAGAGTTCAATAGTTTTTCTTAGGTAACTACCCTTGAAGTATTTCTGTCAGCCATGCCCAGAATAAGCATTTGTCATTAGGCCCTTATCTACATTACTGCAAAAATGTAGGTTTTTAATTTACAAAAACATAGCACACATTTCATGTTTATAAATTAACCTTTTATAAAGACTAGTAAATTAAAGAAAACACATCATTAGATCAATATTTGGTTTGATCATTAGCCTGTAAAAAGTAGATTTTTGCGAGCATCTTGGAAAACATCCTAAAGTTCTTCTGTAGATTTAGGTTGTCTCGGTGTCTTCTGCCTCTTAATAATATTGAAAATAATTTAATCATAGCATTTTTTTTTTAAAAACTGTGTGTTATAAAACTACAGTGAATGTGTGTCCAGCTGATACTCATTTCATCTTGTGTTTTATAATTCTGTGTTAATTGTTGTGGTATTACATTTACAGACAGGAGAGTCGAAAAAAAAAACCCCAAAAAACTCTATTCTCTCTAAATCTTCTAATGACCGATGACTTGCTAAAGCCAGCAACGGAAGATATTGATTTTACAGTCATAGTAACTATATTGTTTAATGTATGTGATAGCCAGTTTATTATCTATTAAGGCAGACCAAGTGTACTCCTACTGCTGACCGTGGGTTTATGATCCTTTCTGGGTTTTTAAAATTTCAGCTCCATCAGGTCCAAATGAGTTGTATTCAGCAACAGCAAGTCAAATCGCAGATGATTCCACTGTTATGGCCTGTCCTGAAGACAGGCCCAGGAGCATTTGGCTATATGAATGAGCCAAAGAATATTTTCACTCTTGAAGAACAGATGGCTCAGGAGGCCCAGCAAAAGATTCAAGCCCGACTGAAAGTGGCAATGTTGTTTCAGCAATACAGGTAAGAACCTCTCAAGTTTGAATTCTGTAATCAAAGCAAAACATATCAGTAGTACATGATTTTCAGTCCACTCTATTTATTAGTTAAATACAGTTTTATAATTGATATAATAAAAATTATGTTGCTTGTGTTGTCATCAAACAACAGGGCTAGTCAAATTTATAGTCAAAGTGATGTTACTATAACCTCAAACCCTGAGGCACTGGAGGAGAAGATCTCCCTAACTGTATACGAAAACAAGGTGAGACAGATAGGAAATCATACTTTTCAATGACCGATCTGAGGAACCTGAGTCTTTGTAAAGGGAGAACGTTTAGATAAATTTTAATTTTAATTTTTTTTCATTTCAAAGACAATATTTCACTCACTTAGTGCCCTTGCTGACTGTATGAGTTCTCACACAAGAACTAATTCTAACTAGCAAATTCTAATATTAATTTTTGATAGTAAATGTACACACAGATTATGGTTTTGATTCTTTTAGAGGTAGATTTCAGAAGGCAGCTTTTTTTTTTTAAAGATCTTTAAAACATATATCATCATCATCATGTGGCATAAAGAGGCCTTTTTGAGTGTTTCTGTGCATGTATGTGTGATACTCACAGTTTGCATGTAACATCTTACTTTCCCTACAGAAAGTTGTGCCACTCACTGTGAGCAACTCTAGTACCCATACATTTTATTTAACTCTTTGGGTTTCTGACCTTGTGAAAAAAGTTTTCACTGTCAGTGACTGTCATGGAAACTTCACCAAAACAATAAAGCAACATACTCTTGGACCAGGTATGCAACACCTTCAGAAGAGCTTTTAGGTTGTCTGTTTGATGAATACTGATACCGGGGACAAATGCACAATGAGTAGCAATAAGGCATATCTACCCCAGTAATTATTATGGATTAATAACACAAACAACATGGGTAGTGATTTATTGCCATTCTGATTCATGGTAGTGAGTCATTGTCACAAGGATTGAGTGAAACAAAAACAAAGGCTGTTAATGTGATTTTGCATGGTATATAATTAATAATAATATATTTGAAATATGTACTAAAAAATTTATTTCTTACAAATAAGATGACTGCGTATATAACAAATTTCTTAACTTTTTTTTTTTCCCCCACACTGTTTTTAGGAGAGAAATATAAGATTAGGATCCATTTCTACGCTAACCATGCAGGCTACTATGAACAGTTACTCGTCTTTAAGTTTAAAAAAGACCCAGAGGCCTCAGATGTATTTGAGATTATGCGCCTCTTAGAAGTGATACATCGGACATCTCCTAATGAAGAGATCCCACCCAACGCCCCAGACTCAGTGTGCACCCTCCAAACTGTGAACTGGGCACATACTCAAGGGTATAATACATTAATTTCATTCAAAGTTATCTTTGTAAGTATATGGATGATACTGATCAATCAGATGATTGATATTACTTTTGTAATTTTTGGGGTTTTTATTTGTGTTAATGCATTCTCAAATGGCCTTAGATACTGTAGAAATGATTGTCAGTCGTCCAAATTTCTATACTGCATAATGCACCATATATTTATCACCAATATTGTGCTCCTTCTATTTTATATATGTGTGCATTTTTCTTTGTTTTCCACTGCAGTGTGATATTGATGTACCTTCAGACTGTGGTTCCTTTGAAGAAATATGCGATGGTCAACAAAATGAAATACCTTAGATTTGACACGTATGTATTTTCAACTGCACATGCTTTTAATAAGAAGCCAAGGCTAATGTGTACCAGATTTTAGTTTGTCTGAGTCTGCTGACTCCAACCAATTCAGGTTCTGACTCATATTTGTATGACATTGTGGATTTTGAGTATAGTTACCAAGTAAACAAACAAAAGAAGAACTCGTTATATATAACTTTTAATTAATGAAATTGATTCATTCAAAAATGACTCATCTTTAAAAAAAGTCTCACTCCAACCTGAGTGAGGAGTGGTTAAATAGTCAGGTAATGTTGTTATGCATAATGACTCATACATGCCCAGGGCAGGAAACATAGTGCTGTGACGTTAAAACTGCATGTGCCTGCTGGGTTGTAGAAATGATGCACTTCTTTATGCCTTCTTATGCCACTGGGATCTCGGTAGTGACCTAGAGAAGAGGTCTCTGAACTGGATGAACTACGCTCGGAGGTTCCACTTGCTCCTTCATCTTGAGGAGCTCCAGCTGAAGACAGATATAGAGAACTACAACATGGAAGATGTGCCCCTGTTCAAAGACAAAAACTACCCAGATCTTTTCATTTTGAAGGTGATGTGTCTAAAACATAAAAACTGTTGCATTGGCTGCAACTTTAACCCCACAACTCAGAGTAAAATTGTAAGTTAGATACAAATATTTTGTATCATCAGATTGCAGATGTATCCGACAACTCACCTTCAAAGCTGTCTGGGAACCAGGTGCGGGTTAGTCCTGTAAAGCATCAAGGAGTTTTTGAAAAGAAAATTTACAAAGGCTGGGTCCAGCATGTGGATGTGGAGCAGGTCTACATGACATTCTGTGAAGAGTAAGAGCAAGATTCAATTACATTTATCCCAGTTTAATTAATAATGATAAAATATACAGTAAAATGAAACCCATGTACTAATAATTTCAACGTCAAAGAATTTGGGATATTTTGGAATTCTTCCAGTCTTATTTACTTAAAGTTTGAGGCTTGATTGAGGCCAAATGGCGGAGCCGGTGAGGGGGCAGAAGGGGCGGCCGCCCCGGGCCCACGATTGTTAAGGGGCCCACCGCCAGACTGATGACCAAAAAGAAAAAAATAAAGTCGGACTCTGGCTGTAAGGATAAATGTGTAGTAAAAATAAAATAATAGGATATATATAGTTTACTTTTACACATTTACGCATGTTTGTTTACTTTCAGTGGTCTTCGAGTAAGTGTAAGCTAGTTAGCGGTTTTAAAATGAAGAAACAGTCGGGTGCGCTCAAGAGGAAAGAACAAGAACAGAGGAAGAATGTTGTGGAAGAATGTTATATAAGTTAATATTTTTTAAACTCCATCACCAGTAGCTCTGTGACGTCATGTCATATTGTCACACCTTGGCTTTTGCTGAAATGACGCCCCTTATATAAGGGCCCACTAGATGTCCCCACCCCGTCTGTAATGAGTCTCTGGCTCCGCGCCTGTTGACGCCTAAAGTTCACACCTTTTTTCTCTGCTATCACACCTTGTGACTGTGGGAATTATGAGGAAAAGGAAGATACCACCAACGTATGATCATTGTACTTCTTACATGGCATAGTAGGAAACAAGGGGAAAATATGATTCTTTCTATTAATGTCTAGCTACGATATTGGGTTATTGTTCATTGTTCAAATGGTGTTTTACTTTTCACCAAATGAAAATAATCATTCCTTAGCAGCATTCATGATAAATACATGTGACTGTGATTGCAGGTTCCTAGCTGAGTTCAAGGTCAGCATGAGGTTCAGGGTTAAATTTGTGATCAACCGTATACCCCTGTGCATGCAACATAGAGCAGCAGCAATGGTGTACAAGCACAAACTGAAGGAGGTGCTGTTCCCAACTGGACGACTCTCTTCCCATCGTTCCCATCTACACAGGTCAGACCTCCTGAAGCACATGAACCCAGGGGAAAACATATATAGACTCAGCCATACCTATACACATCCTCTCTATATGTCTTTTCTTTACCTAAAATGTATTTTTTCCTTTTAGGTATCATAACATCCTGCATGTAAAAAAAAAAGTATAACTATGAGCTCATTCCTTTTTACCTACATCTCTCTACCATTAGATTGTCTGGGCTTAGGAGTAACCCAGAGCAGTGCAAGGCTATTCAACACATCGTAGCTGGGACTGCAAAACCTGCCCCTTATCTGTTATTTGGTCCACCTGGCACAGGTGCTGAGTGTGAATGCATCCTCATGCTGAAATACATATATTTTCCTCTATAGTAACAAGTAAAGTATCTTTTTACATTCATTTTTCAGGTAAAACAGAGACTTTGGTGGAAGCTGTCAGACAGATAGTAAAAACCCAACCCTCATGCACCATCCTGGTGTGTGTTCCATCTAATAGCGCAGCTGATCACATCTGTGAAAAGATTCTGGAGGGACCGATTGACATCCACAAGTTCTATCGCTTTTATGCCCTCCACCATCCTCTGGGAAATACTCCCCCAAAGGAAAAGGTACGTGCTGTTCTTGTTTAGACTTGATTCTTCAGAAATCAACAAAGATAGAAATTAGCACAAATACAAAATAAAAAAGAGGATATTATTTGGGAACAGCTTCTAATAAAGGTTTCACAAAGGTGGTTTTAAGGGTTCTTGAACACATATATACTTCAATGATTTGTGAAGAGTTCTGCTACTTCAATGAAATAATAGTATTCATTCTCTGATTTTCCTTTTGTTTTAACTTTGCAGGTAGCAAAGATTTTAGGGGGATTAATTAAACTAGAGAAGTGAGATATGTCATTGCTTATTTTTTGTGTTTAATGTGCATTTTTTCTGTAGTTTCCCTGCAACCTGAACCTTTCAAAAAATGCATTTATGGCTCCTTCCAAAGAGGCACTGATGAAGTACAAGATCATGGTCACCACTCTGCAAACTGCTGGAAGGTACAGTAGCTAATGCAATGAGACATTGAGACAATTGAGACATGAGACAAATTTTTGTATTTCTCCAGGCTTGTGACAGGAGGGATTCCTCCCGGTCATTATAATTACATCTTTGTGGATGAGGCAGGTCAGGCTGCAGAAACAGAGTGTATCATCCCTATAGCAGGTGAGAACACAGTCAATTTTTTTTACACTAAAGTTAGAGATGATCTATGGTTTGTCCTTCATGTTTGTTATTCAGAATTGTTACCTCAAACTTTGCCTTGCCTTAAAATCCTAATTATTTGTGATCGGTGTGCAGGTTTACTGAAACCAGACACATGCCAGTTAGTGCTGGCTGGAGATCCTAAACAATTAGGTCCCATCATCACATCCAAAATAGCTAGGAAACATGGCATGGGTGAGTACAGATGAACTATGTATAGAGCTATGTATAGAGTGTATGCAAAAGAAAAACATCAGTAAGGTCTGTGACATTTCTGAACAAAACAAGTTTCTAGTTTGAGGAATACAGAAAATTATTGTTGAATCAAACTTCAACTTAATGCAGATTCAGAAAATATAACTGAAAGTTTTGATGAGTCAACCCATCAGATGTTTAACATTACACCTCTGTTTAGGTGTGTCCTTGTTGGAGCGTCTGATGAGGGACATTGAGCTATATAAGTCACATGAGATATATGGGTTTAACCATCGTTTTGTCACAAAGTTACTAAGGAACTACAGGTGTGGTATTGTTTATACTATGCTATACTTTTCACAGTGGCACTTGTTAGTTTACTTTCTTTTATTCCTCAATCTTCCAGGTCCCATCCTGCAATCCTGAAAGTTCCCAATGAGCTCTTCTATGAAGGAGAACTTCAGCCATATGCCCAAAAAGAGAAATGTTCTTCATACTGCAAATGGGAAGGCCTGCCCAGCAAAGTAAACAAACGCACACACACACACACAAACAAATGTGAAGTTCTCCATCTCCAACATCTAATCTCATTTCTTTCTCTGTGTCAGGATTTCCCTTTGATCTTCCATGGAGTGGCAGGCTCTAATGAACGTGATGCCAACAGTCCTTCTCTTTACAACCTTGCAGAGGTGGACGTTTTAAAAGAATACTTAAAATCCATCCTTTATTCTCTTCACAAAAAAGGGGTGACCGAAATTCAACCAGGAGAAATCGGCATCATCTCCCCATACAGAAAACAAGTGAGTACACCTCAACAGTAGCCCACCCATATGTTATAGGCCTGGATATGGCCCTGCAATTGACAGGTTTTCCCAGGCACCATACAACAAAAATTATATATATAAAATTTCTTAAATAATGGCAATTATAAAAATACATCTATCAAACCAGTGACAAAGAATATCAATACTCATTTTAGAATTATAAAACATTTTGAATTGTATACTTCTGAGTGAGGGAGTTTCACCAGATTGAATTTGTATCCTCTTCAGCAATACACTAAAATGTGGCTTGAATTATTATTATTTAGGGTTAAATGCTGTAAGAACCAATACCACATTTAAAGGTATTCTTATTCACACTTCCCTTTTTTGTGCTGACAGGTGGAGAAAATCCAGAGTGCTCTCTACATGGATAAAGACCTCAGGAAGGAAAACTTGGAAAACATTCTGGTATGAAGATGGAGAGTGGCTGTTTGCTGTGTAACATATCAGAGAGATTCTTTAACCGCTTTCAACTAATTTTCTATTTATGTTTTCATAGGTTGGTTCGGTGGAGCAGTTTCAGGGAAAAGAGTTCAAAGTGATTCTGATGTCTACAGTGCGTAGCAATCCAAAACTGACTGCGCACAAGGAAAAATTCTCTTTGGGCTTTGTTTCTAACAAGAAGGTGATAAACATACGCAAGTCAAAAAAAAAAAAAAAAAAATAGCAACACATAATATTTGGATGGAGAGGTCCAATAAATTGGATATTGCTGTTTAGAACTCTAAGCACCTTATTCCAAATGTTTGCCTAATAACAACAGGACATTTAATTCTCTGAAACTTTTTGTCAACACTGGCAGCACCAGTTCACCAATTCACAGACAAACATTAATGCACACCTACTAACTGAAATTGTCAACTCAGAGATTCAACGTGGCAGTGACCCGAGCCCAGGCTCTACTTATTGTGGTGGGAGACCCAAGAGCCTTGAAGACTGATCATATCTGGAACAAGTAATGCTATAGGTGCTCATCAGTCTAACATTGTGTCTGTAGTGAAGAATGGCTTTTCACATGCTGACTTCTATTTTTAGGTTTATTTATTACTGCTTCAGCAACGGGGCCTACCGTGGCATTACAGTCTCAGATGCAGAGGAAGATGCATTGAAAATGATGTAATCACACACCCCTCCGGCAATAAGCACGATAACATACTCGCACCCTTTGCACTTGCTGTTCTCTGGAAATTCAATTGAAGCTGAATGTGTGTTTGTTTTCTAATTTCTTCCTCTTCTGTCCACCTTTATACTTCAACCAGCTGTGAGGAGCAGCTAATGCCTTACTCCTGTTGGAAGAACCTACAGACCTAGCTCAGCGTTCTTGAACTATTCAACATCAAAAAGACTAAAAATAAAGCACTGGATGAGAAACCGACAGCAAAGTGTGCACTCTGCCTTAAAGTTAATATTTAAAGCATTGTTTTGTTTCGAGGAATTCTTAGTTGACTGCCTTTCACAGCCATTGATTTATGTGACATTCATCACCTGTTTCTATGAATGCTGTTGGAGAATTTGTACAAAGCATATGTCACATTATCACAAGAGTTACTGCGCTATCTATACACGTTTGAATTATTATTACACAGATCTCCGATTAATTGTTAAAAAAAATATATGGTTAGTGTAATTTTGCTGGAATCAACTGCTTTAAGAAAAAACCCTGCTGATTTTCTGAGGTTGGATTCACCAAACTCTGCTGTGGTTGTCGTGGTGAAGTGCATTTAGGC
Organism: Remorina albescens; assembly: GCA_034769265.1. Lineage (NCBI taxonomy): Eukaryota > Metazoa > Chordata > Actinopteri > Carangiformes > Echeneidae > Remorina > Remorina albescens. The sequence continues at coordinate 14,672,520 of CM068482.1, read as the reverse complement.
ACACCTAGTCATAGTGATGATGATGATAATAAATAATTAAAATAATAGCAAACATTCACTTCATCTTTCTGACTGACTCATCATAATCACATGTTGTGGGGGTCAGGATGTGCTTACAGTTTCGTTTCTTCACACGTCCTTCCAGCGTCACATCTTAACTTTCGTTTCTCGCAACCGAATGGATGTGTGCGCCCGTATTAAGTCTCCGGGCTGATCTTCAGCTGACACCGCCCCTGCGGACTGTAAAAGCGGTTAGATTTTATTCGAGATTGTCCACACATCACCCCGCCGTCGAGTTGGTAGCAGTGTTTGATTTAACGCGATCAAATAGAATTTTTTTTTTCTTGCCATCATGGTTAAACATAATTTAAAGTCAAAGTGCAAAATCGGACTGGACTTCTATGAGTTTTTGAAGGAGACTAAACGGACATCAATCAAAAACAGACTTCAACTCAGAGACATTTACAACAATGAGTTCCGGCGCAGGTGAGTTTCCTTTATTAAGGACATGATGTCTGTTTATGGATGAAAGTTTCATAAATGTTTGCTAAATTAAATGTTTTTGTCTTTCTCTCAGGGATCCAGAATTCAAAGACCCCAACTTTGGTTCAGTCCTTTATGCCCTGAAAACCTCTGGTAAAATAAAGAGACGAGGAGATGCCATTCACTTCAATCCCTCAGTAGGCACTTTTATCTCTATAATTTCTAGATATAATTTTATATCTAAGCTTAGACATGTCAGCTCATTTGAGTGAAAGGCTTCAGTCTTTATGGCGATGTAGATGATGCTCTTCCTGTCTTCACGCATCAGCTGTCTTTCTTGAGTTTTAATAAGCATTCACACAACAGCATGAACAGTCAGTCAGTGGGCGAGTAAGCTAGATGTTTTCAAA